>JASDFA010000019.1:38985000-40472500 GCA_035772735.1 Datura wrightii
TTTAAAGATATCCGTGAAAATGGTTATCATATCAACACAATGGATGAGATGAATCTTGAATATCTTGGTATCACCAAGAATGTCTCTGGGCAGACATGTGTTATAAAAAAGTTCTCTGTTTTATCCTCTGACTTGTATTGGACAAAGATTAGTGCAATTGAGGCACATTCTATAGTAAACCAAAAGTTTACTAATTCCAATACTTTTGTACTTTGGCATGATCGTCTGGGACATCCTGAATCTATAATGATGAGACGAATTATAGAAAATTCAAATGGGCATCCATTAAAGAACTTGAAGATTCTTTCAAATGGTGAATTTTCTTGTAGTGCTTGTTATCAAGGCAAGTTAATTGTGAGACCATCACCAACAAAGGTTGAGATTGAGTCCCCTGCATTCTTGGAACGCATACATGGGGTTATCTATGGACCTATCCACCCACCTAGTGAGTCGTTTAGATACTTCATGGTCCTAATAGATGCTTTCTCTAGATGGTCTCATGTGTGCCTATTGTCATCTCGCAACCTGGCGTTTGCAAAATTATTGGCACAAATAATATGATTACAGGCACAATTTCCCGATAATCAAATTAAGTCCATTCGCCTTGATAATGCTGCAGAGTTTTCATCCCAAGCATTTAATGATTATTGCTTATCAATTGGGATAAAAGTTGAACATCCTGTAGCTCATGTTCACACTCAAAATGGCCTTGCCGAGTCACTAATTAAACGTCTGCAATTGATAGCAAGGCCATTGCTCATGAAAACTAGGCTGTCTGCTTCGGTTTGGGGTCATGCCATTCTGCATGCTGCAACACTTGTTCGTCTCAGACCGACAAATAATCATAATTTTTCTCCGTTGGGTCAAGAACCTAACATTTCTCATCTGAGAATTTTTGGATGTGCTGTATATGTGCCTGTAGCACCACCACATCACCCAAAAATGGTCCCCAAAGAAGGTTAGGAATTTATGTTGGGTTTGAATCACCCTCCATTATTCGCTACCTTGAACCATTAACTGGAGATATGTTTACTGCTCGATTTGCAGATTGTCGGTTTGATGAGACAATTTTCCCAAAATTAGGGGGAGAAAATTATGAAATCAAAAGAGAAATTTTGTGAAAAAATCCATCACTGTCTCATCTTGATCCACGTGCTTCTATTTGTGAGCAAGAAGTACAAGAGATTATTCATCTGTAGAAAATTGCAAATCAAATGCCAGACGCATTTACAGATATTACAAGAATTACTAAATCACATATTCCTGTAGAGAATGTCCCAATTCAAATTGATGTCCCTGAAGGACCATCTACTAGTGTCATAGCCAATGAGTCCAAAGCACGCCTAAAGCGTGGTAGACCATTGGATTCTAAAGATCGAAATCCTAGAAAAAGAAAAATAAATGGTCAAGATGACACTACGAAAGGACCACATATGGAAGTTCAAGACTTGAGCAATTTTGATATCCATGAAGAAATCAATGAGCCTGAGACTCAAGAAAATGAGGAACTATCCATAAATTTAAGTGATGCTGGAATTAATCGATCAAAAATAGTGGTGGATTATGTCTTTGTATATAATGTTGCAACAAAAATCATGCAAGATAGTGAGGATCTTGAACCTCAATCTGTCACAGAATGTCGACAAAGAAATGATTGGCCAAAATGGCAAGAAGCAATTCAATCAGAATTGAATTCACTTGTCAAGCGTGAAGTTTTTGGACCTATAGCTCAAACACCTAATGGTATTAAGCCTGTTGGCTATAAATGGGTCTTTGTGCGAAAAAGAAATGAGAAAAATGAAGTACAAAGGTATAAAGCACGCCTTGTTGCACAAAGATTTTCACAAAGGCCTGGTGTCGACTATGAAGAGACATACTCACCAGTTATGGATGCAATAACATTGCGTTATCTTATTAGTTTCACTTTCCATGAGAGGCTTGAAATGCATTTGATGGATGTAGTTACAACTTATCTTTATGGATCACTTGATAATGAGATATACATGAAAATCCCTGAAGAATTTAAAATGCCTGAAGCATATCATTCAAAGTCTCGGGAAATGTATTCAATTAGATTGCACAGATCATTATATGGTTTGAAGCAATCTGGACGCATGTGGTATAACCGTCTTAGTGAATATTTATCTAAGGAAGGTTTATAAATGATGAAATTTGCCCATGTGTTTTTATAAAGAAAACAACATTGGAGTTTGTCATACTTGCTGTTTATGTAGATGACATAAACCTTATTGAAACTCCAATAGAGCTTCGAAAGATAATTGATTATTTAAAGAAGGAATTTGAGATGAAAGACCTTGGAAAGATAAAATTATGTCTTGGTCTGCAAATTGAGCATTTGAAAAATGGTGTCTTTATTCATCAATCTGCCTATACAGAAAAGGTGTTGAAAAGATTTTATATGGATGGCGCACATCCATTAAGTACTCCGATGGTTGTTCGATCACTTGATGTGAATAAGGATCCATTCCGACCTCAAGAAAGGAATGAAGAAATTCTTGGTCCTGAAGTACCATATCTTAGTGCAATTGGTGCACTAATGTATCTTGCTAACACTACAAGACCTGATATAGCCTCTTCGGTTAATTTGTTAGCAAGGTATAGTTCTACTCCTACTAGGAGGCATTGAAATGGGATAAAACACATAATGTGGTATCTAAAAGGGACTACCGATATGGGCTTATTTTATTCTAATAATTGCAGTCCCGATCTTGTTGGTTATGCTGATGCAGGGTATCTATCTGACCCATACAAAGCTCGATCTCAAACTGGCTACGTGTTCATAGGTGGAGGTACTGCAATATCTTGGAGATCTACAAAGCAGTCTCTCGTAGCTACTTCATCGAATCATGCTGAGATAATAGCTATTTATGAAGCAAGCCGAGAATGTGTGTGGCTGAGGTCCATAATACATCTCATTAGAGAAAAATGTGGTTTGAACTGTGACAAAGTACCCACAATTTTGTATGAAGATAATGCTGCATGCATAGCACAACTAAAGGGAGAATTCACTAAAAGGAGATAGAATGAAGCACATCTCGCCAAAGTTTGTCTACACACATGAGCTCCAAAAGAATGGTGATATCAATGTGCAACAGATTCGTTCAAGTGATAATGTGGCTGATTTATTCACCAAATCTCTACCAACTGCAACTTTCAAGAAGATGGTGCACAAGATCGGGATGCAAAGATTCAAGGATGTTCTCATTAGGGGGAGTTAATACGCGCTGTACTCTTTTTCGCTTGCGAGGTTTTGTCCCACTGGGTTTTCCTTGTAAGGTTTTTAATGAGGCAGCCAAAATGCGTATTATTAGATATGTGTACTCTTTTTCCTTCACTAGATTTTTTTCCCACTGGGTTTTTTCTGGTAAGGTTTTAATGAGGCACATTATCTATCAAATAGACATTTAAGGGAGTGTTATAAACATATTTGTGTTGTAGTGAATGTCTATAAAGGTATTTATATTGTACTGGATACATGTGTTTATATCATTATGAAAGTCTATCTTTTGGAGAAAAGTTAGGAGAAATTATCCCTATAAATAGAGGGGTTCTCCTTCATTGTATTTCATCCCATCAAGAGAAATAAGAACTTCTCTCCTTCTCTTTCTCTACAATATTCTTGTTCTTTCTTTATTATTTCATAACAGTAGATGAATTTTTTATTTTTATTTATTATTATTATTTTTAAGATTTACACTATAAGTAGAGTTATATCACAAATAGAAATCTAACATAATAAAATAAAATAAAAAAAATTCGTGACTTCAAAAGGAAAAAAACTCGGTGTATATTTTAATTTATTTTTAGGTTTAATCCATAAATAGAGTTTATGCCACAAATAGAAAATTTAATATGATAAAATAAGGTGATGAAAATAATTTTAAATAATAATTATGTAAAAATAGTAAATGATAATTTTACCTATTGCGATATCTTTTAATGAAAGGCAAAAAATTCAATCAATATTTTTAAGAACCTTCACATTTTTAATATAATATAGATATATAGATTAAATTAAAAAATTATAATATTTAATATCTTTAAAAATTAAGTAAAAAGTGGGTCAGTTTTTTATAAAAAAATTGAAAAGATTTTTAGTTTTTATTGAAAATTAACAGTTGTTTTTTTTAACATTGTATAATAAATTTTTTGATAATAAAAGATACAGTTACCTAAGAAAATACTGAAATTTTTTTCACTTTTTATTGAAAATTGAGAGCTATTTTTAATTTTTTAATATCACACAGCAAATTTTTCTTTAATAACACACAGTTATCTAAAAAAAGTTGAAAGATTTTTCACTTTTTATTGAGAATTGACAGTTTTTTTAATCTTTTTAAATATAATTGACCAATTTTTTTTTAAAAAAATACACGATTTACTTGAAATTGAAAGCCTTTTCACTTCTTAGCAAGGAATTGACATCCTTTTTTATCTTTTTTTTTTAAATATTACATGAAATTTTTTTTTATTATAAATATACGTTTTACTAGAAAAAAAATTAAAAGATTTTTACTTTTTATGGAAACTTGATAGTTTTTTTTAATTTTGAATATTGCGGCCAATTAATAGTTTTTTTAGCAGGGAATTGATAGCTTTTTTAAATATTTTTTTAATATTACATGGCCAAATACACGTTCTACTATAAAAAATTGAAAGGTTTTCACTTTTTATGAAAACTTGACAGTTTTTTTTGTTAATATTGCATGGCCAATCTTTTTAAATAAAATACACTATTTGTTGAAAATTATTGGAAGATGTTTCACTTTTTATTGGGAATCGATAACTTTTTTTTTTTAATATTGCACGATTATCAATTTTTTCAGAATTTTTTAACTTTTCTTTTCTTTACTATTACACATTATTATTTGAAAGTTTTCTCTATCTTAGAGTTTATACAATATCTCTTCTTTTATAGAATTGCTACTTACCGCTTTAGAATTAGGAAGTGAACATTCATCAAATTATATATAAAAATCTCTCTGCATTGTTGTATATAATTCTTTAGTCGAGTATTTCACAAATATACTACGGTTTATAAATTTCGAATTTTCAACTTGTTTGTAGAATTTCTTCAAAATTTATAATTTTTTTAATGTCTAAATTCAATTGGTAAGATGAGTTTATCAAAAAAAGTTATCAAGGATCATTATAATGATTCTAATTTTGAAGATTCTCCTCCTACAAGATCATCTTTATATCCAAGTAGAACAAAAAAAATCTTTATGGGCTGAGCAAATTCAAGAAAAGGAAAAAAAGGTTGCTTATAACTCAGTTTCTGTTACACCCTGTAAGTTTCTATTGTTTAACCGATGTGTGTGCAAGTATGTTGAGAGTTTTGAAGTACGACGTACACAAAAGGGCTCGGGAAATGAACACACGAGCACAGTATCTAGCGAGCAGGAGGCCGGGGCCGGAGGCCAGACGCCCTGAGCGCCACACCGCGCTGCCAGGCCGGGGCGTCGTGCCCCTGGCCTGGCGCTGTGGCCGGCTCACCGCACCACCCCCTGCCACTACCTCAATTATATATTAAGATCTCTCATTTTTAGTTAACTCATATTCCAATATTTCCCTCGATAGCAAACAGAGGGGGAGCGTGGGTTTCATCCATTTTTCATCAAATTATGCCGCTAAACTCCGTCCAAATGCAAATTCATCTTGGATAACGAGTTTTGGGCCTATGAGGAACATTCCTGTGGAGTTATTTCTTGGAAATTCGCCTGGAGTATCGGAATCCCGTGGAGTAAAAGGTGTCGGAATCGCTTCTAATTGAGTCCTAAGCCACTGCAAGTGACTGGTAAGTATATCTACCTTCTAGACTCTCGAGAATTTGTGAGTTTTCGGCCGAATTAAACAAAGTTGACTTGGAGTCAATGTTCTTCGATAAATATCATTATTTGTTGATGCCTACTATTGAAATAGCCTTATTCTCTCAGCGTAAAGGCTACAATTGAGTGAAATTACTAGCTTCTGATTGGAAACTGTTTGGGTGAATGAAAGTCGGCATTCGAGGTATTTTAAGGCTTATCTCCTTGGCAAGTTATTCTCGTCATATAGTGATACGATTTATGCCTTCGAAAGCGGATAATGATCCTGTAAATTGTGATTAGCTGCTGCCAGTAGGTAATGATTATGTATGATATGGTTGGCTGTTATGAGACAAATTAAGATTATACCATAGTGTCCTTTATCGAGAAAGGGCACAATGAGTGTGACTAACGCTGGGAGCATCATAGAGACTTCCCGGTTCTTCTGGTTATAGTATTAGTAAAATTCTGATGTTTTACTGTCAGACCAAGGCCTTAGAAGTTTATGGTTAGTTATTGGGCCTGATTTGGTAAGTTGGATAGCGTAGGGCGCAACCAGACGATATAACTTTCAGTTTGACGCCTGTATTGTCAGTGAAGCTCGCCCAGAGGCCATTGGCGTTCCATGATGCCTCCAGGGCCAGAATTTGGATAGGATGGTCCTACCCTAGAGTCAACGGCACCAGAGTTGTCTAGTGAATTGAGTGACAGCCTGCCATATAGGTGGCTACTATCAGTGACTATTAGTTTCAATCGACTTGATGCTTGTTGGACCCAGGAAGTCATCCCAGTTGTACAAGTCAAATAGACTCGAGGATACCCTAAGGAGGGAACCTTATTAGTAGTTGGATGTGGGGCCAACGCCCTAGCCTACTCTTATAGATACCCATGTACAGGTTGTCGTAGGTGGCAAGGTCCGTATATACCTGCCTACGAGGCTATGAATCGCCCAGAAAAGTCATACGAAATATGAATAGACTAAGTTAATGTCTAAGGGACTAGAACCATAGTAGTATAGTATTACCTTCAGGCTAAGAATCATAGCAAGCTAGCTGCCTGTGAAGGGGTAGGGCTAACTGCTCAGGAGCATGTCCGATTAGTAGCAGCCCTACAGTCATTCTAAGTGAGGGAACTAAATAGTTGGTCGCCTGCGACCTTACTTTTGGTTATGAGTTACCATTGTCCTAGAATGACATTTAGATTATCGTTTAAACTACTCCAGAACTCGCCCTAGTCGGTCTAGGCTGTAGAAATTATAATCACTGCCAAGACCCTCTGGTCAGGTGTAGGCATAGGGGGTGTGCTTGTTGGCAGCTATGTAGAGACTATTCCAAAGGCGAGTAGCGGTCGCGTTAGGCCTAGAGGCCCGATACGCCTTTTGAATGGCTAGATTTGTAGATTGTAACATAGTGTCCCTAATTTAGGTAGACCGTATTTCGTACCGCCTCTCTCCATAATGGCTAAGAAATTGATATATGTACAAACTGCTTATGGAGCTACAATGCTGCTAATGCTTACGGAGCTATAGATTTCTTATGGAGCTATGATGCTGTATTGCTTACGGAGCTACTGAATAGCCTCCGAGGCCATATTAAGTCTATTCACTTATGGGCTTCTTCTATGCCGTAGGGACATTACAGACCCTTCATAGAGCCTCATGTGCTCGGGGTACAGTTACAAGGGCGAAAAGGCCCGTATTCAGTTACAGGAGCCCAGACGGCTCATATTCAATTGCAGGAGCCCAGATGGCTTATATTCAGTTACAGGAGCGCAAACGGGTCATATACAGTTATAGGAGCCTGGACGGCTCATATACAGTCATAGGAACCCAAATGGCTCAGATACAGTTACAGTTACTTGCAGGGCCTAAGAGGTACCAATAGGGGTATATAGAGTGATTGGTGCCTGTCGAGGCTTATGGGGGCCTAGATAGGTTATTATTGTGTTGTTTGTATCTTCCCGACTTATGGGGGCCAGGTTAGGTTCTTGTTTGTATGCTTTCCTACTAGCTATAGCTTATGGATGTATAGTCGTACAACTCCAGCTC
This sequence comes from Datura wrightii, assembly GCA_035772735.1. Lineage (NCBI taxonomy): Eukaryota > Viridiplantae > Streptophyta > Magnoliopsida > Solanales > Solanaceae > Datura > Datura wrightii. The sequence goes on from JASDFA010000019.1 coordinate 38,992,876, forward strand.
ATATACGTGTAGTGGCTTACTAGATGCAGGTTATGGATAAGAAAGTTTACAGGTTAACTCTACCACTTCTTGCTATTCACTTTCAGTTCTTTATCAGCTTTTAATCATCTTTTATTACCGCCTTACATATTCGATACATATTGTACTGACGCCCAACTATGGGGCGCTGCATACTTGCTTGTAGGTTTAGACAGACAGATTGTGGGATCTCTTAGCAGATATTCAGAGTCAGCAGATAGGCCAGTTCCTTTCATTCGTAGTTGCCCGGTTGAGAGGTTGCCTGTCTTTTATTGGTATAGTATTTGGGTAGGCTAGGGCCCTGTCCCGACTACTATTTTTATTCTTAGAGGCTTGCAGACTACAGTCTTCAGTAGTTGTCCGTGTTGGTCATGTGGGCCCCAGTATAACTTTCAGTCAGTAGCCTTGTTGGCTGTACTGTTTATATAACTGCCTGTTTTTCATTCTGTTATACCTAGACAGAATGGTGGTCTTGTCGGCCCGCATAGGATCCCTTTTATTGTTATGTTGGCTAAGTTAGCTATTTTTTTCACAGGTGTTGCGTGGCCTTGTCGGCCTAAGGCCGTGTTTATAGCCAAGGTATAGCAGTTTCTTTTCTTGATTTTGAGTACTGGTAGGCACCAGAGTTGCATATGCCCAACTAGGTCAGCCCAGATCCCAGTGTGGCATCAGGTACTAGTCATGCCTTTCAAGGTGGGCATGACAAACTCAACTCAATGTCAGTGAGAATTCTAATAAGCGGAAAGATGTAGATGTTATGAGGATGAAAAAGAGGATGCAAAATCGAATTAATAGGTGAAAAAAGAAGACATGTAGTTGAAAATCGACATCTCGAGGTATTTTTTTCTCTAAATTGTTTTAAATTTAGGCTTGAATTAACTTATTCTATAACCTTTATGAAATTTGTTTATGTGTATATATATCAGTTTCTTAAATAATTTATATATATTTTAAATTTGATGTTACTTTGTTGGTTATGTTGTTTAAATATTGTTTATATTTTATTATTTTTATATATAGTTGTACTATACATGACACTATTTTCATTTTTTTAATGTAGATTATTATTTTGTACGATTTGTATTTATGAATGCATGTATACAATCATTTATGTATACATAGGGAAATGACTCCAATTATGGGTTGATCCCCCTAAATCACCCTATATAAGTAAATTGAGAATAGTCTATGGATGAATATGCAAGCAAAGACTTAGGCAACCCATGAGTATCTTTCAATAGCACCATATGTGTCAATCTACTTCAATTTTGTCAAATTGAAAAGAACTCCCTTCTAGCCAATTGTTTATTGCCAATTTGAATTCAACCTATGTTTAGGAGAATACATTAAACAAGGGTTATGCCTTGAGTTATTATTGATTGATGCTAACCCAATCTAAATTTGCTCTTTCAAGCCTCATAAAGATAATTGAGCATAATTGAGTGACATTCATCACCAATCACACACTATAAATCAATAATCAATCAAATGTTCTTAAGCCCATAATCAATATTATCAAATTGGATCATTAAATGTCACGACCCGAGCATGGCCCCAGATCGAGACAAGGAACCCCGAGGGGCTCCAAGTCAACCCACGGCATGAACATAACGTCTAACTCCATCATAAAAGCGGAATATCAACACGATAAACTTAGCGGAAGTCTGAAATAAGCATAACATTAGAAATACACACAAATCTGAAGCTGATTACAATCTATTGTCTGAAAAACCTCTAAGTCTGATGAGTTGATGGGACAAGACCCCAACTAACTCTCTAAATCTAAAACTGAAAATACGCAAACATAACTGAATAACTGAGGGACCCTCGACAGATGAGGACTCACCAACAGGGACTGATGCTAACTTCGAAAGCTGGCTAGTGGCGAGGCTGTTTCCGCCAGAGGGGTTTGTCTCCATGGAAAAAGTATTCACTACTACTTACAGCCAGAACAAAAGATTGATATATAATGAGAGTTCGCCTTCTTGTGCCAAAGATCGGAGCCTATATTATAAAATGATACAACATAGAGTATGCAGTCAATACCTGAAATGTACCGAGTATGCAAGGTAAGTAAAACCGCTTAAATAAGTAAAATCATTTAAAACATGTATAATATAAAATATAATCAAGATAAGAATCTAAGAGTAGGGCTTGCATGTTATTTTCTAAAATCATGATCTGAACATAACATAACATCATAACTGAATCGATTGACCCAAAGATAAAATATGATAATCATAAGTAAAATCAAACATTGGGTCAAACCTGCTTCAGATAATATATATATATCATGAATAGTAAACATGCATAACTGAAATCATGAGGAACAATGGGAGACTCATCATATAACCGACATACCACGATAGAGCTTACGTGGTCCCAACTATCACACTCAAGTAGGTAGAGCCGTCCAAAGCCTTGCTAGGGCTAAGGACGGTACCATGATATCGATGTCAAGCTCGAGGCCCAATCGGTGCAGGGGATAGCTCACAAGGGAGGTCCCGAAGTATATATATGATATGTATAAACCTATGTTGGCACGTAGTTCTGAGGTATACGGTCGTCCGACCCTTAGCCTACTCGGTGCTAGACACTACTCCCAAAAATATGCATATGTTGTCTATCGTTTTTCAACGAAGCTTACCATCATTTATTGATGAAGCTTAATAATCAAGTACATATCAAATCTGAAATCATATATGAGGAGCTTTTGCTCAAGTCATACCACAAGCTGAATATAATTGGGAGTCTCCACTCCAAAACCATGAGTTAAGCTTAATTCATAAAATCATAAATCATACTTGAACATATGGGCACTGCCCAATACTTTAACATACTTGAAAAATACTCAATTCACTTGAAAACATGATTATAAACATGGGTAACTTGAAAACATATTTTTCATCAATAAGACCTCATCATACTTGAACATTCATCATAAATCTCAACTTTCATGAACTTCTCATAAATGGACATTTTAGTTTATAAAGCTTAAAACATGATTATAATTGAAAATAATGTAAAACTTGTCCATGAATCATAATTCAATAGTAGAAACATATTTAGATCATACCCATGTAGAAAACTTAGAAATTTCATGCATCGAGTTAAAACCCCATAGAATCAACATAGAAATTTTTATGATTTAGAGAGTGATTAGGCATGGGTGTAAACGAATTCACCCATTCATAACCCTAAATACCTGAAGGGATCTAATTTTATAACTTCTCTGATTGCCCAAGGAAGAATTGGATGGAAAACCTTGAAGAATTATCCCTGATCACCTCTCTAGACTTCTACTCTTGCATGCATGAGTAAGAATGGCCTAAAATGAACTTACCCCTCTTAAAACTCATCATTCATAGCTTTAAACGATGTAGTTTAGACCTTAGGATTATAGAAATTACGGAAAAACCCTTAATGAACTCGCAGGGAAAAACAAACTGCCAGTCCTCACGAGGGACTGGATGAGTCGTCACCTTGGACCATGACTCGTGACCTCCAGTCGTCAAGTGCACTGCCACTTCTTCCTTAAAGGGTCCCCATGAGGGACCGAACGGATCGTCATTGGTGACCATGACTCGTGGTCACCTCTCGTGATCTTCACTGTCCAAAAGTCCCTGATTCTTCTCCAACCCTGACCACGGCTGACTCAACGAGTCGTGGGGTCTGACCACGACTCATGGTCATGCCCGTGGTGACTTCAAATCACAAATTCCAAAACTTAAGGCAAGTACTTCACCATGAGTCACCTAACGACTCGTGGTCAACCCCACGGGTCCAGTAACGACCCGTTCTGTGACCTGGTGCAGAATTTCTAATTTTCTTCGTTTCAACCCCCGAGTCTGATCTTAGGGCTTTCGGGGCATTACAATATCTCCCTCTTGGGAACATTCATCCTTGAATGTTGGAAAAACACATTGAAATGCAGAGAAATGCAATTATCATATTCAAATACTGATCATTTAAGCTAAAAACCGACGAAATGACTACCTCCAAACTGAACTACATGGCTGAACTAAATTCATAAATCATACATACATACTTTGACATAAAAGAAACTTGGGCACATGAACTGAACATGAAAACTGAATAGAATTTTAGGGCAAAAACTGATACCTCAAGCTGAAACTGAGCCGGTAGAGAATAAATGTGGGTATCTAGCCATCATATCTGCCTCGGCTTCTCATATATCTCCCTCCACATGCTGATTCCTCCATAAAACTTTAACTGAAGCTACCTCCCTTTTTCTTAGCCTTCGACACTGTCGATCTAGTATTTCTACCGGAACCTCTTCATAATTAAGGTTATCCTTCACACCGACATTGTTCACCAGGACAACTAAAGTTGGATCACTCAAACACTTCTTCATGAGAGAAATATGGAAGACAGGATAAACTGAAGCTAACTTTAAGGGTAGCTCTAACTCATAAGCCACTTTTCCAACACGACTCAAAATCTGGTACGGGCCAACGTAGCGGGGACTAAGTTTCCCTTTCTTTTCGAACCTCATCACTCCCTTCATGAGAAACACCTTCAGAAACACCTAATCATCAACTTCAAACTCAAGTTTCATCCTCTTCACATCCGCATAGGATTTTTGGCGACTTTGAGATGTTTTCAACCTTTCCCTTATCAACTGAACTTTCTCCATAGCCTCATGTACTGAATTCGGACCTATCAAGGTAGCCTCACCAACTTCAAACCAACTGATAGGTAATCTATATCTCCACCCATAGAGAGCCTCGAATGGAGTCATCTAAATGTTGGAATGGTAGTTGTTGTTGTATGCAAACTCAATGAGAGGCAAATGATCATCCCAACTACCCTTAAAATCAATAACACAGGCTCTCAACATATCCTCAAGAGTCTGAATAATCCTCTACGCTTGACCATCTATTTGCGGGTGAAACGTTGTGCTAAGCTTGACTTGAGTACCAAGTCCCTTTTGAAAAGATCTCCAAAACTGAGAGTTAAACTGAGTACCTATATCTGATATGATGGGAAAGTGCACTCCATGCAACTGAACCAACTCCCGAATGTATATCTTAGCATAATACTCCATGGAATCGGTAGTTTTGACCGGTAAGAAATGAGCTGCTTTGGTCAACACGTCCACAACAACCCAAATGGAGTCATACTATCTGCGAGTGCGAGGCAAACCTTTAATGAAGTTCATGTTGATCTATTCCCACTTCCAAGTAGGGATGCTAATATCTTGGAGCACACCTCCGGGTCTTTGATACTCAACCTTCATCTGTTGACAGTTTGGGTACTTAGCTACAAATTCTGCAATGTCTTTCTTCATGCATTCCACCAATAGACTTCCCGTAAGTCACGGTACATCTTGATGGCACCTGGATGGATTGAATAAACCTAGAACCGTGGGCCTCATGCAACATCTGATTTCTCAAATCACTAATATCCAAAACACATAAGTGACCCTGGTATTGAAGCACACCATCTCCCCCTTTAGAGAAGACCTCTACCTTCTGATTCTGAACAACTTCCTTCAATTTCACCAAGGTAGGGTCCTCGTCTTGTCTAGCTTTTACATCGATCACCAAGGATGATTCTGACCCATTCTGAACAATTATTCTACCATCTGTCTAGTCGATCAAATGAACTCCCAACTGTGCAAGTATATGCATATCTTTCACCAATTCCTTCTTCTCCCCCTCTACATGGGACACACTCTCCATAGATAGTTTACTAAGAGCGTCCTCTACTACATTGGCTTTTCCCGGGTGGTATACGACACTCATATCATAATTCTTGAGTAGCTCCAACCACCTCCTTTGATGCAGATTGAGATCCTTCTGAGTAAACAAATATTATAGGCTGTTATGGTCCATAAACACATCTATGTGGACCCCATACAAATAGTGTCTCCATATTTTCAAGGCAAATACAACCGCTATCAATTCAAGATCATGAGTCGGGTAATTCATTTCATGCACTTTCAACTGTCTAGAAGCATAAGCTATAACCTTTCCATGCTGCATCAGTACATATCTAAGCCCAATCCTTGAAGCATCACAATGAACCACAAACCGATTCGTTGGCCTCGAGTAGGGTCAACATTAGTGTTGAGGTGAGTCGAGCCTTCAACTCTTGGAATCACTTCTCACAAGCCTCCGACCATTGGAACTTTACCTTCTTCTGGGTCAGTTTAGTCAACAGTGCTGCAATAGATGAAAACCCCTCAACAAATCTCTGACAGTAGCCAACTATGCCCAAGAAATTCTTGATATCTAAAGGATTCACTGGTCTAGGCCAATTCTTCACCGCCTCTATCTTCTGCGACTCTACTTGCATACCCTCACTAGACACCACATGACCTAAGAATGTCACAAAATTTAATCAAAACTTACATTTTCTGAATTTTGCATACAATTGATGATCCTTCAAAGTCTGCAACACCACTCTTAAATGAATGTCATGCTCCTCCTTGCTCCAAGAGTATATAAGGATGTCATCAATGAATACGATCACCGACATGTCTAGATATGGCTTGAACACCCTGTTCATCAGATCCATAAAAGCTGCAGGAGCATTCGTTAGTCCAAACGACATAACTACGAACTCATAATAACCATATCGCGTCCTGAAGGTTGTCTTTGGGATATCACTCTCCCGAACCCTAAGCTGATGGTATCCGTATCTAAGGTCTATCTTTGAAAAGCACTTGGCACCCTGAAGCTGGTCAAATAAGTCATCAATCCTGGGGAGAGGATACCTGTTCTTGATGGTGACTTTGTTCAATTGCAGATAGTCAATGCACATCCGAAGGGAACCATCCTTCTTTCGGACAAATATAACTGGTGCACCCTATGGAGACTTGCTAGGTCTGATGAAAACCTTGTCTAGAAGGTTCTTTAACTGATCTTTCAACTTTTTTAGCTCGGCTGGGGCCATTCTGTAGGGAGGAATAGATATAGGCTGCGTGTCGAGTAGAAAGTCAATACCAAAATCAATTTTCCTCTCGGGAGGAATACCTGGTAGATCATCAAGGAACACTTCTGGATACTCACATACTATTGGGACTAACTGAATAGTCGGGGTTTCAGACGTAGCATATTTAATCCTAACTAGATGGTACACACAACCTTTGGAAATCATCTTTCTAGCCTTAAGGTAGGAAATGAAATGACCTACAAGCACAGCTGAACTACCCTTCCATTCTAAGACTGGCTCACCCAGAAATTGGAACTCTATCGCATGGGTACTATAATTAACCGAGGAATAGCATGCAAATAGCCAATCCATGCCGAGAATAACATTAAAATTGGTCATGGCTAACTGTACTAGATCTGCTGAGGTGACTTTCTGAAGGACTGTAACCGAGCAACTTTTATACACCTGTGTAGCTACAACTGAATCACCTACTGGAGTAGAGACTGAGAAGGGTTCTGACAAGATTTCGGGACTAACCCCAAAACTACTAGCGACATAAGGTGTCACAAAAGACAAGGTAGCCCCTAGGTCTAACAAAGAATATACATGAAGATGAAAAACTTGCAACATACCAGTAACTACATCCGACAAGACCTCCTGCTCCTGGTGGGATGCTAACGCATAGAATCTGTTTTGGTGTTGACCACCACCTGTGCTAGTAGATGCCCCCTGCTAGGCTGGGCGTGGGGGCGGAGCTGCTGAACTGGAAGTTGGGCCTCGACCCCAATCATGGCCATGTCTAGCTGCTGGACAATCTCTAAGCATATGTCTGGGCTTCCCACACCCAAAGAAAGCACCTGTACCTGCCAAACACTGACTCGTGTTGCCCCGATCACACCTACCACAAACTAGGATACTAGAATCTGGCGGCCTGTTGCTTTGACCCCCAGAGCCTGATGATCACCCTATCTGGTCATGCCTAGGTCTGGATGGCACACTCATCTCTGAAGATGCTGGGGCTGAAGATCTCTGGTGGGTCTGCTGTCGGTGCCTACCACCTGGCCTCGACTGAGAGAATTTATAGCTGTCTGTCTTGGTCCTCTTGGCCTCTCTCTCCCTCATGTGCGCAGCCTCCATCTGCTGGGAGTATAAGACTATCCGAGGGAAATCCATATCCTGATGAATCATAGCAGTCCTGCAGTCCTTGTCTAAATAGTCCGCTACCCCATGAATCAACCTGCTCTCTCGCGCCCTCTGATCAACCACCAACTCTGGGGTGTATTTTGACAAATGAGTGAACTCTAGGGCATATTCCTGCACTGTCATTTTTCCCTGCTTAAGATTCACGAACTCGGTTGCCTTCAACTCCCTCTTCTGACAAGGGAAGAACCGATCTAGAAAAGCAACATGAAACTTCTCCCAACTGATAGGGCCTGCTCCGGCTGCCTTACTATCCTTCCACTGTATAAACCAAATGTGCGGGATCCCCTTCAACTGATATGAGGCCAAATCAACACATTCTACTCCATTCACCCCCATGACCTGGGTGATCTTCACAATCTCGTCGATAAACTCATATGGATCCTCGTCCACCTTGGACCCAAGAAACTCTGGTGGGTTCATCCTTAGAAAATCTCTGACTCATGCTGCCATCACATTCCCGTTCTGCGAAACATGCACCACTTCTTACTGGTTGACCTGGGCGGTCAAGGCCTGCACTAGCATCTAAATGGCTGCCTTGAATTCAGCATGGGCAACCGGCTCCAATGCATGGTGCTCATGGACTAGTGGGGCTTGTTGGTGCCCGTCACCGTTGCCATCCTCATGGCCATTATCATTCCCATTTCTTCTGTCGTTTACTCTGTGGGGAGGCATGATTCTACAAACATGAATAGCACGAGTTATAAGGATAGAGAGACATTTTAGCACGAATAGCACGAAATATATCATGATAGAAGGGAACATTTCCTAAACATCTCGTAGCCTCTTTTTCATAAATGTGGCACGCTTCACACCCATGAAAAAGACTGAACTTAACACGACTTTCAGATATCCTAGGATACTTCAAAATCTATTGCTCTGATACCAAGTTTATCCGACCTGAACATGGGCCCGGATCAAGATACGGGACAAGAAACCCCGAGGGACTCCAAGTCGACCCATGGCATGAACATAACATCTAACTCCATCATAAAAGTATAAGATCAACATGATAAACTTATTGGAAGTATGAAATAAGCATAATAATAGAAATACATACAAATCTGAAGCTGATTACAATCTATTATCTGAAAAGCCTCTAAGTCTGATGAGTTGATGGGACAAGACCCCAACTAACTCTCTAAGTCTGAAACTGAAAATACGCAAACATAACTGCATAATCGAGGGGCCCTCGACAGATAAGGACTCACCAATAGGGACTGATGCTAACTTCGAAAGTTGGCTAGTGGCGGGGCTGAGTCTGAAAATCAGAGCATGTATCACAATACGATACAACATAGAGTATGTGGTCAATATGTGGAATGTACCGAGTATGCAAGGTGTGATCAGTTCGTGGAATGTATCGAGTATGCAAGGTAAGTAAAACCTCTTAAATAAGTAAAATCATTTAAAAAATGCATAACATAATCAAGATAAGAATCTGAGAGTAGTGCTTGCATGCTATTTTCTGAAATCATGATCTGAACATAACATAACATCATAACTGAATCGATTAACCCAAAGCTGAAATCTAATAATCATAAGTAAAATCGAACATTAGTTTAAACCTTCTTTATATATATATATATATATATATATATATATATATATATATATATCATGAATGGTAAAAATGCATAACTGAAATCATGAGGAACAATGGGAGACTCGTCATATAACCGACAGACCACGATAGAGCTTACGTGGTCCCAACTATCACACTCAAGTGGGTAGAGCCATAGAAAGCCTTGCCAGGCTAAGGACGATACCATGATATCGATATCAAGCTCAAGGCCCAATCGGTGCAGGGGATAGCTCACAAGGGAGGTCCCGAAGTATATATATGATATGTATAAACCTATGTTGGCGCGTAGTTTTGAGGTATAGGTTCGTCCGACCTTTAGCCTACTCGGTGCTAGACACTACTCCAAAAACAAGCATATGCTCTCCATCGTTTTTCTGCGAAGCTTACCATCGTCTATTGACGAAGCTTAATAATCAAGTACATATCAAATCTGAAATCATATATGACGAGCTTTTGCTCAAACCATACCACAAGCTGAATATAATTTGGACTCTTCGCTCCAAAACCATGTGGTAAGCTTAATTCATAAAATCATAAATCATACTTGAACATATGGGCACTGCCCAATACTTTAACATGCTTGAAAATACTCAATTCACTTGAAAACATGATTATAAACATGGGTAACTTGAAAATATGCTTTTCATTAATAATACCTCATCATACCTGAACATTCATCATAAATCTCAATTTTCATGAACTTCTCATAAATGGGCATTTTAGTTTATAAAGCTTGAAACATGATTATAATTTAAAATGATGTAAAACTTGCCCATGATTCATAATTCAATAGTAGAAACATATTTATATCATACCCATGTAGAAAACTTAGAAATTTCATGCATCCGGTTAAAACCCCATAGAATCCACGTAGGAATTTTCATAATTTAGAGAGGGATTGAGCATGGGTGTAAACGAATTCACCCATTCATAACCCTAAATACCTTAAGGGATCTAATTCTATAACTTCTCTAATTGCCCAAGGAAGAATTGGATGGAAAACCTTGAGGAATTAGCCTTGATCACCTCTCTAGACTTCTATTCTTGCATGCATGAGTAAAAATGGCCTAAAATGAACTTACCCCTCTTAAAACTCATCATTCATAGCTTAAAACGACGTATTTTAGGCCTTAGGATCATAGGAATTATGGAAAATCCCTTAATAAACTTGCAGGGAAAAACAGACTGCCAGTCCTCACGAGGGACTGGACAAGTCGTCACCTTGGACCCCGACTCGTGGCCTCCAGTTGTCAAGTGCACTACCACTTCTTCCTCAAGGGATCCCCATGAGGGACCTAACATATCATCATTGGTGACGATGACTCGTGGTTACCTATCGTGATCTTCACTGCCTAAAAGTCCCTGATTCTTCTCCAACCCTGACCACGGCTGACTCAACGAGTCATGGGGTATGACCAGGACTCGTGGTCATGCCCGTGGTGACTTTAAATCATAAATTTCAAAACTTAAGGCAAGTACTTCACCACGAGTCACCTAAAAACTCGTGGTCAATCCCAAGGGTCCAGTAATGACCCATTCTGTGGCCTGATGCAGAATTTTTAATTTTATCCGTTTCAACTTTAGAGTCTGATCTTAGGGATTTAGGGGAATTACATTAGAATTCACAACCCATTGGGTTCATAACCCTAGATATGGATTTATTTACCCATAGCAAGAAAAAAAAGAGAAAGCAAGTAATTAGACATTATCACCAATGAAATTGCAAATTGTAGAAGAGATCTTGAATTGATGAACTTGAAACTTCAAAATTACAAACTAAATTTAAGATATACTATGATATGTATGAAAAGTAATATGTTCTATCTATTTCTACTCTCTACTGAAAATATTGGCTAAAAGCTCTTTGAAAGAGAAAGAAGAAAAATCTACTTATACTATGTCTCAAAAATTCTAAATTAATTTAAACTCGAAGGTTCCATGTGTCATGCCCCAAAACTGGGAGAGGGTGCGACTAGCTCTCGATGCCTTATTGACCGGGGAGATGGCTGTATGCCATCTATAACTGTAACACTTAGGTCATCTAGTCAATTGTCACAATCAACTTGAGTAGAAATCTGGGCCCATAAGGTCTCAACAATAATAGATAAATACCTAAAATGACAATGAGGCTATGACTATACTAACCCAAGCAACGGAAATTTGAGAAGGCCACAAATTGAACATACTAAGTCCATAAATCCTCTATAGAATAAACTAAACTGATTGTCGGAATAGGGCTCCAACCTATCCATAACATTAATTCAAAACTCAAACTGAGGTAACTACATCCTAGCTCTAGAAAGAAAGGATCATACCAACACATCTTCTGATCTCACGAACCGCTAGTGCAATTGAAAATCTCGGTCTTTACCTGCACCTGCTGCACGAACGCAGGTCCCCAGGCAAAAGGACATTAGTACGAATGAAATGTTACCTTTTGTTGCTCTTTGGTGACTTCAAAGGTTTCCAAGTAAGTTTTGGTAGTTGTAGATACTCCAGGGATTGGCTTTGGCCCTTTCTTTATTACTACCCATGCTTGAAAATTATTTAATTGGACAAAGATCTTAGATCGTTCTTTTCAGTGAAAATAGTGTTATCGGTTGAAGTATAGAGGTCTTGATGAGGAGTGACAATCTTGCAGGATAGCTCCGGGATTTTTGTACGAGGCCATTTGATCTTTTTCTCACTTTGCGGTTAAGCAATATGAGTGAGACCTGCTTGATACCAATTGATAAACAAAGAAAAGGGGGGGGGGGGTGAATTTAAAAATAAATAAATAGAAGTATGTTTAGTAGAGCTACTTGAACTCATCTTCTTAGTACTAAATCAAATGTTTTTCTTATTCTTCAATCTTTTCTTTCTATGGTAAAGTGACAGTTTAATTTCAAAGTTAAAATTATAAGAACTGATAATGCTTTTGAATTGGAAAACACAAAAGTTGAATCTAATTTTTTTCTTTCCAAAGGAATTGTATATCAAACCATTTGTGTTTACACTCCATAAAAGAATGAAGTAGTGGAGAGAAAATATAAGCATTTATTGGAAACATCAAGAGCTCTTCTACTTACCTTGTAAATAGATTTCCTTTCAGTGTATTGAATTCCAAGACTCCTTTTGAGATTCTATTCAAAGTTAAACCATCTTATATTCATTTAATGTGTTTTGGATGTTTGTATTTTGTTTCTACTCTCTTTAAATATAACTAAATTTGATCCTAAAGTTTTACCTTGTGTGTTATGGGATATCCTTATGGAAAAAAGGGTTATAAGGTCTTGGATCTACAAACGAAGAGAATTTAGTTTCTAGGAATGTGATTTTTCATGAGGAGTACTTTCCGTTTCTTTCACAATATGTTTTACATCCTACTTTCTTCCCTTTCACTACATTTGGTTTTTCTGATTCTCTCTCAATATTTTCTTTTTCTTCATCAGATTTTGCTTATGAGTTATATGCCTTTTTCTGATAATGTTTCAATATCATGGTATCGTCCTTATCCCTAGCAAGACTTTGGACGGCTCTACCCACTTGAGTGTGATAGTTGGGACCACGTAAGCTCTATCGTGGTATGTCGGTTAAAAGACGAGTCTCCCATTGTTCCTCATGATTTCAGATATGCATATCCATTAATCATGAGATTTATGAAAATGCATGTTCTAAAGGAGGTTTGAATCAATGGTCAGCTTTACTTATAAATGTCAGAATTCAACTTTGAGCCAATCTATTCAGTTATGATGTTATGAAGTATGTTATGCCATGTTATGAAGAGTTCATGATTTCAGAAAGATTGCATGCCAGCCCTACTCTCAGTTTACTGATGTTTATGTTTTAATTAATGCATTGTCTTTAAATGATTTTACTTACTTTAACAGTTTTACTTACCCTGCATACTCGGTACATTCCACGTACTGACCGCATACTCTATGCTATATTATTTCATGATACAGGACCCGACTCTCAGCTTCAGCCCCGCTCTTAGTCAGCCTATCAGAGTTAGAGTTTGCATTGTTGGTGAGTCCTCATCTCCCGAGGACTAGATTATCCAGCTAGCTTTTCTTTTATGTATTTCAATTTCAGTTTTGTTGATTTAGTTGGGGTCTTGTCCCATCAACTCGTCACGTTTAGAGGCTTTTCATACATATGTATGTATTCAGCTCGGATTTCATATTCTGATGTTATATTCGAGTTAGACTTCCGCCATGATTGTGTTGTTGATTATTCAGTTTCTTAATTGAGTTAGATGTATGCCTATGCCATGGGTCGACTTGGGGTCTCTCGAGGCTCCTTGTCTCGTGTTACGATCCGGGCCTCCGTTCGGATTGTGACAATTACATTTGTAGCACTCTTCACCTTGAGACTTCTACCTATTTTTTAAGTCCTTCTACTCTTGATTCCTTATCTTTTAGTGAATTATAGTCTAACAATCAAGTTCTGTTCAACTCTATTTCTATACACAGGAACTTATTAACTATATTCAGGCAGCACATCATCCAAGTTGGCATGAAGTTTTGGAGAAAGAACTTGTTGCTTTAAACTTCAACAACACATGGGATGTTGTTGTGCTGCCTACATGAAAGAATGCACTAGCATCTAAAATGGGTTTATAAGGTGAAGCAGTACTCTGATGGATGTATTGAGAGACTCAAGGCTAGGTTGGTAATTAGAGGTGATGTTCAAAGAGAAGGAGTTGATTATAACGAAACTTTTTCCTCAATAGTCAAGATGACTACAATCAGATTTATACTAGCTATTGCACGCAAAAATAGATGGTATATTTTTTAGTTAGATGTTAATGATGTTTTTATTCATGGTGATTTAAATGAATAAGTTATATGAAATTTCCTCCTGACTTTACACCACCTTCTCATAACCATGTATGTTTGCTCAAGAAATTCATCTATAGACTTAAACAAGCATATAGACTATGTTACGCTAAACTTACTTCTGCTCTCAATTTTAAAGGATATCGTTCTCTTAATGATTATTCTCTTTTCTTTAAGAAGTCTGCCAACTCTATTTCTATTATAGTAGTACATGTGGGTGACATATTATTAACAGGCAATAATGAAGGTGAATTACAGGCTTTAAAATTCTTTTTAGATAATGAATTCAAAATTAAGAATCTTGGTCAGTTGTATTTTTTCTTGGCATGAAAATTGCCAGAGAATCTACTGGAATGGTTATTTTTCAAAGGAAATTCATATTAGACTTATTGAAGGAATTTGATCCTCTACATTTATCTCCTGTTTCTTTACCTTTCGATCCTACTATCAAATTACTAACTAATCAAGGAATTCCTATTAAAGATCCTAGTTTATACGAGCATTTATTGGGAAAGCTCAATTACCTCATACATATAAGGTATGATCTTTCGTTTACAGTGCAACATCTAAGTCAAATTATATAGGATCCACGTGAACCTTATCTTGCATCTACACTAAGGGAGCTTCGTTATTCTTTCAAAGATCTAGGACTTGGTTTGTTTATGTATGCTTCTGATTCTTTCAAATTGATGGTATTTTATGATGAGGATGGCAATGGACATGGGCATCAGCAAGCCCCACCAGTTTAGGAGCTCAAGGAACTGGAGCCAACTGCCCATGAGGAGTTTCGGGCCGCGATTTAGATGCTCGCGTAAGCCTTGACCGGCCAGGTCAATCAGTAGGCTGTTGCGCATATCTCGCGAAATGGCAATGTCGCAGAGGCTTGATTTAGAGACTTCTTGAGGATGAACTCGCCGGAGTTTCTTGAGTCCAAGGTAGATGAGGACCCACATGAGTTCATAGATTCTATGCTTTAGCATCCCGTCAGGAGCAGGAGTTTCTCCCCGGATGTGGTCAGTGGTATGTTGCGAGTTTTCTATATTGATGTTTATGCTTTGTTAGATCCGGGGGATACTTTGTCTTTTGTGACACCTTATATGGCCAGTAGCTTCGGAGTCAGTCCCAAAGTCTTGTCAGAACCTTTCTCAGTTTCTACTCCAGTAAGTAACTCAGTTATAGCTAGATGGGTGTATAGAGGTTGCCCAGTCTTAGTCCTTCGTAAGATCACCTCAGCAGATTTGATAGAGTTAGCCATGACCGATTTTGATGTTATTCTCGGCATGAATTGGCTATTTGCATGCTATGCTTCAGTTAATTGTAGAACCCGGACAATAGAGTTCAGATTTCCGGGTGAGCCAGTCTTAGAATGGAAGGGTAGTTCAGCTGTGCCTGTAGGTCGTTTCATTTCCTACGTTAAGGCCAGAATGATGATTTCTAAGGGTTGTGTGTACCAGCTAGTTAGGATCAAGGATGTCGAGTCCTAGACCCTGACTATCCAGTCAGTTCCAGTAGTACGTGAGTATCAAGAGGTCTTTCCTGATGATTTGTTAGGTGTTCCTCTCGAGCGGGAGATTGATTATGGTATTGACCTTCTCCCCAACACGCAACCTATATCTATTCCTCCCTACAAAATGGCTCCAGCCGAGCTAAAGAAGCTGAAAGAATAGCTGAAGGACTTGTTAGATAAGGGTTTTATTAGACTGAGCAAGTCTCCATGGGGTGCACCAGTCCTATTTTTCCGAAAGAAGGATGGTTCTCTTTGCATGTGTATTGACTATCAACAATTGAACAAAGTCACCATCAAGAACAAGTATCCTCCACCTAGGATTGATGATTTATTTGACCACCTTCAGGGTGCCAAGTATTTCTCAAAGATATACCTCAGGTCTGGGTATCATCAGCTCAGAGTTCGGGAACGTGATATCCCAAAGACAGCCTTTAAGATGTGGTATGGTCATTATGAGTTTGTAGTTATGTCTTTTGGACTAACTAATGCTCCTGCAGCTTTTATGGACTTGATGAACAGGGTGTTGAAGCTATACCTGGACATGTTCGTGGTCGTGTTTATTGATGACATCCTTATATACTCTCGGAGCGAGGAAGAGCATGCCGCTCATTTGAGAGTAGTGCTCCAGCTCTCAAGGATCGTCGCTTATATGCCATATTCAGTAAGTGTGAGTTTTGGTTGAACTCCATATCATTTTTGGGCCATGTGGTATCAAGTGAGGGCGTAAAGGTAGATTCTCAAAAAATCGAGGCGGTGAAGAATTGGCCTAGACCAGTGAATCCTTCAGATATTTGGAGTTTCTTGGGATTAGCTGGCTGCTATCGGAGGTTTGTTGAGGGTTTCTCATCTATTGCAACACCTTTGACCAGGTTGACTCAGAAGAAGGTGAAATTCCAATGATCGGAGGATTGTGAGAAGAGCTTCCAAGAGTTGAAGACTCGACTTACTTTCGCACCTGTATTGACCCTACCCGAGGGTACCGATGGATTTATGGTGTATTGCGATTCTTCAAGGGTCGGACTTAGGTGTATGTTGATGCAGCATGGGAAAGTGATAGCATATGCCTCTAGACAATTAAAAGTCCATGAGAAGAATTATCCGACCCGTGATCTTGAATTGGCCGCGGTGGTATTCACCTTGAAGATATGGCGAAATTATTTGTATAGGGTCCATGTGGATGTATTTACGGACCACAAGAGCTTATAATATGTGTTCACGCAGAAAGATCTCAATCTTCAGCAAAGGAGGTGGTTGGAGCTACTCAAGGACTGTGATATGAGTGTCCTTTACCATCCGGGTAAGACTAATATGGTGGCAGATGCACTGAGTAGGCTCTCTATGGAGAGTGTGTCCCATGTGGATGAGGGGAATAAAGAGCTGGTGAATGATGTACATCGACTTGCTAGGTTGGGAGTTCAATTAGTCGACTCGACTGATGGCGACGTTGTTGTCCAAAACGGATCAGAATCGTCCTTGGTGACTGATGTGAAAGCTAGACAAGATGAGGACCCGATTTTGGTAAAGTTGAATGTAGCCATTCAAAGTCAGGAGATGGAGGTCTTCTCCCAAGGGGGAGATGGTGTGCTTCGGTACCAGGGTCGCCTATGTGTTTCGGATGTTGCATGAGGCTCATGGATCCAGGTATTCTATCTATCCAGGTGCCACCAAGATGTACTGTGACCTATGCGAAATCTATTGGTGGAATGGCATGAAGAAGGATATTGCATAATTCGTAGCCAAGTGTATGAACTGTCAGCAAGTAAAGGTGGTGCATCAAAAGCCGGGTGATGTACTTCAGGATATCAGCATTCCCACTTGGAAGTGGGAAGAGATTAACATGGATTTCATAACAGGATTACCTCGTACTCACCGACAATGTCACTCCATTAGGTTTTGGTAGACAGGTTGACCAAGGCTGCTTATTTTCTACCGGTTAAAACCACGGATTTGGTGGAGGATTATGCCAAATTATATATCCGGGAGTTAGTCCGATTGCATGGGGTGCCCTTATCCATCATTTCAGATTGAGTTACTCAATTTACCTCTCAGTTTTGGAGGTCATTTCAATAAGGACTTGGTACGTGGGTTAAACTCAACACAACATTTCACCCGCAAACAGACGGTCAAGCGGAGCGGACAATTCAGACCCTCGAGGACATGTTGAGGGCATGCGTGATTGACTTCAAAGGTGGTTGGGATGATCACTTG
Source organism: Datura wrightii (assembly GCA_035772735.1). Taxonomy (NCBI): domain Eukaryota; kingdom Viridiplantae; phylum Streptophyta; class Magnoliopsida; order Solanales; family Solanaceae; genus Datura; species Datura wrightii. The sequence goes on from JASDFA010000019.1 coordinate 39,011,114, forward strand.
CCCCTGATTGAGTTTGCCTACAATAACAACTATCACTCTAGTATTCAGATGGTGCCATTTGAGGCTTTATACGGGTGGAGATGTAGGTCGCCCATCGGATGGTTCGAGGTTGGTGAGGCAGCAATGATAGGATCGGATTCAGTTCATGAGGCAATGGAGAAGGTTTAGTTGATAAGAGACAGGTTGAAAACTGCCTAGAGTCGTTAGAAGTCCTATTCGAACGTGAGAAGAAGAGAAATAGAATTTGAAGTCGATGACTGGGTGTTTCTGAAGGTATCTCCCATGAAGAAAGTGATGTGATTTGGAAAGAAAGGAAAACTCAGCCCTTGTTATGTTGGCCCCTACCGAATTGTTAGTCGGGTTGGTAAGGTGGCATACGAGTTGGAGTTGTCCTCAGAGTTATCTTCCGTGCATCCTGTGTTTCATGTATCGCTTTTGAAGAAGTGTTTGGGTGTTATAGCTTTAGTAGTCCTAATGGACAACGTTGGTGTAAAAAATAGCCTTAGTTATGAGGAGGTTTCAATGGAAATACTGGATCGATAGGTTCGAAGGCTAAGGAACAAGGAAGTAGCTTCAGTTAAAGTGTTATGGAGGAATCATCATGTTGAAGGAGCTACATGGGAGGCTGAAGCGGATATGATGGCTAGATACCCACATTTATTCTCTACCAGCTCAGTTTCAGCTTGAGGTATCAGTTTTGACCAAAAGCTCTATTTAGTTTTCATGTTCAGTTTATGTGCATAAGTTTATTTTATGTATGTGGATGTGTGTATGATTCGTGAATTCAGTTCAGCTATGTAGTTTGAATCAGAAGTAGTCATTCTGTCAATTTTAGGTTTAAATGATTAGTATTTGAATATGATAATTGCACATCTCTTCTTTTCTGTGTGTTTTCCAACATTCGGGGACGAATGTTCCCAAGGGAGGGATATTGTTATACCCCGAAAGTCCAAAGATCAGATCCGAGAGTTGAAACAGGGAAAAAGTGAAAATTTTGCAGCAGACTCAGAACGAGTCGTGAGGAAGACTTGTGAGGCTAACCCACGAGTCCTGAGGTGACTCGTGGGAAAGGCCAGGGAAAGAAATTTGAGGCTTGAGAAGAGGAGACCCCACAGGCATGACCATGACTCGTGGATAGGCCCCACGAGTCGTTGGGTTAGTCGTGGGGAAGGGGATTAAGGAAAGAAAAGAAAATGGGGCAGTGAACATCACGGGAGGTCCTCAGAGTCTTGGTCAGTCCCCACAATTCGTAGGGTAAGTCATTGCCAAGCTTGGGAATGAAATTTTCGAAGCAAGGCAGTGTACTTCACGAATGGTGACCACAAGTTATGGTCACCCATAACGAGTCATGATGTGATCCGTGACGAGCCCAGGAGAATAGATGAGGCAGTGCACTTAATAGACGACATAACGAGTCGTGCCCCAGAGCGACGAGTCGTCAGGTCACCCATTAGGGCCACCTGGCAGTTATTTTCTGCGAATTTAGTAAGGGGTTTTCCATAATTTCTAAGTTCCTAAAGCCTAAACTACGATGTTTTGGATTATGAATAATGGCCTTTTAAGGGGTTAAGTTCATTTTAGACATTATTCATCCATGCATGCAAAATAGAAGAAAATTGAGAGGGTGAGCAAGCTTGTGATCTTCAAATTCCTTTTGGGCATTCAAGGGAGAGTAAGAATCAGAGACCAACAGGTATGTAGGGTTATGAATGAGTGATTTCTTTCATACCCATACCCAATCCCTCTCTAAAAGTATGAAATCCTATGTTTAATCAATGGGGTTGTAACCCAAATGAATGAATCTTTGATTTCTATACATGGGTATGATTTGATTACGATTCTACTATTGAATTATGAAGCATGGGCAATTTTTATAATGTTTTCAATTAAAAATCATGTTTCTAGTTTATTGAATTAAAAGCCCATTATTGAGATGTTTGTGAAAGATGAGATTGGTGATGAATATATGATGATGATGAGATATTATAATGAAAAGCATGTTTTAAAGCAACCCATATTTACAATTATGTTTTCGATGAGAATTGAGTATTTCTAAGTATGATAAAGCTTTGTGCAATGCCCACATGTTAAGTATGAATGATGATTTTCCCGAATTGAGCTTACTACATTGTTTTGGAGCGAAGAATTCCAATTATATTCTTAGTTTGTGGTATGTTTTGAGTTAAGACTTCCTATGCATAGCTTACCACATGGTTTTGGAGCAAAGGCTCCCAATTACGTTTTCAACTTATGGTATGTTTTGAACTAAAAGCTTCTCATATGCATGATTTTGTATTTGAGATGTATTTGATTATTGAGCTTCGTCAATAGACGATGTTGAGTTTCGTTATATACGATGTAGAGCATATGCATATTTTTGGGAGTAGTGTCTAGCACCGAGTAGGCTGAGGGTCGATCACCCTATGCCTCAGAACTATGCGCCAACGTAGGTTGATACTATTATATATTACTTAGGACCTCCCTTGTGCGCTATCCTTGGCCTTAATGGCCCATGAGCTTGATATCGATATCATGGTATCGTCCTTAGCCCTGGCAAGACTTTGGACGGCTCTACCCACTCGAGTGTGATAGTTAGGACCACGTAAGCTCTATCGTGGTATGTCGATTAAAAAACGAGTCTCCCATTGTTCCTCATAATTTCAGATATACATATTCATTACTTATGAGATTTATGTAAATGCATGTTCTAAAGCAGGTTTGACTCAATGTTCAACTTTACTTATAAATGTCAAAATTCAGCTTTGAGTCAATCGATTTCGTTATGATGTTACGAAGTATGTTAAGTCATGTTATGAAGAGTTCCTGATTTCAGAAAGAATGCATGGAAGCCCTACTCTCAATTTACTGATGATTATGTTTCAATTAATGCATTGTCTTTAAATGATTTTACTTACTTTAGTGGTTTTACTTACCCTGGATACTCGACACATTCCACGTACTAATCGCATACTCTATGCTGTATCGTTTCATGATACATGACCCGACTCTCAGCTTCAGCCCCGCTCTTAGTCAGCCTATCAGAGTTAGAGTTTGCATTGTTGGTGAGTCCTCATCTCCCGAGGACTAGATTATCCAGCTTTTCCTTTATGTATATCAGTTACAATTTTGTTGACTTAGTTGGGGTCTTGTCCCATCAACTCATCATGTTTAGAGGCTTTTCAGACATATGTATGTATTCATCTTCGGATTTCATATTCTGATGTTATATTCGAGTTAGACTTCCGCTATGATTGTGTTGTTGATTATTCAGTTTCTTGATTGAGTTAGATGTATGCCTATGCCATGGGTCGACTTGCAGTCTCTCGGGGCTCCTTGTCCATTGTTACGATCCGGGCCTCCATTCGGATCATGACAATTACATTTGTAGCGCTCTTCACCTTGAGACTTCTACCTATTTTCTAATTCCTTCTACTCTTGATTCCTTATCTTTTAGTGAATTATCTTCTAACAATCAAGTTATGTTCAACTCTATTTCTATACACAGGAACTTATTAACTATATTCAGGCAGCATATCATCCAGGTTGGCATGAAGCTTTGGAGAAAGAACTTGTTGCTTTAAACCTCAACAACACATGGGATGTTGTTGTGCTGCCTACAGGATAGAAAGCACTAGCATCTAAATGGGTTTATAAGGTGAAGCAGTACTCTGATGGATGTATTGAGAGACTCAAGGCTAGGTTGGTAATTAGTGGTGATGTGCAAAGAGAAGGAGTTGATTATAACGAAACTTTTTCCTCAGTAGTAAAGATGACTACAATCAGATTTATACTAGCTATTGCACGCAAAAATAAATGGTATATTTTTCAGTTAGATGTTAATAATGTTTTTATTCATGGTGATTTAAATGAATAAGTTCATATGAAATTTTCTCCTGATTTTACACCACCTTCTCATAACTATGTATGTTTGCTCAAAAAATTCATTTATAGAATTAAACAAGCATATAGACTATGGTATGCTAAACTTACTTCTGCTCTCAATTTTAAAGGATATCATTCTCTTAATGATTATTCTCTTTTTTGTAAGAAGTCTGCCAACTCTATTTCTATTATGGTAGTACATGTGGATGACATATTATTAACAGAAAATAATAAAGGTGAATTACAAGCTTTAAAATTCTTCTTAGATAATGAATTCAAAATTAAGAATCTTGGTCAGTTGTATTTTTTCTTGGCATGAAAATTGCCAGAGGATCTACTGGAATGGTTATTTCCCGAAGGACATTCATATTAGACTTATTGAAGGAATTTGATCCTCTACATTTATCTCTTGTTTCTTTACCTTTGGATCCTACTGTCAAATTACTAGCTAATCAAGGAATTCCTATCAAATATCCTACTTTATACGAGCATTTATTGGCAAAGCTCAATTACCTCATACATATAAGGTTTGATATGTCGTTTACAGTGCAACATCTAAGTCAATTTATATAAGATCCACGTGAACCTTATCTTGCAGCTACACTAAGGGTGCTTCGCTCTTCTTTCAAAGAGCTAGGACTTAGTTTGTTTATGTCTGCTTCTGATTGTTTCAAATTGATGGCATTTTATGATGAGAATGGCAATGGACATGGGCATCATCAAGCCCCACCAGTTCAGGAGCCCCAGGCATCGGAGCCAACTGCCCATGCGGAGTTTCGGGCCACGATTCAGATGTTCACGCAAACATTGACCGCGCAGGTCAATCAGCAGGCTGTTGCACGTATCTCACAAAATAGAAATGCCGCGGTGGCTCGAGTCAGAGATTTCTTGAGGATGAACTCGCCGGAGTTTCTTGGGTCCAAGGTAGATGAGGACCCACATGAGTTCATAGACGAGATTGTCAAGATCACCCAAGTCATGGGGGTGAATGGGGTTGAGCACACAGAGTTGGCCTTTTACCAGTTGAAAGGGGTCGCACATATCTGGTTTCGCCTATCGAAGGATAGCAGGGTCATCGGAGCAGGTCCTGTCACTTGGGAAGAGTTCAAAGTTGCATTTCTAGACCGGTTCTTCCCTCGTGAGATGAAGCAGCTTAAGGCAACCGAGTTCATAAATCTGAAGCAAGGAAGGATGGCGGTGCAAGAATATGCTCTTGAGTTCGTTCGCTTGTCAAAATATGCCCCAGAGTTGGTAGCCGATCAGAGAATGCGGGTGAGTAGATTCATCCATGGAGTAGCGGGCTATTTGGACAAGGATTGTAGGACCGCTATGCTCCATCAGGATATGAATTTCCCACGGATAGTGTTGTATGCCCAACAGATGGAGGCGGCACATTCGAGAGAGAGGGAGGCCAAGAGGGCAAGGATCGATGACCATAGATTCTCTTAGCCGAGGTCCAATGGTGGGCACCGACAGCAGATCCACCAGAGATCATTAGCCCCAGCACCATCAACATTGAGTGTGCCATCAAGGCCTATACATGATTTGAGAGGGCGAGCATCAAACTCGAAAATTTAGAGCAGCAGACCCGCAGATTCTAGCACCCCAATTTGTCGCAGATGTGGTCGGGGGCACACATACCAGTGCTTGGAAGGTTCAGGTGCTTGTTTCAGATGTGGGCAGCCCGAAGACGTGCTTAAATATTGTCCAACAGAAGAATTATCGGACCCATTATCTTGAATTGACCGCGGTGGTATTTGCCTTGAAGATATGACGACATTATTTATATGGGGTCCACGTGGATGTATTTACGGGCCACAAAAGCTTACACTATGTGTTCAGACAGAAAGATCTCAATCTTCGGCGAAGGAGGTAGTTGGAGCTACTCAAAGATCTAGGACTTGATTTGTTTATGTCTGCTTCTGATTCTTTCAAATTGATGGCATTTTATGACTCTGACTTGGGCGTCAATTTCTCTTACCTCTGTTGAAGCTGAGTATCGATCTATGATAAAGATTGGAGTTGAGCTTACTTGGCTAGTTCTTCTTTTTGATGATCTCGAAGTACCAATATCCTTGCCAGTACCTTTTTACTCTGACAGTTTTGTTGCAATTCATATTGCAGAAAATTCAGTCTTTCATGAATGAACGAAGCACGTCGAAATTGATTGTCACTTTGTCCGTCAATAGTATCTAACCGAACTGATCTCGTTGTCTTATGTGAAATCAGCTTTATAGCTGACCGATAATTTTTATCAAATTATTGATGGGACCTGTACATCATCAACTTCTGGGCAAGTTTGTTGTCTCTTCCACCCCTCCAACTTGAGGGGGGTGTTGAAAAATCAATTTACACATATGATTTTGTTCCTTTTATTATAAGATTCCTTTTTTTTTTACACGTGATTCTTTTCCTTATATTATAGGATTCCTTTTATTTTTTATTTTGTATATAATATTTTTTTCTTCTTATTTACTTGTATAAATAGGGGTTAATTGTATATATTCAATCATTCAGAAATACAAGAAAGATAATTTTCTATACTGTTTTATTTATTTTTACACTTCTTCATTTTTTTCCCTATTACTTCTTTCTATCTTCTTTTTTTTTCTTTTTCTTCTTCTTTCATAATTTTTATATTCAGATCTGTAAATATTATGTGTGAATTTGATATTTTTTTATCATTATAAATTTAAACATTAATTATTAGGTGAATTAAATTGAAAAATTTAAAACTCCATTGTTGAAGTTTCTAAAAGCTTAAAAATTCATAAATGGATTTTGAATTTGTTGAAAATTTTAACAAATTGAGGATTGTGATTCGTTGGTGGTGTCATTTCGAAGTTGTTGTTAATATTTGAAATCATTTGAAAAAGTTTGACCCATTTTGAATGGAATTTCATAGTTGAAGTTCACAGAGGTCAAAAATAATTTTTTGTATAAGTTATGTTATTTTCTATAATAGTGTAAAAGTATGTATAAGCACTTCTTATACAATATTATACACTTCTATATAATGTCTATACATTATGTATATTAAATGTATAATGTTATATAAATATTGTTGCAAAAAAAAATATGCGAATATAATATAAAAATATAAGTTATGTGAATGTAATATTTTATATAAACTGTATATTTTATTTACTTTTCTTCCATCTACATTCATTTTCTTTAGTTTCTTTATTTATTTTCTTTTCATTATTACTTTTAGCTTTTTTAAAAAAAATATTTTATTTATTTTCTTTTCATATAAAATTCTTTCCATTAATCTTTTAAATTGTTGTCATATTTAATTCTTTTTATATATAATGTTTTACCTTATTTTCTTTTATCTGTTTTTGTACTTAATTTATTTTTTTATGTATAATCCTTTCCCTATCTTTAATTATTTTATGTTTAATTTTTTTTATGAAAATAATTTTTTTATCCCCCTGAGGTAGAGGATAAGGTTTATGTACACTCTATTCTTCTGAGAATCATCACCTATGGGGTTACAATAAATATGTTGTTGTAGTATAATACTTTTCCTTATTTCCTTTAATTGGTTTTATAGTAAATTTATTTTCTTTCCAAGTATAATCATTTACCTTATTCTCTTTATTTGTTTTCATGCATAGTTTATTTATTTTCATGTACATATAATTCTTTCCCTTTAGTCTCTTTATTTGTTTTCATGTTAGTTTTTTTCCCTTCCATATACACCTCTTTCCCTTTATTTTCCTTTATTTGTTTCATTTCCTTTACGTGTATATGCTTTCGCCTTTATTCTCTTACTAGAAAAAAAGGGTGAAAGAACCTAAAATCTTTATATGTCAAATCTTCGCGTCTTATTTTCCTAAAATTCGAACATAAGAGGTGTTACTAAAATCCTTCAAGTGTAAGAATGTAATTTTTATATATTTTTTTAAAGATTAAATTAACTCATAAATAGGTAACAAATTAACCAAAAGATGCATTATTTTTAGTATGTCATAAATCCAAATCAACCAGGAATTCGAGAATATAAATTTAAAGATACATGGAACATCAACTAACATTTAAAAAAAACTAAATACTGTAAAAAGAGAAAAGAGAAGATTTACCTTGATGGTAAGGAGTAAATTTTGGAAGAATCCCTAATCGAGAAGAATAATCCTTATCCCTTATCCTTTGTTGAGGTAGTAATTCCTAAAATCATTTCAACATTACAGCCAAGTTTCATTTCAACTTCTTTCTGCTGCACTATATATTCCTCCATTGATATAAAAGGAATTGGAAGAAGATACATGAAACATCAACTAAACATATAAGAAAAGCTAAAAATTGCAAAAAGATAAAAGAGAAGATTTACCTCAGTGGCGAGGAGTAAATTTGGACAGAATCCCTAATCGAGAAGAATAATCCTTATCCCTTATCCTCTGTTGAGGTAGTAATTCATAAAATAAACTCAATGTTACAACCAAGTTTGTTTCAACTTCTTTCTACTGCACTAATATTCCTCCATTAATATAAAAAGGTTTGGAAAAAAATTTTTTGATCAACAATCCCCAAGAATTTGATGTACCAACTTATCTTTCATTCTTTTTAAGATGAGAGAGGGTAAGGTGCGAAAGAAGATGCAGTGAGGGAGGAAAAGGAAGAGGGGGAGGAAGCGAGTACTTTTGGCAGAAGTTATTAGAGGAAGAGACGTCAATTATCAGGATGAATAAATATGACTGTTGGATTTTTTTTAAAATTTTTAATGAACAGGCTGGAAAAGAAAGGAGAAAACACAAGAAAAAAGATAAATGAGATTCCTAGACTGTGAGGTATGACACGGGCCTAAATCCCTCTTTTATATAGATATATAGATTTGCTTCTCTGTTTAATCTTTTTTTTACTATTTTTATTTGAGTTTTTTTTATAACTAATGAAATCTCTTTTTGTATTATTTATTACTCTCTTTATTTTAATTTATTTAATCTGTTTAAAAAATGTCTTTTTTTCTTTAATTTTAATTTTTCACGTGACATGTTTAAGACAACAAAATTAAAGGAGATTTTGGTACATTTTACATATCTTTAGTTTAAGACCACAAGATTCAAATGTTTTCTTTAATTTCTTAAACTTCATACCAAATCAAAACCAAACAAACAAATTGATGCGGAGGGATACTACTTTTATTTATTATCGGTGTAATTAGGCATTTTATCACCGTTTTTCTTGAACTGCATAGTTTATTACCACTTTTCTCTATATGCTATTTTCTACTGCTTTATTATAAAGATTTCTTGCACAAATACTATTTTTAAAAATCATAATTACAAAAATTACAATCTCTGTAATAAAGTTACATAAATATAACTATTTAAAATTTTATCTTTTTAATTACATTTTGTATAACTTTTACTTTCTTAAGATATCTAGTCTAATTAAATATATAAAAAAATATATACCTAATATAATAATTTAATACACAAAATAATATAAAATACTTTCTTTTCCCTTTTTTTTTGCAAAAAATTTAAAAATCATCCAAAAATCCCAAGAATCCCTCTATCTTCCCCATATTTATTTTTTCAAAAATTCCTATAATCCCTCTCTCTTCTCCATTTTTGTTTTCCCAAAAATTTCTCTATCTTCTCCATATTTGTTTTTTCAAGAAATCCAAAAGTCTCTCTTTCTTCTCCATTTTAATTTGATTTCCCAAGAATCCTTCTCTTCTCTATTTTTTTTATAAATCAGTTATGATTTAGTAAAATTTATTTTTATTTTGTCAAAATATTTTAAGATTCTTGAATAAATGGTGAATTCATAAAAAAGTTCATGAAAGGTATTTTCATATTAATAAAAATTATGCATAATATAAAATATAGATACACTTATATACTTTAATTATATAATATAATATATTGATAAACATATGTATAATATAATATATAATATATGGTGTCTAATATATATTATATTCATAATCTTTATAAGTGAAAGACTAAAGTAAAAAGGAAAATTTATGGATGATGAATATGAGGATAGTATGAACAATTTTTTTTGAAAAAAAATATAATATACATATTTAGTATATATATGGTGTCAAATTTTTAGTATAAAATTTATTAATAAAAATTGCGCATAATATAAAAAATAGATGCACATATATACTTCAATTATATAATATAATATATTGATACACATATGCATAATACATTATATAGTATATGGTGTCTAATATATATTATATTCATAATCTTTCTATGCAAAAGACTAAAGTAAAAGAAAAATTTATGGATGAAGAATACGAGGATAATATGGACAATCTTTTTTTAAAAAATATATAATAATACATATTTAGAATATTTAATATATGTATGGTGTTAAATATAATAATACATATTAAATTTTTACCATATTTAATCTACTTAAATTATGAAAGAAATTATTACTTATGTAATTTATAGAAAATTATCATATTTATAGTATTTATCCATTTAATCACGTATAAGGTGTGTGTGTGTGTGTGCGCGTGTGTGTATATATATTGTATATTATATAACTAAAAAGATAATTATAACTTTTGTAATTATAATTTTAAAAAGTTGTATTTATGTAACCTCTCGTTATAATAATTTTCATTCTCTCATATTTGCTTCACTGAAAAATTCACACTTTCACACACTTAAAATGGTTGTAAGGTTCCATGACCATTCACTATCAAAACATCCTTTTAAGGGGAATGTCTCATGGGAGATTAATGAACGGAGTGTCAATAGCCATGAGTTTTTCACTCTTATGTTGTCCACTTCAAAGAGACTATGCCAAGAAAAAGTCATTCTTGTTGAATAGATCTTAACCACATATCATTTTATTAAGAGATATGCATTCCATCAAGATATCTTTGGTGTATCACGATCAATCAGGATGTAGCATTATGATTATGGATTTAATTGCTCATAATTTTTGACACAAAATATAAATAAATTTTGGATCCACCTCTGCGATTAATAATTTGACTTCTTATGTTTAAAGAGATTTACGACCCCAAAAAGATACAATCACGACTTATGTGCATTTTGAGAGATAAATATGTCTATAAGGTATATTATTTGCTCCTTAAGAAATGGGAGGATAAGCTAACAATCTTGTGATGTAGGTTTTAGTGGATCAACCCAATATTTATCCAAGATTTAATATGATTTGATGTATGCCTGACCAGATGAAGTTATGGAGAAGAGATTTGGGTCCTAACGGGCAAGACGAGTACGCAAGGTATTGGGTCATTTTCCATCTCTACTGAAAATCATGCCATGTAGAGAACTTATTGAGGCAATAATTGTGTTTTGAGATTAAAAAGGGTCTGTGTTCAGATTGAGGATGTTGAAATGACACAGCTATTGCAAGAAATTGAGGGTTACGTGGAAATATAAACTTGTTATGGAGGAATAAAACATGGCAAAAAGGTGAAGTGATCATACCCAAAAATCTTCATTAAGCAATTCACGTGAAAAACTCAAACTTCAAGGAAGTAAGGCCGTATCTTATGTATCAAAATCAAGAATATGTAATGGGCAGATCAATGGAATTTACGAACACAACTCTTTTTGGGGATAATTTTCTATTTATATTAATGAGTAATCAACATAATTGAAATTACAACTAAGAAAATGACAAAAATGAAATCTATAGAAAATTGATATGAAGACTGTATGGAATCCAATGAGCAATTCCTGTAGAGAAGAAGAAGAAGATTCAAGGAAAGAGAAAGAAAGGATAGAAGAGAAGACAAAGAGTGTGAAGAGAGAGAAATACCAGAAGTTAGTTAGAGGCATTGTAGTTGCCAGTTGGTTAGTTATAGGACTCCTCTCCTCCTTCAATCTGCACCGTTGGGCTTCATTTAACTAGAAACAATCTCCGCCCTCTACGTGTTTTAATCTTATTGACTCCTATTCTTTATTTCTCTAGTGCTACTTCAACTCATAACATCTCACCTCCCATCAAACAATCCTTGACCTCAAGGATTGGAATCAAAAGTAGGGAATTTGGGCTTCAAATCAGCATAGTCCTCCCATGTAGCATCCTCAGGTGCTAAGTTGGACCATCGAACCAGGACCTTAACAGCTATTACATTTACCTTCTTGACCATCTGTAGTTGCAATATAGCTACTGGCTGCACCACAAACTAACCATCAGTGGTAGTTGTTGGTAATTTGGACTGCACCATGGCTTTGGAACCAACCTTCTTCTTGAGCAGTGATACATGGAACACATGATGGATACATGAGGATGGGGGTAGAGCAAGTCGATAGGCAACCTTGCCAATATGCGCCAAGACAGTAAAAGGACCATAGAATTTGGAATTGAGCTTGAGACACCTTCTCAATTCCAAAGAAGTTTGCCTGTGCAGTTGGAGCTTTTGAAAAACCTGATCACTAACTGCAAACTCCCTTTTTGTTCTGTGTTGGTCCGTATAACTTCATGCAATTCTGAGCTTGGAGTAGGTTGTCCTTCAATAGCTGCTGTAATTGTTGTCTCTGTAGAATTAGATCCTCAGCTGCTGGAGTAATAGACTCAAGCATAGGTTCTAGAGAAATGTGTGTGTGTGTGGGGGAGGGGGGGTAACCAAACAATGCCTCAAATGGTGTGCACTGGTGGCTCGAGTGATAGTTGGTATTATACCACCACTCTGCCAGAGGTAACTGTTGCTTCCAATTGGTAGGTCGATAGGAAGTTATGCACCTAAGATAAGTTTCAATGCACCTATTCATTCTCTCAGTCTGGCCATCCATTTGAGGGTGATAGATAGTGCTACACTTCAGTTGAGTGCCAACAAGTTTGAAGAACTCTTGCCAAAAGTTGCTAAGGAACACCTTGTCCTTGTCAGATGCTATGGATTTTGCAAACCCATGCAGGGAATGAATCCTTTTTCGGAACTTTTGAGCCACTGTCAAGGCAGTATAAGGGTGAGATAAACTCATGAAGTGAGCAAATTTTGTCATTCTGTCTACAACCACAAAAATCACCTCCTTACCTTTGGATTTGGGAAGGCCTTCTATGAAATCCATGCTAACATGTCTCCAAGTCTGATCTAGAATAGGCAATGGTTGCAGCAACCCTGGGTAGGGAATATTTTTCCCTTTATTTCTCTGACAAACTTCACAATCAGCCACATAGTCATTGACCATGGCCTTTATCTAGGACAATAGAAGAAGTGAGAGAGCCTTTTTAAGGTACCCTGCCGTCCAGAATGACCTCCAGTAGTAAGTCATGAAATAATTTGAGTAGTTGCTTTTTGAGATCTCCACTGCCCCCTATCAGAATCTTCCCTTTCTTCTTGACTACTCCTGTTGAGAAACTGTATAAACTGGAGCCTTCTCTATCCACTGAGAATTGAGAAACTAATTCCATAGCTACTGGATCACCCAGGTAGCTGTCTATGATATCTTAAAACCAACTAGGAGTGATGACACTGATAGTGCAAAGGTTGGCAGTGAAGGTAGAACTCTTGCCAATAGTGAGATCCTCAAATTCTCTAGAGAGTGCATTTGCCACTCGATTCTCTGTTCCTTTCTTAAACTGGACTTCATAATCCAGTCCAAGAAGTTTGGTGAGGCCCTTCTGCTAAATGAATGTAGTTATTTTTTGTTCTAACAAGTATTTAAGATTGTGATGATCAGTCTTAATGATGAAGTGTATGTACTGCAATGCCTCCATCTATCAACAACATTAAGTAGAGCCAAGAACTCCTTCTCATAAATAGATTTACCCCAATGCCTAGGGCTCAATACCTTACTAAAGAATGCAATTAGTCTGCCTTTTTGCATTAAAACAGCTCCTATACATGAGTGACGAGCATTAATCTCTACAATGAAGGTTGATTGCAATCAGGTAAGGCAAGGACTGGTGTGGAACTCATGGCCAATTTCATCTTATCAAAAGTTGCCTCAGCAGTTGGACTCCACTGGAAGGAATCATGTTTGAGTAAATCAGTGAGTAGTCTACAGATGTGGCCATAATTTGCTACATATTTTCTGATGTAACCTGTAAGACCCAAGAAACCCCTAAAAGCCTTCACAGACTCAGGTCTTGGCCACCTCAGCTTAGCTTATACCTTGCTAGGGTCTGTGGAAACACCCTCCGCAGTTATCATATGGCCCAAATATTCAACCTTCTGATGGACAAATGAGCATTTAGACTTCTTAGCCAAAAGTGCATTGTCCCTGAGTGTGTCAAATACTATCTCCAGGTGCTGCAAATGATCATTAAGAGAATGAATATAAACCAAGATGTCATAAAAAACTAGCACAAACCTCCTCAAATATGGCTAAAAGATCAGATTCATCAATGCTTGAAAGGTGGCTGGTGCATTTGTGAGTCCAAATGGCATGAATCTAAATTCATAATGGCCATCATGAGTCCTGAATCCTGTTTTATGGACATCTTCTGGCTCATTCGAATCTGATGATACCCAGCCTTCAGGTCTATCTTGGAAAAAATCACCGCCCCATGTAACTCATCTAACAATATCATCAACAATGGGTATGGGGTACTTATCCTTGATTGTGATTTCATTTAAACCTCTGTAGTCAATGAAAAATATCTAGGAGCCATCTTTTTTTTTAACCAATAGAGTTGGGGAATAGAAAGGGGACTGACTATGCTGAATCATTCCAGTGCCCAACATATCCTGTACTTGTTTTTCCATCTCTTCCTTTTGATAATGACTGTATCTGTAAGGTCTAAGACTGACTAGTAAGCACTAGGCTTAAGAGGAATGGCATGATCTAAAATCCTGACAGGTGGTAGTGTCTTAGGCTCCTCAAATAGGTTAGAGTATCTGAGTAACAACTTGTGTAGTGGTCCTTCAACTTGCTCTTGCTCTGGATGATCAGTGGTACTGACCATGAAGAAATGTGCCATGATGCTTTGCCCTTTCTTTAACAATTTTCCCATAGAATTACTACTTATAGACTCATCTTCCCTTCCATAGAGATCCCCTTCAGAACCACCTTGTTGCCCTTCCTACCAATGGTGACACAATTTCTTTCATGATCAAACTTGACTGGATTATACTTTTTCATCCAATCATTTCCAAGTACAATATCATACCCTTCTAGACTGATTATGCCCAAATCCTCCGTGAAGGTTTTCCCTTGCATGGTCCAAGTCATCCCATACAATCTGAAGTGCAATACATGTAGTTGTCATCTGCAACTGTAACTCTAATAGGTGGTGTATAAGTAGGAGTAACTCCAGCTTCTTTCACTGTCTGAGTATCTATGAAGCTATGTGTACTGCTAGAGTCAACCAACACTATCAAATTCTTATTTTTTGTATTGCAACCTTCACTAATATAGTGTGAACTCCTTTATTGTGTCTAGATAGTGCAACTAAACAGACAACCTCTTGCATCACCTGCTCTATCTCTCCATTTTCTCCTACCTGTTGTATGTCACCCATAAACTCTTCCAGTTCTCCAATCACTTCACCAATTTCCCCAATAATGCAGTTTAATTGTTTATACTTGCATTGATGCCCAGGGTTATATTTCTCTCCACACCTATAGCATAGACGATTAGCTCTTCTATAATCATAAACCTCCTGACTAACTCTGTAGGTATTTGATCTGGGATCACCACCCTTGACAGGGTTTAGAGATATGATAAGATTCACTATGGCATTGGCTAGAGATCTGATAGGATTCACTATGGCATTGGCTCTAAATCCATCTGTTGCACCCCCTTTGTATTCAGATCTAGCCGCAAGTTTGTTCTTCCTCTCTAAGGCTTCAAGGTACTTCTCTTGCATTCGATCCTTCTCAATAGTAGCATTCTAAGTTTGGGGTTTAAAGAGTTTCACTGTCATTTTGATTTCATCCTTGAGGAATCCAATAAAAATGGACAGGAAGTGGGAATCATTAAGAGTAGGGTTTTTTATCAACATCTGGGCCTTCATGATTTCAAATTTAACCAGGAATTCATCAATTATTCCTGTTTGTCGTAAACTATTGAAGCTCTCCACAACATATTCGGAAGGTTCTTCGCTAAACCTATCACACAACTCCTCCCGAAATGCCTCCCAATATTCTAAATCCCCTTTTAAATAAGCCGATTGATACCAGGATTCAGCAGTACCCACCAAATGAATAACTGCTATCTCAACCATATGATCATCATTTATGTGGAAGACATCAAAGAATTTCTCACACCTCTGCACCCACTGTTTAGGATCAATCCCATCGAACAAAGGAAACTCTAGCTTCGGAATTAGGAATTTCCATCCTGGTTGTCGATTAGCACGACCTTCCGTTGGTCGCCCTTCTTCTCTGTGCCGATTTTCCCTCCTTCTAGCATCTGGCGTCGGTAGTAATCCATCACCTAGGTCTATTTCTGGAGCTACACACTGATGTTGCTCAATCGCAGTCAATATCCAGAGATCTGGCCTAATGCTTGAACTACACCAGCATGTTCTCGAGCTAGAGTAACATGCGAAGCTGCGAATTTGCATATCTTAGCCGTTAATTGCTCTAACAGCTCTCCATGCTTCACCATAGATTCCTTAGTCTTAGAAGTTCTTTCATCGAGGACCTTGAGTCTCATACCGTCAGTCATGGTTGCCTCGGTCGCAGGTTCGAAGCTCTAATACCAATTGTAATGGGCAGATCAATGAAATTCATGAACACAACTCTTTTTGGGGACAATTTTCTATTTATATTAATGAGAAATCAACAGAATTGAAATTACAGCTAAGTAAATGATAAAAGTGAAATCTACAGAAAATTGATATGAAGACTGTATGGAATCCAATGAGCAATTCATGTAGAGAACGAAGAAGATTCAGAGAAAGAGAAAAGAAGGATAGAAGAGAAGAGAAAGAGCGTGAGGAGAGAGAAATACCAGAAGTTCATTAGAGGCATTGTAGCTGTCAGTTGGTCAGTTATAGGACTCCTCTCCTCCTTCAATCTGCACCGTTGGGCTTCATTTAACTAGAAGCAATCTACACCATCCACGTGTTTTAACCTTATTGACTCCTATTTTTTATTTCTCTAATGCTACTTCAGCTCATAACAGAATAGCTAACACTTATTTATTCAATAGATTTGATCATGAAAATGTCCGTCAAATTCGTCAAATAGAGAGTTTCATCTCCTGGCTCTTGGAATAAAAAAATGGATTTTTGCATTCCTATTTTACTTTTTGGGATGGTGGTATTTTTACGTAGAGTCGAGGAAGAATATCACAGTGGACTCATTATGGTTGCCGATTCATTGTGTAATAGGGTTGTCGATCATGCTAACAGATAAAAGTACTTGCACGATCATTCCTATGATTTTTGGCTGACACATATCAAGCATTGAATTATTGCAAAAATGATGTCAGACGCTTCAAAGGGTGCAATCTTTTGTTGCAATTGTGATTGATAGAACGTCTTCAAAAAGTTCTTGGAATACCAACGCTCCGCAAACTTATTGGGATTGATCACATTCTCGGGCATGACTTCAAGGTCACCACGGAGGTCAAGGAGATCAAAAGGCCAATCGAGGTGGAGAAGTGGGAAAGAATAATTGAGTAGCTTGACTGAGAATTCGTTTGATCCATCTTCTATTGCAGATTTGGTGTATATTCCAAGAACCGTCCTTAACTTGATTTACATTTCTTAGCCAACTTGAAATTTCCTCCTTTGTAATTCGAAATCAAGAAACTCTCTAGATAGTTCCTACTCTTTGAAAACCCAAACATGCACTCATATTTGATTTTTGTCAAAATGCACTCCGTTCGTCCTTTCTCTTGGTCAAACTTAACCCAACCCCAGCAAACCAAAACCTCGTAAACTAGTACTACATAAATTTGCATGGTCACCTAGGAACAAGAAGTCGTTCATTAACTACTAAAACAAACATACTCAATATATTCCAACTTGAGCGTAGACTTCCTTCTCATACTTCAGCAAATGGCTAGGTTGTCCACATTCATTTTGGTTATTCTTTTTTTTTTACTACTTATTCAATCGTTTGTCTTCTCATGCTCGGCCTCTCAATATTTTGAGGGCTCGTGGCTCTGGTGAGGCTTTCAGCTGGCTAACTCTTGGTTCTATCAAAGGTGGCCGCAGCCCTGGCGTTGGTCACAAATTTACAGACAAACAAACCCTCGGAAGAATTAAGGATTCTGGTTCGAGTCCTGGTATAGGATAAAGTATGTAACGGGCAACTAGGCCACTAGTAGTAACAATTACCAATCACCTTTGAGCACTTCTTAAGTTTAAAAAATATTTGTACTTCGTTCATGTATTCTTTTGTTCTTTGAGGAGCTATCCATTATTAGTGTATTACTTGTCAAGAGTTGCAAGGAATTCAATATATTTGTTTCAATTGGTACTTCCAAAAATTCACCTAATTACTGTTTTGGTACCGTGTTATGTCAGTATAGCTTCTTGGTTGTGCTCGGAAAGGAAAGGATTGTGGCTACTCATAGTTTCATAATGTATGATTTTATATTTTATTGTATTGTACGATACTGTATTGTAAATATAATATTTGGATAGACTGTATCGTTTGCTGTTATTTAATAACATTTTTGTTGTTTAGTTTAACTGTATCATACTGTATCGTAACTAATAAATTTCTTAAAATGCCCTAAATTATTATATATGTTAAATTTGTCAATAATTACTAATGAAATAATTTAAGATAATATTCTTTCACTAATTATCACAAATTATGCCTTGCAAATATATTAAGTTGTTAAATTCATACAAATTCTAACAATTTTTTTTTAAAAAAAAACATGTCAAAATAACTAATCTAAGATTTAGGCATTGTTGATTTCTTTTGCACTTCATGTTTTTCACTGTGCAAGTTGAATTTTGAGACTCATTTTCTTTTGCTTTACTTCCGCGATTATTTTCTTGTGGTTAAAGTTTACACCTATTGATTGGATATGATAGGTATCATCACCACCTTGAATTTTGGATCGCGACACATGAAGAGCAAAGCAAATAAAGAAAAATTTTCTACGCAGAAAAATAAAAAGAAAGCAAACAGATTTATAATGATTGTGTGTAAGATTGAATTACAAATAAGAACTTAAAATTTTGGGCAATGGCAGAAGAAGAAGTTCAAAGATATGGTTATGAATATAAAGAAGTACCTGTAACTTTGAAATAATGGAGCAAAAGAGCAAACATATAAAAGTCAGTAATGTAAAGCGTAGAAGAAGATAGAAGAACGAAGAAAATCATGGAGCATAAAAATAAAACCTAGAAGGAAACGGAGGAACGTAGAAGCCACAGGATAGGATATTTAGGTAGAGGTAAATATTAAAGGGTAAAGAATAAAATAAGATTATAAAATATTAAGGACATGATTGGAAAGACAAATTAGGTAACAATGGGACTACACCAAATTGGTGGTTTCATAAAGTGAGACTTTTCATGGTTACCTGACCATGAAATCAAACCATTCCATATCATATATTTTAAGTAACAATCAAAACAAACATGGTACTCTCACTAATAATAGAATACTATACCATGGAACCATCATCTAAAAAAAGGGTTAAAGAAGCCCAATAAAAAATGGGATTAATATACAAAATCAAGAGGTGATCTGGTAAAATGTTCATTGAAGCCTTAAATAAGTTCTCCTTAGCCACAACTCATACATAACCATATAAAAGGCATCAAAATCAACAGGTGAAACATGCCACTGGAAGTGTTCTCTTACCTTCAGAACATTGCTTTGCAATACTAAGTACTCCTGTTGAGTTATGCCTTGAAGGATTTTCTTCAATAAAGGGATGTCTAGCGTGGCAACGATGACCGAAAAATATTTCCAATCTAATATGTCTGCAAATGGAAGATCATAATGGTTTGCAATGATCACAGGTACACAGCCATAGAACAAGGCATCAGCAATGCGAGCAGTGTTGACTTCATAGCCTTTCACATGAAGGCAGAATTTGCTATCAAGAAGTTCTTCGGCATAAGATCTTTTAACACGACCAAAGTGCACAAAGATGTCGGAATCATTTCCCCACCACTCTAGAAGCTTTTCACGTACAGGAGAATTTAATGATCCAGCAAAAAATCCCAGCTTTTTCCTGAAGGCATGCAATAAAATAAGTTTCTCTACATGAAGAATGCCCTCCTTCCTCTACATCAAACCACCAACATGGCAAACAAAGTTATGAATAATATATTCAAGTAAAAGCTTCTGTTGAAATTTGTTTTCAATTACTGCAATAGTTTATTAGCATAATAAGTTGCTTAGGTTTAGGTTGAATCTATTTTGGAATTTAAATTTCTATTCGGTTGTTTTAGCTAGAGTTTGGTCATATATTTTGTTGAAACTTGAAAACAATTGACTTTTTGAAGTTGTGTTGGAAAATAGTTTTTGAAACTTAAAGTTCTGTTTCGACATGCATTTTACTTGGAAAATATTTGAAGTCTTCTGAGTGAAAGTGAAATTTCACCCAAAAAAACTTGAAAATGTTTTGAAGATGAATTTTCAAAAACTGAAAAAGAACTTATTTGATTGGGAAATGAATAGTATTAATATACTAATCCAGATGGAGACAAAGTTCCAGAGTTTTCTGGCAAAAGCAGGGTGACAAAAACAAAATTTTTCCATAGAACGGCAAATGCTCAAAGATGATTTAATAATTTAGACAAGATGGAAGTAAATGGAGAAGAAATGACAGATACAGAGACTATTAAAGGGGATATATTGGATTTCTACAAGAGCTTATATGCTGAAACTGAGGTTTGGAGACCTGATTTCACATATGAAAACTTTCCAACAATATCAGTTAAAAAAGAAGAATGTCTACAAAGACTTTTGAGGAGCACGAGGTTTTGGCTAGTATCAAGTTTTGTGCTATGGACAAAGCACCAAGCTCAGATAGCTATTCAGTGACCTTTCTTTTTACACTTGTTGGGAGGTGGTAAAAGAGGATATCATGAAATCTATCAAAAACTTCCATTCAAAAAGAACCTGAATGCTACATATACTGTGTTGATTCCGAAGAAGAAGGGGGCTAAAGAATTGAGGGACTTCAGACCAATCAGTCTTATAGGAAGTATCAACAATATCATCTCCAAGATGTTATTTAGACTCAAAAATGTAGTGGATAATGGATGAAACAATGATAGCCAATGAGTGTGTTGAAATCAGATTGAATGGGTAGCATTCTGGAGTTCTATGAAAACGGGACCTGGTGAAGGCTTATAATCATGTTAATTGGGAATTTTTGATAAAAATCTTAAAGAACATGGATTTTGGAAAGACGATGCTAAGATGGATTCATTTTTGCATCAACACAGTTAAGTTTTCAGTCCTTATCAATGGTTCTCCTCAAGACTTCTTCTCCCCTCAAAGGAGCCTTAGGCAAGGGGATCTGTCATCCCCTTTCCCATTCTTATTCGCTAAGGAGGGTCTCAACGGTATGATGAAGAAGGCCAACTCAAATGGTTGGCTGGAGGGGTTCAAAGTAGCAAACAAAAGTGAATGCAATATGATAGTGTCCTATCTTTTGTATACTGATGATTCATTAGTTTTGCGTGATGTTAAAATTGAACAATTGAGTCATATTAGACTCATTTTTAGAGTGCAGTCTCAGGATAAAATGTTAATTGGAGGAAGAGTATGTTATACCCAATTAAAGAACTTGGATGTGAAGTGGGATGTCTGCCAACAGTTTATCTGGGTTTAGCACTGGGAACAAAAATATGGCAAAGGGTGGTTGAAAAAAGTGAAATGAGGCTGAAAAATTGAAAAGTCAGTACCTTTTCCTTGGTGGTAGAGTAATTCTAGTGAATAGTATTTTGGACTCCATTCCTACCTATGTTATGTCTTTATTACCATTGCCAGTTAAGCTGGAAAAAAGATTGGATTCTCTGAGAAAAAGCTTTATATGGCAAGGGAATAAGGAAAGCAAAGTATTCCATTTAGTGAATTGGAAATCAGTCACATCCAGCAAAACAGAAGGAGGGAGGCATGGGCATTTGAAACTTGAAGAGGCACAACCATAGTTTGCTATCAAAATGGTTGTGGAGGTATAATCATGTCATGAGGAACAAGCCTTATGGAGGCAAGTAACTAAATGCAAATATGGACAAGATCCCTTATGGTGTACTAAAGTAGTCAAATTTCGTGAGTAAATTGGAGAACTACCAGATCCTGGTGGGTAATTGGAGAACTATCAGATCCTAGTGGCCTACTTTTGAAAAAGCTTTTTGGTACCACACAGGCAATGATAGAAAGACATTTTTCCGGAATGACAGCTGGCTTGGGCATGAATCAATCAAAGACAAATTTCCAGATTTATTTATTTTGGCAACAACTCTTACAGCCAAGATAGTAGATGTTTGGAGTATGGAGTCAGCAGGTTATGGAATTTCAGCTTCAAGAGATTACAAAATGACTGAGAAATTGGCAGACTTGCTTAGCTATTATAGCAGTTGGAGGTGTTCTAGGGGACAACAGAGACTGAAGATCAATTAATATGGAAAGGGTCCAGCAAGGTTAGCCTACTGCTTATACTCAGGAGACAGTCATGAAGGATCCAACTGGTCTTGGAAACAAATTTGGAAAGTCAAGGCTCCTTTCAAAGTTGTTTATTTTTCTTGGTTTGTGGCAAGGAAATCTTGTTTAACCTAGGAGAATTAATTAAAAGGTAAATTCAACTGAGTTCCAGGTGTTATTTTTGTAATGAAGCAACAGAGAGCAAACGTAATTTGTTCTTACATTACAAAATTTTCGGATAACTTTGGCATTTGTTCATTAGCACGGTTGGCTTAGATGGACTACGCCATAGTCAACAACAGATCTTTTGAGATGTTGGAATAATGAGGGCAATAGTGTCAGGCAGAAGAAGTGGTGGAAATTGATTTCAGCTTGCATCTGGTGGATAGAATGGATGGAAGGAGAGGAATGCTAGGTGTCTTGAAGGGAAAAGCAGCTCCATTCAGAAGATAAAGTTGAAATGTGTGCTATTTTTTTCATTTTTGAGCAACAAAATTTTATGTAAATGATGATGAATCCATACTAGACATTATAGAATCCTTGTACAACGAACAAGACATGTTTAGTTCTGGTTTCTGTTTTCTTATTTTATTTTTGGAATATGTACAGGGGCTTCAGCACATCCTTTATGCCGTCGGTATATACAAAAATTAAGAAAAAAATAATAATAATGGAAATGGTCCTTGACAATCAAGTGGCTGATACTTTAAGATGGAATATCCAGAAGGAAGGCAGGTTCATAGTTAAGGTTTATTATAAAAATCTTTGAGGAGATTAGGAGGAAATCATGACAGCTGGCTGTGTGCATCCCCAAGAGATGCCTGTTTCACTTGGGTTGCTACGGATGAGGCTTACTTAACTCAACAATTTGCAGAAAATAGGTTTCTTTTATGTAGCATATGTTTCTTATGTGAACAAGATAGTGAATCGGTGAAATCACCTACTACTCCACTGTACTTTTACCAAGCAGATTTGGGAAATGTTTCTTGTCATCTTTGGTGTCCAGTGAGTTATGCCTGGCAATATTACGCTTGCCCTTAACAGCAGGTATGAGCAGTATTCTTCCAAGGACTGCAGACGGTATCGGAATGCAGTCCCTACTTGCATCATCTGGAATATTTGACAGGAGAGGAAGAACAGATTCTTCAATGACAAGGGGGATTGCATTTTCATGTTAAATCCAGATGTTTGAAATGTCTTTACTGATGGTGAAAAAAGAATTTTGTATCTAATTTCTTTTTCATTGCTTGATCTCTTGTATTCTTTCAGCATATAGAAGGAAATTTTCTTCTGTGTTTTGTACGATTTAATACCTTATTGGTATTCATTAATGATATATTTACCTTACTCATCAAAAAAAGAAAAAGGCGCTACATACAAGTAAAACAGCGCCAGCTGGGAGTAGAAAAACGAACCGACACGTAATTACCATCAACCAAGTTTTATGTAAATCTTCTCTCTCATCAAACAATCCGCAGATACGTTGGTGATTGTTCAAACCATCCTCATGAGAAATTTGAAGCACTTATTCAAGAAGAGGAATACTGAGTTTAACCAAGAGCCGAATAATGTAAATCAAATCTTGTTATGACATACTTAATAACACATCATATTCAATAATTTCAACATCTAGTATTTCTGTTGGTTTTTAACAAAGGAATTAGGAAAATAACAGAAAAAAATACTGCAATTATATCAAAGGAAATTATTTTATTTAGCTATGTTTAGCTCTGCATTTCTAGGAACAAAAACAATAAAACAATAATCATAACCTAGCCTAAAATATCTCTACATAACTTAGCTTAAAATATCTCTACAGAATATATCTTTAACTAACTAATTACTAAAAAATAAGAAAAGCTAGCTAACCACTATTAACTAGGATTTATTCAAAAAACTAAAGCAGTAAAATAAAGTTACTGCAGTCCAAAGCCAAAAATCTAACACTCCAGCATGCTTTAGGAACTACAAATTCTAGACTTGCCTGGAATTGACATAGTGAATAAATCTGCCAACTCATCTTTGGTTTTTCAGTTATCTTGATCCATGTCTCCAAGTTTGCAGCTCTTGATTATCAACAAATTGTGGCTGTGTTCATCCTCTGTTAGATTAAATGAGAAGTTTTTGCCTCTCATTTTTAACTCGTAAATTCTCCTCCTTAGTGGTATCAAAGATTCGACAATACTTGTTTTCAAATAACAATTTGAATCCTTTTTCCATTAGATGGCCAACACTCAATAGATTTTGACCAATATCAGGCACGTAAAGGATATCTGAGATTATTTTTGTACCTGAACTTGTTTTGATTGCAACAATCCCTTTTCCTTTTGCAGGAATATAGTCACCATTTCCAATTCTGACTCTCTTGTTTCCCATAGACATTAACTCTTTAATTTTTTTTTGGTCATATATCATGTGGTTTATACAATCACTGTCAATCATCCAAAAATCAGATTTCTTGATTGAAAAATATATTGTCATAAGTAAGTGGTCTTCTTGTTCTTCATCAACGACTTGGGCCTCTGCTTCATACTTTTGAGATTTACTTTTGCAAATCATTACTTCATGACCAAGTTGGTTGCAGATTTTGTATTGTGCATCTGACCTCTTCCAACATTTAAATGGAGGATAAGTTTTTTTTGCCACTATGCTGACAAGGGGTAATCTTTCTTCGAATTATTACCCTTTCTTTGAGTTTTGTGGTTGGCTGTCAGATCTCCTTCAACCATACTATCTTGCCTCATTTGCTCTTGTGCCTGCATTTAGCAATTCTAAGGTAATCTTGAACAAATCTTTTGTGTTTCCAAGGTAGTTATAGATATTTAGTATCTTTCAGACACTGTAACACGAATTCTTTCAACAATTCTTAAAACTTTAAATTTAGTGCCAAGCAATCTTACTTTGTTAACAATGCCAAGAAGCCAATTTGAGTAGTCTTTGACGATCTCAAATTCCTTCATCTTTTACAACCGGAATTCCCTTATTAAGTTCAATACCTTCATGTCTTGTATTCTTTCATCTCCTGTGTATTCTTCCTTAAGATAATCCCAAATTTCTTTTGCTGATTTGAGAGCCATAACTCTAATAAAAATGATTACCCATAACTCTCGTAAAAATTATTGCAGACATACTAGCAAACAAAGTTGTTTTTGCGTTTGATTTTCTAATTTTCTTTTCCTTTTGGCTTTTGATTTGGGTCACCATGAGATTGTTGGGCAGCAAAAGAACATCATAATCCTCTTTCATGACTTTCCAAAGATCTAAAGCATCAAGAGAAGTCTCCATTCTTACTGCTCAGAGATGGTAATTTTCACAATCAAAGACGGGAGGAGCTATTTGAGAAAGGTTATTTTCAGAATCCATCTCACTCACAGGTCCCTCGAGAAAATGGCTCGGTATCAATTGTTGGTTTTTAACAAAGGAATTAGAGAAATAACAGAAAAATACTGAGAGAAAAATGCTGCAATGATGTCAAAGGAAATTATTTTATTTAGGTATGTTTAGTTTCGATTTATAGGAACAAAAACAATAAAAAGATGATCACAACCTAACCTAAAATATCTCTACAGAATATATCTTTAACTAACTAATTACTAAAAATAGGAAAAGCTACTTACCAACAATTAACTAAGATTTATTCAAAATAATTAAAGCAGTAAAACAAAGTTACTGCAGTCCAAAAGCAAAAATCTAACAATTTTTTTATCTTCTCTTTTCTACCTAAGCCCTTATATTATCATTTAAAAACAACTGCAGACCACTGAGGCTAATAGTCTAGTGGCACCAGTAGGCCTCTTCCAGAAAATAGGTGTGAGATCAATTCCAACTATCCCTTTTTCCCATTCCCCTTACCTGATCCGCCTATGTGTTGGAACTTTTTGGAAAAAAAAAAAGAAATCAACTGGAGAGTTTAGAATATCACATAATGGCAAGCCTTTCCCTTTGCCTCATCTGATTCCCCTATCTACTCCATTTTCCCCATGATTCGCACCTCCACTGCTTCTTCTTTCTTCCATATCTACATTCTTGTCAGAGATATCTCACGTTTGAGTCAAATAATGCTCATCTGGTGGCAGCAGTGTGTATGGATATAACATTACAAAGCTTTTTGGTAGTGGTGCAGGACCAGGATTCTTCATCTAGCTAAATGCACCCGTGTCAAATGGGCTAGACTATGAACATAAGTATCACTAACTCTCATAAGTTCAGCCGAACACTTAAAACTTCCCTGAAATTGATCCCACTATGTTGGATAACCTCACAGGCTCAGCAAACTACCCAAGACCAAGTAACATATGGAGAGTCATTATAATTGATGGCACAAATATCCTTTAGGCTCTGTTGTTATGTCCACATCTAACAATTTTCTTTAATATGTAATAGGAACATTTGTACTAAATATGGGGAATGACCAAACGGAATAACTAAAAAGACTAAACAACATAGACCATATTAAGCTATGAAAAAGGAACTAAGAATACAGGTTGAAACTATAAAAACGCCTAGTTGGAAAAAGGTTTGATCACTTTGAAGTTCTAAGAACAGGATTCCATATAAGACAAGTCAATCTGCAGGTTTCACATGCAGGTATACAATCTGTTAAGGTTTAATATGCACGACCCATAAAGAATGGCATATGATGAATGCCAATAAAAAGCTTTCAAAAGATGGGCATATGGTGAATGCAAGTAAAAGTTTTCCAATATTATATGACAAGATAAACAAAACTATCTTGTAAGATTCCATATAGTTATTAACAAAGGGGTCATAATTTTGATATTAACCGCAGGTAAGTAGTTTCATGTCTGAAACACATGCATGAAATAAGTTAATAATTAGAAAGGACTCAGCTGACCTTTTATAAGGCGCACGATTTGGGTTACCACCTAGCCTTGGCCAAATCTGTGGCAAAGATGCATCTTTATGTGGAATATATGCTGATACGAAATAACTTGAAGAACAAACAACTTGGATTGCGTTGATCTTAACATCAATTACTTTCTCCATGGCAAAACGACCAATAGAATGACAGGCAACATAGAAATGGTCAGCCCCATTGGTTTGGTTCCAGTAAGGGTACTCATGACTAATATTGAAGATGTAGCTTTTTATGAAGTCTTTAATACCATCGATCCCCACTCGTGGATCATGTCGTAATCGTGCAATTGAGAAAGGTAGAAAGAAGAGATTGGCATTGAAAGGATCCTTTGTAATGAAATGGCTCATAACGAGAACTTTCTTGAAGTAACTTTCACTTGCATAGTTTCCACCTGGCTCAAAATCAACAGCCAAGAGTACATTGGAAAAGGGATTGCCCTTTTGGTGAGGATAAACATATATCTTCAAGCTCCTATTCATTTTTTTGTAGTTGTCCATAAAGATATCTCTATCATGGAATACCTCATTGTCATTCACATGGTTTCCTGAAAACAAAAGCCAACCATTTCTAGATCCAAAAAGAAAAAGCAACAAATCTAGATAAGACAGTAACCAGGGCTGATAAACCCTGTCAAAATGCCAATCAGGACAGAATATCGCTGCGCTGAAGGAAAATTGTAGTAGATACTATAGCATTCATAGAATATAGTCTCAGATAATAGACTATCTATTATCAATATGGCAAAGAGAAACAACTCAGAGAAGGCCAAAATGACAAGGTTGGAATCCACAATTGCATTATACTACAATCTATTTTGTTGTTCAAAGTTAAACTGGGTCGAGATACCGTTTTACCATGTCAGCATGATTTATAAATAGGCCAACCAGTGAATAACTGGAACAAAATTAGACTGGTACATCTACCTACAGGCCGTGGTTAATCAATATAATAAGACAGAATAAAACAAGAAAATGTTACATTCTCATCTTGTTTACTTATCCATTTCTGTAAATCATTGCAACAGTGAGTAAGTTCTTGAAAGGTTTCCTTTTCACAGTCCCAGGGAGAATTTAGAAACAACTAACGCGACTCTGAAGGCGATGGTATTTTGTAAGACATGTCTCCCAGATAGAAAGTCTTCCGTATAACAATTTAAACATGTTAAAGTAAAAAAAAAAAAAAAAGATTGCACTTCAGGTGTGATAAAGTAGAAAATATAAACCTAGACAGAGACTCTAGCAAACTGGGAATTGCTGTGAAGACATTTAAAAACAGAAAATTTTGGGTTCCAGAGGTTTTATTTATTTATATACACATAAACAACTTTAATTGTGGTATAAGGTGCTTTAATTAACCAAAACTGGAATTCCTTAGACATCTAAATGAGAATATAGTTGTGATGCTAAAATGTTTCTAAATAGTTGCTTAAAGAGAACACTAAATTGTGCTGACAGGTGTGCTGAATAACCACATTGTGGCTTTAGAGGACCTATGAGGGGGTTATGTTTTTATTTGCTATCTACACAGAAAATCATTGCACTCATCTGATATAATAAAGAAAAAGAACAAAATATGAGAGGACAACTGGGTTCAGATGACAGAAAGCACCTTAAGAAGAAATAACGGCCCAGTTTTTCCTGTTTCACATGAGTTCACTACCTTTCCTAAAATAAAGTAGTTACTAAATTCATACTCAAATTTTGAGGTGAAAAGGTAAAGCAAAGAGAGAAGTGAAATCTTGCATAAGATTTTAAGTGTTATTTTGTTTTCCTTTTTCACCTTTTACATTGTGGCAAGCAACGGTCTAACAATGTCTCCCTTCCCCATACTTGACAGTCCTGACAATATCCTTATATGCATGCTTACAGAACATTGCAGAATTATGGGCGAACAACGGGAATTGAACCCGAGCATGGTGGATTCACAATCCACTTGGCTACATCCGTCCCCCTCATCTCCTACAATTGGAAATCATTTCTGTGAAACCCTTTTCCTGAAATTTCATATCCTGCTAATTGATTTATGTTTTTTGATTTCCTTACTTTTTTTAGCTGCTTATAAGCACTTGATGCCTCTAAAGGAGATGCAAATCACAAAATAAATCAACAATCTACTGAAATAGCTTCCTAATGCATTAATCTAGCCAAATGAAGATGTTGGAAACAACATAGTTGAATTTTAAGCATCACCATAAAACACTAAACCAGAGAATAAAACGTGAACCTTTAGCACAAAACTCAAACAGTCCCTCGTATCTCAAACTTCTACTACGTAATAAAAATCAGCAATTGTTTTCACTTCTGAATGAAAAGTGACAGAGAACAAACTCCCTTCCGCATTCTGCTATGTCCTTCTATCTTTTCTCAGGTTCACATTTGGTAAATTAGAATTTGAATACAAAATGAATTATTTCATTAAATTATTTTTCGGAAGCGAAAAGGTAGAAAAGTTCTGCAGAATAGCTTACACCCAAAGACTACAGTGACCAAGACTTTGAGAGAAGTTACGAAGTGAGAAAAGATTCTAAATTAATATTTTCCAGTGCTCATACCATTCAATTCCACAAGCCTCTGTTTCTGAATATTTCCATTTCCACCAGTATTAACACTTGGTGTAGAGCCAACAAATGAAATGTTCATCGTGGAGTTGAAGGATGAAAGGGGACTGAATGTGAGATGGGTTTGGTGGGAATGGATGAAGAAATTGGAAGTGAAGGAAATGTAGAATAGAATGAAGAGAGAACTGATAAGAGCTAAGGCTGTGGGTATGAAGATGAAGGCTTGACGCGGTGTGACAATGTTATACATTATCAACAATGGAGCTGCGACCTGTGACTGTGAGTGAGTGCACATTCCAAAATGTACAGAGTATTTAGGTGGAAGCATTTATGTTGATAATTGATGTACAAGCATCTTAGGGATTTGGAAGGCAGTAAATGCTCTGACAACTAGCAATATCAACGGAAAATGAGGTACAAATTCTTGGTCAGGCGAAAGTACAAAAGAATCCCCTATGTTGTTGACAATATCCAAATGGACCTTGAAGATTTTTCAACTTGTCAAGTATTAGAAAATAATTAAAATAACCACTTATTTTCCCCCAAAAAAGAATATTTTTTAGAAAAAAGTTCCTGAAAAACATTTTCCCTACAACCAAACACACCATTTACCTTTCCAACTTTTGATAAACAAAAACCACTATTTACATGAGATTGGGTTAGAAACACCTTGCCCGCATTATCGGTTTTCTTTATTTGGCATAGTTAGGCTTGTAGAAATGAGCTTATGATATTTGCAAATCATGGTTTCTCGAATCGTTTTAACAAAAGCTGGATGAGCAGTTGATTTGGAGAAATACATATTAGAGCAATTAAAAGCACATCTCAGAGTTTTGAATCCCGTATGCAGAACTGCTTCGAAGTGTAAATAACATTTCATTTATTTCGGTAAAATCCCAGGCAGTGTCAACCAGATATGAATTGGGATTTTGCCTTTCATGGAACAAAAAGGATTGTAATCCTGGTTGATATGAAGAAGACATAATTTTCACTTTACTTACCGGTGATAATATGAACATCAAGTCTACTGAAAACATTCAAATTGATGAGGAATAGAATCTATATTGTCTTTCCTAGCTACTAATGTAGAGAAAAAGAAGCATAGACATGGATGATATAAAATTAACTGTCTAATATGCATTTGATGGGTCTGTTTCTGGCTCGACCGAAGCTCTCGAGGCTGTCAAACTAAATGTTGCAAGGCATGCATAACCACTTTCCACAAGTATTCCCATTTAGTCTATTTGTGCAGTAAAAGTACAAGTGTTTAAAAGGTAAGACCTGGTGGAATCATCAGCAACTAAGACACTGAGAACTACACTAAGGATATCCTCCATCTCCATATTGTGTAGTGTTTTATCAATTAGGAAATAAAGATAGACTAATCCAAGTATTCTTTATGCATACCACCAAATGATTTCTATCTCATATTTCAACTCTACACGTGCCAACAGCCAAATGATTTCTGCAGCATAGTAGTAAAATCCTCAGTTATGAAGCAAAATTTAGTAAATGCACCATGAAGACAGATGCAAGTGTAGAGATCACCAAATGTTGAAATAACTGCAGTAACAATCCAAGCGCACACAACTACATGCTTCACCAAGTGAAGAATGACTTGTGAGAACAAAATAGCACCCTTATAGGGGCCTTGTTCAATGCCCACAAAAAACGCCGCAAACATGCATGTG
Organism: Datura wrightii; assembly: GCA_035772735.1. NCBI lineage: Eukaryota > Viridiplantae > Streptophyta > Magnoliopsida > Solanales > Solanaceae > Datura > Datura wrightii. The sequence continues at coordinate 39,042,598 of JASDFA010000019.1, forward strand.
AGTCTCCTATTCCCCGGTCTGGTGGAATAAGTTTCTTTTAAAACTTCTCCAATGACAGAAATGAAAAAAAGAATCAAATAAGAGATTATGAGAATATTTTGATCATGTCATTAGACCTCAGAAAAAGCCCTATAATGAATCAGACAACCGAAAACCTGCAGAGTCTATGAATTTATGAGGGTGATTTGCTGACGAGACCCATTAACAAGAAGAATAAGATCAAATCAGAAGGAGCAACAAAAGAAAAAATCAAAGAGAAAGTGGATTACAGAAAAAATGGAAACTAGCGAGATAGTTCTTTAAATAAAACAAACCGAAATTTTATCAGCCCCTTGCAAGAAAATTTCTGAAGAAATATCACAAATTACCAACAAAAATCAGTTATGAGAAAACAATAAACATTAAGCGCGTTTTCCAGTTCTAGGTGAAGACTTTGGGCAAAGATCCCATCGGCCCTTTGCACGTCTCCGCTGAATAACTGCTCTGCCACTGGTGGTGCTCATACGCTTGCGAAAACCATGTGTTCGAGCCAATGACTTCCTTGATCTATTCCTCTTAGTCTGACAAAGAGCATACTTCTTTGCCCTCACCACCAGGCCACGCCTTTTAGTGGTGCTCACTCCAATGTTGGAATTGAAGCCAAAGCCCAGTGATGAACCTAAGCCAGAAGTTAACTATTAGCTCACTACTACTCATCATGCCAATTTAATACGAAATTTATCATATGCCTCTATGTGTATGCTTCTTGGCCCTTAAGGGTTTCCACCTTGTTCAAATTTTTTCCCTTCAATTGTTTTATAATCTAGCTTTAACCAATGGATTTTGACCATAAAACCAGAAATAGAGATTCAATTTTTTCAATAGCACACCAATGTCAGACTAAAATATCCACAACAAATTTGAATTATATGGAATACTAAACATCAGAATCAAGAATTGCAACGTATTCTTGTCTCCCCTTTTTGGTCAAGCATTAGTAAATACTTCCAAATCCATAAGTGGATAAAATACAACAGGACTCAAGATAATGCACAAGGAAATTATTGGCTGTTACAGTGTGCCCAAAATTAAGCAATTCATATGAACATTTGAGATGTATCCATACTACCTGCCTCCAATAGGAATCAAGAAATATCTGCACATTACCAATTCAAATAACAACTGAAATCTCCATAGTCCATAAGACCCAATTAACCCAACTACGAAAACAAGTTAATTTCTCTTTTCCCACTTCAAAATTATGCACAAGATTCAAGTTGCAAAGCCAAGATAGAACATCCCAGGGAAAAGAAGACTGAGAATTTATGGTATTTACCAGAGAAGGAAGTTGAAGCAGATAAGGTAGAGAGTGCAGAGGAAGGAACAAAAGAGCAGTGAAGCAACCCGGAACGAGTTGAGGCCTTAGCAGCAGAAGCAGCCATTTTAAAAGACACAGAACTTGTCATTCTTGAAGAACCGGTAAGCAGAGAAAGCGAAGCGGATGGCCCATGGTTTCCTATTCCCGAACAGACCCAGTTTCCCATTGACAACGAAGCCATTCTTTCTCTCTTGGCAAACTCCACCTCCTCGTCTATTCTATCTACTTATGAGGTTTTGATGCCTTATCTGCAAAGCTGGAATCCAAAGGGACTCTGTGGGAATCGGAAAGATAGCGGGTTAAAAGATGGATCTAGAGCATGTTTGCATTGGTTTATTTTAGATTAGTTTCTGTATATATATTTTGTGCGTGTATATGTATATTAAATAAATATAGAGTCGTAATAAGTATAAATTTAAAATAATTAAATTAGTATTTTTATTATTTTAGTTTACTAATTATGTTTTGATGATGATTAAGTATAAAGTGTGATAAGATCACCTAAAAATAAAAATTTTCAATATTTATATAGAAAAGTACAAGAATTACATAAAATATAAGTTACCATGATGGACATAAATATAAGTCATGCGCCAAGAGTAAATTCAAAGTTTGATATTGTTTCTATCAAATTTATGGATATTTCATACAAACTCAAAATGCCAATAACAACAAAATAAAAAGATAAATCAGAAAATATTTGAAAAACTATCAAAAAGAAGTAGAAAGAATGCAACAACTTCATGTTATCTATTAAAAGGTGTAGAGTATGATCATGACATAAAGACGTATATTTTTCATATTGAGTCTACTTAATGGTACACATCTTCATTAGAAGATTGTGTATAAATACTATTGTAACAGGTAGAAGCTCAGAAGATGCAACAATTAGAAGGTGAAAATGTAGTATATAAAATAATAATTAAAAAAAATATAAAAGTATAATCTACAACAATTACTGGCAAGTGAAACAATCCTCCTTATTTACTCGGTTCAATAAATGACTTTATTCATTTCTATTTGTTTATATATATATATATATATATATATATATATATATATTTGATGGAAAAAGTATTATATTTAATTAGATATTTTATTATATTTTAATTTACTATAAAAACAAAATGGTAATCCAACTACTAGGATAAGGATTTTTTACTTTTAGTATATAATAATAATAATAATAATAATAATAATAATAATAATAATTATTATTATTATTATTATTATTATTATTATTTATTCAGTTATTTATTAATTATTATTATTATTATTATTAGTAGTAGTAGTAGTATTTATTTATTATCATTATTATTATTATTAGTAGTAGTATTTATTTATTATCATTATTATTATTAGTAGTAGTAGTATTTATTTATTATCATTATTATTATTTATATTTATTTATTAGTATTTATTTATTTTAACTTTTCATTTTTTGTCTTCCCGCTTATATAGTAATAAATATATAAATATGATATGATAAAATATTAATATTTAATTATATATTAATTAAATTTTAATTTAGTGAAGGGGCAAAATGATAATCTAACTTTCAACTTTAGGGGCTTCCCAGTTATATAATAATATGATATTTAAAATGAAAATAATTTTAAAGCATTTTTAGTATGTTTGAATTAAAAAAAATATTTTTAAATTAAAATAATTGAAATGATCAAAAGCATAAATTAAAATTTCTCACTTAAATTTTATGCTTATAACTCATATAAGTTATAAGCTTATTCAAACAAAATTTTAATTTGTTTAATAATTGGTACTGACGAATAATTGATAAGGTGTATAGTAATATTAGAATTAATAATTTTGAATTAATTAGTTATTTGCCTCTTATGCCATCTTTTGGAAGTTTATGAGACAAGACACGCAAAATAAATAAACAGTAAACTTGAATAAAAGATCAATAAAAGGTTAATCAATCAAAAACTAATTTTCAAGTCTTTGGAAACCAAAATTTTGATAAAGTCCATCGTTTACGTAAGTTTACGCGATTGACAAGTAATAAAATGATTAGTAAAATATTGTTTCTAACCAAAACTTGTGGTTTGCAATCATTTAGATTAAACTGATATCCATTTATTTATTCAAAATTATTTATTCAAAATTTTATTATGAACTACTGTGACAAAGTAATTTAAGAATACTATAATTGCTATGGCTTGTTATTAAACTTGATAAAAACGTATAAATAATTTGACTTAAAATGAACAGAGTCATCATTTATATTTGTTTCGAGAATTAGGAACAGTTATGAATTTACATTAAAGATATAATTATTTTCAAGGCATATCAAACAATTTTGAATTTACATTTTTACTCAAAACTTAAAAGACATGGATTGTCTTAAGGCTTGCACGCATGTTATGCATTGGACTTTAAATCAATTCTTAAGTGATCAAAGACAATCGGCCTTTAAGATCTTGAACTTTTGTAATTATGTAACTTTTGATTGTGCTATTGAGTTTGTATTGATATTCAATTTGACCTCCCTGTATTCTATTTGAGTTGTTTATTAAAATATTTTTTTTAAAATTATTTCTTTTTATATGATTATTTAATGGTTTTTAATTTACATTCATAAATTTTAACATATCGTTTCATTGATTATCGTTATTAATTTTCTTAGGTAATATTTTTCTTTATATAATTATTTATTATTTATGCACCTTTTAACTTACATTCATATAAATATTTATTTATTAATTTCCCTAGTGATATATATAATTAAGCATTTACTAAATGATTACACATTATTATTTTACATCTATCATGTCATGTATATAATATATTGCATATGTGTGTATGTGTGTGTATAAAATTAAACAAGGATCTTTTTATTTCAAATATAATTTTACATAGTTTTTACCTATTATTACAATTAATTTCATAATAGTAATATATATATATATATATATATATATATATATATATATATAGTTTTAGCGTGAATTACGCCATTATGTTATTTATCTAATAAATTTTAAATGTAATATTTTTATTTATTATATAGTAGCCAATTTAATTTTTCTCTAATTTATTTAATATCTAGTTATCTTTTACTCAGTTTATGCTAATTTTAGTCAAAATTGAGCACATCTTAGCCACGTTAGAAACCAATTCAATTTAAATTAGCCCAACTCATTAATCAACCCACGACCCATTCATCTATGATCCATAACCCGACATAAAAACCCCCGTTGGATCTCAATCATTCATCATAATTGATCCTATGGTTGAGATCAATTAAAAACTTTCCTTTCTTATCTAATATGCCTCAAACTCTTACCCATTTCCACTAACATTTCCCCGCCAACTCGTTGTAGCCTCTAGTTTCCTCTCTCTATCTCCATTTCTCCAGACCGGCAAACCACCACCATAGGTGAGGCTCCGCAATTAAAGACCACTGCTCCGGTGGACCATCCGCGTCGCCATTTTCTCCTCGTCTTCTCTTTCGTCTCCTTCTATCTCTCTTTCCTTTCTCTCACTGGTTCGCAAACGCTCTCAGCATAGCCACACCTCATCTCATTCCTTCTCGACAAAATCGGAACCACCAGACGTCGCCCTTTCCGCCTCTCTTCATCTTCCTCCCCTTTTTTTCTTCAATGTTGGGCAACTATGCTGGTGAGATGCTATAATACCAAACACAAATCTCGTCTCCGTCCAGCGACCATCATCGATTGTCTCTGACAGATAGCAACTCTTCACTCTCTTCTTTTTGTTTTAATCCTACAAGAGTTTCCACATATTCTGACCCGCTTTTTGCGAGAAAAATGGGACATGACAATATGCGAATCCCTCTCTTTTCGTATCTTCGCTTAATTCACCAATTTTACTACTGTTGGAAATACTTAGGTTCTAACCATTACAGGTTTATGTTTATGTGGGATTTTTAATTGCATATTGTTTGCATTTTCTTTTATAGGATTTGTTTGTCTCCACTTATTTACTTGTTACTTAAGTTTAAATTTACTCCTCTCATAAATATCCCTTTTCTTTATTCTGGATAATTTATTTCTTGTACCTAGTTCTTTTCTTATTCTTTTTATTTATTATCATAGTTATATTATTTTTATTCCATGCTTGATCTCTTTTTTTTGTTTTCTTTGTTTGTTTACGTATCTCTTTTCTTTTCGTGGTTAATTTATGTTATTGCACATTTAAATTATTTTATTTACCATTTAATCCCTTTTCTTTTTCTTTTATTTGTTTACTTAAAGAATTAATTTACTTTCATTATTGAACTCTTTATGTCTTTACTCAAATAACAAATTTTCTTTCATGTTTAATTACTTTTTTTTCTTTTATTTATTTCTTTGTTTAAAATATGTTCCATCCATGTACATCCCGTTTTCATATATTTGTTTCCTTATTTAATTTATTTCATGCTTAGTTTTTTTCTTACTTGTTCTCTCATTTAGTTTATTTTCTTTCTATGTCAATCCCCTTCCTTTTTTTTACTTGTTTTCTTAAGTATATTAAGTTCTTTTCATATGTAATTTCTTACTTGTTTTCTTGTTTGATTTAATTTCTTTTCATGTTTAATTCTTCTTCCTTCTCTTCTTACCTGTTTCGTTACTTAACTTATGTTCATTTTATGTACATTCTTTTTTCTTACCCTTTATATTTTTTCTTACTTTTTACATTTTTCATAATTATCCTTATCTTTACCTAAGTATTATCTTTATTACTAACAAGCTTCTTTTAGTATTATTTTATTTCATTACTGCTTTATTTTAGGTATTTGTATTTTGTTACCACTTTCATTTAAACTATGTATTTTGTTATCGCTTTCATTATGTGGTAAATATTACCACTTTATTATAAATTGTCATTCCATTCATTCTCCTCCCACCTGGAAACTTCTTCCTATCACATATTATATATGCGAGTTGTTCTTTGCACTTCTACAAAATTCTTTCAAACACCCATTTAGAGAGTCGGCATATACGTGGGGTAAAAAGATAGTTTTACTACCATGTGACCACGTGCCTTCTTTCATAAGAAACCTTGAGTCCATGTCCGCCCAACTCTTAGATGTTTATACTAAGTCATGTATGCATTATCTCTAAGAGGTCTTGATACCCTTGTTGTATTAAGACCAATAGTTTGACATCACCCAAAGTCCAAAGGAATTTACAACCCCAAAAAGAACACCATCATGTTTGTTTGCATTTTTTGAGAGGTGAATATGCCAAAAAATGTTGACTATTCGCTCCTTAGGTGGGAAAGGTAAACTAACGTTTTTATGATGTAGGTTATTAAGGACAAATCCGACACATAATGCCATGTAAGCTATGAAGAAACCAAACGGAAGGAGGAGCATTTTCGATTACACTATAGTTTTTGTCTTTTTTCATTCTTGTAATATTTCATTATGTAAAATAAAGCAATAAAAATTATTTATGTTATTTTATATTCGGGATTTCTTTAGCAGGAGCAAATGAAATGATACATTATGACGTATTCGTCTCTTAAAATGCGCTAGGCCTATCTTTGGCACAAAAGAGGCTCCCAAGATTATAAAACACATTCATGTGTTTATTTCCTTTAACCTTAATTTTATAACATATTATTCTCGATTTTCATTACTAATTTAATTTAATTTTTATTTTTTATCTTGATTACCTTCCTTCCTAAGGTTGATTTGCGCATAACTACCTGCCATATTCTTTTCCTTCTCCTAATCCAAAAAAGTAAAAGGAAAAATGAATGATAGTAATATCTCAACAACCAGAATTGGTACAACCACTCCAAGAGATTCCGAAGAGAATTCATAGAGAAGGTATCCGCCTGAGTATAATGAGATGCTATTAAGGATGCAACAAAGGATCATAGAACTTCAAAGGGAGTTATCCCAGATTCGTGACATGACCAACCTGTCGGTCCTACTAAAAATGTCACGATCCAGGTGGATGTGATTGGCACCCACACTGACCTCCTAGTGGGCGAACCATCGTTCCTAACTAACCCATTCCTTTACTAACCCATTTCAAATAAAATCAATAATATAACAAACAAAATAGCGAAAGTCTCAGATAAATTAATCTAAACTAAATTTACACGGAAGTTAACTATTATAACTCCAAGAACTGAAAGTCATTGTACAATGAACTCTAGCTAAATAAGGTCTAAGAGTAGTAAGATAAACAAATAGTAAATCAATGTCTGAAATCTAAAATACATCAAATAAGGAAGGTCCGCGGCAGCTTGGGTAGGAATCAGCTTACCTTCGGACCGAATGTCAACTGCCATGCTAGAGATGAGGTCGAGAAGAATTTTTTGAATCATAGTCTGCACTCAATAAAGGAAATGCAGAAGCAACATCAGTACAAGCACTATGTACTGGTAGGCATCATAGACCGACCTTAGATAATAACTCATATATATTGTAATTAGATAAACAACCAACAACCAAAACATATAATGATCAACCAAAACACAAAATAATATAAATCAGTTCGACATTAAAAGCTGGCCTGCTCACTGGTTTAGACCTTTCTACAGCGGTCTCACCGCACCGGTGATAGTACTGCTATAGTGGTACTGCTCTAGGTAGTAGCTTGACTAACAATGACAATCTTAGTTTTTCATCAGTTCACCAAAAATTATCCATTCAAGTAGCATGTTCATATAGTGAGTTCGATCTTGTTAATAAACCGAACAAATAGATCTGCTCAACAATCAATTCATCAACTCCATACAAGTTTACATACAATAATCCTCAACAATCAATTCATCAACTCTTCACAAGTTTACAAGTGATAATCAGTAAAAATAAGCATGTGCAACAAGTCATAATCACGTTGAAATACACAAGTTGATAGCCCTGTCTTATAAGGTTCTTATTTCTAAACCAATACAATATCTCACGGACCCTTACCGGCATCGTTCCATCTGTACCGAGTCTATCACATAGCTATATATTTGTACACACATGTCAAAGGATCTTATTTCTGCCCTTCCAGTCATAACCTGTTGGGAACTCTAGAAATCTATGTACTGCACCGGCATGATACTAACTCCCACTCATCTACTCATCTGGATGCTCCCATCAGACACGAGCCACTCATATCATAATCGCTCGCCGGATACTCACCTCGGGTATGAGCCACTCATCTCAGGATAATAACATGTCATCCACTTTCATTCTCTCATTCCATATGCTATCAGTTGGTTAATTTACATGACTGCTCAGAGGTATCAATTTACATTCACCAGCACGGTTCTACATACCATAATTCAGTCACTCTACAATTAAGAGAAACACATTGATCATCACAATGCACCTTAAATTCACAACAATCAAAACTACAAAGTATAATCTCAAAGTTCGTTTTACACGTATAACTAACACATCATAACTCTAACAAAACTAGTGTCCGAGGACCAACAAATCGCGTTCGTTAAACTACAACATATACAAATTATTAAATAAAGTCTAACTCCTTGTAAATAATAACCTATGTCGATCGTAGAACTGAAATATTTAGCTACTTCGTGGGAGCTTTGCCTTTTCTCAATGACTCCGAATATTCAAGGTCTAGAAATAAGACATTAAGGAACCAATCGATAGTCTACTTCTTCGATTCAAGGGTTTGAAAACTCAATCCACTCCATTCTACCTGTTGTTTATGGTCTAATTCGATAATTACAAGCTAAATTATCATAATCCAAACCTACAATGATCATTCCAACACGGTTCATGGAGTTTTTTTTACTCCTCTAACCCTCTTTAAGTAGTTTCTAAGGTTAGAACTTTCAACTTCACTGAGTTCTAGGTCTCAACTATCACAAAAACAACGTTCTACAATCACATTCACCTTAGAAAGTGTTAATTACCCATTTTTAGGCCTAGGAATCAATGCCCACTCATTCTCATTTGAATATTCCTAGCTTTTGCAACTTAGGCTTTTAACTAAAAAGTCACCATTAAAGTTCACCCATTACCTCTAGGGTGTTAGAAAATCAAAAGAGGAAATGAACAAGCTAGAATTCTTAGCCTGGGAAGGATAATCCTTTCTGCCTTAAAAAATCACCCTAACTTTTCAATTTTTCCATTCCTTAGAATAGTGGGGTGAAAACCCCAAAATTCTATCTTAAACTAACTTTTTACCTCGCATCGTTTGTTGCAGTGACCCATTTTCTGCCACAGTGAACCCACTATAACGACAAGAGCTTTGCCAAGGCGGGCCTGGGGCTTCTTCTCTATGACTGTTGCGGCAAACATCGACCACTATGGCAGTCTCGCTGTAGCGGAACTCCTACCGCTACAGTGGTCCCTACTTACTAGTAGCTCGATCTTCTGCATAGTTTTTCCAACTCATACATCAATATGCTCTTACTACCCCCCCCCCCCTATGAGTTTTTATTAGCTTAGCTTGTCATGGGGGTTCTACAAGGTACTAAAATCGTTAATTCACCTATAGTGACGGACGGATCGTTATAGAAAACTTCATTGCAATCACAAACTAAGGTTCGTGCCCCTATCAAACCTTATGTTACTTTCACAAGCCTCCCCTTGTCATCCCATCATGTCTCATACCCTTAAAATACTCCCAACTACATTTACATGCTTTCTCAGAATCACATACAACGTCCACACAATGTATACCTAGCTTTATTAAATGTACATTAGAATCAAGCCACCTCACAAGGCTCACCTACCGTATCTCACATCCATCATTTACCTTCCACATTCATCTCCAACATGTCCTACGCCCATGCTCCTTGAAATAATACTTTAAACCCCATCTACATTGAGATGACTTCACTCATTCATAACCTAGGGGAGAAACCTCTAAGAAAGATAAGCTGATACATACCATGGCTGAGGAGCTAAAGAAGTTGAATAACAGAAAGCATAATATTGAAAGAGCAAGGGGATAGAAGGTCTAAGTTATGAAAATTTTGCATACACCTGAACGTCGAATTACTGGAGGGATACAAACCTCCTAAATTTGAGATGTTTAATGGAACCAGGGATCCAAAGGTACATTTGAGGATGTATCTTGACAAATTGGTAGGAGTGGAGAAAAATCAAAAGATCTACATGAAACTATTTATAAGGAGTCTCACTGGGAGACGCTTTATCATGATATATACAACAAGATCCAAGAAAATAGTCAAAATAGACCGACATGACCTTTGATTTTGTGGAAAGATTTAGTTTTAACATAAAAAATGCATCGAATTTGTTTTATTCAAAACCTAAAAACTAAACCTACCAATACATCTAGGAAATATGCTACATGTTGGAGATACAAGGCCGCTAGAGTGCGACTTCCGATAGAGGAGGCTCAGATGAAAGATACTTTTATGCGGGCTCAAGAACCCGTAATATTATGATAGGATGATGTTGATAGCTGAAAAGAGTTTCGTCGAAGTTATCAAATTGGGCAAAAGGATTGAGGATGGTATCAAGATTCTTACCATTATTAATTTGGAAGCATTTTAAGAAGCTAGTAAGATTTTACAATCTAGTAGGATCACCGAGAACAATAACATAAAAGAAGTGAATATCGTATTGACTACGGAAAGGCTGAAAACTCCTTTGAGTTACCAAGTGCCTCCATTTTAATCTCCTGCACCAACACAAGATCACCCAATGCCATTTTACAACCCTACTACTTATCCTGTTCATAATGCACAACCTACATATTTTCAGTTCCCTCCACCTATACTCCAAAGAATACCAGTTTATTAAAATCCACCAAATCAATAATCATATCATCCCTGGAGAACCTGAGCCAATATTGAGAAAAATTCTTTCAAGCAGTACACTCCTTTGGGTAAGCCTATAATCCACTTGTATGAAAGATTAAGAGTTGTTGGATGTATCACTTCTATTCCCGCCATAGTAATAGATTACACATGCAAAATTTCTTGACTATGCTAAGATTTGTGATCATCATTCAGGAACGAAAGGACACACCACTGAAGCGTGTTGAACTTTGAAAGATAGAATTCAAACATTGATCTACACCAAAGTGATACGCCCGAAATGAAGACTGATGCACATTTAGAATGTTGCATATGACAACCACTCTCAGTTTAATTATTCATCCATCTAGAAAATTAATTTACTATAATTTGTACTGTATATGTTTGACCTGATTCCCGCTTAGGAGGGGTACATAGCACCCCTGTAGGGTTCGATCTACATTTTAATAATTCTTTTCCCTTCTGAACTTAAAACTGTAGCAGAATTTTTGACAGGATCTCAAAAATTTCATCAAGTTGAGACTGCCATCAGACAATTACGGTAAAGATCGACGAGTTGCAGAACTGAGACTTTTGAGGTGACCTCAAAAACTCCATTTTATTTTGCAAGGAGGTATAAAAATTTCATGAGTCAATAATTGGGATAAAATTTTTTGAGAGATCCTCAAAAATTTTATCAAAATGACATCTCAATACAAAAGGCGATCTACGGAGGAATGTCCTTTATAATAGCTCAAGTTTGACACTCAGACCGATCGCAAGTTCAAAGTATATGAGATCGAAATAGCAATAAGAAGCAACATACAAATAAATGGACAAATCAACCTTTTTCCTTTTTTAAACTTATAATTTTTCTTTGAGCGCAGGAGTGACCCGTACAAACTTATAAGCATTCTATACATTATTAGGATTTACAAAGGTATTTGTCATCAACAGTAAAAATAAATTACTTAAATCTCATCAATGCCTTGTGAGTTATGAATGGTGTTAAGCACTACCCTCTTAGTAAGTTAATCCGAAGGTGAACACTATCTTATTTAAAAGGTAAGAATTATTCTTTTGATTTTTCAATGGGTTATGCACCATCCTCTATTTTTAAAGGTCTAAGCATTATCCTGTTATTTTTAGATGGGTTGCAGACTACCCTCTAATTTTTAAGAAGCTAAGAATTGCCCTATTAGTTTTTGATTTTGAATGGGTTAAGCACTACCCTCCAATTTTTTTTAAAGGGCTAAACATCTTCCTATTATTTTTTAGATTTTTTAAATACTACCCTCTAATTTTTAAGGGATAAGCATTGTCCTATTATTTTTTGAATGGATTAAGCACCACTCGCTAATTTTTAAGGGCTAAATATTGTCCTATTATTTTTTGGATGGTTAAGTACTACCCTCCAGATTTTAATGGCTAAGTATTATCATATTATCTTTTGGATAGGTTAAGCACTACCCTCCAAGTTTTAAGGGCTAAGCATTATCCTATTGTTTGTTAGATGGGTTAAGTAATACCCTCTGATTTTTTTAGGCTATTCAGATGGGTTAAACACTAACCTCTAATTTTTAAGATCTAAACATTGTCCTATTTTTTTTTGGATAGGTTAAGCACTACCCTCCAAGTTTTTAAGAGCTAAGCATTGTCCTATTGCTTGGACGGGTTAAGCACTATCCATAATTTTGTAAGGACTAAACATTGTCCTATCTAATTCAGAAGGGGTTAAACATTATCCCTTCAAGAAGTTAAGTTTACTTAAGGCTAAGCAATGCCTTCTGAATTTTGATCGGATCAAACACTACCCTCTCAAAAATTATTCGAGCTAATCGTTATTTTTGCAAAAACATATATGTTTTTTTCTCGTCATTATTTTTTTCTAAGTTCTACTATTTTTCACTGCATACTACCTTATATTTATTGACTAACTATTTTATCTAGTATTATTAAAGTTTGCAGGCTATTATTGAATTAGTTCAAGCTACTCTTGTGCTATTAAATCACGCTACTATTGTGCTACTTCAAGATACCATTACGCCACTTTCAAACTACTTCAAAGCTACTATCATGTTACTTCAAGCCACTATATTGTTACTTTTAAGCTACTATTATATTACTTTCAAACTACTATTGTGCTTCTTTCACCGTTTTGTTTGAATTCTAGATAGGTTAAGCACTATCCTTAGAATTTTAAAGGGTTAAGCATGGCCCTATTATTTTCTAGATATTGTTCGATTTTACGCACTATCCTTTCAAAGTTATCCAAGCTAAGCATTATTTTCACAAAATATATATACGTTGTTTTTAAATATCTCGGCTCGTCATCATTATTTTCAAGATCTACTACTTTTCACCACATATTACTCTATATTTATTAACTAACCACTTTATTAAGTGGTGTTAGAGTTTAAAGGCGACAATAAATCTTTTGTCAGATGAAAAGCAATTTTCGCTTTCACTCCCGCCCGTTAATCCTTTATCCTCCAATTAACTCTCATTCCAATATCACTGTAATTTGATACTGAAAGAACAATTTATACGCCTCCGTCATCTCTCCATTCTTATCACCTCGTGTCATTTTTCTCTTTATTCAAGCCTCGTACTATGAATTTCTTTTATGGATCCCTTTGGTTTCTAAATCTAGAACTACACTCGACCTGATTCTCGTAAAATCCGAGATATATAGGTGACTTAAAACTGTAGTCTCGACCACAATATATTCACCACTTTTATCCCATCTCGTCCTTTCCCACCGAGATCATCCCCTTGGTCGGACAAAATTGGCTAGTAAGTCAACGCTCTTTGCTCGCCAATTCATCCTTCATTCTCGAGAAAATAAGAGGCGACTATTGACACCAAATTTTAACCTCCCTGTATCCCATTCGAGCTGCATATTAAAATATATTTTTTTAATAATTATTGCTTTTTACATGATTATTTATTTACTTTAATTTATACTCATAAATTTTAACATATCGTTATTAATTGTCTTAGATAATAAGTTCTTTTTACATAATTATTTACTATTTATGCACCTTCTAAATTATATTCATAATTATAAATATTTAATTTATTAATTTCCCTAATATTATATATAATTACGCACTTACTAAATAATTGATTATTTCATATCTATCATGTCATATATATAATATATCACATAAGTATAATTTATAATATATCTTTAATTAAAAAAGATTTTTTTTATTTCAAACATAATTTTACATTGTTTTAGCAATTATTTACAATTATTAGTAATATTTATATAGTTTTATTGTGAATTACGCCATTATGTTATTTATTTGATAAATTTTAAATGTAATATTTTTATTAGTGATATAGCAGCTAATTCAATTTCTCCTACGGGTGTGCAAAAATCGGTTTAACCGATCTAACAAAAAAAATATTATTGATTTATCGATATCGGATTATTGGGCTAATAATTTTTAAACGGTTTTGTAAAATTTTTTATTGGGCTCTCTGTCCGATTTTTAATTTTAAGATTTTAATTAATGGTTAATCCGATAACCTAATAAGATTACACTAAAATTATTTTTTTATTCCTAATTATAAAATATTGACTTTTAGATTATAAATACAAGCCTTATTTTCTTTTGCATTTTATAGTTACTGGTCTTGGCCCTACTATTTCCTTTCTGAAGTATTTGACTTGGTGGGATTCTCTCCATTAGCAGGAACTGACTTTATTTTTTTTAGAGATTGCTACCGTGCTACTGTACACTGCTTGCTACTTAACTAGAAAGAAAATAAATTTATTTCAGCTTATAATTCATGTAGATTCTTATGCATGAAAGTTGTATACTGTATGAACAAATGAAAACAAGAAAAAGTAAAAAAATTAGAGGAGCATTTTCTTATCCATTAAATCGAAAACCGAATTGTTAAGGACCAAAATCAATTAACTGAAAATCAATTACGAAGTTCTTATTGATTTGGTTAGTTGTTTGACATATTTACAAATAAAAAACGATAAATTGAATTAGTAATACACATAACCAGACCGAATCGACAAATAAGCACCCCTAATTTCTCCCCAATTTATTTAAAATCTAACTACCTTTTACCCAATTTATACCAATTTTAGTCAAAATTGAGCATATCTTGACCACATTGTAAACCAAAATTCAATTTAAATTAACTCAACACATTAACCAACCCATGACCCATTAATCTGTAACCCATAACCCGACCCAAAAACTCCATTAGATCTCAACCATTCATCATAATTGATCCTACGACTGAGATCAATTAAAATTTTTTCTTTCGTATTCAATATTCCTAAAACCCTATCCTATTTCCACCAAAATTCCCCTACTCAAACTGCCATAGCCTTTGATCTCCTCTTCTCTCTTTATCTCCATTTCTCCAGATCAGCGAACCACCACCACCGCTGAGGCCCCACAATTGAAGACTACTGCTCCGACGGACCACTGATGCCGCCACGCTCTCCTCGTCATCTCTCTTGTCTCCTTCTCCCCCCCCTTTCTCTCACTATTTCACGAATGCTCCTTAACAACGTTCCACCTCCATCTCATCCTTTCCTGGGCAAAACCAGAACCACCAGATGTCACCCTCTTTGTCTCTCTTCATCTTCCTTCCATATTTCTCGATGCCTCTCACCTCGATCAGTGAGATGCTGCAAGACCAAATAGAGATCCCATCTTCATCCAGCAACCACCATGGATTGTCTTTGATAGCATGGCGACTCTTCACCCCTTTCCTTTTATCTTAATTTTACAAGAGTTGTCACATGTCTTGACCCATTTTTTGTGAGGAAAATGAGACGCAATGGTTTTAATTTAAAATGCTTAAATAAATCTAAGATTCATCTTTTTTCTTCCACATTTTCACAAATAAAATCTGAAAACTTACTCCATTGGTTTGAAATATTGCAGGTACTTGTAATAAAATACAACAAGAACGAAGTCTGGCCATATAACATTGGGAAGCAATTGACATTCTTAAACTTTGTTCATCGAATCATTTTCGTTTAAAACTTAAAGACTTGAATTAACTCAACACCAACTGATGGTGTACAATTAATTCAGTCTAATTTTGTAATTCATTTACAAAGTAAACAAATATTATTGAAACTAAGCTAGCTAAATAATTGACGACTACATGTTCATACTATCTTCGGGCTCATATTTGAATTAAAAAAGTCAAAGAAATAAAATTAGTAATTATCACAAGTCCCCCCTAAAAAATAATAAAGCAAGATAAATAAAACAAGATATGATTGGTCTTCTAACCAATCTATGTTTCTTCTTTAGTTTTGTTAGGCATTGAATTGACTCAAGCTCTTCTAGGCTGAAAATTATTATGTTGAGTTTTGTCAGACATGAAAGATGCACTGGAGTGAGAGTCTAGTGAATCCATTTGAATTTCACATACATATAAAAAAAATCAAAATTAATAACATATCAAGTAATATAAGAAAATCTAGAATTAATAACAATAACTAATCTAACATGAAGAAAGTAAATTAAATTCTTTATCATATAATTAAGCTAAAGTTATATATTCAAATGCTTTTGTTATAAGATCATATTATGATCTTTAACAAAAACACTCAAGAACTCTCAATGAACCTTATAGGAAAGGAAAAATAAATTTCAAAGATAAAGTCAATCAAGCAAAAGACTTAATATGCAAACAGATTACAGATTTCGTTAAACAAAGTTCTTTAAGTACTTTAAATCTCAATTCATTCTTGTTTTTTATAGACACAAATTAAAAATCAACATTAATCTCATATAACCAGAAAAATCAAGTTTAGAGGTACTTCACTAATCTCCTTTTTAGAAGGTATATAGCTTAAGTTGAAATCGCATAGGAATCAAAGTCATTTATCAAACCTTTTGAATTTCAACACTTAAGAAATTTGTTTTGAAAATAATGAAGAGATATACTTTATTTCACTTATAATTGATTTTACTTAATTGATCTTAAAGAATAATTAGTATAAAACTATATACAAATTTTTGAAAAAATATGTTTGAGACTTAAGACATAAAAAAAACTTAACGACTTTAAGAAAGAAACTTGGTTAAAACAAAATCATTTAATCATTTTTTGATTTGAAAGACATCTTTTAAGCTTAAACATAGGTTATGTGTTCATTACCTGTCTAGTTTAATTCTATCAAGACCTAATTGGGGCATCACTCGTACTGGCATCTAAGGCACCCATTTTATAGTAGAGGTTAGGAGGTGGCTGAACTTGGTGTCTTGGAGGATTCGCCCATCCACCAATGTCACCAACGTGACCTATGTCCGCGCATTGGTGGTGGCCTGTATTGTGAGCGGGGCGCAGGTGAATGTAGAGTCACAGATCCTAAAGGAGTGAAGGTATTTCGTCTCCAAGACTATCACTGGCCTATGCTTTCCTTTACTCATCACCCTATTGTGCAAACGGGCCAGGGATGTCATGGTGGCCTGTGATTTGCCTTTCGATCCTCTGAGGGTGAAGGGAGCTTCCAGAAGGGGCAGGAAGAAGAGGAAGACTGCTTCCGATGACAAGGATGGCGGGGCCAACGTTTCTAGTCCCATGGGCCCTTTGGAGCAGATTGAGACGGAGATGGCCAGCAAGTGGGAGTTGCTGGAAGGATTGCCCAGACCTCCATCTGGCAGTAGGCCTTCCAACGCAGCTACTGCGGACCAAGAGGGGATGCAGAGGGCGATTGCTGCCTTAGCCCAAGCCTATGTAGAGCTCCAAGATGACTTGGAGAAAGAAAAAAAGAAGCGGTGCTCCCGATAGGGGTGGGCATAGTTTGGGCCAATCTAAAATTCAAACCGAAATTTGAAATTTTTGGATATTTGGGTTGAATATTTGGATTATGAATTTCATTTTTAAAATTTATGAATTTTGAATTGAATATCAGATTTAACATTATGGATTTTTGGATATCCGAGAATTCAAAATTTTTATACCTTATATTTAACCCTACTCAATTACTCATATCATATGTGTCCAATACTAATAACTCCAATTTTAAAGATCCAATATATTAATACCTACGGCCCATCACAATATTAAATTTGTATGAAATTTTTTATTAATTAAATATAAAAATGTAAAATATTTAATTAGCAAGTAAAGTCTAGTACACGACATGGGCGGTAGGGTCACCTCTCTTTTTGTTAATTGTAGAGAGTTATAAATTTCAAGGAGCAAACTATTTGGCGGATTCAGTTTGTTAATTGTTATGGTCTGCCTAAACAACTCAAAAGTCAAAATTAGAAATCTTAAAAATCCAAATCGATTAATTCGAACCCGAACATAAAAAATCCAATTTGGATTGAATTTGGATTGTACTTTTGTGATGCCCTGCCTTGAGAGGCATGACTGGCACCTGGTGCCCTACTAGGACCTGAACTGCTGAGTTGACTGAGCCTAAGCACCTCTGGTGCAGGGCTGACTCTAACTCTAGAATCAAGAAAGCAACAGGCTATATAGCGGCTGTAAATACAACCCTCGGCCGACAAGGCCACCATGATATCTAGTTATAACTGGAAAGTAAATTCAGATGCTAAACTGATCTATGATCGACAAGGCTGCCAATCAACAGCTAAACAGGACCCCACACGGCTATCACACATAATCTAAAACACATATGGGCTCCACAAGGTGGATATCATCTAACCACAGGGAAGTAACGCATTTTGCAAGCCTCTAGGAGTAATAAGATGGTCGGGACAGGGCGCCGACCTACCCATACTGTACAAACAAAAGAAGTAAACCTCTATCACACAAGCTCCGGAAGAAGGGAGCTGACGGTTCTGTACGGTTGACTGGAACTACGAGGGACCTGCTCCTCGTCTATCTATACTTGCAGGCAAGTAATGCAGCGCCCCAAAAGAGGGCGTCAGTACCACATGTACTGAATATGGAAAGTAGTAACTTTAAATGACTGAAGGTAAGAAATAAAACTGACAATAATTGAAGTAAAGAAAACGGACTGAAGATGACTGAGGTAGTGAAATCAAGACTAAACATAACTGTAATAAGGAGGGTAGGGGTCATACCTGACAAGCGAGGCGCCTTACTATCTAACTATCAGTAACTAAAGCAAACATAAACCTTACCTGGCCCCTATAGGCCGGAAGGTCAATCAGCATAGAATAACTCACCCGGGCCCCCATTAGCCCTAGTGAGTACACCTCAATCTATATACCCCTATTTAGGTCATATTGAGTCAACTACCAGCTTTAAGAGTCCTGCCAATCCCCTGGGTCTGCAACTGGGCCCGCTCGACCCCTGACTATAGTTGTGTTTGAGTCTGGAGGACTCCTGATATCTACACCCCGAGCGTAAATGCTCGATGGGGGTGTGTATAAGGCCAACCACGTCATATGAGGATCTGGATCCCCATCTTCGTCCCTTGCGGACGGCATGCCGCTCCGTAGAGCGACGTATCCTTGCCCTTGGCGGGCGGCGACACAACTATTAACCCTGGGGTGGTCACGGAAGCTATACAGGTGTAATCTAGCACAAAACAATATAAATTACGAGCCTCAACTGACAACAACAACTAGACATGATAACATACCCCTAGCATGCTTTATTGGGATTCATACTGGATTACTGTTCTGAAGGAACTAACTTGCCGAAAGAAAATGCCTTAACATACCCCGTTCGCTGTTTACCTATTAACTGGCGAGCTTCGGCTCGTGTTCAACTGCCCTTGTCAACTGTAATCATATTAACGGAAGAATAGAGCTACTTTATAACTATATTCGAAGAAAACGATAACTTATATATATATATATATATACTGACTATACTTCAACTTATCAAAAGACGATCAAAAACTCGTAATTTTTCAGGAATCTAGAAGGGAGAAATACTTACTTTAGGCACGTGATCGTATTGACACTAGTTTGAAATAATTCCACCAACTTTGGCTCGGCAGGATGACGATTAGCCAGGCGTATTTTACGAAAATAACTCCGCAGTGATGCTCTCTGCAGCCTTATACTTCACTATCCGAAGTTAATTTAGATTTGGATGGTGTTTCGCTGTGTAATCGGATGATTTTCCAATGTTTCCCTTCGTTCTTACCTCTACTGGCCGAAGTTATTTGGAAAATAACATAACATCTAAGTGTGAGGCCTTAATATACTTGAGGCGGCAGACAAGGCAACGTGGCACTCTACTGGTCGCGCTAATTCTGCTCCGTGCCACTCTAGGTAACACTGAGGGGGCTACTCCGTGCCACTTTGCCCCTCTGGGCAACTTGGTTCGGCCTCCTCCCGTGAAATCCCGACTTTGCACTCGTTCGGTCTTTCCCCAAGCCCTTTCCTCGTACGTATGACACTCTAAAACTCTCAACCAACATATGAATAGGCCGACTAAATGTTAGAAACTTACGGGGTGTAACATCCTCCCCCCCTTAAAAACATTTATCCTCGAATGTTAACTTCTGCTTGCAAGAACCTTAACCTTGCAATTCCTTATTCTGGAAAAAATTTTCGGCAGAGTCTCCCCTATAATATGGACTATCCAAAAACCCTGAAACGCAGAAAAGTCCAATACATGTACTTTACATAATACTATAGCGTTCACTTCACAATAGACTGAAGTCAATTATCTCACATATGCATGTATATAATGCAACTTATGGAACAACAACAACAACATACCTCTAGCTGCACAATCTGACTAAGTCTAAAATAACTGAGGATATCTGGTTTTCATATCATCTTTTGCCTCCCAGGTCATATCCTCTCGGTTCTTATTCCTCCATAACACTTTAACGGAAGCAACATCTTTAGTTCTTAGTCTACGGATCTGCCGATCTAGTATGACTTCTGGAGCTTCTTCATAAGCTAACTCCTCAGTGATTTGGACGTCTTTGACTGGGACAATCCGGGAGGAATCTCCTATGCACTTCCTCAGCATTGATACATGGAAAACTGGGTGAACAGATTCTAATTCTGGAGGTAAATCCAATTCATAAACCACCCGGCCTATCCTTCAGCGAATCCGATAAGGTCCAATAAACCTTGGACTGAGCTTGCCTTTCTTACCAAATATCGTAACAGCCTTCATCGGTGAAACCTTCAGGAATACCCAGTCAACCACATTAAACTCTAGGTTTCTCCGCCGCACATCAGCATAAAATTTCTGGCGGCTCTGAGAAGTCAGCAGACATTCCTTGATAAGCTTTACTTTCTCTTCTGACTGATGAATAATATCTGGCCCAATCAATGCCGATTCTCCTACCTCAAACCAACCAGCTGGAGACCTGTACTTCCGCCCATATAACGCTTCATAGGGTGCCATATGAAATTCTAAATGATAACTGTTATTATAGGCAAATTCAATAAGCGGTAGATGTTTATCCCATCTACCTTCAAAATCTAGCACACACGCCCGCAACATATCCTCGAGTGTATGGATTGTACGTTTTGCCTGGCCGTCTGTTTGAGGATGGAAGGATGTGCTCAAGTTAACCTGCGTCCCCAGGCCCCTCTGAAAAGATTGCCAAAATTTAGCTGTAAACTGCGCCCCTCGGTCAGAGATAATTGACAATGGAGCACCATGCAATCGGACTATTTCTCTAATATACAACTCAACATAATCTTCGGCTGAAAAGGTAGCCCTTACTGGCAGAAAGTGAGCTGATTTTGTCAATCTGTCAACAATTACCCAGATAGAATCATATTTACGCCTGGTACGAGGTAATCCTACTACGAAATCCATATTAACTGCCTCCCATTTCCATAAAGGCACGACTATAACCTGTGTCAGTCCGCCTGATTTCTGATGTTCAGCTTTCACCTGTTGGCAATTAGGACATTGAGGTACGAATTCTGCTATCCCCTTTTTCATTCCCGGCCACCAATAAATCTCTTTTACGTCATGGTACATTTTTGTCGAACCCAGATAGAGAGAGTAACGGGTATAGTGTACCTCACCCATAATTTGCTGGCGAAGCCCTGCCACGTTTGGAACGCAGAGGCGATCCCTATATCTCAAGACTCCATCTTCGGTTACCTGGAAATCTGTCACTTCCCCTCACTGAACCTTATTTCTGAGTTGAACCAGACTGGGATCTTCATACTGTCGTTCCTTCACTTCCACAACCAATGATGACACTGTGGTATTCTGGATTACCGCTCTATTGTCTCCTGATTCTACTATACGAACGACTAAACTAGCTAGCCGATGCAATTCTCGAGCCAATTCCTGCTGCTCAGGCTGTAGAATGTGCCAGAATTCCCACAGATTTACGGCTAAGGGCATATGCTACAACATTGGCCCTTCCTGGGTGATATAGGATATTCACATCATAATCCTTTAATAGCTCCAACCAGCGATGCTGCCTCAAATTCAACTCTTTCCGGGTGAAAATATACTGCAGACACTTGTGATCAGTGAAAATATCTACGTGGATGCCATACAAGTAGTGTCTCCATATTTTCAAGGCATGAATCACCACAGCTAACTCAAGGTCATGGGTAGGGTAGTTCTTCTCATGCTTGCTCGGCTACCTGGAAGCATAGGCAATCACCTTACCATGCTGCATCAACACACATCCTAACCCAACACCCGAAGCATCACAAAAAACTGCATAGCCCGCTGTTCCTTCTAGCAATGCTAGCACTGGTGCTGATGTCAATCTATCTTTCAGTTCTTGAAAGCTCTGCTCACATGCCTCAGTCAACTGAAATTTAGCTGCCTTCTGCGTCAGTTTGGTTAAAGGTGCTGCTAAAGTGGAAAATTCTTCCACGAACCTTCTGTAGTATCCGGCTAACCCCAGGAAACTACGTACCTCAGTCGGAGTGGTAGGTCTAGGCCATGTTTTCACTGCCTTTATCTTCTGCGTATCCACCTGTATACCAGCATCTGACACAATATGACCCAAGAAGGCTACTGAATTCAGCCAAAATTCACATTTAGAAAATTTAGCATATAGCTGGCGATCTCTGAGAATCTGGAGAACTGTCCATAGATGATCCTGGTGATCTGCCTCTGACGGGAATACACCAGAATATCATCAGTAAATACTATCACGAACAAGTCCAGGTATGGTCTGAAAATATTGTTCATCAGGTCCATAAACACTGTTGGGGCATTTGTCAGTCCGAAGGACATGACTAGAAATTCAAAATGGTCGTATCTGGTCTTGAAGGCAGTCTTTGGAATATCTCTTTCACGAACCAGGACCTGATGATATCATGACCTTAAGTCAATCTTTGAAAGATACCTCGCTCCCTATAGTTGATCAAACAGGTCGTCTATTCTGGAAAGCGGGTACTTATTCTTGATAGTGACTTTATTTAGCTGTCAATAATCTACACACATACGAAGGGAGCCGTCCTTCTTCCTCAAGAACAAAACTGGCGCACCCCATGGTGAGGTACTCGGCCGGATAAAGCCCTTGTCTAGCAAATCCTTCAATTGTTTCTTTAGTTCTCTGAGTTCAGCAGGAGCCATCTGATATGGAGAAATAGATACAGGTTGAGTGCCTGGTAATAGATCGATTGCAAAATCAATTTCTCTTTCTGGAGGAATACCAGGAAGCTCATCTGGAAATACGTCGGGAAATTCATTAACCACTAGAATAGACTGAAGGGTCGGAGGCTCTGCCCGAACATCCTAAACTCCGATAATATGATAAATGCACCCTTTTGCTATCAATTTTCTCACCCGAAGATAGGAAATAAACATACCTTTTGGCGTGGTTGTACTACCTTTCCACTCCCATACTGGTTCCCCTGGAAAGTGGAATGGACAATCTTGGTCCAACATTCAACTTTGGCATATCATGGAGCTTAGCCCATCCATATCCATAATGGCATCAAAATCAACAATTTCTAGTTCTATCAAGTCTGACGACTGGCAACCTCTATTGTACACCCCCGATAGACCCTTCTGGCTATAATAGAGTCACCAATGGGTGTAGACACTGAGAAAGATCGCCGAAGTAATTCCGGCATAATACTAAACTTCTGAGCCACTAACGGTGTAACATAGGACAAAGTGGATCCTGGATCTATCAACACATAAGCAGGATGAGAGCAAAAGTTCAACATACCTGTCACAACATCTGGTGACAACTTTGACTCCTGTCGCCCCAGTAGTGCATAAGTACGATCTGGGCCGGCACATGAACTGGAGGCCCCTGGTCTTCCTCGGCCTCTGCCGATCGAAACTAATGGCCTACGCCCTGTCGGGGATGCTGGAGCTCGTGATCCTGCCGAGGACCTATCCTGTCGATCCTGGTCACCCTGACCCCTAGCTAGACAAATCCTCATCTGGTGACCCTCCTGTCCATAAATGTAGCATGCTGTAGAACCATACCTGCATGCTCAAGAGTGGCGTCGACTGCAAATAGGGCAACGTGGTTTTGTAAGCCCACTCTGCTCCACTCTCCTCTGCTGTTGTGAACCTACTGCTTGCGAACCTTCGTCGGGCTCTGGCTGCCCTCGGCGGCTAGAACTGCTCCTCTGCCGCTGTGGTGGAGGCGGGGGTCTAGGCGTCCTATCTGATAACCGTGGCCTAGGTCCTCCCTGGGACTCCTCCTATAATTCACCCGGTCTGTCCCTGCAGCGCTGCTCCTGACTTGTCATCCTAATCTCCCATTGTCGCTGTCTGATACCCTCAATATTCTGAACAAAAGCCTGCACATGGGCGATATCCATATCCTCTCGCAGTTTGGTTGTGATGCAGGTCTCAACATATTCTGAGTTCATCCCCATAATAAAGCGGTGTACCCTGGCTGGCATTGTGTCCACAAAAGCTGGCGCATAACGAGCCAAATAATCAAACCATATGGCATATTCCCGGACACTCATCGACTCTTGCTCCAAGTGTAGGGACTGATCAACCCAGGCCTATTGAATCTCCCGCAGTAGGTAATGATCCAAGAAGCCTCTGAGAAGCTGGGCCAGGTCAGAGGGGAAACATCTCTCCCCTGAGACCTTTACCAACTCTCATACCACAGCACGACGATGTCCCGTAGCCGGAATACCGCCAACTCAACTGACTCTGTAGGTGTAGCATGCATCACCCTGAAAATCCTCTGCATCTGGTCTAAGAAGTCTTGAGGGTCCTCGGTCCGATTTGTCCCTGTGAATTGCGGGGGACTTAGTGCTACGAACTCTCGGAACCTCGAGCTACCAGGCCTTCCTAAGGATTCTGCAACTGTAGGTGGCACTGGCTGGCGCTGAGCAGCCATCATCTGGGTTGGCATAACCACCATGCTCCTGACCTCCTGGTTGGATGGTACGGGTATAGATACTGCCGGAGGCGGTGCCGTCACAACGGCCATCCCAAGTGGCTCCTGACGTGGTGGAAACTGTTGGGGAGGTCGAGATGATACCTCCGTATCATCCTCAGATCGGGCCGATTCTGACCAAGGCTGAGGCACCCTGTGGTGCCCTCTCCCGCTGCTACATCTAGCCTCCTGCCTATCGTAGGGTGTCACTAGTCCGACATATCTTTGTAAGCAAAAGAGTATAATGAGCTTAGGGACTCAACCCTATACTGTACCGCTCAATAGCATGACTGAATAAGAAGATATAGTAACCATCCTATCATGCCTTGCAGCCTCCTGCCTATAGTATGTGGTGCACAACACATCCATAGACAAGATTCTACTTAGCACGACTTGCAGACTCCTTGGGATACGACCTGCTCTGATACCAAGTTTGTCATGCCCCACCTTGGGAGGCATGACTCACACCTGGTGCCCTACTAGGACCTGAACTGCTGAGCTGACTGAGCCTAAGCACCTCTGGTGTAGGGCTGACTCTAACTCTAGAATCAAGAAAACAACCGGCTATATAGCGGCTGTAAATACAACCCCCGGCCGACAAGGCCTACAACCACCTGTGAAAATAAACAGCTAACCAGAGACAAACAATCATAGGGAGTCCTATGTGGGCCAACAAGGCCACCATGATATCTAGTTATAACTAGAAAGTAAAATCAAATGCTAAACTAATCTATGACCGACAAGGCCGCCATTCAACATCTAAATAAGGCCCCACACAACCATCACACATAATCTAAAACACATATGGGCCCCACACCGCTGATATCATCTAACCACAGGGAAGTAACACAATCTGCAAGCCTCTAGGAGTAATAAAATGGTCGGGACAGGGCCCCGACCTACCCATACTGTACAAACAAAAGAAGTAAACCTATATCACACAAGCTCCGGAAGAAGGGAGCTGACGGTTCTGTACGGTTGACTGGAACTACGAAGGACTTGCTCCTCGTCTATCTGTACCTGCAGTCAAGTAATGCAGCGCCCCAAAAGAGGGCGTCAGTACTACAGGTACTGAATATGGAAAGCAGTAACTTTAAATGACTGAAGGTAAGAAATAAAACTGACAATAACTAAAGTAAAGAAAACGGACTGAAGATGACTGAGGTAGTGAAATCAGTACTAAACATAACTGTAATAAGGAGGGTAGGGGTCATACCTGACAAGCGAGGCGTCTTACTGTCTAACTATCAGTAACTAAAGCAAACATAAACCTTACCTGGCCCCCATAGGCCGGAAGATACAATCAGCACAGAATAACCTATCTGGGCCCCCATTAACCCTAGTGAGTACACCTCAATCTATATAACCCTATCCATGTCATACTAAGTCAACTACCAGTTATAAGCGTCCTGCCGATCCCTTGGGTCTGCAACTAGTCCCGCTCGGCCCCTGACTGTAGTTGTGTCTGAGTTCGGAGGACTCCTGATATCTACACCCCGGGCGTAAACGCTCGACGGGGGTGTGTATAAGGCCAACCACGGCATATGAGGATTTGAATCCCCATCTTCGTCCCTTGCAGACAGCATGCCGCTCCGTAGAGCGACGTATCCTCGCCCCTGGTGGGCGGCGACACAACTATTAACCCTGGGGTGGTCACGAAAGCTATACAGGTGTAATCCAGCCCAAAACAATACAAATTACGAGCTTCAACCGACAACAACAACTAGACATGATAACATACTCCTAGCATGCTTTACTGAGATTCATACTGGATTACTATGCTGAAGGAACTAACTTGCCGAAAGAAAATGCCTTAACATACCTCGTTCGCTGTTTACCGATTATTTGGCGAGTTTGGGCTCGTGTTCAACTGCCCTTGTCAACTGTAATCATATTAACGGAAGAATAGAGCTACTTTATTACTATATTCGAAGAAAATGATAACTTTTTTATATATATACTGACATACTTCAACTTATCAAAAGACGATCAAAAACTCGTAATTTCTCAGGAATCTAGAAGGGAGAAATACTTACTTTAGGCACGTGATCGTATTGAGACTAGTTTGAAATAATTCTACCAACTTAGGCTCAGCGGGACGATGATTTACCGGGCGTATTTTACAAAAATAACTCCGCAGTGATGCTCTCTGCAACCTTATACTTGACTACCCGGAGTTAATTTAGATTTGAACGGCATTTAGCGGCGTAATCGGATGATTTTCCAATGTTTCCCTTCGTTCTTACCTCTGCTGGCCGAAGTTATTTGGAAAATAACATAACATCTAAGTGTGAGGCCTTTATATACTTGAGGTAACAGACAAGGCAACGTGGCACTCCACCGGTCGCACTAATTCTACTCCGTGCCACTTTGGGTAATGCGGAGGGGGCTTCTCCGTGCCACTTTTCCCCTCTGGGCAACTTGGTTCGGCCTCCTCCCGTGAAATCCCGACTTTGCACTCGTTCAGCCTTTCCCCGGACCTTTTCCTCGTACGTATGATACTCTAAAACTCTCAACCAACATACGAATAGGCCGACTAAATATTAGAAACTTATGGGGTGTAACAACTTTTTTAAATCTGAAAATCAAATATCCAAATCAAAATTCTCATATCCAATCCGATGGCCGAACGCCCAGCTCTAGCTCCCGATACAAGCTCTTTGTCCATGTGTGGAAGGGGGTCAAAGCGATCCTCAAGCACCTCTCTCCCGGCACCAGGACACCCCAGGCGACCAGGGCAGACATCCCAAAGTTCTCCTTCCTCAGCGTGTTCGAGGAGGGAGCGACCAATGATGTGGTGATAGTGATGAGGCCTCTAGTTAGGCAGCGCCGTGGTGTTCCCCTCTCCCTTATTTCGCTTTTATTATTCTGATTTGGGTAGCTCTCGTTTGGGGCTTGTAAGATAATATTATTTTTCCTTGCTTGTTTCGGATACTACTTTTATTTTCTCATTTGTTGTATGGGTGACCATTTAACATCCTAGACAATAGCCGTACTTGGCCCCCTTTTTATTATATTAGTCATTGTTTTGTCCTTATTCATTTTTGCTTATTTTTCATTGCCTCCTTGTATTGCTGTTTATCTCAAAACAGAGGATTTTCCTGGGATTCTGCATGGCAGTCATTCGCTGCAGCGATCTCTTTTCCGCTGCAGCGGACCAGCCATGGCGGTCCATTACTCGCTGCAGCGAGCTCGCTACAGCGAGTCATTCGTCACTGCAGCGAAGCTCACCAAGCTGAGTACCTGAAGGGGTTTTTTCCTTCCGATCAATCTTAAGTCAATTCCATCCATAAATGTATCCCTTATCTTTTATAATATCACATTGTTAGACACCAATTGGGCCGGTCGAAATACCAATTGGACTCAACCCAGGCGACCAACATACTCGGACGACATGATGAGAAAGAAATAAAGTGAAAACTCCCTAGATGTCTTATAGCTTCCTGAAGATTAGATGTAAACGTATACACACCAATCCATAGGAGTCTACTCGACAGTGGTCTTGTACTTGTGAGACCGTTAACCTAGACTCTAATACAACTTGACACGATCCAAATGGGTGAGTCATGTGGACACCTACATCGACGCTAGCTCGATAGGAGAACCCTTCCCTTAACCAATGAATAAACTAATTCCATGCTCAATAATTGCAAAAACAACATTTTTCTAATATTAAAAATGAAATAGTTCCAGAACCATGACCTCCCCAAGATCTAGTCTAGACAGGTATAAGAGCTCTAATAGAATACCGACAAGATAAAATAACACAGCTTCGTCTGCAGAAGCTGGTGCTGAGTACTTCACATTATTCATGAAACTTAAAATTTTCCACAACCTACACCCAAAAAAGTGTAGCAATACACCACACGTATTGATAAGCATCATCAGTCGACTAAAATTAGTTCACGCAATAGTATATAATTAGCATGCAATCGATTATCCAATTATATCAACAATTCTGACATTATAATTAGATCTACCAAGTTCATCAATGAATTTCATTAATTCATATAACCTAAAAAATATTTATAAACATGTACATCAAACTTTAGCCATCACTCACATCTTTATTCTAGTTCCCTATTTCGTTGCAGCAGACACTCAACTGCTGCAGCGGTCTCGCGCCAGCGATAGTTCGTTCACTGCAGCGACACCTGTCTAGGCAGTAGCCTTGCTTCACTGACCCTTTCTCTTTTTCAACCCACCATTTAAACATTATGAACACGCCTATTTCATTCATACTCCAATTATGATTAATAAGTCGGTTTCCGTTATTCATGACCTATTTATTGGCTCAACAATATTAGTTAACCCTTTCCAATTTTACTCCTTTACTCATTCCCTGGTGTATTATACCTAAATCAACTATCATTGTCAAATCAATCATGCTACCTGTTTACAACTTATGACTATCATATTAAACAAGCCGTCAATCACATCATTAAATAAAATAACTCAAGTATTCAACATAGAAAGCATCAAACCATACCACTGGAGTTAGGTCCTTCAAAAATAAGGGTGCAAGCATATACCCGCACCTCCACGATTCGACACAAAACCATTCAGTACCAAACTGCATCATGCACTACTATACCTGCATCATAGCATCACGTATAATCTTATCATGTATCACCTATGTATATCTGTTATCTGTCACTCGTATTCATACTTATTATGATCTTATCTCACAGTCATATGTATATCATACCACATCTATACAAATCTCTGTATGACAGTCATTCCATCGGTGATATGCCAGGCACACGCCTCCGTCATATCACTGTATACACATGCAAAGGGTTTTATGCTTGACTTTTTAGTCATGGCCTGCAGAGGACTCTAGAAATTCATGTACTGTACACCCAACCGTATGAATATCTCATTGTACCTGTCTGTATACTCTTATCCGTACACCCAGTCATATGAATATTTAGTCATACCTGTCTGTGTACCCATCCATACTACTCACCTGGATGCTTACCTCGGGCACGCACACACTCATATCCAAGTATTCAGGCACAGGCTTGATTGCACTAACCTGCTCGTCTGAATACTCACCTCGGACACGAGCCTCTCATCTCAACATAAGGATGACTCATTTTTCTATTTCATCATGCCATCTCATTTTCTCACTTAGTTACCACAGATTTCACCCATCGTATTAGGAACAATATATCACAATTTAATTTATTTAACAAAATTACATTCAACAATAAGAATTAATCATTACAAGCTATAACACAATCATGGCCCGGGGCCATTTCACAATTAGCTATTCGTTACATCACCCCATGCCCAAAATATATTGAAATATAGTGTAAACTGGCTTGTTCTCTAGATTAGGCTTCACTGCAATGGCAATACTGCTGCGAGAATGGTCTCACTGTGGAAGTTATAGTTCCGCCACAGTGTTACTTCTCAGGAAGTACTTCAATCCAACTCCCCACTTAGATTTCTCTTGTATTATTTCTTCCAATCAGCTCATCTATTACGCAGATGCATATTAACCAATTCCTATTGTAAAATTACCCTTCTTTCTTAGGAAATAATAATTAATTTAACATGAAACAATACTAATCATAAGCACATAAACTATCAAAAGTGAACTATTAGCTCATTAACTAATACAAACGCATGGACTATCCAAACACCTACACCCATGATCATACTTTAGTCCCTTATTTGGGGCATACCTTAGAAGTAGCCTTTACGATTCCCCCACCAGGATGGGACTCCAATGATCTAGACCCAAGACTCTTCATACCCCGCAATTTCATGTTATGAAAACTTTATCTCCTCGTTCTTATCTTTTTCCGATTACTTCCCTCTCATATTACTTACGGATTATAGTCTGGCTAGTGGTGATTAGCATGATAATTTTCTTCTTACTTATCAATAACACATCAATCATACACACATATATAATTTTCTAATCAAAGTCTAATGCATAGGTAAGTCATAGCCTACCTGGGTGCCAAGAAGTTCCCAGCTGTGCGCTTGCCTCAAGTTTCGAGTTCTTGCGGAGAATTATTATGCCTTCTTATTTTTCTTTCCTTGTTAGAAATCCTAACTTTTACTTTTGGCGCGTCTTTTTTCACCAATCCTTATGGAAATAGATTTTTAAATCCTTACCTGGATAGAATTATGGAGTTTTCGGTTCGCGTCGTCCGCTGCAGCAATTTCATTACCATGATACCGGCCCGCTGTGGTGGCCAGATGACTGGGCCCACCTTATTTCAACTTAGCTCATTCAGAATTTGTCCGTCATATAATCCTTTAATCCGAGGACATAACCCAGACTCACAAAATTTTTAAATTTACCCATGCTTAGGTTGTCAGGATGCTATAACGATCGGATGGGTCGTTACAGTCAGGTACTTTATGCTCACTGTTCCTTTTTTTGATCGTTTGGGAACGAATGGTGGTTTAATTGGTATCTGATGTAAAGATCCCTCCGTCGTTATAGGAAAAAGTAAGGCCTTAACACCTGTTTTACGTCTAAGTGCACGATTGAAAATTTTTGGGAAATCTGGATGAAAGACTTGTGTTTTAGGGAATGAAAAAATATGCAGGATTATCGAGCTACAGGTTAGCGGGGATATCTGCAGTGGTAGGATTTTCACTACTGCGAGACCGTATGATGGTTGGAGGTCCACCATAGCGATAGAGAAGGAAATTATTGGATCTACTGTGGTGAGGCTCTGGTTGCCATAGGGGGTCCGTTACAGCAAAAAATGTACTGCTGCAGCGGACGACGCGAGGCAGAAAGTTAGTTTCAGTCAGAATTTTGAGAGTTTTCGCTCCATTATTCTAAGACACAGAAAAACTGAAGTCTTAGGGTGGCAGAAGGGGTTCTCCTTCCCAAGGTAAGAATTCTAGCTTGTTCATTCTCTCTTTCCATTTCCTAACACCCTAGAGGTAATAGGTGAACTTTAATGGTGGCTTTTTAGTTAAAAGTCCTAAGTTGTTAAAGCTAGGGATATTCAAATGAGAAAGAGTGGTGTGTTGATTACTAGGCCTAAAAGTGAGTAATTAACACTTTCTAGGGTGAATGTGATTGTAGAACGTTGTTTTTATGATAGTTTGAGACCTAGAACTAGGTGAAATTGAAATCTTTAACCTTAAAAACTACTTTAAGAGAGTTAAAGGAGTAAGAACTCCACAAACTAGGTCGGAATGATCGTTGTAGGATTATGATAATTTAGCTTGTGATTATGATGTTGGGCGTATTCTTACTCCCACTTGTCACATTTTTACCCATCTTTTATCATGTTCTGAGAAGATTATCCTTATAAAATGAAAGGTTTCATGAATGTGTTTGTGAAAAGAGCTAATGGATGTGTTTAGATGATATTTTCAAGTAACACTTGGAAAATACTCGAAAAAGGTGCAATGTGTGAAGAAAGAAGAATTCGAGAAAAACTTGACCTGGTGAAGTGGGAGAAGTGGCCCGCCAACCACAAAACTTTAGAGAAATTGTGCTTAAGTTGGTGCTATCGCTGAAGTGTCGCACCAGACATTGAAATTCAAAAGAATTTTGATCAACACCTTTGTGAAGTGAGGGAAATGGTGCGCCAGAGAGGAACCAAACTTGAAATTTTTTTCTAACATTCTGGTGAATTGAGAGAAGTGGCGCGCCAACACCTGAACTACAGAATTTTAACTAACACCTTAATAAGATGGCTGAAGTGGCGCGCCAGAAGCCAAACTTCAAAAGAAAATCAAGCCAAGTCTAGCGAGATGGGTGAAGTGGTGCGTTAGGTCCTGTTCGAGAATTATTTTTCTAAGTGAAAAAGCTGAGTTACTTAAGGGAAAAAGGAGAATTTGTTACCATGCTTATAGATACATTATTGGGCATTTGTTAGAGGGGATCGAAGAATATACACTGTTTTGTGGGGAAGAATAGGAGACAAGAAGTTTCATTTCCTTCTTAGGTTTTTCTTCGTTATTCTTTACTTTTTGTGATTCAAATGCTGATTTCTATGGGTGTACTTTGAACATGAGTGGCTAAACATCCTTAATCTAGGGTTTTGGCCACAACTTAATGGTTATAGTTTGGAAGTTTATTTATGCTAGACAATTAAATCTTCTTTTCAAGATTGTTTATGCTTGCTTGATTTAATATTTATTCGTTAGTCTAATTACTTTTCGAATATAATCTATTGAATCATTGGTTGAACTCGGAAGAGGGAACGCATTAGGGTTAAAAGAAGAATAGAGTATGTTTAGATTCCTTATCAAGATTTTAAGGAGTTGATTTCATTGTTGAGGATAGAGATATACCCTGCAACCCTACTTAGTTGAGTCAAGTATCTTCAACGGTCGTCTCACGTTTCTCCTGCAACTATAGGGCTATAGGTGTTAGGGTTCATGAGATAGTTCTTGGCTATTCAGGAATATAAGTTGAGAAATGAGTTCGTGAATTAAGTTAGTGGGCTGGTAAATCGAGTTCTTGGTTGCTGAGTGGAGTTCCAGCGGAGTCGGTGCGCTCCAGGTCTTTCGGAATCGCTAGATGTTTGAGTCCGGGGTAGTTCGAAGCCTTATCCCGATTATTTAATTACTATTATATTCATAGAGGCTCGTAGACGTTGTGGTGTTAGTATGTTGTTGCAGGCCAAGTGGGCCTGATTGAATAGTGAGTTTTCCATTTTATGGACTTGACGACCCAGTGTATTTATTTTTGGTTGGTCATGTGGGCTAGCTTCCGCTATAGTCTGTCGTCTTACTCTGATTTTATAGTTGTTGTGTTGCCGAACCTCGTCGGTTCTAGTCTGTTGTAGTTAGATTTTTGCAGGTTTCGCTTGGTCAAGTGTGGCACCAGGTGCCAGTCACGCCTCCGCGGGTTTAGAGTGTGACACTTGTTATGGTTGGTTAGTTATAGGATTCACTCGATCAAATGAGACATCGGGTGTTGCTCACGCCTCTTCAGGTTTGGAGTGTGAGAGTTAGGGCAAATATGATACTTGATACTACTAATGTGAAAACAGAGACTAAAGCTATATTAAAAGGAATTGAACACTGTGTTATTCAAAGATTATATCCTTTACTGATGGAGATAGACTCTATGTTTTGTTGAAGTACATACCGGAAGTGGAACGGGACTGGGACCCCTCATGGTCAATTGCAATTGAGGTGGAAAAGATTAGAAAGATAGATGTAGAGTGTCATAATGGATATAAAATATGTACTCATGAAGAGCAATACTCTAGTAGATTTTTAAGTAACTATGCTTTTGATTTTGCAGGTACATTCGGCTTTCGCAATCTTTTTTGAGATATCCTCAGTAGGAAGGAAAATCCTGAACCTAAACAAGGTACAATATTTAATCTTAGGAGTAGGAATATTTAAAAAAAAAGAAGCCCCAAACTAGAAGGACACCATCTGGGTAGTAATTCAAACTCAACAGATAAGGATCATAACAAAGGTCAGAGACATGGAAGCACAACAAATGGCACTTTAAGATAAAAGATTCATGCTATAGAAGCATGATGTCACAACTACCCACACAATCAATAACATATAAAGGTGAATAGGAATAGTTACTATTACAAGTGGTTAGATATTCGGTTTGATTAAGAAGCATAGTACCCGGTGAGAGCTTATAGTTCTTCTAGACAATATTAACCAAGAGGATACAGAAGACAACCACAAGAGCAATAATCTATTTCTAGTAGCGAAGTAAGTTACGGATTCGCAGTAGTAGATTAAAAAAAAAAGAAGAGGAATACAAGACATACCATTCAAAGAATACATGCACCTATAAATACAAATCAGACAGTGATTGGGGAAGAGGTAGACCTCAGTTCCTCAAGATACCACTAAATCTTGATAAGTGTAGTTGAACTGATAGATCTACTCAAGTAAAGATGGGAATACAAAGAGGCTTACTACACCGTGTGGATGGAGTAGATTCTTGTGGAAGTGGAACTTTTTCGATGTTGATTGTCCAAGTTTGCCCGCTTAGTAGTAGAGTGAGATCGACCATGTGCGATATCTGAAAAGCGTTTGTGCTGATTTTACTTTTCCTTTTTTGATATCGAAAAGACTACTTGTAGTGGGTTTAAAATCCCAGAATCTTCTTTATTATTTTGTTGGATTCTTGTATTTTTTTGCTTTTATGTTTTTAATAAAAATTCCACTAAGCTTGTTCAGTGGTATCAATTTTTTTTTATGAAGTTTTTTAACTTAGTTTGAATTGGTTTATGATTTATGACTTATAAGTCAAATTTATTATTTTTGATTTATTTTTGTTATTTGACTTAAAAATAGTTATTGAAAAATATTTTTTAAATTTATTCAAAATATTACAAAAGTGCTTAAAATTATTTTATCTTAAAAATATTTGAGATAATCCAGTCCTAACAAGTTTTTTGTTAGCTGGCGTCAAATGTATTTGCTATTAAAGCTAAAAACAGAACAAAAATAAATAATACCAGAGCAATTCTCAACCTATATATATGTTCTATTGACAAAGATATAAAACATTTAATAATACCAATAGTTCATGTGGTACGTCGAAAAGATGAAGAATTAATGATTTTCTCCTCCTAGAAATACAAGTGCCTCAGAATTTTGTCAGTAGATCTGTGGGAAATGGCTTCTTCGAATCCACAACTCATACATAACCATATGAAAAACATCAAAATCTTTTGAAAAAGAGTTCCACTGAAAATGCTTTTGCACCTGCATTACATTATTTTGAAGCTTCACGTACTGATCATACTCTATTTCTTCAAGAATTTGCTTTAGTTTTGGAATATCAAGGGATGAAACAACTACGGAGAAACTTTGCCAGTTAAGAATGTTAGTGTACGGGAGATCATAATGGTCGGCCAATATCACTGGAACACAACCGTAGTAAAGGGCGTCACCAATTCGGGCAGTGTTAATTTCAAAACCTTTAGCGTGAATACAGTATTTGCTGCCCAATAAGGCCTCCGAGTACGGCGTTTTCATGCGGCCACGGTGAACCATGATCTCAGAATCGTTTTTCCATGTTTGAACTAGGTTCTTCCGTACTCTGGAGTTCATTGCTCCGGCGAAAAAAGCTAGCTTTTTCCTGATGTTTCATGTTTCCAAACAAATTAAAATAATAACAACAAAAAAGAACAAACAAACAAAAAAAGAATCACGATGACATTCTTAGATTCGTTCAGAAGAAAAAATTAAGGTAATACTGAGTTTAAATAATATACGCTATTAGTATAAATACTTTTTATACTGTCAAGTTATTCTTATATGTAATAGCAGGTAAAATATCTTATTTGTAAATTATTTTTTATACCGTTAAGTTATTTTTACCTGTTATAACAAGTAAAATATCTTATTTGTAAGATTTAAATCTTATATTTCAAGAAGATTCACCGTTGGATATTATTTGAATAACGTGATAGTGGAAAAAAATATTTACATTGATGATGCATAAAACCTAAACTCTTTAATTCTGTATAACGCTGCTATGGATATAAAGGACATGTCATTAAGAGTAAGTCGAAAAACTTAAAATTTATTTAATTTATTTTTAAATATAGAAGGACATGATTCTATTGAGAACATACTAAAAAGGTGTCACATAGACCGGGCATAGTATAACTGAAATGTATCTAACAAAAAAAAATGGGGCGGCGGGTGGGGGGTTGGGGGTGGGGTTGTTGAGAAAGAAATGCACCTGTGTGAAGGACCATTTGTAGGGGGTGCTCCTTTTCTAGGCCAAATTTGAGGAATGGAAGCATCTTTATGAGGAACATAACCAGATAGGAAGTAACTTGAAGAGCAAACCACTTGAATAGCATTTAGCTTCACATGAATGGCTTTCTCCATTGCCGACCTTCCAATAGAATGACAAGCAACATAGAAATGGTCAGCCCCTCCTGACCTATTCCAATAGGGGAATTTTTTACTAACCTCAACTATATAATTTTTGACAAAATCTTGGATCCCACCAACCCCTACCCTCTTGTCGTTTCTCAGACTTGCTATAGAAAATGGCAGATAAAAAAGATGAGCTTCTTTGGGGTCATTTGTGATGAAATGACTTTTATAAAGGGCTTTCTTGAAATAACTCTCACTTGCATAGTTCCCTGATGGTTCATGGTCAATTGGTAATAACACATTTGCAAAAGGGTCATTCTTCTTGTGGGGATACACATATATCTTTAGAGTTCTATTCATTTCCTTGTATTCTTCCTCGAAGAGATCCTCGTCATGAAACACGTCTTTGTTCTGAACCAATTCTTCTGAAAAGGCAAAGTCAATTTGTTTTATTTTATAGTGTATATACATACAGGAATAACAATACTTGCTTTCTGGTCTTCTAAAATTGATAACTTTAGTTGAAACTTTGTCTTTCTGATCGAGACGTGCTATTTTTGAGTTTTGAGAAGATTTTAGGATAACTTTTCTAGCCAAACGGGCATAAAGATTCCATTTTAATACTATTTGACAACCGTTTTAAAACAATGAGGTGATATTTTTAAGATTATGTAAAAGAAAATGTGAAATTAAATTATAAACTATGCTAAGATAATGCAAACAAAACTACACATGATCATCTTATATTTACTTGCCCTAACTAAATGCTCGAAATGCCTACAAATTCAGCTTTAATTGATGTACGAAATTCATTTTGGTTTAATTTTTGGAAACCAAAATTTGATTTTAATTAATTAAAACGCTCTTCTTAAGATTTTTTTTTAAAAAAAATCCAATACATATAAACCAAAAGGGCCTAAAGATTTCTGAAATTGATTTTGATATTTAACAATATATGTATATAGTTCTGAAGAGATATACTCTTCGTTCCACTTGATGTGAAATTGATTGGAGATAAGTTTTTTTTCTTGAATAGTTTAAAACAAGACATGATTTTTATATAGCCTTAAATTTTTTAAAATTAAATATTATGTTATATTTGTATGGCTAGATAATCATATTACTAGAATAAAATAAAAAAATTTAAAAGTAAATAATTATTTAAAAAAGTAAAAAATTAATAAGGTAAAAAATCAAAAAGAAAATAATATATTACGTAATGAAGCAGAAAGAATCATTTTTGGTCAACTATTATGTTAATGGATGGAGAATCGGTAGCCGCCCCCCACCCTATCGTCATACTCAACAGCTGAAATGAAAAAGAAAAATAAGTAGAACTATGAAAATGATTTAATTAATATTAAATTAAGGAAACGAAGATGAAGTCGGCCTGCTCATCACCTTACCCCTCTCTAAACAATTGAAGAGGGGGAAAAATTTATCATAATTACATAATAAAAATAATATATGAATATCTATTACTCTCTCTCTACTTTTTTAGTTTAGGTAACACATTTTACTTTTAAGTTTATTCAAACAGCTTAATTTTTTTAATATTTAAAAATAATTTCATTTTAAATTTTTTATTTTATCTTAATAAGATGATTTTAACTATATAAATATTTATAAATTATTATAAAACATAAATTTTGCAATTTGTTTTTAAAATCTTCATGACCAATGAAATAGTATCAAGTTAATTGAAATAAAGAAAGAAACACATGTTATCTATTTATGCATTTAGGGGTCGTTTGGTTGAAAAAATAAGTTATCCCCGAATAAATTATTCTGAGATTAGTTATTTCGAGATTGTTATTCTACTCTCAATGAGAGATAAAAATAAACTATAATTTTGGGATAATTAATTTCGAAATAAGTTATCCTGAGATTTTATCCCAATCAAAGTAGGATAAACCCATCTAAAAATTAATCCTGTAACTATATAATCCTTATCCCTCGTACCAAACAAGCCCTTAATATAAATACAGGAGGCATGTACGTTTATTCTCGGCCGCTTCTCTTCCTGTGCCCCTTATTCTCAACCCTACTTACGGAAAAAAACTTCTTCAAATTTGGTTTCAAGATAGTAAAATTACAGTTAGTAAGGATCCTTAATTCTCATTTGAGATTTTGTCAAAATTCTTCATATATGGAAGATATATCTTGTGTTTTGTCCATCTAAAAGTCAAACTATATGATGCATGTGAGACCCAAATACTAATGATGGGAAGAAAAATGAATGATATAGAAAACGTGCTATTTGTATGTACCTTTCATACGTTAGAATCGGCAACTCATTCAAGCTGTCAAAATTTAGAGGATAGTTACAAACCTTAATTCCATCGTCTCCTTCTTTAGACCAGTTCAACATGAATATGTATACCGGCAACATAAGAAAAGAGAAACAACAAATTGCTACCACTCTCCAAATTTAATACATAAAACTTGACTTTAGTAATCGAAAATTTATATTGTAGAGTTTAATTGTCAAACTTCTCTTGATGCGTGTATCTAAACTAATAAGGAAACAAGTCTATGAAATGATGTCAAATTTGGCCTGGGCCTAGCCGCCTGCTAGTATTTCTAAAACTTTGGGGCGAGATAGATCATTATAGATAACGACATATATAAAAACATCAAGATGAATTTAGGTCGACATCTAAAGAGAGTAGAATAATTAATTAAGTTTCTCACCTGCAGTTGGAAATGGCTCCAGCAAACTAGTATTTGCTAATAAAAGATGAGTTACAGTTTCATCATCTTCTTTTGTCTTATTATAATGATGATCAACAAAAGCTCTTAGTTTGGCTGATGAAGGAGAAGAAACCAAATTGTGAACCCGAGTTTGATGAGGATGTACGATCAGAAGTCTTGAAGTAGCAAAAATATAAAATACTATTAAGGTTGAAGTTATGAAAGATAGAATTGTTGGTTTTATGAAGGAACCTTTGAATCTGCGATTCCATGGAGATGAAACAGCCATGGTCAAAGGCATCACACTTAACTAATTGCCCTCTTGTTGATGAAGTAGAGGGAGGGAGGACTAGAAGAAGATTAATAGTATATAATAGTGTAGATAAGAAAATGATGATTATATAGGGACCTTAGAATGACAAGTCTGTTACTACATGAGTTTTATTTTGTCTTAAACCTAGGCATATTCATAGTTTGATTTTCTTTTTCAGTTGGTTTACTATTCCTTAATATGAGCCCACTATATTTCTTCCATCAACTGCCCTTAATTTTCTTGAATTTTCGCCTATACGTTCTCGTGTGTGTAATACAAAATCAAATGCATGTTTTAATTAATTGGGAATGTCAACTTGATCGTTTTCTACCTTAATAAATGATTATTAAAATTTACATATATTATATTCTCATATATATATGCTAGTATTTGGGTACACGTATTGCGCGTGTATTCCACATCAAATATAAATATAAAATTTTGTTAAATCAAATAAAAATTATGAGTACTAAATTTGTGTTCGAGTTGACAATTTTTTTTTTGTTTGTTTGAAGACCAAATATAGAGTTGTTCATTGACTTAGCAAAAACAAAACAGTATATATATGTGCTTGAATAGAATAAACGCAGATCGGATTTATAAAAGAAACAGATGAAAAGTTGTCGACCTTATTAAATTTCTCAAAAAATAATTTTAAAAAATATATAGTTTGTAAATCTCAAAGTTTTATTTTTTGGCATCGCCGCCATTCATTCAAGTGATTTTCTTCCATATGCTGGCTCTTTCTTGACATACATTTTTGTCTTTGTGCCCTGGACGTGGATGCATTAAAATGTAAATTAGAGAACATAATAAGTTAATAGCAATATATTGATCATGGAATAAATATTTTTCGATAAAAGTGATCGTTTTAGTCGCGATAAAACAAATATGGTGTAACAGGGCAAAATAAACATTGTTTAGAAAATAAATGAAGACAATTGAGAAATAATTAAATAGAAAAAATAATTAAAACATAGCTTAGAAAATTTCACAGGCTCAGGATCAATGACTTGATTACATCACAACATCAACAGACTTCCATTGCAACATCTAAACAAAATGTTGCCAATTAAAATAACGAAAGAGAAGACTAACTATCACTAACAGGGACACACTTTGAACACAAAAATATGTCATTGAGGAATGAATTAGTATACTTTCCATCAGGAAGTTGAAAGATGAAGGAACTAAATATTGAATAGACATATTAAAGATTGATATTAACGGACATTTGTAATAGATAGGGAAGATTAAAGTAATTCTAAATCTAATTGATTATAATAAATGACATTAATTTTAGAAACATGAACCATCTTCATATTATTTATCTTTTACATTTATTATGTACTATCACTTTATTATTTTTTAAAATGTAAATTACATTTTAGTAGATGAATAAGTTTGAAGTAAAGGGTAAATATGATCGTTCAATTTTTTATGGATATTTTGGTCTTTTAACTTTAGACTTAGGCGCTTTCCACTTTTAGTATAATCATATTATTATACAAGTGAAAAGCAAAAAAGTGAAAAGTTAGATTACCATGAAAGTAAATTAAAGATATATGATATATAAGCAAGTGTTCATGAAATATTGAATGACTATTTTACCCTTCAATCTAAAACTATTCCTATAATATTATATATACTAAAAGCTAAAATTGCATAAAAATAAATATTATTAGACTATTAAATAATTTACAATAAATTATTTAGATGATGATGAAGGAGTGAACCTATTTATTATTTGAAGGGT
The DNA here is from genome assembly GCA_035772735.1 of Datura wrightii. Lineage (NCBI taxonomy): Eukaryota > Viridiplantae > Streptophyta > Magnoliopsida > Solanales > Solanaceae > Datura > Datura wrightii. Next base: position 39,084,506 of record JASDFA010000019.1, read on the forward strand.
ATATTAGTCTCTCAATATTTGAAGGTTATTTTAGTATTTTAACTATTCATTTTTTCTTCCCACTTATATGATATTATTGTTGTTGTTGTTGTTGTTGTTGTTGTTGTTATTATTATTATTATTATTATTATTATTATTATTATTATTTAGTTAGTTAGTTATTTATTGTTTATATTTATTATTATTTATTATTTACATTTATTCTTCTTCTTCTTCTTCTTCTTCTTCTTCTTCTTATTATTATTATTATTATTATTATTATTATTATTATTATTATTATTATTATTATTATTATTATTAGTATTTATTAGTTATATTTATTTATTTATTAGCTATATTTATTTATTATTATTTATTTATTTATTTTAACTTTTCACTTTTTGGCTTCTCACTTATATAGTAATAAATATATAATTATGATATGATATGAAAAAATATTAACATTTAAGTATGTAATTTAACTAAATTTTAATTTAGTGAAGGGGCAAAATATAATCTAGCTTTTCACTTACATATATTATATTCTCATATATATATATATATATATATATATATATATATATATGAGAATATATATATATAATAAATGATTATTATCCCCAAAATAAATTATAAAACAGAGGAGAAAAAAAATCCCCTGAAACTGTTAAGAATGACACAAGCTAAGCTTCACTCGATAAAGAAAGTAGAATTTTTGAGAAAGTTCACAAAAAAGATACAGCTTGGAGAGAAAAACAATTCGTCTCCTATACAAAAGCATACACACTTATAGGACATCAAAATTATGCAACAAGATCTAAAAAAAAGATCTTTTGGGAGTACTAATCCTAAAGAAGAGGAGATACATTATGTCCAATTTTAAACACTAGAGCTCAATTTAGCAAGCCTGTCTGCAACACAATTACCTTTCCTATATATAGTAATGTCGGATCCTCCACAGTTCTAGCTTCTTAAGATTTTCTTGAGTACTAACAATAATATCCCATAAGCTCCAAGAAGGATTAGTCTTGTTTTTTTATCAGTCCACCATGTTGATATATAACAAGAGTTTATTGAAGAACAAGAAAGGAAAGAGTCAAAAGGCTAACTACAAAGGTACATAAGAGAATAGAAGACAATACACTAGAATGGGGAAGGGGGTGCCTATATATAGGCATAAGACTACCTAAAACCCTAAAGCCCATCTGCTAACAAGTATATGGGCTAACATTCCCCCTCAAACTCACAATACGACAACAATAAGCATTGAGAGTTTGTCACACAAGAAACGAAATCGAGACGCCGACTGAGCCTTCATAAAAAGGTCAGCAATCTGCAAGGCCGATGGAATAAAAGGAAGCAATATGGTCCCGAGCTGGAGATGATGACGAGTGAAGTGACAATCAATCTCAATGTGCTTCTTCCGCTCATGGAAAACAGAGTTTTTTTGCAATTTGGATCGCACTCTTGTTATCACAATGTAGGAGAGTAGGTAGAGAAATGTGAACCCCCATATCTGCAAGAAGCCAACGTAGCCAAACAATCTCACATGTAGTCACTGCCATAGCACGATACTCAGCCTCCGTGGAAGATCTAGAGACAACATCTTGTTTCTTGCTCTTCCATGATATTAAAGAATCTCCAAGGAACACACAAAAACCAGTGGTGGATTTGCGATCATTGCGATCTCCATCCCAATCAGCATCACTATAGGCTCGCAACTCGAGAGATGACGTCGAGGGAAACAAGAGGTTCTGAAATTGGGTGCCACGAAGATATCTCAAAATACGAAGTACAGCTCCCCAGTGAACTGAAGTAGGAGCAGTAACAAACTGGCTAACAACATGAACTGCATGAGCTATATCTGGGGGAGTAACGGTAAGATACACCAAGCTACCTACAACAGTCCGATAAAGACTCGGATCTGTTAACAAAACACCATCACTAGGAGAATACCGTGCATTGGTTTCAAGTGGAGTATCTGCAGTCCTGTTGTCAGAAAGGCACACCCGTTTAAACAAGTCAGATATATACTTAGTCTGAGAGAGAAGATATCCTTTCTTAGACTGAGCCACCTCAATACCCAAAAAATAACGTAGCAGGCCCAAGTCCTTCATGGCAAACCGATGAGCCAATCATGCTTCAATGACTCAATACCATCATGATCATCACCAGTTATAACCATATCATCTACATATAAGGACAAAAGGATTCGCCCTGCACTTGTACTTCTAACAAACAACGTCGAATCATGGTTACTCGGGACAAAGCCAAAGGAAGTAATCACAGTGGAGAATTTCTCAAACCAAGCACGAGGGGCTTGCTTGAGACCATATAGGGCTTTTCAAAGCCGACAAACTTCACTCGGCTGGTGATCAATACCCGGTGGAGGAGTCATATACACTTCCTCATGGAGATCACCATTCAGAAATGCATTCTTGACATCCATTTGAAATATCTTCCACTGTCGAACGGATGCAACGACAATCATAGTGCGAACAATCGTCATCTTTGTCACCGGGGAAAAAGTCTCCTCATAGTCCATACCATATTTTTGTGAGTACCCTTTTGCCACAAGTCTAGCCTTGTATCGCTCAACAGAACCATCAGGCTTTGTTTTTATCTTATACACCCATCGACAACCAATCGTATGTTTACCAGGTGGGAGGGTAACCAAATCCCATATGTGTGTCTGATAAAGAGCAGTGAGTTCCTCAGCCATAGCATTCTGCCAAAGAGGATCAGACACAGCCTCTTTATAGGACTCAGGTTCAGACAATTGACGTATGTTTGTAATAAAGGAGACAAATGGGGGTGAGTAGGCAGATAAGCAAAATCAGGTAGTTTGGTGGACTTACTCTGACGAGTAGACCTCCTCAGAGGTGGTGGATCTCCAGTCACAGGATCAGACTCAGACACAGGCGGGGCTGAAGCACTGGCAAGTGGCACATCGGGTGGCACAACTGAATACGAAACTGGAGCCTCTATGTCAATGCCAAATGGATCAATACACCGAAGATCTGACTTAGTAACATCATGGGATTTAGCTGGAATTGAATAGAAAGGAATATGCTCCAAAAAGGTGACATGCCGTGAAACATATAATTTCTGACTGACAGGATCATAGAAACGATAACCTTTCTGTCCAACACCATACCCCAAAAACACACATATAACTGATTTTGGCTCCAGCTTGTTTCGTTCAACATGAGGACGAAGAACAAAATAAGTACATCCAAAAACTCGTAATGCAGAGTAATCTGGCATGTGACTATATAATTTTTGAAATGGAGACATCCCTGAAGTCAATGCAGTAGGAATACGATTGATCACATATACAACAGTTAGGACTGCTTCTCCCCAAAAATTTCCAGGAATCTCTGCAGATAATAGTAAGGAGCGTGCTGTCTCAACAATATGACGGTGTTTCCTTTCGGCAACACCGTTCTGCTCAGGGGTATCTGTACAAGATGACTGGTGTATGGTACCATTAGAGGCAAGTAACTGAGTGAAATCACTAAAGGTATATTTAACCCCCTAAGTCACACCTAAAACACTTTATGACAGCCGAATGTTGCATTTTAGCAAGGGCTCTAAAGTTGCTGTAAATGCCAAAGAAGTCAGACCTGCGCTTCATAAGATAAACCTAGGTATACCGAGTATAGTCATCTATGAACGAAACATAATAGGTCGAACCACCCTTAGTGGATACTGGTGATGGTCCCCATACATCAGAATGAATAATGTCAAAAGGAGCAACTGAATAAGACACACTTTTATTAAAAGGTAAGGTAGAAAATTTTGCCAGTTTACAACCACTACAATCTAAAATATCAGAAGTGTTTAAATGACCCAAAGCACCAGTAGAGGACAAAAAACGTAAACGTGACACTGATACATGTCCCAAGCGGGAATGCCAAAGATAAAACTGCGAAGACAAAGGACTCAAACGAAAAGAAGACAAATCAATGCTAGAGGCGGCAAAAACAGACACTTTGAGACTCTCCAGGACATAGAGTTCCCCCAACCCATGGCTAATCCCAATCACCTTCTGAGTGTGTTGGTCCTGTACAACATAAAAGGAATCAGAAAAGAATACCCAATGACCAGTCCTACACAACTGACTGACCGAAGCAAGATTCAAAGAAAGTTTAGGAATATAATAAACATTAGACAGAACAATGTGAGAAGTAGTAACAGAACCAACACCCTCGACTGGCATAGATGTAGCACTGACAGACACAACAGAGAGTGGTTAAATGGGTGACAAGGAACCAAACGATGACAAACAATGTGACATATGCCGGGTCGCACCAGAATCTAGAATCCACAAGGATGAGGGAATACCTGAAGTACTAGAGGAAGCTGGACCTGAGCTGGATGCTGACGTAGCAGTAGGATTGGAGGCCAAAAACTATCTGAACTGTTTGAACTCCTGGGGATCCAACGCCGAAGGAGGCACAGTGCTAACAGACTCAGCATCTACTGATGGTGCAGCAGCAACAACAGTGAATTGTGGAGGACGTGGAGGAGTACCAAAGGAGTGTGGCTATCCATTCTTCTGTTGCTGACCAGACTTAGCCTTGTTGAGCAACAACGGACACTGAGCTTTCCAATGATTTTTCTACTTGCAAAATGCACACTCATCAAACGCAATTTTAGGAGATCGTTGCGATTGATTGGAAATTTGAGAACGGTGTGGTCTAGACTGATTCGGTGAAGCAACAAACACAGCAGGAGAAGTAGGAGTTTTCGACCCTTTATCCAATTGAGACTTGATACGAGTCTCTTTTGCAATCAGTTCATGGACAACTGAATCAACTTTGGGGAGGGGAGATCGATGAAGGATTGTTCCACGCAGTCCTTCAAAATCAGAACGCAATGCAATCAAAAATTGAACCAAACGTTGTTCTTCCCTCCTAGCAATATACGGCGCAAAACCTTTCAATTCTGCAGATTCAGTAAGGGCCAATTGATCCCACAAATCAGACATAGCAGTATAGAAATCTTGAATGCTCATAGCATTCTATTGAAGAGCACGAATATCGTACTCTAGCTGGTACTGCTTCGCAAAATTAGACTGAGTGTACAGTCTCTCCAAATGATCCCAGATTTCTTTTGCTGTGTCATATTTAGCCAATTGCATACCAATTGACTGAGTTACGGAATTGTTAATCCAAGTGATAACCTTGGAGTTAGCAGTTTCCCATAAATCCACCGACAATACAAAATTCGCAGCCTTCTCATCCTTAGGTTTGGATTTAACCCCAGTGACACAGCCCCACATATTCTTGCCACGAAGAAAATTCTTCATGACATAACTCCAATACGCATAATTTTTGCTATCTAATTGAGTGTTAATGGACTAGAGAGAATCATCCTTTCCATCCATATTGACAAAATCAAAGTGACAAACAGCAAAACAAGAACCCTAGCAGAAGCAACAAACCAACCCTACGAATAGTAGATCTAAACGGAGCGGAAGCAGCAAACCCAGGTGAACATTAGTTCGAAAAAAACCTCACCACGGAGTTCGATCCGCGCACCGGGTGGTTGCTACAAATAGGGGAGGATCGATTTATTTAGCTCTGATACCATGTCGATATATAACAAGAGTTTATTGAAGAACAAGAAAGGAAAGAGTCAAAAGGCTAACTACAAAGGTACATAAGAGAATAGAAGACAATACACTAGAATGGGGAAGGGGGTGCCTATATATATAGGCATAAGACTACCTAAAACCCTAAAGCCCATCTGCTGACAAGTATATGGGCTAACACACCACTAGCTTGAAATCACATTCAATCTCAAGCTGTTTAATCATTTTCTAAATGCACTAACCAATGCCAATTCTGAAGCCATAACTTTAGCCATATTATTAATATTATGCCCCAAAACACAACATAAGCTCTAATCAAATTACCTTTTTCATCCCTGATTATTTCACCTCCACCATATTGTCCTAGGTTCCTCTTGGAGCAGCCATCATAATTAAGCTTCACAAATTCAAGCCTAGGACACTTCCATTTAACAGTAACAGTCACAACATAGGGTTCAGCTTGATCCATCATCTTCATATATGTTTTCCAATTCAAGAAAGGGGAAATGGCATGAAACTTCTTATGAGAAATCTGAATGATCTTATTAGGATTCATATCTTTATTCTTATATCTACTCTTGCACCTAGCCTTTCAAATTTTTCATACTACAATAGCTGGTGTGCATTATAATGTGTCACAATTCAAATCTGCATCCTAGATGCAACACGGTACTTAGGATCACAAGTGACCCCAAGCAAACCCATGGCATGACATAATTATATAAAGACTGAACTATTATAAAAGACTAGCAAGAGGAATCTAATTTAAAACAATAACCACATACTAAATAATAAAGAGCATATGATAAATTACTGATATTTGCTCAAATACTGAGATTCAAATTGAATCTAACATATATTGTCTAAAAGTATTCTAAATGAACTGATGAGTTGTTGGGACAAACCCCCAGCTAACTCTACTGTCTAAGACTAATTGAAATAACAAAGCTTAAAGTGAACTCTGGCCCTCGGCAGATGAGGACTAACCACTGACAGGCTACTGGAATCACTGGGAGGAACTAGCAGCGATGCTGAGCCTGGGTACTTGAGCCTATATCATAAAATGATATAGCACATAGAAATATGCGACCATTACTTGAAATGTACTGAGTATTTGAGATGTAAATAGAACATACATATACTAAAGACTTATAAACTTAATTGAAATAACATGCAACGACTCTACCTATAATCAGAAGTACTGCAAATAGTCTAACATATATGGGAATAGCGAAAGAACTAATAACTGATTTAGAGTCATGAACATATCTTAAAATCTGATCGACTGAACTGGATTGAGGGACCCTGATTATGTTGTATTATGGGAGAGCCTATAACCGATATATAACCACGTGAGCTAGACGTGAAGTTCGATGTATACACCCCATCGAAGAGAGCCCATTGTACCTTGCCAGGGTATAGTGGCTGAACTGTGTGATCATTATCTAGGGCCCATTCGGGCTAATAACCTACGGTGACACATAGTTCTGACAACCTGGGTGCATTGAACCTCGGCCCGCTCAGTGCTAAGTACTATTCCCACTAAAAACCTAATTATATCTAGTCGTACTTATAGCTCAAAACTGATATCCTAAGACTAAGTCAGAACTACCTGGAAGTGTTTTGAGAGTCTAAGGACCTAAAAGAAATTGTATTTTAAGACTTGTCGAAGCTGTTTTATCTGACAGTGTCATGACAATCTAAAGAACAAAGATTATGCTGATAAACTGATACCACTGAATATATTGAGTACTGACAATATTATTGAGACTGAACATACTAAAAGTATTGAATTTACATTCAAAGAATCTGTGCTAAAATTCATAATTTCAAGTTGAAATATCATGATAATATAATAATTCTATCTGAGTTCTAAACCATACAAGTTTCATTAAAAAGTCATGCTAAAGATCAGTGCTAGAAAAACACAGGTGTAAATGAACCCAAGACATTATTTTCAGCTAATAATAGACATGAGAGTTTAAGGAATCATCAAAATTAGGAATTCTTAAGCTAACTGAAAAGAAACCCTAGCTTCTAATCTTCTATAGGACTAGAAATAATAGAGTATCTCAAAAATAATTGGGGATACAAGAGAGAAAGGGAACCCTTGTTGTAGTCCCACATGCCTGAAGAAGAATCTTAGAGAATTAGCTTGGAAATTCTGAGAAGAGATGGATGCCTAGTTCCAGCTTGAGAGGAAAACTCTGAACTCTACGTACTGCCCTGTAAGTATGGGAGAGAATGAGGAAGAAGGTCAACTTAATCCCCTCTAAACAGACCCCAAGACGACATAGGTAATAAGCTAGGAGCTTAGAATTTTACAAAAATACCCTTGGGTAATCGTTTTAAAACCTATTCGTCCAGATCCAATGGACCTCACAATAGGTCGTTAGTTGTGACCATGTATCATTGGAATCAGTCGTTGGTTCTGGGCTTGGAAAGTCAATTTTTGGACTCCGACCGACTAACAAACAAGATGAATCATTGGACATAACAATGGGTCATTGAATCCAGTCGTAGTAACGAGAAAGAATTTTGAACAACTTTTGAACTTCTCCCAACAAACGAACAAAATGACCCGTTGTCGGAAATAGCAGGTCGTTGTTTTCAACCGTTGTCATTGGAGGGTTTCTAACCCTTTCTGGATTTCTTCCAATGGCTTGGCTCCCTATGATGAGTCATTATACCTAACAACGACCCATCGTCTCGATCGTTGGTTGGGAGAAAACTTTTGATTACATGCTGAAGTTGACAGAACAGGCAACACAATGACTTGTTGCCAATAACGACAGGTCGTCGTACCAATTGTTGAGTTGGAGGAATGAAATCTACTCGACTGACAATGACTCAGAGTACGGGATGTTGTTATTGAAAATGACTAGTTGGTTGAGTCATTCTGAGATAAAATTTTCTGATTTTTCATTCCAAGTCTCGATTTCATCTAAGAAACTTTTGGGATGTTACAATATCTCCCCCTTGGGAACATTTGTCCTCGAATGAAGGCAAAGTAAGCTGAAAGACTGGGGGAAGGAGCTGCAATCCCAAACTAAATACTATACGCTAATTACTGAAAGAGTGACTATTTCAAATTGAGGTAAACATACTAATTGAATTTATGCAACTAGGGTGCACATTAAAACATGAATAGAGCTGAAGCATATTGAACTCAATGGAGTACTAAGGAGGAATTTAGTACCTGATGCTGAAGCTGAGTTGGAAGGGAATAAGTGAGGGTATTTACTTCTGCTTCCCATGTGGCTCCCTCAACTAGCTGGTTCCTCCATAAAAACTTTACTGAAGCGACCTCCTTGTTCCTCAGCTTACGATCCCGATGGTCTAGGATCTGAACTGGAACTCTTCGTAAGAGAGATCTTTTTTCTTGCAAACAAGAAGGGGAAAAATAGGCGATTTGAATCCCCCTTCTTCTGATTTCCTTTTGTCTACTTTCTTGGTCATGTCAATGCCTAACAAAACAGTTAAGAAATCTGCATGGGATTCTGTACCAAGATGTCCTTTACACTAACACTCTCTAGAGGCACTACTGATGTCGGATCATCGATGCATTTCTTCAACAAGGACACATGGAAGAATGGGTGCGCCAATGCTAACTCCGCAGGAAATTTCAGCTCATAAGCCACATTGCCAATGCATCTCAGGATTCTGTAAGGACCAATATATCTAGGACTGAGCTTTCCTTTCTTTCCGAATCTCATCACCCCTTTCATAGGTGAAACTTTCATATATACCTAATCATCCACAACAAACTCTATCTCCCTTCTCCTTATGTCTGCATATGGTTTCTGTTGGCTTTGAGATGCTTTAAGCTATTCCCTGATAAGCTGAACCTTCTGCATAGCTCATGTACTAAATCAGGTCCTATTAAGGTAGCTTCACTAACCTCAAACCACCCTATAGGAGATCTACACCTCCTACCACATACTGCCTCGAACGGGGCCATCTAAATATTGGAGTGGTAGCTGTTGTTGTATGAAAACTCAATGAGAGGTAAGTAATCATCCCAACTGCCCTTGTAACCGATCATATAAGCCCTCAATAAATACTCCAAAGTCTGAATAGTCCACTTATCCTGGCCATCTATCTGTGGGTGAAAAGCTGTGCTGAGTTTGAACTGAGTACCAAGTCCTTTATGAAGTTACTTCCAGAAGTGCGAGGTGAACTGAGTAACCCTGTCTGAAATAATGGATAAGGGAACTCCGTGTAGTCTAACTAACTCCCAAATGTATCGTATAAAATATTCCTCTGCTGAGTTTATGGTCCTAATTGGTAGATTTATGTTAACTTAGTCATCTGGTCTACAACCATCCAAATTGAGTCATGCGGTCGGCATGTACGAGGTAGACCTATAATGAAGTCCATATTCACTTCTTTCCACTTCTAGGTAGGAATGCTAATATCATGAGTGTTCGAGTTTTGTGGTGACTACATGCAAGTGCACGTGGTCGAACAAGTAGTAAAGTGGCTAAAGTAAAGCCAAGTATCGATCCCACAGGGACTAAGCTATGGTAATAATTAACTTAAGTGTTAATGAACTATATCTTTAAGAATGCAGACAACCAAACAAATAATCGTTTGAGAATTTGAGTTACTAATTTATAAGAATCTAAGGCAAAATTATAAAGTGAGTCTGAACAATAGTAATGAGCAAGCTGAGGATAAAACGAACATGCAGGGAATTAATTTATCAATACAATTCAGTTAATCTTTCCTTTGGTTGCTCGTCAAGAATTATTGCCTATGGATTGGAACTTTCGACTCCTATCCAACTTAAGAATCATGAGCCTTAATCTACATTTCTGTGATAAAAGGATTTCATGTTCTAGCCATACATTCCCGATTCCTTAATTGACTAATAAGACTTTCAGATATATTTCTATTCTGAATATAAATCAATTCTCAATTTTCTAAACTAAGAAGAGATCATATCCTACCAATTCACATCTTTCCAATTTCTTTCCTTTTCAAAATCAAAATTGGATTTTTTAGATATACATTAACATTGGCCAAACATTAATGCAGTAAGAACAAGAATTGATAGAACAACCATTGAAGAAAAGATGAAAACTGAAATGATTAACAATTACATTCCACTACAATTATTCTTAACCTCAGCAAGAAGTGAATTTAGCCACTCATTTGTGGATTAAATATCATCAAATAAGTATAATTCATACAAACAATTGAGATAAAAGAGAAAGAGATAGAGAAGAACCCTAGAATTTTCGTCCCCTCAACTGCCTATAACCCACGTTCTTCCTCAACCAAGTCAGAATGTTTAAAATAAAACGTAAGTGTTCTATTTATACTATTGAGAGTTTTTTCCGGAATAACAAGAAACGTGGCACAGAGTGTATCGCGGAGCACTCCCTCCGTGCCATGGAGGTATCGTAGACCTTCACTGGAAGTCGGCCCCCTAGGCAATTTAACCTCAACGTGCCACGACATGCATCGTGGAGCCTGGCCAATGTGACACGGTGCTATCGCACACCTTCACTGGAAATTGCCAAATTTATTTCCTCTCCGAGATGGCAACGTGACACGGCTCCATTGCGGAGCCCTTGTTTTTGCTGATCTTCCATGTCTTTTTTCACTCCTTTTTTTCCAAGTCCATTCCCGATTTTACCAATATGTATCTTAGCTTCCCAAAATTCCATTTTACCTGCAAAACAACACTAATTATGTTGGTTAGTATAAATTCACATTTAACTACAAATCACATAAGAATGTACACAATAATGATATACAAACAAGTCGAAATGAAGCATTTGAGTATCACTTAGACATAAAATTCTACCCAGGATCACTTACCCCACACTTAAACTCTTGTTCGTCCTCGAACAATATTCTCAAATCTCATGCAATTGACACTCACGCATAGCTACTTTGACTCAACAATTTAAGCTACGGCTATACCGATTATATAATATAGCAAATCATCAAGAAAACATGCATAGTCTCATCAATATAATGAATTACATCACATTAAGACCTCCTAAGCTCAAGAATCAATTCTCGATCTTGGCAAACTCGTGCAATTCAACTGATCAAGACATCCGACACTAAATTAATCTCTCGTCAAGCATGTGCCCTCACAAAACTACCCTTTTTGCTATCATATGATTTCCAAAGCACTACATGTCGGGGTATATGAATACAATTTCTCTCTCTCTCCTAAGGAATTCACATGCATCATGTCATGAACCATAGGCTTGCCTCTAGTGTATTACTCTAATATAAGGACGAGTGATGTAAGATCACGTAGGACTTAACGGGTTGTAATGTAAGCTAAGGAACTAGCAAATACTGGGCTAACCAATAATAGCAACTAGCTTCCTTAAGCGCTTTTCAATACATCCCACCATCATTACGGTCATTTTTTTTATTTTTGTTTTCTTCCTTCATCCTCCCATTCTTGAAGAATTTTTTTCTTTGTTCTTGTTCCCATTTCTTTAAGTACACTATACTTACTAGCAAAGATTAGTTATACATCTTTAGTTTATTTAATTTCAGCAAGTGCACCTTTGACCTTTTATTTAACTTTCACCACTTCCGCTTTTCTTTCCTTTTCGCAATTCTCACTCCTTTACTCTGTGGGAAAATTATTTTTCTTGAGCGCTTAAGAGTTTTGGATCAAATTCACGGCTAATGGAAAGAAGGGATTAAGCTCGGTTTGTACCCCTTCAAAGAAAGAAAAAAATAGGCTAAAGGATCAATAGGGCTAACTAGGGTGTACATTCAAGGTAGGTATGATAATGGAGAAACTTTCGGTTTAATCAAAGAAACGCCTACATCCTTTCCTACAATACCCATCCTTCATTTCGTTTCATACACACACCAGGCAAGTTTTAGACACTTCACAATAGCATGGAATAATCGAACCCTCACCTCACACTCAATGCACATGCTCAACTCAAGACGTATTCACAAACTTTTCAATCAGCTAATAACAAGAATTCACTATTAAGCCTCAATCACACCGAGTCGAACTCTATGGCCTAGGTATCTCAACATATTTACACATTTGCATGCTTTCATACGAATCACCTTTGCATCTTAATATCATGTACAACACGTAACAAGAATTCCGAACCATGAAGTAGCAACACGTTTAGGACACAAACAAAAGAAAGAACGAAATAAAAAAACTACTCCTATCAACTACATTTCCCTTAAGACGGTCGTCATCCATCCATCATAGGGAACAGTCACTATCTACGACTTCGGTTCAATGGGACTATTCTCGGTAAAAGCACTGAAAACAAAGGCCGAGAAACCCAACATAAAAGAAATTTAACAAAAGATTTTAAAAATTTCGATAATTTCGATAGAAAACAAAAATATTTACACAACAACAAACAACTCAACACAGCACATAACAACTTAACATTCATTACAACACCACTTAATTACAAAACACATAACACAAAGTCACAGGGTCACATTTTTCACAGGTACAACAACAAAACATAGACATAAACAAAAACGAAGCAACTGGCACCTAACTATTCCCACCCCACACTTAAACCGAACACTGTCCCCAGTGTTCACAAAATTCAACATATCACAAAGGTGCGTGGTGAAACTCCCTGATCAATCGAAGTATTCAACTTCTTCATCAGGTGTCGTTGCCTCGTCTCCCATATCAAAATCGCCCCCACTGTCCTCATCTGACTCAATATCTGAGTCCTCCCGTCGTGTCTCCTCATCGGTGGGGACGTCATCATCTACAGGCTCCACAAATTCGGGCCCCACTCTGCATAGATCTCGAGCATTCTCGCCGAATGGGTAATCCAGCTCAAGCTACCATAGCTCATCCTCCGTTGTAGGCCTCCCACTAATGCGCAGTTGCAACATCTGCATCCCGTACATGCGGGCCTTATACTGATCATCCCGAGCATGTCGCTCAGCTAGTGTGAGCACCGGCCCATGAGTAGTGTCAGGTGCCTTGGTTTTGGTGACATCCAAGACACGCCTTTCAATTTGTGGGATGTAATCCAGGGCCTCCTCCTCGATATCATGGCCCCTCAGGAACATGGTAAGCAAACCACCAAACCCGTATCTGTGCCCCTGGTGCAGTCGGGCTCTCTTCATGGCAGAGATGATCATCGCTCCAACATTTATTTCAAGCCCCTTCATCAGGGCATACACCAAGCAGACTTTGTCCCGGGTGACATCTGTCATGTGCACCACTGGGATCAAGCATGAGCATACAATTTTAAGCCAGATCCTAGCTTCCCTGTTCATCTGCGAGTAGGGCAGTGTCTGATAGTAGCCCCTCTCCTTGTGCCTGCTCCACCTTGCTGTCGAACGGGCTCCACATAGAGTGCGTCTGATGTCCGCATAAGGTGGAGTGATGTTCAGCTGTCGAAGGACATGGGCGGCTATGTCTCGCGCCCCCAAGATAACATTCAGGTGATAGGGCTCAAAAGTGACAACCTGCCCCCTGATCTTGACAGTGTGACTGCGAAGGGTTGGGTTCCAGTTGGCATAGAACTCTCGAATGAGATGGAGATTGCACTCCCTGGGCTCTTCGAAGATGAAGTTCATCCCAGCGGCGTCAATCCGGTGTACGATCCGCGGGAATTCCTGTGCCAACGGCTCCCTTGATATATGCTCTTTCGGGAAGTATTTGGTTTCTTTGTGTTTTGCATACCATTTCTTTCCTTCGTCAGTCACCCATCGGGTTCCTTATTGTCGGCTTTGGCCTCTCGGAATCGCTGATGCTGCTGGAAATGCTGTTCCCAATCTTATTCTTTTTCAGCCGGCGCCCGATGTGGATGCGCCCTTTCCTTTGTCTTGCCTGCCTGACATTGTTCCTGTACAATTGAACATACAATCCCAAATGTTATTCAAGTCACAATTAGCTTCAACTAAGGTTGGGTTTAATTAGTCACCCCACACTTAGTCTTTAGCCACACTCAAAACAATTTCGACAAGGCATTCAAGATTTTTCTCATTCTTAACATTCAACCGGCTTAGTGCATTCATATAAATCGATGGAACAATTACTATGTACTACTCAGTCTTCGTACAATGAATAAAATTATCGCCAACGATTCACTTCCACCATCATAGAACTTAGCCAAATTTTTGTTCTCAACACCCTATGCAATTCACCAATTTCATTCTCCCGAAAACCCCTTGTCTACGTAGCATATTCAACATTAATCACAACATAATTCAATTCACCCAACATGCACAACCCAATTTTGCTTAACATTTCAAACAATTTTAGCCTTCTTCATATTCAAATTCCAACCCTAGCTAACAGTTTTGCAAAAATTCAATAACACATGCATTCATCGAGTTCATATACTCACAACAATACTATGGACATCAATCAATCATAACTTAAATGAATTCAAGCTTAATTTTTACTTAGGGAAAGTTTCAATCACTACACATGTTCAGGAATAAAAAATTCAAGCAAAAATGAGGTAAAGTTCAAGAACATACCTTTAATCCGATGAAATCGAAGAAAACTCGAAGAAAACTTGTGCCTAGGTCCGTGTTACGTTGGGGGAGAAGTGAATTTGGGGCTTTGGTCGCGGAGGGAATGGAAAATAAGGAAGAAATTGGGGAAATCGGGGTTTTTAAAAGTATTTTTCGCGCGGGTTACCCGGCGACCCGGTGTGACCCGACGCAAAAAGACACTCAACGTGTCATGGAGGGTAACGCGGAGCACCTCTTCCGTAATACGGAGCCATCGCGCCCATGTTCTAGAATTTTTAAAAAAATCTGGAATAGGCTTCAACGTGTCACGGAGGGTAACGCGGAGCCACTCCTCCGTGACACGGAGCCAACGCGTAGGCTCACTGTAATGCCAATTTTTATTTATCTCACCTCAATTTTTTTTCTTGCTTCTTTACATTTTTGCCCTCCGTTCCACCTGAAAATCATTTCACCATAATAAATTGATTAGAATTCATAGGTTTCAACGCAACAATAATTTTTTTTCTATATTTTTTTCTTTTTTCCTCTCTTTTTTTGTTGTTTTTATTTTTATTTTTTTTCAAATATTTCTAATCATCTATTACAACAATTTCATGGGTTGCATCCCGTGCAGCGCCTGATTTACCGTCACGGCTCGACGTCATTCACGTTCAATCATCCTCTAGAGTGGTGGACGCTGTCACACCCCGCCTTGGGGGGTATGACTGGCACCTGGTGCCCTGCTAGGACCTGGACTGCTGGACTAGTGATAGAAATATGTACATACTTAATACATGCTGAGGTTGGAAATAATATATATGTATGTACGAATATAGTCTTCTGCCAGACTGTACTGAGGCTAATGCTGAACATGATATAGTCTTTCTGCTGAAACTATGCTGTATACTGATTTTCTATAGTAACATGATTTACTATTCCTAACATGCTTTCTAAACTTCATTTTAGCCTGCTATTCTATTTCTGAACCGTTTCACGGATGGTGCATCGCTTTGCAGGATTTCAACTGAATACAATAATATCTTAACATTTCGTATTACATCACATACTGAACATGCTGGGCAGTTTCTAACACTTGTGTTAGAATCTATGTCGTACTAGTAAGTTTCACGCAAGTTACAACTCGATGCTTCTCATATCGTATCAACATTCACAATAAACGTGACACTCGACTTCTGAACATTCTACTGGTCTGTAAATTACTACACTGTACCGATATTACTTAACTTGCCGAGGGAACTAGCTTTACATACCTTATCCTTGAACTATTCATCTGTCGGACGAGGCTCGGCCGGTACTTCAACTGTTTACTCCCAACTGCATGCATAAATATGTCAATCAATACTAAATACAACTTTACTTTAAAGAGCAACGTCGCTTTTGATATAGTTTATAGCCTAAACTTAGGCTTATCGAGAGACGGTCGAAAACTCGCTATTTTTCAGCGGTCCAGAAGGGAGAAATATTCATTTCACAGTTAGGAACACATAGACACTAATTTAGAGCAATTCCACTTACCTTAGCTCGGTAGCTCGACGGTTCGTCGGCTGTATTTCACGAAACTAAATCCGTAGGAATGCTCTCTGCTGCTAAATACCTCGGTATCTGAGGTTAATTTGAGTTTGGACAACATTTAGCAGCGTAATCGGACGATAATATATTACCTTCCTTCGTCCCTCTCTGCCCTCTGCGTTTCCTGGAAATTTTCATAAGTTTTAAATGTAATAAACCGAAGTGGGGCTTTATATACTTGAGCCTGGACAGGGCCAACGTGTCACGGAGCCAACGCGGAGGCTCCTCCTCCGTGACACGCTGCCATCGCGGAGGGGTTCTGCCTCGGCTTCTTCCGCAATGGTTCGACAGGTTTCTCGTCCGATCTTTTCCCGGGCCTTTCTCTAGCACGTATGGCCTTCAAATATGCTTAACCAACATGCGAATAGGTCGTCTAGGTGCCGGTAATTCTACGGGGTATAACAGACGCCTTCTCTCGAATAACGTCCTCACCCCATAATGCTTACACCACTGCCTATTTACCAAGAACGTGGCACTTCTATCTTCTTGCCACAACTCCACTACCCCATGTGGGGTCATTCTTACTACCTTAAACGGCCCTGACCATTTGGACTGCAATTTTCCTGGAAAAAGCCTCAATCTTGAATTGAATAGCAAATACTTTCTGCCCCAGCTCAAAGATCCGATGCACCATATGCTTATCGTGCCACCTCTTTGTTTTCTCTTTGTAGCACTTGGCACTTTCATAAGCATGCCAACGAAACTCATCAAGTTCGCTGAGTTGCATCAACCTCTTCTTACCAGCTAGCTCTAGATCCATGTTCAATTTCCTCACGGCCTAGAAAGCTCGGTGTTCTAGCTCCACAGGTAGATGACACGCCTTTCCATAGACCAACCTATACGGAGAAGTCCCAATTGGTGTCTTGTACGCAGTTCTATAAGCCCACAACGCATCGTCGAGTTTGCTTGACCAATCACTACGTTGTGCATTCACTGTCTTATGTAGAATCTGCTTTACTTCTCTGTTCGGCACCTCCACTTGCCCACTAGTTTGGGGATGATATGTTGTTGCTACCTTGTGGCGCACCCCATACTTAGCTAGCAAATTCTTGAAACTTGCATTTACAAAATGAGACCCTCCATCACTGATAATGGCTCGGGGTGTCTCGAACCTGGTGAAAATGTGCTTTTTCACAAATTTTGTTACCACCTTGTTGTCATTCCTGGGGCAAGCTGTTGCTTCAACCCACTTTGATACATAATCAACGGCCACCAAGATGTAATGATTACCAAATGACGGTGGGAATGGACCCATGAAATCTATACCCCATACTTCAAAGATCTCCATTTCTAATATCTGCTGCAGCGGCATCTCTTGCCTTCTACCAATTGTGCCTATTCTTTGACATCTATCACACATTTTACGTATGCCATAGAGTCTCTAAACAGTGTAAGCCAAAAGAAACCGGACTGTAGCACCTTGTGTGCTGTCCGCTCCCCGTGGTGCCCTCCATACAATGAAGAGTGACAACTCCTCAACACTTCTGCAATCTGGCTCTCCGGAATACATCTTCTCATCACCTGATCTGGTCCCTGCTTAAACAAGTACGGCTCATCCCAAATATAATACCTGCAATCATGTCTCAACTTCTTTCTCTGCTGAGTCGTAGCCTCCGGTGGATAGACTTCACTCACTAGCAAATTCACAATGTCTACATACCAAGGGATTTCAATTTCCCTTATTGTCAAGAGCTTCTCATCTGGGAACTCTTCTTTGATGCTGTCACCTTCCTTCACATGTGACCGGCTTTCCAATCGTGATAGGTGATCTGCCACTTGATTCTCGCTCCCTTTTCTGTCCCGAATCTCTAGGTCAAACTCTTGTAACAACAAGATCCATCTGATCAACCTGGGCTTTGCATCCTTCTTGTTAAACAGATACCGAATCGCTGTATGATTGATATACACCACTACTCGAGAACCCACCAAATAGGACCTGAATTTATCAAACGCGAAGAGCAATGCTAGCATATCCTTTTCTGTGACTGTATAATTGACTTGGGTTGCGTCCAGTGTTTTTCTTGCATAATAAATAGAATGAAAAATTCTATTTCTCTGCTGCCCCAATACAGCTCCTACCGCCACATCGCTTGCATCACACATTAATTCGAACGATTTCTCCCAATCCAGAGAAATGAGTGTAGGTGCTTCTATCAACTTCTGTTTCAACTCCTCGAATGCTTTGACACAATCATCATCAAACTCGAACTTCACCTCTTTTTCTAGCAACCTGCATATTGGTCTAGAAATTTTAGAGACGTTCTTGATGAACCGTCTGTAGAACCTGCATGTCCGAGAAAACTGCGAGCACCCTTCACTGACACAGGTGGTGGTAGCTTTTCAATAACCTCAATCTTTGCACGATCGACTTCCAACCCCTTGCAAGACACTTTATGGCGAAGGACGATACCCTCCTTGACTAAGAAATGACATTTCTCCCAGTTGAGTACAAGGTTGGATTCTTCACAATGAGCTAGCACCCTGTCAAGATTCTGCAAACAAGTAGCAAACGAATTATCGAAAAAAGAAAAATCATCCATAAATACCTCAATGAAATCTTCCACCATATCGTGGAAGATCGCTATCATGCATCTCTGGAATGTGGCGGGTGCATTGCATAAACCAAATGGCATCCGCCTGAAAGCTAATGTCCCATAAGGACATGTGAAAGTAGTCTTCGCCTGGTCCTCCGGTGCTATGGCTATCTGGTAATAGCCAGAATAGCCATCAAGGAAACAATAATATTGTTGACCAGCCAATCTGTCCAATATTTGATCAATAAACGGGATAGGATAGTGATCTTTCCTTATGGCCTCATTGAGCTTTCTGTAGTCCATGCAAATCCGCCAGCCTATGACTGTGCGTGTAGGGACCAACTCATTTTTCTCATTGGTGACCACGGTCATCCCTTCTTTCTTTGGAACACACTGAACGGGGCTGACCCATTCGCTGTCTGAAATAGGATAGACCACACCTGCATCAAGCCATTTAATCACTTCCTTCGTAACCATATCCTTCATCATCGGATTCAACCTCCGCTGATGTTGTACAGTTGTCTTTGCTCCTTCCTCAATGAAAATTCTGTGTGTGCAAAAAACTGGATTGATACCCCGAATATCTGACATTTTCCAGCCCATTTCTTTCTTCCTCCTCTTGAGAACCACCACTGCATCCTTTACCTGTGCCTCCGTCAATTCTACGGAGATGATGACTGGAAAGGTGTCATCTTCCCCCAAAAAGATGTATTTCAGATGTGGAGGCAATGTCTTCAACTCCAGTTTTGGTGCTTCCTCAATAGATGGTTTTGGAAATGGTTCCAAGGACCTCATCAACGGCTAAAAGTCTTGCTTCCTGAGATACCATTTTGATTCATTCAACATTTGCACCATCTTATAAGTATCTCTATCTCTGAAATGATCGGAGCTCATCAACAATCTCTCCAATGGATCTTGAGAATCAACAATCTGAAGAATTTCTTCTTGGTTTAGCACATTGATTGCTGAAAGCTCCTCATAGATGGCCGGAAGCTTCATGGCCTTATACACATCAAATACCTCCACTTTGTCATGCGCTCGCATGGTTAGCTGGCCTGCAGCTACATCAATCAAAGCTCTCCGGGTTGCCAAGAAAGGACGTCCCAAAATAAATGGGACTTCCGCATCCGGCTCAAAATCTAAGACAATAAAATCTACCGGGAAGATGAGGGAGCCCACTTGCAGCAGCACGTCCTCCACAATGCCATCTGGTCTGACCAAAGAACGATCCTCTAACTGCAAGATTACTGTAGTTGGTCTAGGGCTGCCCAGCCCCAACTTCTTGAACACCGAGGTTGGCATCAAGTTAATTCTTGTTCCCAAATCACATAGTTCGCGAGATCGGATACTTTGCCCGATTGTGATCTGAATTGTAAAGCTCCCAGGGTCCTTGAGCTTTGTTGGCAACCTGTTCTGAATTCGGGAAGTGCACTCCTCAGTAAGTGCCACCGTAGCATACTCCGTCAATCTTCTTTTGTTAGCTATGATGTCCTTGATATACTTTGCATATGTAGGCACTCCCTGCAAAACATCAACCAAAGGTAAATTAATGTGTACCTGTTTAAGCACCTCCATGAACTTTTTAAAGCAAGCTTCCTCCTTGTGTTTCTTTAATCTTTTAGGGAATGGGGGTGGTGGTCTTTCTGCTTCAGCTGCCTTCTCCTTCCCCCTCTCATCATCATGTTCCCTATCTTTTTCCACTGCTCTTGATTGCTGAGGTGATCTTTCTGGTTCCACCTCCTTGAGTTGTAAACCACTCCTTGTGGTCACTGCATTGACCTTCTTGGGATTCGGGTCAGTGTCACTCGGTAGTCCTCCTCTGGGCCTGGTGTTTTGAGCTCCAGCTAGTTGTCCAAACTGGTACTCCAACGCCTTTGTAGCTAACTGGTTGTTTTTTAAGTCTGCCGCTAATTTCACATAATCAGTCTGCATTTGAGCTTGGTTAGCTCTCATTGTTTTGAACATTTCCTCAATGCTATTGGTTGGTGGAGGAGGTGCATTGTTTCCTCTGTATTGAGACTGATAATTCTGCTGCCCCCCTTGATTTCTCTGCATACCCTGATTCGAACCCTGCCCTTGATGGCCGTTACTACCCCAAGAGAAATTCGGATGATTCCTCCAACTTGAGTTGTAATTATTGCCATACTGCTGTTGTTGATTATTTCTCTGGATGTTCCCGACAAAGTTCACTGAATTTGGATTTGCACCACAACACTCAGCTGAGTGTTCATTACTACCGCATACTTCACACCAAACCTGCTGTACTACATTAACTGGGGTTTGTGGTTGATTCAAGCTCATACTGCTGAAGTGGGTGTTGAGTTGATTTTGCAATGCAGCTATCTGTGCAGTGATATCTGTAAATCCATCTACCTCAAAGACTCCTGCCGCTTTCCTTGTTCCTCCTCTTGAAGAGTCCGCATTCCACTCTGGATTTCCCTGTGAAGTACGATTTAACAAAGTATACATCTCCTCATAAGTCTTTTCTAATGCTTGTCCCCCGGCTGCTGAGTGTAGCAAAATTTTTGTATGGGGTTCCAAACCCTCTATGAAAGTATGCACCAGCACATCATTGGACTGGTGATGGTGAGGACAATCCCTTAGCAATGATTTGAACCTTTCCCAAGCTTGATACAAATTCTCCTCCTCTCTTTGTTTAAAACTTAGAATCTGACTTCTAAGTCTTGCTGTTTTCCCGGATGGAAAGAATCTTATCAAAAACTTTCTGGCAAGATTATCCCAAGTGGTGATAGAGTTAGGTGGTTCTACTTTCAACCACCTCTTTTCTTCCCCCAATAATGAAAATTGGAATAATGTAAGCCTCACGTAGTCAGATGATACCCCAACAGGAATGTAAGTGTCACTTATCTCCAAAAAGTTTTGGAGATGTTGTTGTGGATCTTCATGAGGGAGACCTGTGAATTGCCCGCTGGTGTGCAACAATTGCACCATGTTCTTTTTAAGCTCAAACCTCCCTCCTGGCTCTGGTCTGCGAATACTTGATGTAACATTGTTAGCATGTGCGATTGCCACTTCGCGAACCAGCCTAGCTGCCATTTCCTAGGGCACTAACACTTCCCTCACAAGTGGTGGATTCTATTATTGCTCCAGAATTGCCTGTCTGAGCAACTGTAGCTTTTTCTCTAGAGCTTCCCTTCTTTGACGATGAAATTGTCTTTCCGGCTCTATGTATGAATCCACCAACTCCTTGTCTCTTGCCAGTGTTCAGAAGAATTCAATATCTGCAAGAAAAAGGCTAAGATCAAGTTGTCAGCACTTAAATAGAATTTGTAAACTAACACTAAGAAAATAATTTTACCAATTGCCAGTCCCCGGCAACGGCGCCAAAAACTTGTTCGGGTTTTGTGGTGACTACACGCAAGTGCACGTGGTCGAACAAGTAGTAAAGTGGCTAAAGTAAAGCAAAGTATCGATCCCACAAGGACTAAGCTATGGTAATAATTAACTTAAGTGTTAATGAACTATATCTTTAAGAATACAGACAACCAAACAAATAATCTTTTGAGAATTTGAGTTACTAATTTATAAGAATCTAAGGCAAAATTATAAAGTGAGTCTGAACAATAGTAATGAGCAAGCTGAGGTTAAAACGAACATGAAGGGAATTAATTTATCAATACAATTTAGTTAATCTTTGCTTCGGTTTCTAGTCAAGAATTATTGCCTATGGTTTGGAACTTTCGACTCCTATCCAACTTAAGAATCATGAGCCTTAATCTACATTTCTGTGATAAAAGGATTTCATGTTCTAGCCATACATTCCCGATTTCTTAATTGACTAATAAGACTTTCAGATATATTTCTATTCTGAATGTAAATCAATTCTCAATTTTCTAAACTAAGAAGAGATCATATCCTACCAATTCACATCTTTCCAATTTATTTCTTTTTCAAAATCAAAATTGGATTTTTTAGATATATATTAGCATTGGCCAAACATTAATGCAGTAAGAACAAGAATTGATAGAACAACCATTGAAGAAAAGATGAAAATTGAAATGATTAACAATTACATTCCACTACAATTGTTCTTAACCTCAACAAGAAGTGAATTTAGCCACTCATTTATGGATTGAACATCATCAAATAAGTATAATTCATACAAACAATTGAGATAAAATAGAAAGAGATAGAGAAGAACCCTAGAATTTTCGTCCCCTCAACTGCCTATAACCCACGTTCTTCCTCAACCAAGTCAGAATGTTTAAAATAAAACTTAAGTGTGCTATTTATACTATTGAGAATTTTTCCCGAAATAACAAGCAACGTGGCACGGAGTATATCGCGGAGCACTCCCTCCGTGCCACGGAGGTATCACGGACCTTCACTGGAAGTCGGCCCCCCAGGCAATTTAACCTCAATGTGCCACGACATGCATCATGGAGCCTGGCCAACGTGACACGGTGCTATCGCACACCTTCACTGGAAATTGCCAAATTTATTTCCTCTGAGGCAGAGTGCCTCCGCGATGGCAACATGACACGACTCCATCACGGAGCCCTTGTTTTTGCTGATCTTCCATGTCCTTTTTCACTCCTTTTTTCCAAGTCCATTCCCGATTTTACCAACATGTATCTTAGCTTCCCAAAATTCCATTTTACTTGCAAAACAACACTAATCATGTTGGTTAGTATAAATTCACATTTAACTACAAATCACATGAGAATGTACACAATAATGATATACAAACAAGTCGAAATGAAGCATTTGAGTATCACTTGGGCATGAAATTCTGCCCAAGATCAATGAGTCATACCGCTAGGTCTCTGATGTTCAACCTTCACTTGTTGCAATTTGGACACTTAGCCATAAATTCTGCAATGCTCTTCTTCATGCCATTCCACCAGTAGTGTTACACCACATAAGTTTCTAATGTTTAGATGACCTATTCGTATGTTGGTTAAGAGTTTTAGAATATAATACGTACGAGAAAGGGCCCGGGGAAAGGTTGGACGAGCACAGAGTCGTGACCGTCTAGGAGGAGGCCGGTCCAGCTACCTAAAGGGGCAGTGTGGCACGGACCACGCCCTCCGCAATGGGCTCCGTGGCACGCCCATAAATTAGCACGACAGGGTCTGTGCCACAGACCCCTGTCCACCGCCTCAAGTATATATAAGCCCCTCCCTTTGATTTTAAGTTATATTTCCAAATACATACGGCCAGACTTGAGAAACCATGAAGAAAACAAGTAAAGGTCGTCCGTATACGCTGCTAAATGCTGTCTGAATATAAATTAACTTCGGGTATCGAAGAATAAGGCTGCAGGGAGCATTACTACGGAGTTAGTTTCATGAAATTCGCCCGGCGAATCGTAACCCTACCAAGCTAAAGTTGTTGGAATTGCTCAAAACTAGTGTCAATACGATCACAGGCTTAAAGTAAGCATTTCTCCCTTCTGGACTTTAGAGAAATTACGAGTTTTCGACCGTGTTTCATCAAGTTGAAATATAGTTAATATTTCTGTATAAAGTTATCGCTTTTATCGAATTTAGTACTGAAATTAGCCTCATTCTTCCAATAATATGATTGCAATTGAGAAGAGCAGTTGAATACGAGCTGAAACTCGCTAGTTAATCAGTAATCGACGAACGAGGTATGTTAAGGCAGTTTCCTTCGGCAAGTTAGTTTTCTTAGCATGATAACTCAGTTAGAATCCTAGTAAGAGTACCAGAAGCATATCTATTATGATTAGTTGTTGTTATTAGCTTAAATCCCTATTCCATGTTAGTTTGGGATGGATTATGCCTGTATAGCCTTCATGCCGACCCCAGAGTTATTAGGTATGTCGACACCCGTCGGGGGCGAGATGACGTCGCTCTACGGAGTAGTATGCCCTCTTCCAGGGACAAAGATGGGGTCCCAGGTCCTCATATGCCGTGGTTGGCTTTATACACCCCCGTCGAGCCTGGTGCTAGGGGTGCATATATCAGGAGTCCATTGGAGACACATACAGTCAGGGGCCGAGCGGGCTCAGTTGCAGTCCCAGGGGGCCAGTGGGACAGCTATAACTACCAGTTGAATCAGTACGACCTCGATAGGGGTATATAGACTGAAGTGTACTCACCAGGACTTATGGGGGCCCCAGGTGGGTTATTCTGTGCTGGTTGTAACTTCCGGCATATGGGGGCCAGGTAAGGTTTTTGTTTTCTTTAGTTATTAATAAATTAGATAGTAAGAAGTTCTATTACTCAGGTATGATCTCTACCCCCTTCATTTCAGTTATTCTCAGTTTCATCTCTTTATTCAATTATTTACAGTCATCGCCTTACATATTCAGTACTATTGTACTGACGCCCTTTCTGGGGCACTGCATTACTTGCCTGCAGGTATGGATAGACGAGGAGCAGGTCCCTTGTAGCTTTCAGCCAGCATCACCAGAGCAGTTAGCTCTTTTCTTCCGGAGCTTGTAGGTAGAAGGTTTACTTCTTTTGATTGTACAGTTCATGGGTAGGTCGGGGCCCTCTCCCGACCATCATATTACTCCTAGAGGCTTGTAGATTGTTTCCATTTCCCTGTGGTTAGCTGTTATTGTGGAGCCTATACGTGCTTTAGTTTACGTGGTGGCCATGTGGGGCCTTGTTTAGCTGTCAGATTAGCGGCCTTGTCGGCCATAGTTTAGCTTAGCACTGGTTTTACTTTACATTCATAACTAGACATCATGGTGGTCTTGTCGGCCCGTATAGGATTCCCTGTTATTGCCTGTTTCTGGTTAGCTGTTTTCTTTTACAGGTGGCTATAAGGCCTTGTCGGCCGGAGGTTGTATTTACAGTCAAGATATAGCTCATTGTTTTCTTGAATTAAGAGTTAGAGTTAGCCCTGCACTAGGAGTGCTTAGGCTCATTCAGCTCAGTCAGTTCAGATCCTAGTAGGGCACCAGGTGCCAGTTAGGCCTCCCACGATGGGGCGTGACAAGTAGACTTTCTGTATATCACGATACATCTTGGTGGCACCTGGGTGGATAGAGTACTTGGTGTCGTGAGCTTTCATTAGTATCCACTACCTCAAATCGTCCACATCGGGAACACACAACCTGTCCTAATAATGGAGCACACCATCTCCCCCTTTGGAAAAAGCTTCTACCTCTTTTCTTAGGACTGCTTCCTTCAACTTAAGTAGAATTGGGTCTTCATCCTGTTGACTTAACCTCCACCACTACAGAGGATTCTAACCCACTCTGGACTATAACTCCACCTACTGCTCAGTCAACTAATTGGACCCTTAACCAAGCCAGTCTGTGATTATCCTTTCCCAGCTCCTTTTTATCCTCCTCTACATGAGCAACACTCCCTATAGACATTCTACTGAGGGCATCAACCTCTATATTGGCCTTGCCCGAGTGATATAATACACTCATATCATAGTCTTTTAGCAACTCTAACCACCTTCTCTGACGCAGATTCAGGTCTTTCTGACTGAACACATACTATAGGCTCTTGTGGTTTGTAAAAATATCCACATGAACCCCATAAAGGTAGTGCCTCCAAATCTTCAAGCCGCTGCCAGCTCGAGAACACGAGTCAGATAGTTCTTCTCATGAACCTTGAGCTGCCTAGAAGCGTAAGCTATAACTTTTACATGTTGCATTAGAACACAACCAAGGCCAACTCTAGAGGCATCATAATAGATCACGAACCTATCTGAACCTTCTAGCAGTGTCAAAACTGGGCTGTAGTGAGTCGAGTCTTCAACTCTTGAAAGCTATTCTCACATGCATCAGACCACTGAAACTTCACCTTTTTTTAAGTTAGTCTGGTTAAAGGAGAGGAAATGGAGGAGGACCCTTCTATGAATCGTCTATAATAACCAGCTAGGCCCAAGAAACTCTTAATGTCTGACGGAGAAATGGGTCCGGGCTAGTACTTGACTACCACTATGTTTTGAGGATCTTCTTGAATACCCTCACTGGAGACCACATGACCGAGGAATGCAACTTATTTTTAGCCAGAAATCCACACTCTCTAAAATTAGCGAACAACTAGCAGTCCCTGAGAGTCTGCAAAACTATTCTCAGATGGTCTGCATGCTCCTCCTTTATTCTGGAGTAAACCAGAATGTTATTTATAAAGTCAATAACGAACATGTCCAGGTACGAATTGAATACCTGTTTCATCAGATCCATAAAGCTGCAGGAGCATTGATTAGTCCAAAAGACATAACTATGATTAATAGTGACCATACCGAGTTCTGAAGGCTATTTTTTGGGATGTCACATTCTTTGACCCTGAGCTGGTGGTATCCTGATCTAAGATCTACCTTGGAAAATAACTATCTCTCAGAAGTTGATCGAACAAGTCATCAACCCTGGGTAGAGGATACCTGTTCTTGACTATAACCTTGTTCAGCTGACAGTAGTCATGCACATTCTGAGTGTACCGTCTTTCTTCCGCACGAATAGGACTGGGGCACCCCATAGAGAGATGCTGGTTTAGATGAAGGCCTTATCTAGAAGGTCTTTCAGCTGTTCCTTTAATTCCTCAAGCTCAACTGGAGCCTTCTAAAAGGACTGATGAGTTACTGGGAGAAACCACCAGCTAACTCTACTGCCCGAGTCTAATACTGAAATAACAAAGCTAAAAATGAACTCTGGCCCTCAGCAGATGAACACTAACCACTAACAGACTGCAGGAATCACCGGAGGAACTAGCTAAGGTGCTGAAGCTGGGTAGCTGAGCTATATCATAAAATGATATAGCACATAGAAATATGCGATCGGTATTTGGAATGTACTGAGTATGTGAGATGTAAATAGAACATACATATACTGAAAAACTATAAACTAAATTGAAATAACATGTAATGACTCTATCTGTAATTAGAGGTACTGAAATAGTTTGACATATATGGGAATACTGAAAGAACTGATAACTGATTTAGAGTTATGAGCATATCCTAAAATCTGATAGACTATACTATACTGGACTCTGACTATGTAATAATGTGGGAGAGTCTATAACCCGCATATAACCATATGAGCTAGACGTGGAGTTCGATGTATACAACACATCGAAGAGATTCCTCTATGCCTTGCCAGGGTATAATGGCCGAACTGTGTGATCACTATTTGAGGCCCGTTCGAGCTAATAACCTATGTAGGATGTAGTTCTACGAATATGGATACGCTAAACCTCAGCCTGCTCGGTGCTAAGTACTACTACCACTAAAAACCTAATTATATCTATCCGTACTGATAGCTCAAAACTAATATCCTAAGATTAAGTCAGAACTACCTATGTGGAAGTGTTATGAGATTCTAAGGACCTGAAAGAAACTGTGTTCTAAGACTTGCTAGAGCTGTTTTTATTTGAAAGTTTCATGACAGTCTAAAGAACAATGAACATGATGATAAACTGATACCACTGAATGTACTGAGATTGACAATATTACTGAGACTACATACTAAAAGCATTTACTTTCCATTCAAAGCATTTGTGCTAAAGTTCATAATTTCAACTGAAACATCATGATAATGCAATAATCTGAATTCTAAATCATAAAATGTTTCATTCAAAAATCATGCTAAAGATCAGGGCTAGGAAAGCCACGGTGTAAATGAACCCCAAGATACGATTTTCAACTAATAATAGACACGAAAGTTTAAGGCATCATCAATATTAAGGAAATCTTAAGTTGGCCGAATAGAAACCCTAGCTTCTAATCTTCTATAGGGCTGGAAATAATAGAGTTTCTCTAAAAATAATTTGGGACACAAGGGGAAAAGGTAACCCTTGTTGAGCTCCTACATACCTGAAGAAAAATCCCAGAGAATTATCTTGGTAATTCTAAGAAGAGATGGATTCCCCAGTTCTTGGCTTGAGAGGAAAACTCTAAACTCTATGCACTGCCCTGTAAGTCTGGGAGATAATGAGAGGAGAAGGTCGACTTAATGATGAGTTGGTAATTTAACAACTCACTAGGCTCTTAAACATGGGTTTTGGATTAGTTTTCAAGTCAATTAGGTGAAGTTTATGCATTTTCTCCTTGCAGGTACTTAACTTGAACGGAGAAAATCATGAAATTGACCAAAAAACATGGAAATAGAGTTTATGACCGGCGTTCCACTGAAGGAAACGGGTGAAATACCGGGTTGACCATAGTTACCTACTGTATGGAAGAAGGTTGAAGACCGGCGGACCGCAGATGAGCACAGCGAACCGCCGGTGCCAACGCTGAAGTGCTGAAGAACTTACTGCCACGAGCTGTGACCAACCAGCAATCCACGGATCAGCACCGGTGAAGAGCCAAAAATCTCACTATCCTTTAGTTAGAACTGATTGGCGTTTCGCGAACCTACACAGATGAACCACCGGCGAATTGCAAGTGAGGCCCATTATCCAGGGGTAAAAACGTCAAGCACGAAAAAAGAGAAGCAGATTTGTACCCTATTTTTGTACCTCTCATAAAAGAACTAAATATTCCATTCTAGAAAGTATTGATTATTCTATTGCTTTTGGCTTGTATTAAAAGTAGAGAGAGTAGAAAGAGAAAGAGTCATATTCTTCATTGAGAAGGTAGAAAACTCCATTGGAGTTCAGACCTTGTTTGAATTTCTCTTATTCAAGTTTGTGAATGGATATTAAATTATATTGAATTGTTGTTTAATGCAATGTATTACTTTACTTACATGAGTAGCTAATTCTTTGCTAGGGGTGTGTGGAAGATTTAGGCTGATTTTCGTTGGGTATTGTATATTTGATCTTAGATTTATTCAATTAGTATGATTTTAGTGTTTCTTTGGAATTTTAAGTTGAAAACTCATAGTTGCAAATGTGGATTGCATTTTGTTACTTTAATTTTTGGTTGAAAAAGGAAATTAAGGTATGGGTGGGGAAACACTAATGGGCATTTGGATGGTAATTACGTGGGGATGGGCTAGACATAGCCAAAACTCATTATTATACATCCATTAAGGATTGCAGCTAGAAATAGTGAATCCATACCCAAGTTGATATAGTTGTTGTGAAGAGGAACCTCAGGATTTGAGAAAACACGAGGTATAAGACATCTAATTGGCTGAGAAACTTAAGATGTCGCTTAATCCACAACTAATCATACTGTTGATTAAAGATAGGAGTAATTAACAATTTCAACCCATTTAAGCTCTTATCAATATCACACCATTAGTAGTCTCTCCATTGGACTTTTCTATACTTTGACCCTATTTTTAGTGTGCAATTCCATATTTTATTTTGTAAATCATTATTCTCCCAATTTTCTCTTATTTGTCTTGCAACATTGATGAAAATTAGTTCAATTTAGTAGACGACTATTGGGTGATCAGCTGTCATTCCTTGTGAGATTTGACTCCGACATCCGTTGGTTGTTTGTTTTGATACAAAGACCGTTTACGCTCCGTAGTAAAGAAGAGTTTAGTTTGGACATTATCAAAAATAACGCCGTTGCCGGGGAATATAGTTTGATAGCCTCTAGTTGTTATTAATTTGAATTGATCTTGCATCTTAATTGGTTTGACTTTACAATTGTGGTTGGTGCCTGTTCGGTGATTTTTGTTGGGTATAAAACTCACACGCAAGTGCACGTGGTCGAACAAGTAGTAAAGTGGCTTAAGTAAGCCAAGTATCGATCCCACAGGGACTGGGATGAAGTGCAATCTGCTCAAGTGTACTATATTTTAATTCTAAAAATGCAGACAACAGTGTAACCAAGAGTTTGATATTTTGATTTATAATTTTTATGCTAAATCTAAAACAACTATCTAATGTGAGTCTGAACTATGAATGAGAGCATGCTGAGGTTAAACGAACATGTAATGAAATTAATTATCGACATAATTTGGTTAATCTTTTCCTCCGGTTGCTAGTCAAGAACTATTGCCAAGGAATTAAAACTCTCGTATTTAACCCCACTTAAGAATCATGAACCATCCACCTACATTTCTGTGATTAAATGTAATTCATGTTCTAGCCATACAAACCCGGTTCCTAAATTGACTAATACGACTTTCAGGTATATTTCTATCCTGAAAGTAAATCAATTCTCAATTTTCCCAAATCAAGTAAAGATCATATCCTATTAATTCACAACTTTCCAATTTCTTGCTCTCTCGAGTGAAACCGGACTTTTTAGATATACATTAACGTAGGCCACACATTAATGCTGTAAGAACAAGAATTAATAGAACAACCATGGAAGAAAAGATGAAAAACCAAAGAATCAATAATCACATTTCAATACAATTGTTCTTAACATCAGCAAGAAGAGGAATTAGCCACTCATTTGTGGATTAAACATCGTTAAATGAGTGTTAAAGATACAAGCAATTGAATACAAGGAGAAGGAAAGAGAGAAAACCCCTGATAATTTCGTCCCCTCAACTGCCTGTAACCCACGTTCTTGCTCCACCAAGTTAGAATATTGAAAAATGAACCTAAGTGTTCTATTTATACTGGTGGGAATTTTTCCCGGAATAACAAGCAACGTGTCACGGAGTGCATCGCGGAGCACTGCCTCCGTGACACGCTACGGACGCGGACCTTCACTGGAACTGGGGGTCCAGGAAATAAAGCCCAACGTGGCACGACGTGCAACACGGAGCCAAGCCACCGTGCCACGGACCCATCGCGAACCCACACTGGAATTTGGCTGAAAATTCCCATCCAGGCAGAAGGCCTCCGCGATGGCAGCGTGACACGGCTCCATCGCGAAGCCCCTTTATTTTGTGCTTTCCAATGCCTTGTCCCGTTCTCACGTCCGAGTTCAACCCTGATATCTTCCAACATGCATTTAAGCTTCCCAAAATTACATTTTACCTGCAAAACAATGCTAATCATGTTGATTAGTATAAATTCACATTTTATTACCAATTACATGAGAATGTATACACATTGATAGATAAACAAGGCTAAAATGACACTTTTGAGTATCACTTGGGCATATAAATTTGCCCAAGATCAGTGCCTTATAGGTTGTATTTGATATGAGCCAACACTCACTAGAAGGAGACAGTTTGGTGGACGGGCATATGGATCATAAGGATGATGAACCCGTGATGCCCGATGTAGCAAATGCAATTCCCCTACCTCCTACAGTAGGGAATGCGATTTCCCATGTGACGAGCGTAATGCTGTACTTACTTCAAACGAAGGGACTCTTCGGAGGAATGCCCAATGAGGACGCAAACGGGTATATCCGCAACTTCTTGGAGATTTTTCAACCCTTTAATGTTAGAATATCACTCAAGAGTCAATCAGATTGAGACTCTTCCCATTTTCAGTCACAGGGGAAGCAATCGCGTGGTTGGACGGGTTGCCTCCCGGATCTATTACCTTTTGGAATAAACTCACATAAGTATTTTTCAATAGGTTCTTTCCTCCCTCGAAGATATTGCAGCTGAGGGATGATATTACTAATTTACGACAACTTGTGGGGGAACAACTCCCTGAAGCATGGTTAAGGTTTAAGAAAAAGGTATCCATTTGTCCAAACCATGACTTACCCGATGTGGTTCTACTTCAAAGCTTGTACTGATCATTGGATTCTATCAATATGTCTGTGGAAAATAATTTGGCTGGGCGATGAATCATGGATTAGCCCTATGGAGCAGCCAAGGCATTACTTGATAAAATGACAAAAAACCAACTGAGCATGACATACTAGAGAAGCAGAGGTATCCTCTAGTGGTGTTGCTTTAAATCTTGTGAGTGCTGAATTGAGGAAGAGAGTTGAGGTCAGAGATGAAACTCATTCCAAAATGATGACCCAGCTAGAGTTGATGACAAATATGTGATTGGAGCTGGTACAAAGAATGTGATTGTTGTAGCTACTCAAAGCCATGTTCAGTTTGATGATGACACTTCACCCCTGAAATATGAGGAGGAGTATCAATACATGTTAGGTCAGTTAGGGGTTTCTCGCCCTGGGTATCAAGGTGCCAATCAAGACCCTTGGCACCCAAAGGGAGGAGAATCAAGGTTGGAGAAATCATGATATTCCTGGATGGGTGGAGGGAAATGATTGATAGGGGGATTGAGAGCAAAATTGCGAAGGAGAGCGATATCACCGAAGTTCTAACCCCTATGTACCTCTTCCAAAAGAAGAAGCACTTCAAGGAAAACCCAAGGTGGGTGATGTAGAAAGATCAAATATTGAGGACATGTTGTCACGAGTGTTGAAGAAAGTAGAATCCACTGACAGTGGGGTTAGAGAGTTGAAAGGGGAGGTGTCTAACCTCGCTCAAACTGTAAGCTCCTACTTGGCTTCAATCAAACACGTCGAAGCAAAAATGAACCATTTGTTGTCACAAATGAACCCCCGCATGAAGGGTGCACTTCCTAGTGATACTGTCCCAAACCCAAATAAAGATGGCCATTGCATGGCAATCATGACTAGGAGTGGTAAGGTATGAAGGATGCGGGCGTGAAGCCCAAGGATGTTTATAACCCAGAGGAAATTGACTATGATGTGTTGGATGAGGTGCCAAAAGCACCAAGTATTGGTAATAATGAGGAAGGAAAAGATGAGGGAAATGTTGATTTACCTACCTCAGATAATGTTCATGTGAATGCAGGCATGAAGACCCCTAATGGCAAGGACCATGAAGTAAGAGTTCCCTTGCCATATTCACAGTGGTTGGCCAAAAAGAAGGAGGATAATCACTTTCGAAAGTTTATAGATATGTTCAGCAAATTATGTATCAATATTTTGCCGGTGAATGCTTTGATTCAAATGCCAGGATATGCAAAATTTATGAAAGAACTCTTGAAGAAAAAGAAGGTGCTGGATATGGGCACCGATGAGGTGACACATCATTGTAGTGCTGTCATGACTAGCAACCTTTCTCCTAAATATGAAGACCCTAGGGCATTCACCATTCCTTGCACAATTGGCTTGTGCATGTTCAATAAAGCTTTCTGTGACCTCGATGCTAATATTAAATCTCATGCCTCTCATGATATATAAGAAACTAGGGTTACAGAGTCCCAAATCTACCTCTATAAGGTTGTTGATGGCGGATAGGTCAATCAAAAGACCCATTGGTGTTCTAGTTGATGTTCTTGTGAAAGTGGATGAATTTATACTTCCAACTGATTTTGTTGTGCTATATTGTGAGATGGACATCTAGGTGTCAATTATCTTAGGGAGACCTCTACTAGCAACGGGAAGGGATTTAATAGATGTGGCGTTTGGGGAGCTAAAGTTCCGAGTAGGTGGTGACGAGGTCACCTTCAATGATTGTCAGCCTATCAAGCCCCCAGATGAGTTTAAGGTTATGGCAGTGCTCGACGGTGAAGACGAGCATTATGAATCTTTGACTAATGAAAGTGAATCGGAGGATGAGCCTCTAGAGTACTAAAGATTGGGAGGGTATCTATGGTGTCACAACGTTAACTAAGATGCTTCTTGGGAGGAAACCCAAGCATTTTTACCTTGAAAATTTTGATGTTTTGTTGTTTCTTATTTTGTAGGTAGCTCGGATGCACAAAGAATGGAGAAGAAGAACAGGGCAGGAACGGCGTTAGACCGGCGAAATGCCAGTGCACACATGCAAAATGCCAGCCTATCGCTGGTAATGAACAAAATAAGGGGAGAGAAGAGAGGAAACTGGCGACTTGTCGGTGAAACACCGATACCAATTCGCAAACCATTGGTCGAGCATCGGCTTCTAACAGTACACCTGAAAGTTGGGGTGTATTCGGCGATGCAACTGGTGAATCACCCGGTGCCAATCTACAAGCCGCCGGCCAATCAACGATAGATTATTAGTGAACTAGAAAAGTAGTGGGCACCAGCCTCAGATCTGGCGAACCGTCGGTCAAGCGTGTGTTCAGGTAAGTCAATCTTTTAAAATTTTTAGCTGCTCCATGGATTGAACTTGTAATATCCCGAAAAGGCCTAAGAATAGACCCGAGAGTTGAATTTGAAAAGTGCAAAAAACTGGCAAAAATGTCACAGGACGGGTGACTCAATGACTCGTGATTGGATACCACAAGTCATCATATGCAGTCATGGTATGGGGATTCAGGGAGGCAGTGGTGACAATGCACGGTGTAATGACTCATTGTCAGGAACAATGAGTCGTTGTTAGCGGTCATAGGAAGGGCTGAACTTAGGCTGATGGGGACACCACGGGGCATCCCACGATGCGTGGTGAGAAGTGACGGCCAGTTGTTTCTAGTTGTTGCTTATGGGTTGAAATTTCCAATGCTTACAATGGATTGAGACCACAACTCGTTGGAAGCCACCACGAGTCATGGTGAGGCTCGTGGTAAGGGAAGTCCAGAATGGTCAAGGGGTTGATGATGATTGATCCAACGACTCGTTGATTGAAGCAACAACTCATCCTGACTAGTCGTGGGAAGAACCTGAGGTTTTTCATGAGGCAGTGGATCTAACAACTTGATACCACAGGTCGTGGTATCTTGCAACGACTAGTTAGATTGGCCATTGGCCGTTCAGAGCAGTTTTCAGGGGAAGTTTCATTAAGGGAAACTTTCCCATGCTTTGAGACCCTAAACTACGTCGTTTTGTATATTTCTGACTGTGATAAGATGGGTTAAGTCCCTAATGCATACCCATTCCCATGCAAGAGCTTTTAGAGGGGTTTTAGGGAGATTCAAGGTCTTCTTCTCCAAAATTCCAGCAATTTCTTTGTGGGTATTCAAGGAACATTAAAATCAGTCCATTTACAGGTATGTAGGGCAAATTCTTTCGCACCCATGCCTAAATTTCAATTTAAATCATGAATTCTCCTATTCAAGTTCTATGGGGTTTTACCCAAATGCATGAAAATGTGATTTCTCTTTATGAGTATGATTTAATTGAGTTTTAATTATTGAATTATGAATGATGGGCAGGTTTTATATTATTTTCTTTAAAATCATGTTTCAAGCTTTTTGAATCTAAAATACCCATTGACGAAGGTTCATGAAAGTTATGATTTATGATGAATATTCAATATTTTGAGCTTATTAATGATGAAAAAGCATGATTTCAAGTTCCCATGTTTATGAGCATATTTTTAAAGAATTGAGTATGTTGAAGTATTGGGCAAATCCACATGTTGAACAATGATTTACGATTTATGAAACGAATTACATGATTTATCGATTTATGATGTCGGCCTATTAAAAGGGATTTGATTCTTGGCTAAGCATGTTTTAAAGGGGATAAACAATGATAAATGTTATATTTTAGACAATGAATCTTAATTCATGATGTTATTGATTTACGTATGAGCCTATATGCATATTTTTGGGAGTCGTGTCTAGCACCGAGCAGCCTGACGTTCAAAGGACTACGCCGGTGTCTCATAACCACGTGCCACCATGGGTTTATAATGATATATTATGTTGATAATGATCCCCTTAAATGTGATATCACACCTAATGCACGATCCTCGCCTGGAAAGCCAGGGTCAAGCTCTGCCCACTTGAATGAGATAGTTGGGGAATCATGAAAGGCTCTACAATGATGGTGTCGGTTATGGCGAGTCCTCCCATTGTTCTGCATGTTTTATGCATTGTTATATTTATGTTATTGGCTCAAATTGTGTTTTGATAAAGTTTACATATGATTATGATAATGAATGATTTATGAACGATTTGAAAGTCTTGAGCGTTATGTTTTATTACGAAGTTTATGATACAAGCATGATGTCCTTCTCCTATGTTTATTTATGAGTTTATTTTACTTTTAACATCCGTTTTACTTACCTTGCATACTCGGTATATTCCACGTATTGACCACATACTTTCTATGTTGAATCGTTTTATGATACAGGGTTCGGATCTCAAGTTCATCCTCATCCTTAGTCCATCTCAGCTTACGCTCTGAGATTATTGGTGAGTCCTCATGTTCCGAGGACCGTTTGGCAGAATTTTATGTTATCTTGTGTTTCAGTATTGTTCAGTTAGTTGGGGTGTTGTCCCATCAACCCATCGTATGTAGTAGAGGCTTTCAGACAATATGTAGTATTCAACTTATGTGTACGCTTAGTATTTTCTGGTGTTATGCTATGATTATGTTTCCTCTATGATGATATGCTAAGTATTCCGCTTTATTAAATGATATTAGATGTATGTATGTGCCATGGGTCGACTTGGGGTCTCTCGGGGTCCCTTGTCCTATGTCTACGATCTGGGTGTATGCTGGGGTCATGAAAAACTTGGTATCAGAGCCATAGGTATGGAGTATCCTAAGGTGTCTGAAAGGTGCGTTAAGTAGAGTCTTTTTCATGGGTGTGAAGCGAGCCAAACCTATGACGAAGAGGCTACTAGATGTTTAGGAAATGTTCCCTTCTTTCATGTTCTATTTCGTGCGATGAAAAGTCTCTCCATCCTTCTAATTCGTGCTATTCGCGATTGCAGAATTATGGCTCCTAGAAGAATGAACGGAAGGAGGAATTGAAATGATGAAGGCCACGGGGGTGGAAATGATCATGGGCATTAGCAAGCCCACCTGTTTAGGAGCCCCAGACACTAGAGCCAGCTGCCCATGCTTTGTTTTGAGAGGCTATTCAGATGTTGGCGTAGGCCTTGAATGCTCTGGTCAACCAGCAGACTGTTGCGCAGGTCCCACATAATGGCAATGCAGTGGTGGCTCGGTGTAGAGACTTCTTGACGATAAACCATCCTGAGTTTACAGGATCAAAGGTGGACGAGGATCCATACGAGTTCATTGAAGGGATCTTGAAGGTCACTTAGGTTATGGGGGTGACAAATGGGGAGTGTGTTGACTTGGCCTCTTATCAGCTAAAAGCGGTCGCTCATATTTTTACAAGCAATGGAAGGACAGTAGGGCAGTGGGAGTGGGCCCTATCAATTGGGATGAGTTCTACATGGCCTTTCTCGACAGGTTCTTCCCTCGGGAGATGAGGAAGTTGAAAGTAGTGGAGTTTGTGAACCTTAAGCTGGGAAAGATGACAATGCTGGAGTATTCGCTTGAGTTCACTCGTTTGTCAAAGTACGCCCAGAGTTAGTGATGGATCAGAGGGCGAGGGTGAGCCGATTCGTTCATGGTGTGGCTGATAATATAGGCAAGGATTGGAGGACTGCCATGCTCCACCAGGATATGGACTTTCCTCGCATAGTGTTGTACGCCCAGTAGATGGAGGAGACTCATACGAGGGAGAGGGAAGCAAATAGGGCTCGGACGGATAGCCTTGGGTTTTCACATCAGAGGTCCGGCGGTGGCTACTGTCCATACTTTCAGCAGAGATCACTAGCCCCAGCACCATCATCAACTAGTGTTCCATCCAAACCCAGGAGTGATCAGAGGACCAGGGCTTCAGGGTCGAGGGACCAAAAAAATTGTTCGGTGCGTAGTATGGGTATTATAAAACCGATACGCAAGTGCACGTGGTCGAACAAGTAGTAAGTGGCTTTAGTAAGCCAAGTATCGATCCCTCAGAGACTTGGGTTAGGTGCAATTTGCTCAAGTAGACTATATTTTTACTTCTAAATATGCTGACAACTAAATAACCAAAAAGTGAATAATTTGTTTTATAAATTTTATACTAAACTACAAACAATTATCTACTTTGAATTTGGACTATGAATAAGAGCATGCCGAGGTTAAAGAACATGTAATGAAACTGATTATCATCATAAATTGGTTAATCTTTTCTTCCAGTTGCTAGCCAAGAACAATTGCCAGGAGATTAAAACTCTCGTATTTAATCTCACTTAAGAATCATGAACCATCCGTCTACATTTCTGTGATCAAATGCAATTCATGTTCAAGCCATACAATTCCGGTTCCTAAATTGACTAATACGACTTTCAAGTATATTTCTATCAGGAAAGCACATCAAAACTCAATTTTCCCAAATCAAGTAAAGAACAATATCCTATTAATTCACAACTTTCCAATTTCGTGCTCTCTCGAGTGAAATCGGACTTTTTAGATATACATTAATGTAGGCCACACACCAATGCAGTAAGAACAAGAATTAATAGAACAACATGGAAGAAAAAGATGAAAAACCATATAATCAATAATCAAAATTCATCACAAGTGTTCGTAACCTCAGCAAGGAAGGGAATTAGCCACTCATTTGTGGATTAATCATCCTAAAACAAGTGTTAATCATACAAACAATTGAATTAGAGAAGAAAGAAAGAGAGAAAAAACCCTGAACTTTTCGTCCCTCAACTGCCTGTAACCCACGTCCTTGCTCCACCAAGTCTAAATTATGAAAAATGAACTTAAGTGTTCTATTTATACTGCTGGGAATTTTTCCCGGAATAATGAGCAACGTGTCACGGAGTGCATCGCGGAGCACTGGCTCCGTGACACGCCATGAACGCGGACCCTCACTGAAACTGGGGGTCCGGGAATTCAAGCTCAGTGTGGCACGGCGTGCATCGCGGAGCACTGGCTCCGTGCCACGGAGCAAACGCGGACCTTCACTGGAAATTTGGTGAATTTTCACCCTCCAATCAGAATGCCTCCACGATGGCAGTGTGACACGGCTCCATCGCGGAGCCCCTTTAATTCATGTTGTCCAATGCCTTTTCCCTTGCTCGCATCCAAGTCCAACTCCGATATCATCCAACATGCATTTTAGCTTCCTGAAATCACATTTTACCTACAAAACAATGCTAATCATGTTGGTTAGTATAAATTCACATTTTATTACCTATTACATGAAAATATATACACATTGATAGATAAACAAGGTGAAAATGGTACTTTTGAGTATCACTTGGGCATACAAATCTGCCCAAGATCACTTACCCCACACTTAAATCCTTGTTCGTCCTCGAACAACAAACATACAATTCATGCAATTTACATCCCAACCTTCGCTACTATAGTGCGACAATTTAAGCTACGGTCATAGCGATCATTCAATATTTCAAATCATCAAGAAAACATGCATGGTCTTAACAATGCAATGACCTTCAATACATTAAGACTTCCTAGACTTTAAGAATCGACTCTCGATATCGGCAAACTCATGCAAATCAGCTAATCAAGATATCCGACACGAAAATCAATCTTTCATCAAGCATGTGCCCTCACAACTCAAGAGAACTTCCCCTTTTTTCTCATGTGACACACAAACATTCAAGTAGGGGCATGTAAAAACAATTTCACTCTCTCTCCCAAAAGAATTCACATGCATCATGTCATGACCCATAGGCTTGCCCTTATTGTATTACTCCACTAATATAAAGAAATGCAATGTAAGATCACGTAGGACTTGAATGGGCTGTAATGGAAGCTATGGAACTAGTATATATTGAATTAGCCAATAATAACCACTAGCATCCTTAAGTGCCTTTGCAACACATTCCCATCAACTCATGGACATTGTTTCTCTCTTTTCTTTTTTTTCATCATCCCATTCTTGATGATTTACTTTAGTATGGCCCATTTCATTAAGCACACTTGAAACAATAACAAAGGTTATTCATGCACCTTCATTATCATCTATTTATAACCAGTGCACCTTCGACCTTTTCTTTTCTTCCCTCACTCTGCTTTTCTTTTTCTTTTCACCATTCTCACTCTTTAACACTTTGGGAAAATTATTTTCTCTTCTTAAGCGCTTAAGAGTTTTGTATAGACTTTACGGCTAATGAAAAGAAGGAACTAAGCTCAGTTTAAGCTTTTTGGACAAAAGAAAAAAATAATAGGCTAAAGGCTCAACGGGCTGACTAGGGTATACAATCACAGACAGGGGGAGTATGACAAGAAAAATAGAAACTCTCGGTTAAAATGAAGAAATGCCTACATCCTTTCCTACAATACACCTCCTTCATTTCGTTTTGTACACACACCAGGCAAGTTCTAGACACTTCACAATAGCATGGAATATCAACACCTCACTTCACACTTTATGCACATGCTCGATTCAAGATGTATTCACAGACTCTTCAATCAGCTAATTACATGAATTCAAACATTAAGCTTCAATCACACCGAATTGAACTCTACAGACTAGGTATCTCAACATATTTACAAGATTGCATGCTTTCATACGAATCACCTTTGCATTTTGAATATCATGCACAACACGCAACCAAAAATTCACAACCATATAGTAACTACAGGTTCCGGGATGCAATCCACAACTGAAAATAAATTAAAATAAACTACTCCTAACGACTACATTTCCCTTAAGACGGTCGTCATCCATACATCATAGAGAACGGTCACTAACTATGACGTCAGTTCAATGGGACCCTTCTAGGTAAAAGAACCGAAAACAAACGCCGAGAAACCCAAAATTAAAAAGTTGAAAATTATTGCAAACCATCGATCATTTCGATAGAAAAATTATTTACAAAATATTTTAAATATGAACAAAATATTTTCAATTTTTTTTTTAAAAAATATCGATCATTTCGATAAGCAAAAATATTTACAAAAATATTTACAGAATCAGCTGGCAACATTCAACAACACACATCAATTCCACAAATATTTACAAATACAGAACAATTTGAAAATTCACAAACACAGGGAAACATAACATACAAAATAATAGAGGAGAACATACAAACAAATCAGCCCAGCCTAACTCCTAACTACTCCCACCCCACACTTAATCAGAACACTGTCCCCAGTGTTCACAAAAATTAAATAGCACATAATCGGGTGGTGGAACTCCCTAATCAGTCAAAGTATTCCACTTCTTCATCAGGTGCTGCTGCCTCATCTCCCATGTCCGAGTCGCCTCCGTCGTCATCATCGGACTCCACATCGGAGTCCTCCCGATGCGTCTCCTCGTCCGTGGGGACGTCATCATCAGTGGGCTCTACAAAGGCTGGCCCCACTCGGCATAGAGCCCTGACGTTTTCGCCAAACGGGTAATCTAGCTCGAGCTGCCATAGCTCCTCCTCCGTCGCCGGCCTCCCACCTATCCTGAGCTGGAGCATCTGCATCCCATACATCTGCGCCATGTACTGGTCATCACGAGCATGTCGCTCGGCAAGTGTCAGCACTGGCCCGTGGGTGGTGTCGGGAGCCTTAGTTTTGGTAACATCCAAGGCCCACCGCTCCAACTGCGGGATATAATCGAGGGCCTCCTCTACATCGAGGCCCCTGAGAAAGGTGATGAGTAGTCCACCGAAACCATACCTGTGGCCCTGGTGCAATCGGGCTCTCTTCATGGCGGATATAATGACTGCCCCGACATTAATCTCCAGCCCTTTCATCAGGGCGTACACCAGGCAAACACGGTCCCGGGTCACATCAGTCATGTGTACCCCCGGGATTAGGCACGAGCAGACTATCTTCAGCCAGATACGGGCTTCCTTATTCATCTGAGAATATGGCACAGTCTGATGGTAGCCCCTTTCCTTGTGCCTGCTCCATCTAGCTGTAGATCGGGCCCCACACAGTGTGCGTTTGATGTCAGCATATGGTGGGGTAATGTTCAGCTGGCGGAGAACGTGGGCGTCTGTGTCCCGTGCTCCTATGATGGCATTTAGCTGGTGGGGCTCCAGAGTGACTATCTTCCCTCTGATTTTGATGGTGTGACTTCTTATTGACGGGTTCCAATTTGCATAGAACTCCCGGACCAGGTGCAGGTTGCATTCTTTGGGCTCCTGAAATATGAAACCGAGCCCAGCTGCCTCGATCAGTTGAACTATTCTGGGGAACTCCTGTGCCAGTGGCTCCTGTGCTATATGCTCTTCGGGGAAATACTTGTTCTCTTTATGCTTTGCATACCACTTTTTCCCCTCGTCCGTCACCCATCTTGTTCCATATTGGTGGCGCTGGCCGCGTGGAACTGCTGGTGCAGCTGGGACTGCTGTGCCCAGTCTGAGTCGCTTTCTTCCGGTGCCTGAAGTTGATGCACCCTTCCCTTTATCTTGCCGGCTTGCCATTTTGCCTGTCAACACACGTAAACAAGCTCAATGTTAAGCTAAATAAATATTAACTTCGGCTAAGGTCGGGTTACGCTAAGTTACCCCACACTTAGTCCTTAGTTATAGTTATAACCTAGGGCAAGAATAACTTTATTTACGCAAAACAACCAGCTATACGATCATGCTTAGTGCGTTCAAAAAGAAAATTCGACGGTATAACTTCTGCGTACAACTCAGACTTCGTACAGCTAATCACATTTCCTACCATCGCAAACATTTTAACCCTCGCACTTAGCAAAGAAAAAAAACAAAGAAACAAAAATAACAACAAAAATTTATATACATTAACCTATCCAACCAACCAAATACAAACAATTTTCAACATTTCCCCCAAACCTGAGAATTCATCGTCTATTAACATTCAAACAATTTGTACAACGATTCAACTCATTCAACACATACGACCCGGCATAAATTTCATGATTTCAACCCATTTCCAACTTCAAATTCAATAACAAGCCCTAGAATTGATTTTCGCAATCAAATTCGAATACTTTATGCAATCGACAAGTTCAAACAATCATAACTACATTTCGAACATTTATCAATCAACAAATAACTCGAATTCATGCTT
Source organism: Datura wrightii (assembly GCA_035772735.1). NCBI lineage: Eukaryota > Viridiplantae > Streptophyta > Magnoliopsida > Solanales > Solanaceae > Datura > Datura wrightii. The sequence continues at coordinate 39,128,096 of JASDFA010000019.1, forward strand.
AATTTTGACTTAGGGCTATTTAGCTCACCTTCCATACTTAAAATCGAAGAAAATCGACAAAAACATGAGAGGGAATCGGAAAACATACCTTGTAGTTGAAGAATCGAAGAAAACTCGGTAAATTGTTGCCTTAAGCCGTGGCACGTTGGTGGGAGAGGGGTTTTGGGACGTGTGGTCGCGGAAGAAATCGAAAATGAGGGGAAAAGGGGAGAATTCGGGGTTTAAAACGTAGAAAAACACGCGGGTCACCCGGCAATCCGGTGTGACCCGTCGTGATATACAAGGCAACGTGTCACGGAGTGCATCGCGGTGCACTGCCTCCGTGACACGGAGCCATCGCGACAGCATACTGGAAATTTTAAAATTTCCGGGTTACACCTCAACGTGTCACGGAGGGTAACGCGGAGGTCCTCCTCCGTGACACGGAGCTATCGCCCCAACTCACTGTCTTCTACATTTTATTAATTTTTCATACCTCGACTTTTCCTTCACGATTCCGTGCACATTTTTCTCCGTTTGACCTGAAAATCATCTCACTAAATAAAATTGGTTAGAATAATAGGTTTCACCTAACTAAAAATAAAAATACTAACTAAAACAAAAATTTTTGTAATCAATCAAGAATAAGAAAAAGAAAAATCTATTTACACTTTGCAAAATGAAAGAAAAAATTTTCACGGGTTGCCTCCCGTGCAGCGCTTGGTTTACCGTCGCGGCTCGACGTAACAAGTTTCACCACTTTTTCCTCCACCTTGAGGATACGAATCTCACCCCTAATTTCTTTTCTAATTTCCTCTTATGTTCTAGGGGTGGTGGTGAAAAATTGTAAGGACCAAGTAGTAGATGTTGCCTTTTGCACTTATTGGCCCTTAAGTAAGCGAAGTCATTTTGTCTCTCCGAGTTAGCAAATTTCAAAATATACGGGGCTTGGTCCTCCTCTAGACATTACTCTATAAGCTTGGAAGACTCTATTTCTATGTTGTCAACCAAACTTAATGTCGAAAAATGCGTCGAGTGTGGTCCAATACACCTCAACTTTGAAACTGCATTGTGCTTGACCTCCTCACTTGTATACACCTTCTCAGCATCGACATCTATCTCTCCATTAATGTCAACAAGGGGATACTCTATCTCTTCTTCCACGAATAGATTTTCCATAAGTGTGAGCCCATCATGGGGACACTCAAGAGATTCTAATTGTTGGGCTTCATCCAAAAATTCACCCTTGTCTTCCTCTTATAGTTCCTCTTGAATATCGGCTAAAACTGTTACCTGCAATTTATCACAAGCTTCAGCCTCAGAAATCATCTCCGTGAATTTGATGCTCATCCTTTATAGAGTCTCTGCATTCTCTTCTTGCTGAATTCTCAATACTGCCATCGCCTCCTTCATTGCTTCTAATTACTCCAGGAGTTGTTTTAGCATGTCTTCTATTTGAGCTTGGCGTCCCAAGTCCGCATTTTCAGCATGCCTATATTCAGCAAAAACAACAGAAGGATCATAGTAGGGGCTTGGGGGAGGGGAATATGTATTCGGACAGCCATCCCAATGGCCATCTTGACCACCACATATATTGCACGTGTTACAGAGTTGCCACGAGTGGTGTTCTCCGCAATTCAGACAAGATTCGCCAAAATATGAGTATCCACCATTTAAACCATTTCTATTCCATGATGTCATGTCAATAAGGGTATCCGAAAAAGAAGAAAAATAAAATAAAATAAAATAAATCAAAAAAAAGAATTAAAACGAACACTAAGACCAAGTTGTGAGCACTTAGAAAAAGAAAATACAGTAAATTAACACTTAAAACAAATTCACCAATTGCCAAGTCCCCGGCAACGGCGCCGAAAACTTGTTCGGTGTGTAGTATGGGTATTATAAAACCGACACGCAAGTGCACGTGGTCGAACAAGTAGTAAGTGGCTTTAGTAAGCCAAGTATCGATCCCTCAGAGACTTGGGTTAAGTGCAATTTGCTCAAGTAGACTATATTTTTACTTCTAAATATGCTGACAACTAAATAACCAAAAAGTGAATAATTTGTTTTATAAATTTTATACTAAACTACAAACAATTATCTACTTTGAATTTGGACTATGAATAAGAGCATGCCGAGGTTAAAGAACATGTAATGAAACTCATTATCATCATAAATTGGTTAATCTTTTCTTCCAGTTGCTATCCAAGAACAATTGCCAGGAGATTAAAACTCTCGTATTTAATCTCACTTAAGAATCATGAACCATCCGTCTACATTTCTGTGATCAAATGCAATTCATGTTCTAGCCATACAATTCCGGTTCCTAAATTGACTAATACGACTTTCAAGTATATTTCTATCAGGAAAGCACATCAAAACTCAATTTTCCCAAATCAAGTAAAGAACAATATCCTATTAATTCACAACTTTCCAATTTCGTGCTCTCTCGAGTGAAATCGGACTTTTTAGATATACATTAATGTAGGCCACACACCAATGCAGTAAGAACAAGAATTAATAGAACAACATGGAAGAAAAAGATGACAAACCATATAATCAATAATCAAAATTCATCACAAGTGTTCGTAACCTTAGCAAGGAAGGGAATTAGCCACTCATTTGTGGATTAATCATCCTAAAACAAGTGTTAATCATACAAACAATTGAATTAGAGAAGAAAGAAAGAGAGAAAAAACCCTGAACTTTTCGTCCCTCAACTGCCTGTAACCCACGTCCTTGCTCCACCAAGTCTGAATTATGAAAAATGAACTTAAGTGTTCTATTTATACTGCTGGGAATTTTTCCCGGATTAATGAGCAACGTGTCACGGAGTGCATCGCGGAGCACTGGCTCCGTGACACGCCATAAGCGCTGACCCTCACTGAAACTGGGGGTCCGGGAATTCAAGCTCAGTGTGGCACGATGTGCATCGCGGAGCACTGGCTCCGTGCCACGGAGCAAACACGGACCTTCACTGGAAATTTGGTGAATTTTCACCCTCCAGGCAGAATGCCTCCGCGATGGCAGCGTGACACGGCTCCATCGCGGAGCCCCTTTATTTCATGTTGTCCAATGCCTTTTCCCTTGCTCGCATCCAAGTTCAACTCTGATATCATCCAACATGCATTTTAGCTTCCTGAAATCAGATTTTTCCTGCAAAACAATGCTAATCATGTTGGTTAGTATAAATTCACATTTTATTGCCTATTACATGAAAATGTATACACATTGATAGATAAACAAGGCGAAAATGGTACTTTTGAGTATCACTTGGGCATATAAATCTGCCCAAGATTAAGGGGCACCCAGTCAGAGTATATCTCTCTAGTCTTTGGGAAGTGCGACAAGAGTCATGTTGGGGAGTGCCTACTTGATTCAGATATTTGATATAGGTGTGGTAGATCTGGGCACATGCGCTGAGCATGCCCATATGCTAGACAGGTGATGATAGGGGTCGTGCACAGACCACCAGGACAGTAGCAGCTCCAGCCTGTTCTGCTCCGCAGGGAGCATCGACTAGTGTGGGTGGCACACAATGCCAAAACTGATTCTATGCCCTTACGTCGCGCCAGGAGCAGGAGACTTCGCCAGATGTGGTCACCAGTATGTTGTGTGTCTTTCATATTGATGTTTATGCCTTGCTAGATCCGGGAGCTACCTTGTCTTTCATGAATCCTTACATTTCTAGTAGCCTTGTGTTTAGTCCCAAGACCTTGTCAGAACCGTTTTTAGTTCCGACCCCTGTTGGTGATTCAGTCATAGCGAGACGAGTATATAGAGAATGCCCGCTCACGGTGTTTCATAAGGTTACCTCCATAGACCTTGTAGCGTTAGCCATGACTGACTTTGATGTTATTCTTGGCATCGACTGGTTGTTTGCATGTAATGCTTCAATTAATTATAGGACCCATACGGTGGAATTTCGTTTTCCTGGTGAGTTAGTGTTGGAGTGGAAGGGTAGTTCAGCGGTACCAACAAGTCGATTTATTTCCTATCTTAAGGCTAGGAAGATGATTTCTAAGGGTTGCGTGTATCATCTAGCTAGGGTTAAGGATTTTGAGTCCAAGACATGAATATTCAATTAGTTCCGGTGGTGTGTGAGTATCCGTATGTTTTTCCCGACGAATCGCCAGGTGTTCCTCCTGAGAGGGAAATCGACTTCGGCTATGATCTCTTACCCGATACACAGCCTATCTCTATTCCTCCCTACAGGATGGCTCCAGCCGAGCTAAAGGAATTGAAAGATCAGTTAAAGGATCCGTTGGATACGGGCTTTATTAGATCGAGCCAGTCTCCATGGGGTGCACCAATTCTATTTGTTCGAAAGAAGGACGGTTCCATTGGCATATGTATTGATTATCGACAGTTGAATAAGGTTACTGTCAAGAACAGGTACCCCTTACCTAGGATCGGTGATTTGTTTGACCAGCTTTAAGTTGCCAAGTGCTTCTCCAAGATTGATCTCAGGTCCGGGTATCACCAGCTCAGGGTTCGGGAGAGTGACATCTCGAAGACCACTTTCGGGACTCAGTATGGTCACTAAGAATTTGTTGTTATGTCTTCGGAATAACAATGCCCCTGCAGCTTTTATGGATCTAATGAACAGGGTGTTCAAGGCATATTTGGACATGTTCGTGATTTTGTTCATTGATGACATCTTGATATACTCATGGAGTGAGGAGGAGCATGCCGCTCACCTGAGAGAAGTACTTTAGACCCTCAATGATCGTCAGCTATATGAAAAGTTCAGTAAGTGTGAATTTTGGTTGGACTCAATGTCATTTTTTGGTCATGTTGTGTAAAGCGAAGGCATAAGGGTAGATTCCCAGAAGATCGAGGCGATGAAGGATTGGCCCAGACCAGTAAATCCTTCGGAAATTTAGAGTTTCTTGGGCTTAGCAGGCTACTACTGAAGATTTGTTGAGGACTTTTCATCAATTGCAGCCCCATTGACCAGGTTGACTCAGAAAAAGGTGAAGTTCCAATGGTCAGATGTTTGCGAGAAAAGCTTCCAAGAGTTGAAGACCCGACTAACTTCAGCACCAGTGTTGACTTTACCCGAGGGTACTGATGGCTATGTTGTATATTGTGATTCTTAAAGAGTTGGAATGGGATGTGTGTTTATGCAGCATGGGAAGGTAATAACCTATGCCTCGAGACAGCTGAAAGTTCATGAAAAGAATTACCCGACCCATGATCTTGAGTTGGCTGCAGTGGTGTTTTCATTGAAGATTTGGCGGCATTACTTGTATGGGGTCCACGTGGATGTATTTACGGATCATAAGAGCTTGCAATATGTGTTCACACAGAAAGATCTAAATCTTCAGCAAAGGAGATGGTTGGAGTTACAAAAGGACTACAACATGAGTGTTCTCTACCATCGGGGCAAGGCTAATATGGTTGCGGATGCGTTTAGTAGGCTCTCTATGGAGAGTGTGTCCCACGTGGATGAGGGAAAGAAGGAGTTGGTGAGATATGTCCATCGACTTGCAAGGTTGGGGGTTAGATTGATCGACTCGATTGATGGCGACATTATTGTGCAAACTAGGTCAGAATCGTCCTTAGTGGTCGATGTCAAATCTAAGCAAGATGAGGATCCGACTTTGAGAAAGCTAAAGGAAGTAGTGCAGAATCAAAAGGTGGAGGTTTTCTCCCAAGAGGGAGATGGTGTTCTATGATATCAAGGTCGGCTATGTGTCCCGGACGTTGATAATTTGAGGGTTCAGATATTGCACGAGGTACATGGTACCATATATTCCATCCATTCGGGATCTACGAAGATGATCGGGATTTGCGGGAAATCTATTGGTGGGATGGTATGAAGAGGGATATTGCAGAGTTCGTAGCCAAATGTCCAAACTGTCAGCAAGTGAAGCTCGAGCATCAAAGGTCGGGAGGTGTGCTTTAGGATATTTCCATTTCCACTCGAAAGTGGGAGGAGATAAATATGGATTTCGTTACAGGGCTACCTCGCACTCGCTGACACTATGACTCCATTTGGTGGTGGTAGACAGGTTAACTAAGGCTGCACACTTCCTACCGGTCAAGACAATAGATTCAACGGATGATTATGCCAAGTTGTATATTTGGGAGTTGGTTCGACTTCATGTAGTGCCCTTGTCTATTATTTCGGACCAAGGTATTCAGTTTACCTCCCAATTTTGGCGGTCTTTCCAAAAGGGGCTTGGGACTCAGGTTAATCTCAACACCACATTCCATCCGCGAATGGATGACCAGACGGAACGGACAATCCAGACTCTTGAAGACATGTTGATGGAATGTGTCATGGATTTTAAAGGTAGTTGGGATGATCATTTGCCTTTAATCGAGTTTGCTTATTACAACAACTCACTCCAATATCCAAATGGCACCGTTCGAGGCTCTTTACGGATGAAGGTGTAGATCACCCATTGGTTGGTTTGAGGTTTGTGAGATAGCCATGATAATACTTGATTCAGTTCACGAGGCGATGGTGAAGTTTCAGTTGATAAGGGACCAGTTGAAAATTGCTCAGAGTCGTCAGAAATCCTATGCAGATGTGAGGAGAAGAGATTTGGAGTTTGAGGTAGACGATTGGGTATTTCTAAAGGTATCTCCCATGAATGGAGTCATGCAGTTTGGGAAGAAAGAGAAACTCAGTCCCCGATATGTGGGTCCTTACCGGGTTATAAATAGAGTTGGTAAGGGGGCATATGAATTGGGCTTTCCTTCAGAGTTAGCTTCAATTCATCCCGTGTTTCATGTATTGCTCTTGAAAAAGTGCTTGGGTGATCCAGCTTTAGTAGTCCCGGTAGACAGTGTTGGTGTAAAGGATTGCCTTAGCTCTGAAGAAATTCCAGTGAAAATATTAGATCGTCAATTTTGTAAGCTAAGGAACAAAGAAGTAGCTTCAGTTAATGTATTGTGGAGAAACCAGCATGTTGAGGGAGCTACATGAGAAGCCGAAGCGGATATGATGGCTAGATACCCACATTTGTTCTCTACCAACTCAGATCCAATTTGAGGTATCAATTATTGCCCTATGACTCTATCTAGTTTTCATATTCAGTTCATGTGTACAAGTTTCTTTTATATGTATGAATGTGTATGTGAAGTATGAGATCAGTTCACCTATGTGGTTTTACTCGGAGATAGTCATTACGTGAAAAATTTGGCTAAAATGATCAGTATATGGCTATGATAAATTGTATGTTCCTATTTGCTTCTTGTTTCCTACATTCAAGGACGAATGTTTCATAAGGGGGAGATATTGTAATACCCCGGAAAGGCCTAAGAATATGTCACGCCCCGCCTTGTGAGGCATGACTGGCACTTGGTGCCCTACTAGGATTTGAACTACTGAGCTGACTGAGCCTAAGCACCTCTGGTGCAGGGCTAACTCTAACTCTGGAATCAAGAAAACAACGGGCTATATAGCGGCTGTAAATACAGCCCCCGGCCTACAAGGCCTATAGCCACCTGTGAAAGCAAACAACTAACCAGAGACAAGCAAATATAGGGAGTCCTATGCAGGCCGACAAGGCCACCATAATATATAGTTACAGCTGAAAAAAAAATGAAATCAAGTACTAAACTGAATCATGACCGACAAGGTCATCAAACAACAACTAACAAGGCCCCACATGGCCAACACGCATCATCTAAAGCACATATGGCCCCACACGGCCAATATCAACTAACCACAGGGAATAATACAATCTGCAAGCCTCTAGGAGTAGCTACCCATGCTGTACAACTAAAGAAAGTAAACCTCTATCTCTCAAGCTCCGGAAGATAGGAGCTGGAGGCTCTGTACCGCTGACTGGAACTACGAGGGATCCGCTCCTCGTCTGAGTGTACCTGCAGGCATGTAATGCAGCGCCCCAAAAGAGGGTGTCAGTACCACAGGTACTGAGTATGCAAAGCAATAACTGTAAATGACTGAAAGTAAATAATAGAGCTGACAATGTCTGAAGTAAAGAGAACGGAATGAAACTAATTGAAATATTGGAATCAGAACTAGACATAACTATAAAGAAGAGTAGGGGTCATACTTGACAACTAGGCGTCCTATTGTCTAACAATCAGTAACTAAAGCAACGTACATACCTTACCTGGCCCCCGTAAGCCGAAAGGTACCATCAGCACAACACAACTCACTTGGGCCCCCATTAGACCTGGTGAGTACATCTCAATTTATATACCCCTATCCAGGTCATACCACATCACCTAGTAGCTATAGGCATCCTGCCGGTCCCCAGGGTATGCAACTTGGGCCCGCTGGGCCCCTGAGTATAGCTGTGCCTGAGTCAGGAGGACTCTTGAAATCTACACCCCAGGCGCAAGCGCTCGGCGGGGGTGTGTATAGGCCAACCACGGCAAAATATGAATAGCTGGCTCCCCATCTCCATAGAGTGACGTATCCTCGCCCTCTAGCGGATGAGTCAACACAGCTACTGACCCTGGGGCGGTCACGGAAGCTATACAGGTAATCCAGCCCAAAATGACGTAGATACAGGTCTCATGTGATAACCACGACTATACATAATAACATACTGAACATGATATAATATTCCTGAAATACTTTACTGGGATTCATATTGGTTTACCATACTGGAGAAACTAACTTGCCGAAAGAAACTGCTTTTACATACCTTGACTGCCGATTTACTGGTTAACTGGCGAGGTTCGGCTGGTATTCAGCTGTCCTTCCCAACTGTAATCACATTCACGGTTTAATAGAGATAACTTCATTACTATGCTGGAAGAAAATAATACTTTATATGTATATATACTGACTATTCTTCAGCTTATCGAAGAACGATCGAAAACTCGTAATTTCTCGAGGATCTAGAAGGAGAAATACTTACTTTAAGCCTCGTATTGTATTAACACTAGTTTGGAGCAATTCCAATCACTTTGGCTCGGCGGGACGACGATTCGCCAGGCGAATGTCATGAAACTAACTTCGTAGAAATTCTCCCTGCAGCTTTATACTTCGATACCCGAAGTTAATTTGAGTTTGGATGTCGTTGGGCGGCGTAATCAGAAGAAAATTATATGAACCCTTCATCCTCCCTCTAATTCTGGTCGATCTATATGTGGAAATGACATAAAATTTAAGGGTGAGACCTATAAATATACTTGCAGCCAGATGCATAGCAACGTGGCACGTTGCCCGACGCACCGTTTTGGCTCCGTGCCACGTTGACTAACATGGAGGTAGAGCCTCCATGCCACTTTGCCCCTCTGACAGCTCGGTTCGGCCTCCTTTTGCGAAATCCCAGCTTGGCACTCATTCGGCCTTTCCCCGGGCCCTTTCCTTACACGCAAGGCATTCTAAAACTTCCAACCAACATGTGCATAGGCCAACTACATGGTAGAAACTTACGAGGTGTAACATACTCCCCTCTTAAGAACATTTATCCTCGAATGTTAACTTCTTCTTGCAAGAACTTTAACATGCAATTACTTATTCTGGTAAAATTTTAGCAGATTCTCCCCTGTAATATGAACTATCCAAAAATCCTAAAATGTAGAAAAGTCCAATACAGGTACTCCACATGATACTATGGCATTATTTTCACAATAAACTGAAGTCAACTACTCCACATATACTTGTATATAATGCAATATGAAACAACAATAACGACATACCTCCAATCTGATTATGTCTAACTCCTCTCGGTTCTTATTTTGCCATAATACCTTGACAGAAGCAATATCTTTAGTTCTCAGTCTACGGATCTGCCGGTCTAGTATGGCTACTGGAGCTTCTTCATAAGCTAACTCCTCAGTGACTTGAACGTCCTAGACTGGAACAATCTAGGAGGGATCTCCTATACACTTCCTCAGCATTGATACGTGGAAAACTGGGTGAACGGATTCTAATCCCGAAGGTAGATTCAATTCATATGCCACCTGGCCTGTCCTTGGGCGAATCTGATAAGTCCCAATAAACCTCGGGCTGATCTTGCCTTTCTTGCCAAATCTCATCACCCCTTTCATCAGTGAAATATTCAAGAATACCCAGTCACCCACATTGAATTCTAAGTTCCTTTGCCGCACATCAGCATAAGATTTCTGGCGGCTCTGAGCAGTCAGCAGACGTTCCCTGATAAGCTTTACTTTCTCTTCTGACTGATGAATAATATCTGGCCCAATCAATGCTGATTCTCCTACCTCAAACCAACTAGCTGGAGATTTGCACTTCCGCCCATACAACGCTTCATAAGGTGCCATCTGAATTGCTGAATGGTAACTATTATTGTAGGCAAACTCAATAAGCGGTAGATGTTCATCCCAGCTGCCTCCAAAATCTAGTACACACCTCGTAACATATCCTCGAGTGTATGGATTGTACGTTCTGCCTGCCCATCTATTTGAGGATGGAAGGCTGTGCTCAGGTCAACCTGCGTTCCCAGGCCCCTTTGAAAGGATTGCCAAAACTTAGCTGTAAACTGCGCCCCTCTATCGGAGATAGTTGACAACGGAACACCAAGCAATCAAACTATTTCTCTGATATACAGCTCAACATAATCTTCGGCTGAAAAGGTAGCCCTAACTGGCAGAAAGTGAGCTGATTTTGTCAACCTGTCAACAATTACCCAGATAGAATCATGTTTACACCTGGTACGAGGTAACCCTACTACAAAATCCATGTTAACTTCTCCTCATTTCCATAAAGGCACGACTATATCCGGTGTCAGTCCACCTGGTTTCTGATGTTCAACTTTCACCTGTTGGTAATCGGGACACTGAGCTACGAATTCTGCTATCCCCTTTTTCATTCCCGGTCACCAGTAAATCTCTTTTACATGATGGTACATCTTTGTCGAACCCGGATGGAGAGAGTAACGGGCATAGTGTACCTTGCCCATAATTTGCTGGCGAAGCCCTGCAACATCTGGAACGCAGAGGCGATCCCTATATCTCAAAACTCCATCCTCCGTTACCTGGAAATCTATCACTTCCCCTCGCTGAACCTTATTTCTGAGTTAAACCAGACTGGGATCTTCATACTATCGTTTCTTCACTTTCACAACCAATGATGACACTGAGGTATTCTGGATTACCGCTCTATTGTCTCCTGATTCTACTATACGAACGGCTAAACTGGCTAGCCGATGCAATTCTCGAGCCAATTCCTGTTGTTCGGGCTATAGATGTGCTAGATTTCCCATAGATTTACGGCTAAGGGCATCTGCTATAACATTGGTCCTTCCTGGGTGATATAGGATATTCACATCATAATCCTTTAACAGCTCCAACCAGCGATGCTGCCGCAAATTTAACTCTTTCTGGGTGAAAATATACTGCAGACTCTTATGATCAGTTAAAATATCTACGTGGATGCCATACAAGTAGTGTCTCCATATTTTCAAGGAATAAATCACCATGTCTAACTCAAGGTCATGGGTAGGGTAGTTCTTCTCATGCTTGCTCGACTGCCTGGAAGCATAGGCAATCACCTTACCATGCTGCATCAACACACATGCTAACCCAACACCCGAAGCATCACAAAAAAACTACATAGCCAGCTGTTCCTTCTGGAAATGCTAGCACTGGTGCTGATGTCAATTTGTCTTTCAGTTCCTGAAAGCTCTGCTCACATACCTCAGTCCACTGAAATTTAGCTGCCTTCTGTGTCAGTTTGGTTAAAGGTGCTGCTAAAGTGGAAAATCCTTCCATGAACCTTCTGTAGTATCCAGCAAACCCCAGGAAACTACGTACCTTAGTCGGAGTGTTTGGTCTAGGCCATGTTTTCACTGCCTCTATCTTCTGCATATCCACCTGTATACCAGCATCTGACACAACATGACCCAAGAAGGCTACTGAATTCAGCCAAAATTCACATTTAGAAAATTTAGCATATAGCTGGCGATCTCTGAGAATCTGGAGAACTGTCCGTAGATGATCCTGGTGATCTGCCTCTAACGGGAATACACCAGAATATCATCAATAAATACTATCATGAACAAGTCCAGGTATGGTCTGAAAATATTGTTCATCAGGTCCATAAACACTACTGGGGCATTTGTCAGTCTGAAGGACATGACTAGGACTTCAAAGTGGCCATATCTGGTCCTGAAGGCAGTCTTTGGAATATCTCGTTCACGAACCCGAACCTGATGATATCCGGACCTTAAGTCAATCTTTGGAAAATACCTCGCTCCCTGTAGCTGATCAAACAAATCGTCTATTCTGGGAAGTGGGTACTTATTCTTGATGGTGACTTTATTCGGTTGCCGATAGTCTATACCCATACGGAGGGAGCTGTCCTTCTTCCTTATAAACAGGACTGGCGCACCCCATGGTGAAGTACTCGGCCTGATAAAGCCCTTATCTAGCAAATCCTTCAATTGTTCCTTTAATTCTCTGAGTTCAGCAGGAGCCATCCGATATGGGGGAATAGATATAGGCTGAGTGCCTGGTAAGAGATCAATTGCAAAATCAATTTCCCTTTCTGGGGGAATACCAGGAAGCTCATCTAGGAATACATCTGGGAATTCATTGACCATTGGAATAGACTGAAGGGTCGGAGGCTCTGCCCAAACATCCTGAACTTTAACAATATGATAAATACATCCTTTTGCTATCAATTTTCTCGCCCGAAGATATGAAATAAACCTACCTTTTGGCGTGGCTGTGCTACCTTTCCACTCCCGTACTGCCTCCCCCTAAAAGTGGAATCGGACAGTCTTGGTCCAACATTCGACATTGGAATAACATGGAGCTAACCAATCCATACCCATAATGGCATCAAAATCAACCATCTCTAGTTCGATCAAGTCTGCTGTAGTCTGGCGATTGGCAACCTCTACTGTACACCCCTGATAGACCCTTCTGGCTATAATAGAGTCACCAACGGTGTAGATACTGAGAATGTCCACCGAAGCAACTCCGGCATAATACTAAACTTCTGAGCCACTAGCGGTGTAACATAGGACACGGTGGATCCCGGACCTATCAACACATAAGCAGGATGAGAGCAAATAGTCAGCATACCTATCATGACACCTAGTGATGACTCTGAGCCTTGTCGCCCCGATAATGCATAAGTACGGTCTGGGGCCTGTATCTGAACTGGAGGCCCCTGATCTGCCTCGGCCTCTACCTGCTGAAATTGAGGGCCTACGCCTTGCCGGGGATGCTGGAGCTTCTGATCCTGCTGAGGACCTATCCTGTTAATCCCGGTCACCCTGACCCGTAGCTGGACAACTCCTCATCTGATGACCCTCCTTTCCACGAACGTAACATCCGGTGGAGCCATATCTGCATGCTCCAGAGTGGCGTTGACTGTAAATAGAGCAAAGTGGTATTGTAAACCCACTCTGCTCCACCCTCCTCTGTTGTTGTGAACTTACTGCTCGCGAGCCTTCGCCGGGCTCTAGCTGCCCTCGGCGACTGAACTTGCTCCTATGCCGCTGTGGTAGAGGCGGGGGTCTAGGTGGTCTATCTGATAACCGTGGCCTAGGTCCTTCCCGGGACTCCTCCTATAATTTATCTGGTCTGTCCCTGCGGCGTTGCTCCTGACTTGTCCTCCTAAGCTCCTGTTGCCGCTGTCTGATACACTCAATATTCTGAGCAAAAGCCTGTACACAGGCAATATCCATATCCTCTCATAGTGTAGCTGTGATGCAGGTCTCAACATATTCTGGGTTCAGCCCCATAATAAAACGGTGTACCCTGGATGGCATTGTATCCACAAAAGCCAAGGAATCAAACCGCATGGCATATTCTTGAACACTCATCGACCCCTGCTCTAGGTGTAGGAACTGATTAACCCGGGCCTGTCGAATCTCCTGCGGTAGATAATGATCCAGAAAAGCCCTTGAAAAGCTGGTCCAGGTCGGAGGGGAAACATCTCTCCCTTGAGACCTCTCCCAACTCTCATACCACAGTACAGCGATGTCTCGTAGTTGGAATACCGCCAACTCAACTGACTCTGTAGGTGTAGCATGCATTACCCTGAAAATTCTCTGCCTCTGATCCAAGAAGTCCTGAGGGTCCTCTGTCCGATCTGTCCTTGTGAATTGTGCGAGACTTAATGCCAGGAACTCTCCGACCCTCGAACTACCAGGCCCTCCTAAAGATTCTACGGTTGTAGGTGGCACTGACTGGTGCTGAGCAGCCATCATCTGTTCTAGCATAACTACCACGCTCCTAACCTCCTGGTCAGATGGTTTGGGTATAGAAACTGCTGAAGGTGGTGCCGTCACACCGGCCGTCCGAAGCGGCTCCTGATGGGGTGGAGACTGATGGAAGGTCGAGATGACGCCTCCGTATCACCCTCAGATCAGGCTGATTCTATCCAAGGCTGAGGCATCCTGCTGGTTCCCTCTCCTGCTACTACGTCTATCCTCCTGCCTGTCGTAGGATGACGCTGGTCCGACATTTCTCTATAGACAAAAGAATATAATGAGTTTAGGGACTCAACCCTATACTGTACCGCTCTATAGCAAAGAAGAAAGAGTAACCATCCTATAATGCCTTGCAGCCTCCTGCCTATAGTATGTGGTGCACAACACATCCATAGACAAGACTCTACTTAGCACGGCTTGCAGACTCCCTGGGATACGACCTTGCTTTGCTACCAAGTTTGTCATGCCCCGCCTTGGGAGGCATGACTGGCACCTGGTGCCCTACTAGGATCTGAACTACTGTGTTGACTGAGCCTAAGCACCTCTTGTGCAGGGCTGAGTCTAACTCTGAAATCAAGAAAACGACGGGCTATATAGCGGCTGTAAATACAACCCCCGGCCTACAAGGCCTATAGCCAACTGCGAAAGTAAACAACTAACCAGAGACGAGCAAATATAGGGAGTCTTATGTGGGCCGACAAGGACACCATAATATCTAGTTACAACTGAAAAAAAATGAAATCAAGTACTAAACTGAAACATGACCGACAAGGACATCAAACAACAACTAACAAGGCCCCACACGACCAACACACATCATCTAAAGCACTTATGACCCCACACGATCAATATCAACTAACCACAGGGAATAATACAATCTGCAAGCCTGTAAGAGTAATAAGATGGTCGGGACAAGGCCCCGGCCTACCCATACTGTACAACAAAAGAAAGTAAACCTCCATCTCTCAAGCTCCGGAAGATAGGAGATGAAGGCTCTGTACCGCTGATTGGAACTACGAGGGATCCATTCCTCATTTGAGTGTTCCTGCAGGCAAGTAATGAAGCGCCCCAAAAGAGGGCATCAGTACCACAGGTACTATGTAAAGCAATAACTGTAAATGACTGAAAGTAAATAATAGAGCTAACAATGTCTGAAGTAAAGAGAACAAACTAAAACTGACTGAAATAATGGAACCAGAACTAGACATAACTACAAAGAAGAGTAGGGGTCGTACCTGACAATGAGGCGTCCTACTGTCTAACTTTCAGTAACTAAAGCAACGTACATACCTTACCTGACCCCCATAAGCTGGAAGGTACACTCAGCATAACACAACTCACTTAGGCCCCCATTAGCCCTGGTGAGTACATCTCAATCTATATACCCCTATCCAGGTCATACCACATCACCTAGTAGCTATAAGCATCCTGCCGGTCCCCTGGGTATGCAACTTGGGCCCCCTGGGCCCCTGACTATAGTTGTGCCTGAGTCCAGAGGACTCCTAAAATCTACACCCCTTGTGCAAGCTCTCGGCGGGGGTGTGTATAGGCCAACCATGGCAAAATATGAGGAGCTGGCTCCCCATCTTCGTCCCTTGCGGATGGCATGCCGCTCTATAGAGCGACATATCCTCACCCTCTGGCAGACGATTCGACACAACTATTAACCCTGGGGCGGTCACGGAAGCTATACATGTAATCTAGCCCAAAACAACACAAATACAGGTCTCAACTAATAACCACAACTATACATAATAACATACTGAACATGACATAATATTCCTGAAATACTTTACTAGGATTCATATTGGTTTACTATAGTGGAGAAACTAACTTGCCGAAAGAAACTGCCTTTACATACCTCGACTGCCGGTTTACCGGTTAACTGGCGAGGTTCGGCTGGTATTCAGTTGTCCTTCCCAACTGTAATCACATTCACGGTAGAATAGAGCTAACTTTATTACTATGCTGGAAGAAAACAATACTTTATATGTATATATACTTACTATTCTTCATTTTATTGAAGAACGATCAAAAACTTGTAATTTCTCGGGGATCTGGAAGGGAGAAATACTTACTTTAAGCCTGGAATTGTATTAACACTAGTTTGGAGCAATTCCAATCACTTTGGCTCGGCGGGGCGATGATTTGCCGGGAGAATTTCACCAAACTAACTTCGTAGAAATGCTCCCTGCAGCTTTATACTTTGATACCCAAAGTTAATTTGAGTTTGGACGATGTTTGGCGGCGTAATCAGAAGAAAATTATATGAACCCTTCATCCTCCCTCTGATACTAGTCGATCTATATGTGGAAATGACATAAAAGTTAAGGGTGAGGCCTATATATACTTGCATCCAGAAGCATAGCAACGTCGCACATTGGCCAATGCGCCGTTTTGGCTCCGTGCCACGTTGGCTAACGCAGAGGTAGAGCCTCCATGCCACTTTACCCCTCCGACAGCTCGTTCGGCCTCCTTTTGCGAAATCCCAGCTTGGCACTCGTTCGGCCTTTCCCCGGGCCCTTTCCTCGCATGTAAGGCATTTTAAAACTTCCAACCAACATGTGAATAGGCCAACTACATGCTAGAAATTTACGGGGTGTAACAGAATAGACATGGGAGTTGAATTTGAAAAGTGCAGAAAACTGGCAAAATGTCATAGGACGGGGGACTCAAGGACTCGTGGTTGGATACCACGAGTCTTCATACGCAGTCGTGGTATGGGGGTTCAGGGAGGCAGTGTTGACAACAGACGGTGTAACGACTCATTATCAGGAACAATGAGTCATTATTAGCGGTCGTAGGAAAGGCTAAACTTAGGCTGATGGGGACATAACGGGGCATCCCACGATCCATGGTGAGAAGTTACAACCCGTTATTTCTAGTCATTTCTTGTGGGTTGAAATGTCCTGTGCTTACAACGGATTGAGGCCACGACTCGTTGGAAGCCACGAGTCGTGATGAGGCTCGTGGTAAGCGAAGTTTAGAATGGTCAAGGGGTTGACGACGGTCGATCCAATGACCCATTGATTGAAGAAACGACTCATCCTGATGAGTCATGGGAAGAACTTGAGGTTTTTCATGAGGTAGTGGACCCAATGACTCGATACAACGGGTCGTGGTATCTTGCAACGACTCGTTGGATCAACTGTTTGTCCGTCTAGAGCAGTTTTCAGGAAAAAATTTATTAATGGCAATTTTGACTTTCCCATGCTTTGAGACCCTAAACTATGTCATTTTGTGTTTCTTTGAGTGTGATAAGATGGGTTAAGTCGCTAGTGCACACCCATTCTCATGCAAGAGCTTTTAGAGGGGTTTAGGGAGATTCAAGGTCTTCTTCTCCAAAATTCCATTAATTTCTTTATGGGTATTCAAGGAACATTGAAATCAGTCCATTTCCAGGTATGTAGGGTTTTAGAATGGGTGAAATCCTTTAACACCCATGCTCAAATTTCGATCTAAATCATAAATTCTCCTATTCAAGTTCTATGGGGTTTTACCCAAATGGATGAAAATATGATTTCTCTTTATGGGTATGATTTAATTGAGTTTTAATTATTGAATTATGAATGATGGGCAGGTTTTATATTATTTTCTTTAAAATCATGTTTCAAGCTTTTTAAATCTAAAATGCCCATTGACGAAGATTCATGAAAGTTATGATTTATGATGAAAATTCAATATTTTGAGCTTATTGATGATGAGAAAGCATTATCTCAAGTTCCCATGTTTATGAGAATACTTTAAAAGAATTGAGTATGTTGAAGTATTGGGCAAATCCCACATGTTAAAGAATGATTTACAATTTATGAAACGAATTACATGATTTATCGATTTATGATGTCAGCCGATAAAAAAGGCTTTGACTCTTGGCTAAGCATGTTTTAAAGGGTATTAACAATAATAAATGTTATATTTTAACCAATGAATCTTAATGCATGATGTTATTGATTTACATATGAGCCTATATGCATGTTTTTGGGAGTCGTGTCTAGCATCGAGAAGCCCGACGTTCAAAGGCTACGTCGATGTCTCATAACCATGTGCCACAGTGGGTTTCTAATGATATATTGTATTGATAATGATCCCCTCAAATGTGATATCATGCCTAATGCACGACCCTCGCCTGGCAAGCCAGGGTCGGCTCTGCCCACTTGAGTGAGATAGTTGGGGCATCATGAAAGGCTCTACCATGATGGTGTCGGTTATGACGAGTCCTCCCCTTGTTCCACATGTTTTATGCATTTTTATATTTATGTTATTGGCTCAAGCTGTGTTTTGATAAAGTTTACATACAATTATGAAAATGAATGATTTATGAACGATTTGAAAGTCTTGAACCTTATGTTTTCTTACGAAGTTTATGATACAAGAATGATGTCCTTATCCTATGTTTATTTATGAGTTTATTTTACTTTTAACATCCGTTTTACTTAGCTTGCATACTCGGTATATTGCACGTACTGACTGCATACTTTCTATGTTGTATCGTTTCATGATATAGGGTCTGGATCTAGGCTCATCCTTATCCTTAGTCCATCTCAGCTTATGCTCTCAGATTATTGGTGAGTCCTCATGTTTCGAGGACCGTTTGACAGAATTTTATATTATCTTGTGTTTCAGTATTGTTCGGGTTAGTTGGGGATGTTGTCTCATCAACCTATCATATGTAGTAGAGGCTTTCAGATAATATGTAGTATTCAACTTATGTGTACGCCTAGTATTTTCTGGTGTTATTCTATTATTATATTTCCCCTATGATGATATGCTAAGTATTCCGCTTTATTAAATGAGATTAGATGTATGCATGTGCCATGGGTCGACTTGGAGTCTCTCAGGGTCCCTTGTCCCGTGTCTACGATCTGGGTGTACACTCTGGTCGTGACAGAACTCGATCTAGGTATTTAAAATACCGGTCAAAACCCCTCCATATCCCCATAAACCCTTTCTTCCACCTTTCTATTTCCCCATTGCTCCTTTTTAACTTCCCCATATACTACCTTTCCACCTTTCCATCATTAAACTAAACCCACCTTTTCACCTACCAATCCCCTTTACTCCTTCTTTTTCTATAAAACCCACATTTCATTCTCCCCATTTTCATCACTACTCACTTATATTCTCAAATACACTAAGGCAAGAAAATTTGTGTGGAACTCCTTTGTTCAAGCTTGATCTTTCTCATCTCCTTGCTCTCAAATCCATTTGGTATGTAACTCTTACTCTATTTTTGATCATTGATTGGAAAAATATGGATTATTTTTGGGTGTGTAAACATCAAAATGTCCCCACTCATGTATCCCTATTACCCCCATGTTTATGCTTGTTGGTACTTTGCTATTATTCATTTTGTGGGTATGTAGGGATAGTGATATAATGTTGAATGACAATGTAGGTCTTCTCTATGCCAAAATCCTTGCTTCTCAGTGTTTTTGATTTTAGTTGGGGGTGAAGTCTGAGTAGCCCCATATGTTCTTAAAATGCACAATTTGCCCGATGATGGATGGAGTGACGTCTTTCTTAAGGGTAAATTGTCATTTTTGTTTGTTTGGCTGTTGCTATGTTGAGTGAGTAAGTCTTAAATCTAAATATGTTGTGAATTCTCTAAGTTTGGGTTGAATTTTGCTTCCAGGTGTCCACTGGCGAACCGCTGGTTAGGCCCGACAAAACGCCGGATGAAACGCAGGTGGGGGATCTAGGCTTCTGCCCATTGTCCCCGACCTGCTTTACACTGACATTCCGCGAGTCGAGACCAGTGAAACGCCATTGTGTCGCCAGATGATCTTTGTATTCCCAACATTTTGTTATGGTCCGACGGTTAACCAGCGGTTTGCAGATCTTGATCTACGTTTCGCTGGCACTGCCAATGCTTCATGTCTTAGTAATTCTACTTGTTTGTCATCCAATTGTTATAATTCTTTGCCTTAGTTTAGGATAAATGTTATTTTTTGTCTTTTTTAATTTCCTCTTGAACAAAATATAAAAAGAAAGTATGGTTGTATTGTACTAACATGGTTTTGCAGAGTATGACTTCATCTGGGAACCCGAGCAAGGGAACGTCCCCAGCCTCCTCTACCACCAAAGGAAAGGGGAAAGGGAAGGCATACACAACACCCACCATTTCCCGAGAGGCCGCAATATTCTGTGTGCCTGATATGAAGGGGCGTTATGCGATTTGCAAGGGCCGATCAATCATAGTTAAGAAGCGGTTTGATTTGGTGGGGTTGCAGGGTGACCTCCCCAATATCACCGCTCAGTTCAATGACCTCCAATGGCATGCTTTTACCAATCCACTCCCAGATTACTACCCCAGCCTCGTCCCAGACCTTTACACCTCTTACCTAGCCAAAAAGGAGAGAATGCATCACAGGGCCAAGGTGGACGAATTTCCCCGCCTGCCTTTAGTTAGGGTGCGAGGTGATCTTGGGCAGATTTATATGCCCAAGTGATACTCAAACGTATCATTTTCGTCTTGTTTATTGTGCAATGTGTATACATTTTCATTTAATTGGTAATAAAATGTGAATTTATACTAACCAACATGATTAGCATTGTTTTGTAGGTAAAACATGATCTTGAGGAGCTAAAAGTCATGTTGGAACAATATCGGAGTTGGACTTGGATGCGAGCACGAAAAAGACATTGGAATGCACAATGTAAAGGGGCTCCGCGATGGAGCCGTGCCATGCTACCATCGCGGATGCACACTGCCTGGAGGGTGATTTAATTGTCAATTTCCAGTGGAGCCTCGCGACAGCTCCGTGGCGCGGAGGCAAGCCACCGCGTTGCATGTTGTGCCACGTTGAGGCTTTATTCCCGGACCCCAGATTTCCAGTGAGGGTCCGCGTCCATGCCGTGTCACAAAGGCAGTTCTCCGCGTTGGCCTCCGTGACACGTTGCTTGTTATCCCGGGAAAAATTCCCAATAGTATAAATAGAACACTTAGGCTTATTTTTAATTAATTCAGACTTGGTGGAGCAAGGACGTGGGTTACAGGCAGTTGAGGGACGAAAAAGCTAAGGGTTTTTCTCTCTTTCTTTCTTCTTTCAATCAATTGTTTGTATGATTAACACTTGTTTTAGGATGATTAATCCACAAATGAGTGGCTAATTCTGTTCCTTGCTGAGGTTATGAACAATGGTGATGAATTTTGATTATTGAATTGTATGGTTTTTCATCTTCTTCTTCTATATTGTTCTATTAATTCTTGTTTCTACTGCATTAGTGTGTGGCCGACATTAATGTACATCTAAAAAGTACGATTTCACTCGAGAGAGCACGAAATTGGAAAGTTGTGAATTAATAGGGTATTGTTCTTAACTTGATTTGGGAAAATTGGGTTTTGATGTGCTTTCCTGATAGAAATATACTTGAAAGCCGTATTAGTCAATTTAGGAACAGGAATTGTATTGCGAGGTCATAAATTGCATTTGATCACAGAAATGTAGACGGATGGTTTATGATTCTTAAGTGAGATTAAATACGAGAGTTTTAATCTCTTGGCTAATGTTCTTGGCTAGCAACTAGAAGAGAAGAATAACCGAATTATGATGATAATCAAGTTCATTACTTGTTCTTAACCTTGGCATGCTCATATCCATAGTTTAAATTCAAAGTAGATATTTGTTAATAGTTTTAGTATATAATTTATAAACAAAATTATTTAACTTTTGGTTACGTTGTTGTCAGCATATATAGAAGTAAGATAGAATATATTATACTTGAGCAATTTTTACTTATCCAGAGTCTCCTTGGTTTGATACTTGGCTTACTTAGCCACTTTATTACTTGTTTGACCACGTGCACTTGCGTGTCGGTTTTTAACCCATATAGCAAACCACCGAACAAGTTTTTGGCGCCGTTGCCGGGGAGACTAGGCAATTGGTGAAATTGTGTTAAGTGTAAATTTACTGTATTTTTGTTTTCTTTTCTTAAGTGTTGACAACTTGGTCTTAGCCTGTATTTTGCAGAGTTGATTTCTGTGAACACTGGCAAAGGACAAGGAGCTGGTGGAATCTTATATAGAGCCGGAATGTGAATTTCATAGTAAACGCAGAGAAGGTCTACAAAAGAAGCTGCAGTTTCTCAGACAGACTATGATGGAGCAACAAAATCCATCGGTTGTGAGGGCAGTGTTAGTGCCCGACGAAGCAGCAGCAAGGCCGGTTCGCGAGGTGGCAATCCCACATGCCAACAATGTACATTCAAGTATCCGCAAACCAGAGCCTGGAGGGAGATTTGAACTAAAGCAGAATATGGTGCAACTGTTGCACACAAGCGAGCAATTTACCAGTCTCCCTCATGAAGACCCACAACAACATCTCCAAAACTTTTTGGAGATAAGTGACACTTATATACCCCTTGGAGTGTCACCTGATTATGTTCGGCTCACACTATTTCCGTTTTCCTTACTTGGTGAAGCCAAGAGGTGGTTAAAAGCTGAACCACCAAATTCTATATCAACATGGGATGATCTTGCATGAAAGTTCTTGATAAGATTTTTTCCCTCTGGTAAAACAGCCAGACTTAGAAGTCAAATTCTAAGTTTCAAACAGAGGGAGGGAGAAAATTTATATCAAGCCTGGGAAAGATTTAAATCCATGTTGCGGGACTGCCCTCATCATCATCAGTCCAATGAGGTGTTGCTACACACATTTATTGAGGGTTTGGAACCCCATACTAAAATTTTGCTAGACTCAGCAGCTGGAGGGCAAGCGCTGGAAAAGACTTATGAGGAGCTGTACACTTTGCTCAACCGGATTTCACAGGGCAATCCAGAATGGAATGCTGATTCATCTCGAGGTGGAGCAAGGAAAGCAGCAGGAGTGCTTGAAGTGGATGGATTTACAGCTATCGCTGCACAGATAGCTGCCTTGCAGAATTAGTTGAGCAACCACTCCAGCAACATGAATTTGAACCAGCCTTCAGCTTCAGTCAATGCGGTCCAGCAAATGTGGTGTGAAGTGTGTGGAAGCAGTGAGCACTCAGCTGAGTGCTGTGGAGCAAACCCAGATTCGGTTAACTTTATGGGCAATGCACAAAGAAATCAGCAGCAGTTTGGTAGCGGCTACAACTCAAATTGGAGGAACCATCCAAATTTTTCATGGGGTAGCAACAACCAACAAGGCCAAAGTTCGGGTCAGGGTATGCACAGGAATCAAAGAGGGCAATAGAACTACCAATCTCAATTCAGAAATCACAATGCCCCTCCTTCACCACCATCACCTACCATTGAGGAAATGTTCAAGACCATGATCGCTAATCAGGCACAATTGCAGGCTGACTATGTTAAATTGGCAGCCGAAGTGAAGAACAATCGATTAGCGACCAAGGCTCTTGAGTATCAATTTGGGAAATTTGCTAGTGCCCAAGACACAAGGCCCAGAGGAGGACTGCCTAGTGACACGGATCCTAATCCGAAACAGGTAAATGCAGTGACCACAAGGAGTGGTTTGCAGCTGAAGGAGGTGGAACCGGAAAGACCACCTCAAAAGTCAGGAGCAGCAGATGTTGAGGAAGAACAAACTTCGGATAGGGGGAAGACCAAAGAAGCTGAATCAGAAAGGCCTCCACCCCCGTTCCCTCAACGACTCAAGAAACACAAGGAGGAGGCGTGTTTCAAGAAATTTATGGAGGTGATTAAACAGATACATGTTAATTTACCTCTTGTTGATGTCTTGCAGGGAGTGCCAAAATATGCCAAATATATTAAAGACATCGTGGCCAACAAAAGTCGTTTGACTGAGTATGCCATGGTAGCTTTGACGGAGGAATGCACTTCCCGGATCCAAAATAGACTGCCTACGAAGTTAAAAGACCCTGAAAGTTTTACTATCCAGCTTACTATTGGGCAGAGTATCCGAGCTCGTGGATTGTGTGACTTGGGGGCGAGCATAAACCTGATGCCATCTTCGGTATTCAGAAAGTTGGGTCTAGGGAGTCCTAGACCTACAACCGTAATCTTGCAGTTAGCAGACAGATCCTTAGCTAGGCCGGAAGGCATTGTTGAGGATGTGCTTGTGCAAGTGGGACCCCTCATTTTTCCGGTTGATTTTATTGTTTTGGATTTTGAACCAGACGCTGAAGTCCCATTTATTTTGGGACGACCCTTCTTGGCAATCGGTAAAGCATTAATCGACGTGGCTGCGGGTCAACTTACAATGCGAGCACATGACAAGGTAGAGGTGTTCGATGTATACAAAGCTCCCAAGCTCCTGATGGTAAATGAAGAACTCTCGGTAATCAATGTAATTGATCATGGGAATGCGAAACAAATGAATAATTCCCGAGAGTTGATGGGAAGACCACCAGATAAGGGTGAGCACTACTAGGGGGAGGACAATGATCGTGAAAAATCGTCCATCACCCTAGTGGATAATTGAGCATAAAGGACGTCGAGCTGCGACGGTAAACCAGGCGCTGCACGGGAGGCAACCCGTGAAAAATATTTTTTTCTTTTGTTTTGTAAAATGTAAATAGATTTTATTTTATTTTTCTTTTTCTTGATTTAGTACAAATTTTTCGTTTTAGTTAGTATTTTTCATTTTAATTAGGGAAATCTATTAATCTAACCAATTTTGTTTAGTGAGGTGATTTTCAGGTCAAACGGAGAAAAATATGCGTGGAATCGGGAAGGAAAAGGCAAGGTATGGAAAAATGAATAAAATGAAGAGACAGTGAGCTGGGGCGATGGCTCCGTGTCACGAAGGAGGGGCTCCGCGTTACCCTCCGTGACACGTTGAAGGTTAATCTGGAATTTTTGAAAATTCCAGTAAGCCATCGCAATAGCTCCGTGTCACGGAGGAGGGGCTACGCGTTACCCTCCGTGACACGTTGCCCTATATTTTGTGACGGGTCACACCGGGTTGCCGGGTGACCCGCGTATTTTTCTTCATTTTAAACCCCGATTTTAGGCCCTTTTTCCTCATTTTGTCTCTTCTCCGCGACCAAACACCCAAATTTCCCACCCCAACCAACGTGCCACGGTATTAAGCAACCAAGTTGTCGAGTTTCTTCGATTATTCAACTTAAAGGTATGTTTTCCTCGTCTCTCTCAACTTTTTGTTGATTTTAGTCGAATTTGAGCATGGGAGATGAGATATATTTCCCTAAGTAGCAATTTAGCATGAAATTGAGTTATTCTTTGATTGATAAATGTTCGGAATGTTGTAATACGCGTTTGAACTTGTCGATTGCGTGAATGATTCGAATTTGATTGTGAAATTCAATTCTAGGGCTTTGGTTGTTGAATTCGAAATGGGTAACTTGGTAAATTGGTGAATTATATGCCGGGGTGTGCTTGTGAATTGAGATAAGTCGTTGTAAATATTGTTTGAATGTGATAGACGATGAATTCTCGGGATTTTGGGAAAATGTGAAAATTGTTCGAATTGGTTGGTTATATAGGTTCATATGTATCTAGAATTTTTGTTGTTGTTTTTGTTTGTTGTTTTCTTTGCTAAGTGCGATGGTTGAATTGATAGCGATGGTAGGATTGAGATTAGCTGTATGAAGTCTGAGTAGTACGCTAAGGTTATACTGTCGAAATTTTCTTTGCGAACACACTAAGCATAAAATGTATAGTTGTTTGTTTTTTGGTGTAAATAAAGTGATCCTTGCCGTAGTATCGTAACCATAGCTAAGGACTAAGTGTGGGGTAAACTTAGCTTAACCCGACCTTAGCCGAAGCTAATATGCATTTAGCTTGACATGGTGCTTGTTTATTTGTGTTGACAGGTACAATGGCAAGTAGGCAGGATAAGGGTAAAGGTGCATCTACTTTTGGCACCGGGAGAAAACGACTTAGACTGGGCACAGCAGTCCCAGCTGCACCAGCTGTTCCGCGTGGCCAATGCCGCCAATACGGAACGAGATGGGTAACCGATGAGGGGAAGAAGTGGTACGCTAAACACAAGGAAAACAAATACTTCCTTGAGGAGCATATTGCACGGGAACCACTAGCACAGGAGTTCCCCCGCATAGTGCAGAGGATCGAGGCAGCTGGGCTCAGCTTCATATTTCAGGAGCCCAAGGAGGGCAACCTACATCTAGTCCGGGAGTTCTATGCAAATTGGAACCCGGCAATCAGAAGCCACACAATAAAAATCAGAGGGCAGATTGTCACTTTGGAACCCCAGCAATTAAATGGCATCATTGGAGCGCGGTACATAGACGCCCACGTTCTCCGCCAGCTGAATATCACCCCACCATATGCCGATATCAGACGCACATTGTGTGGGGCTCGATCCACAGCCAGATGGAGCAGACATAAGGAGAGGGGTTTCCACCAGACTCTGCCGTATTCTTAAATGAACAGGGAGGCCAGAATTTGGCTGAAGATAGTCTGTTCGTGCTTAATCCCGGGGGTGCACATGACTGTTGTGACCCGGGACCGTGTCTGCCTGGTGTATGCCCTGATGAAAGGGCTAGAGATTAATGTTGGGGCGGTCATCATATCCGCCATGAAGAGAGCCCGACTACACCAGGGCCACAGGTATGGGTTCGGAGGACTTATCACCACCTTCCTTCGGGGCCTCGACGTCGAGGAAGAGGCTTTGGACTAAATCCCGTAGTTGGAGCGGAGGGCCCTTGATGTGACCAAAACTAAGGCCCCCGACACCACACATGGGCCAGTGTTGACACTTGGCGAGCGACATGCTCACGATGACCAGTACATGGCACGGATGTTTGGTATGCAAATGCTTCAGCTTCGGATTGGTGGGAGACCAGCCACGGAGGAGGAGCTATGGCAGCTGGAGCTGGATTACCTATTTGGCGAGTGGGGCCAGCATTTGTAGAGCCCACTGACGATGATGTCCCCACGGACGAGGAGACACGTCGGGAGGACTCCGATGTGGAGTCCGATGACGACGACGGAGGTGACTCGGACATGGGCGATGAGGCAGCAGCACCGGATGAAGAAGTCGAATATTTCGACTGATCAGGGAGTGCCACCACCCAATTTTGTGATTTTTAATTTTTGTGAACACTGGGGACAGTGTTCGATTTAAGTGTGGGGTAGGGAGTAATTAGGTGCTTGGGCTAGGCTGGTTTGCTGTATGTTTTTCCTCTGTTTTGTTTTGTATGTTTAAGTTTCCCTATGTTTGTGAAGTGCAAACTGGTTTGTATCTGTATATATTTGTGGTAATTGATGATGTGTGTTGTGAAATGTTGTGGTTTGCCAGCTAAGTCTGTAAAAAAAATTTTTGTAAATATTTTCTTATGTTTTTTTTTCTCTATCGAAATGATCGATATTTTTAAAATTTTGCGAAAATATTTTGTACATATTAAAATATTTTGTAAATATTTTTCCATCGAAATGATCGATGTTTTGCAAAATTTTTCGATTTTTATTTTTGGGTTTCTCGGAGTTTGTTTTCGGTTCTTTTACCGAGAATAGTCCCATTGAACCGAAGTCATAGTTAGTGACCGTTCCCTATGATGGATGGATGACGACCGTCTTAAGGGAAATGTAGTCGGTAGGAGTAGTGATTTTAATTTGTTTTCAGTTTTTCTTTGGTGGATTACATCACGGAACCTGTAGTTACTATGTAGTTGTGAAATTATGGTTGTGTGTTGTAACTGATATTCAAAATGTAAAAGTGATTCGTTTGAAAGCATGCAATTTTGTAAATATGTTGAGTTACCTTGGCTGTAGAATTCGATTCGGTGTGATTGAGGCTTAATTCTGAATTCATGTAATTGGCTAATTAAAGAGTCTGTGAATGCATCTTGAATCGAGCATGTGCATGAAGTGTGAAGTGAGGTGTTGTTATTCCATGCTATTGTGAAGTGTCTAGAACTTGCCTGGTGTGTGTACAAAACGAAATGAAGGAGGTGTAGTGTTGGAAAGGATGTAGGCATTTCTTTGTTTTAACCAAGAGTTTCTATTTTTTTCTTGTCATACACTACCTTTTTATGTGATTGTATACCCTAGTCAGCCCGTTGAGCCTTTAGCCGATTATTTCTTTTTTTTGTCCAAGATTGTATAAACTAAGCCTAATTCTTTCTTTTCATTAGCCGTAAAGTCTATACAAAACTCTTAAGCGCTTAAGAAGAACAGAAAAATTTTTCCCAAAGTGTCAAAGAGTGAGAATAGTGGGAAGAAAAAGAAAAGCAGAGTGAGGAAAGAAAAGAAAAGGTTGAAGAGGCACTTGTTATAATGAAATGATAATGAAGGTGCATGAAAAACATTTGTTGTTGTGTCAAGTGTGTTTGGTAAATTGGGCCATACGAAAGTAAACCAGCATGAATGGGATGATGAAAAAAAGAAAAGAGAGAAACAATGTTCATGAGTTGATGGGAATGTGTTGAAAAGGCGCTTAATGATGCTAGTGGCTATTATTGGCTAATCCAATATGTACTAGTTCCATAGCTTCCATTACAACCCATTAAAGTCCTACGTGATCTTACATTGCATTTCTCTATATTAGTGGAGTAATACACTAAGGGCAAGCCTATGGGTCATGACATGAGGCATGTGAATTCTTTTGGGAGAGAGAGTGAAATTAATTTCTACATTCCCCTACTTGAATGTTTGTGTGTCACATGAACAAAAAGGGGAAGATTCTCTTGAGTTGTGAGGGCACATGCTTGATGAAAGATTGATGTTCGTGTCGGATATCTTGATTAGTTGATTTGCATGAATTTGCCGATATCGAGGGTCGATTCTTAAAGTCTAGGAAGTCTTGATGTATTAAAGGTCGTTGCATTGTAAGACCATGCATGTTTTCTTGATGATTTACAATATTGAATGATCGGTATGACCGTAGCTCAAATTGTCGCACCATAGTGGCGAAGGTTGGGATGTAATTTGCATGAGTTGTGTATGTTTTGTTCGAGGACGAACAAGGATTTAAGTGTGGGGTAAGTGATCTTGGGCAGATTTATATGCCCAAGTGATACTCAAATGTATCATTTTCGTCTTGTTTATTGTGCAATGTGTATACATTTTCATGTAATTGGTAATAAAATGTGAATTTATACTAACCAACATGACTAGCATTGTTTTGTAGGTAAAACATGATCTTGAGGAGCTAAAAGGCATGTTGGAACAATATCGGAGTTGGACTAGGATGCGAGCACGAAAAAGACATTGGACTGCACAATGTAAAGGGGCTCCGCGATGGAGCCGTGCCACGCTACTATCGCGGAGGCACACTGCCTGGAGGGTGATTTAATTGTCAATTTCCAGTGGAGCCTCGCGATAGCTCCGTGGCACGGAGGCAAGCCACCGCGTTGCATGCCGTGCCACGTTGAGGCTTTATTCCCGGACCACAGATTTCCAGTGAGGGTCCGCGTCCACGCCATGTCACGGAGGCAGTTCTCCGCGTTGGCCTCCGTGACACGTTGCTTGTTATTCCGGGAAAAATTCCCAATAGTATAAATAGAACACTTAGGCTTATTTTTAATTAATTCAGACTTGGTGGAGCAAGGACGTGGGTTACAGGCAGTTGAGGGACGAAAAAGCTAAGGGTTTTTCTCTCTTTCTTTCTTCTTTCAATCAATTGTTTGTATGATTAACACTTGTTTTAGGATGATTAATCCACAAATGAGTGGCTAATTCTCTTCCTTGCTGAGGTTATGAACAATGGTGATGAATTTTGATTATTGAATTGTATGGTTTTTCATCTTCTTCTTCTATATTGTTCTATTAATTCTTGTTTCTACTGCATTAGTGTGTGGCCGACATTAATGTACATCTAAAAAGTCCGATTTCACTCGAGAGAGCACGAAATTGGAAAGTTGTGAATTAATAGGATATTGTTCTTAACTTGATTTGGGAAAATTGGGTTTTGATGTGCTTTCCTGATAGAAATATACTTGAAAGCCGTATTAGTCAATTTAGGAACCGAAATTATATTGCGAGGTCATAAATTGCATTTGATCATAGAAATGTAGACGGATGGTTTATGATTCTTAAGTGAGATTAAATACGAGATTTTTAATCTCTTGGCTAATGTTCTTGGCTAGCAACTAGAAGAGAAGAATAACCGAATTATGATGATAATCAAGTTCATTACTTGTTCTTAACCTTGGCATGCTCATATCCATAGTTTAAATTCAAAGTAGATATTTGTTAATAGTTTTAGTATATAATTTATAAACAAAATTATTTAACTTTTGGTTACGTTGTTGTCAGCATATATAGAAGTAAGAGAGAATATAGTATATTTGAGCAATTTTTACTTATCCAGAGTCTCCTTGGTTTGATATTTGGCTTACTTAGCCACTTTATTACTTGTTTGACCACGTGCACTTGTGTGTCGGTTTTTCACCCATATAGAAAACCACCGAACAACGAGGTATGGAGGTTGACATCACTCTAGTGGCCATTAATTCTCTATTATGAGAGGATGAGTTTGACACCTGCTCTGAATAGCCTGAATTGCTGACAAGGAGAACCAGTTCACATGGATATCTCCAGTCATTGCTGTAGACACGCCTTTTTGGGCCACAATGGGTGGCGAGATTTCTTGCCATGATCTTAAGTTTGAATCTTTGGTTAGACTTTATTTGTGGCCACACCATACCTTCAAGGTATGAGCAACGAGTTAGTTTGGAAGCAACTATCCTCATCACTTGCATCATGACAGGGGTCCCTGTAAATTTCCGGAAAATTTTGGTTGTCAGATGAAGAAAAAAGCAAGAAAAGCTGGCACTTCAATGCCCTACGTTGTTCTTATATCTCAGCTATGCCTGCAAATCGAAGTACCGCTGTTCCCTAATAAAGCTCCAAGCTCCGCTGCAGGTGTCATTATTATGGATCAAAAAAGGAATGCAGATGCTCCCAAGAGCAAGAGGAAGCGGCTGTAAGCCTTTGATGTCCCAGAAGGATATTTTTCTCATGGTTCTGAGCAAGCCCCTTTGGTTGCCGATCTTAATATGCTACACCCAAAGGCAAGGACAAGCTTCAAGCGAAGCCTCTACTAGGGAGCCTCAGTCTCGCCCACATCTTCCCAATGAAGCAGTCTCCACAAACTTGTAGAGATGCCTAACTCTCATGAGAGCCAGCTTCAGAAGTTGGCTAAAAGTCTCCCTATCCTTATAGCCCAAATGGTGAAAAAGGAGATGAATTCCATGTATGAGAGTCTGACCAAGCTATGCTCACGTATGGATGTTGTGGAGGGTGTTGTCACCTATCTCCTAATTGAAGTAAGAGAATGGAAGAGTTAGATGTCCATGGATATGCCCGACATGAGCGCCCTTGACGCAGCGATGATTGCCCCTTCTACAGTTCGAGGCCCCATTGATGACTTGTTCGAGGAGGGATGAGGTGGAGGATCTGGGCAACGAAGGGCAAGATTGGGAAGCTGATGAGGATGACGACGAGTAACCACTTCAGGGAGTTCTCGCCCTTTTTGTTTTATATGCATACATTGGGGACAATGTAGTGTTTAAGTTAGGGGTGGGATGACTGTTCCTTTTGTGGTGGTCATTTGTTTTAGTGATGATTTGATGTGGCCCGTGTCGGGCTTTTATTTTTAAGTTGTGAGGATTTGTGAGCCTTTGTCGGGCTCATTTTAACAATATTTGATGATTGCCCTTGCAAGCCTGTTTGTTTTATTTTTAAAGATTGGTGAATGGTTGTTGAGCCTTTGTTGGGCTCGAAATGGATGAATAGAAAAATTATCTTTGTTGTTAGTGCTAATGAATGGGTCTTTGTTTTAATTGCCTAAAGTTTGTGACCTGAGGTTGATTCTTTCCTTTGTAAATAGTATATAATGAATAAACTCCAAGTGTTTTCTTTATTCCATGATTCTTTCCTAAGGAGCAATTTCTTTTTCTTTTCCTTTTGTTGTCGAACTGTGTGACATTTCCCAATGATAAATTGTGAGACGACTTTCTTAAGGGAAAATGTCATGTTTTCTTTGAGTCTTTTGTGAAACTATTTTTGATAGGTACCACTGAAATTTTTGTGTGGCATGAAAACTGAATTTGAAAAAAAGGGTATTTGAAATGAGAAATGTAGTACTTTTGTGTCATACATCGCATATTTCCTGTTTGGCTTGTGGATTCACATACTCTGTTGTCTTGAATCAAAATCTTGTGATAATAATGACTTATGTGAACTCTTTGGATGTGGTTCCTTGTGTGGTAAGGTCATTTAAATGAGTCTCATGCATCTCTACTTGTCTAGAACTTTCCCTAAGTGTGACTCAAGGAGAAATCCTAGATGTCGCTACACTTAGAGCATGATTTTAGGCTTTCTATTGATTAATCACTTCAGCTAAA
The DNA here is from genome assembly GCA_035772735.1 of Datura wrightii. Taxonomy (NCBI): domain Eukaryota; kingdom Viridiplantae; phylum Streptophyta; class Magnoliopsida; order Solanales; family Solanaceae; genus Datura; species Datura wrightii. The sequence goes on from JASDFA010000019.1 coordinate 39,160,435, forward strand.
ATGACCTCAGAAAACATCTTTCCTTGCTAGCCAATATTGAACCTTTGGACTATTTTATTCTTGGAAACCACATTACAAGCCCAATGTCCCTTTGTAATCCTCTTCTTTGGCACCCATCCTCCCTAATTGCTAGTGATGAATAAATGAAAATAATGGGGACTTGAAGTCCAATACATAGGAAGAGATAAGAAAATCAATGGAAAAGAAGCAAAAAGCCTATGTTTGGGGGGTCTATAAGAAGGGGAAAAATGTGATGAACTTATATGTGAGATAGCACCAAATTGTGATCAAAATGAATGAAATAATGGGTTGAGAAACCTTTAATAAACAAAGGAGAAAAAGAATAGTAAAATGGTATTACCTCTTGATTAGATGAGGCATAATGTGAGAAGCCAATAGAGTTACATGGAGGGCTTTTGAGAAATAAAAAGATGAAGATGAATGAAAAAGGAGGAATAAGGTGGAGTGATCTAAAAAGTTTGATGGGAGGTTAAAAGTATTCACAAAAAAACATTAGGGATGTTCTAGTCACTATAGCTAAATATTTGTCCTACCCTTACTCCTAGCCTTCATAATGACCCGCAAGTCCTAATTGATTTTGAGTGTAGTTGCTCTATATTAGTGGCTAGTTACATGAAGGTCAAGCCTATGGGTCAAGTTGTGCACATGGAATTTCTTTTGTGAGAGTGAGTGTGATCGTCTTATTCTATAATCTCTTGTGTGTGCACTTCTTTATGATGAAGAAAGGAGATTCTCTCTTGTGGTGAGTGACATCACTCCCTTTGAGGATATGCTTACATTGATGTAAAGATGTGATTGAGGCATGAGCAGTGTGAGTTTCAAGGCAAGCTTTGAATGTGAAATGATTGCGATTTGAGATGACATGTGTGTTTTTTTGGATAAACCATGTCCTTGTTTTGAAAAATGAAAGCAGTTATAAATCATGCCTATTCATTATGGTTACCTCTTGAAACTCAGTTATGAATCATGCCTATTCATTGTGGTTACCTCTTGAAACTTTCTCACATTTCAGGGGGAGTCATTTCTCTTTTTCCTTAAGTTGGTGAATATTTTCGGGTTGTCTTAGGTTCATTGGTCCTTGATGCATAACTTCATATTTGAAATGCTTTCCATTTTCTCAATTGAAAAGAATTGCATTACTTTGAGGACAAGTAATGGTTCAAGTTTGGGGGTCTGATGAGTTGGTAATTTACTAACTCACTAGGCTCTTAAACCTGAGTTTTTGCTTAGTTTTCAAGTGAATTGTGTGGATTTTATGCCTTTTCTCCTTGATTCTTGTAGGTACTTAACTTGAACGGATTAAAACATGAAATTGACAAAAAAAACATAGAAATAGAGTTGGTCACTGGTGCTCCACCGGAGGACACTGGCAAAATGTTGGGTTGACCGCAGTTGCCTACTGTATGTAAGAAGGTTGGAAACCGGCGGACCGCAGATCACCGGTGCCAACACCGAAGTTCTAAAGAACTTACTTCTAGGAGCTGTGACCAACCGATGGTCCACAAATTAGCACCGATGGACCGTCGGTGCCAGCACTGAAGAGCCAAAAATCTCACTATCCTTCATCTAGAACTGACTGACATTTCACGAACCTGCACCAATGAACCGCTGGTGAATCGCAAGTGAGGCCCGTCAACTAGGGGTAAAAATGTCAAGCACAAAAAAAGGAGCAGATCTGTATCCTATTTTTGTACCTCTCATAGAAGAACCAAATATATCATTCTAGAAAGTATTGATTATTCTATTGCTTTTGGCTTGTATAAAAAGTAGAGAGAAGTAGAAAGAGAAAGAGTCATCTTCTTCATTAAGAAGGTAGAAAACTCCATTGGAGTTCAGACCTTGCTTGAATTTCTCTTACACAAATTTATGAATGGATATTGAATTATTATTTAATGCAATGTCTTACTTTACTTACATGAGTAGCTAAATTCTTTGTTAAGGGTGTGTGAATGATTGGGGTTGATTTGGATTGGGTATTGTATATTTGATCTTAGATTTGCTCAATTAGTGTTTTCTTTGAATTTAAAGTTGAAAACTCATAGTTGCAAATGTGGGTTGCATTTCCTTACTTTAATTTTAATTGAAAAAGGAAATTAAGGTATGGGTGAGGAAACATTAATGGGTATTTGAGTGATAATTATATGTAGGTTTGGGCTAGGATAGCCAAAATCTATTATTACAGATTCATTAAGGATTGAAGCTAGAAATAATGAATCTATGCCCAAATTGATATGGTTGTGTTGAAGAGAAACCTTGGGATTTGAGAAAACCCAAGGTATAAGATATCTAATTGGTTAAGAAACTTAAGATGTTGCTTAATCTGCAGCTAACCATACTGTTGAGTAAATATAGGACCAATTAACAATTCCAACCCATTGAAGCACTTATCAATATCACACCCCTAGTAGTCTCTCCATTGGTCTTTTCTATCTTTGCCCCTGTTTTTAATGTGCAATTCTATGTTTTATTTTATAAATTGTGATTCCCCCAATTTTCTCTTATTTGTCTTGCAATATTAATGCGAATTAGTTTAATTTAATAGACGAATATTTTGTGATCAGTTGACACTCCCTGTGGGATTCGACCTTGATATCCGTCGGGTTATTTATTTTGATACCATGACCGTTTATGCTCCTTCATAAAGAAGAGTGTAGTTTGGAAGTTATCACTTAATCCCCACTAAAAAGACCCCAATACGAGATGAGCTAGGAACTTAGGATTTTATAAAAACTCCCCTAGGTATTCGTTTCAAAACCTGACCGTCCATATCCAACGGGCCTCACAACGGATCTTTAGTTTTGACCATGGATCGTTGGAACTAGTTGTTGATTCTAAGCCTGGAAAGTCAGTTTCTGGACTCTAATCAATGAACGGGCTTGAAGACTTGTTGGATGTAACAATGGTCTCTGTATCCAGTCGTAGTAACGGGAAGGATTTCGAAAAACTTCTGAACTTCTCCCAATGGACGAACAGAATGACCCGTCGTCAGAAACAACGAGTTGTTATTTCCTATTGTTGTCACTGGAGGGATTTCTAACCAGTTATGCATTTCTTCCAATAGCTCCTTACGACGAATCATTCTACCTAACCACGACACATTGCCTGGCTTGTTGTTTGGGAGAGACTTTTGCTTACATGTTGAATTTAACAAAACAGGCAACACAATGACTCGTTGCCACTAATTACGGATCGTTGCACCACTCGTTGAGTATGAGCAATGAAAACTGCTGGGTTGACAATGCGTCAGACAACGGGTCATTGTTACTAACGACGACTCATTGGTTGAGTCATTCTGAGATAAAATTTTTTGATTTTTCATTCCAAGTCTGAGTTTGGTCTAAGAAACTTTTGGGGTGTTACATAATGTCAAAGAATGAATATGATTAGCATCCTTAGCAAAACACTAGTGTGTCACCAGTTTTCCAGAGGGAGTTTCTTCTTAAAATAATATTAAAATGTTGAGTAAAAAAGTATCACACCTTTATACTAATTATGCTTGCAAAAACAAATGTTCTATTCATTTTCCTAAGCCTGAACAATCGTTTTATTTTTAAAATCTTCTATAAGAAAAATGACCCCTAAAATGAATAATCTTATTTCATACCATTTTGTTGAATAGGGAAGGATTATATGTTCTTATAAAATTTCATACAGATTTACAAGTAAATTTATCATCAGCATAAGTAGTCTATATGGAGTATCCTTAAGATTGATTAATTTATTGGTAATTCTGATAATAGTAGAGACAATATTGAGAGGATTAACTTTTTGGGAATATTCCATCCATTACCAATAAAGAAATTTGATACCTGACCTTTGATTGAGGTTGAAGCCAAATTCAAAGTACCTATTATCCAAAGAGGAATCCTTCCAGTAGCATTGGTCATTTACCCCACTTTCCTCCAAAATCGGGCCAACTTGCTTAATTTAGTGCAGTTGTCCCATGAAAAATTAAAGATCCCACTATTGAGTTTTCACCGAATGAGATAATCAATTTTGGTCCTCACCTTCATCATTTAATTTTCCCAGCATTGAGATTAGTTGTAGTTCACTTTCTTGGACATTAAATGTATCCTTTTAGCATATTTAGCATTTACGAAGTCATTCCACAAGAAATGTTTAGTTTATTGCCACCATAATTTTGCACCAAAGTTATCAACAATCTCTTGTTTGGTTCTTATACAAATACCCCCTTCTCCAGTTGGGTAGCATATTTTCTGTCAAGCTAGGTAGTGGTGTTTTAATTTTTGTTCCTTGGCTCCCCAAAGAAAATTAGCGTAATTTTTCTCAATTTGCTCCATTATTCCTTTGGGAGGAATACATATAGACAGAAGATGTATACGCATACTTTAAAGCATGTGCTTGATCAAAGTAATCTCCCCCTTACAAATAATACAGTTCCAAGCTCCTAATCTCTTGAGTATTCTGGTTGCCACTTCTGTAAAGTGTTCTGTCTTTTTTATTGGGAGAAATCCAAATATTTAATAAGAAACTTCCTTTTATATATTTGCAAACTATTGGAAACAATGTTAGTTCGTCTAATGGAGGAATTTCTAGAAATTAAGAAATAACTCTTGTCTCTATTTATCAAGTGTCCCGAGTTTATCTCAAATTTATGAAAACATTCAATCACTTTTCTAAAGGTATAAGAATATCCTGCGTAAAAAATAATTAAGTTATAAACATAAGATAAATGGTTAATTTTTGGTCCACTAGGATGTATAGCAAAACTAATGAATTTAGGATAATCATAAAGGTTGTTGAGCATTCTAGATAGTGTTTCTACTGTAATAATGAACAGAGAGAGGGATATAGGATCCCATTACATAACCCCTCTTTTAGACTTGAAGAATCCATGTCTGTTACTGATCTTGGGGAAATTTATATGCCCAAGTGATACTCAAAGGTGTCATTTTAGCATTGTTTATCTATCAATGTTAATACATTCTCATGCGATTGATAATAAAATGTGAATTTATACTAACCAACATGATTAGCGTTGTTTTGCAGGTGAAATATAATTTTGGGAAGCTAAAATGCGTGTTAGGAGAGATTGGGGTTGGACTCGGATGTTAGCAAGGGAAAAAGCATTTGAAGGCACAAATTAAAGGGGCTCCGCGATGGAGCCGTGTCACGCTGCCATCGCGGATGCCTTCTGCCTGGATAGAGATTTTTTGCCAAAATCTAGTGAGGGTGCGCGTTGGGGCCGTGGCACGTTGGCCTAGCCCCGCGTTGCACACCGTGCCACGTTGGGCCTTATTACCTGGACAATCAATTTCCAGTAAGGGTCCGCGTCAGTGGCGTGTCACGGAGGCAGTGCTCCGCGATGCACTCCCTGACACGTTGGTTGTTATTCCGGAAAAAATTCCCACTAGTATAAATAGAACACTTAGGTTCATTTTTTAATTATTCTGATTTGGTGGAGCAAGAACGTGGGTTATAGGCAGTTGAGGGGACGAAATTATCAGGGTTTTTCTCTATCTCCTTCTTCTTTAATTCAATTTCTTGTATGTTTAACACTCATTTAACGATGTTTAATCCACAAATGAGTGGCTAATTCCTCTTCTTGCTGAGGTTTAGAACAATTGTATTGAAATGTAGTTATTGATCAATTGGGTTTTTCATCTTTTCTTCCATGGTTGTTCTATTGATTCTTGTTCTTACTGCATTAATGTGTGGCCAATGTTAATGTATATCTAAAAAGTCCGGTTTCACTCGAGAGAGCAAGAAATTGGAAAGTTGTGAATCAATAGGATATGATCTTTTCTTAGTTTGGGAAAATTGAGAATTGATTTACCTTCAGGATAGAAATATACCTGAAAGTCATATTAGTCAATCAAGGAATCGGTTTTGTATGGCTAGAACATGAATTTCGTTAAATCACAGAAATGTAGGTGGACGGTTCATAATTCTTAAGTTGGGTTAAATACGAGAGTTTTAATCCATTGGCAATCATTCTTGACTAGCAACCAGAGGAGAGATTAACCAAAAATTGTATCAATAATTAGTTTCTATACATGTTCATTTAGCCTCAGCATGCTCACATTCATAGTTCAGACTCACATTAGATACTCGTTTTAGACTTAGCATACAATTAGAAATCAAAATATCAAACTCTTCTTTGCACTGTTGTCTTCATTTTTAGAGTAAGTATAGTAACACTTAAGTAGATTGTTACCTTATCCGAGTCCGTGTGGGATCGATACTTGGCTTACTTAAGCCACTTTACTACTTGTTCGACCACGTGCACTTGCGTGTAGTTAAATACCCCAAAGCAGACGCGAACAGTTACCATTAGTAAGAATAGTATACCATATATTAGAGATTATATTTCAGATATTGTGAATCCATTCCTCAAAGAAATCTATGTCCCCCCATTACACCACACATAAAGTTCCAAGACTCTCTATCATAGGCTTTATCCATATCACCCTAGAACATCATATTTTCACCTTTGTTAGGTTTTCTGATGTCATGGATGATTTTCTAAGCAAGTAGCACATTTTTTCGAATAGATTTTTCTTTCACAAATTCACTCTAATTAGGGATATGAGTTTAGGTATGATATTAGCCAATCTATTGTTCATCACTTTAGAAGCAATCTTTTGAGTGATATTATTGAGGCTAATAGGTTTTGAAAGCAGAAAGGGGTTGAGGGGAATCTACTCTAGAAAGTAATATCAAAAATAGATAATGCAATCCAAAGGGCTCAATGTTTGGATCATAGCTTAGGTGGATGAAGGAGCACAAGATGTCCAAGAGAGTGAAGAAAATGGCTACATGTGCAACTAACCGTTCTTGGATTTCAAAGAAAAAGGAAGACCACCCAAATAAGGGCCTTTCTCATTAACGATATATTTGTAATAATCTTCCCTTTTCTTTAGTTAGCATAAATAGGTGTTAATTTAATTTGAAAGGTTGATTATTCATGATATAAGGTTTTGACTTGATAGTTTATTTGAGTGTAGAGAGCTTTTCTAAATCTTTGAATTGTTCTTGTGTAGAATGAAGGACTGCAGGGTAGATTATTTCCCTTGAGGTCTATTTAGAACTAGGTGCTAATTGATTTGTGAATTTGTGGTCTTTATGCCTTCACAAAAGTTGCTAATTTCAATTAATTTTGTGTCTTACCTGCCTTTACTTTTTTTCCTCTATCATTTGGTATCAGAGCTAGGATTAGTGTTGTGTATATAACCCTAGTTTTTGGATTTAGGTATTAAATCAAAAATAAAAAATTTGAAAATTCCTTCAAAGAAAAAATTCAAAAAATTTTCTTGCTTGATTTGTTTTTTTGACACTAGATTCTTGTTCCTTGTGTTTTTTGAGTCTAGATCTTAGGTTTCTATTGAAATTTAAGTTGTGGATATCAATCTACCATTAAACACTTAAAAAAATTGTATTTGGGTCTTGTTGATTGAGCTTGATTTGTAGCTTAATTTAATTGGGTTTTGTTCTCTATATCAAAGGAAAGAAAATCCTAAACTTTGAGGTGATTTGGAAAAGTTTTGGACAAGAGTTTGTTCTTTATTTTCTTGGTGTTCTTGAAGAGCTTCATATCTTCAAAATGAAGAAGAAGACCTAAAGGTACATTTGATCCATCTTCTCTTTAAAATTCTTTTCAAAAAGTGTTAGTGGATCTACTTGATAAAAATTATTAGTTGAAAAAAAATTAAATTTTTAAAAAAATCTCATCTGTGAAAAAAAATTAGCCACCTCAGTAGCATCTTCCACACAACTATCAGTAAGCAGCTACCTTAGCATAGACAGCTCCAGTCAGCAACATTAATTTTTTAAAGAAGAATCATTTCTACTTTGGATGCCCTGTCAGTGCCAACGAGGCGCCACTTCAGGTCCACCAAGCTTTAGCACAGTGCCACTGCATCTGTAGTTCCTCACTCACATCTCAGGCATGTGAGGCACACTTCCAGAGATCAAATTGCAAGTTTTTTTGGATTTTTGGCCAAAATTTTTTAAGTGCTGGGACTTTTTTGGACCCCAAAAATTTTCTAAGTGTCCAACCTTCATAGTTCTTCTCTCAAACTCAAAATTCTTTCATTTACTATAATAATTAACATCTAATTAATATTTTTAATTAGTTCTTCATCATTTCCATCCCATTAATTCTCAAAAACTAGTTAACATCAATTAATTCATTCTATCTTCTGCTACTTAGTTTTTTTATGTCTGATTTTTTTTTTGTGCTTCTTCTTCTACCATTTTTCTTCTTTATTCTCATTGAAAATTGTTGATTCCATTCTTTTATCTTTAGCCTCATGAGTCAAATAAGAATCCATTCTAGACCTCAAGTAGATATTAGACACTTGTAACTCAAGGGATTATACGAGTTGTAATTCTTAGGTTGTGGCAATTATGTAGCATATAAGGTGAACATTCCTTAAGAGATTGTGAGTTATCTTCATTAACATAATGTATTTTCTTGATTTAATTTTGTGTTTTCAATAGGTATATGGATAATCAAGAAGATAGTTTTGTGTTTTCAGTAGGTATGATGGCTAATCAAGAAGAGGAGAATCGAGTACCCACCTAGAAATCCACTTTAAATGATGTGATGAACATGATCTCTGCCTTATATTCTTGACTTGGGTGGTTGGCTAATATGGATAATCATTTGGTAGAACTTACACATGAAATAGATACTCTTTTTCTACTCCTTTCTATCACTTCCATGGGCAAAAAAGTGGAGCTCGTCATGGCTCTTCTTCACCGATATCACCCCAACTTTTTAATAGGATATTCTATCCCGCCTCCACCACTCCAATACCATATTATAACATGAATTACCTAATACTAACCTACCATATATACCTCTACCATAACCATATATGCCTTTTTCTCCACCAAATATTTTCCTTTTAATTCGTCATGTCCAGCCACTTTGAAATGTCCAACCTTTGGGTTTGTGAATTCCACGAGGAGTTATAAGAGGAGTTTTATGATGTTTACAAAACTTATTACAGAAAAATTAGGGGATAAAACATGAATTTTCAAGGTCCTCACCATGGAAGAGAAGGTCAACATGGTCCTATCCCTCAAATGGGTAGGCATGGGGGTGTTCATAGAAGTGATGGCCACCGTGGCCAGGGTTATCATGCTGAACTTGTCCAAGGTAATCAAGTTGATAATCTCACTCCCCACTTCTTTAAAATGATGGAGGTACTTCTTCTCGCCCTCTTAAATGCTTCAAATGTCAAGACTTTGGCCATAGAATGAGTGAGTGCCCAACCGGAGGGCGTTCGTTGTAATGGTTGATGACTCTCCTTTCTATAATGACTTGAATAATGTTAAGGGGATTGACATTGAGGATACTTATGATGAGGAGTGTGAGGAGGTTGGAATTCCTTGTGGAGTAACCAAATGGGTCTTGGTAATTAAGGATCAAGAAGGAGAGATCACTGTTCCAATGTATGCAATAAAGCGATCTATGATAAGAGAGGCTATAGATGAGCCTTCGTGTGATCTTCAATGTACTATAGCTACACTTAACACTTCAAATATTTCCAATGAATAAAGTGTGAGTGATAGCTTGTCTTTATGTGGGATTATGTTTCTCTTCCATGTATTAATGATGTTAACGTTAAGAGTGTCCAAACACTAGTTGATCCTTTTGATGACCAAATTGATTCTTCTTGCAAGATCGATTTATGTTCACCTAGTGTCGACACTTGTGTTTTGGATTCTAATATATTAAATACATATAGAATCACGAGAGAAGAAATTCATAAAGGAATTTAGAGTTTTTGAAACAAAAGGGTTTTATCCATAGAAATCATAGAAATTGATATTTCATTTTTAAATCATGGCTTGAAACTTGGGGTTTGGGCATAAGGATGAAAGGAAATCCTTATTGAGAATCTCACATACCTGGAATTATTCATTCCTTAACAAAAGCTTGAGACCCAGAAGATTGGAGAAGATGAACCCTAGCTTCCTTGAGAGACTTGAGACCTTGTCATTTGAATCTAAGGTGTTTGATGAGGGGAATGAGAGTCTGGGCTAAGAAAAAACCTTGATATCCCCCCTTAGGAAATTCAAAACGACCTGGTTTAAGTTAAAATCATAGAAAGTTATGAAAGTACCCCCGAAAACTCAACTGAAAATACATGTGCAGGCATAATTGATCATGCCACGAGTCGTTGATTCTCACTACACTCGTGGTGACCACTCCTTATCACTAATCCCCCTCTTGCCCAATCTTTGAACTTATCCCCACGGCTCGTCAGGATGACTCATCCTTTGTTATCATGAGTCATGATGTCCTCTTGTGGTCCCTGCGCTGACTTTGAACCATTTCTAAACCTCATCCAACGACTCATCAGAACAAGTACTTACATGGCACCACAAATCATCACTTGAATTGTGGTCTTTGGGAGAAAAGTTGGCAAGTTTTTGGGCTTCAGCTATGCTACTTTGACATAACGAGTTATTACTACCTCCCACGCCTTGTACATGAGCCATGACAACTAGAAAAGGGAAGATTCCTGAATGCTCACAACGATTGATATGAAGAGTCATTGGGACATACCACGACTCGTCACTTAAGTCATTCTGTGGAAAAATGTAGGTTTTACTACTGATTTCTACTTCAAGTCTAGTGTCTGATCTTATAAACTTTTAGGGTATTAGAGAATCATAGAGGAACAAGGTGGGTCTGTTAGAGTAGTTCCGTATGTTTGAGAGTTACTACTAGAATCCTTCTCGATCACCCTTAGAGGCATACTCAGTGGACTGGCGGTGGTCACCAGAGAGATTCCACTGGATGCCCCATAAAGTTACTGTTACTTCCTAGGAAACTACCTACTTTTGAGAGAAGTTTCTATTTGTATATAAACCTCAAGGAAAGTAAATATCATAGCTCAGGTAAAATGCTAAATTTAGTCTTCTTAAAAGCACTGTTAAACTTATGATTCCCTTAGTCCTGAGGAAATCACATACAAACTTACTTGACTCACACTTCTTGAACAATCAAGCCTCAATCAGTTTTCATTATACCCAATTGTGTTCTAACACATTATGAATGTCATCCACTTTATTCCTCCAAGTGCCCTTATTCACACCTTATCATATGTCTTTCTATAACCCTCGATTTCCCCCCACAATATTCAATGATGTCATTGCATTCTCCCTTTTAAGTGGATCATCAATATTTGAATCATAACTCAATTTTACCATTTCCTTCTCTCAGGGAACATGCACCTCATTTCACTTCTGACTTCATTCTTGAGTATCATTTCTTACTAACCGATACTTTTATAGTGTTCCCTTCTAACTAGTGATGTTATCACCTAATCCTTGAGATTTCTGCTTTATCACTTATATTCAATAGGAATTTTGAGCTTGTTTTATTTCTCTAAGCTTAATCATACGATCTAGAATAGAAAGAATGAGTAACTTCTTAAATGTCTGTACAACCTCTCCATTATAGATATGGACTCTACTAGTCACAGTTCTATAGACTCCCTAGACATATGAAACTCATTGCTTGATATCAAATTTGTCATGTCTTAAAGTTTTAGTGGGACGGACCAACACCCGGCCCCTTAACTTTGACCCAGCAAACCAACCTTACATGAATTATGAACATGTTTCATGTATTAGAAAAATAAAATCCTTTTGTAAAATCTCTTTTTCATTTGCAAGGAATAAACTACAAACACAAAAATAATTGATCTTTCGAACTCTTGTAAAATAGTAGGTGTTCAACATAATAATATAGTCCTACAAAGCGAGGCATTACTGAGAAATACCATGACATACATTATCAAATGTGTATATAGAACCTCTATGATAGTAATATGAGAGAGAAAATATAGGGACAAGGCCCGAACATACCTAAAATATACAAAAGACATGACAAACGTGCCTTGGAAGATAATAGGTCTCACCAAAAAGAGGGAAATATAGTGCTTAGCGAGGATCTGTTAGTTTTGAGAACATGTACCTGCATCGTACATACGCTGCAACTCCCACGGCAAAAAGTGATATGAGTACCATGAAATAACACTCACGTAATAAAATATAACTGAATATAAGATAATATAGAGAGAGTGAATAAATGACACAATTTATAGAATGAGGAGTGAAACATGAGGATGACAAAAATATTCTTCAAATTCAACATGTAACACTTTACAAAACTTTAAGTAAGCATATACCTTATACTTTAAAAATACATATACTTTTTTGTGGGGGATTCCTAGACATTGACATAGGGGATCACCATGTGTATGTTCATAGAAGTCAAGCACCTTTTCCTCGTCGACTGGGATGCTCATTGTAATATCATATGGTTTTGATTAATATTTTAGCAATTATAAATCCCACCTATAGGAGAAAAATAATCATAAAACATTGTTTGAAACAATGGAACAATCTTTGACCTACATCGGCACACATAATGACGATCGAGTATTGGACCCTTTTATCAAATACCTTCTCACCAGAGAACTAGCAATACTTCCAAAACATGTTTTAAAAATGCTGGATCCTATAACCCTTTCTCATAAAATCATAAATATGACTCATCAGCTCATAGTATCATTTTCGCCTTAAATCATAAAGCTTACACATAAGAAAAGCTAATCAAATTATTACATGTGAAATCATGTAGATGCATAATGAAAAACTCGTATAATTCCTAACAATATTTAAGGAAAACTATCATTATTTCAAGACATATGAAGAAGTTTTTCAATTTAAATCATACTTGAGTTATTACGAAGTCAAACAACTTGGCTCCATACAATTTGAATCATAAGAGTCATATATGAGCTATGAATATACTGATAATCAAAGAGGGGGTGAATTTTAAAAAATAACATTAGTCGACTATCATATTGGATCAGTCAACTCAATTCCTACAGAAGGTGTTAGTAATAATAAATTAATCTATGAGAATAAAAGATAAAAGACACAATAATTTATCCTGGTTCGGATCACCCTTGTGGTGCCTAGTCCAGTCCCGTTGGAGTATAAGGGTATCCCTTTGAGCTTTCAAGTCGTTATACAGGAGTATGACACCAATCTTTGGTGACAAGTAATTAATTTGATACAGCCTCTACCTGTATATCTATCTGACTATTTTTATCTTTTGATCTCACTAGTAATGCTTTTAGGATTACAGTGATTGAATAAGAACAGACTTGTTACTTTGATCAAGTGAAGTTGTACAATGTAACGAGTCTTCAGAATCCTTATTTAAAGACTCATTCGTACGTTCCGACAGGGATACAAGATTAATCCCTTTGATTTTGTTTTGCTGCTCATCAAGGTATAACCCAAGGGATTTTTCCCTAATCATAACCTTTGAATGGATATCAATCATAGATTGAAACCTTGATTGACTTGGGGATGATTTCTTCCTTTCGAGGTCTTTATTCAACTGGAATATTCCGTAGATCTAGCTTCTTTAATTTTCAATCAATTTCTTCCTTTTGAATCGATCTTCCTTCCATAGATATTTCTCATACGAGATCATGGTTTGTTCCTCGATTTTAGCTGAGTGTTGATCCTTTGGTTTCCTCAGTGCATTGTCAAGTCAGCTGAATTTCCATTCTTGTAGCTGGATTCGTTGTTCGAATTGTGATTTGCTGATTTAGCTAACCTGCATTTAATTTATCATCATTGAAACATATTAGTGCAACAATCTCCCCTTTTTGATGATGAAATAATTTAGGGATGTGACATAGGGATACTTCCCTATTTTAGGAGTCCTTCTGTGGTTTTCTCCCCCTGGCTTGATGCTTCCTCCCCCTTACTTGATGCATTCTGTTCTTACGGAATGAACATCAAGTTATGAGAGAAATTAGGGTGACAGTGAATCTAAACTAATGGAGCAGTGACCAAAACTTAGTTATATCACATGAGAAAAAGATTAATGATAGATATCCACAGAAAAAACATTCATTCATTTCATTTAGCAGAATAGTGCACCAACACAAAGCAAACACAAACAAATTGTCCACCTTTATCACAAAAAAGGGACAACACCAAAATATAAGCCCACAAAAGGGCAAGGGAGAGCAGATAGCAGAGAGATATCAGGCGCGACCAAGAAAATATTTAAGCGTATTGATGCTATGCTCAGATAACGAGTGATAGGATTTCTCGAATTGGGTGGACAGAGAGGAGCAGGAGTTTTGAAAAGCGATGCTAAGCTTGTTGTCAGAGATTTTAGCCTGAGCAGTGGCTGAGTCAACTTGGCGTAGAACTTTTGTTGAAAGACTTTACTCCTTCATGATAAATGAGGGTCAGTTGCTTCTTCAGATCAGCTACATCGGAGATCAGGATTTCCAAGGATTTTTTGCACTTGTGCAGGTCACTAACCACTGCACCAAGTGTTTCCTTAACATCTTTAAGAATAGTCATAAGAGAAGTGCCACAACCCGAACATAGGCCCGGATCGAGACACGGGACAAGGAGCCCCAAGAGACTCCAAGTCGACCCATGGCATGAACATACATCTAACTCAATCGATTAAAAGCGGAAGACTCAACATAATGAACATAACGGAAGTCTAATCACAACATAACATTAAAATCGAAATTCATACAATACGTAACAAGCTGATTACTACGTACATTCTGAAAGCCTCTAACATATTTGATAGGTTGAAGGGACAACACCCCCAACTAACCCGACAAGTCTAAAAATTGAAGTACAAGGATAACCCCGATAACAAATGGTCCTTGAGAGATGATGACTCACCACTGAAGCTGGATGCTGAGTCCTGAACATGGATAATGATGGGACTGAGTTTAAAAATCAGAGTTTGTATTGTCAGTACGTGGAATGTACCGAATATGCATGGTAAGTGAAATGGATATTTAAAATATATAAAAGTTCATAAGAGTAGGACGACATGATTGTAACATAAATATCATAATGCAAACGTACGACTCAAGGTTTTCAAAACATCGTAAATCATTCATAATCATAATCATAAGAGGAAAGCTTTACGAACCATGACTTGATCCAAAGTAGATAATCAAAATCATACTGAAATCATGAGGAACAGTAGGGAATTCTTATAACCAACATATCCCATATGAGCACACATGGAGCCCGACCTGTATACCCGTAGTTGGGAGGGCATTCGTACCTTGCCAAGGGTAGAACCATGAAAGAGGTGTGATATCACAACAGAGGGCCCATTTGGGCAAGGGGACAGTAACATGGAGGTCCCATCGTGGCTACATTTGTGCGTAGTCTGAGACTCAGGGTATGCTTGGACCCCTGGTCTACTCGGTGTTAAATACTACTCCCAAAATATATATAGTGCTTATAGGATAATATACATGAGATTCATAGGCTAGTTAAAATCATAATAATCATAAGCATGCTTGAAATACATGAACTAACCATGAAAGTAAGGCCCGTGAGTCGGCCATAATCATAAATCATAAATCATGATGTTCATGCATACTTGTAAAACATGTATATACTTGATATTCATAAATTCATGATGAGCATTTGAGAGAAATCATATCATAAGTTAGAAATCATAACGGGTTAATGAACATCAATATCAAAGTAGAATCACAACTTGATTTACCATGAAACATATATAATTGGGTATAGTTTTATAGAAAATTTAAATCTAAATAGTTATAAAATCTGCCCATGATTAGTAAAGCATGAAGTTATACATGAGGTAATTAACTCATAGATAAATCGTAAGGATTTCATAAGAATTGAGATAAAACCCCATAGAATTATCAATAGAATTTCATGAATTAAGGAGAGATTGGGCATGGGTGTGAACAAACTCACCCATTCATAACGCTACATACTTAAAAAGAACTGATTCTACAACTCCCTTGATCACCCAATTAAGAATTTATGAAAAACTTGGAAGAATTTGAGCTTCATCACCTCTCTAGACCTTTATTCTTGCATGCATGAATAGGAATAGCTTAGAATGAACTTACCCTCTTAAAACTCACCTTTTATAGCTCAAAACGACGTAGTTTTGGCCTTAGGATCATAGGAATTATGGATAATCCCTTACTAAATTCGAAAAAAATAACTGACTGCCAGTCCCTACGAGGGACTGGACGAGTCGTTACCAAGGATCACGACTCGTGGTCTCCAGTCGTCATGTGCACTGTCCAAAATTCATCTGGGGCTCGCCATGGGGGACTGTACGATTCGTTACTGTCGTGGTCACCACGCGTCACCTCCGCTGCCCAAAATCTCAAGATCCTAATCAATTGCTAACCACGACTAACCTGACGAATCGTGGCATCTGACCACGACTCGTGGTGGCCATTCGTGGGGTACATTGCCAACAAGTCCTCTTCCTTTACCTCAACCCTGACCACAACTGACTCAACGAGTCGTGGGGCTCGTGGTCAGGTCCGTGGTCACCCAAAACTCAAAAATTTTCCAACTTAAGCCTAGCACCTCACCATGAGTCAGTTTACGACTTGTGGTCTACCCCACGGGTCACAGGACGACTCGTTCTGCGACCTAGTGCAGAAAATTCTGTTTTCTCCATTTCAACTCTCGAGTCTGATCTTAGGGCTTTCGGGGTATAACAATATCTCTCCCTTGGGAGCATTCATCCTCAATCATTGGAAAACATATAGAAAAGCAGAGAAACACAAACATCATACTGAAATACTGATCATATAAGCTGAAAACTGACGGAATGACTAACCCCGATTTAAACTACATGTCTGAACTGAATTCATGAATCATACATACATCCATATACAACACATGAACTAAACATGAAACTGAATAGAGTTTTAGGGAAAGAACTGATACCTCAAGGTGGATTTGAGCCGGTAGGGAAAAAATATGGGTATCTAGCAATCATATCTTCTTCAGTTTTCCACGTAGCTCTCTAAACATGCTGATTCCACCACAAAACTTTAACTTAAGCTACTTCTAGCCTTCAAACCTGTCGATCTAGTATTTCCATCAGAACCTCCTCATAACTAAGGCTATCCTTCATACCGACACTATCCACCGGAACAACTAGAGCAAGATCACCCAAACACTTCTTTAAGAGCGATACATGAAAAACAGGATGAACGGAAGCTAATTTTGAGGGAAACTCCAATTCATATGCCACCTTGCCAACCCGCTTCACAATCTAGTAGTTGACAACATAACAAAGGATAAGTTTTCCTTTCTTTCCAAACCTCATCACTCCTTTCATGGGAGACCCCTTTAGAAACGCCCAATCATCCATTTCGAACTCAAGCTCTCTCCTTCTCACATTAGCATAGGACTTTTGGCGAATTTGAGCTATTTTCAACCTGCCCCATATGAGCTGAACTTTCTCCATGGCCGCATGGAATGAATCTAGTCCTATCATTGTAGCTTCACCAACTTCAAACCAACCAATAGGCCATCTATACCTTCGCCTATAGAGAGCCTCAAATGGGGCCATTTGAATGCTAGAATGGTAGTTGTTATTGTATGCAAACTCAATAAGAGGAAAATGGTCATCCCAACTATCCTTGAAGTCAATCACACATTCTCTCAACATGTCCTCGAGAGTCTAAATTGTCCATTCGCTTGACCATCTGTTTGCGGGTGAAATGTTGTACTGAGCTTGACCTGGGTGCTAAGTCCCTTTTGAAACGACCTCCAAAACTGAGAGGTAAATTGGGTACCTCTGTATGATATGATGGACAAGGTTACTCCATGAAACCGAACTAGATCTCGGATGTATAATTTGGCATAATCCTCCCTTGATTCGGTGGTTTTGACCGGTAGAAAATGAGAGGCTTTGGTCAACCTGTCTATAACAACCCAAATGGAGTCATATTGCCGACGGGTGCGAGGCAACCCTGTGATGAAGTCCATACTGATTTCTTCCCACTTACAAGTAGGGATACTGATGTCCTAAAGTACACCTCCTGGTCTCTGGTGCTCAACCTTCACTTGCTGACAGTTTGGACACTTAGCTACAAATTCAGCGATGTCCTTCTTCATGCCATTCCACCAATAGACTTCCAGTAAGTCACGGTACATCTTGGTGGCACCTAGATATATAAAATATCTGGAACATGAGTCTCATGCAACATTCAATTTCTCAAATCATCAACGTCCGGGAAACACAAGTGACCCTGATATGGAAGTACACCATCTCCCCTTTTAAAGAAGACCTCTACCTTCTGATTCTGAACGGATTCCTTTAACTTTACCAAAATAGGGTCCTCGTCTTGTCTAGCCTTCACATCAGTCACCAAGGATGATTCTGACCCATTCTGAACTATAACACTACTATTAGTCAAGTCAACCAAACGAACTCCCAACCTTGCAAGTCGATGCACATCCTTCACCAGCTCCTTCCTCCCCTCATCCACATGGGACACACTCTCCATAAAGAGTCTACTAAGTGCATCTACTACTACATTGGCCTTACCTAAATGGTAAAGGACATTCATATCATAATCTTTGAGTAGCTCCAACCACCTCTTTTGGTGTAGATTTAGATCCTTCTATGTAAACACATATTGTAGGCTCTTGTGGTCCGTAAACACATCTACATGGACCCCGTACAAATAGTGTCTCCATATCTTCAAGGCAAATACCATCTTCGCCAATTCAAGATCATGGGTTGGGTAATTATTCTCATGAACTTTCATCTATCTGGAAGCATATGCTATCACTTTACCATGCTGCATCAACACACAACCAAGGCCAATTCTAGAAGCATCGCAATACACCATAAACCCATCGGTATTCTCTGGTATGGTTAACACCGGTGCTGAGGTAAGTTGAGTCTTTAACTTCTGGAAGCTCCTCTCACAAGCATACGACCATTGGAACTTTACTTTCTTTTGAGTCAATTTGGTCAATCATGCTGCAATGAATGAAAAATTGTCACAACCCGAACGTACACCCGGATGGTAGACACGGGACAAGGAGTTCCAAGAGACGCCAAGTCAACCCATGGCATGAGCATACGTCTAATTCAATTACATAAGCGGAAGACTTAAAACATAAACATGTAATAAATATGGAGAAAGGACAATAAATAATCCATACATGATGGCGGAATACAACAGGTAGTCTGAAAAGCCTCTAATCATGATAGACGGGCAGATGGGACAACTCCCCAACTAATCCTACAATATTGAAACTGAAAGAGAAACAATAGAGTCTGAGCATATGGCCCTCGAAACATAAGGAATCACCAAATAAGCTAATAGCAAACTCTGAGAAGCTACTGAGGAGGGTGAGCTTGAGAGCCGGGTCCTGTATCATGAAATGATACAACATAGAAAGTATGCGGTCAGTACGTGGAATGTATTGAGTATGCAAGGTAAGTAAAATGGACATTTAGAACATATAGAGCTCATAAATGATCATAAGAGTAGGACTTCATGCTCATATCATAAACATCATAACATAACGTAAGGCTCAAGGATTTCAAATCATTCGTAGTGCAATCGTACTCATAATCATAAGAGGAAAGCTTTACTGAACATGGCTTGGGACAACATAAACATGCATAAATCATGAGGAACAATGGGAAATTATCTTAACTGAAATACCCCATATGAGCACACATGAAGCCCGACTTATAACTCAGACTTTCAGCTTTTCCCCATTTCAACTCCCGGGTCTGATCTTTGAGTTCTCGGTGTATAACATTATCTCCCTCTTAGGAAAATTCATCCTCAAATGTTAGAAACACACAAAAAACTTAGAAACATGCAATCATCATATGCAAATACTTATTATTTAAATCGAAAACTAGCGGAATGACTACCTCCGAAAAGGACTACATAGCTGAACTAAATTCAAACATCATGTACATCTATCATAACATAAATCAAACTTGTGCACATGAACTAAACATGGAAAATGATTAGAGAATTGGGGAAAAAACTGATACCTCAAATTGAAACTGAGTCAGTAGGGAACAGGTGAGGGTATTTAGCCATCATAGCCACTTCGGCTTCCCACATAGCTCCCTCAACATGCTGGTTTCTCCATAACACCTTCACCGAAGCTACTTCTTTGTTCCTCAGCCTCCAAACCTGGCAATCCAATACTACAACTGGAATTTCCTCATAACTGAGGTTATCTCCCACACCAATGCTTTCCACCGGGACAATTAAAGATGGATCACCCAAGAATTGTTTCAAGAGTGACACATGAAACACGGGACATACAGAAGATAACTCTGATGGCAAGTACAACTCTTGCACTACCTTACCAAATCTTCTCATAACCCTGTAGGGACCAACATAGCGGGGACTGAGTTTTCCTTTCTTTACGAACTGCATGACTCCCTTCATGGGAGATACCTTTAGAAATACCCAATCGTCTACCTCAAACTCCAAATCTCTTCTCCTCACATCAACATATGATTTCTGACGACTCTAAGCGGTCTTCAGCCTGTCCCTTATCAATTGAACCTTTACCATGGTCTCATAAACCAAATCAGGTCCTATCATAGCTGCCTCACCAACCTCACACCATCGGATGAGCGATCTACACCTCCGCCTATAAAGAGCCTCGAATGGTGCCATCTGGATGTTGGAGTGGTAACTGTTATTGTAAGCAAACTCAATCAAGGGAAAGTGATCATCCCAACTACCTTTAAAGTCCATCACACAGGCTCTCAGCATGTCCTCGAAAGTCTAGATTGTCTACTCCGCCTAATCATCCGTTCGCGGATGAAATGCTGTGCTGAGTTTAACCTGAGTCCTAAGCCCTTTCTAAAAAGACCGCCAAAACTGAGTACCTTGGTCTAAGATAACAGACAAGGGAACTACTTGAAGTCGAACCAACTCCTGAATATACAATTTGGCATAATCATTCGCTGAATCTGTAGTTTTGACTGGTAGGAAGTGTGCAGCCTTGGCAACCTGTCGACCACCACTCAAATGGAATCATGATGTCGGCGAGTATGAGGTAGACCTGTAATGAAATTCATATTAATCTCTTCCCACTTCCAAGTGGGAATGCTAATATCCTGAAGTATGCCTCCCAGCCATTGATGCTCGGCATTCACTTGCTGACTGTTCAGGCACTTGGCTACAAATTTTGCAATATCCTTCTTCATGTCGTTCCACCAATATATTTCCCGCAAGTGATGATACATCTTGGTGGCACCCCGATGGATGGAATACCTAGACCCATGTGCCTCATGAAATATCCGGTACGCATATTATCGATATCTAGAACACATAGATGACCTTGGTACCACAACACCCCATCTCCCCCTTGGGAGAATACCTCCACCTTTTGACTCTAAACGACTTCCTTCATCTTTACCAACATGGGATCCTCATCTTTCCTAGCTTTCACATCCACTACCAAGGGCGATTCTGATCCATTTTGCACAACGACACCGCCATCGGTCGAGTCGACCAATCTAACTCCCAACTATTGCAAGTCGATGGACCTCTTTCACCAACTCCTTCTTTACCTCATCCAAGTGGGAGACACTCTCCATACAGAGCCTACTAAGTGCGTCCGCTACCACATTAGCCTTACCCGGGTGATAAAGGACATTCATGTTGTAGTCCTCTAGTAACTCCAACCACCTCCTTTGCTGAATATTGAGATCTTTCTACGTGAACACATATTGCAAGCTCTTGTGATCCGTGAACACATCCACGTGGACCCCATACAAGTAATTCCGCCATATCTTCAATGCGAAAACCACCATGGCCAACTCAAGATCATGGGTCAGGTAATTTCTCTCATGGACTTTCAACTATCTTGAGGCGTATGCTATCACCTTCCCATGTTGCATCAACACACACCCAAGTTGGATTCTCGAAGCATCACAATACACCACAAAACCATTGGTACCCATTGGTAGGGTCAACACTGGTGCTGAAGTGAGTCAAGTCTTCAACTCTTGGAAGCTTTTCTCACAAGCCTCCGACCATTGGAACTTTACCTTATTTTGAGTCAACTTGGTCAAAGGTGATGCAATGGATGAGACACCCTCTACGAATCTCCGGTAGTAGCCTACTAGGCCCAAGAAACTTCGAATATCTAAAGGATTCACCGGTCTGGGCCAATTCTTTACCGCTTCAATCTTCTAAGAATTTACCTTTATGCCCTCACTCGATACCACATGGCCTAAGAATGCCACAGAGTCCAACCAAAATTCACACTTGCTGAACTTTGCATAACCAACGATCCTTGAGAGTCTGCAACACTACTCTCAAATGAGCGGCATGCTCCTCCTCGCTCCGAGAGTATATAAGGATATCATCGATGAACATGATCATGAACATGTCTAGATATTTCTTGAATACCCTGTTCATCAAGTCCATGGAAGCTGCAGGGGCATTGGTCAGTCTAAAATATATAACAACAAATTCGTAGTGACCATATCGAGTCTTGAAGGCAGTTTTCGAAATGTCACTCTCCCGAACCCTGAGCTAGTGATACCCGGACTTGAGATCTATCTTTGAGAAGCATCTGGTACCTTGAAGCTGGTCAAACAAGTCACCGATCCTGGGTAAGGGGTACCTATTCTTGATGGTGACCTTGTTCAATTGCCGGTAATCAACACACATGCAAAGGGAACCATTTTTCTTTCGGACAAATAGCATCGATGCACCCCATGGAGACTTGCTCGACCTGATAAAGCCCTTATCTAACAAGTCATTCAACTGATACTTCAACTCCTTTAGCTCAACTGGAGCCATCCTGTAGGGAGGAAAAGAGATGGGTTGGGTATCGCGTAAGAGATCAATGCCGAAATCAATTTCCCTCTCCGGAGGAATAGCTGGCAAATCATCAAAAAAAACCTCCGAATACTCACACGCTACCGGAACTGACTGAATAGTCGGGGTCTCAGACTCAACATGCTTAACCCTAACTAAGTGATACATGCATCCCTTAGAGATCATTTTTATGGCCTTAAGATATGAAATAAACTGATCGGCTAGAACAATTGAGTTACGCTTCCACTCTAAAACTGACTCACCCGAAAATTGGAATTCTACCGCACGAGTCCTACAATTTATCGAAGCGTAACTTGCAAACAACCAATCCATACCTAAAATGATGTCAAAGCCAGTCATAGACAACTTTATTAAGTCTGTGGAAGTGACCTATGCAACACTGTAATGGGGCAACCTCTATACACCTGCCTAGCTACAACCGAATCACCGAATGGAGTAGAGACTGAGAACGGTTCTGACAGGATTTCAAGGCTAACTCCAAAACTACTAGCAATATAAGGGGTCACAAAAGACAACGTAGCTCCTGGATCTAACAAGGCATAAGCATCAATATGGAATATTTTCAACATACCAGTGACCACATTTGGTGAAGCCTCCTGCTCCTGGCGGGGTACTAAAGCATAAAACCTGTTTTGGCGCTAATCGTCTACTGAACTAGCAGAGGCACCCTGCGTTCGGTCTTTTTGGAATAACTACACGCAAGTGCACGTGGTCAAACAAGTAATAAAGTGGCTCAAGTAAGCCAAGTATCGATCCCACATGGACTGGACTAAGGTAGTAATCTAATCAAGTGTCAATAAACTTTAACTCTAAATTGCAGACAACAGTGTGAAAAAGATTTTGATATTTTGTTTCCTAATTTTATACTAAGTCTGAAATGAATGTACAATTTGAGTCTGAACTATAAGTGTGAGCATGCTAAGGCTAAAATGAACATGTAGAGAAATAAATTATCGATACAATTTGATTAATCTTTCCTCCGGTTGCTAGTCAAGAATTATTGCCTATGGACTAAAACTCTCGTATTTAACCCAACTTAAGAATCATGAACCTTCCACCTACATCTCTGTGATAAAAAAGAAATTCATGTTCTAGCCATACAAAACCAATTCCTTAATTGACTAATACGACTTTCAGGTATATCTCTATCCTGAAGGTAAATCAATTCTCAATTTTCCCAAACTAAGAAAAGATCATATCCTATCAATTCACAACTTTTCAATTTCTTGCTCTCTCAAGTGAAATCGGACTTTTTAGATATACATTAACATTGGCCACACATTAATGCAGTAAGAACAAGAATCAATAGAACAACCATGGAAGAAAAGATGAAAAACCAATTAATCAATAATTACATTTCAATACAAATGTTCTTAACCTCAGCAAGAAGTGAATTTAGCCACTCATTTGTGAATTAAACATCATCCAATGAGTGTAAATCATACAAACAATTGAAATAAAGGAGAAAGAGATAGAGAAGAACCCTAGGATTTTCGTCCCCTCAACTGCCTGTAACCCACATTCTTGCTCAACTCAGTCAGAATTATAAAAAATGAACCTAAGTGTTCTATTTATACTAATGGGAATTTTTCCTGGAATAACAAGCAACGTGTCACGGAGTGCATCGCGGAGCACTGCCTCCATGACACGCCACCAACGCGGACCCTCACTGGAATTCGATCGTCCAGGTATTAAAGCCCAACGTGGCACAGCGTGCAACGCGGGGCTAGGCCAACGTGCCACGGCCCCAACGCGCACCTTCACTGGAATTTGGCTTATTTTCAGCATCCGGGCAGAATGCATCCGCGATGGCAGCGTGACACGGCTCCATCACGGAGCCCCTTTAATTCGTGCTTTCCTTGTGCTTTTTTTCCTTGCTCTCTTCCGAGTCCAATCTCGATTTCTCCCAACATGCATCTTAGCTTCATAAAATTATATTTTTCCTGCAAAACAACGCTAATCATGTTGGTTGTATAAATTCACATTTTATTACAATTCACATGAGAATGTACAAACATCGATAGATAAACAAGACTAAAACGACACATTTGAGTATCACTTGGGCATATAAATCTGCCCAAGATCACTTACCCCATACTTAAATCCTTATTCGTCCCCGAACAATAATCTTACACCTCATGCGATTGACACCCGATCATGGCTACTTTGGCTCAACAATTCAAGCTACGGTTATACCAATTATTTAATATAACAAATCATCAAGAAAACATGCATAGTCTTATCAATACAATGACCTTCACACATTAAGACCTCCTAAACTCAAGAATCGACTCTCGATATTGGCAAACTCATGCAAATCAGCTGATCAAGATATCCGACACGAAATTCAATCTCTCGTCGAGCATGTGCCCTCACAACACAAGAGAATTTTCCCCTTTTTAATCACATGAACTCAAAAACATTACATGTAGGGGCATATAAACACGATTTTTCTCTCTCTCCAAAAAGAATTCACATGCATTATGTCATGAACCATAGGCTTGCCTTTAGTGTACTACTCCACTAATGTAAGGACGCGTGATGTAAGATCACGTAGGACTTAACGGGTTGTAATGTAAGCTACGGAACTAGTAAATACTGGGCTAACCAATAATAGAAACTAGCATCCTTAAGCGCTTTTTCAATACATCCCATCAACCGTATGGGCATTGTTTCTTCCTTCATCCTCCCATTCTCGCAGTCTGTCTTTATTTTTGTTCCCATATATTTAAGCACACTTGACTTAATAACAAAGATTAGTTATACGTCTTAATTATATTTAATTTATAGCAAGTGCACCTTTGACCCTTTTCTTTCCTTTCATCACTTTGCTTTTTCTTTTCTTTTCTCAATTCTCACTCCTTGACACTGTAGGAAAATTATTTCTCTTGAGCGCTAAAGAGTTTTGGATCAAATTCACAGATAATGAAAAGAAGGGGTTAAGCTCAGTTTACACCTTTTCGACAAAAGAAAAAAATAGGCTAAAGGCTCAATAGGCTAACTACGATGTACATTCAAGGTAGGTACGATAATGAAAAAACTTTCGGTTAAATCAAAGAAATGCCTGCATCCTTTCCTACAACACACATCCTTCATTTCGTTTCGTACACACACCAGGAAAGTTCTAGCCACTTCGCAATAGCATGGAAGAATCGAAACCTCACCACACACTCATTGCTCATGCTCAACTCAAGACATATTCACAGACTCTTCAATCAGCTAATTACAAGAATTCAAACATTAAGCCTCAATCACACCGAATCGAACTCTATGGTCTAGATATCTCAACATGTTTACAAAGTTGCATGCTTTCATATGAATCACCTTTGCATTTTAAATATCATGTACAACACACAACAAGAATTTCGCAACCATAAAGTAATGACACGTTTGGGATACAAGCAAACAAAAGAAAAATTAAAAGACAAAAACTACTCCTATCGACTACATTTCCCTTAAGACGGTCGTCATCCATCCATCATAGGGAACGGTCATAAATTACGACTTCGGTTCAATGGGACTATTCTCAGTAAAAGAACCGAAAACAAACGCCGAGAAACCCAAAAATAAAAAAATTCACAAAAAATAAAAATATCGATAATTTCAATAAAACAAAAATATTTACACAACCAGCTAACAACATTCAACAGCACACAACAGCTTCACATTAATTACAATACAGACATACACACAAAAATCACAGGGTCACAAGTTTTTCCAAGCACAACAACAGAACAGAGACATTAATAACAACAACAACCAACACCTAACTACTCCCACCCTACACTTAAATCGAACACTGTCCCCAGTGTTCACAAAATTCAGCATAGCACAAAAGTGGGTGGTGAAACTCCCTGATCAATCGAAGTATTCCACTTCTTCGTCAGGTGCCACTGCCTCATCTCCCATGTATGAATCGCCCCCATCATCATCATCTGACTCAACATCTGAGTCCTCATGACGTGTCTCCTCATCGGTGGGGACATCATCATCAGTGGGCTCCACAAAAGCTGGCCCCACTCGGCATAGAGCCCTGTCATTTTCGCCAAAAGGGTAGTCTAGCTCGAGCTGCCACAGCTCATCTTCTGTTGCCGGCCTCCCGCCTATGCGCAGCTAGAGCATCTACATCCCGAACATGCGAGCCATGTACTGATCATCCCGAGCATGTCGCTCGGCTAGTGTGAGAACTGGACTGTGAGTGGTGTCGGGTGCCTTAGTTTTGGTGACATCTAAGGCCCACCTTTCCATCTGCGGGATGTAGTCAAGGGCCTCTTCCTCAATATCCAGGACCCTCAGGAACGTGGTCAGTAAGCCACCAAACTCGTACCTGTGCCCTTGATGCAAACGGGCTCTCTTCATGGCGGAGATAATCACCGTCCCAACATTGATCTCCAGCCCTTTCATCAAGGCATAGACCAAGCACACACGATCCCGGGTGACATCTGTCATATGCACTCCCGGGATCAAGCAGGAACAAACAATTTTAAGCCATATCCTGGCTTCCCTGTTCATTTGTGAGTAGGGCAATGTCTGATGGTAGCCCCTCTCCTTATGCCTGCTCCACCGTGCTGTAGACCGGGCTCCACACAGAGTGTGTCTGATGTCCGCATATGGTGGAGTGATGTTCAGCTGCCGGAGTACATGGGCGTCTGTGTACCGCGCCCCCAAGATGGTATTAAGGTGATGGGGCTCAAAAGTGACTACCTGCCCCCTTATCTTTAAGGTGTGACTTCTGAGTTTCGGGTTCCAGTTGGCGTAGAACTCCCGAATCAGGTGGAGATTGCACTCCTTGGGCTCTTCAAAGATGAAGTTCAGCCCAGCTGCATCAATCTTCTGGACAATTCTGGGGAATTCTTGTGCCAAAGATTCCCTAGCAATGTGCTCCTCGGGGAAGTATTTGCTTTCCTTATGCTTTGTGTACCATTTCTTCCCTTCCTCTGTCACCCATCGGGTTTCGTATTGACGGCGTTGGCCGCGCGGAACCGCTGGTGCTGCTGGGACTGCTGTTCCCAGTCTGATTCTTTTCCTTCCGGCGCCCGATGTAGACGCGCCCTTCCCTTTATCTTGCCTGCTTGCCATTGTTTCTGTCCAATCAAACAGACAGTTCCAATGTTATTCAAATTAAAATTAGCTTCGACTAAGGTTGGGTTAATCTAGGCCACCCCACACTTAGTCTTTAGCCACAATCACAACATTACAGCAAGACAAACCTCTTTTTCTAAGTTTCAAAATAAAAAAAGACAATAACAAAAATGCCTCGTGCATTCAGAGGGTTCGACGGTATAAATTCTATGTACTACTCAGACTTCGTACAGCTAATCCACTATTACCATCGATAAGATTTCATCACATAGCACTTAGCAAAAATTTCTATCAACAAAACCGATGCAATTCCCCTAATTTCTATGCAATTTCAACACTTTCGTTATCCCTAAAATCCATCGCGCCTTTAGCATATTAACGTTAAGCACAACATAATTTACCTCACTCAACATGCACAAACCAACAAGAATTTCACATTTCAACTCAATTTTAACTTCTTCATATTCAAATTCCCACCCTAGCTACAAATTTCACAAGAATTTCAATCAACCATGTATTTATCGAGTTCATATAATCACAACGATACTACGAACATCAATTAATAATAAGATACAGGAATTCAAGCTCAATTTACAATTAGGGTAAGTTTTGCTCACTTCCCATGCTCAAAATCGGAAAAATTTGTCAAGAAATGAGATGAAGTTAACGAACATACCTTCAATTCGATGATATCGAAGAAAAGTTGAAGAATTTTAGCTCCTAGGTCCGTGTCACGTTGGGGAAGGGGGGGTTCTTGGGTGTTTGACGCGGAGGAGATGAGAAATGGGAAAAAAATGAGGGAAAAAGGGGTTAAAAGGGGGTATTTTCGTGTGGGTCACCCGGCAACCCAGTGTGACCCGATGCGAAATTGCCTTCAACGTGTCATGGAGGGTAACGCGGAGCATGCCCTCTGTGACACGGAGCCATCGCGCCAGTACTCTGGAATTTTTCAAAAATTCCAGATTACACTTCAACGTGTCACGGAGGGTAACGCGGAGCACTCCCTCCGTGACACGGAGCCATCGCGTAGGCTCACTGTATTGCCACTTTTTATTATTTTCTCACCTCGATTTTTCCTTTGCGATCCTTTGCATTTTTTCCCTCCGTTCAACCTGAAATTCATCTCACAACAAGAAATTGGTTAGAATTCCTAGGTTTCAACATAAACCACAATTTTTGTTTTTATTTTTATTTTTCTATATACATATATATATATATATATTCTACTAAATCTACTCAAGTATTACAATAATTTCACGGGTTGCCTCCTGTGCAGCGCCTGGTTTACCGTCGCGGCTCGACGTCATTAAGCTCAGTCATCCTCTAGGGTGACAGACGTTTTCTCTCGACTACTGTCCTCACCCCAGTAATGCTTACATCGCTGCCCATTGACTAAGAACGTGGCACTTCGATCTTCTTGCCACAACTCTACTGCCCCGTGCGGGGTCATTCTCACTACCTTAAATGGCCCTGACCATTTGGACCGCAGCTTCCCTGGAAACAGCTTCAATCTTGAATTGAAGAGCAATATTTTTCTGCCCCGGCTCAAAAATATGATGCACCACATGCTTGTCATGCCACCTCTTTGTTTTTTCTTTGTAGTACTTGGCACTCTCATAAGCATGCCAACGAAACTCTTCAAGTTCGCTGAGTTGCATTAGCCACTTCTTGCCCACTAGCTCTAAGTCCATATTCAATTTCCTCACGGCCCAGAAGGTTCGGTGCTCTAGCTCCACTTGCAGATGACACGCTTTACCATAGACCAATCGGTATGGAGAAGTTCCAATTGGTGTCTTGTAAGCAGTTCTGTATGCCCACAACGCATCATCAAGTTTGCTTGACCAATCATTACGTTGTGCATTCACTGTTTTCTGGAGAATCTGCTTCACTTCTCTATTCGACACCTCCACTTGTCCACTAGTTTGGGGGTGATGTGCTGTTGCCACCTTGTGGCGCACCCCATACTTGGCTAGTAGCTTCTTGAAACTTGCATTTATGAAATGAGCCCCTCCATCACTGATAATGGCTCGGGGTGTCCCGAACCTGGTGAGAATGTGTTTTTTTACAAATTTTGTTACCACCTTGTTGTCATTCTTGGGGCAAGCTATTGCTTCAACCCACTTTGATACATAATCAACGGCCACCAAGATGTAACGATTACCAA
Organism: Datura wrightii; assembly: GCA_035772735.1. Lineage (NCBI taxonomy): Eukaryota > Viridiplantae > Streptophyta > Magnoliopsida > Solanales > Solanaceae > Datura > Datura wrightii. Next base: position 39,190,402 of record JASDFA010000019.1, read on the forward strand.
ATAATGGTGGGAATGGGCCCATGAAATCTATGCCCCAAACATCAAAGGTCTCCACTTCCAGTACATTCTGCAGCGACATCTCTTGCCTTCTACCAATTGTGCCTGTACGCTGACATCTATCACACATTTTGACGTATGCCATAGAGTCTTTGAACAGTGTAGGCAAAAAGAAGCCTGACTGTAGAACCTTGTGCGCTGTCCGCTCACCTCCCTGGTGCCCCCCATACAACGAAGAGTGACAACTCCTCAACACCTCTGCAATCTGGCTCTCTGAGATGCATCATCTCATCACTTGATCCGGTCCCTGTTTAAACAAGTATGGCTCATCCCAAATAAAATACCGGCAATCATGCCTCAAATTTTTTCTCTGCTGAACTGTAGCCTTCGGTGGATAGACTCCCCTCACTAGAAAGTTGACTATGTCTGCGTACCAGGGAACTTCAGCTTCCCCTATTGCCAAGAGCTGCTCATCCGGGGACTCCTCATTGATGTTATCACCTTCCTTCACATGCGACCGGCTTTCCAATCGCGTTAAGTGATCTGCCACCTGATTTTCGCTCCCCTTTGTGTCCTTAATTTCGAGGTCGAACTCTTGCAACAACAGGATCCATCTGATCAGCCTGGGCTTTGCATCCTTCTTATTAAACAGATACCGAATCGCTGCATGATCGGTATACACCACTACTCTCGAACCCACCAAATAGGACCTCAATTTATCAAATGCAAACATCAATGCTAGCATCTCCTTCTCTGTGACTGTATAATTACTTTGGGCAGTGTTAAGTGTTTTGCTTGCATAATGAATAGAAGGAAAGATTCTATTTTTCCTCTGCCCCAATACAGCTCCCACAGCCACATCGCTTGCATCACACATCAATTCAAATGGTTGTTCCCAATCCGGAGAAATAAGGATAAGTGCTTCTATCAATTTCTACTTCAACTCCTCGAATGCTTTAACACACTCATCATCCAACTCAAACTTCACCTCTTTTTCTAGCAATCTACATAGTGGTCTAGAAATTTTTGAGAAGTTTCTGATGAACCGTCTGTAGAATCCTGCATGCCCAAGAAAACTGTGAACACCTTTCATCGACACAGGTGGTGGTAACTTCTCAATAACCTCGATCTTAGGACGATCGACCTCCAACCCCTTGAAAGACACTTTATGGCCAAGGACGATACCTTCCTTGACTAAGAAATGGCAGTTCTCCCAGTTGAGTACAAGGTTGGATTCTTCGCAGCGAGTCAGCACCCTGTCAAGATTCTGCAAACAAGTAGCAAACGAATTACCGAAAACAGAAAAATCATCTACCTCAACAAAATCCTCCACCATGTCGTGGAAAATAGCTATCATGCATCTCTGGAATGTGGCGGGTGCATTGCATAACCCAAATGGCATCCGCCTAAAAGCATATGTCCCATAAGGACAGGTAAAAGTAGTCTTCTCCTGATCCTCCGGTGCTATGGCTATTTTGTTATAGCCAGAGTACCCATCAAGGAAACAATAATATTCCTGTCCAGCCAACCTGTCTAATATCTGATCAATGAACGGGATAGGATAATGATCTTTCCTTGTGGCTTCATTAAGCTTTCTATAGTCCATGCAAATCCGCCAGCCTGTGACGGTTTATGTAGGAATCAACTCATTTTTTTCATTGGTGACCACGGTCATCCCTCCTTTCTTTGGAACACACTGAATGGGGCTGACCCATTCGCTATCCGAGATGGGGTAGACCACACCTGCATCAAGCCACTTAATTATTCTTTCCTAACCACATCCTTCATTGTTGGATTTAACCTTCGCTGAGGTTGAACAGTTGGCTTTGCTCCTGTCTCCATGAAAATCTTATGTGTGCAAAAAGATGGATTGATACCCTGAATATCTGACATTTGCCAGCCCATTGCTTTCTTCCTTTTTCTGAGGACACCTAATGCTTCCTTCTCCTGTGCCTCCGTCAATTCTATGGAGATGATGACCGGAAAAGTCTCATCTTCCCCCCAAAAGACATATTTTAAATGGGGAGGCAATTCTTTCAGTTCCAGCTTTGGTGCTTCCTCAATAGATGGTTTCGGCAATGGTTCCAGAGACCTTATTAGAGACTGAAATTCCTGCTTCCTAGGATGCCTTTGTGACTCATTCAGCATTTGTACCACCTCATAAGCATCTCTATCTCCGAAATGATCAGAGTTCATCAACACTCTTTTCAGTGGGTCTTGAGATTCAACAATATGATGAATTTCTTCTTGATCAAACACCTGATTGTTGAAAGCTCCTCATGTATGGCCGGCAGCTTCATGGCCTTAAATACATCAAATACCTCAACTTTGTCGTGTGCCCGCATAGTTAGCTGCCCTGCTGCTACATCAATTAGCGCTTTCCCGGTCGCCAAGAAAGGACGTCCCAAAATAAATGGGACTTCCGCGTCTGGCTTAAAATCCAGCACAACGTAGTCTACCGGGAGGATAAGGGAGCCCACTTGCACCAGCACGTCTTCCACAATGCCATCAGGTCTGGCTAAGGAATGATCCGCTAGTTGCAAGATCACTGTTGTTGGTCTAGGACTCCCTAGCCCCAAATTATTCAATACCGATGTCGGTATCAAGTTAATGCTCGCTCCCAAATCACATAATCCACAAGCTCGGATACTCTGCCCAATTGTAATTTGAATTGTAAAGCTCCCAGGGTCCTTGAGCTTTGTGGGAAACCTATTTTGTATCCGTGAAGCGCACTCCTCCGTAAGCGCCACCGTAGCGTACTAGTCAACCTGCTTTTGTTTGCCATGATGTCCTTGATATATTTTGCGTACTTCGGCACTCCCTACAAAACATCAACAAGAGGTAAATTAATGTGTACCTGCTTAAGCACCTCCATGAACTTTTTGAAACACGCTTCCTCCTTGTGTTTCCTTAGTCTTTGAGGGAACGGGGGTGGTGGTCTTTCTGGTTCAGCTTCCTTTTCCTTCCCCCTATCATCATTGTGATCCCTCTCCTTTTCACCTGCTTTTGACTGCTGTGGTAATCTCTCCGATTCCACCTCCTTGTATTGCAAACCACTCCTTGTGGTCACTGCATTTACTTGCTTGGGGTTCAGATCAGTGTCACTTGAAAGTCCTCCTCCCGGCCTGGTGTTTTGAGCTCCAGCAAATTGCCCAAACTGGTACTCCAGCGCCTTTGTAGCTAAACGATTGTCCTTTACATCGGCTGCCAATTTCATGTAATCAGCCTGCAATTGAGCTTGGTTAGCTATCATTGTCTTGAACATCTCCTCAATGTTGGGTGATGGTGGTGGGGGAGGTGCATTGTTGCTTCTGTATTGCGACTGATAGTTTTGCTGCCCTTCTTGATTTCTCTGCGCCCCCTGACTCAAACTCTGCCCTTGATGGTTGTTGCTACCCTAAGAGAAATTCGGGTGATTCCTCCAGTTGGAATTGTAGCTGTTGCCATACTGTAGGTGGTTATTTCTCTGTACATTACCAACAAAGTTCACCGAATCAGGATTTGCTCCGCAACACTCAACTGAGTGTTCATTACTCCCGCACACTTCACACCAAATCTGTTGCACTACATTCACTGGGGCTTGAGACTGGTTCATTCTCATGTTACTGAAGTGGGTGTTAAGTTGATTCTGTAACGCAACTATCTGTGCAGCAATAGCTGTAAAACCATCCACTTCTAAGACTCCTGCTGCTTTCCTTGTTCCTCCTCTTGACGAGTCCACATTCCACTCTGGATTCCCCTGCGAAATACGATTTAACAAGGTATACAACTCCTCATAAGTCTTCTCTAATGCTTGTCCCCCAGCTGCTGAGTCTAGCAAGATTTTTGTGTGGGGTTCCAAACCCTCTATGAAAGTATGCACCAGCACATCATTGGATTGGTGATGATGAGGACAATCCCGTAACATAGATTTGTATCTCTCCCAGGCTTGATACAGATTCTCTCCCTCTCTCTATTTAAAACTTAGAATTTGACTTCTAAGTCTTGTTGTTTTACCGGATGGAAAGAACCGTATCAAGAATTTCTTTACAAGATCATCCTAGAACCGTATCAAGAATTTCTTTACAAGATCATCCTACGTGGTGATGGAATTAGGTGGCTCAGCTTTCAACCACCTCTTAGCTTCTCCCAAAAGTGAAAATGGGAACAATGTAAGCCTGACATAATCTGATGACACTCCAGCGGGGATGTAAGTGTCACTTATCTCCAAAACATTTTAGAGATGTTGCTGTGGATCCTCATGAGGGAGACCTGTGAACTACACGCTGGTGTGCAGCAATTGCACCATGTTCTATTTAAGCTCACACCTCCCTCCTGGCTCAGGTTTGTGGATGCTAGATGTGACATTGTTAGCATGTGGGATTGCCACCTCGCGAACCGGCCTAGCTGCCATTTCCTTGGGCACTAACATAGCCCTTACAACTGGTGGATTCTATTGTTGCTCCAGGATTGTTTGTCTGAGCAACTGCAGCTTTTTCTCTAGAGCTTCTCTCCTTTGACGATGGAATTGTCTTTCCGGCTCTAAAGATGAGTCCACCAGCTCCTTGTCTCTTGCCATTGTTCAACAGAAATTAGTATATGCAAAATACAGGCTAAGACCAAGTTGTCAACACTAAGAGGAAATAGTAAACTAACACTTAAGAAAAATTTTACCAATTGCCAGTCCCCGGCAATGGCGCCAAAAACCTGTTCGGTCTTTTTGGAATAACTACACGCAAGTGCACGTGGTCAAACAAGTAGTAAAGTGGCTCAAGTAAGCCAAGTATTGATCCCACAGGGACTGGACTAAGGTAGCAATCTAATCAAGTGTCAATAAACTTTAACTCTAAATTGCAGACAACAGTGTGAAGAAGATTTTGATATTTTGTTTCCTAATTTTATACTAAGTCTGAAATGAATGTACAATTTGAGTCTAAACTATAAGTGTGAGCATGCCGAGGCTAAAATGAACATGTAGAGAAATAAATTATCGATACAATTTGATTAATCTTTCCTCTGGTTGCTAGTCAAGAATTATTGCCTATGGATTAAAACTCTCGTATTTAACCCAACTTAAGAATCATGAACCTTCCACCTACATCTCTGTGATAAAAAGAAATTCATGTTCTAGCCATACAAAATCGATTCCTTAATTGACTAATACGACTTTCAGGTATATCTCTATCCTGAAGGTAAATCAATTCTCAATTTTCCCAAACTAAGAAAAGATCATATCCTATCATTCACAACTTTTCAATTTCTTGCTCTCTCGAGTGAAATCGGACTTTTTAGATATACATTAACATTGGCCACACATTAATGCAGTAAGAACAAGAATCAATAGAACAACCATGGAAGAAAAGATGAAAAACCAATTAATCAATAATTATATTTCAATACAAATGTTCTTAACCTCAGCAAGAAGTGAATTTAGCCACTCATTTGTGAATTAAACATCATCCAATGAGTGTAAATCATACAAACAGTTGAAATAAAGGAGAAAGAGATAGAGAAGAACCCTAGGATTTTTGTCCCCTCAACTGCCTGTAACCCATGTTCTTGCTCAACTCAGTCAGAATTATAAAAAATGAATCTAAGTGTTCTATTTATACTAGTGGGAATTTTTCCTGGAATAACAAGCAACGTGTCACGGAGTGCATCGCGGAGTACTGCCTCCGTGAACGCCACCAACATGGACCCTCACTGGAATCCGGTCGTCCAGGTATTAAAGCCCAACGTGGCACGGCGTGCAACGCGGGGTAAGGCCAATGTGCCATGGCCCCAACGCGCACCTTCACTGGAATTTGGCTTATTTTCAGCATCCGGGTAGAATGCATCCGCTATGGCAGTGGACACAGCTCCATCGCGGAGCCCCTTTAATTCGTGCTTTCCTTGTGCTTTTTTTCCTTGCTCGCTTCCGAGTCCAATCCCGATTTCTCCCAATATGCATCTTAGCTTCATAAAATTATATTTTTCCTGCAAAACAACGCTAATCATGTTGGTTAGTATAAATTCACATTTCATTACAATTCACATGAGAATGTACAAACATCGATAGATAAATAAGACTAAAACGATACATTTGAGTATCACTTGGGCATATAAATCTGCCCAAGATCACTGAGGGAGGCGTGCTGAGGGAGCTGCAGAACTGGCTGCTGTCAAACAGGTCCCACCGACCCCTCGTCTGGCTGAGGGGCAATCCTTGAGTCTGTGCCCGAGTTGGCTACCTCTGAAACACGCATACGATCCAACCAAGCACCTCTTGGGATGATTCTTGTCGTACTTCGCACAAGATGGAAAAGTGAGCTCCACCTGCATGCTACCCTAATCCCTCGAGCCTGAAGCCCTACTCCTCTGATTTCCTCTGAACCTAGACGGTGTGCCGGCCGATGATGGAGTTGGAGAAATAGACCTGTGTTAGGACTGCTGACGCTGTCCACCCCCTGGCCTGACCTGAGAAACCCCATAACTGTAAATCTGGCCCTCTTGGCCTCCCTTTGCCTTTGGTAGACTGACTCCATCTGTTGTGCATGCAATACAATACGGGGAAAGTCAATATCTCGATGAAGCATGGTGATCCTGCAATCCTTTTCCAATTAATCCACCATCCCATGCACAAAATGGCTCACCCGAGCCCTCTAGTCCGCCACCAACTCCGGAGCTTACTTAGATAATCGAGTGAACTCTAATGTGTACTCCTGAACGAACATGTTTCCCTGCTTCAAATTAACAAACTTGGCTGCTTTGAGCTCCCTCATCTCTTGAGGGAAGAATAGATCCAAAAATGCCGTGTGAAACTCTTCCCAACCTATCGGGCCTGCACCCACTGCTCTGGTATCTCTCTATTGCTTAAACCATATGTGAGCTACCCCCTTTAGCTAGTAGGAGGTAAAGTCAACGTACTCTCCATTGTTCACCCCTATAACCTGGGTGATCTTCAGAATCTCCTCAATGAAATCATGTGGATCCTCGTCCACCTTTGACCTGGTGAACTCTGGAGGGCTCATCCTCAAGAAATCCCTCACCCTAGCTATCGCGGCATTCCCATTCTGAGGGAAATGCGCCATCATCTGATTCTGAACCTGGGTAGTCATGGCCTGTGCCAGCATCTAAATCACTGCCCTAAACTCAGCGTGGGAAGCTGGCTCTAGTGCGTACACCCCGTGAACGGGTGGGGCTGGCTGATGCTCACCATCATGGACATCCTCATGATCATTGTCGTTACCATTTCTTCTGGCGTTCACTCGATGTGGAGGCATGATTCTACAAATGTCAATAGCACGAATTAGAAGAGTAAAGGACTTCATCGCATGACATAGATCATGAAAGAAGGGAACATTTCCTAAACATCTAGTAGCCTCTTCGTCATAAATGTGTAGAGCTTCACACCCATGAAAAAGACTCTACTTAATGCGGCTTTCAGACACCCTAGGACACTCTAAACCTATGGCTCTGATACCAAGTCTATCACGACCTGAACGTACACCCGAATCGTAGACACGGGACAAGGAGCCCCAAGAGACGCTAAGTCAACGTATGGCATGAGCATAGGCGTAATTCAATCACATAAGCGGAAGACAAACATAAGAAAATGTAAAAATGTCATAAATAAAGAGAAAGGACAATACATAATCCATACATGTCGGTTGAATACAATTGGTAGTCTAAAAAACCTCTGATCATGATAGACAGGTAGATGGGACAACTCCCCAACTAACTCTACGATACTAAAACTAAAAGAGAAACAATAGAGTCTGAACATATGGCCCTTAGAACATGAAGACTCACCAAATAAGCTGATAGCAAACTCTAAGAAGCTACTGAGGAGGGTGAGCCTAAGAGCCTGGTCCTGTATCATGAAACGATACATCATAGAAAGTATGCGATCAGTACATGAAATGTACTGAGTATGAATGGTAAGTAAAATGGACATTCAGAACATATAGAACTAATAAACAATCATAAGAGTAGGACTTCATACTTGTATCATAAACATCATAACATCACACAAGGCTCAAGGTTTTCAAAACATTCGTAATGCAATCGTACTCATAAAATAATCTAAGAGGAAAGCTTTATTGAACATGAGTTGAGCCAATATATATAATCAGAAACATGCATAAATCATGAGGAACAGTGGGATATTCTCTTAACAAACATACCCCATATGAGCACACATGAAGCCCAACTTGTAAGCCTAGTCGGGCGGGTGTTCGTACCTTTCCAAGGGTAGAATCATGAAAGGCGTCATCACACATGATAAGGGCCAATTTGGTCAGGGATATTCATAAAGGGGTCCCAAAAATACCTACGGTGGCACGTAGTTTATGAGATCCGGGCAGAACCTAGGCCCCGAACCTACTCGGAGTTCGATACTACTCCCAAAACATATATAGTTTTCATAGTATAACATGCATGAGTTTATGGGCTAGTTAAATCATGATGATCATACACATGCTTGTACATACGTGATCAAGCCATGACATAAGGCCCGTGAGTCGGCCAAAAACATAATTCATGATTCATAAGATTCATACATGTAGATCATCCATATAACTTGAATTTCATAAAATCATAATGGATAACATAATAAATTCATGATTTAAATCATAATTCATGTTGGGCTTATAAATATCATCAATGGGTAAGTAGATCATAAATCGATTCATCATGGGACATGCATTATTAGGCTTAAATACATTGAATTTCCAAATCAAAGATATTATAATTAATTTAAATCACAAAAGTTGAATAAAACTCATAGATTATCATAAGATTTTAAAATCACAAAACCCATAATCAAATCATTAAAGTTTAAGTAAATCAAATTCAAAACCCAATGAGTTTTTGTTGAAATCTTTGTAAAAATCATAGAGGAGGGGCATGGGTATGGAAGATATCACCCATTGACAGTCTTACATACATGGAATTACTAGTTCTTAACCTCTCTTGATAACCCAAGAAGAAATTGTAATGAATTGATGAATGCTAAGCTTGAATCACTCCCTCAATCCCCCTACCTTGCATGCATGAATAAATGAAGTGAAAACTGAACTTAACCCCTTTAAATTTCCATATTCATAACCCAAAACGTCGTAGTTTAGGCCTTAGGATCTTAGAAATTTACAAAAAGGCCCTAACTATTTCGTAGAAAATAATTGCCAGGTGACCCTACCGGGTGACCAGAAGATTCGTTGCGTGCCGAAATGATTTGTTACTTGGCTCGTCGGATACACTGCTTGTCAAACTCCTGGGGCTCATAGCGATGGACATAATGACTCATTAGTGGTGACCATGACTCGTGGTCACCAATCGTCAAGTATACTACCTCCCTTATACCAATTTACTTGTATATCATCCAATGATGCACATCACAATTCGTTGCCTAACATGATGAGTCGTGGCCTCCTCCCGTTAAGCACACTGGTCGACCTCTTCTATTTTTCCTTCTCTCTCACCCCACGGATGACCTAACAACTCATGGTGTCTGACCATGAGTCGCCCCCTCGCTCGTGGGGACCCCCTTATCCTTCAATCTTCCTACTCTTCACTAGCCTTCCCCACAATCCACCTGACGACTCGTGGGCTGGTCTCACGAGTCGTCCACTGACTTGTTTTGTGCCTGCAACTCCAATTTTCAGGTTTTCTCCGTTTCAACTCCCGGGTCCGATGTTTGAGTTCTTGGGGTATAACAAAAACCCTCAATAAATCTCCGATAGTACCCAACTAAACCCAAGAAACTATCAGAAGGATTCACCAGTCTCGACTAATTCTTTACCGCTTCTATTTTCTAGGAGGGCATCCTTCCTTACTTGACACCACATGGCCCCAAAATTCCATTGAGTTCAACTAAAACTTTCACTTGCTGAATTATAGATGGCGATCCTTGAGAGTCTGTCGTACCACCCTCAAATGAGCGGCATGCATCAGGATGTCATCAATAAACATGATCACGAACATATCCAAGTATGACTTGCACACCCTGTTCATCAAATCCATAAAAGTTGCAGGAGCATTTGTTAGTCCAAAATACATAACTACAAACTCATAATGACCATACCGCGTCCTGATGGCTATCTTCGGGATGTCAATCTCCAGAATCCTGAGCTGATGGTACCCAGATCGGAGATCTATCTTCGAAAAGAACTTGGTACCCTGAAGTTGGTCAAACAAATCATCAATCCTGGGTAGAGGATACCTGTTCTTGATGGTGACCTTGTTCAATTGTCGATAATAAATACACATGCGAAGAGAATTATCCTTTTTTCGAACAAAGAGAATTGGTGTACCCTATGGTGATTTAGTCAGTCTAATGAAACCCTTGTCTAATCCTTCAATTCCTTTAATTTGGCTTGAGCCATTAAGTAAGGAGGAATAGATATGGGTTGTGTATCGGGAAGAAGGTCAATACCAAATCAATCTCCCGCTCGGGAGGGATTCCCAATAGATCATCTGGGAAGACTTTTGGGTACTCACATACTACTGGGACGGATTGGATAGTCGGGGTCTCAGACGTAGCATCCTTAACCCTAACTAAATGATACAAGAGATCCTTGGAGATAATCTTCCTAGCCTTAAGTTATGAATGAAATGTCCTACAGGCATAGCTGAACTACCTGTCCATTCTAAGGCTGGCTTACCCAGAAACTAGAATTCTACTGCATGGGGTCTACAATTGACTGAGGCATAACATGAAAATATCCAATCCATTCCTAGGATAATATCAAAATCGGTCATGGCTAACTCTACTAAATCTGCTGAGGTGAGTTTCTGAAGGACTGTGACTTCTATACACCCGTCTAGCAACAACTGAATCTCCCATTGGAGTAGAGACTGAGAAGGGTTCTGACAAGATTTCGGGACTGACTCTGAAACTACTAGCCACATAAGGTGTCAGAAAAGACAAGGTAGCCCCTGGATCTAGCAATGCATATACATCAAGGTGGAAATCTCATAACATACTAGTGACTACATCCTCGAAGACCTTCTGCTCCTGGCGGGATGATAGGACATAAAATCTATTTTGGCGTTGTCTGCCACCTGTGCTAGTAGTAGCCCCCTACTAAGAGAGGCATGTTGGTGGAGCTGCTAAACTAGAGGCTGGAGTGCGGGCTCCACCATCGCCTGGTCGGGCTGAAGGACAATCTCTGAGCCTTTTTTCAGGTTTGCCACCCTCGAAACAAGCAACTGACTCAACTAAACACCTCCCTGGGTGGTTCTTTCCATAGTTCGCATAAGCTGGGAAAGTGTGATCTCCTGAAATGCTCCCCGACTCCTCGATCTTGACGCTCTACCCCTATAATCACTCTTGGGTTGGGACGAAACACTAGCTGATGATGGTGCTGGGGCTAAAGACCTCTAGTGGGGTTACTGACGATGCCTACTAGTCCTCGGCTGGGAGAATCTAATGCTATCAATCCTTGCCCTCTTGGCCTCCCTCTCCCACCCACTCATCTGTACCGCCTCCATCTGTTGGGGGTACAGGACAATCCGAGCAAAGTCAATATCCTGGAGAAGCATCACAGTCCAGCAATCTCTGACCAAGGACTCTACTATCCCATGTACGAACCTTCTCACACGGGCTCTCTGATCCGCCAATAACCCGAGGTAAGAAACAATCAAGAAAAGAAGCATGGAACTCATCCCAACTGATAGGTCCTGCTCCGAATGCCCTACTCTCTTTCCACAAATTGAACCAAATGTGTGTGATCCCCTTTAACTGATATGAGGCCAAATCGGCACACTCCTCTCCAGTCATCCCTGTAATCTGGGTGATCTTTAGAATCTTCTCAATGAAATCATGTGGATCCTCGTCCACCTTCAATCCAAGGAACTCGGGAGGGTTTATTCTCAGAAAGTCTCAAACCCTCAGTGCTGCTACATTCCTATTCTGTGGGACATGTACTACCCCTATTGGATGACTTGGGCGGTCAATGCCTGGCCTAGAATCTGAATGCCTGCCCTGAACTCGGTGTGGGCAACCGGCTCCAGTGCATGGTGCTCATGGGCTGGTGGGGCTTTGGTGCCCGTTTCCATTTCCATCCTCATGGCCATTTCCATTCCCATTTCTTCTGCCATTAACTCTGCGAGGAGGCATGATTCTGCAATCATGAATAGCACGAGTTAAAAGGATAGCGAGACACTTCGTTGCACGACATAGATCATGAAAGAAGGAAACATTTCCTAAACGTCTCGTAGCCTCTTCGTCATAAGTGTGGAGAGCTTCACACCCATGAAAATAAGTCAATGCGGCTTCCAGACACCCTAGGACACTTCAAAACCTATGGCTCTGATTCCAAGTTTGTCATGTTCCGAACATAGGCTCGGATCGAGACACGGGAAAAGGAGCCCCGAGAGACTCCAAGTCAATCCATGGCATGAACATACATCTAACTCAATCAAATTAAAAATGGAAGACTCAACATAATGAACATAACGGAAGTCTAATCATAACATAACATCAAAATCGGAATTCATATAATATGTAACAAGCTAATTACTATGTACAGTCTAAAAGCCTCTAAATATCTAATGGGTTGATGGGAAAACACCCAAAACTAACCCGACAAGTCTGAAAACTGAAGTACAAGGATAACCGATAACAAATGGTCCTAGAGAGATGAGGAATCACAATTGAAGCTTGATGCTGAGTCCTGAACATGGCCAATAACGGAACTGAGTCTAAAAATCGGAGCTTGTATCATAAAACGATACATCATAGAGTATGCGGTTTAGTACATGGAATGTATCGAGTATGAATGGTAAGTAAAACGGAAATTTAAAATACATAAAAGTTCATAAGAGTAGGACGACATGATTGTAACATAAATATCATAACAAACGTACGGCTCAAGGTTTTCAAAACATCGTAAATCATTCATAATCATAATTATAAGAGGAAAGCTTTACGAACCATGACTTGAGCCAAAGTAAATAATCAAAATCATACATAAATCATGAGAAACAGTGGGAGATTCTTATAACCGACATATCCCATATGAGAACACATTGAGCCCGACCTGTAAACCCCTAGTAGGAGGGCGTTCGTACCTTGCCAAGGGTCGAACAATGAAAGAGGTGTGATATCACAACAGAGGGCCCATTTGGGAAGGGGGACAGTAACATGGAGGTCCCATCATGAGTACGTTGGCACGTAGTTCTGAGACTCAGAGTATGCTTGGACTCCGGGTCTACTCGATGCTAAATACTACTCCTAAAACATATATAGTGCTCATAGGATAATATACATGAGATTCATAGGCTAGTTAGAATCATGATAATCATAAGCATGCTTGAAATACATGAACTAGCCATGAAAATAAGGCCCGTGAGCCGGTCATAATCATAAGTCATAAATCATAAGGTTCATGCATACTTGTAAAACATGTATATACTTGATATTCATAAATTCATGATGAGCATTTGAAAGAAATTATATCATAAGAGGTTAATGAACCTCATCATCAAAGTAGAATCATTACTTGATTTATCATGAAACATACATAATTAGGTATAGTTTTGTAGAAAATTTAAATCTAAATAGTTATAAAATCTGCCCATGATTCGTAAAACATTAAGTTATACATAAGGGAATTAACCCATAGATAAATCATAAAGATTTCATAAGAATTGAGATAAAACCCCATAGAATTATCAATTGAATTTCATTAATTAGGGAGATATTGGGCATGGGTTTGAACAAATTCACCCATTCATAACCCTACATACCTGAGAAGAACTGATTCTACAACTTCCTTGATCATCCAATGAAGAATTTATGAAAAACTTGGAAGAATTTGAGCTTGATCACCTTTCTAGATCTTTACTCTTGCATGCATGAATAGGAATGGCTTAGAATTAACTTACCCCTCTTAAAACTCACCATTCATAGCTTAAAATAACGTAGTTTAGGCCTTAGGATCATAGGAATTACGAATAAGCCCCTACTAAATTCGCAAAAAATAACTGACTGCCAGTCCCCATGAGGGACTAGAGGAGTCGTTATCAGGGACCATGACTCATGGCTCCAGTCATCATATGCACTGTCCAAAATTCATATGGGGCTCACCACGGGGGACCCTACGAGTCGTTACTGGTGAGCACGACTCGTGGTCATCACTCGTCACCTCCACTTCCCAAAATCTTAAGATCCTAATCAACTGCTGGCCACGAATAACCTGGCGAATCGTGGTATCTTACCATGACTCGTGGTGACCATTCGTGGGGTACACTTCCAACAAGTCCTCTTCCTTCACCTCAACCCTGACCAGGACTAACTCAATGAGTCATAGGGCTAACCACGACTCGTGGTCATGTCCATGGTCACCCAAAACTCAGAAATTTCCAACTTAAGCCTAGCACCTCACCATGAGCTTTACGACTCATGGTCTACCCTACGGGTCACAAGATGACTCGTTTTGTGACTTGGTGCAGAAAATTTTGTTTTTCTCCATTTCAACTTCCGGGTCTGATCTTAGGGCTTTAGGGTTTAACAAGAAGAGATCGTAGTATGGAAGAGCCATCTGGAGAGATGTTGCTAGAGCTTTCAATAGTTTTTACCTTGGGCTTATAGGTTGCCTTCCTAATCTAGTGGTTATCATCAAGAATGTAGCCTCTACTATCGAAGGAGCGATTATTGTATGTAGAAAATTTTTCCTTGACAGGGAACTCAGAGACATCCAAACCCATAGACTTGATGATTCAACTCACTAGTATTCCATAGGGGAGGCTAGCATTGCCACTAGAGTCTTGACAGCTTTCAAACATGTAACCAAGGAACCATTCAAGCCACTCTATTTTACGCTTCTTCAAAAGGTAGTATACAATGAATACATCTCTATTTGACAGGGTGCTTAGAGATATTTTGTGAGGTATTAAAGTAGTAGCAACGATTTGAGCGATGATGCGATTTCCAAAGCAAATAGAAGTAGGGCCTCAGAGAGATTAGCACTATCTTCAGCGATAAATAGCTTTGCCTCATTGAAAGAAACTTCAAAGTCAACAGAACAACTACTGGTGAAGAAGGGAATGTTGCTGGAAAAGTGAGAGTTGAACAACTACTGGTGAAGAAGGGAATGTTGCTGGAAAAGCGAGAGTTGAAGACCTTTTCAAAGAGGGTTTTGCTCAGAATAATTCTAGTGCCCAAGACTAAGGTTTCAAAATCTCTACAGTCTTTGGAGAATTTCAAAATTAACATAAAACATTATGATGTGATCTTCGAATGCTTCATTAGCACACCAAAGAAATAGATTATCAATTCCTTGAAAAGAGAAGAGATGGCTTATAGAGCAGTGAGAATCTTCAAGCTGAGTGAGGCAAATGACTCTGCCATGGGTAAAGGGGCGATCTTTGAAGGCTAGAAATTTTCTTTTCTCAGACACAATCCAAAACTTCTACATGTCTTCTAAATCAAAGGAGAGAGGGGAGTCAAGATTTTCTTTCTTAGGGAAAGAAGCAGAGGGTTTTTTTATGAGAAGGGAGGAAGAATCAGGAGAATCTTCAAAGGAAGAGTCAGAGATTTCAATCGGGAATGAAGAGAGGGATGATCTTTTAAGCCTTTTGCTGGAATGACGAATATTATGAATAGTGGTTTTTGCCATTTTTGGTAAGGAGGAGAAAGAAATAGAGCAATAAGATGATGATTAAAAAGGAGTAGAGAGATAGAGATAAGGGATGTGAAGGGGTGTTCAGATGAAAGGACGACATGAAAACAGGCGCAGTAATGATGACCAAGAAAAATGAAATGGCAATTTTAATTAAAGAAAAAAAAAAGTATAACACACGATGTTTAAAAAATTTAATTTAGGAAAGGAAATATCACAAAAAAAATTAAGAAAAGTTAATTAAGGAGTAGGAAATAAAACCGAGACTTTTGCTTAAAAAACAAAATCGATTTTATAGAAGAGGTTCAGTAAAAATGTCAGCCAGTTGATTTTCAGAGGAAACAGATTCTAATGAAAAATCTCCATTTTCGACATGATCTCTGATCAAATGATGCTTAATATCTATATGCTTGGGCCTAGAGTGATGCACATTATATTTAGAAAGACTAATGGCATTGGTGTTATAACATAAAATAGGAATGCTTTCATAATTTAAATCATAGTCTAACAACTTATGTTTCATCCATAGTAGTTGTGCTCCATAATTTTGAAGAGCCAAATATTCTTCTTCTGTAGTATAGAGTGCTATAGAGTTTTGCTTTTTTGCATTGCCAAGAAGTGAGAGCTTCCTCGAGAATCTGACATGATTCATTAGTACTTTTTTTGTCGTGCTTGTCACCTACAAAATCTTCATTTTTATAACCAATTAAATCAAGGTTGTTAGAGTAAGGATGCCATAGGCCAAAATCTTGAGTTCCGATGAGATAACGAATGATCCATTTTACTGTAGTCAGGTGGGACTCTTTAGATGTTGATTGAAATCTAGAACATTTCCAAATAGTAAACATGATATTTAGGTGACTAGAAATGAGATACAACAGTGATCCAGTCATTCCTCGATAGAGTTTTTTCATCAACACTTCTCAGTTGAGTCACTCTTCAAGTAGGTTGAGGGGCTCATTAGGTTTCCAACAACTTTTCCTTTTTTCAGATCAAATTTCTTAATCAGTTCCTTCATATACTTGGTTTGAGTGATGAATGTTCCTTCAGTCGACTGAAAAATTTGAAGTCCTTAAAAAAAGGTCAACTCTCCCATCATACTCATCTCATATTCTCCTATCATTAAATTTGTGAAACTCTTACATAAGGCAACATTAGAACTACCAAAAATAATGTCGTCTATATAAATTTGAATAATCAAGATAGTTGTAGAGGATCATTGAATAAAAAGAGTTTTATCGATTTTTTCTTGACAAAAATTATTTTCAATGAGAAAAGAGCTTAGCCATTCATACCAGAGTTTTGGAGCTTGTTTCAAACCATAGAGAGAAAACATAGTCGGGACACGAAGGATTTTCAAAATCAGGTGGTTTTTTGACAAAAACTTCTTTTTTGATTAACCCATTCAAGAAAGCACTTTGAACATCCATTTGAAAAAGTTCAAAGCATTTACAGACAACATAAGTGAACAAAATACGAATGGATTCCAGTCTAGCAACTGGAGCAAAGGTTTCATCGTAATCAATACCTTCTTGTTGGGAATAACCTTGTGCGACTAACCTTGCTTTATTTCTGACTACCTTACCTTCTTCATTTAATTTGTTCCTGAAGCCCATTTTGTACCAATAATTGATAAGTTTTTCGGCCTTGGAACTAGAGCCCATACACGACTTCTTTCAAACCGATCCAGTTCATCTTGCATGGATTTTAGACACTATTCATCAGTGAGAGCTTCATCGATCCTCTTTGGTTCAATTTGAGATACTAATGCCAGTGATGATTGATGTTTTAGAGAAGATCTTGTCTATCTCTCAGCATTAGGATGCCCAATAATAAAGTCATTTGGGTAGCTTTCTTAGTTTTTCAACTCTCGGTATATATTTTAGAATTTAGTCGACTAAGATGCTTCCTCTTAATCTAGTTTCTTTGAGGGGAGAGGTTTTGGGTATGTCAATGATCCTTTCTTCCTAGACATGGGTGAATTCTGTTCTGCTGATGTCTTTAGGATATGAGAGACAGTTCCACCATCTTCCCCTGCATTATGCTCAATAAGACTTGTCAAATTAGAATCATTGTAAACAGCATGAACAGACTCCTCAATAGTTAAAGTACGTTTATTGAAAACTCTAAAAGATCGGCTTAGAGGTGCATACCCAAGGAAGATTCCTTCATCACTTCTAGGATCGAACTTACCGACATTGTTCTTAACCATTATTATGGATGAAATGTTTACACCCAAATGGATGAAAATAACTGATGTTTGGCTTCTTCCCTTTTCACAGTTCATACAGAGTCTTCTTTAGCACAGGCTGAATGAGACATCAGTTAAGGATATGACATGTAGTGCTTACAGCTTCAGCCCAAAAATGATCAGGGAGATTTTGTTCTATGAGCATTGTCCAGGTATTGTCCTGAAGTTAGCGATTTTTTCTTTCAACAACTCCATTTTGCTGAGGAGTTCGAGGTGAAGAGAAAGTTTGGGTATAACCCTGCTGATTATGAAATTCTTCAAACAATTGGTTTTCAAATTCTCTTCCATGATCACTATGAATAGAAGAGATAAAATATCCCTTTTCTCGTTGAACCTTTTTGCAGAAAATTTCGAAGTTTGAGAAGGCTTCATCCTTGTTAGCTAAAAACATGACCCAAGTAAATTGTG
The DNA here is from genome assembly GCA_035772735.1 of Datura wrightii. Classification (NCBI taxonomy): domain Eukaryota; kingdom Viridiplantae; phylum Streptophyta; class Magnoliopsida; order Solanales; family Solanaceae; genus Datura; species Datura wrightii. The sequence goes on from JASDFA010000019.1 coordinate 39,208,642, forward strand.
AAAAATCATCTACAATAACAAAAAGCATATTTCTTAGCACCAATAGTAGTCGTTTTGGTAGGACCAAATAAATCCATGTGAAGAAGTTCAAGAGGTAGCACTCACAATGTCGTTTGATTTAAAAGAAGATCTAGTTTGTTTTCCCAATTGAAATACATCACACATAGAGCTATTAGAGAAATTTAATTTCGACAAACCAAGAATTAGTTCTAGTTTAGATAATTTTCAATAGTGTGCATGCTAGCATGACCCATTTTCCTCTACTAGATACCTGGATCATTTGGGATAGCAGAAAGACACGTTAGATTAGGTAAATCAACATTATTTAACACATAAATATTTTCGACACGATCACCAATAAGAAAAATATTTCCAGAGGCATTACTAATGGTGCATCTGATAGCGTTAAATAGTACATTGAAACGGAATTGCATAGTTTACTTATGCTTAGCAAGTTGTGCTTCAAACCATTTACAAGATATACTTCAATTAAATTACATGAGGGTCTTATAGTTATAACCCCTACACCAACCACCTTGTATTTGGCATTTTCACCAAATCTGACGTATCCTCCATCAATTCTTTTGATTGATCTGAAATTTTCTTTTGTTCTTGTCATGTGTCTGGAGCATCCGCTATTAATTACCCACATTCTCTTTTTGTAGCTGCCTTTGGTTTTCTCCTGCAAAACAAGAAGATTAATTTTTCTTAGGTACCCAAGTTCTCTTGGGTCCTGATGAGTTAGTAGGAGAGGTTTCATGGATCGGTTCTTTTTTCCTCCATACTCATTTTCCATAAGAAGGTCCACAGAATTTATAGTTAAAAGACTTATGACCACGTTTGCCACAAGAGTAGCATATGGGAGAGGAAAAAGATTTAGCAAAGTGGAAACTAGTTGAGGCTCTTGGGAAGAAGTCAGAGTGTATTTTATTTGAGTTGACTGAGCTATGACTGGGTGATTTCTTGATGCTCTTTAATTGCATCTTGACTTCACCTAGTTCTTCCTCAAGAAAGTCTACTTCAATTTGAGTTGCTTCAAGAAGAATTTGCCAGTCCTTTTTCTCTTGCCCGGTTTATTATATTCATCAATAAGTTTTTGAGTTCTTTTGTGACAAGGTCTAGGGAATCCTGAAGATCTTGATACTTATTATAGAAATTATATCTTACCTCTTTTGATCCTTCAAGGGGCATAAAGCATATGTTTGCAGCTTCTTTGGATTCTTCATCATAGACATCTTCATCACTCCCATGCTCCCATGGATTTTTTTATTTCTTTGAAAGTTTCTTTTCTTCAACTTAGGACATTTTTGCTTTATGTGTCCAGGTTTTCCATAGTGATAACAACGATAACAACGATCTTCATTCTTTTCATTATAGCAATGTCTTGGTTGGGACTTCTGTCGTCTTTTGTCGAAGAATGTGCCCGACTCCTTAGTTGATTAGAGTCAGTCTTTCACTGTCTTCTTCTTTCTCTTTCTCTCTCTCAATTTTTTTAGCATTAAAGGCTACTGATTTCTTGTTTTCATCTTTGGAGTATCTGTTAAGATTATTTTGCTCATACGCCATCGGATTTCCTCGACGTTTATCATAGGAAAGTTTTTCCAGATCTCTGTCTTCAAGGATTATGGCTTTTGTTTCCTAGACTTTAGGGAGACTTCTAAGGAGCTTTAAGAACTGCATACTGTTAGAGTATACCATTCCAAGTGATTTCAATTCTCTAACAATCTTGCTGAATCGTGAGAACATGGATTCAACATTTTCTTTATCTATCATCTTAAACAACTCATATTCATTGACTAACACATTTATTTTAGCCTCCTTCACTTTTTTGGTGCCCTCATAAGTTACTTCAAGCTTGTCCGACATCTCCTTTACAGTGTCGCATGTCGAGATCTTGCTATACTCAGTTCCACTCACTGCACAACAAAGCAGACTAATAGCTATAGCATTAGTTTGAATTACCTCTTGTTCTTCAAAGGTGACTGAGAAGGTTTCCATATTGGTTTTAGTAGGATTTGTTACTCCAAGAATGGTCTTGGGACCTTTCTTGATCACCATCCAAGCTTGAAAGTCATTTGCTTGGACAAAGATCTTGAAACGTTATTTCCAGTGAGAGTAGTGTTGTCCATTGAAGTACAAAGTTCTTGATGAGAAATGTCCATCTTGAAGAATTGCGCCTGGAATTTGGTATGTTGCCATATGATCTTTCTCTCACTTTGCGGTTGAGCAATCTTGAGCAAGACCTGCTCTGATACCAATTGATAATCAAAGGGGGAGGGTGAATTTTAAAACATAACAATAGTCAACTATTAGATTGGATCAGTTGACTCAATTCCTGCAGAAGATGTTAGTAATAATAAATCAATCTACGAGCATGGAAGATAAAAAAAACCACAATTATTTATCCTCGTTCGGATCAGCCTAGTGGTGCATAGTCCAGTCCCCTTTGGTTATAAGGGTTTTCCTTTGAGCTTTCAAGTCGTTAACTGTTACAGAAGTAGATTCACCAATCTTTGGTGACCAGTAGTGAATTTGATACAACCTCTACATGTATATCTATCTGACTATTTGTATCTTTTGATCTCACTAGTAATGCTTTTAGGATTACAATGATTGAATAAGAACAGAATTGTCATTTTGATCAAGTGAAGTTGTACAATGTAAAAAGTCTTCAGAATCCTTATTTAAAGACTCGTTCGTACGTTCTGACAGGGGTATAAGATCAATTCCTTTGATCTTGTTTTGCCGCTCATTAAAGGATAACCCAAGGTATTTTGACCCAAATATATCCTCTGAACGGATATCGATCATATATTGAAGCCTTGATTAATTTGAGGATGATTTCTTCCATTCAAGGTTTTTCTTCTGCTGGAATATTCTATGGATCTAGCTTCTTTAATTTTCAACCCATTTCTTCCTTTTGAATCGATCTTCCTTCCATAGATATTTCTCATCCGATATCATGGTATGTTCCTTGATTTTAGCTATGTGTTGATCCTTTGGTTTCCTCGGTGCATTGTCAAGTCGGCTGGATTTCCATTCTTGTAGCTGGATTGTCATTCGGATTGTGATTTGCTAATTTAGCTAACCTTGCATTAAATTTATCATCATTGAAACATATTAGTGCAACACATACGATTGAAAGGAATAAGGTATTTTCAATTTAAAATGTTTTTTATATTCTTTGAATGCTTTTTCGGATAAAGATAAGTCCCATGAGTACCAAAACGACTCAAAGAATGTTAATTTTATAAAAGTCAAATCTTTACTCAAAACTTTTACTTGAAACTCCAATGTGTCCAAATGGTTTCTAATGGCCTTATAGCCTCTTTGGCCAAGCTTCTCAAATCAGCTTATTTTGAGAAGTGGTTTTTTCAGAAGTACTTATCAAAAAAGTTCTTTTGGTGAAAAGAAGTTTATGTTTGACCAATAAATTTAAAAAAAAACTTTTGAGAAACAATTAGTATTTGGCCAAGCTTTTAAAAAGTGCTTCTAAGTGTATTTTTCACAAAAGTGCTTTTCAAATTAGTGTTTTTTGGGGAGAAGCTATCTTTTTTAGCTTTTGAAAAACAGATTCTACTACTTCCTAAAAGCACTTATTTTCTATCAAAAGCTTCTCCAAACACTTCATTTTTTAAAAATAAGTGCTTTTTAGGAAAAATAAGCACTTTTCGCCTCCCAAAAGCTTACCCAAAGAGGCTATTAATCTCGTTGTTAGACTTAGTGATTTGTCCCAAGTTATTTTAGTATTGAGCAACGTAACCTCTGTCAAATCTCAAAAAATATAACATATTGGGAGTGGATCTCCTCCTTCCTACAAAGAACGAAGTAACTTTCAGATCATAGCTATGTGGATGGGTAAGTCACTTACGAAATGAAGATCAAATATACATCTGTATGGTATGAATCTGTTAGATTACTAGTTTTAATGATGACGAAACCTATGGGATCTGTTCCCACGTTTCGATCCTCCTAAAGGGTTTGCTTTGGCCAGAGTTGGGCGGGAAACTTTTTACAACTGTAAAAAGTAGTTTTTGCAGAGGTTCGTGAGTGGCAGCGGTGTAGCATAGCAGCAGCCTTGTCCCAACAAATCAAATATACTAGACCAATGGGTTTGATTTCTTGTTTGATGTGTCTAATACTTATCTTAGTCTTTTGGACAATCAGAGGTATGTTTTTCATAGAGAAAAAGATACACACACTTCTCAAGCATATACCCTATTCTCAGAAGCTGTGTCTATCTCGGAAGATTGTAAGATTGGTGCTTGTGTATCCTTTTCCAGGGCTATTGTTAGAGTTGTGACGTGTTGAGCTGTAATAGCTAGAAAAACATGAATGTTGTGCAAACTTTTTCTTCTTATTTCCTTCAAATGTATTATTGAAGTTGTTAGCTAGAGTTAGTTGATAATCGTCTAGAGTTAGCCTTGTAGTTCCCGTTGGAGTTAGCTGGTAAAGATAGCAATGGAGTCATTGCATGAAGTCTTATAATAGAGTTGTTGCAAGTGGGAGATTAAGAGTTAAATCTCTTATGATTACAAGAGTCTGTAATCATTGTTGCTCAGATCTAGTGGAGTTGTGTGAAATCCTACGTGGTAGGTTGTGGTTTTTTCTTTCCTTAAGCAAGGAGGTTTTCACCTAAACATCGTGTGCTATTTCTCTTGTTGTTTTACTATTCGTGCATTCTTATTTTGTGCAACCCAGTGAAAGGACCTGGTCCCGAGTATATGGTGGTGGACTCATACAACTTATCATTTGGTATCAGAGCAGGTTCTTTTTAAAAGGTTAACACCTAGAAAGAATCCTGTAAAACATGGCAGCACCACCAAATCTGGAAGGACAGTCTACTATAAGAGCCCTTAGATTCAATGGACAATACTATGGATGGTGGAAGACTCAAATGCATGATTTCATCATGGCTGAAGACATGAGCTATGGGATATTGTGTTGGATGGTCCCTATGTTCCCATGAAGATGGTAACTGAAGGGGAGACCACAAAATCTATTCGACGAAAACAGAGTACAATGACAGTGATCGAAAACAGATTGAGAAGAACTACGAGGCGAAAAAACTTCTGGTTTTTGGCATAGGTGCAAATGAATACAACCGAATCTCAACTTGTGAGACAGCCAAGGAGATATGGGATTGTCTTAGAACAGCTCATGAAGGGACCAGTCAGGTCAAACAATCCAAGGTAGATATGCTTACTACTCAATATGAGATGTTTTCGATGAAAGAAGGAGAATCGATTCAAGAAATGCACACAAGATTCACCTCAATCACAAATGATCTCTATTGTTTGGGAGAGGTTATAAAGCCAAGCAGGTTGGTAAGGAAGATTCTCAGCATTCTTCCCAAGTCATGGGAAAGAAAGGTGGACGCCGTTACTAAAGTTCGAAATCTTAACACTATTACCATGGATGAACTCATAGGAATTCTTTAAACCTATGAGCTTAGAGGCAGCAAGATTAGAGTAGAAGTGAGCAAAGGAAAGACAAGGGGTTGGCTCTCAAAAGTGCACAGGCAGATTCAAGTGAGGATGATAAAGACATGACATACTTAACAAGGAGATTTCAAAAGATGATCAGGCAAAGAGGTGGATTTCAGAAGAAGTCAAATGATCTTTTCCATAAATGTGGGAAACTAGGTCATTTCATTAAAGATTGTTCTATGCATAAGGTTGACTACAATGAGTACTGGAGAACCAATGCTGATAAAACCCGGAAGAAGGATCGGGTCCCAGACAAATTCAAAGGAAGAGCAATAGCTGATAAAGTAGTCAAGCAAGCCTTAGCATCCTGGGGAAATTCATTTGAAGAATCTGAAAATGATGAAGCACCTGAGGATGCTTCAATGATGGCAGTTGAAGATGATGATTCACCATTCAACTTGATGTTTGCATTTATGGCCAACTTAGATACAGATGAAGAATAGGAGGTAACTTTTCTTGACATTAAGAAAAATCTAAAGGATTATAACTTGAAAGAGCTGAGATCCCTAGCTAGTGTATTAATTGATTCATTCTATGATCTCACTAAAGAAAAGGAATCCCTGAATGAGAGTGTCGATAACCTTGAATCAGAGAAAGTCATGTTGATCACAAACCTAGCTGAACTAGATGAAAAATGTCAGGAGTTAGTGTCTGAAAGAAACTCTGTAATTGAAAGTGGTACTGGAAGTGATGTTGGAAATTCTCAAAATGAGATACAAGCCAAATTGAAAAACTCTCAAGAGGAGCTCACCCTTATGTTGAGAAATTCTGAACTTGAGAAGGAATTGGTCAAACTCAAGACTGACCTAGACAAGTCCCTTAAGTGGACTGCCTCCTCTCAGGTCTTGGAAAAGTTGACAAATCAGAGATCTAACACTGGTGAAGGAATGGGATATAGAAAGACCTATCCTCCCTACAATCCTCTTAGCAAGTATGTATCTAATCCAAACAACATGTTGTGCACTCACTGTGGAAGGAATGGTCATCTAAAGTCAAATTACATGTCTAGACAAGCTACCCTAAGAAAGACTATAAATGATCAAGAAACCTTGATGAACAACAGGATACCTGGTCCTAAGGTGTCTCAAATCAGGCTGCCTGAATGGACAAAAAGAAATCTGATCTTTCCCCTGTCCCGATTTTGGAAACTTAAGCTTAAATAGGTTCCCAAGTCTAATCCATGATTCATTCTTGCAGGAAGGAGTGAGAGAGAGCAGTCAAAATGGTATATGGATAGTGGCTGCTCAAAGCACATGACTGGAGAAATTGATAATTTTCTCTCACTCAAGGCGTGTCAAGGAGGCTCGGTGTCTTTTGGAGATGGCAAAAAGGGGTACATTCTTGGTGTTGGAAAGATTGGGAAGACAATTGATCATGCTATTGAAAATGTCTTCTATGTCAATGGGTTGAAATACAGTCTTGTGAGTGTGTTTCAGATTTGTGACAAAGGAAATGAGGTCAAGTTTCTTTCAACTCTATGTACGGTGATAGATCTTCAATTAGGGAAGGTGGTTCTGACTGCTAACAGGTGCAAGAGTATGTATGTTTCTAATCTCAACTCCGTTGCTGGTAATGGCCTCACCTGTTTGAGCATGGTGGAAGATGAATCTACCCTGTGGCACAGAATGTTGGGGCATATGAGCACTATACTTCTTAACAAGTTAGTATCGAAGGACCTGGTTCGAGGACTTTTCAAGGTGAAATTTGCTCAGAGTCAACTGTGTGATGCTTGTGTCAAAGGGAAACGTACCAGGTCATCCTTTAAGAATAAAAAGGAGATAAGTACCTCTAGACCTTTAGAGCTACTTCATATGGACTTGTGTGGACTTGTGAAAATTGCAAGTAATGGAGGAAAGAAGCTCATCTTTGTTGTTGTTGATGACTATTCAAGATACACCTGGACAATGTTTCTTCGCTCAAAGGATGAAACATTCTCAGTTTTTGAATCATTTGCAAACCAAATTCAAGTGAAGTTGAATTGCAAATTGCAAGGATCAGGTCCGACGATGGGATTGAATTTGAAAATGCAAAATTTGAGGCCTTTTGTGCTGATAAGGGGATCAGTCACAACTTCTCTGTTCCCAGAACTCCGCAACAGAATGGAGTGGTGGAAAGGAAAAATCAAACTCTTGTGGATATTTCTAGAACACTTCTTATAGATGGAGGTGTAGCCATGTCCTTTTGGGAAGAAGCAATCAATACTGCTTCTATGTGGTGAACAGGGGTCCATTCCGGCCCTTACTAGGAAAACTCCCTACGAGCTGTCGAACAAGAAGAATCCAATGTTGAACTATCTCAGAGTCTTTGGGTGCAAATACTTTGTGTTGAAAAATGGAAAGGATAATGTAGGAAAATTTGATCCCAAGACTGATGAGGGAATCTTCCTAGGTTATTCCTCAAACAGCAAGGCGTATCGAGTCTACAACAAGAGGACACAATGTGTTGAAGAGAGTATTCATGTTATTTTCAATGAGACCAGAAAGCTGAAAGATGCATACATGATCAATGATGATGAACTTGAAGAACTATGGAAAACACAAAGAGATGCAGTTGATTGTAACCTACCTGAGGAGCCGAAGCTGGTGAAAAACCCAATGCAGGATGAAAATCATGTTACTCCAGATGATGCAGTAGAACATGCTAGCACAGAGGTTTCACAGGAGAGAGCAAATGCAGAAAGTAGCCCAGAAGAGGGTCCAGGTGGAGAAGTAGGAGAATCATCTATAATAAGATCCAACTGGAAACACAGATCATCTAATCCGCTGGACAATTTTCTGTCACCTCTTGGACTCATGCATGCAAACCAAATCAAAGACTCGAAGCGTGTTTGCATCCTCAGCATTCATATCTTAGATTGAACCCAAAAACATTAAGGAGGCCCTGAAAGATGTTGAATGGCTTAATGCAATGCAGGAGGAACTTCATCAATTTGAAAGAATTAAAGTTTGGCATCTGGTTCCAAGACCAACCGGTCGAACTATTTGGGATCAGGTGGGTCTTCAGGAACAAGCTGAATGAACAAGGTGTCACTACCAGAAACAAGGCTAGATTGGTGGTTCAGGGATACAATCAGGAGGAGGGAATTGATTATGATGAAACCTTCATTCCTATGGCACGAATGGAGGCTATTCGAATGCTAATTGCTTTTGCTTTATTTAATAGAATTCAAATTATTTCAAATGGATGTTAAAAGTGCCTTTTTGAATGGATACCTAAAGGAAGAAGTTTATGTGAAGCAGCCTCCAGGTTTTGAAGACATTGATCGACCTCATCATGTGTACAAACTGGATAAAGCGTTGTATGGACTAAAGTAAGCCCCTCGAGCATGGTATGAGAGACTATCCAAGTTTCTCCAAGACAATGGGTTCAAGATAGGAAAAATTGACAACACTCTTTTCCTCAAGTCCAGAGGAAGGAACCTGCTCATTGTTCAGGTATATGTGGATGATATTATTTTTTGGAGCCACTCTCAATTCCCTATGTGAAGACTTCGAAAGATTATGGGAAATGAGTTCGAGATGAGCATGATGGGTGTACTCAATTTCTTCTTGGTTTACAAGTCAAGCAGGACAGAGCTGGAAACATGATTTTCCAATAGAAATACATCAAGGAGCTTCTAACCAGATTTCGCATGGATGATGCCAAGCCATTTGATACACCCATCGGAACTGCTTCAAAACTGGATAATGATGAACCTGGTCCTCCGGTGAATGAGACTATGTACAGAGGAATCATTGAATCACTTCTATACCTAACAGCCATCAGGCCGGATATTGTGTTCAGTGTGGGGATGTGTGCTAGATTTCAAGCTTTTCCTAAGGAATCTAATTTGAAAGCTGCCAAGAGAATTCTCAGATATCTCAAAGGAACCATTGACTTAGTTCTCTTCTACCCATGTGGAGGCTCTTTTGATCTTGTTGGTTACTCCGATGCCGACTATGTTAGGTACCTGGTTTAAAAAAAAGTACCTCGGGGATGGCTCATTTCCTAGGCCCTTCACTAGTCTTTGGGGGTCAAGGAAGCAAAATTCAGTGGCACTTTCTACGGCTGAAGCAGAATATGTAGCTGCAACATTGTGTTGCGCTCAATTATTGTGGATCAGGCAGCAGCTGGAGGATTTTGGAGTTCTAAATGAATGCGTTCCATTAATGGGTGACAACACCAGTGCTCTTAACATGGCAAAGAATCCTGTCCAACACAAGCAAACCAAGTACATTGACATTCAACATCAATTTCTGAGAGATAATATGGAGAAGAGGAACATTTGAGGGAAGTTCTGTAGGACAAAAGATCAGATTGCAGACATCTTCACTAAAGCCTTGAACACGGACCAGTTTGAGAGAAACAAACTGAAGCTGGGGTTGATCAAGATGAATTAACTCTACTATTTATTTTTCCCTTCTAAACTAAGCTTTTCTTTTCTTGGCTATGATCAGAATGCAGGTATCCTTGCAAGGTTATAAATGGTGTGCTTAACTTAGTTTCATACCCTTATAGGTATACACGCATGGGGAATGTGAGGAAGCTAGAGGTTGACAAGACAGAAGCTTGGCAAACTTAATTTAAAATTCAAGATGGGACCAGGTCCTGACCAGGTCAGTATTACTTCTTCACTTATGAACTGATTGTGGAAATGGTCTGGGAACTACCTAAATTTTCCCGCCCATTTCATCTGGTACTCGGTCACTCGCACCGTTTCCTACTCACTCCTTTAAGACCAAACATTTTCTTGATTAGACACATCATTCCCTATCTTTAAAACCCATCAACTGCCACCTTTTCTAACATTTCAAATCCTCTTCTTCTAAAGAAAACTAGCTACTCTCTCTCTCTTCCTACTTATCGAAACCCTTTCCTTTCTCTGCAAAACTTCCTCTCTCTCCTTCACGACAACAATGTCTCACTCTCCCTCTTCTTCCAAACAAGTGGAAAACCCAGTCTCATCCTCCCCCATTGCGTCTGAAATGCTGGAATCGACACCCTCATCTACTACTTTTGAAAACCCTTTTTCAAAAACTCCCTTGTCGGCCCCTCAACCACCGTTAGCAGATTTAGACATAGCCTTAACAACAGTTTCTAACCCCTCTGGCCCTTTTGATGAATCAACATAACAAAGTTTGGAAAACCCCATATCTGCTACCCCTCTCACCACTCTTCCTCCCTTGAAAATCACTTCCTCCGTCATGTCCCGTACAGAAACCCCATCGACTGACCCTATTTATGGTACTTTTGTGGGAAGCTCCATAGTAGAAGAGACAACCCAGGAACCTAGTTGCACAGTTCCCTCAACTTCCATTGTTGGGTCACTAAAGAAGAACCGATCTAAGGATGATGCATCAGAACCCATCCCTGAAATTTCCTCTCCCTCCGCTACCCCCACTGTTGTTGCTTCATCGCCTAAATGGGATGGAACTCCCCAACATCTCCACATAATCACAAACTTAGATGCTAGTAGGGGGTGTGAGGATAGTGAGAATGAACAACCTCTCCTATGGAAAGTTTGGAAGATCACCTCTTGTCCACCAAAGAACCAGTCAGAGGACCTGGTTCGATCACTTCAGACTAGAGCTTTAGCAAAGAAAATTTTGGATGATGCCCTAAAGGAGAGTCAAGTACAAACTGCAAAGAGGCGAAATCTAAAATGAAAAATGGTCACTAATGAGGAAGATATTCAGCCTGATATTGTAGTTGATCAGAAAGATGGAAAACAACAAGGAAAGGATACCCGTGAAAGGGGGAAGGAAAAGAGAACTATTGAAAAAGAACAAGGGAAAGGGGAAAGTTCTTAGTTCCAGCAAGAAGAAGGCTTAGTCAATTTCAAAAAGAAAGGTGTTGGTTACTCAGAAAAGGAGAAAGCAAGCTCAGGGTGCATCAAAAGTTGTTGTGGAGGATCATGCAGAGGAGTACTCTCCCTCCATTTCTCAAGGAAGAATTCATCAGACGAAGGGACCTGGTGCTCCCTCCAAAGTCAGGTCTCAACCTGAGTCCTCTCTGTGTTTGACAAGAGAGGAAAGACAATGAATTTTGAAGTCACAAAAGGTGTTGCAAGGAAGAGTCTTTGATCCCAAATTTATGGACATGGATAGTATGGCTGAATTGGTTGAAATTCTAAACTTTCAAGCATGGAGGCACTTGTTTGTTCCTCCAGTTCCTGCATTGAATGAGTTAGATGTTAGAGAGATATTCTATCATGAGATTGAGTTTTCTAAGAACGAAAGGGAGCTCTATAGCAAGGTGAATGGGGTGACATTTATGATGAATGAACAAATGCTCTGTACCATTCTGAATGTGCCTGATAGAGGGATCTGGTCGGTGGACAATGAATGTGCAAGAAGAAAGTTCATCTCACTCATTTTCAAGTTGGAAAACTGTATAGGCGAACGCTTCTGAAGAAATAGATGAAGGGGGAATATCAGTTGGTTTTTGAGTTCGTAAACAAGGTTCTTATTCCGAGAACAGAAAAGAGGACCATTTCTGGTGTACCTGACTTATTCTTGATGGAAGCCCTTAGTACCTTTCAGCCAATAACTTGGCTGCTGTAATGATTGAGCACATACACAAGATAATGAATGTCAAGGATGGTAAGCATGATCTTGCATATGGGTTCCTGCTGAACAAAGTTTTCGAATTCTTCAAGGTTGAATGTGGTCAGGGGATTGCTGGGTCAAAGAAGCAAATGTTTTCAGTCATAACTCTTGAAGAGTGTGAGTGTGTCTCTAGACGAGGAGGAGTGAAGGGCCAATCTCTTGTGTCGAATTTGATTGCCTCCCAAGAAAAGTCCACTACAGAAATTGAGCAACTCACATGTTTGCTCACTCAAAAGTAGGTAGAGATTGTGCTCCTTAAGGCCAACCTAGTGGAGGAACCCAATCTAGTCTCTGGACTAAAACGAGAAAATGAAGCTCTCAAGGAAGAAGCAAGGAATTGACCAGAAAATTGCTTCATGCTCATGAGAATTTTAATGACTGCATCTCAGCTCTCTTGCCCAAACTATTCGGACCATGACCACCTATCTCTTCCCCGTCTCTTCCCTTCTTATGCCCTGATGACTATTTCCCTACCAAACTCTCTTGTTCCTTTTTGTTATGGCAGTTGCAGCTTGTTTCTATTTAATTCAGTTCTAAGTGTTTTTGTAATACTGACTTGAATGAATTTAATTATATCTGTTGTTGCCTTGTTTCTATTGTCTATCTCCTTACTTTTCTAATATCTCACTCATGTTGATGTTGCCCCAGTGGCCGTGAGTTATCATATTTGTGCTTTCTTGCTTACATTTACTATGGTTCTTTTTAATGATGTCAAAGGGGGAAGATTCTCAGCTGGGGGAAGTATGGTAGACAGGGGGGAATGTATAAGGCAGGGGGAATATATAAGGCAGGGGAAATATGGTAGGCAGGGGGAATAGGGTGAATTTTTTGCACTTTTGGCAGAAGAAATGGTTGTCCTCTCAAAAAGGGAGAAATTGTTAGATTGCTAGTTTTGATGATGACGAAATCATTCAGGACCTGTTCCCTTATTTCGATCCTCCTGAAGGATTTTCTTTGGCCAGAGTTGGGAGAAAAATATTTTACATCTGTAAAAAGTACTTTTTGCAAGAGGTTGGTGAGTGGAAGCAGTGCAGTAGAGCAGCAGCCTTGTCCCAGCAGGTCAAATGTACTAGATCATGGGATTGATTTCTTGTTTGATGTGTCCAATACTTATCTTAGTCTTTTGGACAATCAAAGGTATGTTTTTCATAGAGAAAAAGATACACACACTCCTCAAGCATATTCCCTATTCTCCAAAGCTGTGACTATCTCGGAAGATTGGAAGATTGGTGCTCGTGTATCCTTGTCCTAGAGCTATTGTTAGAGTTGTGATGTGTTGAGTTGTAATAGCTAGAAAAACATGAATATTGTGCAAACTGTTTCTTCTTATTTCCTTCAAATGTATTATTGAAGTTGTCAGCTAGAGTTAGTTGATAATCGGCTAGAGTTAGCCTTGTAGTTCCAGTTGGAGTTAGCTGGTAGAGATAGCAATGGAGTCATTGCATTGAACTCTTGTAATAGAGTTGTTGCAAGTGGGAGATTTAGAGTTTAATCTCTTAGGATTACAAGAGTCTGTAATCACTGTTGCTCAGATCTAGTGGAGTTGTGTGAAATACTACGTAGTAGGTCGTAGTTTTTCTTCCCTTGAGCAAGGAGGTTTCCACGTAAACATTGTGTGTCATTTCTATTGTTGTTTTACTATTCGTGCATTCTTATTCCGTGCTACCCAGTGAAAGGACCTGGTCTCAAGTACGGTGGTGGACTCATACAACTTATCAGAATCTTCACATAGAGAGTTGCTACATATATAGATATTATGTGAAGGTTTATGCATATTATTATGGAAATTTATATGGTATAGCCACTTATGCTATGTTTTTATCATTATTATCTAACGTTTAAAATAATTACTAGTTATAGCTATACTTTGAATTTAATAGTAAATAAGAAAAAGAAATCTTCTAATCTCTCAAAATCTCTCGCTCACCTATCTCCTCTCTCCTCTCTCGCTCGCTTCTCTCTCTGTCTCTGTCTCTGTTCCCCCCTCCCCCCCCCCCCTCTTTGAATTTTGAACAAATTTATTTTGACTATATTTTTGTATTTTGAAGGAAAACTTTTTCAGTGAATCTTTGTAATTTATATTTTCACCTTGATTTTACACCTCCAAATTTGTTTTTGCAGATACATGAGTGATACAAGAGTGAAAATACAAGTGAAATTAGAGCGAATGAATACAATATATGAGTGATACAAGAGTGAAAATACAACTGAAATTACAGTGAATGAATACAAGTGGTACAATAACGAATGAATAAAAATAAAATTAGAGTGAACGAATATAGTCCCCTATATTTTCTGTTATTTGTATACTTAAATACATCTTGGATTGTATTAATTGACTAAGTGAATGCATACAACCTATCATGGCTGCATCCATTAAGATTGTATACGTTGATACAACTTCAAAGCGAATGAATACCAGTAATACAAACTGGTAACAATTGATATAGTAGAGCAAATGAATACAAGTAATACAAGAGTGAATCAGTGCAAGTGAAATTAGAGAGCAAATAAATACGATCCAATATATTTTTTGTTGTTTGTATTTTTTTATACACCTAAACTATATTCGTCGATACTGACTGTATTTGTATGAATACAACAAATACAATCGCATGAGAGAGAAAGACGAGAGAGAAAGAAGGGGGAGAGGCGATTGAAAGAGGAGACAGACAGAGAGGAGAGAGGGGAGGGGGTGGGGATTAAGAGAGATTAAGAGATTTCAAATAATTGTTAGGAATAATAAAATATTCAATCTATAATATTAATTATAATTCTAATCCAAATTATAATTATTTATGAAAATTACCCTAATAATACGGATCAAATCCTTTAGCTAGTGAGTGAGGAGGCAACTTAAGAGCCTGTTTGGAAAGCCACCTGATAATTGAATTTGAGTGTAATTTGGTGTAATTACACAGTTTGGCATGTTTGTTAGGCCAGGTAATTACATGGTCAGTAGGGAATTGGGAGGGTGTAATTACACTCTCCAATTCCTAAGGGGGAGGTGAGAATTACAGGTAATTACATGATGTAATTACAATATTACTTTTTAAATTTATTCATTTTTGTTATTATTTTAATTTATTTTCCTTATTTCTTCATTTTAATTTCTAGTTTATTTTATAATTTTAATTTTAAGTTTTAAAATATTTTTTTATGTTATTTATCTTTTATTTCCTTTCTTCTTATTTTCCGACCTTTACTTCTTGTGATTCTATGTATTTGCTCGTATTTATTTATTTTTTATTTTGTAATTTTAAAAAAATACGTTATTATTCTAATTTTTGAATTAACAAAGAATTTCATTATTTAATTATGTTATAGACTTGTTTTCATTTTCTTTTAAATTATAAAAGTTGTATTGGAACTTATTTTAAGTTATGTTAAAATTTGACACAAGAGTATTATGTTTACTTTTTTAAAAAATATTATATTATATTTTCGATCCTAATTTATTTTTTTAGTAGTATTGACTTGTTATTTCACATTGCATGTCATTCATTTTTTAGTTAGAATTGATAGATTAGTATTTGTCAAATATTTGAATAATTTTACGATATTATTATTATAACATTAATATATTTTTTTTCAACATGCATTCTATGATATTCTTAAAAAATATAAATTTTAGTTTTTATAATTAATTAAATTTAAATATTTTAATTTAAAAATATGTATCTATTATTTTTTAATCATATTAGTTAATATATATATATATATATATATATATATATATATATATATTAATTATTATATTTTTTTAGAGATAATATGTATCTTAAATACTTAATTTAATATTATTTATAAAGACATATATTTGTCAAATATTATTTTTTGATAATTAACTTTTATTTTTAAAAATTAATCTAACTGCGTAATTATACTTGTGCAACCAAACAGTACACTTGTAATTATACTGTAATTACATCATGAAAAACAAACAGGTCATCGTAATTACTTTACTATGTAATTAATAAATTTTGTAATTAATATCATAGTAATTACACCAATTTTAATTACACAATAACTTTTCAAACAGACCCTAAATCTTTTAACTTCTGCGAATTTCTAGAACTCTTGTGATGAATTATTCATTATCCTAGGACTTAGCATTAAAAAAAAAAAGGATGAAGTGGGTTTATTAATACTTTTGTGTGACGGTCGAAACCTTTTCAATTAGTGACTTATATTAGTTTCATATTGTTATCTAGATTAATTTTATTACTTATTCCAAGTGACTAATCTCCTAGACTTTCTATAACAACTCTAACATCTCAATATAATTTTATCGGGGGAGGGTAGGATATATGTCAATCTTATTACTATCTTAAGAATGAAAAAATTACTTTCGCTAGACCCTCGACTTTAAAAAAAATAGATAACCTCATAGATTTTCTATTTTTATAAATTGTGAATACTTAATATGTACTATCTATTTAATGTGAGTATATGTATTCTTATATGTGAAGAGTACAATATCTAAGAATGTAATTGTGAAAAAAATTTCACTGTAGTAAATTTTCGAGAGGATATTTTTATTGCGAATTCAATATACTTCTTTTGATGGATAAATTCTAGAACTATAGGATGCTCATAATACACAATGGAAGATAAAAGAAGTTCATGATAAATTTATTTACATCTAAAGATTAGATTTCAAGACAAATCTGATACGAGAGTTGTAGTTCAAATTTCTTCGACGCTAGGAAGAATCTATGTGTATCCACACTGAGAATGAACTTTGTTATCAACTCCTTAATCAATAGAACTCGCAAACAAATTAGATTAAGAATATTGTGTTGAAATTTTTCTCAAAAATCTCAACTCACAATAAACGGAACAAGAAAATAATTCTCTTGCTAATAATATTTTCTCTCTTGATCAGGCGTAGTACTCACATACTTTCAATAAATTATTTTTCCCATAAGAACCTTCTTATAATTAATTGCTACTAGTCTTAGTGTACGCGTCTATGCGTTTCCCTCATATTAATAAGAATAATTATTTTTAAATAGTATTAATAATATTTAAAAGATATGTTTGTGTAACAATATAAAATTTAGAAATAAAATTATGAATTTCAAATTTATAAATAATTATGTTTAATAGTTTGATCAAATCCAATAGTTCTTTCTTCGGTTTGTTATAATACTTGTTTCAATTAACAAAAACATTATAGAAATAGCGTTTGATTGAAAAGTAAAAAAATCATTCACTTTTACATGAGCATTTAAATGCATGCATTATATGTATAATTCATGTTAATTATTATAAAATTTTTATTACTACACTATTAATAAATTAACATTTAATATAAATATTAGCATTACGAAGACACATTATAATACAAAGTTGGATAGTAGTATAGAACATATAGTATAAGTTATTTATTTAAACAATTAGCACTTACAATTGTATTGTAAGTTATTACTGACTTATTTTGGCACTAATAATTTGACATCATATTACAAACATATTTATTTATTTGTAATTGGCCATCTCATCAAAATTAGTGGAAATAACCATTAATGTTTGCATTGGCGTAAACTGTCTATATTACATTCCTTGGGATGTGATCCTTAACGCAGGATGCTTTATGCACTGAGATGTCCTTTTTTCATATTGTATTTTTAAAAATCTGAAAATAAGATTGATTTGCATTATAAATACAATTTTATTTAACGTGTAAATTATTTCTTAAAAGATAAAATTTTAATCGCTTTTAAATTTAGAAATATTAATATTTTTTATATATTTCAAATAAGAAAGGATTTAATACATATTTAGATAATTTTAAAATTCCAAATATCAGACAAATAATTAACTAAGTACTTTGTCAAGTGTGAACTCCATTTTTAAAAAGGTAAAAATGTGAATGATATTATGCAATGAAGCTTTGTACTTTAAACATTTGGTAATAATTTAATTTTAAATTTTCATTTCACCCTTTATGAAATGATTTCAACTCATTTTTCTTTTTTTTATTTATTCCTATCTCTTAATCTACATGTCTAGTCAAACATCTTCACATAAATTGAAATGGAAGAATTAATATCGATTTACCTAAAAATAGTGAATAACAAGAGCACTCGAATAATTGAAACAACTTAAAGTATGTTGTTTCTATATAGATATTTTTTATTATACATTTTTTTCGAAGAAGAAGAAGAAGTAGTAGTAGTAGTAGTAGTAGTAGTAGAAGAAGATGATGATGAAGAAGAAGAAAAGAAAGAATTCAATATATTAATGCATAATAAATTACACTCTTTACTTTATTTTCTCATACCACAAGTTAGAAAACTTGTGATGGATAATTAGTAAATTTAATAAATAAAGAATAAATATAAGTTAACAAAATTGTAATTGATTTTAAAATCTTAAACATTGGGACTTTTAATATAATTCAAATAAGGAAAGATTTAAGAATTAAAATTTTAGTCAATTTTAAAATACCAAATATTAGGAGTTGTTACCTTTTACGAATAAATAAAAATTTAATATCTGTAACTTTATTTATTTCAAAGGGTTAAATATTATGATAGTAATTAAACAATAATTATTTAAAAAAAATAGTAAATGACAATTTTGTCTATTGCAGAGTCTTTTAATGAAGAGCAAAAAGATCAATCATTATTTTTAAGGGTTTTCACACTTTTAATATAGGACTAGTATTAGCGTACGCGCCTCACGTGTGTCATGACCCAAATAGCCGTGATTGGCACCCACACTAACCCTTGGTGGGAGAACCAATGAATTCTGATACTACCCCCAAAATGAAACATGCAAAAAGGTAAAAAGCGATATTTAATTATTGAAACAAACTTCACAACATAAATCAAACACTTAAAATCGACACTACTAAATAATACCCAAGACCTGAAAGTCACTGCACAAGACGTTTGTTTATAACTCTAACTATGTTTAAAAACTAAGAACAACATAAAACATAAGATCCGGAAGAGAAGGACATCTTCAAACGGAGAAGTGAACTGCGTCCTCATATACTCACCTTCTCAAACTGTGAAACTGCTGGTTCACAGATGAGGGCGTGAAAAATTATTGGGCTCAAACTCTGCACTCAGAAAAGAATGTAGGAGTAGGGTCACTACGTAACACGGTACTAGTAGGCATCATCGTCTGACCTTACATAATAATATATAATCAAAGCAAAAGTGATATAAAAAGAGTTCATAACATCATACAGAAGCACAAAACCATTTTATGAACACTAGCTCTACTCAGGTAACAGCCGACCTACTCATTGGATTAAGCCTCTTGCTGCAGCGGTCTCACCGCGGCGGAAGAAGTTCTGCTGTAGCGGCACTGCCTTAGGTAGTAGCTCGACTTAGCTTCTCCTTCAATAGTTCATTCATTCATCAACTCAATATTCACATAGTTTCAACAATTCACCATCCCTTTACATTAAATTCAGACATAGAAGTCTAGATCAAAATTGATACAACTCACATTTGCAAATCGGATTCAATAGTTAGTCTTAAGAAAAATAACTCTACTTAAAACGCATAACCAGAATACATCTAGCAACCAGATTCATGTCTTTTATTTCATATTTCATTACATAGTCTGAACTATCCAATAACCACTTAGCACGTTCTGCATTCATTCAACACTATCCAATAACCACTTAGTACGTTCTGCATTCATTCATACACATAATTATAATGCGACAAGAACAAAGTAAAACATATGGTGGCATGTGGGGCTCACACCTCCGCCACGTCCCCATTATCACTAAATTCACAACTTAGTGTACACACATGCCAGAGGGTCTTATTTTTTTTCCTTTCAATCATGACTTGCAGGGGACTCTAGAAATCCATGTACTATGCCGGTGTGGCACCCGCTCCCACTCATATGCTCATCTTAATGCTCCCCTCAGATATGAGCCACTCAAATAAAATTATTCACTCGCCCAGATGCTCCCTTTGGGCTTGAGCCTCTCATTTTAGGATGTAAATTCTATCATTCATCATTCCCATAAAAAGGAACAGATCAAGTGCATCATTTCATCATACAGGAGGTTACAATCTACTCCTCAAGTTGTCACGACCGGGACGTAGACAGAGATCGTAACACGAGACAAGGAACCCGAGAGGCCTCAAGTCGATCCATGGCATAAGCATATTTAAATTCATTCACTTTAAGAGGGAGACTGAACCTAAGACATAACGGAAACGTAAACATAACATAACATATCATAACATAAAAAATCACTAGACATTCACGCAAGCTGAGTACTACATACTGTCTAAAAGCCTCTACTACATAAGATGGGTTGATGGGACAACACCTCCAACTAACCCAGCCAAGTACTGAGACATAAAATAACATAAATGTCTAGTCAAACGGCCCTCGGAACACGAGGACTCACCAACAAGCTAAAAGTAAACTCTGAGATGGTCTAAAGATGAGGATGAGCCTGAGAACCGGGTCCTATATCATGAAACAATACAGCATAGAAAGCATGCGGTCAGTATGTGGAATCTACCGAGTATGCAAGGTAAGTAAAACGGACATTAAAATATGTAAAAGCTCATAAAACATCATAAGAGTATGATATCATGCTCATATCATAAATATCGTAACATAACATAACTTAAGGCTTAAGGTTTTCAAAGCATTCATAATACATTCGTAATCATAAGCATGAGAGTAAAGCTATATTGAAAATAACTTGAGCCAACATATGTAATCATAAACATGCATAAATCATGAGGAACAGTGGGAGATTCTCTTAACCAGCATACCCCATATGAGCACACATGGAGCCCGACTTGTAACCCTAGTCAGAAGGGTGTCCGTACCTTGCCAAGGGTAGAACCATGAAGGGCGTGATCACATGAAAAGGTCCATTTGGGCAGGGGACAGTCACAAGGGAGGTCCCAACATTCCTACGGTGACACATAGTTTATGAGATCCGAGACACAACCTGGGCCCAGAACCTACTCGGTATTCGATACTGCTCACAAAATATATATAGTACTCATAGTATAATATGCATGATTTCATGGGCTAATTAAATCATGATAATCATAAACATGCTTGTAAATATGTGGATTAGCCACGAATCAAGGCCCGTGAGTCGTCCTGAAACATAATTCATGAATCATAAGTTTCATGCATACTTGTAGCTCATACATATAACTTGAAAATCATCAAATCATAATGGGTAATTGAGTAATCTCATATTTCAAATTATAAATCATGTCGGGTTTGTGAATATCATCAATTGAAGTGTAGATCATAAATTGATTCATCATAGATCATGCATAGTTTGGCTTAATTTGGTAGAAATTAGAATTAATAATTTTATAAGTAAAATAATTATAAAATCTGATCAGAATCCATAAAATATGATATAAATCATAATCATAAAAGCCCATTGGAAAATCATTAGATTTTCACAAAAATTGAATTAAAACCCCATGAGATTTTTGTTCGATTTTCATAAATTAATAGGGAATGGACATGGGTGTAAATGGAAACACCCATTCGTAACCCTACATACCTGGGTAAAATCATATTTCAATATTCTTGAATGCCCAAGGATGAATTGATAGGGAAAAACTTGAATCTTTACTTGGTCTCTCTGGAATTCTCTTAATTTGCATGCATGGGAATGACCTATGCAAGAGGGACTTAACCTATCTTATTATGCCCAGAAAAATACATAAAACGACATAGTTTAGGGCCCTAGGTCATAGAAAGGTCAAAAATACCATTAACGAAATATCCCTGAAAAACTGCCCTGGACGAACCAATGACTGGTCCTACGAGTCGTTGCATGATACCACGACTTGTGGTATCGAGTCGTTGGGTCCACTGCCTCACTTCGTATTTCAGATTCTTCCCACGACTCGATAGGACGATTTGTTGATCCAAATAAAGGGTTGTTAGGTCAATCGTCGCCAGCCCCTTCACAAACTTGAACATCCCTTACCACGAGCCTCACCACGACTCATGGTTGCTTCCAACAAGTCGTGGTCTCGATCGGTTACATGCACCAAAAATTTTAACAACCAAATGACGACTGGTGATCACGAGTCATCACTTCTCACCAAGAGTCATTGGATGACCCGTGGTATCCCCATCTACTAAGGCCCAGCTTCTCCCATGATTACAAACAATGACTCATTGTTCCAAGCAACGGGTCGTTACTTCATCCGTTGTCACCACTTTCACCAGGACCTACCTAACCACGACTGCTAACAACGACTCGTGGTGTCCAACCACGAGTTTTCATGGCATCCATTTTAAGAAATTTTCTCCAGTTTTCAGCCAACTTCCCATTTTGATCTCAGGTCTAATCTTAGGCATTTCAGGGTATTATAATATCTCCCCTTGGGAACATTCGTCCTCGAATGTTGGAAACATGCAAAAAAGCAAAGACATGCAATCATTACACCCCAATGTTGATCATTAAACCCAAAATTTAACGGAATGACTACCTCCAATGCATATCACATAGCTGAACTGATTTCATGCTTCACATACACATCCATATACATAAAAGAAACTTGTACACATGATTTGAACATGAAAACTAAATAGAGTTATAGGGAAAAACTGATACCTCGATTCGGAATTGAGCCGGTAGAGAATAAGCGGGTATTTAGCCATCATATCCTGCTAGGCTTCCCACGTAGCTCCTTCAACATGCTGATTCCTCCATAATATTTTAACTGAAGCTACTTCTTTGTTCCTTAGCTTGCGAACCTGACGATCTAATATTTCCACCGGAACCTCCTCATAGCTAAGGCTATCTTTCACACCAGCGCTGTCTACCAGGACTACTAGAGCTAGATCTCCCAAACATTTCTTCAAAAGCGATAAATGAAACACAGGATGCACGGAAAATAGCTCTGATGGAAATTCCAACTCATACGCTACCTTACCAACTCTTCTCATAATCCGGTAGGGACCAACATAACGGGGATTGAGTTTTCCTTTCTTCCCAAACCGCATTACTCCCTTCATGGGGGATACCTTTAGAAACACCCAATCGTCCACCTTGAACTCCATCTCTCTTCTCCTTATATCCGCATAGGAATTTTGACGACTCTGAGCGGTTTTTAGCCTGTCCCTTATCAAATAGACCTTCACCATAGCCTCATGAACTGAATCAGGCCCTATCATAGCTGCCTCACCAACCTCAAACCATCAATGGGTGACCTACATCTCCGTCCATAAAGAGCCTCGAACGAAGCCATCTGAATGCTGGAGTGATAGCTGTTATTGTGAGCAAACTCGATTAGAGGCAAGTGATCATCCCAACTACCTTTGAAGTACATCACACATGCTCTCAACTTGTCCTCGAGAGTTTGGATTGTTCACTCCGCTTGACCATCCATTTGCAGATGAAATGCTGTGCTGAGCTTAACCCGAGTCCCAAGCCCTTTCTGGAAAGACCGCCAAAACTGAGGTAAATTGAGTACCTCAGTGAAATAATGGACAAGGGAACTCCATGTAATCGAACCAACTCCCGGATATATATCTTGGCATAATCCTTTGCTGAGTCCGTGGTTTTCACCGGTAGAAAATGTACAGCCTTACTCAACCTATCCACCACCACCCAAATGGAATCATATTATCGGTGAGTATGAGGTAATCCTGTTATGAAATCCATGTTGATTTCTTTCCACTTCCAAGTAGGAATGCTGATATCCTGAAGTACTTCTCCCGACCTTTAATGCACAACCTTTACTTGTTGACAGTTCAGGCACTTGGCTACGAATCATGATACATCTTGGTGGCACCTGGGTGAATAGAGTACCTAGATCCATGAGACTCATGCATCATACGACTCCTTAAATTATCGACATTTGGAACACATAAGAGACCTTGGTACCAAAGCACACCATCTCCCCCTTTGGAGAAGACCTTTACCTTCTGATTCTTAATGGATTCCTCCAAATTCACCAAGCTAGGATCCTCGTCTGGTCTAGCTTTTACATCAATCACAAAGTAAGATTTTGATTCTTCCCAAACTACCACACCGCTGTCGGTTGAGTCGACCAAACGAACTCTTACAATTTCTGTCAAGAATTCTGAGGTGTCCAACCCCTGAGTCTTCATCTTTTATGCTTAAGGCCATGAAAAATACGCAATGTGCTTGAATCCACCCGAAATTCATCCAAAATTCTCCTGTCACAATCCAAATACGCATTCCAATACTGAAACCCACCCAGGACCGGTTGGAACCATCAAGTTACCCACATAAGGTTGCTTGACACCGACCTTACCATGGTCACCTCTAGCTTCATCAAAACTTATAAATTCAATCCAAGGTTCAACTCACTCACGAATCATCTCGTAATCCATGAAAACTACTCGAATAAATCATAACTTACCATCAGGAACCAACGAAGCTTTTAGAATCTAAATTTGATCTTGACAACCTAGATTGTTTACTTTGGTCAACCCTCAAACTTCAAACCCTTCAAATCGAAAGTCTCACCCAATCTTCATTAAATCATCTCGGAACAAGGTCTTCCACTTTTGCATGTCATGAAAAATAGAGTAATGATACAGAAAGGTTCATTCTAGGAAAACAGATCGACAATCACAAAATGACCATGTGGCTTGCTGCACTTCTAGACTTGGTTAATAATTGGGCTTTCTATACTATGTCTGGCATCTATGGAGGGGATAGGGAGTTATCCTAAACGTACACATCTTAACCAGCATTTCCATCATCGGGAACATCCGTAGGGTTTAGAGTAAGGGAATCATGAGCACAAATCATGTCAGAAGTCTAAGCTTGGCATATACCTGACATGGCACCATCTCATAAGCCGCTAGAACGAATTTTAGGGACTGAATTCAAAGGACTAAGCATGATAGGTGACATGAGTTCACATATATATTGAGGGTTATGACATGAAATGGAATGGGTAATATTGGAATTGCGGACGGACGGGGTTGCTTGCCATCTTAGGGTTTTGAATGTAAGCGTGAGTTGAGCGTAACATCGAGCGATATGTAAGGAAATGTCTAAGGAAGAAAGGAGGGACTACCCCGATTGCTATCCATAGGACTTCCTTACTAGAAAACTCAAGACATGGCTGGGCCCTCCACCCACCATTTCCTCACCCTCCATGACAAATCTTATCTCAAAATGCTCAAAGGGATATGTGCCTCTCACAGTAGTTGTTAGATCTAACAATCATGGTAGGTGTGAGGGAATAGATTATAACATATCTAAAACTACATCTGAGGTTGACCAGCACCTTCTGAGGTTGACCAGCACCCGCTCTTGACAACCTGTGCTACTTAGGTGGCTGATTTGCTAGAGTTGATGAAGGGGGATTTGGAGCACGACCTTTCTGACCATCTCGCTTAGTTACAGTGCAATCCCTGTGTTTATGGATGAGTTGTCCACAATAAAAGCAAACATCTAAACCTGCCAAGCACTTCCCTCGGTGGTGCTTTCCGCGACGCCCATAATTTAGGTAAGTAATCTCCCTCATCGGGGGCTTGTACCCCCGAGCTTGGGCTTGAGACTTCTGACGGATTTATGAGTGAATCCTACTACTCGACCCCTGTTGGGATCTCTCAAGGTTTCCAACCCTGGACCTCTTGTTTCCCTTCCTGCTCCCTTTACACTACCCAACCACACTCGAGTCACAAACCTCTGGTGGGCTATCCTTCATGAGTCCTTGAATCATAATAGTTGGTGCCTCCCCGGTAGGGCTCACTGGTGCGATAGCCTTCTGGTTAGGTTGGGTGACCCCGAGCTCCGCATCAGTAACTTGAATGGAATCCATTGCAGTTGGTGGAGCTGACTGACTCCCATCATTGTTCTGAGAAGACATATTTCTGCACATGTGCATAGCATGAGTTATAAGAATAGGGAGACTTTTCATCACATGACATTGGTCATGAAAGAAGGGAACATTTCCTAAACTTCTCATAGCCTCTTCTTCATAAGCGTGGTGCGCTTCACACCCAGGAAAAAGACTCTACTCAACGCGGCTTTCAGACACCCTAGGACACATCAAACCTATTACTCTGATACCAAGTTTGTTATGACCCGAACATAGACCCGGATCGTAACACGGGATAAGGAACCCCAAGAGGCCCTAAGTTGACCCATGCCATAAGCATATCTAACTTCATTCACTTTAAAAGGGAGACTGAATCTAAGACATAGTGGAAACGTAAACATAACGTAACATATCATAACAAAGGAATCACTAGACATACACACAAGCTGAGTACTACATACTGTCTGAAAGCCTCTACTACATAAGATGGGTTGATGGGACAACACCCCCAACTAACCCGGACAAGTACTGAGACATAAAATAACATAAATGTCTAGTCAAATAGCCCTCGAAACATGATGACTCACCAGGAAGCTGAAAGTGAACTCTGAGATAGTCTAAAGATGAGGATGAGCCTGAGAACCGGGTCCTGTATCATGAAATGATACAACATAAAAAGTATGCAGTCAGTACGTGGAATGTACCGAGTATGCAAGGTAAGTAAAACAGACATTAAAATATGAAAAATCTCATAAAACATCATAAGAGTAGGACATCATGCTCATACCATAAATATCGTAACATAACATAACTTAAGGCTCAAGGTTTTCGAAGAATTCATAATACATTCGTAATCATAGGCATGAGAGTAAAGCTATATTGAACATAACTTGAGCCAACATATGTAATCATACACATTCATAAATCATGAGGAACAATGGGAGATTCTCTTAACCGACATACCCCATATGAGCACACATGAAGCCCGACTTGTAACCCTAGTCGGGAGGGTGTCCCTACCTTGCCAAGGGTAGAACCATGAAGGGAATGATCACATGAAAAGGGCCATTGGGGCCGGGGATAGTCACAAGGGAGGTTCCAACATACCTACAGTGGCACATAGTTTATGAGATCGGGGGCAAAACCTAGGCCCCGGACCTACTCGATGTTCGATACTGCTCCCAAAACATATATAGTGCTCATAGTTTAATATGCATGAGTTCATAGGCTAGTTAAATCATGATAGCCCCGTGAGTCGGCCTAATATAATTCATGAATCATAGGTTTCATGCATACTTGTAGTTCATACATATAACTTGAAAATCATCAAATCATAATGGATAATTGAATAATTTCATATTTCAAATCATAAATCATGCTGGGTTTGTAAATATCATCAATTGAAGAGTAGATCATAAATCGGTTCATCATAGATCATGCATAGTTTGGCTTAATTTGGTAGAAATTGAAATCAATAATTTTATAAGTAAAATAATTTTAAAATCTGATCAAAATTCATAAAATATGATGTAAATCATAATCATAAAAGCCCATTGGCAAATCATTAGATTATCACAAAAATTTGATCAAAATCTCATGAGAGTTTTAATAGATTTTCATAAATTAATAGGGAATGGGCATGGGTGTGAATGGAAACACCCATTCATAACCTTACATGCCTGGGTAAAATTAGATTTCAAAGTTCTTGAATGCCCAAGGATGAATTGATAGGGAAAAGCTTGAATCTATACTTGGTCTCTCTAGAATTCTCTTAATTTGCGTGCATGGGAATGACCTATGCAAGAGGGACTTAACATATTTTATTACGCCCATAAAAATACATAAAATGACGTAGTTTAGGGACTAGGGCATAGAAAGGTCGAAAATACCCTTAACGAAATGTCATTAAAAAACTGCCCTGGACGAACCAACGGCTGGTCCCACGAGTTGTTGCATGATACGACGACTCATGGTATCGAGTCATTGGGTCCACTACCTCACTTCATGTTTCAGATTCTTTCTAAGACTCGATAGGATGAGTCGTTGATACAAACAATGGGTCGTTAGGTCGATCATTGCTAGCCCCTTCACAAACCTGAACATCCCTTACCACGAGCCTCACCACGACTCGTGGTTGCTTCTAACGAATCTTGGTCTTGATCCGTTACATGCACTGGAAATTCTAAAATCCAAATGACTACTGGTGACCACGGGTCGTCACTTCTCACAATGAGTCATTGGATGACTCATGGTATCCCCATCTTCCAAGGCCCAGCTTCAACCACAATTACAAACAACGAGTCGTTGTTCAAAGCAACGACTCGTTACTTCGTCCATTGTCACCACTGTCACCAGGACCTGCCTAACCACGACTGCTAACAAAAACTCGTGGTGTCCAACCACTAATCATCTTGGCATCCATCCTATGAAATTTTCTCCAATTTTCAGCCAACTTCCCATTTTGATCCCTGGTCTAATCTTAGGCATTTACGGGGTAATACACAAGCAAGCCATTATGAACTAACAACTCTCTCATTAACAGGATATAATCACTTTACTAAACATTCAACACAGTAATTCCAATACCACATCCATAATCTCTTTTAAACAGGTCATCACAGTTCAATATCACATCATAGCCACATTCTTGCAATAAATTATCGATAATAGACTCACATAGTACGTAAATGTCCAAAGATCAATCGTATATTAGTATTTCACAATATACATGCCATTATATAGGTCTATCCCTATAAACCATAACCTATCTTGATTTGAAAGGCAATAATTCAACTAATCCGCAGGAGTCTTGCCTTTCCTGAAAGCTTCGGAATGCGTGAAATCTACAACATAGGAGTAATTCATTAATACCCTTCAAATTTAGAGTCTAACAGATCAAACCCTCCACTTTGGGGTGTTTTTCGAAGGTAAAACTCCAATTCTACTTGGTTCTAATTCAATTCCCCGAGCAACCCTTGTTCCCAACATGTGATTCTAGGGGAGTGATCACAACTTATCAATACCAAGCCAACTCACCCCCTAATCACCCTATAATTCAGCCTTAATTAACAACCTAGGGTTCTTCCTCTACAAAACTCCCACTATTAGAAGTCTACAAAGTTTCTAGGATCAAAAATACTCACCTTCTACTCACCTTAGAGATAGAGCATCGAAAATCTTACATTGGGTGAAGAGGTTACTGCTCTGGAGAGTTTTTTCTTCCTCTAGACCTCCTAATCGTGTTTTGGAAAATAATAGGGTGAAAACACCGTAATTCCCACTTAAACTCACTTTTTAATTCCCATCATCCGCTGTAGCAGACCCGCACAGTGGTCATAGGATCGCTGCAGCGGTCCAAATGGTTACTCCCCAATTTCGCAATGGCGAAACTTCGACCGCTACCCCGGTCTCTTTGCAGTGGGAATCTGTCACGCCCGAGCCTACACCCTAGGCGTAACATGGTACTTGAAGCCACAAGTGAGCCCAAGTCAACCCTTGGTATATTAGTTACAAGAATTCTAAGTAAACAAGCACAATGGAACTTTGAAATAATATCATAAAATATTTATGAGAGATAAGTTTGAAAACATAAAGTTCAAACAATTGATTGATACTGATAAATCTGAAAATCATGTCTATCTGAAAGCCATCTAATGGAGGAGTTGCTTGGACAAGCCCCGAACTAATTGTAATTCTAACTGAAACTAATACATGGCTAAAAGAAGGAAAATAATACCCTCGGATGATGATGCATCACACTTCAACTGCTTCGATGGAGAATCTGAACTGCGGCAACTAACGGTGCTGAGTCTAAGAACCTACAGTTGTATCATGAAACGATACAGAAAAGTATGCGTCAGTACTTTGAATGTATTGAGTAAGTGGGAGGAACATAACTGAATATAAAGTTTGAACTGAAATGGCACGCAATGACCAACAGGTAAGCTGAACTGAACTACTAATATAATCTGAAATGGTCAAGATGACCCTATCTGATGGTCAAGGACATGCCCTAAGTCTGAGACACTGAATCTAAGATACTGTACTAAACTGAGTTGCTTATTCTGATACTGGATTGGACTGACTAGTGGAAGAGTCTATAATCGACATATAACCACGTGAGCTAGACGTGGAGTCCGATGTATACACCCTACCAGTAGGACCCAATATACCTTGTCAGTGTATAAAGGCATGAACTGAGTGATCACAAAGTATGGGGCCAATCAGACTAAGTAATACTATAACCTACGCTAGCAACGTAGTTCTGAGAACCTAGGTGCGCTAGAACATCGGCCCACTCGGTGCTAAGTTCTACTCCCACTGGAAAACCTAAACCAAACTACTAATATGATAGCTTGAAACTGGGGTCAAAGACTAGTTAGGGACGTATAACTGCATATACCCTGAGAGTCTTATCGGACCAGATTTTAAACCTGGGTTCTATATTGGTCAGAGCTGCTTATCTGGAAGCGTCTTGACCATCTAAGAACAAGCTATAACTGAACTGGGGTCCTGGGGCTGGTCAGAGCTATATACTAGAATGTCATGACTGCCTAATGGACTAAAAACTATAAATCTGAGTCTGATATGATAACTAAGAGGAACCACTGACACCTCGAAATAAGACTGAAGTCAAACTAATCAGTTGACGATTTTCTGAAAGATTCTAAAGAGACTCTATGTTCTAACTAGTCGGAGCTACTAGCAGCTAATAGAGAACTCAACTTATCCCAATAATATAGGAATTTCATAATATAGAGCAATTTCAAGAATTCTAGGAATTTCATTCAACATGGCTAAAGTCATTCTCATTAATGGAATATTTACTCAATATATATATATATAGAGGAAATTCTAGAAAGTTCATCCCAAAGCATTCTTCATTCACTAGAGGAAATTTAATAAGCAAAATCATAACTCAAAAGTTAAGGCTTAGATTCACTTTTGTATAAACATTGAAATTTTGATAAGGAATTTATGGGGATCATATCAATAATATACATGAACATCATTCTAAGTTAAATGAAATAAATAAACATGAAACCTTTTCATACTCGAAAACTCAGGGCTTAAAACTAATAGAGGAAATTGAAGAGGATTTTGGAGACACAAGGGAAGGACAATCCCCTTGCTAAAACCCCACATACCTAACTAAAATTCACAGGGGACTTGAACTGCTATGACGGATGAGAACCCTAAGCTTGCTTGAGAGTTTTCTTTAGGAACCCTTCGATAGATTTCTGAGAATAAACATGAGAATGAGGGGAGGAACTATCCCAACCCTCTAATAAGTCTGATTTTACGTTTAAAACGACGTGGTTGAGAGCTTAGGAGAATAGGAAATTACTAAATATCCCTTAGAAGTTCGCTGGAAAAAACTATCAGGTGTCCCTAACGGGTGACCTACTGAGTCGTGGTGACTGACTACGACTCGTGGTCACTCCCATTATGTACAGTGCCTCTAATCCTTAGCAGGTCACCACGAGGGACTTAACGAGTCATTATCTATGACCACTACTCGTGGTCACTAGTCGTGGACCTCACTGTCTCATTTTGGAGATTTAATGCTAAGTCCTATAATGAGTCACTTAACGAGTCATTGGCACAGGTGACGGCTCATTTCACCCACTCGTTGGGTACACTGGTCAACTAAAATATTTCCAATTTAGGCCTGACCACAAGTGACTTGTTCAGTGCTTTTTCTTTGGGTATAAAGCTACACGCAAGTGCACGTGGTCGAACAAGTAGTAAAGTGGCTTAAGTAAGCCAAGTATCGATCCCACAAGGACTGGGATGAAGTGCAATCTGCTCAAGTGTACTATATTTTAATTCTAAAAATGCAGACAACAGCGTAACCAAAAGTTTGATATTTTGATTTATAATTTTTATGATAAATCTAAAACAACTATCTAATGTGAGTCTGAAGAGGTTAAACGAACATGTAAAGAAATTAATTATCGACATAATTTGGTTAGTCTTTTCCTCCGGTTGCTAGCCAAGAACTATTGCCAAGAGATTAAAACTCTCATATTTAACCCCACTTAAGAATCATGAACCAACCACCTACATTTCTATGATTAAATGCAATTCATGTTCTAGCCATACAAACCCGGTTCCTAAATTGACTAATATGACTTTCAGGTATATTTCTATCCTGAAAGTAAATCAATTCTCAATTTTCCCAAACTAAGAAAAGATCATATCCTATTAATTCACAACTTTTCAATTTCTTGCTCTCTCGAGTGAAACCGGACTTTTTAGATGTACATTATCGTAGGCCACACATTAATGCAGTAAGAACAAGAATTAATAGAACAACCATGGAAGAAAAGATGAAAAACCAAAGAATCAATGATCACATTTCATTACAAGTGTTCATAACCTCAGCAAGAAGATGAATTAGCCACTCATTTGTGGATTAAACATCGTTAAATGAGTGTTAAAGATACAAGCAATTGAATACAAGGAGAAGGAAAGAGAGAAAAACCCTGATAATTTCGTCCCCTCAACTGCCTGTAACCCACGTTCTTGCTCCACCAAGTCAGAATATCTCAAATAAAACCTAAGTGTGCTATTTATAGTAGTGAGAATTTTTCCCGGAATAACAAGCAACATGTCACGGAGTGCATCGCGGAGCACTGCCTCCGTGACACGCCACTGACTCGAAAGCTCTTTGGAAATCACCCGAAATTGGCCTCGGCAGCACCCTGCCGTGTTGGCAGCGTGTCACACTGCTCGGGCAGCGCGTTGACACCT
The DNA here is from genome assembly GCA_035772735.1 of Datura wrightii. Lineage (NCBI taxonomy): Eukaryota > Viridiplantae > Streptophyta > Magnoliopsida > Solanales > Solanaceae > Datura > Datura wrightii. Next base: position 39,241,264 of record JASDFA010000019.1, read on the forward strand.
CATTGTCGCGCAGCCAGCCTGCCATGGCACGTTGCCAACGTGCAGGTGGGCTGTTTTGTGCCTCCTCTTTACCGACTTTCGCGGGTTAATTCCATTTCCAAGCCTCTACTTTACCAACTCATGGATTAGTTACTCAAAAGTCATCAAAACCTACAAAACAAAGGCTAATTGACAACAATGTAACCAAAAAGTGAATAATTTGTTTTATAAATTTTATACTAAACTACAAACAATTATCTACTTTGAATTTGGACTATGAATAAGAGCATGCTGAGGTTAAAGAACATGTAATGAAACTGATTATCATCATAAATTGGTTAATATTTTCTTCCTGTTGCTAGCCAAGAACATTAGCCAAGAGATTAAAACTCTCGTATTTAATCTCACTTAAGAATCATAAACCATCCGTCTACATTTCTGTGATCAAATGCAATTCATGACCTAGCAATACAATTCTGGTTCGTAAATTGACTAATACGGCTTTCAAGTATATTTCTATCAGGAAAGCACATCAAAACTCAATTTTCCCAAATCAAGTAAAGAACAATATCCTATTAATTCACAACTTTCCAATTTCATGCTCTCTCGAGTGAAATCGAACTTTTTAGATGTACATTAATGTAGGCCACACACCAATGCAGTAAGAACAAGAATTAATAGAACAACATGGAAGAAAAAGATGAAAAACCAGATGATTATTAATCAAAATTCATCACAAGTGTTCATAACCTCAGCAAGGAAGGGAATTAGCCACTCATTTGTGGATTAATCATCCTAAAACAAGTGTTAATCATACAAACAATTGAATTAGAGAAGAAAGAAAGAGAGAAAAAACCCTGAACTTTTCGTCCCTCAACTGCCTGTAACCCACGTCCTTGCTCCACCAAGTCTGAATTATGAAAAATACACTTAAGTGTTCTATTTATACTAGTGGGAATTTTTCCCTGAATAATGAGCAACGTGTCACGGAGTGTATCGCGGAGCATTGCCTCCGTGACACGCCGTGAACGCGGACCCTCACTGGAATTTGGGGGTCCGGGAATATAGCACCAACGTGGCACGGCGTGCAACGCGGAGGCTAGCCACCGTGCCACGGAGCTGTCGCGAACCTTCACTGGAAATTGATGAATTTTCACCCTCCAGGCAGAATGCGTCCGCGATGGCAGCGTGACACGGCTCCATCGCGGAGCCCCTTTAATTAGAGTTGTCCAGTGCCTTGTTCCTTTGCTCGCATCCAAGTCTAACTCCGATATCATCCAACATGCATTTTAGCTCCTCGAAATCACATTTTTCCTATAAAACAATGCTAATCATGTTGGTTAGTATAAATTCACATTTTATTACCAATTACATGAAAATGTATACACATTGCTAGATAAACAAGGCGAAAATGATACTTTTGAGTATCACTTGGGCATATAAATCTGCCCAAGATCACTAATCATGTTGGTGAGCACTTATCCTCACATTCATATAAAATTACATGAAAATGTATACAATTACTTAGATAAACAAGACTAATTGAAGTCATAAAGCGTATCTCGGGCATGCTATTTTTGCCCGTGATCACAACCCCACACTTAAAGCCTTGTTCATCCTCGAACAACCTTTTACATATCATGCATATGGAGACTCCCGCATAACTAATTTAGCAAGATAATTCAAGTTACGGCTATAATGATTACGTAAGATAACAAGCTACAAATAGAGCATGCATGATTTGATCATTGAAATGAAGTACAACTATGTTAAGACTTCTTAACCTCAAGAATCGACTCTCAATCTTAGCAAACTCATGCAAATCAACTGATTAAGAAATCCCACATGAATTATATCCTTCATTTAACATGTGCCCTCACGGAAAGAGAGTTACCCAACTTCACATGCAAAAATAATTTTTTAAATCACAACATGTGTGGGTACATGCATTGAATTACATTCACTCTCACAAAGAATTCACATGCATCATGTAATGACCCATAAGCTTGCCCTTAGTGTTTTATTCCACTAATTTAAGGATGTATGAATGTAAGATCAAGTAGGACTTTTTAGGTTGTAATGTAACTCAGGTGCGGGTAAGTACTATTATTGCCAGTAATAGTGACTATCTTTCCTAAGCGCTTTTAATACATCACGCCTTCATTACAAACTTCCCTTCCCTCACTTCACCTTTTTCTCTTTTCATCTTTCTTTTTCCTCTTTTGTTCCCCCCCTTCTTTAGGCACTTTTAGCTTATTAGTAAGGAGTTCTATAAGTAACTTTTCATTTATTTATTTTCTTACTCCCTACTAATACTCACCCATATTCAAACAAGTGCACCCTCGACCTTTCTCAACTCTTACAATTGCTACTTTCTTTTCTTTTTCATTCTTCTCACTCCTTTACTCTTTCGTATTTTTTCTTTAAGCGCTTAGGAGTTTTGGTTCAATTTCAAGGCTAATGAAAGAAAAAGGATTAAGCTTATGTTGCAGCTGTCAAAGAATAGGCTCAAGGCTCAATGGGGTTAACTAGGATTACTTTTTTCAAGGTAGGTAAAATGAGGGATAAAAGTTTGGTTCATTCAAAGAATAGCCTAAATCATCTCCTACAATTCACATCCTTCATTTTGTTTTATAAACACACCAGGCAAGTTCTAGACAATCCACAATAGCACAGAATACTCAAAAACCTTGCACTCATGGCACATGCTCAAATCAAGACGCATTTAGTAGACTCTTACTCAGCTAATTACAAGAATACAGAATTAAACTTCAATCATCTTGAGTCAAATTCAAGAGTCTAAGTGTCTCACACAAAGTTATACACTTGCATGCTTCAACACTGAACATACTTGCATCTTATAATCATGTATAGCACATACCAAGAACCTCAAGCATCGATTAGTTACGGGTTCACAAACCCACAACCTATCGACTAATTTTTCCTCAAGACGGTCGTCATCCATCCATCGTCAGAAACAGTCCCTAGCTATGACTAAAAACCTTATATACAGACAAAGAAAAGAAAAAGAAAAATTTTTATTTTTCGGTTCAAAGACCCCCCGTCGGAAAAGAACCGAAAAGAAAAATCAACGGGTGATGAAGTCATGCTTAATTCACAAAAAAAATTTCAAATTTTTCAAATTTCTCACAAGCATTACATTCACCAAAAATCGTTAAGCACAACAAAATTTTTTGAAATTTCCCTCACCCCACACTTGAATCCTGCTATGTCCTCATAGCATCAAATTAAAATTTAAAAAGGGTGAGAAATACTCCCTGAGGCCTTTAGGCCTAGCTAATAGCATGCCTTCCTTCAACTTCGCACAAGTGGGTGTTCGACCCCACACTTTTTCTCTTCCATGCTTGTTAGCTTCCTCCTCCACGGGTACTCAGACTTCCCCTCCATCTGTGCTTAACTTTCCACCAAAACAAATGCAAGAAATTAAAATGGTACCCATGGTACCCTTGGGTTGCCTCCCAAGCAGCACCTAATTTTACGTCATGGCACGACGTATCAAGTTTCACCTCTTTTTCCTCCACCTTGAGGATATGAATCTCACCCCCACTTTCTTCTCTAATTTCCTCTTATGCTCCAGGGGTGGTGGTGAAAAATTGTAAGGACCAAGCAGTAGATGTTGCCTTTTGAACTTATTGGCCCTTAAGTAAGCGAAGTCATTTTGTCTCTCCGAGTCAGCATATTTTAAAATATACGGGGCTTGGTTCTCCTCTAGACATTTCTCTATAAGCTTGGAAGACTCTATTTCTATGTTGTCAACCAAACATAATGTCGAAAAATGCGTCGAGTGTGGTCCAATACACCTCAACTCTAAAACTGCATTATGCTTGACCTCCTTACTTGTATACACCTTCTCAACATCGACATCTTTCTCTCCATTACCGTCAAATGGGGGATACTCTATCTCTTCTTCCACGAATAGATCTTCCATAAGTGTGAGCCCATCACGGGGACACTCAAGAGATTCTAATTGTTGGGCTTCATCCAAAAATTCACCCTTGTCTTCCGCTTGTAGTTCCTCTTGAATATCGGCTAAAACTGTTACCTGCAATTTAGCACAAGCTTCCGCCTCAGCAATCATCTCCGTGAATTTGACGCTCATCCTTTCTAGAACCTCTGCATTCTGTTTTTGCTGAATTCTCAATACTGCCATCGCCTCCTTCATTGCTTCTGATTGCTCCAGGAGTTGTTTCAGCATGTCTTCTATTTGCTCTTGGCGTCCCAAGTCCTCATTGTCAGCATGCCTATATTCAGCAAAAACAACAGAAGAATCATAGTAGGGGCTTGGGGGAGGGGAATATGCATTCGGACAGCCATCCCAATGGCCATCTTGACCACCACATATACTGCACGTGTTACAGTGTTGCCAAGAGTGGTGTCCTCCGCAATTCAGACAAGATTCGCCAAAATATGAGTATCCACCATTTAAACCATTTGTATTCCACGATGTCATGTCAAGAAGGGTATCCGGAAAGAAAAAAAAATAATAATAACAAAAAAGAATTAAAACAAACACTAAGACCAAGTTGTCAGCACTAAGAAAAAAAATATAGTAAATTTACACTTAAGAAAAATTCACCAATTGCCAGTCCCCGGCAACGGCGCCAAAAACTTGTTCGGTGCTTTTGCTTTGGGTATAAAGCTACACGCAAGTGCACGAGGTCGAACAAGTAGTAAAGTGGCTTAAGTAAGCCAAGTATCGATCCCACAGGGACTGGGATGAAGTGCAATCTGCTCAAGTGTACTATATTTTAATTCTAAAAATGCAGACAACAGCGTAACCAAAAGTTTGATATTTTGATTTATAATTTTTATGCTAAATCTAAAACAACTATCTAATGTGAGTCTGAAGAGGTTAAACGAACATGTAATGAAATTAATTATCGACATAATTTGGTTAGTCTTTTCCTCCGGTTGCTAGCCAAGAACTATTGTCAAGAGATTAAAACTCTCGTATTTAACCCCACTTAAGAATCATGAACCATCCACCTACATTTCTGTGATTAAATGCAATTCATGTTCTAGCCATACAAACCCGGTTCCTAAATTGACTAATACGACTTTCAGGTATATTTCTATCCTTAAAGTAAATCAATTCTCAATTTTCCCAAACTAAGAAAAGATCATATCCTATTAATTCACAACTTTCCAATTTCTTGCTCTCTCGAGTGAAACCGGACTTTTTAGATGTACATTAACGTAGGCCACACATTGATGCAGTAAGAACAAGAATTAATAGAACAACCATGGAAGAAAAGATGAAAAACCAAAGAATCAACGATCACATTTCATTACAAGTGTTCATAACCTCAGCAAGAAGATAAATTAGCCACTCATTTGTGGATTAAACATCGTTAAATGAGTGTTAAAGATACAAGCAATTGAATACAAGGAGAAGGAAAGAGAGAAAAACCCTGATAATTTCGTCCCCTCAACTGCCCGTAACCACGTTATTGCTCCACTAAGTCAGAATATCTCAAATAAAACCTAAGTGTGCTATTTATAGTAGTGGGAATTTTTCCCGGAATAACAAGCAACATGTCACGGAGTGCATCGCGGAGCACTGCCTCCGTGACACGCCACTGACGCGAAAGCTCTCTGGAAATCACTTGAAATTGGCCTCGGTAGCACCCTGCCGCGTTGGCAGCGTGTCACGCTGCTTGGGCAGTGCGTTGACACCTCATTGTCGCGCAGCCAGCCTGCCGTGGCACGTTGCCAACGTGCAGGTGGGCTATTTTGTGCCTCCTCTTTGCCGACGTTCGCAGGTTAATTCCATTTCCAAGCCTCTACTTTACCAACTCATGGATTAGTTACTCAAAAGTCATCAAAACCTACGAAACAAAGGCTAATCATGTTGGTTAGCACTTATCCTCACATTCATATAAAATTACATGAAAATGTATACAATTACTTAGATAAACAAGACTAATTTAATTCATAAAGCGTATCTCGGGCATTCTATTTTTGCCCGTGATCATGACTTACTAACCACGACTCATGACACCCCTCGTTAGGTACATTGCCTCCCTTCTTTACATTAACCAGTCTTCTCCTCACGGCTCATCTAACGAGTCGTGAGGTTACTTGACAACTCGTCAGGTGGGCCGTCTTGCAACATTTCTGTAGTTTTCTAGATTTTCTGATTTAAATCCCGAAATTAGATTTTAAATTTCTGGGGCATTACAGAATCCCACCGCTGCAGCAGTCTCCCGGACTAGTAGCTATCCAAAAATGCACAGTTCTATACTTAGTTTAGTTCACAACCTCCCTATCTCATCGTTAGCTAGTTTTCTATGTTCTATGCCCTTAACCATTCCTGTAACAATGTCTGGGTCATTACTTCATATACCAATTAAAATATCATTTGTCCTCGAACAGTCTATACAAAAGTAGGAAGGATATGTACCAGATTCTGTGAACAACCGGGGGTACTTGACCCATATATTAGCCTCAGTCTCCCAAGTGGCTTCTTTCATCGAACGATTCTTCCATTGGACTTTTACTGTCGGAATCTCCTTGGACTTCAGATTTTGAATCTCTCTAGCCAATATCGCTACAAGCTCCTCCTCAAATGACAGATTCTTATCCAGCAGCATAGAGTCCCACTTGATGATATACGTTCCATCCCCATGGTACCTTTTTAGCATTGACACATGAACTATTGGATGCACTCTAGACAATCTTGGCGGCAATGCCAGCTCATAAGCCACTTCCCCTACATATCAAAGTATTTCAAATGACCCAATATACCGCTTACCGAACCTCATCACCTCCTTCATAGGTGACACCTTGAGCAACACTTGCTCACCTTCCATGAACTCCATGTCCCTGACTTTCTTGTCTGCGTATTGCTTCTGCCTACTCTGAGCAGCTACCAGATGGTCCTGAATTATCCGAACCTTTTCCAAGAACTCCTTTAACAAATTCGTCCAAGGCCTCACCTCCAACGCATCGAACAACCCAATTGGAGACCTGCACTTTCTCCCATACAAGGATTCAAAAGGCGTCATGCCAATGCTCGAGTGGTAGCTATTGTTATAGATGAACTTTTCCAAGGGTAAGAATTTGTCTCAATGGCCCCCGAAGACTATCACACATGCCTGGAGCATTTACTCCAACACTTGAATTGTCTGTTCTAATTGTCTGTCTTTCTGAGGATGAAAGGTTGTGCTCAAGTCCAGCCTCATACCTAACTCGACCTGCAAGGTCCTCCAAAAATGGGAAGTAAACTGAGTTCCCCTGTTTGATACAATTGAAACAGGCACCCCATGTAACCGAATGACCTCCTTCACATATAGCTTAGATAGTTTTCCTGCATTGTAAGTCACCTGGACCAGCAAGAAATGAGTAGACTTGGTCAACCTGGCCACTATGGCCCAAATCGAGTCAAACTTTCTCCAAAGTCTTGGGAAGACCAGTGACAAAGTCCATAGCTATCCTCTCCCATTTCCACTCGGGGATTGGCATTTGCTAAAGTACTCCTCTAGGATTTTAGTGCTCGTACTTCACCTGCTGACAATTTAAACATTAAGCAACATATTCCACAATGTCCCTCTTCATCCTACCCCACCAAATAATGTTGTTTTAGATCATGGTACATCTTGGTGACTCCGGGGTGAATGTAGTATCTCCAGTTTTGAGCTTCTGCCAAGAGAGTTTTAATTAGCTCACCAACTCGGGGAACACACACCCGCCCCTTTATTCTCAAGACCCCTTCATCATCCAACACTGCTTCCTTGGCCTCTCCTCGTAGAACTTTATCCTTGATCTTACCCAGCTTTTCATGTTCAAACGGTCTAGTTTTTATTTCTTCTAGTAGCAAGGATTTAGCCTCCAAGTTGGCTAGTAACCCACCAGCTTCGGTCACTGACAATCTCACTAAGTTATTTTCCAAGGTCTGGACTTCCCTGGCTATCGGCCATTGAGTAGCCTCCAAGCAAGCCAGACTTCCCATGCTCACCTTCTTCCTACTCGATGCATTTGCCACCACATTGGCCTTTCCTGGATGGTACAAGATGATGATATTGTAATCCTTAGGCAGCTCCATCCATCTCCTTTGCCTCAAATTGAGATCTTTCTAAGAGAATACATACTGTAAGCTTCAATGATTCATGAACACCTCACATTGAGATCCATATAGATAGTGCCTCTAAATTTTCAGTGCAAACACCATTGTTGCTAACTCCAGATCGTGCACGGGGTAATTCTTTTCATACACCTTCAAATGTCTCGAGGCATAAGGAATAACCTGTCCTTACTGCATTAACACAGCACCCAACCGAAACTGTAAGGCATTATAATAAATAACGTAGTCTTTACCTTTCATGGGTAACACCAAGATAGGTGCTGGGGTTGGCAGAGGATTGAGTTTCTGGAAGCTCGCTTCACACTCCTATGACCACTAGAAGGGCACATCTTTTTGTGTCAACTTGGTCAATGCCAAAGCGATGGACGTGAATCCCTTCACGAACTGATGGTAGTAACTGGCCAGCCCCACAAAACTCTAAATTTCTATCACATTAGTTGGCCTTGCCCAGTTCTTGACCGCCTCCACCTTCTGTGGATCAAATCGGATTCCCTCGTTGGAAACCACATGCCCCAGAAAGGACACTGACTCCAACCAAAACTCACACTTGGTGAATTTGGCATACAACTGCTTTTCCTTCAGTAATCCCAACACAATCCTTAAATGATTTTCGTGCTCCTACTTGGTCTTAGAATACACCAAGATATCATTAATAAATACAATAACAAAGGAATCTAGGTAAGGTTTGAATATACCATTCATCAGACTCATGAATGCAATCAGGGTATTAGTGAGTCCGAATGACATGACCAGAAACTCATAATGCCCATATCTAGTCTGAAAGGCTAGCTTGGGAATGTCTTCAGTCCGGATTTTCTACTGGTGATAACCGGACCTCAACTCAATCTTTGAAAACATAACCGCTCCCTATAACTCGTCAAACAGATCATCTATTTGAGAAAGAGGGTACTTATTCTGAATGGTTACCTTGTTCAACTGGTTGTAGTCGATGCATATCCGCGCATTACCATCCTTCTTCTTTACAACAACACTGGGGCACCCCATGGTAATACACTTGGTCTAATGAATCCTTTACTAAGCAAATCCTGTAGCTGCTCCTTGAGTTCTTTCAACTTAGCAGGTGCCATTCTATATGAAGGAATAGAAATGGGTTGGGTTCCTGGTTCCAAGTCTGTATAGAAATCTATGTCACGGTTCGGTAGCATGCCGAGCTAATCTGTAGGGAACACCTCTTAGAACTCACAAACGACCAGGACTGACTCTATGGAAGGACCCTTTGAACTAGTGTCCCGAACATGCACCAAATACGCTGAACAACCCCACTCTGTCAAGTTACGGGCACGAATATAAGAAATAAGTTTCTTAGGAGCAGGACTAAAATTCCCTTTCAACTCCAACCTAGATGACTCTGGACCCGATATAGTTATTTTCTTATCATAACAATCTAGAATGACATAGTAAGAGGACAACCAACTCATTCCCAAGATTATATCAAAACCAACCATGTCTAAGATCACTAGGTCCGCCAGAGTGTCAAATCCTATGAATTCAACAATGCAATCACGAACAACTCTATCCACTAACATAGAATCCCAAATAGGAGTAAACACATGGATAGGAGTATTAAGCACATCATACACAAGATTCAGACCTAAAGAAAATTAAGTAGACATATAAGAGAATGTAGAGCCCGAGTCAAACAACACACTAGCCATTCTATCGGCCATGAAGATCATACATGCGATGACGGTGTCTGAAGCTTCTGCCTCCGGTCTACTAGGAAAAGCATAGAAAGGAGCCTGGTTAGCAGCATAAGAATCTCCCCGGTTGGGCTGTGCAACCCCTCTACCTTCCTGGGTGCCACCCCTACCTACCTGAGCATGTTCCCTACCCTGCTGAACACCACCTCTATTAACTGGCTGACCACCTCGTCCCATTTGTAGATGATCCAAACTGAAAGCACTACCTCCCCTCCCAGATAGAGCTGGAGCTCGAGGAGCTAAGTGAGGAACAATCTACCCGCCCTATATGAACCTAGGGAACCATCTACAGATGTGGCCATACTCGCCAAACTCATGACAGTACTTCTCAATAACTGGTCTATGGGCTAGAACAGAGGAAATAGGATGAGGCCTAAAATCAAAATGAACCATCTGTGTACTCCCAATTGCACTTGACGGTCGTGAAGCTGTCCCTTGTGGACCTCTGGCTGACACCTGCATGGCAGACTGAATAGGGCACCAAGAGAAACCCTGAGGTGCTGGAGCCTTCGCATAAGAACCACTGAAAGAACCCACTCTCCAAGCCTTCTTCTTGGCATTTCTCGTTAACCTTCCCATCTCACCCCTTCAACTAACTTCACCTACTCTACCAACTCCTAAAAAGTCTTACCCAAAGAGACCATCTGCAGAGTTGGTACCTGGAGACCTACATTCAGGCCTTTAACAAACCACCTGATCCTCTCCTCTTCGGTGGGCAGTAAGGGTAGAGCATATCTGGACAAGGAGTGAAACTGAGCCTTGTATGCAGCAACTGATGAGCTCTCCTGCTCAATGGTGGTGATCTCATCCCGTCTTTTATCCCTGAGAGTGTGGGGAACTTTTTTCTCCAAGAATGTGGAGTAGAATTGGGTCCATGACAATGGTGATGAATCTGCTAGTCTGCACTCCATGAAAGCCCTCCACCAGAGCTTTGCATCACCCATCAGCTGGAAGGTCATGAACTCAACACCGTAATTTTCCACCCCCCCATCTTATGGACCCTCTCGTGACAATCTATGATGAATTCATAGGCGTCCTTCGCCTCTATGCCATAGAAGGTGGGATGCTTCATCTTGATAAACCTCCAAAATAAGTCATGATCTTCCCCTAACATCACCGGTCCTGCCACCGGCCTTAGAAACACCACAGCCGTTGATATGTCATCAATCTGCGGGGCCATAGCTGTTGCATATGGAATCCCTGACTACTATCCTGTTGGAGTTACTGGCGCTGCCTCGGTTTCCACAAGACCGTTCAGAAGGTTGAGGACCTGATTTAGGACCTCCTGAAAATGCTGGCGCAGCAGGAGCTTCTCCGTGCGTCAGGACCTCGACTTCAACAGCCACCCACTCGTGCACTACTGGTGGCACAGGAGATGTAGACCTATCCTTGACTGGAGAAGGAGCACGAGCCCCTCCTTTATCCGCAAGTGGTCTCCACCATGACCTATGCCCCTTCCTCTACCGCAAACTGCGGCTGCCACTAGTGGCTTGGGTGTTGCGTATCTGTTGTCGTTGGCGCGTGTTCTCAACATATGAGAAGGAAAGAAGAAAAAAAATGTTAGGCACCAACTTGGATCTCTATATACCAATTAGAATCAAGTAATCACACGAAAGGAAAAAAGAAGGGAGTTTTCCTAAAGTCCTGTAGCCTCTCAAAGATAAGTTACAGACGTCTCCGCACCGATTTGCAAGACTCTACTGAACCCGTCTTAGTGCAATGAGATCAATGAAGCTAGAGCTCTAATACCAACTTTGTTACAACTCAAATTACCGTGATTGGTATCCACACTAATCCCCAGAAGGAGAACCAACGAATTTTGATACTACCCCTAAAATGAGACATGCAAAAAGGTAAAACACTATCTTTAATTATTGAAACAAACTTCACAACATAAATCAATTGCTTCAAACCGATACTACTAAATAATACCCAAGACCTAAAATTCATTGCACAGGATGACTGTTTACAACTCTAGGAATGTTTAATAAAATAAGAACAAAAGAAAACATAAGTGTGCGGAAAAGAAGGACATTTTCAAACGGGGGAGTGAACTACGTCCTTATCTGCTCACCTTCTCAAACTCCAAAACTGCTGGTTTACACGTGAGGACATGAAGAACTGTTGGGCTCGAACTCTGCCTCAAAAAAGAATGCAGGGGTAAGGTCAGTACATAACATGGTACTGGTAGGCATCATCGACCGATCATACATAATAACAGATAATCAAAGAAAAAGTGATATAAGAAGAGTCCACAACATCATACAGAAGTACAAAGCCATTTTATGAACACTAGCTCTAGTCAGGTAACAGCCGACCTACTCACTGGATTAGCCTCTTGCTGCAGTGGTCACTTGACCGCTACAGTAGTGTCACCGTGATGGAAGAAGTTACGCTGTAGCGGCACTACCTAAGACAGTAGCTTGACTTAGTTGCTCGTTCAACAGTTCATCCATTCATCAACTCAATAGTCCCATAGTTTCAACAATTCACCATCTCTTTGCATTAAATTCATACAGCACACAAGTCTAGATCAAAATTGATACAACTCACATTTGCAAATTGGATTCAACAGTTAGTCCTAAGAAAAATAACTCTACACTTACAATCGCATAATCGGAATACATCTAGCAATCAGATTCATGTCTTTTATTTCAAATTTCATCAGATAGTTTGCACTATCCAATAACCCCACTTAGCACATTCTGCATTTATTTATACACAAAATAACAGTACAACAAGAACAAAGTAAAAAATATGGTGACATGTTGGGCACGCACCTCCGCCATGTCCCCATTATCACTCAATTTACAACTCAGTATACACACACGCCAGAGGGTCTCATTTTTTGACTTTCAGTCATGACCTGCAGGGGACTCTAGCAATTCATGTACTGTGCTGGCGTGGCACCCGCTCCTACTCATATGCTCATCCAGATGCTCCCCTTGGACACGAGCCACTCAAATAATGTTACGCTTGCCCAGATTCTCCCCTCTGGCTTGAGTCTCTCATTTTATGATGTAAATTCTATCATTCATCATTCCTGAAAGCTTCAAAATGCGTGAAATCTACAACATGAGAGTAATTCATTAATTACCCCTCAATGTAGTGTCTAATAGATCAAAACCTCCTCTTCAAGGTGTTTTTCAAAGGTAAAACCCCAATTTTACTCAGTTCTAATTCAATTCCCCGAGCAACCCTTGTTTCCAACAGGTGATTCTACGGGAGTGATAAAAACTTATCAACACCAACCTAGCGCACCCCCTAATCACCCTACAATTCAGCCATATTTAACAACTAAGGGTTCTTCCTCTACAAAACTTTCACCATTAGAGGTCTACAAAACTTCTAGGATCAAAGCTACTCACCTTAGAGATAGAGAATCAAAAATCTTATCTTGTGTGACGAGGTTACTACTCTAGAGAGTTTTTTTGTCCTCTAGACCTCCTGATTGTGTTTTGGAAAATAATAGGGTGAAAACCCCATAATTTTCACTTAAATCCACTTTATGATTCCCGTCGTCCGCTGCAGCGGACCCGTTACATCATTCATAGGGTCGTTTCGGCGGTCCAAATGATTACTCCCTAATTTCGCCATGGAGGGACTCCGATCACTACCCCAGTCTTGTTGCAGTGGGAATCCCACCACTGCAGTGGTCTCCTAGACAAGTAGCTACCAAAAAATGCACAATTCTATACTTAGTTTATTTCAAAACCTCCCTATCTCAACCTTAGCCAGTTTTCAAAACCTCCCTATCTCATCCTTAGCCAGTTTTCTATGTTCTACGCCCTTAACAATTTCCGTAACAACATTTAGGTCGTTACATCAGATACAATTAAAATACCGTTTATCCCCGAACGGTCTATACAAAAATTGGAAGGATACGTACCTGATTCTATGAACAACTGGGGGTACTTGACCCACATATCAACTTCGGTCTCTTAAGTGGCTTCTTCCACTAGAATTTTACTATCGGAATCTCCTTGGACCTCGGCTTTCGAACCTTTCTGGCCAATATCTCCACAGGTTCCTCCGTAAATGACAGATTCTCATCCAACATCACAAAGTCCCACTTGATGATATACGTTTCATCTCCATGGTATCTGAAAGCATGGACACATGAAATGTCGGATGCATTCCAGACAATCTTGGCAGCAATGCCAGCTCATATACACGTCGGAGTATTTCAAATGGCCCAATATACCTCAAGTTGAGCTTACTCGCTTATCAAACCTCATCACCCTTCATTGGTCACACCTTGAGCAGCACTTGCTCCCCTTTCATGAACTCCATGTCCTTGACTTTCTTGTCTGCATATTACTTCAGCCTACTCTGAGCAGCTATCAGACGGTCCCGAATTATCTGAAATTTTTCCAAGTCCTTTAACAAATCCGTCCCCCAAGGCTGTTGTCTTTTTAACGACAACCGCTCGTCCGAAGTGGCGGAACAGATTTTATTTAACAAAGAGTTTTTTCAATCGAAGTGACGTATTGAGAAGAGATTAATTTTATTTATTCAGAGTCTCCATTTGGAATTGAGTTTTGGTGTTCCAAGTCACCTATTTGAATCCCTAATCAAAAGAAAATGACTCTTATTTTTGGTCCGTGAAAAGAAAAGACCGGGGGTAAGGAATTCTGTTGACCGAAGGAAAGGTGTTAGGCATCTCTCGAGTCCTCTAGTTCTAGCACGGTTGCTTCATCGACTTATATTCGTCTTAACTTAATTTTTTGGATTCATTATGCTTGAGAACTTAAGAGTAGTTCGTTCGATTTTAAGCTCTTTTTTAAACTTGTTTAAAATTAATTAATTATTAATGTGTGGTATACTGGTAGCAGCGTTTTCCAGCCTTACCCCGATTACTAATTACGTCTTTTGAGGCTTTTATGAGTCATCGCCTTCTCCCGCGCCAAAGCAATCATCTAGCATACAAAAAGTCTAACCTTTCCATTAAATCGGCTTCAAATAGTAGATGAATTTTTATTTAAACGACTTATCGGTGGCAGCGCTTTCTAATCTCATCATTAATTATTAATTAAATTAATTAAACTAACTTCTAAAATTCCTTGGGATTAAAAACTCAACTCATTTTTTTTTGAGAAAATTATTCGCTCTTTTAACAACAGAATTTGAACTAACTTTGACTCTACCTCGCTCCCTATCACATTAATTCATTGGACCTAAAAATTGATCGAGACCTAAAACATACTTGAAGGCAGTTCCATTGAACCAACTCATTCAAAATTAGTAAACCAATTATTATATCATTTCAATTAAAAACTTAAATACAAGCCGGCTTAAATCTTCGCACATGATTGAATGATAAAAAATGTCAGGAAGCATCAATAGGAGCAGATGATTCATCCAAAAATAGAATTTAACATGAGGAAGCCTAATAGCTCCCCTTTAGAGTTTAATTTTTTTTAATAAAAGAAAAGAGAAAATCCAAAAGCAGCAACGACTTTCATGCATAAATATTCTTTACAAAGGAGAAGCATTATACATATAACTTTATATTACCTTCTAACGATCTAATTTTTTATAAGCAATAAACTAATACCCAGTAAATTCAAATAAAATACCACATGATATCCTACTATTCTCGAGCAAACATTCCACGACTCCTCCACTTGAACATTATACAAGAACAGAAGGTAGAAAAATGGAAAAAAAAGAAAAAATGCATTGCCTCAAAAGGAAAATTAAACCATAAATCTTCAGAGAACAAAAAATAATCAAATAGTCGATAAGAGAACTCATTACATATATATTTCATAGACTTATTATAATAATCCAATTGATTAATAAGTCAATGAAAGAAAAGGACCTGAAAGATGCTTTAGATGGCAAAACCTTGAGCTAAATTGGAACTTGAATCAGGACAATGACCTCGACATCGACCCGGATTAGTCAGACCTCACCGGGAAGGCAAAAGAAAAGAGCTTGTATGGTTGTTTAATCTATCATCCTCATTCTTAGATCTAGGAACGGACACTTGGTCCCCCTCTCCTCTTCTTTATTTTTTCTCTCCTCACCCTCTATTCTCTAGATGTTTATGTGGTGTGGGTGCAGGTGAGCAGTTAATGCGAGTGCTTAGCGTGTGTTTGTGTATGTACAGCTTGTGAGTGTGTGCAGGTGAGAATGAAGATTAAGAAGAAGAGTGGTGTGTGCTTAGATAGAAAATAAAGGAGAGAGTGCTGATGAGGTCCTCTGATTTGTGCTTCTGTGTGTAGTGTGAGGGTGAGCATGAATGTGAATTGTGTGTGAGAGTGTATTGTGTATTTTGCTTAGAGGAGAAGGTATGTGGTGAGTGATTTGTAAGAAGGAAAAGAAAAGGAATCGTGAGATGTGTGTGTGTGTGAGCAATCTTGGAGAGGAAGAAAAATATGGTGACCTGTAAAAGAGTTTGTTACAGAGAGATAAGAAAGAATCTTGTCACGTGTTGAAAATTTATTGATTCTTTTATTTATTTTTTTAAAAAAATAATAATAATAAAAATGCTAAATAATTAAAGGGAGGTTAAAAATAATTAACTAAAAGCTAGATAAGAAAAATATTTTTGTCATTTCTTTCTTTTGTAAATAAAACTAAAATTTTCAATTCTAAAATAAATAAATATTTTGTACTTTTTTTTAAAATTTTGCACGAGTAAAAATCTACTAGAAATAAGATAAATTTAAATTGTCAAAGGTTAAGTGTGAAAAAGATATTTATCACTAAAATAGTGTAAAACTAACGGAGGGTCAAAAATGACGTGTCTACAGTTTGCCCCTCTTTGACTGAAAACTCGAAAGTGTTTTCGGACAAAGAAGTAGATAATGAGACGTATTTTGACCCAGCCATTACTTTAAATGGAGAAGAAAAGAAGAAGAAGATGTGACCGAGCCCTAATTTTGGACTGCCTACATATTTCGGGTTATAAGAAATTAGGTCACATGTAGTTGGAGAAGTGAAAGGGGGTGGAACATACTAAGATGGAGAGTCTAGCAAGGTCCTGTCGAGGCTCCGGTCCGCGACTCCTGTCATTACGTTAAAATGAAAGACAAAAAATAAAAAATACAAGTGTTATCCTATCTATGTCGTTTCTCTTGAATCTTGGCTTGAGTCTTCAATTTAAATGTTCTTCTTGACTTGTAATCCGTATTAAAAGGTGGGTATCTTGAAATTGAAGCTTGATTCTTGAGGCCTGAGGTTGAGTTGAGACTTGGATTGAGTACTGATGGTTTTTCAGTTAGCAAGCTACCAATCATTCTCATAAGCTTGTTTTCTGATCAGTAGCTGAATAATAATAGATGTTAGGATGTTAGGCTGCTACATGCATTCAAAAAGCTGACTCTGACTATCATTGTGATCGAACATTTTGGCAAGAGTTGAAACTCTGTCCTTGGACATCAAGTCCATATTTTGCAAGGAAAAACCTGCAAACCATCACAAATAAAAGAAACAAACAAAATAATTTCCAGTTTTCTATGAAAATTTTTTGTGAGTTATTAGCAACTGTAACTGAACACAGGCTAGGAAATATTTATCCTAGGAGAATAATGAAAATAACAATCTCAGACTAGAAAATATTTATCCTAGGAAAAAAATAAATCATTTCAGACTAGGAAGCGTTTATCCTAGGAGAAAAGAAAATAACAATCTCATACTAGGAAGCGTTTATCCTAAGAGAAAAGAAAATATAGTTGTCTCAGACTAGGAAGTATTTATCCTAGGAGAAAATAAAATAAAATAAAATTATCTCAGAGTAGGAAGCGTTTATCCTAGGAGGAACGAAACTAACAATCTCAGACTAGGAAGCGCTTATCCCAAGAGAAAGAAATAGCAATCTGAGACTAAGAAGTGTTTATCCTAAAAGAAAATAAAAATAAAAATAAACCATCTCAGACTAGGAGACGTTTATCCTAGGAGAAAAGAAAATAACAATCTCAAATTAGAAAGCATTTATCCTAATAGAAAAGAAAACATAGTTGTCTTAGACTAGGAAGTACTTATCCTAAGAAAAAAAATAAAATAAAAACTATCTCAGACTAGGAAGCATTTATCCCAGGAGAAAAAAAATAGCAATCTTAGACTAGGAAGTGTTTATTCTAGGAGAAAATAAAAATAAATTATCTCACTAGGAAGCATTTATCCTAGGATAAAAGAAAATAACAATCTCAGACTATGAAGTGTTTATCCCAGGAGAATAATAAGATGATTTACACATGCATGAAAAAGATAAAGAGCGAAAGGTTTTTACTATAATTGTGTTTACAAACTTGAATCTCTGAAGTTTCCTTTATGTCAGCAAGGTTGCCCCTGTTTCAGAAAAAGAAGGAAAATAAGAAAATTGTGAGTTTCAAAAAATGGTGGTCGCTTTGTGTCCTTGGCTTCGAAGATGCTTTCTCCTATTGTTTCCATGTTCGACCCTAGTTTCAGCTCGGGTAGATTGTGCTTATTTTCTGGCCAACTTATTTTGATAACCTTTATCATTGGAGACATCTCTATTTGATTACAGAACTCCCACCTCATATCTATTGTATTATTTTCGTATTCCCATAATCATCGAATCTCGTAATCATATAAATTTTTATATTTGTTAAACTGTCAAAGAGTTGTGCATATTCTCCCTCTCGAATCTTTCCACCCATGATGTGCTAGGCTTTTCTTTGTACAATTGGAAAGCTACTAGCAGATTTTGAAATCATTTCTTGCTTGCTTTGACAGAGATGACTTAAAGATGAATTACAAAAGAAAAAAAGCAACACAAGAAAATAAAGAGAAATATTATTTAACAAAAGATATCCTAATTTGGAAAAGGAAAAAAAAAGAGGCCTTTTGAAACGAGATAGCTAGCTTCGATATCATGACATGCATTTTGAATTAAGTGACCTAATCTATCCAAATAATCTAAACTTCACTTTTTATCAAACTTTCAGACTTTGAAATGAGGCTTCTGTGTTCCAACTTTTCATTAGATCCAAGGTTCACATTCAGTTAGTGTTCCTTGAATGACTTTCCCCAAGGAATTTCTATCATTCGTCATATTTTTGCTACTTTCATGTCGCCTTATGGTACACTTGAGGGTTTTCACCAATAAGACTCTCTCATTTTTACTTCTCTCAACTCACTATCGCCTTACGGTGCCCGTGAGAGTTTTCAGCTATAAGAGTCTCTCATTTTTACTTCTCTCAACTCACTGTCACCTTACGGTACCTGTGAGAGCTTTCACCTATAAGACTCTCTCATTTTCACTTTTCATTTTTCATTCCTTGTACAGACAACTCGCATTGTTCCTTGTATGATAATCAACATCGAAAGCATGCTTGACTTGTCATTCTCAAAAATTGTCTGAAGGTCTTCTTTTGAACTGTAATATGATTTTTGGCTAGGGTTAGAAAGAAAAGGTTGCATGAAGGCTCAAAGATATCACTAAAAAAATAGGGTGAGACTTACAACCTTTGAAATCAATTTTTTTTTCTTTTTTTGTGCAAAAAATAAAAATGAACTCTTTTTTTTTACCCCAGTTTCTTTGATACTGGGGTAATTTCTAGGTGTTTTACTTGGTTGAACCGAACCCCAGAGTAGGTCTGCCTATGTATCTTGTCGAAGTAAGAATCAGGTCAAACATAGTACATGAAGCTTGTTCTTCTATTTGTTCTTTTTTTCTGTTTTTTTTTGGACTCTTTTCTTTTCTTTTTTTTCCTTTTTACTTTTTTTTACTTTACTTTGACTCCAAAATAGGGGTATCAAAGAAAATAAAACTAAGGCTCAAAGAGGGTAGCAAAAGATGACACAGTATTTGAATAGCAGAATGATATGCCTTCGTCATGTCAATCCTAAAAATATCAAGTACAAAGCATACAGTTCAAGAGTAAGAAGTGAAAATCATACATTATCTTTTAGAGCATCTACATCATTGGACATTTCCATCACTTTTCCTTCCATGCTTGTCGATTAGATAACTTTATTTGGGCAAAATCTTCTTCACAATAGATGACACATGTCCATTTGGATCAAACAAACCCTTTTGACTTCTTCTTTGAAAAAAATAGAATTATGCGTTTATTTGATTGATCCAATTCAAATCGCTAGATGTACACCTTCCTGTTATATCGTGTTGTCCTTCTCATGATTTTCAAAGTGATTGCTTCAATATCATTCAAGTTAAACTTCAACTGACAGTTAAAATTTTTCAATTCTCTATCTATTTTCTCAAATGTTTTTCTTTAACTTTCCAATTCGATTGGTGCATGTGATCCATGATTAGATAGGACTTTAAGATCTGGCTAGAAATTTCGTATGCATGTCATAACATCAAAACTAAAATGAAAACATATATACCCGAAGAGCTAAGTTGTATGAATTAAAATGACACAAAAAGAGAAATTTTTCATGAGATAACAAAGGATAGAAGGGTTTGACAATGAAACAAACAGACTGAATTCTAGGTTACAACTCTGCAATAATCCAACTAAGAAAACTATGACAAGACTCACAATAGGTAGAATAAAAAGGATACAAGGGTTTGAAAATCACTAAAGAAAACAAAATAAAATCTGGATTACAACCCTGAAATAACCAGATAACAGAAATAATGACAAAACAAACTACCAATATTCCTTTCTAGAAAATAGAGGAGTTTCATTCCAACTACCAAATTTGACATCTTAGACACTAGTTTGCACATCAACCTTAACAGAACCTCCATCAATTTCAAATGCCTTTTCTTTAGTAAGTAGGCCCTTGATTTTTTTAACCAAATCATCCTCAATGCTAGGATCCAAAACCAATGTAGAAGAGTTTGCAACAACTGAGTTGAAATAATTGTGATACTCCTTTTCAACACATATCATCTCGATAAAGTTTGCATCATTATATGATGACAGAGGATTCTGAGTGATATTTGGGGGGTCACTATCTTGCACTACAATCATCTTTTCTTGGATCATCCTTTCCACCTCCCTTTTCAAAGTTCGACAATCTTTTGTACTATGTCTAGGAGCATCAAAATGGTATGCACAGTGTGCGACAGGGTTAAAACCTCTTGCACGTGGATCTGCATAATTTGGAGGAATCGTCCGTATCATATTCAAACGTTTCGATTTCTTGAACAAGTTTGTGTAAGACTCTCCAAGTGGCATGAAATTATCCCTAGGCCTCTGATCCCCTCCATATTCCTTCCTTGGATGAGGATTATAGGGTGCTCGGAAATTTTAAGGAGAAGGATGAGGGTTTTGATGTATTGGTGCTCACCATTTGGGATGACTTGGTGGTCGGGCATATGGTTGTGCACTATAGACTGCATATTGAGGTGGAACAAAAGAGAATTGAAGGTTTTGCATGGGGTAATAGTGCTGGGATGAAGCTTGAGAATAGTTTTGGGTGTAGTAATATGGTGTTCTCTTGGGACCTTGTGTTACCATGGATGCATCATCCTTCTTCTTCTTGATCCCAAAATTCCTTGAACCATTCTGAATCGCTTGTGTAGTTGCCCTCAAAGAAGCATAACTTAAGATTTTGTTCGACCTGAGTCCTTCTTCCATCATTTCTCTCATTTTCACCACATCATTGAAAGATCTACCCATATCTAAGATTAAATAGCTAAATTAAGTAGGATCTTGAGCTTGAAGAAAATAATCAACCATCTCACTTTCCTCCATGGTCGGATTGACCCGAGCAGCTTGCTCTCTCCATCTGATTCCATACTCATGAAATATTTCATCAGGATTCTTTATCAATTTGGTTAAGAAAACACGATCTGGAACAATGTCTATATTATACTAAAAATGTCAGACGAATGCTTGAGCTATTTCATCCCATGTGTACCCCTTATTGGAATCCTGACGTGTGTACTATTCAGAGGTTGATTGACTCAATCCTTGACTGAAATAAGTCATCAACAACTCATTCTTTCCCCCTAGCTCCTCTTATCTTACTACAATAACCTCTCAGATGGGCTACCAGGTCTCCATGCCCATTGTATAATTCAAACTTTGGCATTTTGAAACCTGTAGGTAATTGAACATCTGGGGAACAGACACAAACCTCTGTAGGACACATTTATCAATACTTCTATACCCTTCATATTTCTTAAGGCTTCTTCCAAGCTTTTAACCTTTCTGGATATCTCATCCTACTCCTCCGTCCTATTCAACTTTTCATTCTCGATGGGCAAATCATACTGAGGTATGATTATATGGGCCAGGGGTCCTAAAAGTCATTTCTAGAGAGTAGTACTAACCATCATAAGCATTAGGTTGAGACTCATTGTTGGTTCTGGGTATGGGAGGTAGTTGTGAGATTGTATAAATAGAAGTAGCGGGTACAACAAGAGAAGCGTTTCTGGGTGGTGCAACTGGAGGTCATACAGTGGAAGTATCCGCCACGGTAGGAAGATTATAGGCTACGAAAAATCCTGGAGGATAGAGAAGAGTCAGTTGTTCCAGATGGTGGAGGTTGGGTAGAAATTGGTATGGTAGGAATACCCTCTGAAAAATCCTAGGGTAATAGAGGCAGAGGCTGACCAGTCATCCAAGCTTGGTACGCATGAGCCAATTGTTGTTTCAACCTTCTAACTTCCTCAAGTGACCCTGACTCTTGTTCAGTCAACTGACTTTGAAGTTCATCAGTAACCAAAGTGGTCCTATCTTCGGCCACCGGTACTTTTTCTTTCGATCTTATGATGTAACGATGCTCTGCCAGCATGCCACAAACCAACCACCTTAAACTAACTGGATAGTAGAGATAGAAAATGTATTAGGATTAAATTTTTTTTACAACTCTTTTTCTTTTAAGGATCACCGAACCCGTGAAGGTTGCCTATATATCTCGCATCAAGAGAGGAGAATCAGGTATGCGTAGTTCGTCTAGACTATACAGTTAAAGAAAGTTTTGGAAGATGGAAATCTGCCTTGAAAAATGCAATTTTTTTGTAGGATATATATGAAAGATAAGCTTTTTTTAAACTTCTTTTTTAGCTATGTGAAAGAAAAAAGAATAAATAATGAAAAACTTTTTTTGTGATGTTTGCTAAGAAAGATATACTTTTTTTTTGAAATTATCATTTGTAAGGAACGCATAAGAACTTCTAAAACAAGGGTCTGGACAACCCTCCCAGTAGCTCCCGCATGACCGTCATCTCGGCCTCAATCCGCTCAAATGGCCCGACGGGTCTAAAAGTGCTGGCCTTGCCATCCCCCTCAGTAGATGTAGTATTTCACTTCTTCCTGCCTCTCTCTGGAGCCCCCTTCATCCTCAAGGGATCGAAAGGCTTGTGATAATCCACGATGGTTTCCCTGGACTCCTGGTATACTTCGGCCCGCTTGTAGAGCCTAGTAATGAGAGAGGAAAATGGTAGGCTGTTAATGGGCTTAGCTGAGAAGTACTTCCATTCCTCCAGAATCTATGCCGCCACATTCATCTTCACCCTACTCAGAATGCCGGCCACCACCAAGGCACGGGGATAGGTCACATCAGTGATGATGGAGGACGGGCAATCCCTACGATACATGAGATTGAGCCACCTCCTGGCCTCCACAAACAAATGAGAGCTTTGGATGTCCGTCCTAGTAACGCCCCAGTTAGTCGAGGCCCTCTGCACCTCCACCACCAAAGTATCCACTAACCACTGCCTGTTTCCATCCACATCTTGGGCCTTCAGCTCATTCTCCAGAGGGTTCGGTAGACCCAAGGTTTCATTGATAGTAGCGAGGATCAGGGTGATCTACATACCCCTGACATAGACCACCGACTCATTCTGACTCCAAGCCACAGTAGGGAGATTGGTATAGAACTCCCTCACTTAGGCCTCGTTAGCCTTACCCAGATCATCCACCAATGTACCCCAACCCATATCCTGGAGAAGGGCATAAAACTACAACACCTTCTCCTCTACGTCCTATATGACGAACCCCCTTTTGTGAAGTAAATCCTTCGCAGCCTGCTTATTGTGTCGAAATTAACACTGATCATTCACAAAGAAAATATAGTCACTAGTACGGATGTTGCTGCTGAAGGAAGCCATATTGATAAACTTGCATTTATAAGAAGCATTAGAGGAGGGACCGAAGGACTAGGAGAAAGGAGAAGTTGAGAAAAAGGAAAACAGAATTAAGAAGGGGTCACTGACCAGGCGGACCGCTTCAGCGGTTGTATGTCCACCGCAACGAGTTTACCATAGCTGGAGTGAATCCGCTGTTATGGTACCGTTGCAGCAGACATCATCTTCCCCAGACCTCCAAACCTTATTAATGGAGGTCAAAATTTTAACCTCCATATTTCTTTAAATAAACTACAGATCGGGCAAGGGGAGGGCTTTCCCAAGCCCTAACAACCATTACCCACCCTAATGGTATACAGATTTAAGCCCAAAAGTTTCGAGGAAGTTGAACCACCACCCTACCTAAATCCTCCTATTTACGACCCCACAACTATATGCAATTGGACAGAAACACACTGAGGATGATAGGAAACACTTGAGTATGTAAATGGAAGTAGCATGCTTCAACAATCTACCTATGAATTCAAAGAAATAAACCTACCCTTATCATCCCCATAACTACTCAAATCCTAAGAAAATAGGCATGCAATTGCAATCATTCAACCGCAAAAAGGTAAAGGGGTCATGAGGAGAAAGATTACCTGAGAAATTGAGCAAAATCCACCAAAGAGTTGAGAGGGTTCAAAGAAGAATTTTGAGTGAAAACTGAGAAGTAAGCCAGAAACTATCATTCTAGCTCTTAAACTAATTTTACTTTCGCTGCAGCGGATCAATCTCCACTATGATGGAGTTGCTGTGGCAGGCAAGGAACTCATTGCAATGGATGGGCTAAGGCAGTGGCCGTTTAAATTCCATCGAGGGACCCCCACATTTTTATATACCCGCTAACAGAAACTCAAATTTTGGGGAAACTCAGGGTGGCATTTTAATTTAATTTTTTGTGCCATAAATAAATATGAATATGGGTGTCATTGGGGTCGTATCTCCCTGAAGGTTACATACTAAAACAAGATTTGGATCCTTAGGAAGCGTTATAGAAGGGCTAATGCGTAATTTAATGCTTGAGGCTCAGTCGAAACAAGAGGAGATTTTTAATTTCTTGAGAAGTTATTAGGTTCATATTAAAAGAATATAAGGATAATATGTAATAAAGGGGTTCTACAATGATCAATTCGGGGATCAAAAAACAAACATCGAGAAGTCTCCGGTGTCGGCTATAAGTGGAGGGAACTATGACCGATGTTAGGATCAACATGGGTGACAAGCTCCCACCTCCATATCATAGTGAAATTCGGTGATGAATGAATTTTAAATTGGTATCTGATGTAACGACCCGCTCGACCGTTATAGCACCCCGACCACCTAAGAGCGAATACATTTATTTTTTTTTGAAAATTAGAACAAAATCCCTGAAAAACAAGGAGCTTGAAATGAACAAGTTCGAATAGGCTAATTCACAATCGGGTGAGCCCAGGCATATGTCCACCACGAGGGGCTACTCTCCGCCATAGCGGAACCGCTGCAGCGATAATTGGTCTCGCTGCCGCGGGTGATATGGACTAGAATTATGCAATTCCAACCCAGTTAGGATTTTAAAAATCTATTCTCTAAAAAGGGACCTAATAAAAATGCCCAAAAAGAGAAATAAAACTTTTGGAACAAGAAGAGGAGCTATGAGGTAGGGACTCATCCTCTATAGCTATGATTTTTCATAAGAACTCAGAAATTGGTGTAAGCATGCAATTGTGAAAGTCACAATGATAGATTGGCATCCAGGTGGACTATGACTTACTCACTTTCATGTTAGATTTTGATTAGCCAAACATATACGTGCGTATAGTTGATGTTCTTTTGATAGGTAGGATTGAAGTTTGAGTAAATTGTTATTGAATATCTAAAATCGGTAAGAGTTTGAGGATGAAAGAAATAGAAAAGGGGTGGTGATATCCCTATAATGTGAAAAATCGTAGGTTATGGTTGCAATAAAAATAGTCTATGCGTGAGGGTATATGTGAGAGTGAATTGAATTTATGTGTAATGATCTTCGGTCATTGTTGTTGATGTGTGTGTATGTATATATATAGCGAATCATAGTTTTTCTTCCTGATTTGTAATCTTAAACAGTTAATCATACAAATCTTGTTTATAGAATGCGGGAACTGAATGTTTAAGGGTAGACTATGATTACTATAGAACACAATTTAAAACTGACAAATTGGGACAGGGGGTGGGGTTTAGACCTTACATAATGACCTGTAGGGGTGTAGAACATGATTTTTTGAATGGGTCTTTGGACCTTCGTTGTGATGATGATTGCCCTGTTAAAATTAATTGTTAAAATAAATTTGATATGATGCTGCCTCCATTGTGGTGGGCGATATAGTGATGAATTACAAGATTCTGAAGAAACAATTCGTGGGATAAATTGGAAGGAGAACTGGTCGAAGTACTGCCGAATACTACTGCTATAATGGATTTGGAACTGCTACAGCGAGACTGTTGTGGCGGCAATAATGTCGTTGCAGTGGAAGCCAATCTCTCAAGCGAGCCAGGTTGTATTTTGTTGTGAAGTAATGGGTATAATTGATGTTATAATTATCGGGGTAGGAATTGGGCTCGGAACTAGGTAGTTTATCATAATTGTTGATACGTGACTTTTTTCGTGTGTGTGATTTATTGATTGTTGGGCTATGATGTATCGTCCCGAAATTGAGGGGTGAGTCTATATGGATCAAACACATGAACAAAATATTTGGTAATGTAGGAAGGTAAACCTTTGATGTATTTGTGACTATGAGGCCTGGGGACAAAGGGAGAGAACATGGATGAGCAGACTAGAGCGATCAGAATCTGAACGAGGATGGACCACATGAGTGGCTTGTACCTGAGGTGAGCATTCAGACGAGCAGTATGAGGGAGTACACAAACAGATATAACTAAAAGACCATATAACTAGGTGTACGAATATGGGTACATAGACAGGTATGATAAAGGTCTCATACGGCTGGGTGTACAGTACATGGATTTCTAGAGTCCCCTACAGCTCATACTAGAAGCGCAAGCATAAGACCCTCTGGCATGTGTGTAAAATGATATGACAGAGGCGTGTGCCCGAGATATCACCATGGTATAATTGTGAGATAGAGATGGTGACGGTATGGTATGATACACACATGACTGCAATTGTTACACCCCGTAAATTTCTGGCATATAGATGGCCTATTCGCGTGTTGGTTAAGAGTATTTGAAAGCCATACATGCTAGAAAATGGCCCGGACAAAGATCGGACAAGCGCCAAGTCGGCGCGTCGCAAGGCAAAATGCGACTTATAAATCGCATTCTAGGAATGCGACTTATAAATCGCATTCCCTGAATGCGATTTATAGTGTCTATTATATATAAGCCCCACTTCGGTTTATTCCTTTAACATATCATAATTTCCAGAAACTTCACGACAGAGAACAGAGGAAGACGTAAAGTATTGATAATTTCCTTTCGATTATGCCGTCAAACGCGGTCCAAACTCGAATTAACCTCAGGTACCGAGGTATTTAGCAGCAGGGAGCATTCCTACGGATTTTGTTTCGCGAAATACGGCCGACGAATCATCGAGATACCGAGCTAAGGTAAGTAGAATTGCTCCAAACTAGTGTCTATGTGTTCCTAGCTGTGAAGTGAATATTTCTCCCTTCTGGACTTCTGAAAAATAGTGAGTTTTCGATCGTCCTTCGATAAGCCTAAGTTTAGGCTACAATTATATCGAAAGTGACGTCGTTCTTTAGAATAAGCTATATTTAGTATTAATTAGCGTATACATGAATGCAGTTGGGAGAAATAGCTGGAGTATTGACCGAGCCTCGTCCGACAGACGGATAACTCGAGGTTAAGGTATGTAAAGCTAGTTCTTTCGGCAAATTAGTAGCTTTAGCCTTGTATAATACAATAAACTTCGTAGTAGAATTCCCGGAAGTGGAATGTTAAGTATTGTGCGAGTTCAGTAAACCTAGTTCGCGTTGTGATATCATATTCAGTATGAAAGTTAGAAAAGCATGTGCCCAAGGGCAAGTTAGTAGTTCAGATTCAGTACAGCCTATTATGTGAATAGCAAGCATGTTGTAGAATAAAAAGGAATAGATTTTCATAATAAAAGTCAGTAAAGAAAGATCTGATAGACAGACAGTATCTTAGCTACAGAGTAGCTGTACAGTTAAACAGAGGTTACAGAATCAGTATAATTAGTAAGAATCAGTTCAGTATAGAAACAGATCAGAATAAGAAGTTAGATTCCAGATAGTCTTTTCAGTTATACATGGTTGCTATTTCTGTGTGCTATTTGTTTGTTGAGACTTGTTGTGGCATGTGGGCACCCCTTTAGCATCCCCACCGCCCCTGGGTTATAGCTGTGTCGATACCAGATTCAGACACCGCCACCAGCTGGGCGATGCCGTCCTCCTATAGGACGATGATGGCCGACCACCATGATAATACGGTCCAGATCACCCTGCTTGTAGGGGCAGTTCAGTTTACTCTGCGCAGAGCCAGATTACCCTGTTTACAGGGGCAGATTACTTTGTGTGCGCTTGTGGCCGGGGGCAGTTTTAGATACAGATTTTTATAAAATTACCCTGTTGCATGCTTGCACCCAGGGGCAGTTTCAGTCACAGATACAACAGCAGATTACCCCGTGTGCACTTGCGCCCAGAGGCAGGAGTCTTCAAACTCAGACACAGTTTATTGTCAGAGGCCATGGCCTGAGTTGCATACCCAAGGGGGCCGGTAGGAGGAGCTCACAGTTGTAAGACGAGTGGAGTGATTTATTTTTGGTTGGTTTTGACCCGGGTAGGGGTATATAGATTGTTTGCTTGCTTGGCGCCATCCGGCTTATGGGGGTTGGTATTGGCTATTGCTTGCTACTTGTATATCTATTTATGTGCTATATAC
Organism: Datura wrightii; assembly: GCA_035772735.1. Taxonomy (NCBI): domain Eukaryota; kingdom Viridiplantae; phylum Streptophyta; class Magnoliopsida; order Solanales; family Solanaceae; genus Datura; species Datura wrightii. The sequence continues at coordinate 39,269,990 of JASDFA010000019.1, forward strand.
TAGCTACTAGACAGCAGGCCGACGCGTCTACAGGCACGCCTCTACCTTATCAGTACAGAAAGCTTGATCCAGTTCATTTCAGCTTCTTCAAATTCAGCTATCTCCTGCTGTACAGAAATGCTAGCTATGTTATCTATATTCAGTTGTTTTCAGTTATATTAGTTCAGTTGCTTTGCATACTCAGTACCAGTGGTACTGACACTCGGTGGGGCGCTGTATTACTTGCCTGCAGGTACTCAGGAGGCGATCCCTCGTGATCCTAGCCAACGCAGAGTCATCAGCTCCTGTCATCCGGAGCTTGATATTTCAGAGGTTTATATCATTTCCTTTTTGTTGTACAGTACGGGTAGGTCGGGGCCCTATCTTGATCATTTCTATTGTTATTCCTAGAGGCTTGCAGTCTGTATATATTTCCCTGTGGTCAGTTGAGCCGGTCGCGTGAGGCCGTGCAGTTAGTTATAGCTGTTTAGCATTTCAGTTTATGTTGGCCGTGTGAGGCCTTAATTTGACAGTAGTGGTGACCTTGCCGGTCACGTAGTCTTACAATAGTTTTGTGTTGCTATTACAGATGACTAGACAGCATGGTGGCCTTGTCGGCCCGCATAGGTTCCTTGTTATGAGTGTGTTCTGGTTAGCTGTTACTACAGGTATAGGTGGTTATAGGCCAGTTGGCCGGAGGCTGTGTTTACAACCGTTATATAGTCGGTTTATTTCTTGGAGTAGAGCCAGAGCCAGCCAAAGCACCAGATGTGCTCAGGCTGGACCATTTAGCAGTCCAGAGTCTAGTAGGCACCAGGTGCCCGTCATACCCCCCCAAGGTGGGGTGTGACAGCAATGACCAGAAGTACAAGTATACAGATGTGATACAAGATATATCGAAATGATTTGGGTATAACGTGAGAGATATAATTGAGATGTAATACATGATGATATGGTACAGGTATGGTGCCACATGATGTAATTCTGATGCAAATAAACAGGTATGTAAGAGTATTTGATCATGGAGGGTTTGAATCCATCGGTATGGTTGATGTTTCCTTGTGTGTGTTGTTGAGTTATTAAATTTGTAACTATGATTAATGTCTGATTTAAATGGTTCTGAGGGTCATAGAAGACAGTAAGACGGGTTTAATAAAAAGGTAGTGAGTTATCGGAAGACCGCGGGTGTAACTTTAATAATCATGTACTAAATTAGGAGAGTAAGGAAATCTTGTAAGTCACTAAATAGATCAATAAATGATAGAAATGGACTTGGTTAATGATAGTCAAATGGTAATGAGGTCGACGTGCTATAATATTACATCACAGAATAAAATAGAACTGAACAAACTAACCAGGGCTACTGCTTAAGTAGATGGCACTGCAACGGGCTAGTTGCTGCTGTAGCAAAACTGCTGTAACGGGAGAAGGGAGACAAATTGGGAATTAAGACGAATGTTAAGTTCTAGGGTGTATGTACGAGAAATTCACGGTTTGATAGTGTTGGTAAGGTAACTAACAATTATGACGATTTATTTGGTAACTTGAAAGAGTTGTGTAATGAATTGGTTGATTTCATACCGATTTTTATGTAGTTATGTGAACTAATCTTAGTCGGCTGATGATGCCTACTGGTACATGTGGTGTACTTATACTACCTTGCTACACCTTTTCAGGTGTAGGTTGTGGCAGGTTTTGAGGTTTCTTGATTGACGTGTAGTACTCAGCATCATCTTTCGTGTTCTTCTTCTCAGATGAAGTAGTGTCATTTATCGCGTCAAGTATTCTGTTAGAGCTCTTGTACCTGTCTAGACTAGATCTTGGGGTAGTCCAGTTTGGGAGTATTTTATTAGTTTATTTAACAAATGCTAGTTGGTGTAAGTTTATGGATTCTGTAATTAGTCATGGCACTATGTTATAAAGAGGGTTCTCCTATCGAGTCAGAGTCAATCTAGGTGCCTGCACGACCCACCTATTTTAGGTCTTGACATGTTTTGGATAAAGAAGATTATGAGAATTATTTTTAAATGAGAAGGAAATTTGAATCTTTTGATTAGTTCTAAAAAGCCAGAAAACTTTGTTCATTATAAATAGGCCATAAGATCAACAACCATTAGTTGTGAAAATTCAGTTCTTAGTAAGTAATACAAAAAAAATCAAAAGGTTTGAAATAAAAGAAAAAAAAACACAATTCTTGATAAGAAAATAAAATAAAAAATCAAGAGGTTTGAAGAAAAAATATTTATGTTGGCTTTATTGATATATATGCCACATAATCTAAGTGAATTGAATGAGAATTAGAAAAGTTAGTGAAAAAAGCCAAAAAAGAGAAATTCCTAGCCAAAGAATTATGCCACATCATCTTTCTATTGACCACAATTATATAATATGTAGATATATATATAAATATAGATAATATATAGAAGATGGATTGAAAGTGTGTGTGTGTGTGTATATATATTCTTTTAATGTAGTATATTTAATATAGTTAAGAGAGTTAAAAGTGACTTTTGAGTTTTTTTAACATGACATATAAATAAGAAAAAAATAGAAAAAATATCAAAAAAAGAGAAAAAAGATAAATAGTGTTCTAGGTCATAGAGAGGTACCATATCACCTTGTCTATATCTTCCGTTATATATATATATATATATATATATATATATATATATATATATAGAGAGAGAGAGAGAGAGATGGTATTAATGTTTACAATATTTTTCAATCTTTTATATTCTTTTTTAGAGGAAGAAGAATTCATAAAGTCTCCATCACCACACACACGCACATGTTGGTATTATTCTCTTTTATTTAATGCAAAATAAAATAAATAAGTAACATATTTTAACTCTTCACAATTAATTCATGTAACATCTCTAAATCGTAAGTATATGTGGAGTGGAGGAATTAAGTTATTCTTTTAATAAATAGTTCACATTCATCTAAATAACAGTTTCTTTAAATTGTAGCTTCGTTAATGAAAATATAATATCTTTTCAGAAGTTTTGAAGTTACATGTGTTTATGAAAATTTTGTCATTAAAGCAAGAATAATGTCTCATTTCATTAACTCCATTTTGTCTTTTTACTATTTTTTTTTATAACAAAACCGTAAATGATGTACCTTTTTAAGGAGCATCATTTGTGAACTAAAAATATATCAATTCCCTCATTATCTAAAATAGTTATTTTTCTTATTTTAGTTTTTCTGGACAATTATTTTTTGCAAACCCCAAACTTCAGCGACAAGTGCATGTATTTTCAAGATCTGCGGAACCTTGTGAAGCGATCGGCCTTAACAATTTACAGCGGAGTCAGATCGAAATCTCTTTCAAGACAGTGATTTGTCATGATAAAATATTTGTAATAAGTTGTTTCCGTTGTATCATTTTTCATTCTATATCAATATTATAGTATTTTTCCAACAAATAGAAAGCGATTTCTGAATACAATATTGATAAATGACTATTTACTTGAATAAAACTTTTCCTGATCTGTCAAAGCTCGAGCCTTTGGAAGAAAATAATTTTAAACGTTGGTCATATGAACTTCTTATTTTCTTTGAACAATTAAAAGTTGATTATATTTTATTAAACGAACCTCCTACTAATGATTCTAATACTACTACTAGTTCTAAAACTATTGTGATTGTTGATGATGCTAATAAAAAGAAGTTCGAAAAGGATAACAAAACTGTTAGAGGACATCTGTTGAACCATATGACCAATCCTTTGTTTGATTTATTTGTTACTTATAAATCTTTGAAGGAAATATGGGACAATTTAACAAAGAAATATGGTGCTGACCATACAGGAAAGAAAAAATATATTGTCGGACAGTATATTTAAGTTCCAGATGGTTGACAATCAGCCATCATGGAACAAGTTCACGAATATGAGAACTTGACTGCTGATATTCTCAATGAGGAAATGAAGATGGAACAAGTTAAATCACTCTCAGACAGACACAATTAAGCATATTTTTGTGGGAGTTCACTTTTTATTTTTTATTAGAATCCTTTGCGCTTATTTTCTTTATCCTGCTTTTGGATGATTAAGTAAAGTTTTTCTAATATTCTTTAACCTGTTATCATACAACTTTAATGCCTAAATATTTTTGTGTTGATTCTTAATCTTGCTCTTCTATAGGTTTTATTTTTTGGATGATGAATATTGCTTACGAAAAGTAGGCAATTGAAGCTCTTGAAATCTACCTATAATATAATCTTGAAGAATAATAAATTAATGATAATAAGTGTTCTTAAAATGTATACTTGTATTTCAACCACTCTGAAATATTTGATATTATTATATTTTGTTATTGATTGATAAAATATTTTTTTATGACCAATATAATTATTAAATTGTCTGAGTATTTACAACGAATGAGCACCATATACATACTGTGCCTATATGATTAACTTTTATCATCAAATATATTTTTACATATATATATATATATATATATATATATATATATATATATATATATACATTGTAACACTCCAAAACTTTCCTAAACCAAACTCAGACCTTGCATGAAAACCAGAGTGAACTAGAAAATTTTTATCCCGGAACGACCCTGACAATGAGCCGTTGTCACTTGTAACGGTCCATTATTTGAGTTGTTTTCAACACTGCAGATTCCCTTTCGGGGACCAACGAGGCATAGGACGACCCGTTGGAAGGAGTAACGAGTCATCCTGTCATTCTTTGCATCCTAAGTCTAGAGACTTGACAAACCTTTCCCAGAACCAATGAGCCATCCAACGAGTCGTTAGTAGCTCAGATGACTCATTGTGGGAAGTCATTGGGGGGGGGGGGAGTTCTAGTGAGGGTCAAAATCTTCCGCAGAAGTGACGAGTGGGATCAAAAGATCGTGATTTTTTCCAATGAGTAATTGTTGCCACCCGTCGTCAAAGCCAGCAACCTTTCTAGGCAGGACAGTGGTGACGATGAGCAGTTATCACGACTTGTTGGTTCTACCAATGAGTCGTTAGGTCAGTCATTAGTAGAAATCCCAATTACAGCTTACAACCCTGTTAGTAATCACGAGAGGAACCAACGACCCGTTGGTCCATCCAACGAGTCGTGGTTCCCTTCTACGGTCCATTTCCAGTGAGCTTAAATTTTTGGCTCACGACCAACAAATTGGTCCCAACGAGTCCTGGTATCAACTAATGAAGTGACCCGTTGGTTCCTGTCGGATAGTTTTTCAGACTTTCTTCCAGGGGTATTGTTGTAACTTCCCACCCTTTTAATACCTAAACTACATCATTTTGGGCAAGTTTTTGGAGAGAATTAAAGGGGTGATCGACTTAATCCCTCTTATTTCTATCAATTCTCAATTTTTTTCAAAACGTAGAAGTTTCAGAAAGTTAGTGTAGAGCTAACCTAGGGATTCCAGTTTTCTTCAAGATTCTCCAGATTTCTTCTCGAGGATTCTTCACCAGGTATGTGGAAATTCAACAAGAAAATTTCTCTTCCCTCGTTCCCCAAAACCCTTCTATAATTGCTTATCTGTCTTAGCACTGAATGTCAGAAATAGAGTTAACTTCAGTTAGATTAATATTCTTGTGGATTGTAATTCTTATGGATTCTTGCAAGGTTCTCACTATTTAGTAAGCATGTCGTTCTTTCTTCATGAAATATTGTTTAGCCCTAGTTCCATGAAAGCAGTAATTTGGGTCTTGCATAATTGTCTAGATACTAATGTTGCTTGACTTTGTTAGTTCTTGAATTTTCCCATGTATTATCATGATGTGAGTATTCACAACCAATTTGAATGCTAGTTTAGTCGCAGTTAGCAATTAGCCATTTGCAGTATCTTTCAGTAAGTTAGCTGATCATTTGACGATAGTTAGTTATTTGAGGAGCAGTAACACTCCCTAGCTTCAATTATCAGTTAGTTCTCTAGACAGTTATGAAGCTTCCAGATAAGCAGCTCTGACCGGTCTTAGAATACCAATTTCAGTTACCGGTCCTACAAATTCTCAGGTTACTTCCAGATAAGTATTCCTGACTTAGTCCAGGACCCTAACTTTGAGCTATCAGGTTAGTAGACAAGTTATGACTATCCAATAGAGTAGTACTTAGCACCGAGTAGACGGGGTTCCAGGGCAACCAGGTTTGCAAATTACGTTGCCACCATAGGTTTTATCCCTAATGGGCCTCAGACTTCTGATCACCCAGCTCAACCACTATACCCTGGCAAGGTACAGTAGGCTATCTCTAATGAGGTGTATACATCGGACTCGACGTCTAACTCCCATGGTTACATGTCGGTTATAGACTATCCCACTTGTCAGTATAGTTCAGTTCAGCTCAGTCTAAATTTAGCTCAATCCAGTCACTCAGTTTCAGGATATGTTTATGACCATCATTCAGGGTCATTATTGACCATATCACAGTTTTAGCTCAGCTTTTATCAGTATTCATATCAGTTGGTCATTTCATGTTATTTCAATTCAGTTCTTATTTTTCTGTGCTTTATGTATATCTCACTTATTCAAAGTACCGACGCATACTTTCCATGTTGTATCGTATTATGATACAGTCATAGGTTTTGAGTCTCAATATCGTCAGTAGTTCCCTCCGACGATCTTAGTAGCACATTATTTGGTGAGTCCTCATCTTTTGAGGACAATGTTTGCTTCTCAGTTAGTTCTTATTTAGTCAGACTTTAGAGTTAGATGGAGGGATTGTCCCAGCAACTCATCAGTTAATAGTTGGCTTTCAGACACAGATGTTCAGGATTCTTTATAGTTATGTTTACTACCAAAATAATTTTTTTATTTGGATATTTATTTTTCCTAGCTTCCGCGTATGCTTACTTAGTTACCAGTGTGATAATAGACCACGGGTTCGCTTGGGGTCACTTGTGACTCCAAGTAACGTGTCCCATCCAGGGAGCAGACTCGGGTTGTAAAAAACTTTGTATCAGATCCCTAGGTTTAGAGTATCCTAGGATGTTTGAAAGCCGCATCAAGTAGAGTCCTTTTTATAGGTGTGAAGTGCACCACTCTTATGACGAGGAGGATACAAGACGTTATTATGAAAACTCCCTTTTGTTCATACTCCTTATCGTGTGTTAAAGTTTAATCCCAGAAATGTCCTCCTAACTCGTGCTCTATTCATTTCAGTGAAAATATGCCTTCAAAACAAGGAAACGGAAGGAGGCCTGGCAATGTTAACTGACCAGCTCCACCAGCCCCAGCAACCCCTTAAGATGATCAAGTATCCTCCGCAGAATTTCGAGCAGCGATTCAGCTGTTGGCTCAGACTGTGACTAAGCAAGTGAACCGGTAGGTGGTTCTAGTGAATTCAGACTGGTCTGCAGTAGCTGCTAGGGTTCGGGGCTTTACCCAAATGAACATTCCAGCTTTTCATGGATCTAAGATGGGAGAGGACCCGCAGGAGTTTGTGGATAAGGTGCACAGATCACCTAGATCATGGGTGTTAATTCCATAGAGAGTGTTGATCTGGCTACCTACCAGTTGAAAGGGGTGGCTCAGATTTGGTATAACCAGTGGAAAGAAGGGAGGCCAATTGAAGCAGGATCGGTAGAGTGGGATGAGTTCATTACAACATTTCTAAACAGATTCTTTCCTTGGGAATTAAGGGAGGTCAAGGTCATTGAATTCATGAACTTGAAGCAGTGTAATAGAATAGTGGAAGAGTATGCATTAGAGTTCACTCGGCTATCGACGTATGCTATATAGATGGTTGCTGAGCCAATGGCTCACATGCTCAAATTCGTTAATGGAGTGTCAGATTTGGTACTTAAGGAGTGCAGAACTACAATGCTCATCAAGGACATCGACCTCTCTTGTCTCATCATACATGCACAGTAGATTGAGGTAGAGAATTTGGAGGATATTGAGCGGGGGAACAAGCGGGCTAGAACAGGCCAGTCTGATTATGGCCAATAGAGGTCCGGCGATGGTAGTCTCCCACAGCAGTAGCAATAGAGGACTCCAGCACCCACATAAGCCAGCAACCCTTCTTTTCGGTCCTACAGGGATCGAAAGGGTGGAGCATCTGGCTCTCAGTCCTAGAGTTACAGTGCCAGCAACCGTTACCCAACTTGTCATAAGTGTGGAAAGAATCATCCACGTGAATGTCGCATGAGCAATGAGGGTCTCTTTGGATGTGGGCAATTGGGTCATAGGTTAAAAGAGTGTCCATTAGAAGAATAGGGAAAAACTCAGTCCACTTCAGCAGCCCCAACAGGTCATCCATCTCAGCAAGGGACTACTTCAAGTACGGATGGCGGTCAGTGCCAAAATTGTTTTTACGCTTTGTCCTCTCATCAGGATCAGGAGAGCTCACCTAACGTTGTCATAAGTATGTTACGTCCTTTCTATATAGATGTATACTCCCTTACTATATCTAGGAGCCACACTATCCTTCATGACTCCTTATGTAGCTGTTTAGTTTGAAATCAGTCCAAAAGTCCTCTTAGAACCATTCTCAGTCTCTAACCCAGTTGGTGAGTCAGTTAGAGACAGCAGGGTATATAGAAACTGCCCAGTCTCAGTGTTGAGTAAAGTTATCCCAACTGATCTAGTAGAGCTAGACATGGTCAATTTTGACCTCATTCTGGGCATGGATTGGTTACATTTCGATTATGCCTCAGTCGACTGCATAGCTAGGGTCGTTAGATTTCAGTTTCCAATAAGCCAATCTTAGAATAAATGGGTAGTGTTTCAGTGCCTAAGGTTCGGTTTATTTCCTACCTTAAGGCAAGGAATCTCATTTTGAAAGGATGCATCTATCATGTGGTTTGGGTCAAAGATTCTAGCTCTGAGACCCTAACTATTCAGCTAGTCCAGTTGTCAGTTAATTCCTTGATGTGTTTCCCGAAGATCTTCCCGGAGTCCCTCCCTAGTGGGAAATAGATTTCGGCATAGACCTTCTTCCAGATAGTTAACCCATCTCTATTCCTCCTTATAGAATGGCTCCACCTGAGCTTAAGGAGTTAAAGGAACAACTGAAAGACCTTCTAGATAAAGGCTTCATTAGGCCCAACATCTCTCCGTGGGGTGCTCCAGTATTGTTCATGCGATAGAAAGACGGTACTCTCAGAATGTGTATCGACTATCATCAACTGAACAAAGTTATAGTTAAGAACAGGTATCCCCTACCCAGGATTGGTGACTTGTGAGATCAGCTTTAGGGAGCCAATTATTTTTCCAAGGTAGATCTCAGGTCAGGATATCATCAGCTTAGGGTCAGTGAATGTGACATAGCGAAAAGAGCCTTAAGAACTCGGTATGGTCACTATGAATTTGTGGTTATGTCCTTTGGACTAACTAATGTCCCAGAGCTTTTATGGACTTGATGAACAGGGTATTCAAACAGTATCTAGACATGTTCGTCATTGTGTTAATAGATGATATTTTGGTATACTATAGAAATGAGGAGGATCATGCTAACCATCTGAGGATAGTGTTGTAGACTCTCAGAGATCGCCAATTGTTCGCTAGATTCAGCAACTGTGAATTTTGGATGAAGTCTATATCCTTCCTTGTCCATGTGTTTTCAGGTGATGGTATTCAGGTAGATTACAGGTTTACCTCATAGTAGTCGGCAACATGATTCCATTTGGGTGATAGTAGATCGGATGACTAAGTCAGCATATTTTCTCCCAGTTAAAACTATAAACTCAGTTGAGGATTATGCTAGGCTTTACATTTGGGAGTTAGTCAAATTGCATGGGGTTTCCTTGTCCATCATTTCAGATAGAGGTAGCCAGTTCACCTTGCATTTCTAGAAGTCATTTCAGAAAGGACTTGGTACTCAGGTCAAGCTCAGCACAGCTTTTCAACCTCAGACAGATGGACAAGCTGAGGGACTATTCAGACCTTATAAGATATGCTGAGAGCTTGCGTGATCGACTTCAAGGGCTGTTGGGATGATCACCTACCTCTCATCGAATTTGCATACAACAACAGCTACCACTCCAGTATTTAGATGTCCCCGTTTGAAGCATTATATGGTAGAAGGTGTAGGCCTCCTTAGGGTGGTTTGAAGTTGGCGAAGCTACCTTTATAGGACTAGACTCGGTTCATGAGGCTATGCAGAAAGTGCAACTTATCATAGAAAGGTTGAAAACAACTCAGAGACAACAGAAATCATATGCCAATGTGAGGAGAAGAGAGTTAGAATTTGTCGCAGATGATTGGGTTTATCTGAAAATTTCACCCATGAAAGGGGTGATGAGGTTTGGAAAGAAGGTGAAACTCAGTCCGAGGCATATAGGACCCTACAGAATTTTGAGGCGAATTGGCAATGTGCCCTATGATTTAGAACTACCTTAGGAGTTAGCATATGTGCACCCAATTTTCATGTGTCACTATTAAAGAATTGCATCGGTGATTTGATCTCAGTGGTGCCACTAGACAGTGTGGGAGTGAAATTTAGTCTCTCGTACAAAGAGGTCCCAATTCAGATCCTAGACCGTCAGGCTCGTAAGCTAAGAAACAAGGAGGTTGCTTCAGTAAAAGTTTTGTTGAGGAACCAACTAGTTGAGGGGGCTACATGGGAAGAAGAAGTAGACATGATGGCTAAATATCCCCATTTATTCCCTTCCAGTTCAGTTTTAGCATCAGGTATTAACTTCCTCCTCAGTACTATATTCAGTTCCGTATTCATCAGTCATACTCATGTTGTCAATATGCATCCTAGTTGCATCAACTCAATTAGTATGACTAAATCAGTTTGGAGTCTGTCACTCCATTAGGAATCAATTCGTAGCTTCATATTGGGAATTGCAACTCCTTTCCCGGTTTCCTACAGTTTTGCCTTCATTCGGGGATGAATGATCCCAAGGGGGGATATGTAACACCCAAAATTTTTCCTAGAACAAACTCAGACCTTGCATGAAAAACTAGAGTGAACCAGAAGATTTTTGTCTCAAAACGACCTAGACAATGAGTCATTGTCACCTTTAACGGTCTGTTATCTGAGTCGTTGTCAGCCCTGTATATTCCTTTTCAGGGACCAATGAGGCATAGGAAGATGCGTTGGAAGGAGTAACGAGTCATCTTGTCATTCATTGCATCCCAAGTCTAGAGACCTACCAGACCTTTCCCAGACCCAACGAGCCATCCAAGGAGTCATCAGTAGCTCAGACGACTCATTGTGGACAGTCATTGCGGGGGGGGGGGGGGGGGGGGGGAGGGGTTCCAGTGAGCATCGAAATCTTCCCTAGAAGCGACTAGTGGGATCAGCGACTCGCGATTTCTACCAATGAGCCATTGTTGTCACTCGTCACCAAAGACAATAACCTTTCTAGGCAGGAAAGTGGTGACGACGAGCAGTTACCATTACTTGCTGGTTCTACCAATGAGCCATTTGGCCGGTCATTAGTAGAAGTCCCAATTTCAATTCGCAACCCTGTCAGTAATCTCCAAAGGAACCAATGACCCATTGGTCCATCCAATGAGTCCTAGTTCCCTTCCGTGGTCCATTTACAGTGAGCTTAAATTTTTGGCCCAGGACCAACAACTGGTCCCAATGAGTCCAGTGTTCTTCAAGATTCTCCAAATTGCTCCTCAAGGATTCTTCACTAGGTATGTGGGAATTCAACAAGGGAATTTGCTTTTCCCTTTTGCCCCAAAACCCTTCTATAATTCCTTATCAATCTTAGCCCTGAATGTCAGAAATAGGATTAACATCAATTAGATTATGAATATTCTTGTGGATTGTAATTCTTATGGATTCTTGCAAGTTCTCACTATTTAGCAAGCATGTCATTTTTTCTTCATCAAATATTATTTAGCCCTAGTTCTAAGAAAGCAATAATTTGGGTCTTGCATAATTGTCTAGATACTAATGTTGCTTGACTCTATTAGTTCTTGAATTTTCCCATGTATTATCATGATGTGAGTATTCACAACCAGTTTGAATGCTAGTTCAGTCGCAGTTAGCAATTAGCCCTTTACAGTATCTTTCAGTAAGTTAGTTGATCAGTTCGATGATAGTTAATTCTTTGAGGAGTTCAGTTTAGTAATACTACGTAGGTTCAGTTATCAGTTAGTTCTCTAGACGGTTATGACGCTTCCAGATAAGTAGCTCTGGCCAGTCTTAGAACTTCAGTTTCAGTTATCCAATTTTACAGACTCTCAGGTTACTTTCAGATAAATATTCCTGACTTAGTCGAGGACCCAGACTTCGAGCTATCAGTTTAGTAGTCAAGTTAGGACTATCTAGTGGGACTAGTACTTAGCATCGAGCAGACTGGAGTTCCAGTGCACAAAGTTCCTAGAACTATGTAACCACTGTAGGTTTTAGCCCCAATGGGCCTCAGACTTATGATAACCCAGCTCAGCCACTTGGCAAGGAACAATGGGCTTTCTCCGATGGGGTGTATACATCGAACTCCATGTCTAGCTCACGTGGTGTAACACCCCAAAAGTTCCTAAGCTTTAAACCAAGAATTTGAAATGAGCTCAGTAGAAAACCTATAAAAAGGCCTCCAAACGACTCGTCTAATGAGTAATTATAGGATCTAATAGGTCGTTAGATGGGTCGTGGAAAGTGATTTGGGAAGTTGACTCCCCACGGATATGACCACGAGTCATGGGGCCTAGTCAGTCGTAGGAAGGGGGTGATTGAGAAAGGGAAGGAAGGAGTCAATGTACTTGACTAGAGAGCCCACAAGTCGTGGTCAGTCCCCACGATTCGTGGGGAAAGTCATGGTCAGCTAATTGAGAAAAAAAATTGGCTTGGAGGCAGTGTACATAACGAGTGTCGAGGTCACCACTAACGAGTCGTTAGGTCCCTCGTTGGGACCACCTAGAAGTTAATTCCTGTGATTTTTCTAAGGGTGCTTCGGTAATTTTCTAACCTCCTAGATCCTAAACTAAGTCATTTTGGGTATTTTAAAAGGGAATTAAAGGAGTTAAACGGTTTTCCCCTCATTCCCACTCAGATTTTCAAAAAAATAATTACGCAAGTTCTCACTTAAGAGCTCTAAAGAAAGGCCTAGGGTTCCTCATCCATTGAACCAATTCAAGCTTCCTTGTCTAGGGAATTTTAGTCAGGTATGTGGGAATGCAACAAGGGGATAGTTCTTCCTTTGTGTCCCCCAAAACCATTCTCAATTTTCTTTATGAATCCTAGCTCTGGACTTTCAAATGTGAAGAGATTATATGTAAATTTTCTTTGAATTCATATAGAATGATACCCATGATTATTTTTATACATGATTTCCATTAGTTCATAAGTGAATTGATATTATTCCCACAAAAGTGAATTCTAGCCCTGCAGATTTTTGAATGTTGAGTTCTTGATAATGTCTTGATTAATCCATGTGAAATCATCATGTATATTAATTATGGGTATTTTCCCACCAACTAATGGTAGTATTGATGCTTATCCCTGTGCATTGACTTTAGCCCTTGTTCTTGCGGGTAGAACAGACTAGAAATTCATGTTGAATTGTTAATCCTTGGAATTCTCTTGATTATACCAGTGTGGTAAATCCCCTTACTAATTTACATGCTAAATTATCAGTAAAATACATGATTGTCTAGCTTTAGTCAAAATGTTAAATACTCAGTGTCAGTCAGAAATGTCAGCTAATCAGTTTCACTATAAAATTTTCTGAGGTGTCAGTACCACCTCCCAATTATCAGAATCAAATTTAGAATTCAGTTTATTGGTCCACTAGGCGGTCATGACACTTTAGGATTATAGCTTCAACTAGCCTTAGGACCCTAGTTCAGATTTCAGTTTATTCTTAGATGGTTACGACGCTTCTAGATAAGCAGTTCTGACCAGTCTAGAACCTAGTTTGAGAATTTGGTCTGATAAGACTCTCAGGGCACTTTCAGTTATATATCCCTGACTAGTCTTGGGCCCCAGTTAAAGGGCTATCAGCTTAGTATTAAGCTTAGGATTATCCAGTGGGAGTAGGATTTAGCACCGAGCGGACCGGGGTTCCAGCGCACCCAAATTCCCAGAACTATGTTGCCAGCGTAGGAATAAGTATTTATTGTCCTGCTTTGCCCCAGACTTTTGTGATCACCCAGTTCATGAGTTTATACTCTGGCAAGATATATTTGGTCCTACCAGTGGGGTGTATGTATCAGACTCCACGTCTATCTCACATGGTTACATGTCAGTTATAGACTCTTCCACTAGACAGTTCAGTCCAGTCTTAGTCCAGTTCAGTTCAGATCAGTATTCCAGACTTAGAATATGCTTTGACCATCAGATAGGGTCTTCTCGACCACCTCAGTATTTCAGTAATTCAGTTCAGTGGCTTTAGTTTTTCATTGCATGTCTTTCAGTTCGACATTTCTTTTGTTATTTATTCTATTGTGTTATGTTTCTCTCACTTAATTAGTACATTTAAAGTACTGATGCATACTTTTATACTGTATCATTTATGATACAGCTATAGGATCACAGTCTTAGCCCCGTTGCCGACTGCTCATTGATGATCTCAGCCATCTCAGTTGGCGAGTCCTCATCCTTTGAGGACGGAGATTATTTTCTTTAGTTATGATTTCATTTATTTTATTTAGTTGAGAGTTAGCTGGGGGGGTTTTCCCAGCAGCTCATCTGACCTAGTGGTTTTCAGACGTAGAATTGTCTTCAGACTCAAAATGATTTTGTTAAATATGTACCTTCGATCAAGTATTATTATTCTTGGCTTAAATTTCTATTGTATGAATTTCATGTTACTCAGAATGCCAGTGTATGATAGACCAGGGGTTCACTTGAGGTCACTTGCAGCTTCAAATACCATGTCCCGTCCAGGGTATAAACTCTGGGCATGAAAAACTATGTATCAGAGCCCTAGGTTCAGAGTATCCTCAGATGTCTGAAAGCCGCATCGAGTAGAGTCCTCTTCATGGGTGGGAAGCGCGCACACTTATGACGGGGAGGTTATGAGATGTCATTAGGAAACTTCCCTTTATTTCATACTCCTTATCGTGTGTTGAAATTCAATTCCAAAATCATTCTCCTAACTTGTGCTCTGCTTCGTTTCAGTGAACTATGCCTCCACGACTCGGTAATGGAAAGAGGGCCGGAAATACCTAGCGGACTGCCCCACCAGCCTCGGAAGCCCTTCAGGATGACTCGGTATCTACCACAGAATTCAGGGCGGCCATTCAGCTGCTCGCGTACATGGTAACCAACCAGGTGAACCAACAGATGGTGTCGGTGAAAACAAACAGGTCCGCAACAGTTGCTAGTATGCGGGACTTCACCCGGATGACCCTACAAACTTTCATGGATCTAAGGTGGGAGAGGACCCATAGGGATTTGTGGATGAGATTAAGAAGATCACCTGAATCATGGGTGTCAGCCCCTCAGAGAGTGCCAACTTGGCTACCTATCAGCTGAAAGGGGTAGCTCAAGTTTTGTACCAGCAGTGAAAGGAGGGGAGGTTAGCGAATGCAGGATCGATGGAATTGGAGGAGTTCACTACAACCTTCCTGAACAGATTCTTCCCTCGGGAGCTCAGGGACGCTAAGGTAGTAGAGTTTATGAACCTGAGACAGGGAAACAGAATCGTAGAAATGTATGCTTTAGAGTTCACCAGGTTGTCCAAATACACTCCAGAGATGGTGGCCGAGCCAAGGGCTTGCATGCTGAAATTTATGAATGGGGTGTCAAACCTAGTACTCAAAGAGTGTAGAACTACGATGCTGATCAAAGATATCGACCTCTCCAGTCTGATTTTCTATGCTTAGTAGATCGAGGCTGAAAAACTGAGGGACATAGAAAGAAAAAGTAAGAAGGAAAGGACTGGCCAGTCAAATCATTGCCATCAGAGGTCAGCCGGTAGCAACCACCCATAGCAGCAGCAGAGGGCTCCAACACCTGCTCAGCCAGCGCCCCTACTTTTCAGTCCCGCCAGGACTGGAGGAGTAGAACATTTGGCTCCTAGCCTCAGGGCTATAGTGCCGAGAACAGATATTCAACTTACCCTAAGTGCGGCAAGAACCACCCAAGAGAGTGTCTTCAGGGCCGAGAGGGTTGCTTTGGTTGTGGACAGCTTGAGCATCAGCTTAAGGAATTCCCGTAAGCAGGATGAGGGAGATCACAATCTAGCACCCCAACAGCTCCAGCAGGCCAACCAGCTCAACAGGCTAACATATCAAGTACGGAGGGTGGTCTATGCCAAAATCATTTTTATGCATTATCATCTATTTAGGATCAGGAGAACTCACCAGATGTAGTCACGGTTATGTTACGTCTTTTTCACCTAGATGTATATGCCTTGCTTGATCCGGGGGCCACACTATCATTTATGACTCCCTACTTAGTAGTTCAGTTCGATATCAGTCCTAAAGTACTATCAGAACCATTCTTAGTCTCCACCCCAATTGGCGAGTCAATTAGAGCCAGCCGAGTGTATAGAAACTGTCCAATCTTAGTCTACAATAAAGTTATTCCAACTTATCTTGTAGAGTTAGAAATGGTCGACTTCGACCTCATTATTGGCATGGATTGGCTACACTCTGGTTATGCCTCAGTCGACTGCAGAACTAGGATCGTCAGGTTTCAGTTCCCTAGTGAACCAGCTCAAGAATGGCTGAGCAGTAGTTCAGCGCTGAAGGATAGGTTTATTTCCTACCTTAAGGCTAAGAAGCTTATTTCTAAGGGATGTATTTATCATCTAGTTCAGGTCAAGGATTCCAATTCTGAGACCCCAACTATCCAGTCAGTCCCTATTGTTAGAGAATTTCCAGATGTGTTCCCTGAAGATCTTGCCGGAGTCCCTCCTGAACGGGAAATTGACTTCGGCATAGACCTTATTCCAAATACTCAGCCCATCTCCATCCCTCCTTATACAATGGCTCCGACTGAACGTAATGAGTTGAAGGAGCAGCTAAAAGATCTTCTTGATAAGGGTTTTATCAGACCCAGCATCTCTCCATGGGGTGCTCCAGAGCTATTCGTGCAAAAGAAAGACGGTACCCTCAGAATGTGCATCGATTACCGTCAGTTGAACAAGGTCATAGTCAAGAACAGGTATCCCCTACCTAGAATCAATGACCTGTTCGACCAACTTCAGGGAGCCAGTTGTTTCTCCAAAATAGATCTTAGGTCGGGTATCATCAGTTAAGAGTCAGAGAGTGTGACATACCGAAAATAGCTTTCAGGATTCGGTATGGTCACTTCGAGTTTGTGGTTATTCGGACTAACAAATGCCCCTGCAGCCTTTATGGACCAGATGAACAGAGTCTTCAAGCAGTATCTAGATATGTTCATCATCGTATTTATCAATGAAATTCTTGTATACTCCAGGAATGAGGAAGAGCATGCTAATCACTTGAAGATAGTGCTTCAGACACTCAGAGACCGTCAGTTGTTCGCCAAGTTCAGCAAACGTGAATTCTGGTTGAAGTCCGTGACTTTCTTGGGTCATGTGGTCTTGGGTGAGGGTCTTCAGGTTGATCCTCAAAAGATAGCAGCAGCAAAAGACTGACCCAGACCCACCTTCCCAACCAAAAGTAGAGGGTTCTTGGGTTTGGCCGGTTATTACCGATGCTTTGTAGAAGGCTTTTCTTCTATAGCATCTCCACTGACTAGGCTGACTCAGAAGAAGGTGAAATTCCAGTGGTCAAATGCATATGAGAAGAGTTTCCAGGAGTTAAAAACTCAACTCACTACAACTCTAGTATTGACTCTACCAAAAGGATCAGATGGATTTGTAGTTTATTGCGACGCTTCCAGAGTTGGACTCGATTGCATTCTGATGCAGCAAGGCAAAGTGATAGCCTACATCTCCAGGCAGCTCAAGGTTCATGAGAAGAATTATCCAACTCATGACTTAGAGTTGGAAGTGGCAGTGTTTGCATTGAAAATATGGAGGCATTACCTATACAGGGCTCACGTTGATGTTTACATGGATCACAAGAACCTTCCGTATGTATTCAGTCAGAAGGACCTGAATCTTCGTCGGAGAAGGTGGTTATAGCTCCTAAAGGATTATGACATGAGCATACTATATCACCAAGGCAAGGCCAATGTGGTGGCTGATGCACTAAGCAGAGTGTCTATAGGCAGTGTGGCTCATATTGAGGAAGGCAAAAAGGAGCTGGCGAAAGACATTCATAGACTAGCTCGATTAGGGGTGAAGTTGGTTGACTCAGCTGAGGGTGGAGTGGTGATGCAAAGTTGGTCAGAATCCTCTTTGGATGTTAAAGTTTAGTCCGAACAGGATGAAGATCCCATTCTTCTTAAACTCAAGGAAGCGGTTCTCAGAAAAGAGGTTGAGGCTTTCTCCAAAGGGGGAGATGGTGTGCTCCATTATCAGGGAAGATTGTGCATACCGGACGTCGGTGAACTGAGGCAGCATATATTAGATGAAGAAAACTGCTTGAGATACTCCATCCACCCTGGTGCTACTAAAATGTACTGCAATTTGCGGGATATTTACTGGTGGGACGACATAAAGAGAGATATCACCGAATTCGTAGCCAAGTGCCCAAACTGCCAACAAGTCAAGATAGAGCATGAAAGATTGGGAGGTATGAGCCAAGATATCAGCATACCCACGTGGAAGTGGGAAGAAATAAATATGGACTTTATTACGGGTCTACCTCGAACTCGTTGGCAACATGATTCCATTTGGGTAGTAATGGACCGGATGACTAAGTCAGCACATTTCCTTCCAGTTAAAACTATGGATTCAGCTGAGGACTATTCTAGACTTTATATTTGGGAGTTGGTTAGGCTTCATGGGGTGCCATTATCAATCATCTCAAACAGAGGTACCCAGTACACCTCATATTTCTGGAAGCCTTTACAGAAGGGACTTGGCACCCAGGTCAAGCTCAAAACAGCTTTTCACCCGCAGACAGATGGGCAAGCTGAGTGGACTATTCAGACCCTAGAAGATATTTTGAGAGCACGTGCGATCTATTTCAAGGGTAGTTGGGATGACCACTATCCTCTTATCGAGTTTGCGTACAACAATAGTTATCACTCTAGCATCCAGATGGCCCCGTTTGAGGTATTGTATGGTAGATGGTTCAGGTATCCTATTGGATGGTTTGAGGTTGGTGAATCTACTATAATCCGGCCAAACTCGGTCTATGAAGCTATGAAGAAGGTACAACTCATTAGAGAAAGATTAAAAATAGCTCAAAGCCGTTAGAAATCTTATGCGGATGTGAGGAGAAGAGCATTGGAGTTTGCTATGAATGAATGGGTCTATTTGAAAATTTCACCCATGAAAGGGTGATGAGGTTTGGCAAAGTAGCCTATAAGCTGGAAGTACCCTCAGATTTGGCTTTTGTATACCCAGTATTCCATGTGTCTGTATTGAAAATATGCATTGGTGATCCAACTTCAATTGTGCCATTGGATAGTATAGAAATAAAGGATAGTCTCTCATACAAGGGGGTATCGGTCCAGATCCTTGACTGTCAGGTTTGTAAGCTCAGAAACAAAGAGGTGCCTTCAGTCAAGGTCATCTAGAGAAATCAACAGGTGGAGGGAGCTACGTGGGAGACCGAAGCAGATATGATAGTTAGATACCCACACTTATTCTCTACTGGCTCTGTTACAGCTTGAGATATCAGTTTGCCCTAGAACTCAATTTAGTTTTCATGTTCAATTCATGTGTTTAAGTTTCTTTTGTCTTTATGGATGTATGTATGAAAAGTGAATTCAGTTCAGCTATGTAGTTTGAATCGGAGGTATTCATTCCGTCAGTTTTTGGTTTAATGATTAGTATTTGAATATTAAAATTACATCTCTCTGCTTTTCTGTGTGTTTCCCAAAATTCGAGGATGAATGTTCTCAAGGGGGAGATATTGTAACACCCCAAAAGTTCTCAAGCTTTAAACCAAGAATTTGAAATGAGCTCAGCAGAAAAACCTGTAAAAATGCCTCAGAACGACTCATCTAAGGAGTCGTTATAGTATCTAACAGGTTGTTCGATGAGTCGTGGAAAGGGCTTTGAGAAGTTGACTCCCCACGAATATGACCATGAGTCATGGTCAGGCCCCACAACTCGTTAGGTAAGTCATGGGGAGGGGGTGATTGAGAAATGGAAGGAAGGAGTTAGTGTACTTGACGGGAGACCCCACGAGTCGTGGTCAGTCCCCGCGATTCGTGGGAAATGTCGTGGTCAGCTAATTGAGGAAAAAAATTGGCTTGGAGGCAGTGTACATAATGGGTGGTAACCATGAGTCGTGGTCACCACTAATGAGTCGTTAGGTCCCTCATTGGGACCACCTGGAGGTTACTTCCTACGATTCTCCTAAGAGTGCTTCGGTAATTTTTTAACCTTCTAGATCCTAAACTAAGTCATTTTGGGTATTTTAAAGGGAATTTAGAGGGGTTAAACGGTTTTCCCCTCATTCCCACTCAGATTCTTAGAAAAAAATCACGCAAGAGCTCTCAAGCAAGGTCTAGGGTTCCTCATCCATTGCAGCAATTCAAGGTTCCTTCTCTAGGGAATTTTAGCTAGGTATGTGGGAATGCAACAAGGGGATAGTTCTTCCCTATTGTCCCCCAAAACCTTTCTAAAATTTCTTTATAAATCCTAGCTCTGGGCTTTCGAATGCGAAGAGATTATATGTAAATTTTCTTTAAATTTGCATAGAATGATACCCATGATTATTTTAGAGATGATTTCCATTAGTTCATGAGTAAATTGATATTATTCCCATAAAAGTGAATTCTAGCCCTGCAGATTTTCAAATATTGAGAAATTCTTGATAATGTCTTGATTAATCCATGTGAAATCATCATGTATATTAATTATGGGTATTTTCCCACCAGCTAATGGTAGTATTGATGCTTATCTTGGTGCATTGACTTCAGCCCTAGTTCTTGAGGGTAGAACAGACTAGAAATTCATGTTGAATTGTTAAACCTTGAAATTCTCTTGATTATACCAATGTGGTAAATTCTCTTACCAATTTACATGCTAAATTCTCAGTCAGATACATGATTATCTAGCTTTAGTCAAAATGTGAAATACTCAGTGTCAGTCAGAAATGTCAGGTGATCAGTTTCACTATAGAATTTTTTGAGGTGTCAGTACCACCTCCCAGTTATCAGAATCAGAATCAGATTCAAAATTCAGTTTATTGGTCCACTAGGCGGTCATGACACTTTAGTCTTATATCTCTGACTAGCCTTAGGACCCTAGTTCAGATTTTAGTTTGTTCTTGGACGGTTACGATGCTTCTAGATAAGCAGCTTTGACCAGTCTAGAACCCAATATGAGAATTTGGTCTGATAAGACTCTCAGGGCACTTTTAGTTATATATCCCTGACTAGTCTTGGGCCCCAGTTTCGAGCTATCAATTTAGTATTCAACTTAGGATTATCCAGTGGGAGTAGGACTTAGCACCGAGCAGACCGGGGTTCCAGCGCACCCAGCTTCCCAAAACTACATTGTCAGTGTAGGATTCAGTATTTATTTGCCTGCTTGGCCCTAGACTTTTTTGATCACCTAGTTCATTCGTTTATACCCTAGCAAGATATATTGGGTCCTATTTGTGGGGTGTATATATCGGACTCCACGTCTAGCTCACATGGTTACATGTCGGTTATAGACTCTCCCACTAGTCAGTTCAGTCCAGTCTTAGTCCAGTTCAGTTTAGATCAGTATTCCAGATTTAGAACATGGTTTGACCATCAGACAGGGTCTTCTCGACCACCTCAGTATTTCAGTAATTTAGTTCAGTGGCTTTAGTTGGTCATTGCATGTCTTTTAGTTCAGTATTTCTTTTGTTATTTATTCTATTGTGTTATGTTCCTCTCTTTCACTCGGTACATTCAAAGTACTGATGCATACTTCTATGTTGTATCATTTTATGATACAACTGTAGGATCACAGTCTCTGCCCTGTTAGCCGACCACTCACTGAAGATCTCAGTCACCCCAGTCAGTGAATCCTCATCCTTTGAGGATGGAGATTATTTGATTTAGTTCTGATTTCATTTATTTTATTTAGATTGAGAGTTAGGTGGCGGGTTTTCCCATCAGCTCATCAGACCTAGTGGCTTTCAAACGTAGAATTGTCTTTAGACTCAGAATGATTTTGTTAAATATGTAGCCTTGATCAAGTATTATTATTCTTGGATTAAATTTCTGTTGTATGTATTTCATGGTACTTAGAATGCCAGTATATGATAGAACATGGGTTGACTTGGGGTCACTTGCGGCTTTAAGTAACGTGTCTCATCCAGGGTGTAAACTCGAGGCGTGACACGTGGTTATATATCGGTTATAGACTCTCCCACTTATCATCACATTTCAGTTCAGCTCAGTCTCAGTTTAGCTCAATTCAGTCACTCAGTTTCAGGACATGTTTATGATCGTCAATTAGGGTCATTATTGACCATATCACAGTTATAGCTCAGCTTTTATCAGTATTCAGTATCAGTTGGTCATTTCATGTTATTTCCTTTCAGTGCTTATTTTTCCATGCTTTATATATATCTCAGTTACTCAAACATTCAAAGTACTTACACATACTTTTCATGTTGTATCGTATTATGATACAGGCGCAGGTTCTCAGTCTCAGTATCGTCAGTAGTTCTCTTCGATGATTTCAGCAGCAACATTATTTGGTGAATCCTCATCTTCCAAGGACGACTTGCTTCTCAGTTAGTTCTTTTTAGTCAGATTTTAGAGTTAGCTGGGGGCTTGTCCCAGCAACTCATCAGTTAGTAGTTGGCTTTCAGACACAGATGTTCAGCATTCTTTATAGCTATGTTTACTATTTCCAAAACAGTTTTATTTGGAATTTATTTTTGCCCAGCTTCCACGTATGTTTACTTAGTTACCAGTGTGATGATAGACCATGGGTTCGCTTGGGATCACTTGTGACTCCAAGTACCGTGTCCTGTCTAGGGTGCAAACTCGGTTCGTGATACACACACACACACATGTATAATATATATATATATATATATATATATATATATATATATATATATATTTTATATATTAAATTTAGGCTTAAGAGAGTTGATGTGTCTAGAGCCAAGAATGATATTATTTATTTCCTCATTTTTTGACCTTTTTTCTATTTATAAGAACTTAAAATTATTTAATCATTTCTTAATTATCCATCTCTTTTTCAATCTAGAAGCCCAAAAATTATTTTCATTAAATTAGTAATTATTTAAAATATTTTAATTTATTTATTTGATTGCCTCAGTCAATTAATATTTTCAATATTTAACTTAAGTATAAGTAAATAAATGTTTTTTGATATTAATTATATTGATATTAATCATATATATACTAATATATCGTTTCTTGAAAAGTTAAATTATGCACTTATATAACTTTTTTATATTTTTAAAAGTCAAATCTCGCTCTCTATATATATTATCTATATATATTAAAGGTAGATATAAACAAAGTGATCCGACACCTCCCTTTGACTAGCAATAATATTTTTCTTCATTATTATGGCATTTCTTCTAATTTTCATATTAAATAAATATTAGTTGTCACCTTTTCCCCAATAAATATAAATAAAGAAGTTAGCATTTGTTATGAAATAATAAAGAAAAAACAAGAATATTGTAGAGAAAGAGAGAAGGAGAGAAGTTCTTATTTCTTTTGATGGGGTTTAAATACAATGAAGGAGAACCCCTCTATTTATAGGGATAATTTCTCCTAACTTTTCTCCAAAAGATAGACTTTCACAATGATATAAACACATATATCTAGTACAATACAAATACCTTTATAGACATTCACTACAACACAAATATGTTTTATAACACTCCCCCTTGAATGTCTATTTGATAGATAATGTGCCTCGTTAAAACCTTACTAGAAAAAACCCAGTGGGAAAAAATCTAGTGAAGGAAAAAGAGTACACATATCTAATAATACGCATTTTTGGCTGCCTCATTAAAAACCTTACAAGGAAAATCCAGTGGGACAAAACCTCGCAAGGGAAAAAGAGTACAGCGCGTATTAACTCCCCCTAATGAGAACATCTTTGAATCTTTGCATCCCGATCTTGTGCACCATCTTCTTGAAAGTTGCAGTTGGTAGGGATTTGGTGAATAAATCAGCCACATTATCACTTGAACGAATCTGTTGTACATTGATATCACCATTCTTTTGGAGCTCATGTGTGTAGAAAAACTTTGGCGAGATGTGCTTCGTTCTATCTCCTTTTATGAATCCTCCCTTTAGTTGTGCTATGCATGCAGCATTATCTTCATACAAAATTGTGGGTACTTTGTCACAGTTCAAACCACATTTTTCTCTAATGAGATGTATCATGGACCTCAACCACACACATTCTCGACTTGCTTCATGAATATCTATTATATCAGCATGATTTGATGAAGCAGCTACCAGAGACTGCTTTATAGATCTCCATGATATGGCAGTACCTCCACATATGAACACGTAGCCAGTTTGAGATCGAGCTTTGTGTAGGTCAAATAGATACCCTGCATTAGCATAATCAACAAGATCCAGACTTGCTAACAAATTAACCGAATGTTATGCCTTATAGTATTAGCAAGATATATTAGTGCAACAATCACAGTAAGATATGGTACTTCAGGACCAAGGATTTCCTCATATAAGAATTATGAACAAGTTTAAAGAAACTTGTAAATGCTTCAGGCATTTTGAATCCTTCATGATTTTCATATAAATTTTATCAAGTGATAGCATTCATTAATATTTAAATGCATGACATCTTCTAGTGTCTGGACTACAGGTCCAATAAGCTTTATGCTTATCACTACGCATCATTTCACTTGATAATTATTTCTACATCAGCATGCTTTAATAGATGTAGAATTCAGATCCTCACAATCTTTTACAATATTGCGCACTATATTGTATCAAAAATATCGTCGACGATCAGTTCCAATGCGACATAACTTATTGAGATCTCTTCATTTTTCGTCACTTTCAGGTACCTGAACCTTTGCCAAGGTTTTATGAAGTGTTATGTCGTGGTGCTTTCTTAAAGCACTTGCCTCATCATTATGACCATCTTAATCACTTGCTCCTCTTCTTTTTCAAGAAGTTCTATATTTGGAACCGTTTGGTCTATCACGCTTCAGGCGTCTCATAGACTCTATCCTTCAAGGACTTTCCATTGGAGCATTTGCAACTTTTCTTTTTCCCGAGGATCTAGATAATTCATCCCACACTCAATTTTCAGTTGCTAATCATTTCTCCCCCTAATGTTAGAAAAACTAACATTTACTCCCCAAGCTCATTTGGGGACCCATCTTTGTGCGTTGTGGTGGGGCAATTCAATCATATATCGCACATTCAAATTTTAGATGGAATTATTTGGTTCCTGACCCTGGACCAATTGTGATAGGGGAACCTTGTTGGCTTGATGCATTCAAGTGTTGCTATATGTTAAATAAACATATCTCATACCAAATTTTATTTGGGAGTTTTATTCTCATAACCAATGATTTAGCTATAATTGGAGGCATACAATTTTTGCTAAACCAACATAGATATGAATCAGCATTATCAACATGATTTTATAATTTGGAACTATGCTCTTAATTTAATAATTCGAGCAACAACCTTACAAAAATCAATTGTAAGTTGATATCAAAACACATGTGACCATACCATGGATGCATCTATTAGCAAACGGTTCACATGGTAGGTGAATGGGCCCATATTCACCATTTTATAAGTTCCAAAATTTCAGGAAATATAATTCCAATCTTAGCTGATCAAGATCATTCTATCACGAGAACAAGCAACACAAGAGAATTCTTGAAGACTCTTTTATTTCTTCAACATATAGTCACGTGAATTCTCAATTATTTTTGCATCACATTTGAACCGGGATGGACAACCGGTATGCCAACTTATTTTAGTAAACTTCTGGTTTACTTTCGTATGTGATTTCATCATCATACCCATATTTATGTACTACAAATAAAGAAAACCGTCGGGTAATCTTTTACATAAATATTTATAACCCGCTTCAATTGTAGTAGCATGAAGATATTAGATCTTCCCATAATTTATAGTCTCATTTTTTTTTCAATGTCCTTGAAACTTATAAGTTTCCTTTTGAGACTTAATACAACAATTTCATTCCTTCAGGTAGTAATACATTAGCTCTTCCGAAGCTCTCAATTAATTTTGTATACTACCACATATTCAATCATATCAAAATAGTTTCTCCACATAGTTTCAACTTTGAAACAATTTTGAATGTTGATGAGTTATACTCATGAACAGACTTATAGTCTTGATGGATCCAATCATATCGTGCCTTTGGGTGGATGACCATCTTCAGGCGGTCATACCTTTCTTTTAGGCTATTCCACAAAATAAGTGGATCCTTGATCGTGAGATATTCAATTTTAAGAATTTCGTCAAGATGATGACGCAAAAATATCATAGCCTTATCACGATCTTGATTTGATGCTTTGTTTTCACTTTTAATGGTGTCTCCAAGACCCATTGCATCCATATGGATTTTGATGCTTTGTTTTCACTTTTAATGGTGTCTCCAAGACCCATTGCATCCATATGGATTTTTGATGCTTTGATTTCCCTTCAGGGACTAGATCTGTATTAGATCTATATTTGTAACATTTATCAAAGTTCTCAATTTCTCATTCTTCAGGAATGGAACATGATCATCTAAATATGCCTTAACCACATAAGGTATGATAGCTTAACCTCTTTTAAGATATTGCTACTTCGGGAGCAAATCGAGGTATGCATATAACATAGATGATTTCTGTTACATATTTTCACAATATTGTTCTGCTGGAACAAATATATTTTCACAATATTGTTCTTCTAGAACAAATATATTTTTCACAATATTGTTCTTCTGGAACAAATATATTTTTCACAATATTGTTCTTCTGGAACAATTATGAGGCATGAATTGCCAAGTGAATCAATAAGTCGTTCCTCAAGTTCATATACAAAATCAATATTGTTATTAGTAAATACATAAATATCAAGAAATACTAACCTTCATCTTTCTAAGAAAACTTTGATTTTTCTTACCTCAGATCTTTCAAAGTGAGTGCTCAAGGCAGAGACTCGTGCTGATAACGTGTTATGAAATAATAAAGAAAGAACAAGAATATTGTAGAGAAAGAGAGAAGGAGAGAAGTTCTTATTTCTCTTGATGGGGTTTAAATACAATGAAGGAGAACCCCTCTATTTATAGGGATAATTTCTCCTAACTTTTCTCCAAAAGATAGACTTTCACAATGATATAAACACATATATCTAGTACAATACAAATACCTTTATAGACATTCACTACAACACAAATATGTTTTATAACAGCATTTACATAAATCTTCGATTATAACATTGACTATTCTTTTAGTTACAGTTTGTCACTATGAATTCCTCCAAATTCATTCAATTATTGATTCATATACAATCAATAATTAATCCCAAGCTAGCCATCCTTTGAATAAAGCGTAATAGCTCATTGATTTAGCTCCATGGTGTAGAATTTGAACAGAATCTTCACCATTATATTTTAAGCACTATATAAACAGATGCCAGATTCAAATATTGTAGTATGATTTAACATAGATAATACTACACGAATAGCCAATTACTAGTTTCAAAATATCAACACCACCATCATACTATTTATGTATCACCACATGCAAATAGTTCTTCATTGACAGAAAACAGTGGAATGGATAGAACAAAGGGAGTCAACCTTTCTCTAGGAGTTTAATGAAGTGAAACAAGAAGAACACTGGATGCTACAAGTCCCAGAGCATTTTAGAAGTTCCAACTTTGATTTTTGTGAATATTAGTTTCTTTTTCTTTTCTATCATCTCTCCAATTTTTCTATTGAAGCACTTAGAATTTAATATTTAAAAAATAATGATTTAAATTTATAATAGAAATAATTAGAGTGTGGCAAGAAAATACTAACTTTTTGAGAATTTTGCATGATATTTGAAAGATATTGGCATAGAAAAGGAAAATGAAAACAAACAAGAAGGAGAAAGAAAAGAAAGAGAAATTCCACACACAAAGTTCATCGAGATTCAAGTATTAAAGAAAACTATTCAAATTTAATTTGTTCCATAAATAGAGTTGATGGAAAAGAGTTTAATTTATTTGTTCTTTTTCTTTTACCACTTCTTCCTTTTTCTTAATTAAATAAAATAAGATTGCCAAAAAAAGATATTAGGTTAAATAAACAAAATTAAATGTATAAGAAAAATATATATTTATATGTGTACACATTTATAGAAAGTAAAAGTAAATTATGTTAAAAATAAAAAATAGCAAAATGATTATATAATGAAATTTTCAGTTAAGCTGTTCGAATTGATGTTCACATTAATTAAATTTATGTAATAATTTATCCAATCGTGCAATGCGCATATATAATGTAGGATTAAAAAAAGTGAGGTGATACCTCTCATAAGTTAGAATTTTTATTTATTTTTTTTCTTACATTTTTATATTATTTTTAAATATTTCACCTTAAAATTTTATAGAATATTAAAGACATTCATATTTATTCCTTTCATTATCATGCTAGTGATTTCTTTTCCAAAAATGTTTTTAATTTCTTATTTTATGATTATACATTTTTCCTTCCCTTAATCTCATCATTAATGCTATTTATATCATTTCCTTAAATCGCTCATTTTCCTTTCTTCCTTTCTTTTTTTTTCTCTATTTTTTAACTTTCTTTTATTTATTCAATCCAAAGAATTAGTTATAACTTTATAATCCTTGTATTTTACCTACAAAATTTGATTTGTTATTTTTTTTTGAACTTTTATGTCATATCTTCTGCTAAAGATATATTATACTCATATTAATATAACTAGTCAAATTATCCACGTTTCATGAGATCATAACATTATTTAACTAATCAAATTATCTACGTTTCGCGCGATCATAACATTATATATTTATGATATAGATCTTGTCACAAATTTATTCAAATATTATTGAATTTATATAATGTTTTTGTAATTTCAGAATATTAATTTTTTGTGACAGAACAATCAAACAGTTACTTCGTAGTAAAACTAAATTAAGACACCACCTACATTTCTGTTTTAGATAGATATAATAAAATTAATTAAAAGAATAATAGCGATAGTATCACAATAAAAAGCCTTGTTATCCCGTCTACGATATTACTGGGCTATTGAATTAAGGGGCTTTAAAATAAAATTTAAAAGTAAAATTTCAGATACTTCTTAATTGAAACACGATGTTTCAAGGTATTCTAAGTATTAGAAGAAAAAATAATTCTCTAGTTAAAACACAATATTTCATGGTATTTCAAATATGAGAAGCAGAAATAATGTGCAATCTCTATACAAAAATAAAATTGAATACCATGTCAAAGTCCGTGCTTTATAAAGTATACAAAGAAATAGAAAATATCAAAATAAATAAATTAATTGTACGAACTATTTAGTGTTTTTACTTTCTTAAATTTGAACTAAATAACCAACATATTAAGATGTGATAAAAATAATAATTTTAAATATTTTTTTGTATATGTTAAAATTCCTAAATTTTTTAATATTTAAATTGAATATACTCCCAAATAAGTTCTTCAAATGTAGTAACCTTATTTCTATTTTCTCTATTTTATTTTCTCTCTTTACTAGTCTGTCCGTTGAAAATTAAGATGGCTTAAAAAGAAAAAAAACGGCGGCTCAATGTGAATTAAGTCCATTATCACAAATAATTTTACTTTAAAATTTTTTGTGTATGTAAAAATTTTTTAATATTTTTAATATGGAAGAAGTATAATTACGAATTAATGCTTTTAGGGACTTCTCAAGCATATTAGTGACCTAAAGTCAAAATCGAATAGAGACGTTAAACTTTTAAAAAAATTAATTGGTCACTATTGCTAGTAATTGGTGGCCTATTATTTTATGTTCATGTTATATGTACTATTGCTGGTAATTGATCACTAAAGTTAATTGATGGACATGAAATCACATAATTTAGAAACAAAAATTATAAATAAAAAAAAGAAGTAAGAAAAAGAGAATACATAACGTAGCTATGTGAGCCATTTAAAAACATTCATCCTTAACATAACAAATGAACAATATTGTTAGATTTAGGTGAGTTCTGTTGAAACCTGCTCAACTTCAAATATGTGATATTACAATGTAAATGTAAAAAATTATTTTAGATAACGAAATAAACAGAGTAATTTAATAGATTTCAAAAGTAGAAGTTAGAGAAAATGAGCGTTACTCGGCAAAAGGATAAAAAATTTGCCGAAATTGAGCAACACTAATTTTGGTCTCTTTCACAAATATAAAAACGCCACAACGATATCCATATTGTAAAATAGCAGTGAATATTGAATGCGCACGTAGATTACTATAACAATCGCAACAAACATACAATCTAATAAATAAATAATTATACTTAAATACAATCATATATTAATTTAATAAATAAAATTTCTATTTAAGCATGAGACAATAACCAAAAAGCCAAAATAGATGCATACCTAGAAAAAGCTGATACACATGTATCTTCTTGCATTTCAATAAGTGATGGGTTTGTACTGCTAGCTCAATGAAAGTACAAATGCCATAGTTGAACCACACTTTGGCACAAAGGTGACTCTTCTATAAATCTGTGCGCTAACTAAAACTAATTGGATCATACTTACAAAAAAAGTAAAATATAGAGATCCAATTAACATACCATGTGTGATACTTCATTACAACTTACAACATCAAACCAACGCATTACTTTCACTAGAGTAACAGATTAACTAATATCTCAACTTGATGGAGTTACAAACAACAATTAAAACAAATACTACAAAAATTCAAAGGTTAGTAGAGAAGGAAAACTATGGTCATGTGCATCTTTTCCTGTTTCATTGTTATTTATACCACTATACCAAGGATTGAGAGGGGAACATTTCTTTAATACTAATGACCTTTGAATTACTTTTAGTAAAAACTTTTAGTATTCTAGTATTAATACTCATTTACATAGAAGTTAAAGATGGTGGAAAACGTTATAAATTTTTTGATTTTTTTTCAGAACTTTTTATTTGTTGTTAGAGATGTACATTTAATTTTATTCAAGTAATAAATGAAAGGTTTTTCAAGTTAAAAACCTTTGAGCTCCTTTTTACACCAAAAAAGTCATCATGTTCTTTATTTTTCTTGATTTAATAAGGTGTTAATATTAGCCTGAATAAATAATATCATCCATTATTATTCATACATTGAGTGAGCAATTGTTTAGATTTTTTTAATCATCATAATAAAGAACATAAATGTGCAATTAGATAGATAATTAACGAGGTAATTATCACATAAATTTAAATGAAATTAGTTGATCATCATGTTCTGGATACGATGATTATAAGGATTATTTCTAAATGAGAAGGAAATTTGAATATTTTGGTTAGTTCTAAAAAGTCAAAAAAACTTTATTCAATATAAATAAGTCATTAGATCAACAACTATTAATTTTGAAAATTTAGTTTTTAGTAAGAAATACAAAAAAATTTAAGAGGATTGAAATAAAAGAAAAAACTCAATTTTTAATAAGAAAATAAAAGAAAAATTCAAGAGGTTTGAAATAAAGAAAAAATACTTATGTTGGCTTTATCGATATACGTCACATAATCTCCAAGTGAATTGAATGAGAATTAGAAAAGTTAGTGAAAAAAGCCAAAAAAGAGAAATCCCTAGCCAAAATACTATGCCACATCATCTTTATATTGACCACAATTATATATATATATATATATATATATATATATATATATATATATATATAATTTATAGAAGATAGATTTAAAGTGTGTGTGTGTTTTCTTTTAATGTAGTGATGTCGCCCAAGCGCATGCAAGCATACGTGGTTGTCAAGTATGTATGTATGTGTGTATGTATGTGCATTTATCTATCTATCTATCTATCTATCTATCTATATATATATATATATATATATATTCTTTTAATGTAGTTGTGTCGCCCAAGTGAATGTGGTCGTCAAGTAATATAGAACTGGAAGCCCCGATTATCATACCCACAGAGACTTGTTAGTTTAATCGTTATAAGGTCATTACTTTATTTCGCTATTATGACAAAACAGTTGAAACGGGAAATGGTTTGAGAAATTATACTATTAAAAGCATTAAATGTAAAACTAACTAAAGTAGTTGCAATCTTAGTTTTACTTTGATGATGATGAAAATCTAGAGAGATGGCACTTGTTTGGTTTCAAGTCGAGTTTTCAAGACGTGATTACACTAGAATGATTCTTCCTATTGTTGCTAGTTGCAAGTTACTATCTCATTCCTTGCCACTATTCTAGCATCCAAGAACTATTTTATGAATACTAACGCCTATATCCCTATGGTCACAGGAGAAATATGAAACGATGATTATGCCTACTTGTATTTCAACTAAATAGGATTGAAGGGTATATCCCTATCCTCATCAATAACTTTTATCCTCTCACTAATGGGTTCAAGAGTCTTTGAATTTCTGTTCTGTATTTACCTTTAACCCTTTTGATTCTCTTTTCCAAGTTTAATCAAAAGCCAACAAATTTACTTATAAGGTGATCAATCTCATAAATAAGCAATTAAAACAAGTAAATACAAATAACCATAATGAAGAATCGAAACTAGATTAAATCAGTCTTTCAAACAATCAACCATCCACCATTGCCAAAACTCTAGAATATGAGTTTAACCACTCATAGACAAGTGAAAAAATGAATACTTAATTATTATCATTCAAGAGTAAGGCAATAAAGAAGAGAAGAAACCTATTGTAGAACTTTCTTCCTTCTAAACGGCTTATAAGCCTCCACAAATAAAATACGGAATGTAAAAATGATCAAAAGATGATTAACAAATACCCTAGAGAATATATTTATAGTTGAGACTTCAAATGACACTTCTGTCCTCCAACACTTAGCTTTAAAATTAGAAATTTCAGCTTCGAAATGGGTCTGGCGCGCCGCCCCACCTACATCACCACAAGTTAGTCAAATTTCCTCTGAAGAGAGCTCTAGGATCGGTATGGTGCACCGCCCTGCCTATCTCACCAAGGACTTAGCTAATTTTCTGCACTTCTAACACCTCTGGCACGACACTCTCATTATAACAGCAGAGTGTAAGTAAAATTTATGAACATTAGGACCATCAGGCGCATGGCTCCCTCCATCTAACTAGAATTTTGGAAATTTTCTCTACGTCTGGAAAACTCTGATGCTCCACTCCCTCTATCTCGCCAAGGTGTTGAATGAACATCCTCTGAAGTTAGGGACTTAGCGTGGGGCGCCATCCATAGCCCCATAAATGATGAAATTATCTCATGAAGTTGAGGACTGGGTGCTGCGCGCCAGCCATAGTCCCCGAACCTTCTTCTCATCTTCTCCAACCTTCAACCTTGGATCATTTTGGGTCCTTTTTCATTGGTTTCCTGCTCAAAACACCTCCAATTGTTTGTTAGTACACAAAACACACAAACATATAAAATTATGCATTTCTTAAAGATTATGAACTCAAAACAATATAAAAGATGAGCAAAAATAAGACAAATGGGCATAGAAATATGCCCAATATCACCACTCCATACTTAAACTATGCTTCGTCCTCGAACAATCCTTAATTCCATACATAAACTCATTTTTTACCATCACACTTGGTACCTCTAATAATTCACATTCAACCAACTAGCATAGAGCATAGATCAAGTGGTTCATCAACATAAAATGATTCTCATCAAGCACATGTAAATGTTTCACACTCAAGACTACATAACCTCTATAATTGACTCATCTTTTCAAGATATAAGGCCAACATGATTAAGTATGAAATATGAAACAAATAGTACACCGACTTAGACATCTTGTGCCCCTCACTTTTAATGATGTTCCACTCTCAGATTATCAATGCAAACACATAGAACATAATGTCACGACCCAAATGCCCATGATTGACACCATTACAAACCCCTCCAGTGGGCGAATCAACAATTCCCAACAAATTCCCTGATATCAAACATTCAGAAAGAATTAAGACTTTAGAGTAAAATAAAATGAATCATCAGTAGCGATAACAATCCTCTTAAAAACAAAAGAAAATAATAATTCCAAGATCCTCTTGTTATTGCACCAAACATCTATGTATAACACTAGGAATTATAAGTCTGGGAAAATAAAAGAACTGAAATATTAGGAGGAGAGACATCTTCAATCGAGGAGTGGGACCCCGTCTTGTGACTGCTCACGTTTCAAGTGTAACCGTTGCTTCTTTATAGGTAAGGGAGAGAGGAACTTCCTAGTTCAAATTCTGCACTCAGAAAAGAAGTGCAAGAGTAGCGTCAGTACGAAACACGATACTAGTAGGTATCATTGGCCGACCTTACATAATAACGTATAAGCAATGCAATAATAATATAAAACTATTCCAGAACATCATACATATACCGTACACATTTCAAAAATATTAGCTCTGCACAGGTGACAACCGACCTGGTTACTGGATTAGACCTTTCATTGCAGCGGTCTCGCCGTATCTGAATAAGTACCGCTGCAGTGGTATTGCCTTAGGCAGTAGCTCGACTTAGTGTCACCTTCATCATTTCATCAGTTTCTAGCAATTCACACATTCTAGTACTCATTCATATATATCACAAAATTTGACATCAAATCACAACTCCTCATCATCACATGCAATTTAAAGTAATTCATCACAATAAAGACAAATCAACATCAATAATCATTTAACCGTATCACACATTAAATCTTTTCCACTTTCCTCGTTCAAGTTACAATTACAGGATCACAAACTCAACTCAACCACGTAGCACTTACTCATTCTAAGTCCTTAACATGATTACAAATACATCATAAAATAGAACAAATGGTGACCTGTCAGGTACACGCCTCCGCCATATCACTATAAATACTTTGCATCAATATCAATGCACACATATGCTAGAGGGTCTTATTTATTCCCTTCCAGTCATGATCTGCAGGAAACTCTAGAAATTCATATACTGTACCGGCATGGTACCCGCTCCCACTCATATACTCGTCTGGATGCTTCCCTCAGACACAAGTCACTTAGCCAATATTGCTCGCCTGGATGCTCCCCTCTAGCACGAGCCTCTCTCTCAGGATATTATTACTATCCTAACTATTCTCAAGCACTTGAATATTGCAGGGTTCGTTATTAATACATTCAGGAGTTTGTAATATACTGCCTCACTTGAATAATTAACAGATCATCAACCATCTCAATAAGAATGTAAAAGAACTACACTTAACAATTCAACACAGTTTCATATCGATTTAATGACCACATCATATCCAAATTACTTTAACATTTTAATTCAACAGGAAAATCACCATAATAAGTAATGTGTGTAGACCAATCAAAATATCATCATTTCACAAACATACATGCCATATATAAAGTTTAACTTCTCTAGACCATAACCCACCTCGATTTTATTGTAAGAAAAGTCAGCTACTCCGCGGGAGCCTTGCCACTTCTCAAAGCCTCAAAATGCTCAAAATCTACAACAAAAAATTATAGAGTAATTTTATTATTTACTCTTTGATTAAGGGTATTAGAAGTTCAAACCCTTTCCTTCAAGGCACCTTTAAAAGTAAAACCTCAATTCCATCTAGTTCTACGCTTCAATTCCTGCCTAACCCATATTCTCTAGCAATTAAACCATGGGGAATGATCATTACCCATATAAACTTTTAATCAAACCACCCCATTAACTCCCCATGATTCAGTCCTAGTCTATCAACCTAGGGTTTCTTATTTTACAAAATTACCATTAAAGGTTCTTCATGAATTCTAGAGTCAACGTAATCCATCATAGAGGTAGGGATTCAAGAGACTTACCTTGGGAGAGGAATTCAACTGTTCTGGGGGAGAAAATCGCCTTCAGACCTTAACCCTTCGAGTTTGGAAATAATGGGATATAACCATAGAAATTCCACTTAAACCCACTTTTTGATTCCCGTTGTCCGCTGCAGTGGTCACAAATATACACGCCATTATATAAAGTCTAACTCCTCTAAACCATAACCTACCTCAATTTTATGATAAGAAAAGTGAACTACTCTGCAGGAGTTGCCCTTTCTCATGACTCAGAATTCTCAAAATCTACAACAAAAAATTATAGAGTAATTTCATTATTTAATCTTTGAATAAGGGTCTTAGAAGTTCAAACCCTTCCCTTTAGGGCACCTTTAAAAGTAAAACCTTAATTCCACCTAGTTCTAGGACTCAATTCCCCCATAACCCACATTCTGTAGCAATTAAACCTTAGGGAATGATCATTACCCCTATAAACATCTAATCAAAGCACCCCATTAACTCCCCATGATTCAGTCCTAGTCTATCAACCTAGGGTATTTTAGCTTAGAAAATCACCATTAAAGGTTCTATATGAATTCTAGAGTCAACGTAATCCATCATAGAGGTAGGGATTCAAGAGACTTACCTATGGATAGGAATTCAACTATTCGGGGGGAGAAAATCACCTTCAGACCTTAACCCTTCGTGTTTTCGAAATAATGGGGTATAATCCCAAAAAATCACACTTAAACCCACTTTCTGATTTCCGTCGTCCACTACAAGGGTCACATTTTCACTGTAGCGGACCCACTATGGCAGTTAGAAAACTATTACAGCAGATCCGATAGTTAATTCTCCAGTCCATTACGGTGGGACTCCGACCATCCCCACATTCTCGCTATAGTAGAAATTCTACTGCTGCAGCATCCCCCGAACTAGTAGCTCTCCTAAAATCATCAATTTTTCACTAGCTCCCTCCAGAACACTTATCTAACTGTTGTTTATCCTTGTTTAGAGTATTCTAGGTTCATTTTTCCTCGAAATGACATATGGGTCGTTACACATAGAAAGCAAGGCACTCTCACGTTCACAGATGATGTAAAGCACATATGTCACATACCATAAGCTTGCCCTTCATGTATATTTAGTACTTGGTTGTTTCAAGAGATTTGAATCACAAGGTCTTTTCTTGGTTGTCGTGTCGGCTAAAGGACGAGTAGAAATTATATTTCTTTTATAGTGACTACCACCCTAAGCACTTTTAAGTCATTTTTCACTTTTCAAGTCAACCACCTTTTTCTTGCTTGTTCACACTTCACTAACTCACCTTTTTTCTTCCTTTTTCTTTTCATGCCCCTATTTAAATACTTAAATGCTAGTCTCAGCATATAGAATCAATAAGAATTTTGCAATTAAAGCTCTATCTTTAATTGTCCTAGAAGCAAGAAACAATATAATTATGTGGGCACCCATTTTTCCTATTTTTCTTCTCTTACCATAATTTTTTTCTTTTTCTCTTACTATTATACTTTTGTGGACCTTTACTTTTAAGTCTCAAAGTGTCTAAGACTACTTTGGATCAACAAGTCTGAGGTCTCACAAACAAAGGGATTCAACTACTTTCAGGGCTAAGAAAAAATAAGGCTTAATGACTCAAATGGGGTTAACTAGGGAGAATGTACAGGAAGGTAAAATAAACATGGAACAAAACTTGATTTTTTCAAAGAAATGCCTTGATCATATCCTAAATCCCTAACAATTATTTATCCTACATATACTAAGACAAGTTCTAGATGTTACAATATGTACAAACAAGACAATTTAGCTCACCTCTGATGGCAATCAAGATTCTAGTTGGTTTCCTACAACTACACATGCACACATCATATTGAATGACATTTTTCATTATTAATCCCTTAGAATCATTTTGAGTCAAATTAAAGAGATACATGTATCTCTCATAGATTCCTCACTTATGCATTCAAGATGACCACTTCATTAATTCTAGCATAGTAGCTAAGTAGAATGTCAACAAGCACACAAGTGAATGATCTATGACTCAATCCTAAAAAATAACATGACAAAATTCTCTTAAGACAATCGTCATCCATCTATCATAGGGAAGGGCCACTACACTAAGACTACAACAAATACTAAAAAATGAAAATTTTATCCAGTTCAAAGGACTCCCCTTCGAAATAGAACTGAGGCCATAAACAAAAACCGAAGGGTGGGTGAGATATGCCCATTTTCAAAGATTTTCAAAAAGCACTTAATGGCATACTCACCCTTAACTAGCAAAATTCAGGAAGACACACACTCTCAGCGCACACTTAAAACCTTGCTATGTCCTCAGAGCAACTAAAATTAAAGATTAGATGAGAGTGAGAATTACTCCCTGAGGTCCTCTAGGGCCTAGCTGGAGCAGGTTCTTCAATTTGTGGGTTATATGACTCCACACTTAGAGTCAAACCATGCTCCTTAGCCTTCATTCCTGGTAATCAGACTTCCCTTTCTCTGCAAAAAAAAAAATAACAATAACACTATATATAAACAAGATATTTACATTTTTACAAGTTGGTTTTCCTCCCAACCAGCGCCTGATTTAACATCTCTTCATGACACAAGACCCCTCAATCATTTTACAAGAAAATTGAGGTCTTCTCTCTATCAAAGTTATCCTCATAATAGTGCTTCACCCTTTGGCCATTAACCAAAAATGTTCTGTCAAACATTAAGGGTTTCAACTCCTTGCACCGTGTGCATTCACATTCATAATCTAAAATGGCCCGACCACTTCATTCTCAACTTTCCCCTAAATAGATTCAACCTCAAGATGTACAATAAGACCAACTGCCCTGCTTGAAACACATGAGGTTGAATACGCCTATCATGCACTCTCTTGGTCTACTCCTTGTACATTTTTGCATTTTCTTATGCACTAAAGTGGAATTCATCAAGCTCATATAGTTGCAACACCTTTTCTCACCAGCAACTTCTAAATACACATTCAACTTTTGGATGGACCAATATGCTCAGTGTTATAGCTCAACCAGTAGATGACACACTTTCCCGAAAACTAACCTATATGGTGAAGTACCAATAGGAGTTTTGAAAGTTGTCCAGTAAGCCCATAGTGCGTCATCTAACTTGCTAGACCAATCTTTTTTGTTTGTGCTCACAGTCTTATCAAGAATTCTTTTGATTTCTTGATTTGACACTTCTACCTGTCCACTGGTTTGCGTGTGATAGGTTGTTGCTACCTCTTGCTTCACATTATACTTAACCAACAGATTATCTAAGAGTCGGGTGTAAAAGTGCATATCTTCATCACTAATGATGACTCTGGGCGTACCAAAATGGGTGAATATATTCTTCTTCAAAAATCGGGTCGCTACCTTTGCATCATTGGTCGGCAGTGCTACAACTTCCACCCACTTAGACACATAATCTACCACTACCAAAATACACCTATTTCCATTAAAGGGGATGAAAGGTCCCATGAAATAAATTCCCCATCAATCAAACACTTCCACTTTCATAATGCCTCTTTGAGGAATCTCTTTCCTGTTTGAACTACTCCCTGTTCTCTGGCAATTGTCACAAGATTTAGCAAAAAGATACACATCCTTGAACAGGGTGGGCTAAGAAAATCTATCTTGAAGGACCTTTGCTGCGATTATATCTCCCCTATGATGTCCACCATAAGGTGAATAATGAAAGCTTTCTAAAATCTGGTGTACTTCTCCCTCGGGAACACATTTTTGACCAATTGATCGGGGCCTATCTTGTACAAGAAGGGTTCATCCCATATGTAGAATCTATTATCATGAAGTAGTCTCTTTTTTCTATCTGGGTTACATTATGGGGATATACACCACTAACTAGAAAATTTACCATACAATTACCATGGCAGCTCCGAACTATGCATAACAAATAACTACTCGTCAGGGAAATTCTCCACAATGTTAGTCTCACAATCAATATGCTCTCTGTCCTCCAACCTAGATAGATGATCTGCCACCCGATTCTCTGTGCCCTTCATGTCTTTGATCTAAATGTCAAATCCTTGTAGTAATAGTATCCACCGAATGAGCTTTGGTTTAGCATCCTTCTTTGCAAACAAGTACCTAAGTGTAGCATGATTAGTATATACCACCACTTTTTTCCCACTAAATAAGCTCAAAATTTATCAAATGCATACACCACCGCTAACAGCTCCTTTTCGATCACAGTGTAATTCTTCTGGGTTGTATCTAATGATTTTCATGCATAGTAAATGGGCTGAAACCTCTTTCCTCCGTTCTACCCTAGAACAACTCCTATAGCAAAGTCACTGCCGTCATATATCACAATGAATGGTAATGACCAGTCTAGGGCAGTGATGATTAGAGATGTGGTCAACTTATCCTTCAATATGTAGAAAGCCTGCACACATTCTCTATTGAACTCAAACTTCACATTCTTCTCCAAGAGTTTACACATAGGATCTGCTATTTCAGAGAAGTCTTGGATGAACCTCCTCTAAAACCCAACATTTCCTAAAAAGTTGTGCACCCCTTTCATAGAGATAGGGGGTGGTAGTTTTTTAATGGCCTCAATCTTGGTCCTGTCGACCTCTACCTGCCTTTGAAATTTTATGACACAGGACTATCCCTTCACGTACCATGAAATGACACTTCTCCCAATTTAGCACAAGATTGGTCTTCTCACATCTGGCTAGGACAACATCCAAATGATTCAAACTATCATCAAAGTCTCTCCCATAGTCTGAGAAGTCATCCATGAATACTTCCATGAATTTCTCCACCATGTCTGTAAAAATGGCTAGCATGAACCTCTGTAATGTTCCTGGAGCATTACACAGTCCAAACGACATCCTGCGGAATGCAAAGGTACCGAAGGACAAGTAAAAGTAGTCTTCTCCTGGTTCTCCTGTGCGATAATGATCTGATTGTAACCTGAATATCCATCCAAAAAACAATAGTATTCATGCTCGGCTAACTTGTCTAACATTTGATCCAAGAAAGGAAATGGAAAGTGGTCCTTCCTAGTGGCTACATTAAGCTTTCGGTAGTCAATACAAATCCTCTACCCTATGACTATTCTCTGGGGTATTAATTCTGATCACGGGAAAAAATAGCATGCCCGAGATACGCTTTATGACTTAAATTAGTCTTGTTTATCTAAGCTTTTGTATACATTTTCATGTAATTTTATATGAAGTGAAGATATGTGCTAACCAACATGATTAGCCTTTGTTTTGTAGGTTTTGATGACTTTTGAGTAACTAATCCATGAGTTGGTGAAGTATAGGCTTGGAAACGGAATTAACATGCGAACGTCGGCAAAGAGGAGGCACAAAATAGCCCACCTGCGCGTCGGCAACGTGCCACGGCAGGCAGGCTGATCACAACAGCCCACCTGCATGTTGGCAATGTGCCACGGCAAGTTGGCTGCACGACCAAGAGGTTCCAACGCGCTGCCCAAGCAGCGTGACACGCTGCCAACGCGGCAGGGTGCTGCCGGGGCCAAATTCGGGTGATTGCCAGAGAGCTTCCACGTCCGTAGCGTGTCACGGAGGCAGTGCTCCACGATGCACTCCGTGACACGTTGCTTGTTATTCCGGGAAAAAGTCCCACTACTATAAATAGCACACTT
Organism: Datura wrightii; assembly: GCA_035772735.1. NCBI lineage: Eukaryota > Viridiplantae > Streptophyta > Magnoliopsida > Solanales > Solanaceae > Datura > Datura wrightii. The sequence continues at coordinate 39,311,446 of JASDFA010000019.1, forward strand.
AGGTTTATTTTTCAGAGGCAGACTTGGTGGAGCAAGGACGTGGGTTACAGGCAGTTGAGGGACGAAAAGTTCAGGATTTTTTCTCTCTTTCTTTCTTCTTTAACTCAATTGTTTGTATGATTAACACTCGTTTTATGATGATTAATCCATAAATGAGTGGCTAATTCCTTTCCTTGCTGAGGTTGTAAACAATTGTGATGAAATTTGATTATTGATTATCTGGTTTTTCATCTTTTCTTTCATGTTGTTCTATTAATTCTTGTTCTTACTGCATTGGTGTGTGGCCTACATTAATGTACATCTAAAAAGTCCGATTTCACTCGAGAGAGCACGAAATTAGAAAGTTGTGAATTAATAGGATATTGTTCTTTACTTGGTTTGGGAAAATTGAGTTTTGATGTGCATTCAGGATAGAAATATACCTGAAAGTCGTATTAGTCAATTTAGGAACCGGAATCGTATGGCTAGAACATGAATTGTATTTGATCACAGAAATGTAGACGGATGGTTCATGATTCTTAAGTGAGATTAAATACGAGAGTTTTAATCTCTTGGCAAATGTTCTTGGCTAGCAACAGGAAGAAAAGATTAACCAATATATGATGATAATCTGTTTCATTACATGTTCAGTTAACCTTAGCATGCTCTTATCCATAGTTCAGATTCAAAGTAGATAATTGTTCTTAGTTTTAGTATAAAATTTATCAAACAAACTATCAACTTTTTGGTTACGTTGTTGTCAACATATTTAGAGGTAAAATATAGTGGACTTGAGCAAATTGCACTTAACCCAAGTCTCTGTGGGATCGATATTTGGCTTACTAAAGCCACTTACTACTTGTTCGACCACGTGCACTTGTGTGTCGTTTTATATACCCATATAACACACTTGGGAAGATTTATATGCCCAAGTGATACTCAAAAGTACCATTTTCGCCTTGTTTATCTAGCAATGTGTATACATTTTCATGTAATTGGTAATAAAATGTGAATTTATACTAACCAACATGATTAGCATTGTTTTTCAGGTAAAATGTGATTTCGAGAAGCTAAAAGGCATGTTGGACGATATCGGAGTTGGACTTGGATGCGAGCAAGGAAAAGGCATTGGACAGCATGATTTAAAGGGGCTCCGCGATGGAGCCGTTGTTCGGTGCGTTTGTAGGGGTTAAAAACCGACACGCAAGTGCACGTGGTCAAACAAGTAGTATGTGGCTTTTGTAAGCCAAGTATCGAGGAGACTCTGGATAAGTGAAATTTGCTTAAATGTACTATACTATATCTCACTTCTAAATATGCTGACAACAACGTAACCAAAAAGTGAATAATTTGATTTATAAAATTTATAAATTTTATACTATAACTACTAACAAATATCTACTTTGAATTTAAATTATGGATATGAGCATGCCGAGGTTAAGAACATGTAATGAAACTGATTATAATCATACATTGGTTAATCTTTTCTTCCAATTGCTAGCCAAGAACATTAGCCAAGAGATTAAAACTCTCGTATTTAATCTCACTTAAGAATCATAAACCATCCGTCTACATTTCTGTGATCAAATGCAATTCATGACGTAGCAATACAATTCCGGTTCCTAAATTGACTAATACGACTTTCAAGTATATTTCTATCAGGAAAGCACATCAAAACTCAATTTTCCCAAATCAAGTAAAGAACAATAGCCTATTAATTCACAACTTTCCAATTTCGTGCTCTCTCGAGTGAAATCGGACTTTTTAGATATACATTAATGTCGGCCACAGACCAATGCAGTAGAAACAAGAATTAATAGAACAACATAGAAGAAAAAGATGAAAAACCATATAATTCAATAATCAAAATTCATCAAAAATGTTCATAACCTCAGCAAGGAAGGGAATTAGCCACTCATTTGTGGATTAATCATCCTAAAACAAGTGTTAATCATACAAACAGTTGAGTTAAAGAAGAAAGAAAGAGAGAAAAACCCTGAACTTTTCGTCCCTCAACTGCCTGTAACCCACGTCCTTGCTCCACCAAGTCTGAATTATGAAAAATAAGCTTAAGTGTTCTATTTATACTAGTGGAAATTTTTCCCGGAATAACAAGCAACGTGTCACGGAGTGCATCGCGGAGCACTGCCTCCGTGACACGGCGTGAACGCGGACCCTCACTGGAAATTGGGGGTCCGGGAATAAAGCACCAACGTGGCACGGCATGCAATGCGGAGGCTTGCCACCGTGCCATGGAGCTGTCGCGAGCCTCCACTGGAATTGATGCATTTTTCACCCTCCAGGCAGAATGCCTCCGCGATGGCAGCGTGACACGGCTCCATCGCGGAGCCCCTTTAATTGGTGCAGTCCAATGCTTTTTCCCTTGCTCGCATCCAAGTCCAACTCCGATATCATCCAACATGCATTTTAGCTTCCCGAAATCACATTTTTCCTACAAAACAATGCTAATCATGCTGGTTAGTATAAATTCACATTTTATTACCAATTACATGAAAATGTATACACATTGCTAGATAAACAAGGTGAAAATGATACGTTTGAGTATCACTTGGGCATATAAATCTGCCCAAGATCACTTACCCCACACTTAAATCCTTGTTCGTCCTCGAACAACAAACATACAATTCATGCAATTTATATCCCAACCTTCGCCACTATGGTGCGACAATTTGAGCTACGGTCATACCGATCATTCAATATTTCAAATCATCAAGAAAACATGCATGGTCTTAACAATGCAAGGACCTTCAATACATTGAGACTTCCTAGACTTTAAGAATCGACTCTCGATATCGGCAAACTCATGCAAATCAGCTAATCAAGATATTCGACACGAAAATCAATCTTTCATCAAGCATGTGCCCTCACAACTCAAGAGAATCTTCCCCTTTTTGCTCATGTGACACACAAACATTCAAGTAGGGGCATGTAAAAATAATTTCACTCTCTCTCCCAAAAGAATTCACATGCATCATGTCATGACCCATAAGCTTGCCCTTAGTGTATTACTCCACTAATATAAAGAAATGCAATGTAAGATCACGTAGGACTTTAATGGGTTATAATGGAAGCTATGGAACTAGTATATATTGGATTAGCCAATAATAGCCACTAGCATCCTTAAGCGCCTTTTCAACACATTCCCATCAACTCATGGACATTGTTTCTCTCTTTTCTTTTTTTTCATCATCCCATTCTTGATGATTTACTTTAGTATGGTCCATTTCATCAAGCACACTTGACACGAAAACAAAGGTTTTTCATGCACCTTCATTAGCATTTATTTATAGCAAGTGCACCTTCAACCTTTTCTTTTGTTTCCTCACTCTGCTTTTCTTTTTCTTTTCACCATTCTCACTCTTTGACACTTTGGGAAAATTATTTTCTCTTCTTAAGCGCTTAAGAGTTTTGTATAGACTTTACGGCTAATGAAAAGAAAGAATTACGCTCAGTTTATACTTTTGGGACAAAAGAAAGAAATAATAGGCTAAAGGCTCAATGGGCTGACTAGGGTATACAATCATATAAAGGAGAAGTATGACAAGAAAAAAATAGAAACTCTCAGTTAAAACAAAGAAATGCCTACATCCTTTCCTACATTACACCTCCTTCATTTCGTTTTGTACACACACCAGGCAAGTTCTAGACACTTCACAATAGCACGGAATAACAATACCTCACTTCACACTTTATGCACATGCTCGATTCAAGATGCATTCACAGACTCTTCAATCAGCTAATTACATGAATTCAAAATTAAGTCTCAATCACACCAAATCGAACTCTACAGCCTAGGTATCTCAACATATTTACAAAATTGCATGCTTTCATACGAATCACTTTTGTATTTTGAATACCAGTTACAACACGCAACCACATTTCACAACCATATAGTAACTACAGGTTCCGTGATGCAATCCACCAAAGGAAAAAACTGAAAATAAATTAAAATAACTACTCCTACCGACTACATTTCCCTTAAGACGGTCGTCATCCATCCATCATAGGGAACAATCACTAACTATGACGTCGGTTCAATGGGACCATTCTCGGTAAAAGAACCGAAAACAAACACCGAGAAACCCAAAAAAATAAAAATTGAAAAATTTTGCAAAGCATCGATCATTTCGATGGAAAAATTATTTACAAAATATTTTAATTATGAACAAAATATTTTCGCAAAATTTTAAAATTTTAAAATTATCGATCATTTCGATAAGCAAAAATATTTACAAAAATTTTACGGACTTAGCTGGCAACATCAACATTCCACAACACACACCAATTTCACAAATAATTACAAATATAGAAAAGTTTGCAATTCACAAACACAGGGAAGCATACATACAAAAATATAGAGGAAAGCATACAAGCAAACCAGCCCAGCCCAGCACCTAACTACTCCCCACCCCATACTTAAACCGAACACTGTCCCCAGTGTTCACAAAAATTTAAAAATCACAAAATTGGGTGGTGGAACTCCCTGATCAGTCAAAGTATTCCACTTCTTCATCAGGTGTTGCTGCCTCATCTCCCATGTCCGAGTTGCCTCCGTCGTCATCATCGGACTTCACATCGGAGTCCTCCCGACGTGTCTCCTCATCCGTGGGAACATCATCGTTAGTGGGCTCTACAAAGGCTGGCCCCACTCAGCATAGAGCCCTGGCATTCTCGCCAAACGGGTAATCCAGCTCGAGCTGCCATAGCTCCTCCTCCGTGGCTGGTCTCCCACCGATCCTGAGTTGGAGCATTTGCATTCCAAACATCCGCGCCATGTACTAGTCATCACGAGCATGTCGCTCGCCAAGTGTCAGCACTGGCCCGTGGGTGGTGTCGGGGGCCTTAGTTTTGGTCACATCCAAGGCCCGCCGCTCCAACTGCGGGATATAATCCAAAGCCTCTTCCTCGACGTCGAGGCCCCGGAGAAAGGTGGTAAGTAGTCCACCGAACCCATACCTGTGGCCCTGGTGTAATTGGGCTCTCTTCATGGCGGATATGTTGACCGCCCCAACATTAATCTCCAGCCCTTTCATCAGGGCATACACCAGGCAAACACGGTCCCGGGTCACATCAGTCATGTGTACCCCCGGGATTAGGCACGAGCAGACTATCTTCAGCCAGATTCGGGCTTCCCTATTCATTTGAGAATATGGCAGAGTCTGGTGGTAGCCCCTTTCTTTATGTCTGCTCCATCAAGCTGTGGATCGAGCCCCACACAATGTGCGTCTGATATCGGCATACGGTGGGATAATATTCAGCTGGCGGAGAACGTGGTCGTCTGTGTCCCGCGCTCCAATGATGGCATTTAGCTGTTGGGGTTCCAGAGTGACTATCTGCCCTCTGATCTTGATGGTGTGGCTTCTGATTGCCGGGTTCCAATTAGCATAGAACTCCCGGACCAAGTGTAGGTTGCATTCCTTGGGCTCCTGAAATATGAAGCTGAGCCCAGCTGCCTCGATCCGTTGAACTATTCGGGGGAACTCCTGTGCTAATGGTTCCCGTGCTATATGCTCCTCGGGGAAGTATTTGTTCTCTTTGTGTTTAGCATACCACTTCTTCCCCTCATCAGTCACCCATCTCGTTCCGTATTGGTGGCGCTGGCCGCGTGGAACTGCTGGTGCAGCTGGGACTACTGTGCCCAGTCTAAGTCTTTTCCTCCCGGTGCCTGAAGTTGATGCACCCTTACCTTTATCTTTCCTGCTTGCCATTTTGTCTGTCAACACAAGTAAACAATCGCAATGTCAAGCTAAATGAATATTAACTTCGGCTAAGGTTGAGTTACGATAAGTTTACCCCACACTTAGTCCTTAGCTACAGTTGCAATACTACGACAAGAATAACTTTATTTACACCAAAATAACCAGCTATACAATTCATGCTTAGTGCGTTCACAAAGAAAAATTCGACGGTATAACCTCTGCGTACTACTCAGACTTCGTACAGCTAATCCCAATCACTACCATCGCTAGCAATTCAACCATCGCACTTAGCAGAGAGAAACAACGAAACAAAAACAACAACAAAAATTCTATATACATGAACCTATACAACCAACCCAATTTGAACAAATTTCAACATTTTCCCCAAAACCCGAGAATTCGTCGTCTATTAACATGCAAACAATTTTTACAATGACTTATCTCATTCAATACGTACACCCCGACATATATTTCACAAATTCAACACATTACCAATTTCAATTTCAAGAACCAAGCCCTAGAATCGAATTTCGCAATCAAATTCAAATAATTCATGCAATCGACAAGTTCAAATGATCATTACAATATTTCGAACTTTTATCAATCAATAAATAACTCGAATTCATGATAAATTTCGACTTAGGGTGATTTATCTCACCTCCCATGCTTAATTTCGAATAAAATTGACAAAAACTTAAGAGATAATCGGAAAACATACCTCGAAGTTGAAGAACCGAAGAAAACTTGGTAATTCTTTGCCTTAAGCCGTGGCACATTGGTGGGGAAAGGATTTTAGGATGTTTGGTCGCTGAGGAGAACAAGAATGGGGGAAAAAGGGGAGAAATCGGGGTTTAAAATGTAGAAAAACAAGCGGGTCACCCGACAACCCGATGTGACCCGTCACAATTTATATGGCAACGTGTCACGGAGTGCATCGCGGTGCACTGCCTCCGTGACACGGAGCCATCGCGATAGCTTACTGGAAATTTTGAAATTTCTAGATTACACCTCAACGTGTCACGGAGGGTAACGCGGAGGTCCTCCTCCGTGACACGGAGCTATCACCCCATCTCACTATCTTCAACATTTTAGTAATTTTTTCATACCTCGCTTTTTCCTTCACGATTCCGTGCACATTTTTCTCCGTTTGACCTGAAAATCCTCTCACTAAACAAAATTGGTTAGAATAATAGGTTTCCCCTAACTAAAAATAAAAAATACTAACTAAATTTTTTTTTTCTAATCAAAGAAAAAGAAGAAGAACAATCTATTTACACTTTACAAAATGAAAGAAAAAAACAAATTTTCACGGGTTGCCTCCCATGCAGCGCCTGGTTTACCATCTCGGCTCGACGTCCTTTACGCTCAATTGTCCACTAGGGTGATGGACGATTTCTCACGATCATTGTCCTCCCCCCAGTAGTGCTTACACCTATCCGGTGGTCTTCCCATCAACTCTCGGAAATCATTCATTTGCTTAGCATTACCATGATCAATTACATTGATCACCGAGAGTTCTTCATTCACCATCGGGAGCTTGGGTGCTTTGTACACATCGAACACCTCTACCTTTTCATGTGCTCGCATTGTAAGTTGACCCGCAGCTACGTCGATTAATGCTTTCCCGGTTGCCAAGAAGGGTCGTCCCAAAATAAATGGGACTTCTGCGTCTGGTTCAAAATCCAGAACAATAAAATCTACCGGGAAAATTAGGGAGCCCATTTGCACTAGAACATCCTCAACAATGCCATCCGGCCTAGCTAAGGATCGATCTGCCAACTGCAAGATTACAGTTGTAGGTCTAGGACTCCCTAGACCCTACTTTCTGAATACCGAAGATGGCATCAGATTTATGCTCGCTCCCGGGTCACACAATCCACGAGCTCGGATGCTCTGCCCAATAGTAAGCTGGATAGTAAAACTTCCAGGGTCTTTTAGCTTCGTGGGCAGTCTATTTTGGATCCGGGAAGTGCACTCCTCCGTCAAAGCCACCGTGGCATACTCAGTCAAGCGACTTTTGTTGGCCATGATGTCTTTAATGTATTTGGCATATTTAGGCACTCCCTGCAAGACATCAACAAGAGGTAAGTTAACATGTACCTGTTTAAGCACCTCCATGAATTTCTTGAAACACGCCTCCTCTTTGTGTTTCTTGAGTCGTTGAGGGAACGGGGGTGGAGGTCTTTCTGATTCAACTTCATTGGTCTTCCCCTTTCCGAACTTTGCTTCCCCTCAACTTCTGCTGCTCCCGAGTTTTGAGGTGGTCTTTCTGGTTCCACCTCCTTCAGCTGCAAACCACTCCTTGTGGTCACTGCATTTACCTGCTTCGGATTCAGATCCATGTCGCTCGGCAGTCCTACTCTGGGCCTTGTATTTTGGGCACTAGAAAATTGCCCAAATTGATACTCAAGAGCCTTGGTCGCTAACTGGTTATTTTTCACTTCGGCTACCAATTTAACATAGTCAGCCTGCAATTGCGCTTGATTAGCGATCATGGACTTGAACATCTCCTCAATGCTGGGTGATGGTGGTGGAGGAGGGGCATTGTTATTTCTGAATTGAGATTGGTAGTTCTGTTGCCCTCCTTGATTCCTTTGCATTCCCTGACCTGAACTTTGGCCTTGATGGTTGTCGCTACCCCATGAAAAATTTGGATGGTTCCTCCAATTTGAATTGTAGCCACTACCATACTGCTGATGATTTCTTTGTGCATTACCCACAAAGTTAATCGAATCAGGATTTGCTCCACAACACTCAGCTGAGTGCTCACTGCTTCCACACACTTCACACCACATTTGATGGACTGCATTAACTGGAGCTGACGGCTGGTTCAAAGTCATGTTGCTGAAGTGGTTGTTCAATTGATTCTGCAAGGCAGCTATCTGTGCAGCGATAGCTGTAAATCCATCCACTTCAAGCACTCCTGCTGCTTTCCTTGCTCCACCTCGTGATGAATCAGCATTCCATTCTGGATTGCCCTGTGAAATCCGGTTTAACAAGGTGTACAGCTCCTCATAAGTCTTTTCCAGCGCTTGCCCTCCAGCTGCTGAATCTAGCAAAATTTTGGTATGGGGTTCCAAACCCTCAATAAATGTGTGCACCAACACGTCATTGGACTGATGATGATGAGGATAGTCCCGCAACATGGATTAAAATCTTTCCCAGGCTTGATATAAATTTTCTCCCTCCCTCTGTTTGAAACTTAGAATTTGACTTCTAAGTCTTGCTGTTTTGCCAGAGGGAAAAAACCTTATCAAGAACTTCTGTGCAAGATCATCCCACGTTGAAATAGAATATGGTGGCTCAGCTTTCAACCACCTCTTGGCTTCACCGAGTAATGAGAACGGAAATAATGTAAGCCGAACATAATCAGGTGACACTCCAGCGGGTATATAAGTGTCACTTATCTCCAAAAAGTTTTGGAGATGCTGTTGTGGGTCCTCATGAGGGAGACTGGCAAATTGCCCGCTTGTATGCAACAATTGCACCATATTTTGCTTTAGTTCAAATCTCCCTCCAGGCTCTGGTTTGCGGATACTGGATGTAACATTGTTGGCATGTGGGATTGCCACCTCACGAACCGGCCTTGCTGCTGCTTCTTCGGGCACTAACACTGCCCTCACAACCGGTGGATTTTGTTGCTCCATAATAGTCTGTCTGAGCAACTGCAGCTTCCTTTATAGAGCTTCTCTCCATTTACTATTAAATATACGTTCAGGCTCTATATAAGATTCCACCAGCTCTTTGTCTCTTGCCAGTGTTCACAGCAATTAAGTCTGCAAAATACAGGCTAAGACCAAGTTGTCAACACTTAAGAAAATAAAATAAAAATATAGTAAATTTACACTTAATACAATTTCACCAATTGCCTAGTCTCCCCGGCAACGGCGCCAAAAACTTGTTCGGTGCGTTTGTAGGGGTTAAAAACTGACACGCAAGTGCACGTGGTCAAACAAGTAGTAAGTGGCTTTAGTAAGCCAAGTATCGATCCACAGAGACTCTGGATAAGTGAAATTTGCTTAAATATACTATACTATATCTCACTTCTAAATATGCTGACAACAACGTAACCAAAAAGTGAATAATTTGATTTATAAAATTTATAAATTTTATACTATAACTAGTAACAAATATCTACTTTGAATTTAAACTATGGATATGAGCATGCCGAGGTTAAGAACATGTAATGAAACTGATTATAATCATACATTGGTTAATCTTTTCTTCCAGTTGCTAGCCAAGAACATAAGCCAAGAGATTGAAACTCTCGTATTTAATCTCACTTAAGAATCATAAACCATCCGTCTACATTTCTGTGATCAAATGCAATTCATGACGTAGCAATACAATTCCGGTTCCTAAATTGACTAATACGGCTTTCAAGTATATTTCTATCAGGAAAGCACATCAAAACTCAATTTTCCCAAATCAAGTAAAGAACAATATCCTATTAATTCACAACTTTCCAATTTCGTGCTCTCTCGAGTGAAATCGGACTTTTTAGATATACATTAATGTCGGCCACACACCAATGCAGTAGAAACAAGAATTAATAGAACAACATAGAAGAAAAAGATGAAAAACCATATAACTCAATAATCAAAATTCATCAAAAATGTTCATAACCTCAGCAAGGAAGGGAATTAGCCACTCATTTGTGGATTAATCATCCTAAAACAAGTGTTAATCATACAAATAATTGAGTTAAAGAAGAAAGAAAGAGAGAAAAAACCCTGAACTTTTCGTCCCTCAACTGCCTGTAACCCACGTCCTTGCTCCACCAAGTCTGAATTATGAAAAATAAGCTTAAGTGTTCTATTTATACTAGTGGGAATTTTTCCCAGAATAACAAGAAACGTGTCACGGAGTGCATTGCGGAGCACTGCCTCCGTGACACGGCATGAACGCGGACCCTCACTGGAAATTGGGGGTCCGAGAATAAAGCACCAACGTGGCACGACATGCAACGCGGAGGCTTGCCACCGTGCCACGGAGCTGTCGCGAGCCTCCACTGGAATTGATGCATTTTTGACCCTCCAGGCAGAATGCCTCCGCGATGGCAGCGTGACACGGCTCCATCACGGAGCCCCTTTAATTGGTGCAGTCCAATGCTTTTTCCCTTGCTCGCATCCAAGTCCAACTCCGATATCATCCAACATGCATTTTAGCTTCCCGAAATCACATTTTACCTACAAAACAATGCTAATCATGCTGGTTAGTATATATTCACATTTTATTACCAATTACATGAAAATGTATAAACATTGCTAGATAAACAAGGTGAAAATGATACGTTTGAGTACCACTTGGGCATATAAATCTGCCCAAGATCAGCCGTGTCACGCTGCCATCGCGGAGGCATTCTGCCTGGAGGGTGAAAATTCACCAAATTTCCAGTGATGGTCCGCGTTTGCTCCGTGGCACGGAGCCAGTGCTCCGCGATGCACGCCGTGCCACATTGAGCTTGAATTCCCGGACCCCCAGTTCCAGTGAGGGTCCGCGTTCATGGCGTGTCACGGAGGCAGTGCTCCGCGATGCACTCCGTGACACGTTGCTCATTATTCCGGGAAAAATTCCCACTAGTATAAATAGAACACTTAAGTTCATTTTTCATAATTCAGACTTGGTGGAGCAAGGACGTGGGTTACAGGCAGTTGAGGGACGAAAAGTTCAGGGTTTTTTCTCTCTTTCTTTCTTCTCTAATTCAATTGTTTGTATTATTAACACTCGTTTTATGATGATTAATCCACAAATGAGTGGCTAATTCCCTTCCTTACTGAGGTTATGAACACTTGTGATGAATTTTGATTATTGATTATATGGTTTTTCATCTTTTTCTTCCATGTTGTTCTATTAATTCTTGTTCTTACTGCATTGGTGTGTGGCCTACATTAATGTACATCTAAAAAGTCCGATTTCACTCGAGAGAGCACGAAATTGGAAAGTTGTGAATTAATAGGATATTGTTCTTTACTTGGTTTGGGAAAATTGAGTTTTAATGAACCTTCAGGATAGAAATATACCTGAAAGTCGTATTAGTCAATTTAGGAACCGGAATTGTATGGCTAGAACATGAATTGCATTTGATCACAGAAATGTAGACGGATGGTTCATGATTCTTAAGTGAGATTAAATACGAGAGTTTTAATCTCTTGGAAAATGTTCTTGGCTAGCAACAGGAAGAAAAGATTAACCAATTTCTGATGATAATCGGTTTCATTACATGTTTGTTTAACCTCAGCATGCTCTTATTCATAGTCCAAATTCAAAGTAGATAATTGTTCTTAGTTTTAGTATAAAATTTATAAAACAAAATATTAACTTTTTGGTTACGTTGTTGTCAGCATATTTAGAAGTAAAATATAGCATACTAGAGCAAATTGCACTTAACCCAAGTCTCTGTGGGATCGATACTTGGCTTACTAAAACCATTTACTACTTGTTCGACCACGTGCACTTGCGTGTCGTTTTATTTACCCATATAACACACCCGAACAAGTTTTTGGCGCCGTTGCTTGGGACTTGGCAATTAGTGAATTTGTTTTAAGTGTAAATTTACTATTTTTTTTAGTGCTGACAACTTGGTCTTAGTGTTTGTTTTAATTCTTTTTTGTATCTTATTTTATTTTTCTTCTTTTTTGGATACCCTTATTGACATGACATCGTGGAATACAAATGGTATAAATGGTGGATACTCATATTTTAGCGAATCTTGTCTGAATTGCGGAGGACACTACTCGTGGAAACACTGTAACACGTGCAATATATGTGGTGGTCAAGATGGCCATTGGGATGGCTGTCCGAATGCATATTCCCCTTCCCCAAGCCCCTACTATGATCCTTCTGTTGTTTTTCCTTAATATAGGAATGCTGAAAATGAGGACTTGGGACGCCAAGCTCGAATAGAAGACATGCTGAAACAACTCCTGGAGCAATCAGAAGCAATGAAGGAGGCGATGGCAATATTGAGAATTCAGCAAGAAGAGAATGCAGAGGCTCTAGAAAGGATGAGCGTCAAATTCACGGAGATGATTGCTGAGGCTGAAGCTTGTGATAAATTGCAGGTGACAGTTTTAGTCGATATTCAAGAGGAACTACAAGAGGAAGACAAGGGTGAATTTTTTGATGAAGCCCAACAATTAGAATCTCTTGAGTGTCCCCGTGATGGGCTCACACTTATGGAAAATCCATTTATGGAAGAAGAGATAGAGTATCCCCCATTTGACATTAATGGAGAGATAGATGTCGATGCTGAGAAAGTGTTTACAAGTAAGGAGGTCAAGCACAATGCAGTTTCAGAGTTGAGGTTTATTGGACCACACTTGAAGCATTTTTCGACATTAAGTTTGGTTGACAACATAGAAATAGAGTCTTCCAAGCTTATAGAGAAATGTCTAGAGGAGGATCAAGCCCCGTATATTTTGAAATTTGCTAACTCAGAGAGACAAAATGACTTCGCTTACTTAAGGGCCAATAGGTTCAAAAGGCAACATCTACTGCTTGGTCCTTACAATTTTTCACCACCACCCCTGGAGCATAAGAGGAAATTAGAGAAGAAATTAGGGGTGAGATTCATATCCTCAAGGTGGAGGAAAAAGCGGTGAAACTGGATACGTCGTGCCGCGACGTAAAATTAGGCCCTGCTTGGGAGGCAACCCAAGGGTACCATTTTAATTTCTTGCATTTAAGTTGATTTTATTTATTTTTCATCTTGTGTTGTTTTGGTGGAAAGTTAAGCACAGATGGAGGGGAAGTCTGAGTACCCGTGGAGGAGGAAGCTAACAAGCATGGAAGAGAAAAAGTGTGGGGTCGAACACCCACTTGTTCAAAGTTGAAGAAAGGCATGTTGTTATCTAGGCCTAAAGGCCTCAGGGAGTATTTCTCATCCTTTAATTGTTATTTTGATGCTATGAGGACATAGCATGATTTAAGTGTGGGGTGAGGGAAATTTATGGAAAATTTCAAAATTTTTGTGCTTAACGAGTGTTTGGTGGATGTAATGCTTGTGTGCAATTTGTGAGAAAATTGAAAATTGTTGGGAGTCAAGCATGAATTCATCACCTGTTGGTTTTTCTTTTCGGTTCTTTTCCGACGGGTGGTATTTGAACCGAAGAATAAATTTTTTTTTCTTTATTTTCTTTGTCTATATATAATGTTTTTTAGTCATAGTTAGTGACTGTTTTTGATGGATGGATGACGACCGTCTTGAGGAAAAATTAGTCGGTAGGTGTTGGGTTTTTGAAACCATAACTAATTGGTGCTTGATGTTCTTGTTATGTGCTATACGTGATTGTAAGAGGCAAGTATGTTCAGTGTGAAGCATGCAAGTGTATAACTTTATTTGAGACACTTAGGCTCTTGAATTTGACTCAATATGATGGAAGCTTATTCTGAATTCTTGTGATTAGCTGAGTAAGAGTCTGCTGAATGTGTCTTGAATTGAGCATGTGCCATGAGTGTAAGGTTTTTGAGTATTCTGTGCTATTATGAAATGTCTAGAACTTGCCTGGTGTGTATATAAAACGAAATGAAGGATGTGATTGTAGGAGATGATTTAGGCAATTCTTTGAATGAACCAAACTTTTATCCCTCATTATACCTACCTTGAAAAATTAATCCTAGTTAACCTCATTGAGCCTTGAGCCTATTCTTTGACAGCTGAAACATAAGCTTAATCCCTTTTTTTTTTCATTAGCCTTGAAATTGAACCAAAACTCCTAAGCGCTTAAAGGAAAAATCCGAAAGAGTAAAGGAGTGAGAAGAATGAAAAAGAAGGGAAAGTAGCAATTGTAAGAGTTGAGAAAGGTCGAGGGTGCACTTGTTTGAATATGGGTGAGTATTAGTAGGGAGTAAGAAAATAAATAAATGAAAAGTTACTTATAAAACTCCTTACTAATAAGCTAAAAGTGCCTAAAGAAATGCGGGAACAAAAGAGGATAAAGAAAGATGAAAAGAGAAAAAGGTGAAGTGCAGGAAGGGAAGTTTGTAATGATGGCGTGATGTATTAAAAGCGCTTAGGAAAGATAGTCACTATTACTGATCATAATAGTACTTACCCGCACCTGAGTTACATTACAACCTAAAAAGTCCTACTTGATCTTACATTCATACATCCTTAAATTAGTGGAATAAAACACTAAGGGCAAGCTTATGGGTCATTACATGATGCATGTGAATTCTTTGTGAGAGTGAGTGTAATTCTATGCATGTACCCACACATGTTGTGATATAAAAATTGTTTTTGCGTGTGAAATTGGGTAACTCTCTTTCCGTGAGGGGAACATGTTGAATGAAGGATATAATTCATGTGGGATTTCTTAATCAGTTGATTTGCATGAGTTTGCTAAGATTGAGAGTCGATTCTTGAGGTTAAGAAGTCTTAGTATAGTTGTACTTCATTTCAATGATCAAATCAGGCATGCTCTATTTTTAGCTTGTATCTTACGTAATCATTGTAGCCGTAACTTGAATTATCTTGCTAAATTAGTTATGTGGGAGTCTCCATATGTATGAGATGTAAAAAGTTGTTCGAGGACGAACAAGGCTTTAAGTGTGGGGTTGTGATCACGGGCAAAAATAGCATGCCCGAGATAAGCTTTATGACTTAAATTAGTCTTGTTTATCTAAGTTATTGTATACATTTTCATGTAACTTTATATGAAGTGAAGATATGTGCTAACCAACATGATTAGCCTTTGTTTTGTAGGTTTTGATGACTTTTGAGTAACTAATCCATGAGTTGATGAAGTAGAGGCTTGGAAACGGAATTAACACGCGAACGTCGGCAAAGAGGAGGCACAAAACAGCCCACCTACGCGTCGGCAACGTGCCACGGAAGGCAGGCTGATCACAACAGCCCACCTGCTCATTGGCAACGTGCCATGACAGGTTGGCTGCGTGACCAAGAGGTTCCAACGCGCTACCCAAGTAGTGTGACACGCTGCCAACGCGGCAGGGTGCTGCCGGGGCCAAATTCGGGTGATTTCCAGAGAGCTTCCAAGTCCGTAGCATGTCACGGAGGCAGTGCTCCGCGATGCACTCTGTGACACGTTGCTTGTTATTCCGGGAAAAAGTCCCACTACTATAAATAGCACACTTAGGTTTATTTTTCAGAGGCAGACTTGGTGGAGCAAGGACGTGGGTTACAGGCAGTTGAGGGACGAAAAGTTCAGGGTCTTTTCTCTCTTTCTTTCTTCTTTAACTCAATTGTTTGTATGATTAACACTCGTTTTATGATGATTAATCCACAAATGAGTGGCTAATTCCCTTCCTTGCTGAGGTTGTGAACAATTGTAATGAAATTTGATTATTGATTATCTTGTTTTTCATCTTTTCTTCCATGTTGTTCTATTAATTCTTGTTCTTACTGCATTGGTGTGTGGCCTACATTAATGTACATCTAAAAAGTCTGATTTCACTCGAGAGAGCACGAAATTAGAAAGTTGTGAATTAATAGGATATTGTTCTTTACTTGGTTTGGGAAAATTGAGTTTTGATGTGCATTCAGGATAGAAATATACCTGAAAGTCGTATTAGTCAATTTAGGAACCGAAATCGTATGGCTAGAACATGAATTGCATTTGATCACAGAAATGTAGACGGATGGTTCATGATTCTTAAGTGAGATTAAATACGAGAGTTTTAATCTCTTGGCAAATGTTCTTGGCTAGCAACAGGAAGAAAAGATTAACCAATTTATGATGATAATCAGTTTCATTACATGTTCGGTTAACCTTAGCATGCTCTTATCCATAGTTCAGATTCAAAGTAGATAATTGTTCTTAGTTTTAGTATAAAATTTATCAAACAAACTATCAACTTTTTGGTTACGTTGTTGTCAGCATATTTAGAGGTAAAATATAGTGGACTTGAGCAAATTGCACTTAACCCAAGTCTCTGTGGGATCGATACTTGGCTTACTAAAGCCACTTACTACTTGTTCGACCACATGCACTTGCGTGTCGTTTTATATACCCATATAACACACCGAACAAATTCATCCCTCTTATTATGTACCACCGTCATCCCACCCTTTTTTGGAACACACTGAACTAGGCTCACCCATTGTTTGTCCGAAATCAGGTAGATGGCGCCTGCATCTAGCCACTTTATTATCTCCTTTTCACTACCTCCTTCATGATTGGGTTTAGTTGACGTTGATGTTCAACACTAGGTCTTGCTCCCTCTTCAAGCGATATCTTATGCGTGAAAAAAGGAACTACTTATTCCCTTTATATCAGCTATTGTCCATCCAAGAGCCGTCACCCGACGCCTTTGCACTTCCAGCAACCTATCAACTTGTTCATCAGACAACAAAGCAGATATTATCACATGTAGTGTTTTATCACTGCCTAGAAAGGCATACTTCAAGTGCATAAGTAAAGGTTTCAATTCAAGAACTAGTGCTTTATCAAAGGATGGCTTTGGCTTTTTCCAAGTCGAAGGTTTTTCAAGTATCTCTAACGGACCTTCCCTACTAACATGGGGGCTAATGGAATCCAGGACTGCTAAGTATTCAATCTTCTTTGAGCTATCGCCTTGTTCTTTCTCATACACCAATGCTTTCCCGAGTGGATCCTCTTATGATAAATATTGTTTTAAGGCCTTAGTAGACATTTACGACTCTACTTTCACAGTGGCCTTAATCTCCTCATAATGGGGTGGAAATCTTGATGCCCTTATCACATTGAAAACTGCTTCCTAATCATCCACAATCATTGACAATATACTCGATCTGACCTTATGACAGCATCGGCGGTAGCTAAAAATCCTCTCCCTAAAATGAAGGGAGTTGTTGCATCAGCTTCATAATGTAGGATTATGAAGTCCACTTGAAGCATGAAAGGTACCACATTTATCAAGACATCTTCTATTATTCCATCAGGATAGGCCAGAGATCGGTCTGCAAGTTGCAGAGTCACTATGGTAGGACATGGTTTACCTGGTCCCAAAGTTTTGAACAGGGATGCAGGCATCAAATTGACGCTCGCACCCAAATGACATAAGGCTGAACCAACTTACTTGTCTCTGATCACCACAGGAATGGTGAAGCTCCTGGGGTCCTTCAACTTTTTAGGAATTTTGTTTTGAACCTAAGAACTGCACTCTTTTATAAAAGCCACAGTTTCAAATTTTGTTAACCTTCTCTTATTGTCCACAATGTTCTTCAGGTACTTAGCATATTTTGGAAACTTCCTGCAAAAGCTCCACTAAAGGAATGTTAACTTGTACTTGCTTCAACAAGTCAAGAAACTTTCTGCAAGTTGTGTCCTCCTTCTTCTTTGTAAACCTCCGCGTGAATGGGCGCAGTGGTCTAGCTACTACAACTTTTGGTTGTGAGTTTCTTGACTCAATGACCTCACTCTTGGACTTCACAACTTGTTCATCATCATCCTTCTTTTCTCTAGGGATCACCTCACCCAGCTTTTTACCACAGCGCAAAGAGATTGCGCTCACATTTTCCTTGGGATTCATCTCGGTGTTACTCAAAAGTTCTCCTTTCGATTTGTTCGTCTGTTTTAGGGCCAATTATCCCATCTGCATCTCAAGCTCATAGATGGACTTTTACACCTTGTTTACCACCTAAGTCTGTTGCACCATCCATTGCTTCATCTTCTCCTCAAGAGAACTGCTCAGCTGCTGTCCTTGAGGCCTTGGATAACTATTTTGGGGCCTTTGGAAGTTTTGGTTCCCTCCCCATGGGAGATTTATTGCATTCTGGTACCCCGAATTATAGCCATTACTTGCAAAACCTCCATCACAATTCTGTTGTCCCACAAAAAATACAAGTTTGAGATTAAGTGGACAACCTAAATATGCATGACCTTCTCCGCATGCTTCACATGACCGTGGTGGAGTCTGCACTTAATGCACCTGCTGTACTTGGCTTCCTGCTAGTGTGGTCACAAGTTTGCTAATCACATTCACCAGCTGGCTAATGTCTTCTCTGATTGCTGTAACACCATCCACCTCAAGCATCCTTGGCACCTCAGCTACTGCAAGTCTTCTGCCTGAGTCTTGATAATCCTGACTCCTCGCTGACATGAGGTTCAGAAGAGCCTCAATTGCAACATGCTTAGTCCCGCTTATGGTGTCAAATCAATACGTTCTAAGAAGAAAGATTGGAATATCAATCTCATCGAGATCATCAATCTCATACCAAATCCCATCAATCAAATCACTTTTTTGAGAAATTCGAGACATCTAAGTCATACAAGTAAAGAAATCTATTCGTTGATAAGAAAAATAAAAAACGTGAACGGGGATTGGATTGATGATAAAATAGATTCCTGAGTCGCGAACAATGATTCGATTGATGATGAAGAAAGAGAATTCTTGGTTCAGTTCTCCACCTTAACGACAAAAAATAGAATTGATCAAATTCTATTGAGTCTGACTCATAGTGATCATTTATCAAAGAATGACTCTGGTTATCAAATGATTGAACAACCAGGAGAAATTTACTTATGATACTTAGTTGACATTCATAAAAGGCATCGAATGAATTATGTGTTCAATCCATCCTGTTTAGCGAAAAGATGGATATTCCTTGCTCATTATTAGACAATCACTTATTTATAAACTTCGTGTGGGGAAAATAGTTTTCATTTCCCATCTCATGGAAAACTCTTTTTTCTTTGCTTAGCCTTATCCCCCTATAGAGGTATTTTAGTGACACGTTATATAGGAACTGGACGATCCTATTTGGTCAAATACCTAGCGACAAACTCCTATGTTCCTTTCGTTATGGTATTTTAAACTATACATATGCGGTAGCATCAAGAAAGATCTTTGACTCAGGCTTCAGACCCTCTATAAAGTTGTGCCCAATTATATTCTTAGGCTGCATGTGGTGCGGACAATCTCTAAAATAGCCCTTCTAACATTCCCACCTGATCTAAGGTTTCACCATCTTTCTACATAAACTTGGAGATCTTCCTTCTCAACTCCTTGGTTCTCCATGAAGAGAAAAACATGTTGATGAATTTGCTGGAAAGAGTCTCCCATGTGGTGATGGAACCTAGTTGCTCAATTTGAAGCCACTCCTTGGCTTCACCCATCAATGAGAATGGAAACAATGTCAGCTTAACATATACACGTTCTGGTAGTGGAACTCGCTCAGCTCCACGAACGTCATCAGATTCCTGTGGGTATCCTCATGCGGCTTGCCCTGATATTGACAAGTGTTTTGGACCACCTGCATGGTCCCTTCCTTTAGCTAAAAGTTCCTAGTGATAGCCGTCTTGATGATCACTTTAGAAGCATTCTCCAAGTTCAGCCTAGCAAAGTTCAACACTGGAACTCTCTCTTGATTGTTGTCCTATACCTACTCATTTTTCTCCATGATTAACCTTCGAAAGATTCTCTCAATTTTGGGATCAAGATAAGGCAAAAGTGATTTTTGACTTCTCATACTTGTCATACACAGAGCACACAACCCTATAAAATTCACAAAAACAAAAAAAACAAACATAAAATACATAATAGCGGAATAATATCCTAAACTACAAATGATCAATATTCAAGTCCCCCACAACGTCATCAAAAACTTGATATTGCCCAAGTGCACGCAAGCGCACGTGGTCATCAACTAATATAGGACTGGAAGCCCCGATTATCGTACCCATGAAGACTTGTTAGTTCAATCTTTATATGGTTTTTACATTATTTTTCTATTCTAACAGAACAATTGAAATGGGAAATGGTTTGGGAAATTAAACTATTAAAATCATTAAATGTAAAACTAACTAAAGCGGGTGCTAGCTTGGTTTTACTTCGATGATGATGAAAATCTAGGGAGATAGCACTTGTTTGGTTTCAAGTTATGTTTTCAAGATGTGATTACACTGGAATGATTCTTCCTATGGTTTCTAGTTGCAAGTTACTATCCTATTCCTTGCCACTATCCCTAGCATCCAAGAACTATTTCATGAATCCTAACGCCTATATCCCTATGGTCGCAACAGAAACATGAAATGACGATTATGCCTACTTGTATTTCAGCTAAAAAGGGTTGAAAGGTATATCCCTATCCTCATCAACAACTTATATCCTCTCACCAATGGGTACAAGGGTCTTTAAATTCTTGTTCTATATTTATCTTTAACCCTTTCGATTCCTCTTCCCAAGTTCAACCGAAAGCCAACAGATTTACTTATAAGGTCATCAATCTCATAAATAAGCAAATAAAATAAGTAAATACAAACAACCATAACGAAGAATTGAAACTAGATTAAATCAGTCTTTTAAACAATCAACCATCCACCATGGCCAAAATCTAGAGTATGAGTTTAGCCACTCATAGACAAGTTGAAAAACGAATCTTAATCATCATCATTCAAGAGTAAAGCAATAAAGAAGAGAAGAAACCTATTGTAGAACTTGTCTTCCTTCCAAACGGCTTACAAGCCTCTATAAATGAAATACAGACTATAAAAATGATCAAAATATGATTAACAAATGCCCTAGAGGATATATTTATAGTTGAGTCTTCAAATGACGCTTCTTCTCTCCAATACTTAGCTTTAAAATCAGCAATTTTAGCTACGGAATAGGTCTGGAGCACCGCCCCACCTATCTCACCACAGAATTAGTCAAATTTCCTCTGAAGAGTAGCTTTGGGAAAGACGTGGTGTGCCGCCCCACTTATCTCACCAAGGACTTAGCCAATTTTCTGCACTTCTAACACCTATGGTGTGCCACTCTCACCATAGAACTAGAGTGTTAATTAGTAAAATTTCTGAACATTTGGGCCATCTAGCGCGTGGCTCCCTCTATCTCACCAAAATTATGGGAATTTTCTCTAAGTCTAGAATGCTCTGGGCTCCATGCCCTCCATCTTGCTAAGATGTTGAATGAACATCCTTTGAAGTTAAGGACTTGGCGCGAGGTGCCATCCATAGCCCCAGAAATGATGAAATTATCTCATGATGTTGAGGACTGGGCAGTGGGTGCCAACCATAGCCCCCAACCTTCTTGTCATCTTCTCAAACCTTCAACCTTGGATCATTTTGGGTCCTTTTCCCTTTGTTTCCTGCTCAAAACACCTCAAATCGTTTGTTAGGACACAAAATACACAAACATATGAGTTTATATATTTCTTAAACATTATGAACTCAAAACAATGTAAAAGATGGGAAAAAACAAGGTAAATGGCCATAAAATTATGCCTAACATCTGTAGTATATTTAATATAATTAAGAGATTTATAAACGACTTTTAAATTTTTTAACATGACACATAAATAAGAAAAAATAGAAAAAATATCAAAAAAAGAATAAAAAAGATAAAGTGTGTTCTGGGTCATTGAGAGGTGCCACATCACATTGTCTATACCTTCCTCTATAAATATGTATATAGGTATATAGATGGTATTAATGTGTGCAGTATTTTTTAATCTTTCATATTCTTTTTAGAGGAAGAAGAATCCATAAAGTCTCCACCACACACTCACATACATGTTGGTATTATTCTCTTTTATTTAATGAAAAATAAAAAAATAAATAACATATTTTAACTCTTCACAATTAATTCATGTAACATCTCTAAATCGTAAGCATATGTGGAGTGGAAGAATTAAGTTATTCTTTTAATAAATAGTTCACATTCATCTAAATAACAATTTCTTTAAATTGTAGCTTCGTTAATGAAAAGATAATATCTTTCAGAAGTTTTGAAGTTACATGTGTTTATGAAAATTTTGTCATTAAAGCAAGAGTAATGTTTCATTACATTAACTCCATTTTGTCTTCTTATGATTTTTCTGATCATGAAACCGTAAATGGTGTACCTATTTAAGGAGCATCATTTGTGACCTAAAAATATATCATTTTCCTCATTATCTAAAATAGTTATTTTTCTTATTTTAGTTTTTCTGGGCAATTATTTTTTGCAAATTCTAAACTTTCAGCCACGAGTACACGTGTTTGAAAGATCTGCGGAACCTTGGGGAGTGATCGGCCTTAATGATTTGCACTGGAGTTGGGCCAAAATCTCTTTTCAGATAGTGTCTTGCCACAACAAAGTATTTATAATAAGTTTTTACCATTGTATTAATTTTTGTTCTATATCAATATTGTAGTATTTTTCCAAATAATTTGAAAGCTTTTTCCGAATACAATATTGATGAATGGCTATTTCCTTGAACAAAACTTCTTGTAATCTGTCAAAGCTTGAGCCTTTGAATGGAAGTAATTTTAAACATTGGTCATAGAAACTTCTCATTTTCTTTGAACAATTAGAAGTTGATTATGTTTTATTTAACGAACCTCCTACTGATGGTTCTAACACTACTACTGGTTCTAGCACTATTACGATTGTTGATGATGCTGGTAAAAAGAAGTTCGAAAACGATAATAAAATTGTTGGAGGACATTTTTTAAACCATATGACGAATCATTTGTTTGATTTATTTGTTACTTATAAATCTGCGGAAGGAAATATTGGACAATTTGAAAAAGAAATACGGTGTTGACGATGCAGGAAAGAAAAATATGTTGTTGGACAATGTATTAAGTTCCAGATGGTTGACAATAATACAATCATGGAACAAGTTCCCAAATATGAGAACTTGACCACTGATGTTATCAACAAGGAAATGAAGATGTTTGAGATTTTCAAGCCACTGTTCTACTTGAAAAATTCCCACCATCTTGGAGTGATTCGGAGATCAATTGAAGAATAAGAAGAAGAATTTGACTCTCCAAGAATTAATCAGTCACATAAGGACTGAAGAGGCAAACCGTCTCAAAGATAAGATGGAAACTCTTTCTCTTAATTCTTCTAAAGCTAAACCTTGTGAAATATTTTGGTACTATTGTGACAGACAAGTTCAAAGGCAAGCAGAAGAAAGTCCCGAAAAACAGACACGTGGAGAATAAAAATCACTTCAACAAGTCGGAGAGCCAAATCAAAAAATCAAAGGGACCTTGTTTTGTTTGTGGGAAACTTAGTAACAGGGTTGCCCAGTGCTATAAAAGACAAGGTCAAAACTCATAGCAGGGACAACAAGATGATGTCCAAGCTCATCATACTGAAGATAATGAAGTGATTGTTGTTGTAGTAGTAATGGTGAGCCTGGTGGCTAACAAGATAGACTGAGTGTTGGATACGGGTTCTTCAAGTCATTTCTGCACCACCAAAGAGTTATTCCATGACTTTGAGGAGTCTAATGATGGCAAGTGTGTATACATGGGTAACTCCACTACTGTTGGAGTTGTGAGTAAAGAAAATTATTTACTTAAATTAACTTCTGAAAAAACTTTAGCCTTGAACAATGTTCTGTATGTTCCCTCCCTCTGTAGAAACTTAGTTTCTGGAGGACTTCTCAACATAGAAAGCCTTAAACTTATTTTTAACTATGATAAAATAATTATTTCTCATAGAGGAGACTTTGTTGGGAAGGGATATCCTAGTGGGGGCTTATTCGTGCTGAATATTGTTCAAGAGATTGTCAAAAATGCAAGTATTTCTAATTCTGCTTATATTGCTGAGTCTGTTAATTTGTGGTATGGTACACTAGATCATGTTAATCTTGCTTCTATTAAAAAACTTAGAAAAAAATCAAATTAATCTCTGTCAAAAAATGATAATATTTCTAAGTGTCATGTGTGCGTAGAAGCAAAGCATGCCAAGAAACCTTTCAAATCTATTACTAGTAGAAAGACCGAATTGCTTGAAGTAGTACATTCAGATTTAGCAGATTTCAAAAACACTGTTAGCAAAGGTGAAAAAAAGTATTAAATTACTATTGTTGATGATTTTTATAGATACACTAGGATATATCTTCTTAAGTCTAAAGATGAGGTTGAAAACATGTTTCTTAAATACAAAGCAGAAGTGAAAAATCAATTAGACATGAAAATCAAAGACTTAGATCTGATAGGGGTGGTGAATACAGTACTAAAACTCTAGAGGCTTTTTGTGAGGAAAATGGTATTATACATGAGGTCAGTGCTCCCTATACTCCCCAATAAAATGGTGTAGCTGAAGGCAAAAAATCGAACCTTAAGGAAATTATGAACTCTATGCTTTTAAGTCGGGTTATCCGATAACATGTGGGGGGGGGGGTAGCTGTCTTGTCTGCATGCTATATTCTTAAAAGAGTCCCTTATAAGAAACTGGACAAGACCCCATATGAGTTGTGGAAAGAATTTGCCCCGAACTTGAAATTTCTAAAAGTGTGGGGGTGTTTAACTAAGGTTGGTCTACTTGATTTTAAATGGGTAAATGTAGGTTCTAAGACTTTTGACACTATCTTTATTGCTTATGCTCAAAATAGTGCTGCATATAGATTTATATTTTTAAATAATCATTCTATTTGTGAATCTAGAGATGTAGAATTTTTTGAGCATGTTTTTCCATTAAAAAATAATGTGACTAGTGATGTGCAAAATAATAGTCACGACTGAGCTTAGACCTCGAGCGCAACGCGGGAATTAGACCATGAATGTCCCTAATCTAACCCAAAACATAATTCTAACATAGCAACAACTAATAGAACATATTTGAGCGGAAGGTTAACTACAATATAACTAATCAAAAGGAAAGGATAAAGATCTGATAACAACACTTAACTATAAGCTAATACTAATACTACACTTTCTGAAAGCCTTTACTGATCTAATAAGTTGCTGGGAACAAGTCCCCAGCTACCTCCAAAATCTGCAACTAGAAATGTATTGAAATAAAGAAAACATAAGTTCCGTCCTCAGAAGATGAGGACTCACCACTGTCAGCTGATAGAATTTGGAACGTGTCTAACCATAAGGCTGAGTATAAATACCTGGATCTATATCATAAGTGATATAGCACATAAAATATGTGGTCAGTACTTGAAATATAGTGGGTATATGGGAAATGTAACTGAAATGAGAACATACTATGAATCTGAGGAAAAACTGTATATATACATGGCTGAATGCGTAAGCTGAGGTAAAGTACAATGACCTTTTCTGAGATGCATGAATACTAACATGAGATGCTTGTTCAGGGTGTTATATGGGTATAAAACTCACACACAAGTGCACGTGGTCGAACAAGTAGTAAAGTGGCTTAAGTAAGACAAGTATCGATCCCACAGGGACTGGGATGAAGTGCAATCTACTCAAGTGTACTATATTTCGAGTCTAAAAATGCAGACAACGGTGTAACCAAGAGTTTGATATTTTGTTTTATAATTTTTATGCTAAAGCTAAAACAACTATCTAATGTGAGTCTGAACTATGAATAAGAGCATGCTGAGGTTAAACAAACATGTAATGAAATTAATTATCGATGTAATTTGGTTAGTCTTTTCCTCCGGTTGCTAGCCAAGAACATTTGCCAAGAGATTAAAACTCTCGTATTTAACCTCACTTAAGAATCATGAACCATCCACCTACATTTCTGTGATTAAATGCAATTCATGTTCTAGCCATACAAACCCGATTCCTAAATTGACTAATACGACTTTCAGGTATATTTCTATCCTGAAAGTAAATCAATTCCCATTTTTTCCAAATCAAGTAAAGATCATATCCTATTAATTCACAATTTTCCAATTTCTTGCTCTCTCGAGTGAAACCGGACTTTTTGGATATACATTAACGTAGGCCACACATTAATGCAGTAAGAACAAGAATTAATAGAACAACCATGGAAGAAAAGATGAAAAACCAAAGAATCAAAGATCACATTTCATTACAGGTGTTCATAACCTCAGCAAGAAGATGAATTAGCCACTCATTTGTGGATTAAACATCGTTAAATGAGTGTTAAACATACAAGCAAATGAATACAAGAAGAAGGAAAGAGAGAAAAACCCTGATAATTTCGTCCCCTCAACTGCCTGTAACCCACATTCTTGCTCCACCAAGTCAGAATATTGAAAAATGAACCTAAGTGTTCTATTTATACTGGTGGGAATTTTTCCCGAAATAACGAGCAACGTGTCACGGAGTGCATCGCGGAGCACTGCCTCCGTGACACACTATGGACGCGGACCTTCACTGGAACTGGGGGTCCAGGAAATAAAGCCCAACGTGGCACGACGCGCAACGCGGAGCCAAGCCACCGTGCCACGGACCCATCGCGAACCCACACTGGAATTGGGCTGAAATTCCCATCCAGGCAGAAGGCCTCCGCGATGGCAACGTGACACGGCTCCATCGTAGAGCCCCTTTATTTTGTGCTTTCCAATGTCTTGTCCCTTGCTCGTATCCAAGTCCAACCCCGATATCCTCCAACATGCATTTTAGCTTCCCGAAATTCATTTTACCTGCAAAACAATGCTAATCATGTTGGTTAGTATAAATTCACATTTTATTACCAATTACATGAGAATGTATACACATTGATAGATAAATAAGGCTAAAATGTCACTTTTGAGTATCACTTGGGCATATAACTTTGCCCAAGATCACTTACCCCACACTTAAATCCTTGTTCGTCCTCGAACAACAATCCTACACTTCATGCAATTAACATCCCAACCTCGCTACTTTGGTTTGACAATTTAGGCTACGGTCATACCGATTATTCAATACAGCAAATCATCAAGAAAACATGCATGGTCCTATCAATGCAATGACCTTCAATACATCAAGACCTCCTAGACTTAAGAATCGACTCTCGATATAGGCAAACTCATGCAAATCAGCTGATCAAGATATCCAACACGAAAATTAATCTCTCATCAAGCATGTGCCCTCACAACACAAGAGAATCTTCCCCTTTTTGCTCATATGACTCGCAAAATTTTAAGCAGGGGCATGTAAACACAATTTCGCTCTCTCTCCTAAAAGAATTCACATGCATCATGTCATGACCTATAAGCTTGCCCTTAGTGTATTACTCCACTAATATAAAGAAGTGTGATGTAAGATTACATAGGACTTTAACTGGTTGTAATGGAAGCTACGGAACTAGTAAATATTGGGTTAGCCAATAATAGCCACTAGCATCCTTAAGCGCCTTTTCAACACATCCCATTAACTCATGGACATTGTTTCTTCTTTCATCCTCCCATTCTTAATGTTTTTCTTTATTTTGGCCCATCTTATTAAGCACACTTGACACAACAACAAAGATTATTCATGCACCTTCATTATAGTTTCTTTATAACAAGTGCACCTTCAACCTTTTCTTTTTTCTATCACTCTGCTTTTCTTTTTCTTTTCACCATTCTCACTCTTTGACACTTTGGGAAAATGATTTTCTCTTCTTAAGCGCTTGAGAGTTTTGTATCGACTTTGCGGCTAATGAAAATAAGGGATTAAGCTCGGTTTACACTTTTTGACAAAAGAAAAAAATAATAGGCTAAAGGCTCAACGGGCTGACTAGGGTATACAATCAAGGTGGGTACGACAATGAAAAATAGAAACTTTCGATTAAAATAAAGAAATGCCTACATCCTTTCCTACAATACACCTCCTTCATTTCGTTTCGTACACACACCAAGCAAGTTCTAGACATTTCACAACAACATGGAATAACAACACCTCACTTCACACTTATTGCACATGCTCAACTCAAGATGTATTCACAGACTCTTCATTCAGCTAATTACAGGAATTCAAACATTAAGCCTCAATCACACAGAATCGACTCTATGGCCTAGGTATCTCAAGATATTTACAAAGTTGCATGCTTTCATACGAATCACCTTTGCATTTTAAATATCATGTACAACACGCAACCAGAATTTCGCAACCATAAAGTAACTATGGGGTTTGTGATGCAACCCACCAAAGAAAAAACAACTAAAAAAAATCTAAACTAAAAATATCTACTCCTAACGACTACATTTCCCTTAAGACGGTCGTCATCCATCCATCATAGGGAACGGTCACTACTATGACTTCGGTTCAATGGGACCATTCTCGGTAAAAGAACTGAAAACAAACGCCGAGAAACCCAAGAAGTAAAAAAAAAATTGAAAATATCGATCATTTCGATAACAAAAATATGTACAAAATCAGCTAGCACCATTCAGCAACACACGTCAATTTCACCTAAATTTACAATACAGAACAACAACTTAACAATTCACAAATCACAGGGAACAACAAAATTTCACATGCACGACAACAGATTAGAGCATACATACATAACAGCACAACCAATATCTAACTACTCCCACCCCACACTTAGCTCGAACACTGTCCCTAGTGTTCACAAAAATCAAAATAGCACAAAATCGGGTGGTGGAACTCCCTGATCAATCAAAGTACTCCACTTCTTCATCAGGTGCTGCTGCTTCATCTCCCATGTCTGAATCACCCCCGTCGTCATCATCGGACTCCACATCGGAGTCCTCCCGATGTGTCTCCTTGTCTGTGGGGACGTCATCATCCGTGGGCTCTACAAATGCTGGCCCCTCTCGGCATAGAGCCTTGGCGTTCTTGTCGAAGGGGTAGTCTAGCTCGAGCTGCCATAGCTCCTCCTCTGTCGCCGGCCTCCCGCCTATCCTCAGCTGGAGCATTTGCATCCCATACATGCGAGCCATATACTGATCATCACGAGCATGTCGCTCGCCAAGTGTAAGCACTGGCCCGTGGCTGGTGTCGGGTGCCTTAGTTTTAGTAACATCTAAGGCCCGCCACTCCATCTGCGGGATTTAATCAAGGGCCTCTTCCTCGACATCTAGGCCCCTGAGGAAGGTGGTGAGTAGTCCACCAAAGTCGTACCTGTGCCCCTGATGCAACCGGGCTCTCTTCATGGCGGAGATAATCACCGCCCCACGTTGATCTCCAGCCCTTTCATCAGGGCGTACACCAGGCATACACGATCCCGGGTTATATCTCTCATATGCACCCCCGGGATTAGGCAGGAACAGACAATCTTCAGCCATATTCTGGCTTCCCTATTCATCTATGAATAGGGCAAATTCTGATGGTAGCCCCTCTCTGTGTGTCTACTCCATCTAGCTGTCGATCGGGTCCCACACAAGGTGCGTCTGATGTCCGCATATGGTGGGGTAATGTTCAGCTGTCGGAGCACGTGGGCGTATGTGTCCAACGCTCCTATGATGGCATTGAGGTGGTAGGGCTCGAATGTGACTATTTGCCCTCTGATTTTTATGGTGTGACTTCTGAGGGTCGGGTTCCAATTGGCATAGAATTCCCGAATCAGGTGCAAGTTACATTCCTTGGGCTCTTCAAAGATGAAGTTGAGCCCAGCTGTCTCGATCCGGTGTACAATCCTAGGGAACTCATGTGCCAACGGTTCCCGTGCGATATGCTCCTCGGGGAAGTATTTGTTTTCTTTGTGCTTTGCGTACCACTTCTTCCCCTTATCCATCACCCATATTGTTCCGTATTGGTGGCGTTGGCCGCGTGGAATTGCTGGTGCTGTTGGGACTGCTGTGCCTAGTCTGATTCGCTTCCTTCCGGCGCCAGAAGTTGATGCGCCTTTCCCTTTTTCTTGCCTGCTCGCCATTTTACCTGTCAACCCAAGTAGACAAGATCAATGTTAAGACACTAAGTATTAACTTCGGCTAAAGTCGAGTTAAGCTAAGCTACCCCACACTTAGTCCTTAGCTACAGTTACAACATACCGGCAAGATCATGCTTAATTGTATAAATAAACAACCAACTATACAAACATGCTTAGTGCATATGAAGAATTCGACGGTATATATTCTATGTACTACTCAGACTTCTTACAGTTAACAACAATCATTACCATCGATAACCTTTTAATCCATCGCACTTAGCAAGGAAAAACAAAGAAACGAAAACAACAACAAGAATTTATCTACACGAACCTATACAACCAACCAAATTCTTGCAATTTCAATATTCCTCTAACCTGAGAATCCGTCGTTCTATCAACATCCTAACAATTAGTACATCGACTCATCTCATTCAACATGTACATCCCGGCATGAATTTCACAAGTTCACTACATTTTCCACTTCAAATTTAAAAATAAGCCCTAGAAATGATGATATCAAAACAATTCGATTGGATTATGCAATTAACGAGTTCAAGTAATCATAATAACATTCCAAACATTCATCAACAACAATTCAATTGAATTCATGATTAATTTCTACTTAGGGAAAACTTAGCTCACCTCACATGCTCAATATCGAAGAAATTCGACAAGAAATGAGATGAAATCGAAGAACATACCTTGAAGTTGAAGAATTGAAGCAAACTTGATGATTTTCTTAGCCTATTCCGTGTCATGTTGAAGGGGGATGGGTTTTGGGGAGTTTGGTCACGGAATGAGTGAAAAATAAGGAAAAGGAAGGGGTTTTCGGGGTTAAAAAGTAGAAAAATCGCGCGGGTCACCCGGCGACCCGGTGTGACCCGTCGCGATATATAAGGCAACATGTCACGGAGTGCATCGCGGTGCACTGCCTCCGTGACACGGAGCCATCACAAGCCTGTTCTGGAAATTTTTAAAAAATCCAGATTATACCTCAACGTGTCACGGAGGGTAACGCGGAGGTCCACCTCCGTGACACGGAGCTATCGCCCTAGCTCACTGTTTTGCCACTTTTTGTTAATTTTCATACCTCGAATTTTCCTTTGCGATTCCGTGCATATTTTCCTCCGTTTGACCTGAAATTCATCTCACTATACAAAATTGGTTAGAATTATAGGTTTCACTCTAACTAAAAATAAAAACAAAAACTAAAACGAAAATTTTGTTATTAATCAAGAAAAAGAAAAAGAAAAAAAAATCTATTCACAATTTAAAAAGAGAAAAAAATTTTCCACGGGTTGCCTCCCGTGCAGCGCCTGGTTTACCGTCGCGACTCGACGTCGTTAAGCTCAGTTGTCCTCTAGGGTGATAGATGATTTCTCTCGATCATCGTCCTCCCCCTAGTAGTGCTTACACTATTCTGGTGGTTTTCCCATTAACTCTCGTGAATCCTTAATCTGCTCATTATTGCCTTGATCAATCACATTGATCACCGAGAGTTCTTCATGCACCATCGGGAGCTTGGGTGCCTTGTACACATCGAATACCTCCACCTTGTCGTGTGCTCGCATTGTTAGCTGCCCCGCAGCTACGTCAATTAGTGCTTTCCCGGTCGCCAAGAAAGGACGTCCCAAAATAAATGGGACTTCCGCGTCTGGTTCAAAATCCAGCATGACAAAATCTACCGGGAAAATCAAGGAGCCAACTTGCACCAGAACGTCCTCCACAATGCCATCAGGTCTGGCTAAGGACCGATCCGCCAATTGCAAGATTACTGTTGTGGGTCTAGGACTCCCTAGACCCAGCTTTTTGAATACCGATGATGGCATCAAATTTATGCTCGCTCCCAAATCACATAATCCACGAGCTCGGATGCTCTGCCCAATAGTAATTTGTATAGTAAAGCTCCTAGGGTCTTTAAGCTTTGTAGGCAGTCTGTTTTGAATCCGGGAAGTGCACTCCTCCGTTAGAGCCACCGTAGCATACTCAGTCAACCGACTTTTGTTTGCCACGATGTCCTTTATATACTTAGCATATTTCGGCACTCCCTGCAAAACATCAACAAGAGGTAAGTTAATATGTACCTGTTTCAGCACCTCCATGACTTTCTTGAAACACGCCTCCTCCTTGTGTTTCTTTAATCGTTGAGGGAACGGGGGTGGTGGTCTTTCTGATTCAGCTTCCTTAGTCTTCCCCCCTCATCACTTTGCTCCCTCTCAACTTCTGCTGCTCCCGATTATTGAGGTGGTCTTTCTGGTTCCACCTCTTTCAGCTGCAAACCACTCCTTGTGGTCACCGCATTCACCTGCTTGGGATTGGGATCTGTGTCGCTCGGAAGTCCTCCTCTAGGCCTTGTGTTTTGGGCTCCAACAAATTGCCCAAATTTATATTCAAGTACCTTGGTAGCTAACTGGTTGTTTTTCACTTTGGCTGCCAATTTCACATAGTCAGCCTACAATTGAGCTTGGTTAGCTATCATGGTCTTGAACATCTCCTCAATGCTGGGTGATGGTGGCGGAGGAGGTGCATTGTTGTTTCTGAATTATGCTTGATAATTCTGCTGCCCTCCTTGGTTCCTTTGCACACCCTGACCCGAACTTTGCCCCTGATGGTTGTTGCTACCCCAGGAGAAATTAGGGTGATTCCTCCAATTAGAATTGTAGCTATTACCATACTGTTGGTGGTTGTTCCTTTGTACATTTCCCACAAAGTTTATCAAGTCAGGATTTGCTCCACAACACTCAGCTGAGTGCTCACTGCTTCCACACACTTCACACCACATATGCTGCACAACATTCACTGGGGCTTAAGGCTGGTTCATTGTCATGTTGCTGAAGTGGGTGTTAAGTTGATTTTGCAATGTAGCTATCTGTGCAACAATAGATGTAAACCCATCCACTTCTAGCACTCCTGCTGCTTTCCTTGTCCCGCCTCTTGATGAATCAGCATTTCATTCCGGATTGCCCTACGAAATACGGTTCAACAAGGTATACAAGTCCTCATAAGTTTTCTCCGGCGCTTGTCCTCCAGCTGCTGAGTCTAGCAATATTTTTGTGTGGGGTTCCAAACCCTCTATAAAAGTGTGCACCAGCACATGATTGGACTGATGATGATGAGGACAATCCCGC
Source organism: Datura wrightii (assembly GCA_035772735.1). Lineage (NCBI taxonomy): Eukaryota > Viridiplantae > Streptophyta > Magnoliopsida > Solanales > Solanaceae > Datura > Datura wrightii. Next base: position 39,344,687 of record JASDFA010000019.1, read on the forward strand.
AACATGGACTTGAATCTCTCCTAGGCCTGATATAGATTCTCTCCCTCTCTCTGTTTGAAACTTAGAATCTGACTTCTAAGTCTTGCTGTTTTACCGGAGGGAAAAAACCGTATCAAAAATTTCCTTGCAAGATCATCCCACGTAGAAATAGAATTCGGTGGCTTAGCTTTCAACCACCTCTTGGCTTCTCCCAATAGAGAAAATGGGAACAATGTAAGCCGAACATAATCTGATGACACTCCAGCGGGGATATAAGTGTCACTTATCTCCAAAAAATTTTGGAGATGCTGCTGTGGATCTTCGTGAGGGAGACCGGTAAACTGGCCGCTAGTGTGCAACAATTGCACCATATTCTGCTTAAGTTCGAACCTCCCTCCTGGCTCAGGTTTGCGGATACTAGATGTAACATTATTAGCATGTGGGATTGCCACCTCGCGAACCGGCCGAGCTGCTACTTCTTCGGGCACTAACACTGCCCGTACTACCGGTGGATTCTGTTGTTGCTCCATGATCGTCTGTCTGAGCAACTGCAGCTTTCTTTGCAGAGCTTCTCTCCGCTTACTATGAAATATTCTTTCTGGCTCTATATACGAGTCCACCAGCTCCTTGTCTCTTGCCAGTGTTCAACAAAAATTAAATCTGCAAAATACAGGCTAAGACCAAGTTGTCAACACTAAGAAAATAAAAATACAGTAAATTAACACTTAAAACAATTTCACCAATTGCCAGTCCCCGGCAACGGTGCCAAAAACTTGTTCGGGGTGTTATATGGGTATAAAACTCACACGCAAGTGCACGTGGTCGAACAAGTAGTAAAGTGGCTTAAGTAAGCAAAGTATCGATCCCACAGAGACTGGGATGAAGTGCAATCTACTCAAGTGTACTATATTTCGAGTCTAAAAATACAGACAACAGTGTAACCAAGAGTTTGATATTTTGTTTTATAATTTTTATGCTAAAGCTAAAACAACTATCTAATGTGAGTCTGAACTATGAATAAGAGCATGCTGAGGTTAAACGAACATGTAATGAAATTAATTATCGATGTAATTTGGTTAGTCTTTTTCTCCGTTTGCTAGCCAAGAACATTTGCCAATAGATTAAAACTCTCGTATTTAACCTCACTTAAGAATCATGAACCATCCACCTACATTTCTGTGATTAAATGCAATTCATGTTCTAGCCATACAAACCCGATTCCTAAATTGACTAATACGACTTTCAGGTATATTTCTATCCTGAAAGTAAATCAATTCCTGATTTTCCCAAATCAAGTAAAGATCATATCCTATTAATTCACAATTTTCCAATTTCTTGCTCTCTCGAGTGAAACCGGACTTTTTGGATATACATTAACGTAGGCCACACATTAATGCAGTAAGAACAAGAATTAATAGAACAACCATGGAAGAAAAGATGAAAAACCAAAGAATCAAAGATCACATTTCATTACAGGTGTTCATAACCTCAGCAAGAAGATGAATTAGCCACTCATTTGTGGATTAAACATCGTTAAATGAGTGTTAAACATACAAGCAAATGAATACAAGAAGAAGGAAAGAGAGAAAAACCCTGATAATTTCGTCCCCTCAACTGCCTGTAACCCACGTTCTTGCTCCACCAAGTCAGAATATTGAAAAATGAACCTAAATGTTCTATTTATACTGGTGGGAATTTTTCCCGAAATAACGAGCAACGTGTCACGGAGTGCATCGCGGAGCACTGCCTCCGTGACACACTACGGACGCGGACCTTCACTGGAACTGGGGGTCCAGGAAATAAAGCCCAACGTGGCACGACGTGCAACGCGGAGCCAAGCCACCGTGCCACGGACCCATCGCGAACCCACACTGGAATTGGGCTGAAATTCCCATCCAGGCAGAAGGCCTCCGTGATGGCAACGTGACACGGCTCCATCGCGGAGCCCCTTTATTTTGTGCTTTCCAATATCTTGTCCCTTGCTCGCATCCAAGTCCAACCCCGATATCCTCCAACATGCATTTTAGCTTCCCGAAATTCATTTTACCTGCAAAACAATGCTAATCATGTTGGTTAGTATAAATTCACATTTTATTACCAATTACATGAGAATGTATACACATTGATAGATAAACAAGGCTAAAATGACTCTTTTGAGTATCACTTGGGCAAAGAAATTTGCCCAAGATCAATGCTAGTTTGAAAAAATTTAATGAAACACAAGTAGATCTAGTTTTAGGGTCATGTACATGTACAAAAGACTGAAGCTGAAATCATAAACTGAAAACTATAATTTAAATAATTGTACTGACACTGAAATTGAATTATACTATAGGAGAGCCTATTAACCGACAAACTCCAATGTGAGCCTCATTGAGATTGACTCGTAGCCCTAGTTGGGAGGGTATTCATACCTTTCCAAGGGTAAGAACTATGACTAGCATGATATCACTTGTAAACTCAGGGAGACAATCTCTAATAATGATGACCCTTGCATACGTATATTGAGGCAAGGGAGACACTCTCAAATAACGAGGATCCCATATTCCGTAGGCTAAGTGAAACACTCTCTACTATTCAGAATCCCTTATCCTACGGTAGCACGTAGTTTTGAGACCATGGCCTACTCGGTGCTAAGTACTACTCCCAATTGAACATAAAGATACATGTAACTGAAAGTCTGAAGCTAATGTCCTAAGACTAGTTAGAACCACTTTATCTAACAAGGATTCTGAGAGCCTAAAGGACCATGAACATGCTAATACTGAGGGCCCAAAATCGATGTTTTAAGACTAGTCGGGGCTACTTCCTAACTAGCAAGAGGCCTAAGAGTCTAAAGAACTATGAACATGCTGATCATATTGATATCATGAAAATCATAGACTCAAATCATAGTGTAAATCATATGTACTGAATTCATGGTAAAAATCATATGTTTCAAAAGGGCCATATTTTTTAAAACAAGCTACTTCACGAGCTGAATTTTGGGAAATCAAGCTAATATCTAATCATGGGAATTCGTCATGCAATTGAAAGTGAAATCATGAACATCATGTACTATTTATCATGAGGACCTTGAAAATCATGGAAGACATGAGAGAAATCATCCATAGTAGAAACCCTAAGACATGCTTTTCTAGGGAACCAAAGTAGCTAAGGTTTTGGACATAAATTGGGACACAAGGATGAAAGAAGATCCTTGTTGAATTCCCACATACCTGGTTGAAGAATCCCTCTGAATATCTTGAAGCTTGTCATACCTTGGAGAGGAAACCTTAGTCTTGAGCCTTGAGAGAAAAAGAGAGAAGAAGACTTACGGATGTTTTGGACTGGAATGAGGGATTAGGCTAGGAAAATCATTTTAATTTTTCCCTTAGAATACCCAAAACAATCTCACTTAGGAATTAAAAACATAGAAAATTACAAAAATACCCCTAAAAACTTGAACTGAAAAATCTATTGGCAGTCATCACGGGTCGTGCCACGAGTCGTTGGTTATCGCTACGACTCTTAACCACCCGTTACCACAGAATCACCCTGGATAACTCTATGAACTTCACATAACAGGCGTCGTAACGGGCCATCATAGGGTACCACGAGTTGTCCTATCACTCGTGGTCGTTGGGACCCTTCTTGTATATTCTCTAAACTTTTCTCCCACTACTCTCACTATGATCTATTACAAGTCACCATGAATCGTCACTTGCCTCGTGGTTTTAGGGAAGAATTGACCAATTCATGAGCTGTTGATCATGATGGGGGACATCACGACTCGTCACATCACTCCACGAGTTGTGACGTGATTCATTACATCTAGGCCCTAAAAATTCCACTGATTGCCAAGCACGAGTCTGACCACAACTTGTGGTGTCATCTATTGAGTCATACCATGACACATTCTGAGGCAAAATTTTCACTTTCCTGCTAGTTTCTTGCTTTAAGTCTGGGGTCTGATCTTAGGGACTTTTGAGATGTTACAATAATTCTTCTACATCTATTCCTGTTAATTCTCATATCATGCCTTCTTTTGATGTTATTGCTAATGGACATGAAAATGAACTTAGAAGGAGTAAAAGAAGTAGAACTGAGACTAGTTTTAGTCCCGATTTTATCACTACCTTCTTGACTGAGAATTTTAATATTGATGCTTTAAGTGATGAATTAGTGTTTATCTACTTAATAGAAGATCCTAAGAATTATGATGAAGCAATGAGATTAATAGATGCTACATTTTGGAAAGAGGCCATTAAAAGTGAGTTAAACTCCATAGTTTCTAATCACACTTGGGACTTGTATGATTTGCCTAAAGGTTGTAATCTCATAAGTAGCTATCACGACCTGAGTCTACACCCTGGATGAGACACGGTACTTGGTTCCACGAGTGACCCCAAAATAACCCATGGTCTAACATTACATTAGTAAACTAAGTAAACATAAGAAAAAGCTTTATAAAATATAAATTATCCAAGAATTACTGATTTGAAAAGAGTGAACACATCTGAAAACAATACTGAACAACTGTGTTAGGAAGCCAACTACTAACTGATGAGTTGCTGGGATAGGCCCCCAGCTAACTCTAAAATTCTGTCTAAACAAGAACTAACTGAAAAACAAATATCGTCCTCAAAAGATGAGGACCCACCAAAAGGACTACTTCTAGAATCATCGGGAGGAACTATTGACGATGCTGAGACTGGGAACCTATGCCTGTAGCATAATACGATACATCATAGAAAGTATGCGTTAGTACTTTGAATGTACTGAGTAAGTAAGATATAAAGTAAGCATGAAAAATAAACAACTAAACTGAAATATCATGAAATGACAAACTGATACTGGACATTGATAAACTGAGCTATAATTGGTATGGTCAATAATGACCTTGACTGATGGTCATAGACATGTCCTGGAACTGAAAGACTGAACTGAGCTAAACTAAACTGAACTAAACTGAAACTGTACTGATAAGTGGGAGAGTCTATAACCGACATATAACCATATGAGCTAGACATGGAGTCCAATGTATACCCCATCGAAGAAAGCCCACTATACCTTACAAGAGTATAGTGGCTGAGCTGGGTGATCAAAAGTCTAGGGCCCGATGAGCCAATACCCTATAGTGGCAATGTAGTTCTGAGAACCTGGGTACGCTGGAACCCCGATCTGCTTGGTGCTAAGTACTACTCCCACTGGATAGTCCTAACTTGACTACTAAGTTGATAGCTCTAAGCTGGGGTCCTAAACTAAGTCAGGAATACTTATCTGGAAGTAACTTGAGAGTTTGTAGGATCGAATAACTAAAAATTGGTGTTCTAATATTGGTTAGAGCTACTTATCTGAAAGCGTCGTAACCGTATAAAGAACTAACTGATAACTGATATTGTTGGTTCTAAGACTGGTCAGAGTTGCTTATCTAGAAGCGTCGTAACCGTCTAGAGAACCAACTAATAACTGAAACTAGGGAGTATTACTGAACTGAACTCCTCAAAGAACTAACTACCATCAAACTAATCATCTAACTTTCTAAATGATACTAAAAATGCTAACTTCCTGACATAGACTAAACTAGCATGTAGTTGACTGTGAACCCCATGATGGTAATAACATGGAAATTCAAGAGCTAACCAAGTCAAGCAATAAATGAATCTAATCAACTATACAAAACCCAATTTACTACATTTTGTAGAGTTAGGGCTAAAACAAATTCACATGAAGAAATAGTAACATGATCACTAAGTAGTAGATGATCTTGGGCAAATTTATATGCCCAAGTGATACTTAAATGTGTCATTCTTAGCCTTGTTTATCTATCAATGTTTATACATTCTCATGTGATTGATAATAAAATGTGAATTTATACTAACCAACATGATTAGCGTTGTTTTGCAGGTGAAATGTAATTTTGGGAAGCTAAAATGCGTGTTGGGAGAGATCGGGGTTGGACTAGGATGTTAGCAAAGGACAAAGCATTGGACGACACAAATTAAAGGGGCTCCGCAATGGAGCCGTGTCAAGCTGCCATCGCGGAGGCCTTCTGCCTGGATAGGGAATTTTTGGCCAACTTCCAGTGTGGGTGCACGTTGGGGCCGTGGCACGTTGGCCTAGCCCCGCGTTGCACGCCGTGCCACGTTGGGCCTTAATACCTGGACAGTCTATTTCCAGTGAGGCTCCACATCAGTGGCGTGTCACGGAGGCAGTGCTCCGCGATGCACTCCGTGACGCGTTGCTTGTTATTTCGGGAAAAATTTCCACTAGTATAAATAGAACACTTAGGTTCATTTCTCAATATTCTGACTTGGTGGAGCAAGAATGTGGGTTACAGGCAGTTGAGGGGACGAAAATCTTAGGGTTTTTCTCTATCTCCTTCTTCTTTAATTCAATTGCCTGTATGTTTAACACTCATTTAACGATGTTTAATCCACAAATGAGTGGCTAATTCCTCTTCTTGCTGAGGTTAAGAACCATTGTATTGAAATGTGATTATTGATCAAGTTGGGTTTTCATCTTTTCTTTCATGGTTGTTCTACTGATTCTTGCTCTTACTGCATTAATGTGTGGCCAACGTTAATGTATATCTAAAAAGTCCGGTTTCACTCGAGAGAGAAAGAAATTGGAAAGTTGTGAATCAATAGGATATGATCTTTTCTTAATTTGGAAAAATTGAGAATTGATTTACCTTCAGGATAGAAATATACCTGAAAGTCGTATTAGTCAATTAAGGAACCAGTTTTGTATGTCTAGAGCATGAATTTCGTTTAATCACAGAAATGTAGGTGGACGGTTCATGATTCTTAAGTTGGGTTAAATACGAGAGTTTTGATCCATTGGCAATAGTTCTTGACTAGCAACCGGAGGAAAAGTTAACCAAATTAAATTGATAATTTATTTCCTTACATGTTCGATTAACCTCAGCATGCTCACATTCATAGTTCAGACTCAAATTATATAATCTTTGTAGACTTAGGATAAAATTAGAAATCAAAATATCAAACTCTTCTTTGAACTGTTGTCTTCATTGTTAGAGTTAAAATATTGTACACTTGAGTAGATTGCTACCTTATCCCAGTCCCTGTGGGATCGATACTTGGCTTACGTAAGCCACTTTACTACTTGTTCGACCACGCGCACTTGCGTGTAGCTTTATACCCAAAGCAAAAACCCCGAACAAGTTTTTGGCGCCGCTGCCGGGGACTGGCAATTGGTGAATTTTTCTTAAGTGTTAATTTACTATATATTTTTTTTCTTGGTGTTGACAACTTGGTGTTAGTTAGCCTGTATTTTGTAGATATAATCTCTATTGAACACTGGCAAGAGAAAAGAAGCTGGTGGACTCATATTTAGAGCCTGAAAGACTATTTCATTGTCAGCGGAGAAAAGCTCTAGAGAGAAAGCTGCAGTTGCTCAAACAAAAAATCCTGGAGCAACAACAGAATCCACCAGTAGTACGGGAAATGTTAGTGCCCGAGGAAGTAGCAGCCCGGCCGGTTCGCGAGGTGGCAATCCCACATGCTAACAATGTCACATCTAGCATCCGCAAACCTGAGCCAGGAGGGAGGTTCGAGCTCAAGCAAAACATGGTGCAATTGCTGCACACCAGCGGGCAGTTCACAGGTCTCCCTCATGAGGATCCACAGCAGCATCTCCAAAATTTTTTGGAGATAAGTGACACTTACATCCCCGCTGGAGTGTCATCAGATTATGTCAGGCTTACATTGTTCCCATTTTCACTATTGGGAGAAGCCAAGAGGTGGTTAAAAGCTGAGCCACCTAATTCTATTACTACTTGGGATGATTTTGCAAGGAAATTCTTGATACGATTTTTTCCATCCAGTAAAATAGCAAGACTTAGAAGTCAAATTCTAAGTTTCAAACAGAGAGATGGGGAGAATCTATATCAAGCTTGGGAGAGATTCAAGTCCATGTTGCGGGATTGTCCTCATCATCATCATCAATCTAATGATGTGCTGGTGCACACTTTTATAGAGGGTTTGGAACCCCACACAAAAATCTTGCTAGACTCAGCATCTTGGGGACAAGCATTGGAGAAAACTTATGAGGAGCTGTATACCTTGTTAAACCGTATTTCGCAGGTCAATCCGGAGTGGAATGCTGATTCGTCAAGAGGAGGAACAAGGAAAGTAGCAGGAGTTCTAGAAGTGGATGGTTTTACAGCTATTGCTTCACAGATATCTGCTCTACAAAATCAACTCAACACCCACTTCAGTAACATGACAATGAACCAGACTCAAGCCCCAGTGAATGCAGTGCAGCAGATTTGGTGTGAAGTGTGCGGGAGCAGTGAGCACTCAGTTGAGTGTTGTGGAGCTAATCCTGACTCGGTGAACTTTGTGGGAAATGTACAGAGGAACAACCACCAACAGTATGGCAACAGCTACAACTCCAACTGGAGGAATCATCCGAATTTCTCTTGGGGTAGCAACAACCATCAAGGGCAAAGTTCGAGTTAGGGGGCGCAGGGGAATCAAGGAGGGCATCAGAACCATCAGGCACAATATAGAAACAACAATGCACCTCCTCCACCACCATCACCCAGCATTGAGGAGATATTCAAGACAATGATAGCTAACCAAGCTCAATTGCAGGCTGACTATGTGAAATTGGCAGCCGAGGTAAAGAACAACCAGTTAGCTACTAAGGAACTTGAATATCAATTTGGGTAATTTGCTGGAGCCCAAAATACCAGGCCTAGAGGAGGACTTCCGAGCGACACAGATCCCAATCCCAAGCAGGTGAATGTGGTGACCACAAGGAGTGGTTTGCAGCTGAAAGAGGTGGAACCAGAAAGACCACCTCAACAATCGGGAGCAGCAGAAGTTGAGAGGGAGCAAAGTGATGAGAGGGGGAAGGAAAAGGAAGCTGAATCAGAAAGACCACCACCCCCGTTCCCTCAAAGATTAAAGAAACACAAGGAGGAGGCGTGTTTCAAGAAATTCATGGAGGTGCTGAAACAGGTACATATTAACTTACCTCTTGTTGATGTTTTGCAGGGAGTGCCAAAGTATGCAAAGTACATAAAGGACATCGTGGAAAATAAAAGTCGGTTGACTGAGTATGCTACGGTAGCTCTCACGGAGGAGTGCACTTCCCGGATACAAAACCGTTTGCCCACAAAGCTCAAAGATCCTGGGAGCTTTAGTATACAAATTACAATTGGGCAGAGTATCCGAGCTCGCGAATTATGTGATTTGGGAGCGAGCATTAATTTGATGCCGTCATCGATATTCAAGAAGTTGGGTTTAGGGAGTCCTAAACCAACAACAGTGATCTTGCAACTAGCGGATTGGTCCTTATCCAGACCTGATGGCATTGTGGTGGATGTGCTGGTGCAAGTGGGCTCCCTTATCTTCCCGGTAGATTTCGTCGTGCTGGATTTTGAACCAGACGCGGAAGTACCATTTATTTTGGGACGTCCTTTCTTGGGGATCGGGAAAGCGCTAATTGATGTAGCTGCAGGGAAGCTAACCATGCGGGCACACAACAAGGTGGAAGTGTTCGATGTATATAAGGCCCCCAAGCTCCCAACTGTGTACGAGGAACTCTCGGTGATCAACGTGATTGATCGAGGTGATGATGCTCAGATAGTTGAATCACGAGAGTTAATGGGCTAACCACCGGAGCGATGTAAGCACTATTGGGGTGAGGACGATGGTCGAGAGAAAACCTCCGTCACCCTAGAAGATGACTGAGCTGAATGACATCGAGCCGCGACGGTAAACCAGGCGCTGCAAGGGAGGCAACCCGTGAAATTTTTCTTTGTAAATTGTGAATAGATTTATTTTTCTTTTTTTTTTGATTATCAACAAAATTTTTAGTTATTATTTTTGTTTTTATTTTTATTTTGAGTGAAACCTATAATTCTAACCAATTTCTTACCGTAAGATGAATTTTAGGTTGAATGGAGGATAAATGTGCAAGGGATCGCAAAGGAAAATTCGAGGTATGAAAAATAATAAAAAGTGGCAAAACAGTGAGCTAGGGCAATGGCTCCGTGTCACGGAGGAGGGCCTCCGCGTTACCCTCTGTGACACGTTGAGGTGTAAATCTGGAATGTTGTTAAAAAAATTCCAGAACACCCACGCGACAGCTCCGTGTCACGGAGGGCATGCTCCGCGTTACCCTTCGTGACACGTTGAAGTGTATATCCCGACGGGTCACACCGGGTCTGCGGGTGACTCGCGCGAATTTCCCACTTTTAAACCCCGATTCCCCCTCAATTTTCCTCATTTCTCATACCCTCCATGACCAACGTCCCAAAAACCCCTTCCCCCTCAACGTGACATGGACTTAGGCTAAGAATTTCATCGAGTTTTCATCAATTCTTCGAATTCAAGGTATGTTCTTCAATTCTATCTCATTTCTTGTCGATTTTCATCGAGATTGAACATGTGATATGAGTTAAAATTTCCCTAAGTAGAAATTAAGCTTAAATTCAATTGAATTATTGTTGATTGATGTTCGGAGTATCATTGCGATTGCTTGAACTCGTTAATTACATAGTTTAATTGAATTTTTTTTATAAAATCATAGCTAGGGCTTGCCTTTGAGTTTGAAATGGAAAAACTTAGTTGAACTAGTGAAATTCATGCTGGGTTGTACATGTTGAGTGAGATGAGTCGATGTGTTAACTGTTACTATGCTAAAAGACCGACGGATTCTTGGGTGAAGGAAATAGTGGAATTTGCAAGAATTGGGTAAATTGTAGAGGATCATGTAGTAAATTTTTCTTTTGTTTCTCCGTGCTAAGTTCTATGGGATAAAATGTTATCGATGGTAATGATTGTGGCTAGCTGTATGAAGTCTGAGTAGTACATAGAATATATACCATTGAATTCTCCAAATGCACTAAGCATATTTGTTATGTTTGTCGTTTGTTTGTGTAAGTAAGCACGATGTTGCCTTAATGTTGTAATTTTAGCTAAGGACTAAGTGTGGGGTAGCCTAGCTTAACTTAACCTTAGTCGAAGCAAATTTTAAATTGGCTTAACATTGATCTTGTCTATTTGGGTTGACAGGAAAAATGGCAAGCAGACAGGACAAGGGAAAAGGTGCATCAACATCTGGCGCCGAAAGAAAAAGAATCAGACTGGGCACAGCGGTCCCAGCAGCACCAGCGGTTCCACGCGGCCAACACCGTCAATATGGAACCAGGTGGGTGACAGAGGAGGGGAAGAAGTGGTATGCGAAACACAAGGAGAGCAAGTACTTTCCCGAGGAACACATAGCAAGGGAACCGTTGGCACAGGAGTTCCCCAGGATTGTCCAGAGGATCGAGGCAGCTGGGCTGAACTTCATTTTTGAAGAGCCCAAAGAATGCAACTTGCACTTGATTCGGGAATTCTACGCCAATTGGAACCCAACTCTTAGAAGTCACACCACCAAAATAAGGGGCAAATAGTCACTTTTGAGCCCCACCACCTCAATGCTATCTTAGGGGCGCGGGACACAGACGTCCACGTACTTCGACAGCTGAATATCACTCCACCATATGCGGACATCAGACGCACTTTGTGTGGACCCAATCGACGGCTAGGTGGAGCAGACATAAGGAGAGGGGCTACCATTAGACTTTGCCCTACTCACAGATGAACAGGGAAGACAAGATATGGCTTAAGATCATGTGTTCCTGCCTAATCCCGGGGGTCCATATGACGGATGTAACCCGGGATCGTGTATGCTTGGTGTACGCCCTGATGAAAGGGCTAGAGATCAATGTGGGGGCGGTGATTATCTCCACCATGAAGAGAGCTCGGTTGCATCAGGGGCACACATACGGATTTGGTGGATTACTCACCACATTCCTGAGGGGCCTGGATATTGAGGAAGAGGCCCTTGACTATATCCCGCAGATGGAGCGGCGGGCCTTAGATGTCACCAAAACTAAGGCTCCCGACACCACCCACGGGCTAGTGCTTACACTAGCCGAGCGACATGCTCGGGATGATCAGTACATGGCTCACATGTACGGGATGCAGATGCTCCAGCTACGGATAGGCGGGAGGCCGACAACAGGGGAGGAGCTATGGCAGCTCGAGCTAGACTACCCTTTTGGCAAAAATGCCAGGGCTCTATGCCGAGTGGGGCCAGCTTTTGTAGATCCCACGGATGATGATGTCCCCACAGATGAGGAGACACGTCGTGATGACTCCAATGTGGAGTCCGATGATGACGATGGGGGTGATTCATACATGGGAGACGAAGCAGCAGCACCTGATGAAGAAGTGGAGTATTTTGATTGATCAGGGAGTTCCACCACCCAATTTTTGTGCTAAGTGAATTTTTGTGAACACTGGGGACAGTGTTCGAGAGAAGTGTGGGGTGGGAGTAGTTAGGTGATGGTTTTGTTGTTGTGTATGTTCTGTTCTGTTGTTGTGCCTAATGAAAACTTTTGTGACCCTGTGATTTGTGATTGTGAAGTTTTTGTCCTGTATTGTAATTAAATGTGAAACTGTTGTGTGCTGCTGAATATTTTGCTAGCTGATTTTGTACATATTTTTGTTTTATTGAAATGATCGATATTTTTAAATTTTTTTAAATTCTTGGGTTTCTCGGCGTTTGTTTTTGGTTCTTTTACCGAGAATGGTCCCATTGAACCGAAGTCCTAGTTAGTGACCGTTCCCTATGATGGATGGATGACGACCGTCTTAAGGGAAATGTAGTCGTTAGGAGTAGATTTTTTCATTTATTTTTTAGTTGTTTTCTTTTGTGGGGTGCATCCCAAAACCTGTAGTTACTTTATGGTTGCGGAATCCTGGTTGCGTGTTGTACATGATATTCGAAATGCAAAGGTGATTTGTATGAAAGCATGCAACTTTGTAAATATGTTGAGATACCTAGGCCATAGAGTCGATTCAGTGTGATTGAGGCTTAATGTTTGAATTCTTGTAATTAGCTGATTGAAGAGTCTGTGAATACGTCTTGAATTGAGCATGTGCAATAAGTGTGAAGTGAGGTTTTGTTTATTCCATGCCATTGTGAAGTGTCTAGAACTTGCCTGGTGTGTGTACGAAACGAAATGAAGGAGGTGTATTGTAGGAAAGGATGTAGGCATTTCTTTGTGTTAACCGAAAGTTTCTCTGTTTCATTATTGTACCCACCTTGAATGTACACCCTAGTTAGCCCGTTGAGCCTTTAGCCTATTATTTTTTTCTTGTGTCAAAATGTGTAAACCGAGCTTTACCCCTTCTTTTCATTAGCCGTAAATTGATCCAAAAACTCTTAAGCGCTTAAGAAGAGAAAAAATTTTTCCCAAAGTGTCAAAGAGTGAGAATGGTGAAAAGAAAAGAAAAGCAGAGTGATGAAAGGAAAGAAAAGGTTGAAGGTGCACTTGTTATAAATAAAATATAATGAAGGTGTCTGAATAATCTTTGTTATCGAGTCAAGTGTGCTTAAAGATATGGGCCAAACTAAAGACAGACTTCAAGAAGGGGAGGATGAAGGAAAAAACAATGCCCATGAGTTTGATGGATGTATTGAAAAGGCGCTTAAGGATGCTAGTGGCTATTATTGGCTAGCCCAATATTTACTAGTTCCGTAGCTTACATTACAACCCGTTAAAGTCCTACGTGATCCTACATCACATTTCCTTATATTAGTGGAGTAATACACTAAGGGCAAGCCTATGGTTCATGACATGATGCATGTGAATTCTTTTGGGAGAGAGAGTGAAATTGTGTTTATATGCCCCTGCATGTAACCGTTAGAGTTCATGTGATTAAAAAGGGGAAAATTCTCTTGCGTTGTGAGGGCAAATGCTTGATGAGAGATTAAGTTTCGTGTCGGATATCTTGATCAGCTGATTCGCATGAGTTTGCCAATATCGAGAGTTGATTCTTAAGTCTAGGAGGTCTTGAGGTGTTGAAGGTCATTAGATTGATAGGACCATGCGTGTTTTCTTGATGATTTGCTGTATTGAATAATCGGTATGACCGTAGCCTGAATTGTCGAACCAAAGTAGCCAGGTTGGGGTGTAAATTGCATGAGGTGTAAGATTGTTGTTTGGGGACGAACAAGGATTTAAGTGTGGGGTAAGTGATCTTGGGCAAATTTATATGCCCAAGTGATACTTAAATGTGTCATTTTAGCCTTGTTTATCAATCAATGTTTATACATTCTCATGTGATTGATAATAAAATGTGAATTTATACTAACCAACATGATTAGCATTGTTTTGCAGGTGAAATGTAATTTTGGGAAGCTAAAATGCGTGTTGGGAGAGATCGGGGTTGGACTTGGATGTTAGCAATGGACAAAGCATTGGACGGCACAAATTAAAGGGGCTCCGCGATGGAGCCATGTCACGCTGCCATCGTGGAGGCCTTCTGCCTGGATAGGGAATTTTTGGCCAAATTCCAGTGTGGGTGCGCGTTGGGGCCGTGGCATGTTGGCCTAGCCCCGCGTTGCACGCCATGCCACATTGGGCCCTATTACCTAGACAGTCAATTTCCAGTGAGGCTCCGCGTCAGTGGCGTGTCACGGAGGCAGTGCTCCGCGATGCACTCTGTGACACGTTGCTTGTTATTATGGGAAAAATTTCCACTAGTATAAATAGAACACTTAGGTTCATTTTTCAATATTCTGACTTGGTGGAGCAAGAACGTGGGTTACAGGCAGTTGAGGGGATGAAAATCTCAGGGTTTTTCTCTATCTCCTTCTTCTTTAATTCAATTTCTTGTATGTTTAACACTCATTTAACGATGTTTAATCCACAAATGAGTGGCTAATTCCTCTTCTTGCTGAGGTTAAGAACCATTGTATTGAAATGTGATTATTGATCATGTTGGGTTTTCATCTTTTCTTTCATGGTTGTTCTACTGATTCTTGCTCTTACTGCATTAATGTGTGGCCAACGTTAATGTATATCTAAAAAGTCCGGTTTCACTCGAGAGAGCAAGAAATTGGAAAGTTGTGAATCAATATGATATGATCTTTTCTTAGTTTAGGAAAATTGAGAATTGATTTACCTTCAGGATAGAAATATACCTGAAAGTCGTATTAGTCAATTAAGGAACCGGTTTTGTATGGCTAGAGCATGAATTTCGTTTAATCACAGAAATGTAGGTGGACGGTTCATGATTCTTAAGTTGGGTTAAATACGAGAGTTTTGATCCATTGGAAATAGTTCTTGACTAGCAACCGGAGGAAAAGTTAACCAAATTAAATCGATAATTTATTTCCTTACATGTTCATTTAACCTCAGCATGCTCACATTCATAGTTCAGACTCAAATTATATAATCTTTGTAGACTTAGGATAAATTAGAAATCAAAATATCAAACTCTTCTTTGCACTGTTGTCTTCATTGTTAGATTTAAATTATAGTACACTTGAGTAGATTGCTACCTTATCCCAGTCCCTGTAGGATCGATACTAGGCTTACTTAAGCCACTTTACTACTTGTTCGACCACGTGCACTTGCATGTAGCTTTATACCCAAAGCAAAAACCCCGAACAGTAGAAACATAACAATAATAGATAGGGAGCCATTCTGTACGGAGGAATAGAGATGGCTTGAGTGTCTGGATGAAGGTCTATGCCGAAGTCTATTTCCCACTCGGGAGGGACTCAAGGCATATTGTTGGGAAAAATGTCAGGGAATTCGCTGACAACTAGAACTGACTGAATAGTTGGGGTCTCAAAGTTAGAATCTTTGAACCGAACTAGGTGATAGATGCACCCTTTTGAAATGTGCTTCCTTGCATTAAGGTAGGAAATAAACAAATTCTTAGGCGCTGAACACTACCCATTCATTCTAAGACTGGCTCATTGGGAAACTAAAACCTGACGACTCTAGTTTTGTAATCAACTGAGGCATAACCGGAATGTAACCAATCCATGCCAAGAATGACGTCAAAATTGACCATGTCTAGCTCTACTAGATTAGCTGGAATAACTTTACTCAACTCTGAGACTGGACAGTTTCTATATACCCAGCTGGCTCTAACTGACTGACCTACAGGGGTAGAGAGTGAGAATGGTTCTGAGAGGACTTCCAAAATGATTTCAAACTAAACCGCTACATAAGGAGTCATGAATGATAGTGTGGATCCTGGATCTAGTAGGGAATACACATCTAGGTGGAAAATATGTAACATACCCGTGACTATGTCAGGTGAGCTCTCCTGATCCTGATGAGAGGACAAAGCATAAAAGCGATTCTGGCACTGGCCGCCATCCATACTTGAAGTATTACCCTACTGAGCTGGACGGCCTGCTGGGGCTGCTGAAGTGGTAGACTGATTTTTCCTGCGCCCTGCTAACGAACACTCCTTTAACCTATGACCCAACTGCCCACATCCAAAACAACCCTCTTTTCCCATGCGGCATTCATCTGGATGGTTCCTTCCAAACTTAGGACAAGCTGGGTGACGGTTGCTGGCCCTATAAGTCTGGGACTGAGAGCTAGATGCTCCACCCTTTCGATCCTTGCGGGAAGAGAAAATAGGGTGTTGGCTGATGTGGGTGCTGGAGTCCTCTGTTTCTATTGCTATGGGCGACTACTGTCGCTGGACCTCTGGTGGCTATAATTCGACTGATCTGTTCTAGCCCGCTTGTTCTCCCGCTCAATATCATTCAAATTCTCCACCTCAATATATTGGGTATGAATGATTAGGCTAGAGAGGTCAATGTCCTTGATGAGCATCAGGGTTCTGCACTCCTTAAGTACCAATCTGACACTCCAATGACGGATTTGAGCATGCGAGCCCTTGGCTCGACTACCGTCTCTGGAGCATACCTCGACAACCGAGTGAACTCCAATGCATACTCCTCTATGGTCCTATTACCCTGGTTTAATCTCATGAATTCAACGAACTTGGCCTCCTTTAATTCCAAAGGAAAGAATATGTCCAGAAATGTGATCGTGAAAGTATCCCACTCTACTGGCCCTGCTTCTGCTGGCCTCCCTTCCTTCCATTAGTGTACCAAATCTGTGCCACCTCTTTCAATTGGTAGACAGCCAGATCAGCACTCTCCACGGAACTAACACCCATAATACAGGTGATCTTCCACACCTCATCTATAAACTCTTGGGGGTCCTCTCCCACCTTGGATCCATGGAAAGCTGGAGGGTTCATTCGGGTGAAATCCCAAACCTTAGCAGCTTTTGCAAATCGATTTAGGTTCACTGGAACCACCTGTTGGTGAGGTTCACTTGGTTAGTCACCATCTGAGTCAGCAGCTGGATTGCCGCTTGGAATTCTACTATGGACACTTGGTCATCCTGAGGGGCTGCTGGAGCTGGTGGGGCAGGTCGGTTGACATTGCCAGCCCTCCTTCCATTTCCTCATTTTGGAGACATACTTTCACTAAAATGAATAAAGAACGAGTTAAGAGGAAATTTTGGGATTTAACTTCAACGCACGATAAGGAGTATGAACAAAAGGGAGTTTCCCTATTAATGTCTTATAGCCTCCCCATCATAAGTGTGGCATGCTTCACACCTATGAAAAGGACTCTACTTGATGCAAATTTTAAACATCCTAGGATACTCTAAACCTAGTGCTATGATACAAAGTTTGTCATGACTCGAGTCTACACCCTCGACGAGACACGATACTTGGTGCCACAAGTGACCCCAAGCTAACTCATGGTCTAAAATGCACTGGTAAACTAAGTAAACATAAGCGAAAGATTAACAAAAATATAAATTATCCAAGAAATATTATTTTGAAAAGAGTGAACATATCTGAAAACAATACTGAACAACTATGTCTGAAAGACAACTACTAACTGATGAGTTGTTGGGACAAGTCCCCAGCTAACTCTAAAATCGTCTAAATAAGAACTCACTAAAAAATAAATATCGTCCTTGGAAAATGAGGACTCATCAACAGGACTGCTGCTATAATTTTCGGGAGGAACTACTGATAATGCTGAGACTGGGAACCTGCGCCCGTTTCATAATACGATACAACATAGAAAGTATGCATTAATACTTTGAATGTACTGAGTAAGTGAGATATACAATAAGAATGGAAATAAACAACTGAACTGAAATAACATGTCAGCTAGATGTGGAGTCTGATGTATACACCCCATCAGAGAAAGCCCATTATACCTTGCCAGGTATAGTGGCTGAGTTAGGTAATCACAAGTCTAGGGCTCGATCGGCCAATAACCTATGGTGGTAATGCATTTATGGGAACCTGGGGGCGCTGAAACTCTGGTCTGCTCGGTGCTAAGTACTACCCACGCTGGATAGTCCTAACTTGACTACTAAGCTGATAGCTTGAAGCTGGGGTCCTGGACTAAGTCAGGAAGACTTATCTGGAAGTAACTTGAGAGTCTGTAGGACGGCATAACTAAAAATGGTGTTCTAAGACTGGTCAGAGCTACTTATATGAGAGCATTGTAACTGTCTAAAGAACTAACTAATAATTGATACTGCTGGTTCAAACACTGGTTAGAGCTGCTTATCTAGAAACATCGTAATTGTCTAGAGGACTAACTGATAATCGAAACTAGGAAGAATTACTGAAATGAACTCCTCAAAGAACTAATTATCGTCAAACTGATTAGCTGACTTACTAAATAAAACTGAAAATGTAACTTCCTGACTGAGACTGAACTAGCATTCAGCTGACTGTGAACTCACATGATGAATAACATGGAAATTCAAGCGCTAATGGAGTCAAGCAACAAATGAATCGAATCAACCATACAAGACCCAATTTACTAAATTTATAGAGTTAGGGATAAAACCATTTCACATTAAGAAATAGTAAGATGATCACTAAGTAATAGAAACATATAAAGAATACATAGGGACAACAATCCACAAGAATTAATCAGGATCTGGATATAAATTTAACCTACTCAAAATTTCAGGGCTAGAACTGATAAGAATTACAAAGGATTTTAGGGAACAAGGGAAGAACAATTCCCTTGTTGAATTCCCACAGACTTGGTGTAGAAATCCCGGAGAAAAACCCTTGAGAAATCTGAGAAGAAAATTGAAACCCTAGCTTCTGCTCTGTGTTTCTTGACTGAGTTTTCTATGTTCTAACTTTGAGAGAATGAGAGGAATGAGAGAAAACTGTTGACTAACTCCCTAAATCCCTCTCTAAATAACCCAAAATGACTTAGTTTTGGGATTAAAAAGGTGGAAAGTTACTAAAATAACCCTAAAAGAAAATCTAAAAATCTGCCCAATGGGGTCCAACGAGTCACACTATGGGTCATTGGTTATGACCATGACTCTTTGGGACTAGTCGTTGGTCCTAGGTCTGAGTTTATTGCTCACGAGAAATTGGCAATGGAAGGGAACCACGACTCATTAGATGAACCAACAGGTCATTGGTACCTCTCGTTGTCACAGGTAGGATTTTTAAACAAAACTTGGGAACCCCACTAATGGATGACACAATGACTCGTTGGTTGTACTAACGGATTCTTGTATTAACTCTTCGTCACTACTGGCTTAATCAAAAAGGATTCCTGGATCCGGCAAGGGTGGCAATAATGCCTCGTCGGTTTGAACCATGAGCTGTTAGTCCCACTCGTTGGTTTAGGGGAAGGTCTGACAGGTTTCTGGACTTGGGATGTAATAGACAACCAAACAACTCGTTACTCCTTCCAACGGGTCGTCCTATGCCTCGTTGGTCCCTAAAAAGAATTTTTACAGAGCAGATAATGACTCAGACAACGGTCCGTTACAGGTGACAACGATCCATTATAGGTGGCAACGATCCGTTCCTGGGTTGTTCTGTGACAATTTTCTAGTTTTCCCTGGTTTTTCATGCAAGGTTTGAGTTTGTTCTAGGAAAGTTTTGGGGTGTTATAGTAGCAAGTGGATATTTAAGAAGAAATCGAGACCTTATGGTACGATTGATAAATATAAGGCTAGACTTGTGATTAAGGGCTTTAACCAAAAGAAAGGTGTTTATTACTTTGATACTTATTCTCCTGTGACTAAAATAAATACCATTAGGACTCTTATTGCTTTAGCCGCTATTCATAGTTTAATGGTGCACCAAATGGATGTCAAAATGAAATTTCTAAATGGTGATTTAGAGAAAGCATCATTGACTCAACCTGAAGGTTTTGTGGTCCCAGGACAGAAAGATAAAGTATGCAAATTTAGAAAGTCCTTGTATGTCCTATAAGAGGCACCTAAGCAGTGGTATGAAAATTTTAATGTCATATTAGTGGATGATGGTTTTGTTGTAAATTCTTCTAATACATGTGTTTATTCTAAAATGATAGGATCAGATTGTGATTATATGTTTGTATATTGATGACATGTTAATCTTTGGCCCTAATGTGAATGTTGTTAATGAGACTAAAAATGTTTTATCTTCGATGTTTGAAATAAAAGACCTTGGAGAAGCAAATGTGATTTTAGGTATTAAAATCAAAAGAACTGATAATGGTTTCTCTTTGTATCAGTCTCATTATATTGAGATATGTATTATATTATAATAATGATAAACACAAGCATACTTGGTTTATCAAGGTATGTTCAAAGGTATTCCAAAGAACAAACCGAATTGGTTTATTCAATGGTGGACATTCCACGACCCATCCATCAGGATATTACCTGAAAAATGAACGTGATATTATGCTTTATAAAAAGAAGTATAGCTTCATGCATATAGGCTTAGTTCAAATTGCTTTTAATCCTTTAACCCTTAAAGGGTTACCTGATCCTAGACCGACTCCCCAAGATGTTTTGGTGGAAGAAAGGGATTGGAACCAAACCAACACCAGTTATAACGGTGACGCCATCTATGAATGGAATTTAGATGGTTTAACAGACAGACAGATAAGTATTTTGGTACATAGGATGTTGATGTACTCGACAATCTGCAAAGCTACTTCGGATAAAAATACGGAAACAGACAAATGTCATATTTCTTGGTCACTATATTTGTCAGGGAAAAATAGTTCCCATTCAAAGATCTATTGATTTTGCTGCAAAATTTCCTGATGTTATCAATGACAGGATGCAGTTGCAGAGATTTCTTGGGAGTTTAAATTATATTTCTCCCTTTATCAAAGATTTATCTACAGATCTGTCCCCTTTGTTTGAAAGGCTTAAAAAGGGTTATAATTTGCCATGGTCTGATTTACATACTAATATTGTTAAAAAGGTAAAAGAGAAGGTAGCCTACTCATTGGATTAGGCCTCACTGTGACAAGGTTACTTCCACGGCGGTGGTCTCTCTATGGCAGTTATAGTACCACTGTAGTGGTACTGCTTAGGTAGTACCTTGACCAAGTTGTCCCCATTAGATTTTCCCTTGTAGTACTTTTCGCGATCAGCTTATCAACTCAACAAATGCATGTATAATCAAGCTCTATCATCAATTTGTCCTTTCTCATGGAGCAACAATCAATTCAGCACATAACACAAGGATTACAAACATATAAACTCTCACAATTGAATCCTTAACTCATCGACCAACATGGACACATGAACTGTACGAACACATACACCTTTAATTATACTCTAGTCACCTTATTCGGAAGCATACATCAGAAGCGGCTCTTAGGACCTTCCACCTAAAGTGGAAATCAAACAGTCTAGGATCAAGCCCATTCGTACCCACGTGATTGCATAATAAAATAACTCTCTCTCTTCTTTGTTATCTTTCCTGTATTACTTCCCTCTCTCGCTAATTACTAACTAATCTGAACTAGTTTCCATTAGCACGATAACTTCCATTTTATCTAGAAATAACACATCAACAACACACACATATATGAATCGCTAATCAAAGTTAACACAAAGGTAAGTCATAGCCTACCTAGGCGCCAAGATGCAGTCAAGAAAATCGCGGGGCTGTGTTCTTGCCTTGAATCTCAGGTTCTTGCAGAGAATTATCGCAAATGATAGTGGAATCCTTGCCCTTGCTACCCATCATACCCTTTTTCCTTGTTAGATTTCTCAACTTTTGTTCTTGTGCGTTTTTATTCACCAAACCTTATGAAGTTAGGATTTAAATCCAAACCTAGATAGAATTATGGAGTTCTGGTTTGCGTCACCCACTGCAATGAGGGGTCTTCCGCTGCAGCTATCCCGTTACAGCGGAGATCAGCCTGCCACGATGACCCTACACCTAGGCTCACCTAATTTTAACTTAGCCCATTCTAAATTCATCATTCGCATATCACCTGTAGGTTCTTCATAGAAAACTTGGGTTGCCTCCCATGTAGCGCCTAATTTAATGTCACAGCACGATTATGGTCCCCGTCACTCCTTCATCCGAGTGAAATGGTGACTAAATTGACAATTCAAAGAACTTTCATGCAGCTTACGCTGCTCAACCAACTGATTACCTCCTCTAGGTTTTATTGTCGTCTTAACTGTGAAGCCTTATAGTGAGGAGGCATCCTTGCTGATCTAAACACTTCAAAAACTACTTCTTCACCATCTACCTTCATAGACATCTTGCCTGTCTTTACTTCTATGACGACATCAGCGGTGGCTAAAAATCCTCTCCGCAAAATGAGGGGAATTGTTGCATCAGCTTTGTAATATAGGATTATGAAGTCCACCAAAAAAAATAAAAGGTCCCACCTTTATCAAGATATCTTCTATTATTCCATCGGGGTAGGCCAAAGATCGGTATGCAAGTTGAAGAGTCACTATAGTTGGATGAGGTTCACCTAGTCCCAATTGATGCTAGCACCCAAATCACATAAGGCTAAACCAACTTCCTTGTCTCTGATCACCACAGGAAGGGTGAACCTCCCGGGGTCCTTAAGCTTTTTCAAAATTTTATTCTGAACATGGGAACTGCACTCTTCTGTAAGAGCCACAGTTTCAAACTCTATTAAATGCCTCTTGTTGGCCACAATGTTCTTCAAGTACTTAGCATATATTGGAACTTCTTACAAATGCTCCAACAAAGGAATGTTAACATGTACCTGCTTTAACAAGTCAAGAAACTTCTTGCAAGTTGTATCCTCCTTATGCTTTTGAAATCATTGTGGGAATGGGGGCAGTGGCCTAGCTACTACAGCTTTTGGTTGTGAGTTGCTTGAGTCCCCGACCTCACTTTTGGACTTCTCAACCTTCTCATCATCAATCTTTTTTTTCTCTGGGACAACCTCACCAAACTCCTTACCACTTTGCAAGGAGATTGTGCTCACATTTTCTTTAGCACTCTTTTTGATGCTACTCAAAAATGCTCCCTTTGGTCTGTCCGTCTACTACAGTGCCAATTGCCCCATCTGCCTCTGAAGCTCATGGATAGACTTTTGCATTTCATTCACTACCTAAGTCTGTTGCACCATCCATTGCTTCATCGTATCCTCAAGAGAACTGCTCCTGTTGGCCTTAAGGCCTTGGATAACTATTCTGGGGCCTTTGGAAGTTCTAGTTCCCTCCCCTCAATAAGGGATTTGCTGCATTTCGGTACCCCTGATTATAGCCATTACTTGCAAAACCACCACCACAATTATGTTGTCCCATAAAGAATTTAGATTCGGGATTAAGCGGACAAACTGAGTACGCATGACCTTCTCCACATACTTCACAAGACGGTGGTGGAGTCAGCACCTGATGCACCTACTGTACTTGGCTTCCTACTGGTGTGGTTATATGTTTGCTAATCACATTCTGTCACACCCTGAGTCTATACCCTGGACGGGATATGGTACTTGGAGTCACAAGTGACCCCAAGTCAACCCATGGTCTATCATAACACTGCCATTTTGAGTAAAACCATAGTGGAAGATTTAAAGTAACAGTATAAATCATTTATGAAAAAGAACTGAATCATAAAGTTTTATACAGCTAGAAACAAACTAAAAATCTGAATCTCTGTCTGTGTCTGAAAGCCATCTATCTGATGAGTTGCTGGGACAAGCCCCCAGCTAACTCTAAGTATAAAAGAAAGAAATATAACTGAAGGAATTAATCCTTTGTACTCAAAAGATGAGGACTCCCCAATGATCCAGCTGGAAATGTCTAAGCGAGATCTGCGAACTGTGGTGAAACTGAGAACCTGCAGCTATATCATAAAACAATATAGCATAAAAGGTATGCATCCGAATATTGAATGTACTAAGTAAGTGAGAGAAACCATAGCACGGAGAAAAACAACTGAGCTTTAAAGACATGCAGTGACCAACTGAAATACTGATACAAAATAAACTGTGATATACTGAGATGGTCGAAATTACCCTGTCTGATGGTTAAAGGCATGCCCTAAAACTGAGATACTAATATGAAGTATTGTACAAAACTGATCTAAACTAACTTATCTTAGACTAAATTGAGCTGACTAGTGGGAGAGGCTATAACCGATATATAACTATGTGACCTAGATGTGGAGTCTGATGTACACACTCCATCCGTAGAACCCAATATACCTTGCCAAGGTATAAAGGCATGGACTGTGAGATCACTTTCTAGGGCCATAAGGCCATTGAAATATAACCTACGGCGGCAACATAGTTCTGGGAACCTGGGTGCGTTGGAACCCTGACCCTCTCGGTGTTAAGTCCTACTACCACTGGATAATCCTACCACGACTACTACTACCAAGAAGATAGCTCGATACGAAGGGCCCAAAACTACAACTGGCTCAGGGATACTATTTGAGAGTACCCTGAGAGTCTTATCAGATCAGATTTGGAAACTGGTGCTCTAAGACTTGTCATAGCTGCTCATCTGAGAGCGTCGTAGCTGTCTAAAGAAAAAACAGAGGCTAAAGCTGGTGGTTCTAATACTGGTCAGAGTTGCTTATCTGGAGGTGTCGTAACCATCTAAAGAACCACAAAAAATATGATAACTGATGTCTGAGTCTAAATTCTGATAACTAGGAGGCGTCACTAACACCTCAAAAATTAACTGCGGTCAGATTGATCAGCTGACATTTTGTTGGACAACACTTAGGTTACTAAAATCTGACTGAGACTAGACTAACATGAATCTGACTGAACTCTCAACATTTTCTAGCAATATGGGAAACCCAACTGATAAAATCAAGCCACAAGGAAGAACTAATCCAACAGTCTAGTTTATTGAATTCAAAGCTAGGGCTAAAACCATTCTTACAAGAATGAGTATTAACATGATAACTAGGTAGTGAAAATTTGACAATGACCAACATAGACCATATTCCACGTGCTATAACAAAGTCTGACATATCATTTATTCACATTTCAAAGTTCAGGGCTACAACTGATAGAGAAGATAGAGAAGATTTTGGGGGACACAAGGGAAGAACTATTCCCTTGTTGAATTCCCACATACCTAGTTTAGAAATCCCTGAGAGAATCCCTTGAAAAATCTGAGGTGAATTCGATTGCCCTAGCTTCTGCTCTGAGTCTTTCTAAGAGAAATTTTGCGTTCTAACTTCTGAAGGGATATGGAGAAATGAAATAAATCATCGGTTAACCCCTTTAAACCTCCTGATTTAAACCCAAAACAAGTAGTTTAGAGTCTAGGAGTACAGAAAATTACGTAAAACTCCCCAGGAAAATCGCAGGAAAAAAGAATCCTGCTAGTCCTACGAGGCACTCCACGATTCATGAGGTCAGGGATGACTCGTGGTGCCCAATTGTGATGTGCACTAAAAGTTTTCTACAGATTCCCCAACCTGCCAACGACTGACTTCACGAGTCATTAGGAGACCTAACGACCCGTGATGTCTCCCGTTGCCACTGAACTAAAATTCCTCTTCAGGGGTCACCACGGGCTACTAGATGATTCGTTACCGGTGACCATGAGCCCTCACTGCCGAAAACCATTTGGGGTTACCACGGGCAACACCACGACTCGTACTGTACCAAAAGAGTCGTGGTGAGGACCCGTTAAGTGCACTGCTCTAATTTTCCAATATTTAGTCAATTCTTGACCACGACTCACCTAACGACTCGTGGTCACACCAGTGGTCACTCAATTTCCCAATTTTTCAACCCAGTACGGACCCTTCTCCCCAAGTCACTCCATGACTCATGGCCTACCCCATGGGTCACAGGACAACTTGTTCTGTGACTTGGCGCAGAAAATCCTATTTTCTCCATTTCAATTCCCGAGTCTGACCTTAGGTTTTCTGAGGCATTACAATACCTCCACTTTGGGAAAATTCATCCTCAAATGTTGAAAACACACAGAAAGCAGAGAATTGCATTCATTATACTCAAATACTGATCATGAAAGCTGAAAACTAACGGAATGACTACCTCCAAACTGAAGTACATGACTGAACTGAATTCACGAATCATACACATGTTCATTAACATGAAATAAACTAGGACACATAGATTGAACATGTAACTGAATAGAGTTTTTAGGGAGAAAATTGATACCTTAAACTGAAACTGAGCTAGAAGGGAATAAATGTGGGTATCTAGCCATCATATCTGCTTTGGCTTCCTACGTAGCTCCTTCTACATGTTGATTTCTCCACAATTCTTTGACTGAAGCTGCTTCTTTGTTCCTTAGCTTACGAACCTGATGGTCAAGGATCTGAACTGGGATCTCTTCGTAAGAGAGACTATCTTTCACACCCACACTTTCTAGTGGCACAACTGAAGTTGGATCACTGATGCACTTCTTCAATAGTGACACATGGAATACTAGGTGCACAGATTCCAACTCTGAAGGTAATTCTAGCTTATAGCTACATTACCAATTCGCCTCAGAATTCTGTAGGGTCCTGCTATCTCAGACTGAGCTTTCCTTTCTTCCAAAATCTCATCACCCATTTCATGGGTGAAACTTTCAGATAAACCCAATCATCCACGGCAAACTCTAAGTCTCTTCTCCTCATATTAGCATAAGATTTCTAACGGCTTTGCACTATTTTTAACCTTTCCCTGATAAGTTGCACCTTCTGCATTGCCTCATTAACTAAGTCTGCCCCTATCCAAGTATCTTCACCAACTTCAAACCACCCGATAGGAGATCTACACCTTCTACCATACAATGCCTCAAATGAGGCCATCTTAATGCTGGAGTAGTAGTTGTTGTATGAAAGCTTGATGAGAGGCAAGTGATCATCCCAATTTCCCTTAAAATCGATCACACAAGCTCTCAGCATATCTTCCAAGATCTGAATAGTCCGCTCATCCTGTCCATCTATCTGCAGGTGAAAAGCTATGTTGAGCTTGACCTGGGTACCGACTCCCTTCTGAAATGCTTCCAAAAATGAGACATGAATTAGGTACCTCTATCTGAGATAATGGATAAGGGCAGCCCATGAAGTTTGACTAACTCCTGGATATAAAACCTAGCATAGTCCTCCGCTGAGTCTATAGTTTTAACTAGGGGGAAGTGTGCTAACTTAGTCATCCGGTCTACTACACCCAGATTGAATCATGTTGCTGACGAGTTTGAGGTAGACCTGTAATAAAATTCATGTTTACTTATTCCCACTTTCATGGGGGTATGCTGATATCCTGAGTCATACCTCCCGGTCTCTGGTGTTCTACTTTGATCTGTTGATAGTTCGAGCACTTAGCTACATATTTTGTGATGTCTCTCTTCATGCCGTTCCACCAGTAAATATCCTGTAAATCACGGTACATCTTAGTAGCACGTGGGGTGGATGGAATATCTTGAACTATGTGCTTCAGCCAGTATTTGTTTTCTCAACTCACCTACATCCGGTATGCACAATCTAGCCTGGTAATGGAGTATACCATCTCCCCCTTAGGAGAAACCCTCCACTTCTTTTCTGAGAACTGCCTCCTTCAGCTTAAGCAGTATGGGATCTTCATCCTACCTAGACTTAACTTCAACTACCAATGAGGAATATGATCCACTCTACACCACTACTTTGCCCTTAGCTGTATCAACCAACTGCACTCCCAACCGAGCTAACCTGTGAATATCCTTAGCCAGTTCCTTTTTGCTTTCCTAAACATGAGCCATGCTCCTTATAGAAACTATGCTTAGGGCATCAACCACCATATTGGCTTTGGCCAGGTGATACAACACAATCATGTCATAGTCCTTCAGTAGCTCCGACCATCTTCTTTGACGAAGATTAAGATCTTTTTGACTGAACATATCCTTAAGGCTCTTGTGGTCGATGAGTACATCCACGTGAGCCCTGTACAGCTAGTGCCTCCATAGTTTTAACGCAAACACCACCGCTGCCAACTTCAGGTCATGAGTCGGATAGTTCTTTTCATGAACCCTGAGCTTTCTGGAGGCATAGGCTATCACCTTATACCGCTTCATCAGAATGCAACCGAGTCCAACTCTGGAAGCGCCGCAATACACTACAAACCCATTTGTTCCTTCTAGTAAGGTCAAGATTGGAGCGGTAGTGAGTCGAGTTTTCAACTCTTGTAAACTCTTCTCACACACATATGACCACTGAAATTTCACCTTTTTCTGAGTCAACTTAGTCAGAGGAGATACAATAGAGGAAAAACCTTCCACAAAACATCGGTAATAACCGGCTAGACCTAAAAAACTTCTGATTCTGATTGGGGAGGTAGGTTTGAGACAGTCTTTTACCGCTGTTATCTTTTGAGGATCCACTTGAATACCCTCACCCAATACCACGTGACCAAGGAAATTCATAGAATTCAACTAGAATTCGCATTTGCTAAACTTGGTGAACAACTGGAAGTCTCCGAGTGTTTGAAGCACTATCCTCAGGTGATTAACATGCTCTTCCTCATTTCTGGAGTATACCAGAACGTCGTCAATAAATACAAAGACAAACATATCTAGATACTTCTTGAAGACTCTTTTCATTAGGTCCATGAAAGTTGTGGGGTCATTAGTTATTTCGAAGGACATAACTACGAATTCGTAGTGACCATATCAAGTTCTAAGGGCTATTTTCGGTATGTCACACTCTCTGAATATTAATTGATGATACCCCGACCTGAGATCTATCTTGGAGAAACAACTAGATCCCTCATGCTGATCAAACAAGTCTTCAATCCTGGGTAGGGGATACCGATTCTTGATTGTGACCTTGCTCAGCGGACGGTAATTGATGCACATTCTGAGGGTATTGTCTTTATTTCACATGAATAGGTCTGGAGCACCCTAGGGAGAGATGTTGGATCTGATAAAACCTTTGTCAAGAAGGTCTTTTAGCTTCTCCTTCAACTACTTAAGCTCAACTGGAGCCATTGTGCAAGGAGGGATGAAGATAGGTTGAGTATCTGGGAGCAGATCTATACCGAAGTCTATCTCCTGCTCAGGAGGAACTCCGGGAAGATCCTCGTGAAACACATCAAAGACTCACTGACAATTAGAACTTACTGTATAGTCAGTGTCTCAAAGCTGGAATTCTTGACCTGAACTAGATGATAAATACACCCTTTGAAAATAAGCTTTCTAGCCTTAAGGTAGGAAATAAACTGAACTATTGCTTGTCATGTAAGATGGCTTATTAGGGAGCTGAAACCTGACGACCCTAGTTCTACAACTGACTTAGGCATAACCGGAGTGTAACCAATCCATGCCAAGAATGAGGTCAAAGTCAACCATGTCTAACTCTACCAAATCAGCTAGAATGACCTTATTCAAGATTGAGACTGGACAGTTTCTATATATACGGTTGGCTCTAACTGACTCACCAACTGGGGTGGAGAATGAGAATAGTTTTGAGAAAACTTCTAGATTGGTATCGAATTGGACTACTACATAGGGAGTCATAAACGAAAGTGTGGCTCCTGGATCTAGTAGGGCATACACATCTAGATGAAAAAGGTGTAACATACCCGTAACCACGTCAGGTGAGCTCTCCTGATCCTGACAAGAGGACAAAGCATAAAAACAGTTTTGGCACTGGCCGCCATCCGTACCTGAAGTGTTGGCCCACTGAGCTAGTCGGCCTGTTAGAGCTGTTGAAGCAGAGATTGTGATCTCCCCCTTCCTATCGACATGCATTCTTTAAGCCGATGACCAAGTTGTCCACACCCAAAACAACCCTCTTAGCCCTGAAGACACTCTTTTGGATGATTCTTGTCATATCTAAGGCAAGCTGGGTAGTTGTAGCGGTTGATGGAGTTATGATTCTGGGATTGTGAGCCAGATGCTCCACCCCTTCGATCCTTGCGGGACCGAAAAGTAAGGGCACTGGCTGAAGTGGGTGCTTGAGCCCTCTACTTCTGCTGCTGCTACTGTGGGTGGCTACTACAGCCAGATCTCTAATGTCCATAATCTGGCTGACCGGTTCTTCCCTGTTTGTACTTCCGCTCCACATCTTTTAATTTTTCTGCCTCAATTTGCTGAGCATGAACTATGAGGCTGGGGATATCGATGTCCTTAATAAGCATTGCAGTCCTACACTCCTTAAGGACCAAGTTCGACACTCCATTAACAAATTTTAGCATATGAGCCCTTGGCTTGGCTACCATCTCTGGAGCATATTTAGACAACCTTGTGAACTCCAGTGCATACTCTTCCACTATCCGATTTCCCTATTTTAGATCCATGAATTCAACCACTTTAGCCTCCCTGAGCTCCTGGGGGAAGAATCAGTCTATGAAGGCTATAGTGAATTCTTCCAATTCTACCAGTCCTGCTCCCGCTGGTCTCCCCTCCTTCCACTGTTCATACCAGATTTGGGCTACCCCTTTCAGCTGGTAGGCAGCGAAGTCGGCACTCTCTGAGGAGCTGACACCCATAATTTGGGTGATCTTTCTAATATCATCCACGAACTCCTGTGGGTGCTCTCCCACCTTAGATCTGTGAAAAACTGGAGGGTTCATCTGAGTGAAGTCCCAAACTCAGGAAACTGTTGCGGACCCATTAGTATTGACCAGAACCACCACCGGTTCACCTGATTTGTGACTGTCTGTGTGACCAGTTGGATAGCCGCTCTGAACTCTGTGGAGGACACTGGGTCATCCTGAGGGGCTGCTGTAGCTGGTGGGGCAGGTCAGTGAGCGTTACCGGCCCTTCTTCCATTAGTATGTCGTGGAGACATGATTTTCACTGAAACAAAATAGAGCATGAGTTAGGAGAACATTTATGGAATTGAATTTCAACGCATGATAAAGAGTATGAACAAAAGGGAGTTTTCCTAATAATATCTGGTAGCCTCCCCGTCATAACTGTGGTGCGCTTCACACCCATGAAGAGGACTCTACTCAATGTTGCTTTTAAACATCCTAGGATACTCTATACCTAGTACTCTAATACCAAGTTTGTCATTCCCTGAGTCTATACCTTGGACGGGCACGGTACTCGGAGTCACAAGTAACCCCAAGTCAACCCATGGTGTATCATAACACTGGCATTCTGAGTAAAAACATAGTAGAAGCTTTAAAGTAATAATATAAAACATTTATGAGAAAGAACTAAATCATAAAGTTTTATACAGCTGGAAACAAACTGAAAATCTATATCTATGTCTGTATCTAAAAACCATCTATCTGATGAATTGTTGGGACAAGCCCCCAATTAACTCTAAGTATAAATGAAGTATAACTAAAAGAAATAATCCTCATCCTCGAACGATGAGGACTCACCAATGATGCAGCTAGAAATGGCTGAGCGTGATCTGCTAACGGTGTTGAGACTGAGAACCTACAACTGTATCATAAAATGATACAGCATAAAAGATATGTGTCAGTACTTTGAATGTACTGAGTAAGTGAGAGAAAGCATAGCATGGAGAAAAACAACTTATCTATAAAGACATGCAATGACCAACTGAAATACTGATACTGAATAAACTGTGATATACTGATATGGTCAAAATGACCCTGTCTGATGGTCAAAGCCATGCCCTAAAACTGAGATACTAATTTGAAATACTGTACTAAACTGATCTGAACTAACTATTTTGAGACTGAACTGAGCTGACTAGTGGGAGAGGTTATAAACGACATATAACCACGTGAGCTAGATGTGAAGTCCGATGTACACACCCCATCAGTAGGACCCAATATACCTTTCCATTGTATAAAGTCATGGACTATGAGATCACTGTCTATGGACATGAGGCCAATAAAATATAACCTACGGTGGCAACGTAGTTTTGGGAACCTAAGTGCGCTGGAACCCCGACCTTCTTAGTGCTGAGTCCTACTCCCATTAGATAAGCCTACCATGACTACAACTGCCAAATAGATAGCTCAACACTGAGGGCCCAAGACTACAACTAGCTTAGGGATACTGTCTGAGAGTACCTTGAGAGTCTTATCGGATCGGATTTGGAAACTGGTGTTCTAAGACTGGTCAGAGTTTCTCATCTAAGATCATCGTAGCCATCTAAAGAACAAACTGAGGCTGATGCTGGTGGTTCTAAGACTGGTCAGAGCTTCTTATTTGGAAGTGTCATAACCGTCTAAAGAACCACAAAAACAATCTGATAACTGATGTCTAAGTCTAAATTCTGATAACTGGGAGGCATCACTAACACCTCAAAAATTAACTGTGGTCAAACTGATCAGCTGACATTTTCTAGACAACACTGAGATTGCTAATCTGCCTGAGACTAGACTAACATGAATCTGACTGAATTCTCAACATTTTCCAACAATATGGGAAACCCAACTAATAAAATCAAGCCACAAGGAAGAACTAATCCAACCGGAAAAATTCTAGTTTACTGAATTCAAAGCTAGGGCTAAAACCATTCTTAGAAGAATGAGTATTAACATGATAACTAGGTAGTGAAAATATGACAACAACCAACATAGACCATATTCCACATGCTATAACGAAGTCTGACATATCAATTTTTTACATTCGAAAATTCAGGGCTAGAACTGATAGAAAAGATAGAGTAGATTTTTGGGACACAAGGGAAGAACCATTCCCTTGTTGAATTTCCACATACCTTGTTTAGAAATCCCCGAGAGAATCCCTTGAAAAATCTATGGAGAATTCGATTTCCCTAGCTTCTACTCTAAGTCTTTCTGAGAGAAATTTTATGTTCTAACATTTGAGGGGAAGTGAGAATGAAATAAACCATCGGTTAGCCCCTCTAAAGCTCCTTATTTAAACCTAAATGATATAGTTTAGAGTCTAGGAGTTTAGAAAATTATGTAAAACTCCCTAGGAAAATTGCAGGAAAAAGGACCCTGCCAGTGCCGACGAGGCAATCCACGAGTCGTAAGGTCAGGGATGACTCGTGGTGCCCAATCGTCATGTGCACTAGAAGTTTTCTACAGATTCCCTAACTTGCCAACAACTGACTTCACGAGTCGTCAGGAGGCCTAACGACTTGTGATGTCTCTCATTTCCACTGAACCAAAGTTCCTCTTCAGGGGTCATCACGGGATACTAGACGATTCGTTCCGGTGACCATGACTTGTGGTCACCTCCTATAGTCCTCTCTACCGAAAACCACCTAGGAGTCACCTGTGGTGACTCCATGACTAGTAGTGTCCCAAATGAGTCGTGGTGAGGACCCGTTATGTGCACTGCCCGAAATTTCCAACTTTCAATCAATTCTTGACCATGAGTAACCTAACGACTCATGGTGTTGACCATGAATCATGGTCACACCCGTGGTTATTCAATTTCCCAATTTTTCAACCAAGTTTGGACCCTTCCCCACGAGTTACTCCACGACTCGTGGCCTACTCCATGGGTCACAAGACGACTTGTTCTATGACCTGATGCAGAAAATTCTATTTTCTCTATTTCAACTCCCACATCTGACCTTAGGGTTTTTGCGCACTACACATTCACCAGTTGGCTAATGCCTGCTTTGATTGCCGCAACACCATCTACCTCAATCTTCCCTGGAAACTTCATTACTATAAATCCTCTGCCTGAGTCTTGATAATCCTGACTTTCCGCTACCATGAGGTTCAAGAATCTATCCCTGTGTGGTAGCATCAAACAAGATCTTCAACTCGGGCTTAAGACACACTATAAAGTTGTTCCCAATTATATCCTTAGGTTGCATGAGGTACAGACAATCTCTCAAATAACCTTTGTAACATTCCCATACCTTAGCCAAGGTCTCACCATCTTTTTGTACAAACCCAGAGATCTTCTCTCTCAATTCTTTTGTTCTCCTTGAAGAGAAAAATCTGTTGATAAATTTGTTGGAGAGAACCTCCCATGTGGTGATGGAACCTGCTGGCTCATTTTGAAGCCACTCCTTGGCTTCACCAATCAGTGAGAATGGAAATAAGGTCAACTTCATATATTCATTTGACACGTTCTGGTAAAGGAAATTTTCACTCATCTATACAAATGTCATCAGATGCCAATGGGGATCCTCATGCGGCTTGCCCTAATATCGGCAAGTGTTTTGTACCAACTGCACTCCCTCCCTTCCTTCAGCTCAAAGCTCCCAGTGATAACCAGCTTGAAAATCACTTTAGAAGCATTCTCCAAGTTCGGCCTAGCAAAGTATAACACTGGAACTCTCACTTGGTTGTTGTCCTGTGCCTGCTCATTGTTCTCCATGATTAACCTTATAAAGGTCATCTCAATTTTCTGGATCAAAAGAAGCCAAAAGTGATTCTTGACTTCTCTTACTTAGCATACACTGAGCATACAACCCTATAAACTTCACACAAAAACCAAGAAACAAATGTAAAATACAGAATAGCAAAATAAAATCCTAACCTACAAACGATCAAACAATATTCAAGTCCTTGGCAATGATACCAAAAACTTGATGTTGTCCAAGCACACGCAAGAACACATGGTCGTCAAGTAATATAGGACTCAAAGCCCCAATTATCATACCAACAGAGACTTGTCAGTTCAATCGTTGTAAGGTTATTATTTTATTTTCGTTATTCTAATAAAATAATTAAAATAGGAAATGGTTTGAAGAAATTAAATACTAAAATTTTAAATGCAAAATTAACTACAACTGTTGCAAGCTTTGTTTTCCTTTGATGATGATGAAAATCTAGGGCAATGAAATTTGATTGGTTTCAAGTTGAGTTTTTAAGACGTATTATGCTAAAATGATTCTTCCTACAGTTGCTAGTTGCAAGTTACCATCCCATTTCTTGCCACTATCCCTAACATCTGAGAACTATTTCATGAACCCTAATGCCTATATCCCTATGGTTGCAGGAGAAGCATGAAACGATGGTTATGCCTACTTGTATTTCAACTAAACTGGGTTGAAGGGCATATCCCTAACCTCAACAACAACATCTATCCTCTCACTAATGGATTCGAGGGTCTTTGAATTCCCGTTTTGTATTTACCTTTAACCCTTTCAAATCCCTTTCCCAAGTTCAATCAAAACCCAAAAAATGTCCTTATAAGGTGATCAATCTCATAAATAACCCATTAACACAAGTAAATACAAATAACCATAAAAGAACAATCGAATCTAGATAAATAGTCTTTCAAACATCTACCATCCATCATGGCAAAAACCCTAGAGTATGAGTTTAGCCACTCATAGACAAGTGGAAAATCATACACTTAATCATCATCATACAAAGTAAAGAGTAATGAAGAGAAGAAACCTAGTGTAGAACTTGGTCCTCCCTCCAAACGGCTTGCAAGCCTCCAAATATGAACTACGTAAAGTTAAACTAACAAAAGATAGTCAAAAACTTATCCAAAACTCCATAACAAATGTCCCTCAGGATATATTTATTGTTGAGCCTTAAATGATGTTTTTGCCCTCCAATACTTGGATTTAAAATCAGCAATTTTAATTAAAAACAGGTTTGGCACATCATCCCCACTATCTCACCACAAATATAGCCAAATTTTCAGTAATTTCAGCTCTAAGATAGACCTGGTGCGCCGCCCCCGTCATCTCACCAAGCACTTAGCAAATTTTTCTGCTCCCCTAGCACTAGCGTGCCACTTTCACCATCTCACCAGAGTGTTAGTCAAATTATTGCACTTTTGGACCCTTCTGGCATGTGGCCTCCTCTATCTCACTAGAATTTTGGTGATTTTCTCTAAGTCTGGGAAGCTCTGGGGCTCCACCCACAATCTTGCTAAGGTGTTGAAATGATCATCTTCTGAGGTTAAGGAGCTGCCGTGGGGCGCCAGCGGTAACACCAGAGATTATAGAAACTTCATCAAGTCATTGGAGGCCCGCGCCAGCCATAGCCCCCGAACCTTCTTCTCAACTTCTCAAATCTTCAACCTTGGTTCATTTTGGGTCCTTTTTCCCTTGGTTTCCTGCTCAAAGCACCTCCAAACGTATTTTTAGCATACGAAACACACAAACATATGAATTTATGCATTTCATAAGGATTTTGATCTCAAAACCAGGTAAAGGATGGAAAAAAACAAGGAAAATGGACATAGAAATATGACCAACATCACCACCCCATACTTAAATCAATGTTCGTCCTCAAACAATATTTTACTCCACACATAAACTCATCTTTTATCATCACATTTGGTACCTCTAACAATTCACACTCTACTATCTAGCATAGAGCATAATTCATGTTGTTCATCAATATACGACAAATCTCATCAAGCACATGTACAGGTTTCATAATAAAAACTACACAACCTCTATAACTGACTCATCTTTTCAAAACAAAGGGCCAACATGATTAAGGATGAAATATGCAACAAGTAGTACATCGACATAGACATCTTATGCCCCTCATTTTTAGTGATGAACCTCTCTCAGATTATCAATGCAGACACATGGAACATAGAAAGCAAGGCACTCTTACGCTCACAAACGATATAATGCACATATGTCACATATCATAAGCTTGCCCTTCATGTATATTTAGACTACTTAGCTGTTTTAAGAGATTCGGATCACAAGGTCTTTTCTTGATTATAATGTCGGCTAAGGGATGGTTAGGAATGATATTTCTTTTACAGTGACTAAGCACTTTTAAGACATTTTTTATTTTTCAAGTCCACCATTTTTTTCTTGGTGCTCACCCTCAACTAACTCACCCTTGTTCTTTTCTTTTCATGCCCCCTTTTCACTACTTGACTGCTAGTCTCTACTTATAGAATCAATAGGAATTTCGTAATTAAAGTTCTATCTTTCATTGTTCTAGAAGCAAGTAGACAACACAATTATATAGGCACCCCTTCCTATTTTTCTTCTCTTACCACAATTTTTCTTTTTCTGTTAACATTATACTTCGATGGAACTTTACTTTCAAGTATCAAAGTGCCTAAGACTACTTTAGATCAACAAGTCCGAGGTCTCACAAAAAGAGGGATTAAGCTACTTTCGTGGCTAAGAAAGAATAAGGCTTAATGGCTCAAATGGGTTAACAGGGAAAATGTAGAGGAAGGTTAGACAAACATGGGAAAACATCAATTTTTCAAAGAAACTCCATGATCATATCCCAACTCCCTAACAACTAGTTATCCTACATACACTAGGGCAAGTTATAGATGTTCCAATATGTACACATAAGACAATTCATCTCACCTCTCATGGCACTTAATGGTCTAGTCGGCTTCCGACAGCTACACAATCACACAATTATATTGAATGACATTTTCCATTATTAATCCCTTAGAATCTTTTTTAGTCAAATTAAAGAGCTATCTGTGTTTCTCATGGATTCCTTACTTATGCATTCAAGATGACCACTTTACTAACTCTAGCATAGCAGCTAAGTAGAATGTCACAAGCACACAAGTGAATGATCTACGACTCAATCTTAAAAAAGAAGAAAAAATGTGACTAAATTCCCTTAAGACGGTCGTCATCCATCTATCATAGGGAAGGATCACTACTCTACGACTATAAAAACTCCTACAAAAATAAAAAATTATCCTGTTCAAAGGACTCCCCTTCAGAAAAGATCAAAGACCGCAAGAAAATCCGAAGGTTGGGTGAGATATACCAATTTTTAAAATTTTCAAACAAAGCTCCATGAACATACTCACTCTTGACCAACAATAACACAAACTAAAAAGAAATTAAACTAAAACTAATAATCTCAACTACTAAAGACAAACAGAGTATCCAACATCTCAAGGCATCGCAAGTCATAAGCATCATACTAGCTATTACAGACCCAGACCAAGAAAATAATGAAGCTACTACTATGGTAATGAAACTATGCTATGGCCTACAGATATAGAAATTAAAGAACTAATAGGATTCTTTCCTCCACCCCACACTTAAACAGTGCACTATCCCCAGTGCACATAATCATATCAAAAGGTAGGGAAAAAGGAACTTCCTGAGCCGCTAAGCATCATCATCAGGATTGTAATCCTGATCCTCCCCCTCATCATCATCGCCATTAACTTTAATGGCGCCCATAGTAGCATCATCCTCATCATCATCATTATCAAGATCATCAACATTGTCAGTCAGCACAGCAGCCTCATCATAATCAAGCGGCTCCTCGAAGGTAAGCCCCACTCTACACATCTACATGAAACTCTCCGTGAGTTGGTATCTATCCTTAAAGGCTGCCATCTCCTTGGCTGTAGCAGGTCATCCGCCTAACTCTTTTTGTAACTGTAAAATGCCAAATATGCGACCTTTCCAGCTTTCATCACGAGATTGACGATCAACTATGGAAAGGGAAGGAGCTGTGTAATTACTGGGCTCCTTAACCTTGCTTACATCTATGATCCTGCCGGCTAGGAGACCTGCGAGCTAACTAAAGGTCTGACTCTTCCTCTTCAATGCCTTGGCCTCTCAAAAACTGAGTCAAGAAACCACCATAACAATATTTCAACCTGCAGTTGTTCCTTACTCTCCTCATGTTGCCTCGAAGCACTGCACCAAATATAGTGGTATCCCTTCCATTAACATGTACACCAGCACAACTCGCTCTCTAGTGACATCTGTGATGCGGGTCCTGGGGAGAAGTGTGGAACAGATAATTTTTACCCACACCTTCTCCTCCTTGTTCATGTAGGAGAATGCAAGTGTGGAGTAAATGCCCTTGCGGTCCCGTGCCCATTCGGCGGATGAATGCTCACCACAGAGAGGTGACCCATGTCATAATAAAAAGGCCTCTCAAGCAACATAAAATACTCTAAAGGGTCTACTGCAGGTGTGACAAGAAAAGCATTGAACCTTTTGTAAGTGAACGACACGACCTGACCCCTGATCTTCGCTTTAGTGCTCTCTCCAAATGATGTATTCCAGTTTGCATAGAACTCCCTCACCAAGGTAAGGTTGGAAACTTCTTGCTTAGCAAAGATGTATCCAACTCCCAACTCATGGAGCTTGTCCCGAATAGAAGGGAACTCCAGCGCTAGGCGGCCCTCATTGATTTAATTTTCAGGAGCATACTTAGCCTCCTTCTGCATGTTGAACCAGGTAAGACCACGAGGCTCTACAACCTGTACTCCAAAGTATTTAGTAGGGCCAGCCTTAGTTGCTTATGAATTAGCTCCCTTTGTACCTTTCTGGAGCCTCTTTAAACCTTTTCCTGCTTCCTCAATCTCCATTCCTTTGCTTCCTTTTGATGCCATGATACCTATCAAGAAAAAATCAAGAACTACACAAAATTAGTTCGTGAACAACAAGGCTAACTAATTAAGTGTTAAAGATGAAAAATTGACCCCACACTTAATTCGCTAGCATAATGGTGATATTTTGTCCAATGGGGTACTCAAGACTTCCCCCATCATTATCCAACCTCATAACACTAATTCATTCACCAACTCTAACTCCAATAACGTTCATGAATTCTTCAACTCTCCTTTCATATTGAGCTTTTAAAGAATGCCTTAATTGGCCATCCCTCTCACTTTTCCTCCTTCAATTGTTAATGAGGTAGCATTATTCAACTCATTTAACAACCAAATAAATGATTTACTTCCATATATAATGATCTAACATGAATTTCAACAACTCAAGACTTATTCACATTTAAGCATTCAATAGCCATGTACTTTCTCTCTCTATAATTAATACATCTACCCACCAAATTCAATAATTCAATTCGCCATCTCCATTCATCTCCATAACTTCAAATCATGATATTCAACAAAAAATAAGTTAACCTAAAAAGTATACGCATTATCATGGAAGAATTTAAGACATTAAAGCTCATGAAACCCATAATATCAAATTTAAGCTTTTCACCAAAATGGTGATTTGGGTCTTTAATCTTGTGGAAGATGGTGTGGGAGCATGTTTTCAACTTTACCTAAACAAGAGAGAAGGAAAATACTTACTTGAGTTGAGAAGAGGAGCTTCACCAAAGCTTAAAGAAGACAACAATGGAAGGGAGAGGGGGAGGGAAGTTACAGTTTAAGAGAGGGAGGAGAGAGAGTTTTTGCCTTTTCTTTTCAACTTTTTAAAGGAAAATGATGAGTGGCCATTTAAATATAGGTGTGGTGCCTAGGTTTTTGGTAATTTAAGGTATTTGGGTCAACATTGACCCAAATTGACCAAAACAATTTCACCCAAAGTGAACCTGCCGCACTGCTCCCTCTGTCTCACCGCAAACTTAGAAAAATGAATTTCTTCGGGATTAGGGGGTTGGCGTGGAGCACCAACCATAGCACCACATGTCATATTATTTTCTTCTAGATTTTAACACCGGGCGCCCCACGCCAGGTATCTTACCCTAGACTTAACCTTTTTCAGCTCATTTTCCCAGTTCTTTCTTCCTCCAAGGCTCTGTTCGTCTCTACCAAGAAAAATGTAAAATAATTAGAATGATGGGTTGCCTCCCACCAAGTGCCTTAGTTATAGTTGTGACACAATATTCATGGGTTGCCCCCCATGCAGCGCCTAATTTAATGTCACGACGTGATTTTGGTTCCCCTTAGTCCTTCATTAGAGTGAAATGGTGACCAAATTGACAATTCAAAGAACTTTCATGCAGCTTACACTGCTCAACAAACGGATTACATCCTCCAGGTTCTATTGTCGATTTAACTGTGAAGTCCTTATATTGAGGAGGCATCCTTGCTGAGCTAAACACTTTGAAAACTGCTTTTTGACCATCCACCTGGATAGATATCTTGCTCGTCTTTACCTAAATGATGGAATCAGCGGTGGCTAAAACTCCTCTCCCCAAAATGAGGGAAACTATTGCATCAGCTTCATAATCTAGGATTATGAAGTCCAGCGGAAAAATGAAAGGTTCCACCTTTATCAAGACATCTTCTATTATTCCATCAGGATATGCCAGAGATCGGTTTGCAAGTTGTAGAGTCACAGTGGTTGGACTAGGTTCACCTAGTCCAAAAGTTTTGAACAGGGATGCATGCATCAAATTGATGCTAGCACCCAAATCACATAAGGCTGAACCAACTTCCTCATCTCTGATCACCATAGGAAGGGTGAAGCTCCCATGGTCCTTAAGCTTTTTCAAAATTTTATTTTGAACATGGGAACTGCATTCTTCTATAAGAGCCATAGTTTCAAACTTTGTTAACCACCTCTTTTTGGCCACAATGTTCTTCAGGTACTTAGTATATTTTATAACTTCATGCAAAAGCTCCACCAAAGGAATTTTAACAAGTCAAGAAACTTCTTGCAAGATGTATCCTCCTTCTGCTTTTGAAAACTTTGTGGGAATGGGGACGGTGGTCTAGCTACAACAACTTTTGGTTGTGAGTTGCTTGACTCTCCGACCTCATTCTTGGACTTCTCAACCTACTCATCATCAATCTTCTTTTCTCTAGGGATAACCTCACCTAACTCCTTACCACTGTAGAAAGAAATTGTGCTCACATTTTCTTTAGAATTCTTCTCAGTGTTACTCAGAAGTTCTCCCTTTGGTATGTTAGTCTACTACAGGGCCAATTGCCTCATCTGCCTCTCAAGCTCATAGATAGACTTTTTCATCTCATTCACTACCTGAATTTGTTGCACCATCCATTGCTTTATCGTCTCCTCAAGGGAATTGCTTAACTTCTAGCCCTGAGGCCTTGGATAACTATTTTGGGGCCTTTGAAAGTTATGGTTCCCTCACCATGAGGGTTTTGCTGCATTTTGGTGCCCCTGATTATAGCCATTACCTATAATACCTTTACTATGATTCTTTTGTCCCACAAAAAAATACAAATTTGGGATTAAATGGACAACCTGACTATGCATGAACTTCTCTACATGCTTCACAAGACAGTGGTGGAGTCTGCACCTAATGCACCTGTTGTACGTAGCTTCCTGCTGGTGTGGTTATAAGTTTGCTAATCACATTCACCAGTTGGCTAATGTCTACTCTAATTGCCACAATACCATCTACCTCAAGCTTCCCTGGCACCTTCAGTGCTGCAAATCCTCCACCCGAGTCTTAAATAATCCCGACTTCCCGCTGACATGAGGTCTAAGAGAGCCTCAATTTCATTGTAACTTTTGGATAAAATCTGTCCCTATGCGATAGCATCAAGCAGGATCTTCGACTCGAGCTTCAGACCCACTATAAAGTTGTGCTCAATTATCTCCTTAAGCTGCATGTAGTGTAGACAATCTCTCAAATAACCTTTGTAACATTCCCATGCCTAAGCCAAGGTCTCACCATCTTTCTGTAAAAACCCAGAGATCTTCCCTCTCAACTCCTTTCTTCTCCTTGAAGAGAAAAATCTGTTGACAAATTTGTTGGAGTGAATCTCCCATATGGTGATGGAACCTGCTGGCTAATTTTAAAGTCATTCCTTGGCTTCACCAATTAGAGTGAACGGAAATAAGGTTAGCTTCACATATTCATCTGATACGTTCTAGTAATGAAAATTTTCACTCAACTCCACGAATGTTATCAGATGCCTGTGGGGATCCTCATGTGGCTTGCCCTAATATTGGCAAGTGTTTTGGACCAACTGTAGGGTCCCTCCCTTCCTTCAGCTCAAAGTTCCCAGTGATAGCCAGCTTGACGATCACTTTAGAAGCGTTCTCCAAGTTCGGCCTAGCAAAGTTTAATAGTGGAACTCTCTCTTGGTTGTTGCCCTACGCCTGCTCATTGTTCTCCATGATTAGCCTTCTAAAGGTCCTCTAAATTTTAGAATCAAGAGAGGCCAAAAGTGATGCTTGACATCTCATACTTCGCATACACTGAGCATACAACCCTGTGAAATTCACACAAAAACAAAGAAATAAACATAAAATACATAATAGAGGAATAAAATCTGAACCTACAAATGATCAAACAATATTCAAGTTCCCGGCAACGATGCCAAAACCTTGATGTCGCTCAAGCGCATGCAAGCGCACGTGGTCGTCAAGTAATATAGGACTGGAAGCTCGATTA
Source organism: Datura wrightii (assembly GCA_035772735.1). Lineage (NCBI taxonomy): Eukaryota > Viridiplantae > Streptophyta > Magnoliopsida > Solanales > Solanaceae > Datura > Datura wrightii. The sequence goes on from JASDFA010000019.1 coordinate 39,387,674, forward strand.
TCGTACCCACAGAGATTTTTCAGTTTAATCATTGTAAGGTTATTACTTTATTTTCACTATTCTAATAAAATAATTAAAACGGGGAATTGTTTGAAGAATTAACTACTAAAACTTTAAATGGAAAATTAACTACAATGGTTCCAAGCTTCGTTTTACTTCAATGATGATGAAAATCTAGGGCAATGGTATTTGGTTGGTTTCAAGTTTACTTTTCAAGACGTATTACAATAGAACGATTCTTCCTATCATTGCTAGTTGCAAGTTACTACTATTTCTTGCCACTATCCCTAGCATCCAAGAACTATTTCATGAACCCTAATTCCTATATCCATATGGTCATAGGAGAAGCATGAAACGAAAGTTATGTCTACTTGTATATAAACTAAACGAGGTTGAAGGGTATATCCCTATCCTTAACAACTACTTCTATCCTCTCACTAATGGGTTCAATGGATTTTGAATTCTTGTTTTGTATTTACCTAACCCTTTCAATTTTCTATCCAAGTACAATCAAAAGCCAATAAAGTTACTTATAAGGTGATTAATATCATAAATAATTTATTAAAACAACTAAATACAAACAACCATAAAAGAAGAATCAAATATAGATAAATAGTCTTTCAAACACCAACCATCCATCATGGCCAAAACCCTAGAGTATGAGTTTAGCCACTCATAGACAAGTGGAAAAACACACATTTTATCATCATCAGACAAAGTAAAGAGTAAAGAAGAGAAGAAACCTAGTGTAGAACTTGGTATTCCTTCCAAAAGGCTTACAAGTCTCCAAAGATGAACTACATAATGTTAAACTAACAAAAGATAGTCGAAAACTTGTCCAAAACTCCCTAACAAACGCCCCTCGGGATATATTTATAGTTGAGCCTCGAAATGATGCTTCTACCCTCCAATACTTGGCTTTAAAATCAGAAATTTCTGCCCGAAATAGGTCTGGCACGCCGCTCCCACCTTCTCACCATAGATTTAGTTAAATTTCCAGCAATTTCAGCTTTGAGAAAGACCTGGTGCACCGCCCTCTTCATCTCGCCAAGGACTTAACCAATTTTTCTACTCTTCTAGCACATCTGCAGCGCCACTATCACCATATCTCCAGAGTGCTAGTCAAATTCTTGCACATTTGGGCCCTTCTGGCGTGTGGCCTCTTTTATCTCACAAGAATTTTGGTGATTTTCTCTAAGTCTAGGATGCTATAAGGCTCCACGCTCACCATCTTTCCAAGGCAGTGAAATGATCATCTTCTAAGGTTAAGGAAATAGCGCAGGGCACCAGCTATAGCACCAGAAATGATAGAAACTTTGTCAAGGCATTGGAGGTCGAGCGCTGGGCGCCAGCCATAGCCCTTAAACCTTCTTCTCAACTTCTCAATTCTTCAACCTTGATTCATTTTGGGTCCTTTTTCCCTTGTTTTCCTGCTCAAAACACCTCAAAAACATTTGTTAGCATAAAAACACACAAACATATGAATTTATGTATTTCATAAGGATTGTGAACTCAAAAAAAAGGTAAAAGATGGGCAAAAACAAGGAAAATAGGCATAGAAAATGTGCCCAACATCACGAATCATTAAAGAAATCTAAGCTGGGTATATACCTGATATAGCATGATCTTATGAGCCGAATCTGAAGGACTGAGTTCATAAAGATGAGAATGCTAAGAGACATGAGTTTACATACATAATGAGGGTCATGACATGAAGTTGATATTTATGGAATGATGAAAGAAGACTAGAATCGCCATCTTAAGTGGTTACTTCTCATTCTATGAATTTGAGTACGAATACACTAAGGAGTACTTGGAACTTAGACATGGGCATAAGATGTTCACATACAATATGAGCGGAGTATCACATTGACTGAAATATGAGAAGACACCTAAATAAGCATGGATCGATCTCCCACAATTACTGATCCTGGGCCTTCACACTTCGAACTCAAGGACCTTATAATCTCCCCTTTAGCTTAAAGGTCATTAATCTAATGATCTAATCCCCTTGTTAAACCTAGGCAAAAATCACTATATCTTAACTTCCCATTCACCTTTAAGGCTATCACTGAAGGCTTGATACTTCTCCTGTCATACTCCTCTGCTCTTCTAGTTCCTTACTTCAAGTTCATGAATTCATCTACCTTAGATTCTCTTAACTCCCATAGGAATAAATAGTTCGAGAGTGCCTCTTATCCTCTAATCGGCGTTATGCTTTGGAGCATGTGAATGCACGAGTTAGGAGGAAGTTTTCATAGAGATAAACTCTATAGCACGAACTAGTGTATAAAAGATGGGAAGTTTCCTAAAACATCTTGTAGCTTCTTCCTCATAAGTGTGGCGCGATTCACAACCATGAAAAAGACTCTACTTAATGCGTCTTCGGACACCTAGGACACTCTAAACCTAATGCATTGATACCAAGTTTATTATAACCTGAGTTGGGACCCCGGATCAAGACGCGGGACCTAGAACCACGAACGGCTCCAAGCTAACCCATGTCATATACATAGCATGAATTAATAGCATAACAAGCGAAAAACAACATAAGCATGAATAAGCAAAAGACTAGATATCATAAAACGTATATCAAGCGATAATATCCTAACACTAAACATAAAGATAAATATACTAATTCTATGTCTAAAAGCCTCTATTAACTGATGAGTTGTTGGGAAAAGCCCTAATCTAACTCCAAAGTTTGAAACTAAAACAAAGTAAAAGAACTAAAATGAAGTAGGTAACTCTAGTCCTCGAAAGATGAGGACTCACCCCTACTAGCAGATCAAGTCTGGAACATTTATAACTGAGTCTGAGTACCTGGATTTATATCATGAAATGATATAGCATAGAGTATGCGATCAATACTTTGAATGTACTGAGTATGTAAGGTAAGTAAAACATGCTTAGTAAAATGTTAGTTGAAATCATGCATTTAAATCAAAAGATCATGAGAGTTAGCACTACATACTAAAAGTTGTATCTCAGATATACATAATAATAAGATGGTTATCATAACTAAACATAATGACCAAAGATAAAAAAAAATAGAAATCATATGACTTATCATAGCTGAAATTTTAAGTAAAAGCTCATAAACTGATCATTAGGTCAAATCTGTTGTAAATCATAATATCATAAGTCATGAACATTAGTAACTGAAAACATGAGGAACAATGGGAGACTCGTCTTAACTGACACCCATCATGATAGAGCTTACATGATACCCCATCACACTCAAGTAGGTAGAGCCATCCAAAACCTTGTTAGGGCTAAGGATGCTACCATGATATCAATATCAAGCTGAAGGCCCCTTCCAGGAGGAGAAAACTCTCAAGGGAGATCCCAAAATAGATATATACCTATGATGGTGCATAGTTATGAGAACCAGGGTTTACCTGAACCCCTAGCCTACTCGGTGCTAGAAACTACTCCCAAAATATGCATAGTGCTCCTAGAGTTTTTCAACAAAGCTGAAATCATAAATAACGAGCATAGCGCTCCTATATTTTTTTCAATGAAGACGAAATCATAATTTACATGCATAGTCTGAAATCTAAACATGGGGAGTCCAGGATCCAAGTATACCATAAGTTGAAATTAGGAGTATTGACTCCAAACCATATGGTAAGCTGATCTTATAAAACTGAGTTGATTTATGAAAATTGTTTAACTAGTGTGGGCTACCCAAAATCATAAAATCATGTGTACTTGAAATATACTTCATGAGTCAAAATCATGAAATCATAAGTTGAGAGTTTATAAACATTCATGTATGCACAATATCTCATCGTGCTTGAAATCATGGATCATAAGCTTGAATTTTCATAAAACATGCATAATAGGGCATACTTTTCTAATAGCTTGAGAACATGAACTTATAATCAAATTAAGGATGAAATCTACCCATTTGACTTTAAACATACTTTAGAACATGAGGGAATTGAACCCATAGACATAACATAGGTAATTCCATATCATTGGGTTAGAACCATTAAAGTTTTTAAAAGCACACTTTATATATGAAATTCAGAAATTCATGAGGGATTTGATAAGGGACATGTAATCATAATCATAGGAACATAAATTGAATCTGCAATGACCCGCCCAGCCGTTATAGCACCCTGACGACCTAAAAGTGGGTGAATTTAAATTTTTTGGAAAATTGGAATGAAGTCCCCAAAAAACAAATGGCATGAGATGAACAGGTTCGAATGGGTCAATTCACACACGGTGGGCCCAGGCGTGCGTCCTCTAAGATGGGTTATCCTTCGCCATGGCAAGACCGCTGCAGCAGGTGATGTAGACCATAGTTTCCCAATCCCATTTTGATTAGAATTTTAAAACCTATTCTCTCCAAAAAAGGCTTAATAAAAATGCCTAAAACTAAAATAGACTTTTGGATAAAGAAGAGGGGCTAGGAGGTGAAGATTCATCCTCTATAGCTAGGACTTTTCTGCAAGAGCTCGGGAATCGGTGCAAACATGCAATTGAGAATGTCTTGACAATAGCTTGGCGCCTATGTAGGCTATGGTTTACTCACTTTTGTGTCAGAATTTGAATAGCTAAACATATTCATTCATATAGTTGATGTGCTTTGATGGGTAGGATCGAAACTTAGACAAATTGTTGTTGATTATTTGAAATCGGTGAGATTCTGAGGCTGAACAAATTAGAAAAGGGGTGATGATATCCTGGTAATGTGAAAACCCCAAGGGGGGAGATTGCAATAATAATTAGTCTATGTGTAGGATGTATATAGGATCGAATCGATTGTATGTAGAATGACCTTCGGGTACAGAATTATAGAGTCAGTCTTTCTGAATTGTGATATTGGATGATTATTCATATAAATCATATTTAAAGGATGGGATAACTGAATGGTTAATAGATTATAATTATTATAGAATGGGAGTTGAAGCCCGTAAATTAGGGTAGTTAGGCTTTATGTAATGACATATATGTGATGCGGTTAATATGGTATTGTTTGGGTCAGTGAATATTGTTCGTGTTGATGGTTCACTGTTGAAAAGATAATTGTCACAAATAAGCTTGATATGATGCGGCCTCCATTATGGTGGACATGATAGAGATGAGATACTAGATGGGGACGAAATAATTTGTAGGAGAAACTGGGGAAGAAAACTGGTCAAAGTACTATTGAACAGTACCACTGCAATGGGTATGGTACCGTAGAGCGAGACCATTGTGGTGGCAATAACACCACTATAGCGGAGCCAAAACTAGAGAGTGGGCCAAGTTTCACTTCCCTGTGATGTTATGGATATTGAATTTAAAATCTTTGAATGTGGAATTGGGTTTAGAACTATGCATTTGATTATACTTGTGGACATGTATACATAACTTTTGTTGTGTGTGATTTATTGTTTGTTGTTCTATGAGGTGAGCCCAGAGAATGATAGGGAGTTGGTATTAATTGAATGTATGCATGAGATAATGTATGATATGGGAAGACAAATCATTGATATGATGATAAATATGAGGCTTGGGGCCAAAGGGAAATAACTTAGAGAGCAGGTTAGTACGATCAGACGCTGAATGAAGGTTGGAGACATGAGTGGATCGTGCCCAAGGTGCGCATATGGGCGAGCGGTATGAGGGAGTACATAGATAGGTATGGGTAAAAGACTATGTGGCTGGGTGTATGAATATGAGTACACAAATAGGTATGATAAAGGTTTCATATGACTGGGCGTACAGTACATGAATTTCTAGAATCCCCTGCAGGTCATGACTGGAAGCAAGCATAAGACCCCTTGGCATGTGAGTATAATAATGTGACAGAGGCGTGTGCCCGGCATATCACCGATGGATGATTGTGAGATAAAGATTGTGCAGGTATGGTTTAATTATACATACGATTGTAGAGATAGAAAGGAACATGTATACAAGTGTGATACATGATATGCTGATATGATTCAGGTTTAAAGTGAGAAACATAGTTGGAATACCGTACATGAATATACGGTTCAGGTATGATATCTTATGGCATTTTTTGGTATGGAGATAGGTGGGTGTATGTACTTCAATGTTTAGGAAAATTAACTCCTTCAATATGTTTTGATGACTTCTATGTGTACTTGAATTAGTTAATCTGTTTTTGTGATTGAAGGTTGTTTTAATTGGTTTTGTGTGTTATGGAAGGAAGCATTACAGGCTTAATAAGAAGGTAGTGAATCACCGAAAAACAGCGAGTAGACTTTATTAATTAATTTACTAGATTTAGAAAGGTCTGAAAATTCTGTAAGTAATTGAGTAGGTTAATAAATGGTAATCAACGGACTTTGTTGATCATAGGGAAGAGGTAAACAAGGTAGTTATGCTATAAAACTATGTGGTAGGATAGAATGGAATTGGATCAGGGAAAATCGGTTACTGACTATTGGGATAGCGCTGGAGCAGACACATCACCACGACACCAGGATTGTTGTAGCGGCTTGAGCCTTCACTGCAGTGGAAATAGAGAGGCAGATTTAAGGATTAATCGACAACTAGGATTACAGAATAATTGCATGAACCTTGAGTCTTAAGAGATGGTAAGGTAGTTATTAATTTAGTAGATTGTTGCATAAGTGAAATAATTATTAATTTAGTAATGTTGATTCTATGTTGATTATTATGTTGTTATGTGAACTAACTTTAATCAGCCGATGATGCCTACCGATACGTGTGGTGTACTGATACTACCTTGCTACACCTTTTTGGTGTAGGTTGTGGCAGGTTTGAAGTTCCTTCATTGGCATGGGGTACTCAGCATCAGCTTCTGTGTTCTTCTTCTCACACGAAGCTGTGTCATTTTGTCTTGCCATGTATTCTATTAGAGCTCTTGTACCTGTCTAGACTAGATCTTAGGAGAGTCATGGTTGTTTGGTAAGCTGGTATGATTATTTTGACTTATTGTTGGTTAGTGTAAATAAATGAGAAATTTTGGGTAATTAATGTAACGTTCCTCCAAGGGTTCTCTGATCGAGTAGAGTCAATGTAGGTGCCCATACGACCTACTTATTTGGGGTCATGACAAGTTGGTATTAGAACGTCTAGGTTACTGGTCTCACAAGTACAAGGGCAATGTCGAGCAGGATACTGCGGATTGGTGTGTAGACATCCACATATAATCTTCAGGAAGCTATAGGCATCTAGGAAGTTTTCTCTCTATTTCTTTTTGTCACGACTCGAACGGAGGCCCAGATTGCAACACAGCACAAGAAGCCCCGAGAGACCCCAAGTCGTCCCATGGCATAAGAATATAATCATAGCGGAAGTCTGAACTTAAACATAACATCAAAATACACAATCTGAAGTTGAATACAACCATATGTCTGAAAAGCCTCTAAACATGACGAGTTGTTGGAAGAAGACCCCCAACTAACTCAACAAGTTGAAACTGAAAATACATAAGGAAATCTGAGTATTCTAATGTCACGAACCGAACAGAGGCCCAAATCGTAGACACAGGACAAGGGACCCACGAGAGATCCCAAGTCGATCGATGGCATGAGTGTTCAACTAACTCATTTTATAACATGAGGAAAGCATAATTACAAACTCAGTAGAAGTCTCATACAATAGCACATCAAAATAATATCTGAAGCTATACATGCATAAGTCTGAAAGCCTCTAATATGAACAAGGTGATGGGACAAGACCCCAACTAACTCAACAATACAGAAACTGGAAATTGATAGTCTATTCGTCAAAGGATGACACCAATTCGAGCAGATACTAACTTCAGAGAGTTGTCTAAGGACGGGACTGAAGCTACGAGCCGGATCCTGTATCATGAAATGATACAACATAGAAGTATGTGGTCAGTACGTGGAATGTATCGAGTATGCAAGGTAAGTAAAATCGCTTTAGTGACATAAATCATTTAAAGCAATTCATACGCATCATAAGCTTTTAAGAGTAAGTAGAACACTACATGCATTCCTTTTGAAATCGTACTCTTATCATAACGTGACCATGCATAGCTTTAGAACATCATGACTGACTCAAATGACTCAAAGCTAAAACATAACATTTATATCAAAAGCTGAACAATGAGTCAAACCTTGCCTTTTTGAACATGCATGCATAAGTAATCATCATAAGTAATGAATATGCAAATCCGAATGATATAGACAGTGGGAGACTCGTCACTTAACTGGCATACCACGATAAATCTTACATGGTCCCAACTATCATATTCAAGTGGGTAGAGCCATCCATAACCTTGCCAGGGCGATGGACGATACCATGACATCGATATCAAGCTGAAGGGCCAATCGGGCCAGGGATAGCTCACGAGGGAGGTCCCAATAATATAATAGTATCAACTTACGTTGGTGCGTAGTTCTGGGGCATAGGGTAATCTACCCTTAACCCGCTCGGTTCTAGACTCTTCTCCCAAAAAAATATGCAATGCTCGATATCGTATATAACGAACCTCAACATCTCCTATTGACGAAGCTCAACATTGTCTATCGACAAAGCTCAATGTGAAATCATGCATAACTCAACATCGTATGAAATGAATCTTAATATTTTCTATTGACAAAGATCATAATGAAATCATGCATAGAGACATCATACGAGTATAAAGCTCAACATTGACATATGTATAAATTATGAATTCATGCATATATGAGACTTTATTTCGAAACATACCACAAGCTCAATCATAGGTGGGAGAATCTACTCCAAATCATGTGGTAAGCTATACATATAAATATTTACTCAACATACCACAAGCTAGAATTTATAATAAAAATTGAGGAAAATTCACTTCAAACCATGTCTTAAGCTATTGTCAGGAAAATCATCACATTAAATCAATATGTGGGAATCAACCAAAGATTTATCATACTTGGATCTAATCAATTCATTTTGAAAACATCAAAATAGTCATGGGTAGTTTTATAAACATGTTTTTCATTATCAACTTCATCATCGTCACACATTTACCATAAATCACCTCTTTTATGAACTCTTCACCCATGGGAGTTTTAGATTCAAATTTTTGGAAAACAAATTTTTATAAGGGAAAATAAGTTAGAATCCGCCCAAGCTTCATAAATCATCAATATAAACTCAATCTAATAATACCATGTATAGAGATTGAAGAATCATGCAATTGGGCGAAACTCCATACTTGATCATAGACAATTTAATCACATTTTGATAGGGAATGGGAATGGGTGAAGAAAGCACGCACTCATAGCCTTACATACTTAGAAATGGTGAATTCTAACACCCTCTAGTTTCCCAATCTAAGATTCTAATGGAAACCTTAAGATTTTTCCTTGAACCTCCTTTTCAAACCTTCATACTTGCATGAATGAGAGTAATGGCTTAGGATAGGTTTTTCCTTGCTAAAAACCCACTAAAATGAGCCTTAAACGACGTAGTATAGGTCTTAGGAACTTAGGAATTATGAAAAGAACCTTATTGAATTTGCAGGAAGACAATGCCAGGTGACCCTAACGGTTGACCTGACGATTCGTCGGGATGGGCAATGACTCATCGAGTCGCCCGTCAAGTGCACTGGTTAACTAATCTGTTGGGGCTCGTAATGGGGACATAACGACTCATTCCTTGAGAGCACTACTTGTGGTCACCTTCCTTCATGCACACTGCCTTACTTTTCAGTCTGCCTGCTCACGACTCACCTCACGAGTTGTTGGGACTAGCCACGACTCGTGGGTCCCATCCATTAAGTACACTGGATAATCCTCCCATAAATACCCTAACTCCACCCCCACGATCGACATGACGACTCGTGGTGGCTGACCCACGAGTCGTTACTTCACTCGTGGGGACCTCATATCCTTGTTCACTCCATGCCTTCCCACGAGGCACATGACGACTCATTGGGTCTTCTCACGAGTCGTTCAGTGACTCGTTCTGCAACTGCTGGGCCATTTTCCAGTTTTTCCCCGTTTCAACTTCTAGGTCCGATCTATGAATTCTCGGGGTATAACAATATCTCTCCCTTGGGAACATTCGTCCTCGAATGTTAGAAACAAGCAGAAAACAGAAACAAGAAATTATCATACTCCAATATTGATTATTTTAACCGAAATTTTCACGGAATGACTATCTCCGAAAAGAACCACATAGTTGAATTGAATTCAGACATCACATACATTTATCATAACATAATTCAAATTTGCGCACATGAACTGAACATGGAAATTGATTAGAGAATTAGTGGAAAAATTGATACTGAAACTAAGCCGGTAGGGAACAGGTGGGGGTATTTATCCATCATAACCGCTTCGGATTCCTACATAGCTCCCTCAACATGTTGGTTTCTCCACAACACCTTCACTAAAGACACTTCTTCGTTCCTCAGCCTCTAGACCTGATGATCAAAGATTGCAACTGGAATTTCCTCAAAACTGAGGCTATTTCCCACACCAATGCTTTCCACTGGGACTACTAAAGTTGGATCACCCAAGCACTTTTTCAAGAGCGATACATAAATGACGGAGTGAACTGAAGATAACTCTGATGGCAAGTCCAACTCATACGCCACCTCACCTACTCTTCTTATAACCCGGTAGGGACCAATGTAGCGGGGTTGAGTTTTCCTTTCCTTTTGAACCGCATGACTCCCTTCATGGGAGATACCTTTAGAAATACCCAATCGTCCACCTCAAACTCCAAATCCCTTCTTTTTACATCCATATATGACTTTTGACGACTCTGGGTAGTTTTCAGCCTGTCCTTTATCAACTGAAACTTCACCATAGCTTCGTGAACCGAGTTTGGCCCTATCATAGATGCCTCACCAACCTCAAACCATCCGATGGGTGATCTACACCTCCGCCCATAGAGGCCCTCGAATGGTTCCATCTGGATATTGGAGTGATAGTTGTTATTGTAAGAAAACTCGATCAAGGGCAAGTGGTCATCCCAACTACCTTTGAAATCCATCACACATTCCCTTAACATATCCTCGAGGGTCTGAATAATTTGTTCCTCCTGACCGTCTGTTTGAGGATGAAATGATGTGCTGAGCTTAACCTGAGTTCCAAGCCCTTTTTGGAGAGACCGCCAAAACTGAGAGGTAAACTGAGTACCTCGGTCTGAAATAATGGACAAGGGCACTCCATGAAGCCAGACCAACTCCCTAATATACAATTTTGCATAATCATTTGCTGAATTTGTGGTTTTGACGGGTAGAAAGTGTGCAGCTTTGGTCAACCTGTTGACCACCACCCAAATGGAATGTAGTGTCGGGGGGTAGGAGGTAGGCCTGTAATGAAATCTGTATTAATCTCTTCCCGCTTCCAAGAAGGAATGTTAATATCCTGCAATACGCCTGCCGGCCTTTGATGCTCAACTTTCACTTGCTGACAGTTCGGGCACCTGGCCACAAATTCTACAATATCCTTCTTCATGCAGTTCCACCAATATATTTCCCACAAATCATGATACATCTTGGTGGCACCTGGATGGACGGAATACCTGGACCTATGTGCCTTATGCAATATCCGATCCCTCAAATTGTCAACATCTAGAACACATAGACGACCATGGTACTGCAGCACCCCATTCCCCCTTGGGAGAAAACCTCCACCTTCTGACTTCCAACGGCTTCCTTCAGCTTTACTAGAATTGGATCCTCACCCTGCCTGGCCTTCACATCCCTCACCAAGGATGATTCTGATCCGTTTTGCACAACAACGTCGTCGTCGGTTGAGTCGACCAATCTAACTCTCAACCTTGCAAGTCGATGGAAATATTTCACCAACACTTTCTTTCCCTCATCCACGTGGGACACACACTCCATAGAGAGTCTACTAAGTGTGTCCGCTACCACATTAGCCTTACCCGATTGGTAAAGGACACTCATGTCATAGTCCTTTAGTAACTCCAACCACCTCCTTTTCCAAAGGTTGAGATCTTTCTGCGTGATCACATATTCCAAGTTCTTGTGATCCGTGAACACATCCACGTGGACCCCATACAAGTAATACCGCCATATCTTCAATGCAAACACCACCGCGGCCAACTCAAGGTCATGGGTCGGGTAATTCTTTTCATGAACCTTCAACTATCTCGAGGCATATGCTATCACCTTCCCATGTTGCATCAACACATACCCGAGTCCAACTTGAGAAGCATCACAATACATTACAAAGCCATTTGTACCCTCGGGTAGAGTCAAAACTGGTGCTGAAGTGAGTCGGGTCTTCAACTCTTTGAAGCTTTTCTCACAAGCCTCTAACCGTTGAAACTTCACCTTCTTCTGAGTCAACTTGGTCAATAGTGTGGCAATAGATGAAAAACCTTCCACAAATCTTTGATAGTAACCCGCTAAGTCCAAAAAGCTCCTAATATCTTATGGGTTACTAGTCTGGGCCATTCCATTACCGTCTCGATCTTCTGAGAGTCTACTTTTATACCCTCGCTTGACACTACATGGCCTAGAAATTCCACAAATTCCAACTAGAACTCGCATTTGCTAAACTTTGCATACAACTCCTGGTCCTTGAGGGTCTGAAGCACTATTCTCAAGTGAGCGGCATGCTCCTCCTCGCTCCGAGAGTATATAAGGATGTCATCAATGAACACAATTATGAACATATCCAAATATGCCTTGAACACCCTGTTCATTAGGTCCATAAAAGTTTCAGGGGCATTGGTTAGTCCAAAGACATAACAACAAATTCGTAGTGACCATATCAAGTCCTGAAAGTGGTTTTCGGGATGTCAGCTTCCTAAACCCTAAGCTGGTGATACCCGGATCTAAGATCAATATTGGAGAAACACTTGGCACCCTGAAGTTGGTCAAAGAAATCCTGGGTAAAGGATACCTGTTCTTAATGGTGACCTTGTTCAACTGCCTATAATCAATGCACATGCGAAGGGAACCATCCTTCTTTCGAACAAATAATACCGGTGCGCCCCATGGAGACTTACTCGGCTTGATAAAGCCCTTATCTAAAAACTCCTTCGACTGATCCTTCAACTCTTTTAGCTCGGTTGGAGCCATTCTGTAAGGTGGAATGGATATAGGCTGCGTGTCGGGAAGAAGATCTATACCGAAATCAATCTCCCGCTCAGGAGGGAAACCTAGCAGATCATCAGGAAAGACCTCTAGATACTCACATACTACTAGTATGGACTGAATGGTCGGGGTCTCGGGCTCCACATCCTTAACCCTAACTAGATGGTACATGCAACCCTTAGAAATCATCTTCCTGGCCTTAAGGTAGGAAATGAATCGACCTACCGGCACCACTGAACTACCCTTGCATTCTAACACTGGCTCACCCAGAAATCTAAGCTCTTCTGACCGAGTTCTATAATTAACTGAAGCATAGCATGAGAATAGCCAATCCATGCTGAGAATAACTTCAAATCAGTCATGGATAACTCTATCAAGTCTGCTGAGGTGACCTTATGAAGAACTGAGACCGGAAAATCTCTATACACCCATTTAGCTATAACTGAGTCACCTACTAGAGTAGAAACTGAGAAGGGCTCCAATAAGACATCGGGACTGACTCCGAAGCTACTAGCTATATATGGTGTCACAAAAGATAGGGTAGCCCCGGATCTAGCAATGCATATACATCAACATGAAAGACTCTCAACATACCGGTGACTATATCTGGTGAGGCCTCCTACTCCTGACGAGTGGCTAAGGCATAGAATCTTTTCTGGAATTGCCCGGTAGCTATGCTAGTAGATGCCCCCTGATGTGTTGTATGTGAGGGAGAGGCTACTGAGCTAGAAGCTGGGCCTTGGCCACTAATCTGATCCTGTCTCACAGCGAGACAATCTCTGAGCATATTTCCAGGCTGCCTACATCCAAAACAAGCTCCTGATCTTTCCAAGCACTGGCCTATGTGTCCTCGGCCACATCTGCGGCAAGCTGGGATGCTAGAATCTGCGAGTCTGCTGCTATGACCCCTCGATCCTGATCCTCACCCTCTCTGATCATGCTGGGCTTAGATGGCACACACAGCGCTGAAGATGCTGAGGCTGAGGACCTCTGGTGGGTCTGTTGTCGATGCCCCCCCACCAGACCTCTGTTGAGAGAACCTGTGGTCCTCGGTCCTAGCCCTCTTATCCTCACTCTCCCTCGAATGTGCCACCTCCATCTGCTGAGCGTACAACACAATGAGAGGGAATTCAATGTCTTGATGGATCATAGCTATCCTGCAGTCCTTGTCCAAATATCCTGCTATACCATACAAAAATCTTCTCACCCGCGCCCGCTGTCGGCCACTAACTTTAGGGAATACTTTGATAGGCGGGTGAACTCAAGGGTGTACTCTTGAACAGTCATCCTTCCTTGCTTTAAATTCACGAAATCGACTGCTTTCAACTCCCTCATCTCTCGAGGGAAGAACCGATCTAGGAATGCAACCTGAAACTCCTCCCATGTGATCGTACCTACTCCTGTGACCTTGTTGTCCTTCCACTGACGGAGCCAGATATGCGCAACCCCCTTCAACTGGTAGGAGGCCAACTCTGTGCACTCAACACTACTCACCCCCATAACCTGGGTGATCTTGACAATCTCATCAATGAAATCATGCGGTTCCTCGGATACCTTAGACCCCAAAAACTCTAGTGGGTTCATCCTCAAGAAGTCCCTAACCCTAGCTGCCGTAGCATTGCCATTTTTCAGAACATGCGCAATGGCCTGCTGATTGACCTGAGCGGTCAAGGCCTGCGCAAGCATCTGAATGGCAGCTCGGAACTCAACATGAGCGGCTGGCTCCAATGCCTGAGGCTCCTAACCTTGTGAGTCTGGATGATGCTCATGACCGTTTCCATCCTTGTGGCCTTCACCACCTTCATTTCTCCTTCTGTTCATCCTTCTTGGAGCCATGATTCAGCAATCGCGAATAGCACGAATTAGGAGGATAGAAAGGTTTTTCATCGCAGGACATAGATCATGAAAGAAGGAAACATTTCCTAAAATGTCTAGTAGTCTCTTCGTCATAGGTGTGGCGCGCTTCATACCCATGAAAAAACTCTACTTAACGCAGCTTTCAGACTTCCTAGGACACTTCAACATATGGCTCTGATACCAAGTTTGTCACGACTCAAACGAAGGCCCGTATTGTAGAACGGGACAAGGGACCCCCAAGAGACGTCAAGTCAACCCATGGCATGAGTGTTCAACTAACTAATTTAATAACATGAGGAAAGCATAATTATAAAATCAGTGGAAGTATCATACAATAACACATCAGAATAATATCCCAAGCTATACATGCATAAGTTTGAAAGCCTCAAATCTGAATAAGTTGATGGGACAAGACCCCAACTAACTCAACAATACTGAAACTGGAAATACATAAATGAAAATGATAGTCTAGTCCTCAAAGGATGAGGACTCACCAATCTTAGCAGATACTAACTTCGAAAAGTTCTCTAAGGACAAGACTGAAGCTGCAAGCCGGATCCAGTATCATGAAGCGATACAGCATAGAAGTATGCAGTTAGTACGTGGAATGTACTGAGTATGCAAGGTAAGTAAAACCGCTTTAGTAACATAAATCATTTAAAGAAATTCATACACATCATAAGCTTTTAAGAGTAAGTAGAAGACTACATGCATTCATTCTAAAGTCGTACTCTTATCATAACGTGACCATGCATAGCTTTAGAACATCATGACTGACTGAATGACTCAAAGCTAAAACATAGCATTTATATCAAAAGCTTAACAATGAGTCAAACCTTGCATTTTTGAACATGCATGCATAAGTAATCATCATGAGTAATGAATATGCAAATCCGAATGATATAGACAATGGGAGACTCTTCACTTAACCGACATACCACGATAGAGCTTACGTGGTCCCAACTATCACACTCAAGTGGGTAGAGCCGTCATAACTTTATCAGGGCAATGGACGATGCCATGACATAGATATCAAGCTGAAGGGCCAATCGGTCTGGGTATAGCTCACGAGGGAGGTCCCAATAATATAATAGTATCAGCCTACATTGGCGTATAGTTCTAGGGCATAGGGTAATCGCCCCTTAACCCACTCATTGCTAGACTCTTCCCAAAAAAACATGCAATGCTCTACATCGTATATAATGAAGATCAACATGAAATCATGCATAACTCAACATCTTATGAAACGAAGCTCAACATTGTCTATTGACAAATCTCATAATGAAATCATGCATAGACTAGACATCACATAAATATGAAGCTCAATATTGACATACGTATCAACTATGAATTCATGCATATAGGAGACTTTATTTCGAAATATACCACAAGCTCAATCACAGGTGGGAGCGTCTACTCCAAATCATGTGGTAAGAAACACGCACTCAACATACCACAAGCTAGAATTTATAATAAAAATTTAGGAAAATTCACTTCAAACCATGTGGTAAGCTTATGTCGGAAAAATCATCACATTAAATCAACATGTGGGAATCACCCAAAGTTTTATCATACTTGGATCTAATCAATTCATTTTGAAAACATCAATATAGTCATGGGTAATTTTAGAAACATGTTTTTTATCATCAACTTCATCATCGTCATACATTTACCATAAATAACCTCTTTTATGAACTCTTCACACATGGGAGTTTTAGATTCAAATTTTTGGAAAACAAATTTTTATAAGGGAAAACAAGTTAGAATCTGCCCAAGCTTCATAAATCATCAATATAAACTCAATCTAATAATACCCATGTATAGAGATTAAAGAATCATGCAATTGGGCAAAACCCCATACTTGATCATAGACAATTTAATCACATTTTGATAGGGAATGGGAATGGGTGTGGAACAAAGCACCCACTCATAGCCTTACATACCTGGGAATGGTGAATTCTAACACCCTCTAGTTGCCCAAGATAAGATTCCAATGGAAACCTTAATATTTTTCCTTGAACCTCCTCTTCAAACCTTCAAACTTGCATGCATGAGAGTAATGGTTTAGGATAGGTTTTTCCCTGCTAAAAACCCACTAAAACAAGTCTTAAACGACGTAGTATAGGTCTTAGGAACTTAGGAATTACGACAAGACCCTTACTTAATTTGCAGGAAAACACTGCCAAGTGACCCTAACGAGTGACCTAACGATTCGCCGGGACGGGCAATGACTCATCAAGTTGCCCGTCGAATACACTGGTTCTGATCTACTGGGGCTCATAACGGGGAACATAACGACTCATTCCTCGAGACCACGACTTGTGGTCACCTTCCGTCATGCACACTGGCTTACTTTTCAGCCTGCCTACTCATGGCTAACCTCATGAGTTGTTGGGACTGGCCACAACTCGTGGGGTCCCATCCGTAAGGTACACTGGATAACCTCCCATAAACACCCCAAGTCCACCCCCACGATCTACATGATGACTCGTGGTGGCTGACCACGAGTCGTTACTTCACTTGTGGGGACCTCATATCCTTTTTCACTCCAAGCCTTCCCACGAGTCACTTGATGACTCGTGGGGTCTTCTCACGAATCATTCAATGACTCATTCTGCAACTGCTGGGCCATTTTTCAGTTTTTCCCCATTTCAACTTTTGGGTCTGATCTTTGAATTCTTAGGGTATAACGTCTAGTCCTCAGGAGATGAGGATTCACCAACAATGTGAAGGCTAACTCTGATAAGCTGACTACGAACGGGGCTGAACCTGAGAGCCGGATCCTGTATCATGAAATGATACAACATAGAGTATACAGTCAGTACGTGGAATTTACCAAGTATGCAAGGTAAGTAAAACCGCTTAAGTAAATAAAATCATATAAAACAATTCATAATGTAAACATAAACATTAAGAATCTGAAAGTAGGGCTTGCATGCATTCTTTCTGAAATCATGATCTCATCATAATATAACAAATCATCATAACTGAATCGATTGACTCAAAGCTTAAATCTGATATTTATAAGTAAAGATAAACATTGAATTTGACCTACTTTAGAACATGCATCAATGTATAAATCTCAAGAATGATGAACATGCATAACTGAAATCATGAGGAACAATGGGAGACTCGTCTTTTAACCTACATACCACAATAGAGCTTACGTTATCCCAACTATCACACTCAAGTGGATAGCCTTTTAAATCCTTGCTAGTGCTAGGGATTATACCATGATATCGATATCAAGCTCATGAGACAATACGGTCGGAGATAGCTCACAAGGGAGTTCTCGAAGTCATAATGTATAAACCTATGTTGGCGCGTAGTTATGAGGCATAGGGTGATTGACCCTTAGCCTTCTTGGTGCTAGACACTACTCCCAAAAACATGCATATTCTCTACATCATTTTCCAATGAAGCTCAACATCGTGTATTGACGAAGCTCATACATCAAATACATCTCAAAGCGGAATCATACATACGAGAAGCTTTAACTCGAGCCATACCACAAGCTGAAAGATAATTGGGATTCTTCGCTCCAAAACCAGGTAGTAAGCTATGCATACGAAAAGATTTAACTCAAAACATACCACAAGCTGAAAATATAATTGGGAGTCTTCGCTCCAAAACCATGTGGTAAACTTAATTTCGGGAAATCATCAATCATACTTAAACATGTGGACATTGACCAAAGCTTTATCATACTCTGAAATACTCAGTTCATATTGAAAACAGGATTATAAACATGGGTAGCTTAAAACATGCTTTTCATCATAATATCTCATCATCATCATACATTCATCACGAATCTCATCTTTCATGAACTTTTCATCAATTAGCTTTTAGTTCATAAAGCTAGAAACATGAGTTTTAATTGAAAACATTATAAAACTCACCCACGCTTCATAATTCAATTGTAGAAACATAATTAAATCATATCCATGTAAAGAATTAGGAATTCCATGGATTGGGTTAAAACCCCATCGATTAGACATAGAACATTCATGATTTAGAGAGAGATTGGGCATGGGTGTGAAAGAAATCACCCATTCATAACCCTACATACCTAACTCAGTGGTTGGAGTACTGCTTTCATACAGCGGGAGTCATTGGTTCAAATCCAATAGTAGGTAAAACTTATTAGATACCAGAGTTAGTGGTATCTAATAAGTTTTAACCTTGGTAGCTGATTCTTACACTTCTTTAGATGCCCAGTAGGAAATTGAAGAGAAATTTATGAATGTTAGGCTTGATCACCCTCTCTAGTCTTCTACCTTCCATGCATGAATGAGTAAGGCCTAAAATGAACTTAACCCCTTTAAAAGTCACTATTCATAACTCAAAATAATGTAGTTTAGGCCTTAGAAGCTTAGGATTATGGAAAATCCCTTACTAAACTCGCAGAAAATAACTGTCGGGTGGTCCCAATGAGGGACCTAACAATTCGTCGCCAAGGGTCATGACTCATGGCTTAGCTCGTGAAGTACACTGCTCGATAGGTCTCCTGGGCTCATGAAGGAAGACTTAACGACTCGTGACCTGGTGACCACGACTCGTGGTCACCATCCATGATATACACTGCCTTGGCCTCAATAAAATTATTCCATGCTTCTCACCACCCTCCCCACGATTCGTGGTGACTGACCACGACTTGTGGGGTCCTCCCGTCAAGTACACTACTCCCTTTCCTTCACTATTCTTACTCACCCACCCCACGACTGACCTCAAGTTGAAACTGAGACGGTAGAGAATAAATGAGGGTATCTAGCCATCATATCCGCTTCAGCTCCCCACATAGCTCCCTCAATATGTTGATTTCTCCATAATACTTTAACTGAATCTACTTCCTTTTCCTTAGCCTTCGAACCTGACGATCTAGTATTTCTACCAGAACCTCCTCATAGCTGACGCTATCTTTTACACCAACGCAATCCACTGGGAAAACTAGAGCTGGATCACCCAAACAATTTTTCAAGAGCGACACATGGAATATCGGATGCACAGAAGCTAATTCTGAGGGCAACTCCAACTCATAGGCGACCTTGCCAACGTGTCTCACTATCATGTTCGGGCCGACATAGCGGGGACTAAGTTTCCTCTTCTTTCAGAACCTCATCACTCCCTTTATGGGAGACACCTTCAGAAATACCCAATCATCGACCTCAAATTCTAATTCTCTCCTTCTCACGTCGGCATAGGACTTTTGGCGACTCTGGGTAGCTTTCAACCTATCCCTTATCAACCGAACCTTCTCCATAGCCTCGTGAACTCAATCTGGTCCTATCATGGCCGCTCCACCAACTTCAAACCATTCAATGGGAAACCTACACCTCCGCCCATAGAGAGCCTAGAACGGTGACGTCTCGATACTAGAATGATAGCTGTTGTGTATGAAAACTTGATAAGTGGAAAATGCTCATCCCAACTACCTCTGAAGTCAATCACGCATTCTCTCAACATGTCCTCAAGTGTATGGATAGTACGCTGTGCTTGACCATCTGTTTGCTGGGTGAAACATTGTGCTGAGCTTAACCTGTGTACCAAGCCCTTTTTGAAATGACCTCCAAAACTGAGAGGTAAATTCAGTACCTCTATCTGAAAATGATGGATAAGGGCACTCCATTCAATCGAACTAGCTCTCAGATATATAGTTTGGCATAATACTCCTTCGAATCCATGGTTTTGACTAATAGAAAATGAGCGGCATTGATCAATCTTTCTACCACAACCCAAATGGAGTCATATTATCGACGAGCATGGGGTAAACCTGTGATGAAGTCCATATTAATTTCTTCCCATTTCCAAGTAGGAATGCTGATATCCTGAAGTACACCTCCCGGTCTCTGGTGCTCGACCTTTACTTGCTAACAGTTCAGACACTTTGCTATGAATCCTGCGATATCCTTTTTCATGCCATTCCACCATTAAATTTCCCGTAGGTCACGGTACATCTTGGTGGCACCTGGGTGGATAGAATACCTGGATCCATGAGCCTCATGCAACATCCAGTTCCTCAAATAATCAACATCTAGAACACATAGGCGACCCTGGTACCGAAGCATACCATCTCCCCCTTTGGAGAAGACCTCTACTTTTGGATTTTGAAGGACTTCCTTTAACTTTACTAAAATCAGGTCCTCATCTTACCTAGCTTTTACATCCGTCAACAAGGACGATTCTGATCCATCCTGAACAACAACACCACTATCAGTCGAGTCAACCAACCTAACTCCCAACCTTGTGAGTCGATGCACATCCTTCACCAACTCCTTCTTCCCTTCATCCACATGAGCCATACTCTCCATGGAGAGTCTACTAAGTACGTCTTATACTATGTTGGCCTTACTTGGATTGTAAAGGATACTTATATCGTAGTCCTTGAGTAGCTCCAACCACCTCTTTTGCCGAAGTTTGAGATCCTTCTAAGTAAACACATATTTTAAGCTGTTATGGTCGGTAAACACATCCACATGGACCCCATATAAGTAATGTTGCCATATCTTCTATGTGAATACCATCACGGCCAATTCAAGATCATGGGTCAGGTAATTCTTCTCATGAACTTTCAATTGTCTAGAGGCATATGTTATAACATTCCTATGCTGCATCAACACACACCCAAGTCCAATCCTTAAAGCATCACAATACACCACAAACCCATCGGTACCCTCCGATAAAGTTAACACTGGTGCTGAAGTAAGTCGAGTCTTCAACTTTTGGAAGCTCTTCTCACAAGCCTCCGACAATTGGAATTTCACCTTCTTTTGGGTCAATCTGGTCAAAGGTGTTGCAATCGATGAGAAACCTTCCACAAACCTTCGATAGGAGCCCGCGAAACACAAGAAGCTATGAATATCTAAGGATTCACCGATCTAGGCCAATTCTTCACCGTTTCTATTTTCTGAGAATCCACATTTATACCATCACTTTATACCACATGGACAAAAAATGCTACAAAGTTCAACCAAAACTCACACTTGCTGAATTTGGCATATAATTGGCGCTCCTTGAGAGTCTATAACACCACCCTCAAATGAGCGACATGCTCCTCCTAGCTCCGAGAGTATATCAAGATGTCATCAATGAACACAATCACAAACATATCCAAGTATGGCTTGAACACCTTGTTCATCATGTCCATAAAAGCTGCAGGAGCATTTGTTAGTCTAGAAGGCATAACTACAAACTCATAATGACCATACCGCATCCTAAAGGCTGTCTTTGGGATGTCACTCTCCCGAACTCTAGGCTGATGATATCCGGATCTGAGATCTATCTTTGAGAAACACTTGGCACCCTGAAGCTGGTAAAATAAATCATCAATCTTAGGTAAAGGATGCCTGTTCTTGGCGGTGATGTTGTTCAATTGCTGATTATCAATACACATTCGAAGAGAACCACCTTTCTTTCAGACAAAGAGAACTGCTGCACCCTATGAGGACTTGCTCGGTCTAATGAAACTCTTATCTAACAGGTCCATCAACTGTTCCTTCAACTCCTTTGTCTCGGCTGGAGCCATTCTATAGGGAGGAATAGATATAGGTTGCACGTTGGTAAGAAAGTCAATGCTAAAATCAATTACCCGACTGGGAGGGATTCCCGGTAAATCATCTGGAAAGACCTCTGGATACTCACGTACTACTGGAACTGGCTGAATAGTCGGGGTCTCGGATTCAACATCCTTAACCCTAACTAGATGGTACACACAACCTCTAGAAATCATCTTTCAAGCCTTAAGGTAGGAAATGAAATGACCTACAGGCACAGTTGAACTACCCTTCCATTTTAAGACTGGCTCACCCGAAAATCTAAACTCTACTGCCTGAGTTCTACAATTAACTGAGGCGTAACATGCAAGTAGCCAGTCCATGCTGAGGATAACATCAAAATCGGTCATGGGTATCTCTATCAAATCTTCTAGGTGACATTCTGAAGGACTAAGATCGGGCAACCTCTATACACCCGTCTAGTGATAAATGAGTCACCTGCTAGAGTAGAAACTCGGAAGGACAAGACTTCAGACTGACTCTGAAGCTATTGGCCACATAAGGCGTCACGAATGACAGGGTAGGCCCCAGATCTAGCAAAGCATAAATATCAAGATGGAAAACTCGTAACATACCTGTAATGCTCCAGAAATTCAAAATCTAATTTTGAGACTTAAATCAGAAAATTTAGAAAAAAAATTGCAGAATTGTTGCAGAACAACCCACCTAATGAGTCATTAAGTGACCCAATGACTCGTTAGGTCAGCCGTGAGAAGGAGGCTTGAGAATAGATAGTGTTCCCAATGGAAGACCTCACGAGTCGTGGTCAGGTCCCACAACTCGTTAAGTCACTCGTGGTCAGGCCGGAATCCAGAAACTTAAGAAGTTGGCAGTGTACTTGACGGGTGGTAACCACGAGTCGTCGTCAGCAGAAATGACTCGTCAAGTGACTCGTGATCAAGCTTAGTGAATCTTTGTATTTGAGGCAGTGTGGTCCACGAGTCGTGGCTATTGACCACGACTCGTTAGGGCCACCTGACAGTTTTTCCCACCATTTTTCTAAGGGCTATTTGGTAAATTCCTATTCCCCTAAGCTTTAAACCACAACATTTTGGATGTAAAATCAGACTTATTAGAGGGTTGGGACGGTTCCTCCCCTCATCGTCACGTTTATTCTCAGAATACTCATCGATAGTTCTCTCAAGAACTCTCAAACAAGCTTAGGGTTTTCCTCAATTACAGCAGTTCAAGTACTCTTCTCTGGGTGGAGTTTAGTCAGGTATGTGGGTATTTAACAAGGGAAACTGCTCTTCCCTTATGTCCCCCAAAATTCTTCCATAACATCTCTATTAATTTTAGCCTTAAGTTTTTCGAATACGAAGAAATTACATGTTATTATTCGTCAATCTCTCATAGAATGATATTCTTGTTTATTATTGATATGAATTCCATTAGTTCTTACTTAAATTATTGAGATTCTTGCAAGAGTAAATTGAAGCCTTAAATTCTTACATGAAGATGATTTTTGCTTGAAAATCTCCCTCTAGTGAATTAAGCATGTTTGGGCTGAATTTTCCTTGAAACTCTTATTATATACGAAACAAGTAGATATTCCATTGATAAGAATAATTTTAGACTTGGTAAATAGGTTTTCTTGAATTCTTGAGTTTTTGCTATATTACAAAATTCCTGTGTTGTTGGAATGAGTCGAATTCTCTATTAACTTCTTAATAGTTCAGTCTAGTTAGAACGTAGAATCCCTTTAGAACTATGCAGAAATTGTCAACTAACCAATTTGACTCTAGAAATTCTTGAGGTGTCAGTAGTACCTCCCGGATATCAGAATTAGAATTAGAATTTAGTTATTGGTCCACTAGGCAGTCATGACATTTCAGATGTATAGTTCTGACTTTCCCAGGACCACAGTTAAGATTTCAGTTTGCTCTTAGACGATTATGACGCTTCTTCTAGATGAGCAGCTATGACCAGTCTAGAACCCAATTTCAGAATCTGGTCCGATAAGACTCTCAGGGTACTTTCAGTTATATGTCCCTGACTAGTGATGGACCCTAATTTTGAACTGACGCCCCAAAACTGGGGTAGGGCGCAATTGGCACTCGATTCATGATTGATTGAGAAGCCGGTTATATGACATCTGTAACTATAATACTTAGGCCATCCAGGCCACCTGTCACAATGAACTGAAGAATAAACTGGACCCATAAGGTCTCGACAATACGGGGTAAACAATCAAAATGCAACCAAGGCAATTAGTGTGCTAAACGAAGAAACAATAAGCCAACGAGGCCACAAACTAAATAACACTGTACACATTAAGTCCACAAAGCCTCTAAAGAGTAAACCGACTGATGGTCGAAACAGGGCTCCGACCTACCCATAACTGCATCTCAAAACTCAAGCATAAATAACTAAGCCCTAGCTCCAGGAAGAAAGGAGCATACCAACCATCTTTTGATCTCACGAACTGCTACTCAACTAGCAATCCTGACCTCTACCTGCACCTGCGGCATGAACGCAGGTCCCCAAGCAAGGGGATGCCAGTTCGAATGAAATGTACTGGTATGTAAGGCTGAAACTGTAACCATGAGATAACAATCCTGTAATAATTGACTTAGCACATAAACATATAAAAGATAAATATAACCTGGAACTCTACAACCTGTAATTGATAACAACTTACTATAACATAACTGAACTCAAGATAACTGAACCAGGAATAAGGAATAGTAACAACTTGAAATCCTGGAAACTGAAACCTGATAATAAATCTATAATGAGATGAAAATTCAATTAATAAATGCACAAGAAAGAAACTATAACTTTAATGCCAGCGACCAGCCAACCGTAAATCCATATATAAAATTTGTCCAGCTAGTGTACCACATCGGGGTAAAATAAAAATATCTCCAGCCAATGTACCATACCGGGGCAAAATAAAAATATCTCCAACTGGTGTACCACACCGGGGTAAAATAAATATCTCAAGCCGATGTACCACACCGAGGTAAAATAAAAATATCTTCGGTCAATGTATCACACCAGGGTAAAATAAAAATATCTCTGGCCGATGAACCACACCGGGGTAAAATAACAATATCTCCATCCTGTGTACCACACTAGAGTAAAATAAAAATATTTTCAGCCGGTGTACCACACCGGGGTAAAATAAAAACAAATATTAATCACAATCATAATGGAGCTGACAGAGCTCATAAAGACTATCTGAATACTGGAAACCATAAAATATGTCGATCAGTAACTATAACATGTGTAGGATCTTACCACGACCCCTAATACTACAATTATGTCATACACATATAGGTCTTTCATTTAGCATTTAAATACATACATATGTTGTGAATGAATTCTAGGGAAGTTCCTAGAACTGGAATATCATAAAGACATGTGTAGACTCACGTTCATGATTTTAAACATCTCCTCGCAATTCTAACACGAGGAGCAGAGAGGAATAGCTTAACCTAACATTTTCTATTAACAATCTTAGCATTCATTTTGTGCTTATACTCGTTTGACTTTCATACTTTCATATCAGGAATTGTGAGAATACCTTATTCATTGCACATCATATCACATCTCGAGGTAACTTATGAACAGGAAGACATAACTTGTGTATCTCAAACCTGGAGCTCTTTAATATACAAATGCTAGGCAACTGTCTAGGGATTTCCTTAAGATAAATAAAGACTTATAGTCGTGCTTCATACAACGTAGGAAAAGCTCGTGTGAAACATTGCAATCTATGTGGAGCTTAGAAAAGCTTAGCAACATTATAACAGTTTAGAAGCTTCCAAGAAAAAAAATCCTTTAAAACTTGAGAAAGTTACTCCAACTCATAGAACAAATAATCAGAAATTATTGTTTAAAAAGGGCGACGAAGAACTTCTCCTTAACTTGAGTCAATATCTCAAAATATTCAATTCTAATCATTTCTTAAGGAGTTAACACTTTACTGGCATTCCATTATCTTAACACAACTGAACATAACCAACTTTATTTATAACTCTTTTTGCTAAATGTCATTAGAACAGGGTAAATCTTGTTGGCTATTTGCCTAACTCATTAAAAATCGTAACACTTATCATCTAAAAACAACATTTTGTTTTACTTTTCGTATTCATCATAAATTCTTTTCCAACTATGGACAGAGGGAATATAACTCACATTTTACCTTAAAAGGTCTAATATTTACTCTTACCTCTTCATTGCTACCAGAGCCTCAACTTTTACTCTTAGGTTGATTTCCTTACATATCTACAACTATCAAAGAACATATGATGTGTATACTAAAGCCTTAAGCAATTCTCAGGAGCTCTAGATAACTCAAGAGCTTTAATAAACATATAGCGACTTTCGAAAGGTAATCAATACTACTTTAGCGCATAATTTGAATGTAAGCATAAACGCATATATATATATATATATATATATATATATATATATATATATATATATATATATATATCACGATTTTCGTATAACCTGTTAATATCAAGATATTATGCATAACTTTCCTTTAAATATGGTTACATAGAAATATCAATATTTTATCCATTCGGGCCTTCTTTTCCAAGTTTAACGTATCAGTTAATTGAGAAACACATTAATTAGT
The DNA here is from genome assembly GCA_035772735.1 of Datura wrightii. Taxonomy (NCBI): domain Eukaryota; kingdom Viridiplantae; phylum Streptophyta; class Magnoliopsida; order Solanales; family Solanaceae; genus Datura; species Datura wrightii. The sequence goes on from JASDFA010000019.1 coordinate 39,414,693, forward strand.
CGCTTAGCTTAAGGAAGAGGGATCGGGGAACCATCTCATGGCCCTAGGTACCTTAAAAAATGAATATAAGAGGGTAGGTAACTGTCATAAGGAAATTCCATTTCGTTACCCTCGTTAGCCCTTATTGAGTTAAAAACCGATTTCGATTATTAGGTTTGTCTACACGTTGTCGTCTTGCCATGATTAACAAATTTCCTAGAAACCATAATGTGAAATGAATTTGACACCAAAAATACATAACATAATGTAAAGGACCAGCTCACAGTGCCCACACCGAGGGGACTTCAGACTCAATTTACAACTATGACCATAATAGAAGGCAATTGTCCTCTCCACTTCACATTCATGCGTTCCAACTCTTTAGAAAATACACAACTTAATACCAAGTAATTCTAACAACTGAGAGGAGCCATAATATGCTACTACAGAATTTCAAGTACAGGGGAATGCCGGATTAATCCTCGGCATGAATTCGTGCTTGAAAATCAAGAGACAAAGAACACCTTACATACCTTTCTCCTATGAACTTTTCTCTAGCCGATTTCCTATTTTAATGATCAGCCTTCAACCTCCTTATCTAGTGGTTTTATAGGCCAATGAAAAGCTTAATCTATAGAATAAAATGCAGTCAAAATAACTAAACAATGGCAGTCATAATAGCAACAACAACACACGGCAACATCAACAACATTTAGCCATTTTCTCAACTAGTTTTCACTAACTTTTAAGGGAGAAACAAGAGGAAATTTTACCTTAGTTCGGCTGTAATTCTTCCCCTCAATATGAAGTATAATTCCAGAATAATAAACAGCCAAAAATCCTAAGGAAAATGAGCAATACTTACCTCAACAGTCCATCGGCAGCTCACTTAGCTGCCAAATTCAAGATTTTTGCTTTACAATTTGAGAGGTTTAAAAGGGGTGAAATCCTTACCTTTTGCTAAGGATTTGTTCCTGGTTAAACATAGTAGTAATTGACCTCAACTTCTTGTCCAAAAATACAGCAACCTTGCTGTCCAAAATGCCGGAAAACAGTTCACCAACACACCAAACACACCTCCAACTTCTAGTCTTGTAATCAAAAATTCAAGAAAGGTTAGTAATAGAATCCTTACCTTTTATACTTTTTTTTAATCCCTGTCAAGAGTGAATGTATATGTAGCTTAGGAAAGCTTCAAAAATGCAGAAAATTCACCGCAGCAACACTGCCCAATTGCAGCCAAAACAGCCACCAACACACCACCTTCACCTTATGTAGATCCCCTTCACTTAGTTTAGTTTAATGGAGTTTAGCTTAGTGTTTTCCTTAGTTGTTTGCTGGAAATTTGAGAGAATTTCAGAGGATAAGTAGGCACCTTAATTCTGGACACATTGAAAATGATTTGATAAGTCATGACTTAAAATATAAAGCAAGTCGGGCGGTGGCCACCTTACTACCCGACGTTGTCATTGTAAAACATCTATAACTTTTTTCTCTAAACTCCGATTGACAAGAGGTTTGATGTTCTAAAAAGTATACTCAAAGACCTTTAATTTGGTAGATCGTGGAGCTTCTAATTCATTATATACTAGGAGATATTGTTATTTAAAGTTGACCCTTATGAACTTCACATACTCTTTGGTTTTCCGTTTGTACACATTTTCCTTGTCATCTACGGCCAATATACAACTCGTAGTTTGCTTAACATAGCATACAAACATCAAATAATCACCAAAAAAATTTCTGGGTGTAACACAAGTTATCAGCCTAGTAGTTCAGTATAGGTTTTCCAGTGGGAGTATGACTCAACAACGAGCGGATCAGGGTTCCAGTGCACCCAAGTTCCGAGAACTACGTTGCCAACATAGGTTATAATTACAGATTATTGTCCTGATTGGCCCCAAACTTTTTTGATCACCCAGTTCATGCCCTTATACCCTAGAAAGGTATATTGAGTCCTACCGGTGGGGTTTATACATCAGACTCCACATCTAGCTCACGTGGTTATATGTCGGTTACAGACTCTCCCACTTGTAAGTCCAGTCTAGTTTCATATCTATCAGTTCAGTTCAATCCAGTGTAGTATTACAGATTTCGGACATGTCTTTGACCACTAGACAGGGTCATTTTGACCATTTCAGATACTTCAGATTATTTCAGTTCAGATAATTAGTTGTTCATTGAATGTCTTTCCAGTTCAGTCATTTACATCTATCAATATATTCCTCTCACATACTCAGTACATTCAAAGTACTGACACATACTTTTATGTTGTATCATTTTATGATACAGCTGCAGCTTCTCAGACTTAGCACCGGTAGCCGCCGCAGTTCAGATTCTCCACCTCAACAGTGAAATGTGAGTCCTCATAATCCAAGGGAATTATTTCTTTCTTTCAGTCATTTATTAGTTTCAGTTAGACTTAGAGTTAGCTGGGGGCTTGTCCCAGCAACTCCTTAGTTAGATGGCTTTCATACAGACATGATTTTCTTTCAGATTTATTAGTACAATTCAAATATTTTGAACTTCATATTTTCAGACTTTTCTTTCATAAATGTTTTATGATATTATTTCAAAGTTCAGATGTGCATGTTTAATCAGAATTCTAGTGAATGATAGACCAGGGGTTGACTTGGGGTCACTTGTGGCTTCAAGTAGCATGTTACGTCCAGGGTGTAGACTTGGAGCGTGACAAACTTGGTATCAGAGCACCAGGTTTAGAGTATCCTCGAAAAGTCTGAAAGTCGCATCAAGTAGAATCCTTTTCATAGGTGTGAAGCGCGCCACACTTATGACGAGGAGGCTATGAGATGTTATTAGGAAAACTCTCTTTTGTTCATACTCTTTATCAGGCGTTAAATTTCAATTCCATAAATGCCCTTCTAATTTGTCCTCTATTTTTCTTTAGTGAACCATGCCTCCCAAACGCGGAAACGGAAGAAGGGTCGGTAATGCCAACACACCTGCTCCACCAGCCCCGGCAGCTCCTCAAGATGATTCAGTTTCTACCACAAAGTTTAGAGCGGCCATTCAGTTACTGGCTCAGACCGTGACCAATCAGTTGAATCAATAGGTTGTGCCGATGAACACGAACGGATCTGCAGTTGCTGCAAAAGTATGGGACTTCACCAGTATGAACCCTCCATCATTTCAAGGATCTATAGTGGGGGAGCACCACCAAGAGTTTGTAGATGAGGTCAGGAAGATTACCCGTATTATGGGTGTCAGCTCCTCCAAGAGTGCTGACCTGGCTACCTATCAGCTTAAAGGGGTAGCCTAGGTTTGGTATGAGTAGTGGAAAGAGGGGAAGCCAGTGAAAGTAGGACCGGTGGAGTGGGAGGAGTTCCACACAGCTTTCCTAGATAGGTTTTTCCCTCGGGAGCTAAGGGAAGCTAAGATGGTAGAGTTTATGAACCTACGGCAGGGCAACCGGACCGGACTGTGGAGGAGTATGCTCTGGAGTTTATCAAACTATCAAAGTATGCTCCAGAGATGGTAGCTGAGCCAAGGGCTCGCATGCTGAAGTTCTTTAATGGAGTACCTAATCTAGTAATCAAGGAGTGCAGGAGTGCGATGCTAATCAAGGACATGGACCTCTCTAGCCTAATTGTTTATGCCCAGTAGATTAAGGCAGAGAAGCTGAAAGATATGGAACGTAAGAACAAGAGGGCAAGAACTGGTCATTCAGATTTTTGCCACCAGAGATCTGGCGGTGGTAGCCGCCCACAGAAGCAATAGCAGAGAGCCCCATCACCTAGCTTAGCCAGCGCCCCAACATTTCCGTCCCGCCAGGATCAAAGGGGTAGGTCATCTGACACTCAGTATCAAGCTCACAATATAGGGAACAGGTATCCAGTTTGCCCCAAGTGCGGCAAGAATCATCCTGGAGAGTGTCTATAGGGCAGGGAGGGTTGTTTCAATTATGGACAACTCGAGCATCGAATTAAAGAATGTCCGTCAGCAGGACGGGGAAGATCACAATCCACTACCTCAGCAGCTTCAGCAGGCCGACCAGCTCAGCATGTTAATTCATCAGGTACAGATGGCGGTCAGCGCCAGGATCGTTTCTATGCTCTATCTTCTTGTCAGGATCATAAAAGCTCACCTAATGAGGTTAATGGTATGTTAAGTCTCTTCCGTCCAGACGTATATGCCCTCTTAGATCCAGGAGCTACTCTTTCGTTCGTACTCTATATATAGCGGTTCAGTTCAATATAAGTCCAAAGGTCCTCTCAGAACCATTCTCAATCTCCACCACAGTTGGCGAGTCAGTTAGAGCCAGTCGAGTGTATAGAAATTGCCCAGTCTCAGTCCTGAACAAAGTAATTCCAGCTGATCTCGTAGAGCTAGACATGGTCGACTTTGACCTTATTCTCAGCATGGATTGGTTAGACACCTGCTATGCCTCAGTTGATTGCAAAACTAGAGTTTTCAAGTTCCAATTTCCTAATGAGTCGGTAATGGAATGGACAGGCAATAGTTCAACACCTAAGGGTAGGTTTATTTCCGACGTTAAGGCCCAGAAACTCATTTCCAAAGGATATCTATATCATCTAGCTTGGGTCAAGGATTCCAACTCTGAGACCCCAGCCATCCAATCAGTTCCAGTTGTCAACGAGTTCCCAGATGTATTTCTTGAAGATCTTCCCAGAGTTCCCCCAGAACATGAAATAGACTTTGGAATAGATCTCCTCCCAGATACTCAGTCCATCTCCATCCCTCCTTACAAAATGGCTCCAGCTGAGCTTAAGGAGTTGAAGGAGAAGCTAAAATATCTTCTTGACAAGGGTTTTATCAGACCCAGCATCTCTCCCTGGGGTGCTCCAGTGCTATTCGTGCATAAGAAAGATGGTACCCTCAGAATGTGCATAGATTACCGTCAGCTGAACAAGGTCACAATTAAGAACAAGTACCCTCTGCCCAGAATTGATGATCTTCTTGATCAACTTTAGGGAGCCAGCTGTTTCTCCAAGATCAATCTCAGGTCAGGTTACCATCAGTTAAGAGTTAGAGAGAGCGACATACTGAAAACAGCATTCATAACTCGATATGGTCACTACGGGTTCGCGGTGATGTCCTTTGGGTTAACAAATACCCCAACAGCCTTCATAGATTTGATGAATAGGGTATTCAAGTAGTACCTGGATATGTTCATCATTGTATTTATCGATGACTTTCTGGTGTACTCCATAAATGAAGAAGATCATGCCAATCACCTAAGGTTAGCATTACAGACTCTCAGAGATCACCAGTTATTCGTCAGGTTCAGCAAGTGTGAATTCTGGTTGAGGTCTGTGACTTTTTTGGGTCATGTAGTCTCAGGTGAGGGGATACAAGTAGATCCTCATAAGATAGCAGTAGTGAAAGATTGGTCCAGAACTACCTCTCCTACTGAAATCACGAGTTTCCTGGGCTTAGCAGGTTACTACCGATGGTTTGTGGGGGGTTTCTCTTCTATAGCATCCCCTCTAACTAAGTTAACCCAGGAGAAGGTGAAATTCCAGTGGTCAGACGAGTGTGAGAAGAGTTTCGAGGAGTTGAAGACTCGACTCACTACCGCTCCAATGTTAACCTTATCGGAAGGATCAGATGGGTTAGTTATTTATTGTGACGCTCCCAGAGTTGGATTCGGTTGCGTTCTGATGCAGTGGGGCAAAGTGATAGCCTATGCCTCTAGACTACTCAAAGTTCATGAGAAAAATTATCCAACTCATGACTTGGAGTTGGCAACGGTGGTATTCGTGTGAAAAATATGGAGACACTGCTTGTACTGGGCTCACATGGATATGTTCACAGATCACAAGAGCCTTCAGTATGTGTTCAGCCAGAAGGACCTAAACCTGCGTTAGAGACGGTGGTTGGAACTGCTAAAGGATTATGACATGAGTGTGTTGTATCACCTGGGTAAGGCCAATGTGGTGGCCGACACCCTAAGAAGATACTCGATGGGAAGTGTGGCTCACATTGAGGAAAGGAAGCGAGAGTTAGCAAAAGAAGTTCACATGTTAGCCCGGTTAGGGGTGCAGCTGGTGAATTCAGTTGAAGGTGGCGTGGTAATGCAAAGCGGTTCAGATTCATCCTTGGTAGTTGAAGTCAAATCCAGACAGGATGAGGATCCCACATTACTTAAACTTAAGGAAGCAGTCCTCGGAAAAGAGATAGAAGCTTTCTCCCAAGGGGGAGATGGGGTGCTCTGTTACCAGGGCGGGTTGTGTGTACCGGATGTTGGTAAGTCGAGACAACAGATACTAGCCGAGGCACACAGCTCAAGATACTTTATTCACCCTGGTTCTAATAAAATGTACCATGACTTGCGGGATATTTACTGGTGGAACGGCATGAAAAGGGATATTGCCGAATTTTTAGCACAATGCTCGAATTGCTAGCAAGTCTAGGTAGAACACCAGAGACCCGAAGGCATGACTCAAGATATTAGTATACCCACATGGATTTGGGAAGAAGTGAATATGGACTTCATTACGTGTCTACCCTGGACTCGGCGGCAGCGTGACTCAATTTGGGCGGTAGTAGATCGGATGACTAAGTCAGCTCACTTCCTCCTAGTCAAAACCACATATTCAACTGAAGACTATGCCAAACTTTACATCCAAGAGTTAGTCAGACTCCATGGGGTACCCTTGGAAATCATTTCAGACAGGGGAACACAGTTTACCTCACACTTTCAGAAGTCCTTTCAGAAAGGACTAGGCACTCAGGTCAAACTCAGCACTGCCTTTCATCCGCAGACCGATGGGCAAGCTGAGCGGACCATTCAGACCCTGGAAGATATGCTAAGAGCATGCATGATTGATTTTAAGGGTAATTGGGATGACCATTTTCCTCTTATCGAGTTTGCGTACAACAACAGCTATCGTTCTAGCATCCAAATGGCCCCATTTGAAGCATTGTATGGTATAAGGTGTAGATCTCCTATAGGGTGGTTTGAAGTTGGTGAAGCTACCTTGATAGGGTCGAAATCGGTTCACGAGGCAGTGCAAAAAGTTCAGCTCATCTGAGAAAGGTTGAAAACAGCTCAGAGTTGTCAGAAATCTTATGGTGATGTGCAGAGGAAAGAATTGGAGTTTGCAGTTGATGACTGGGTATAGCTAAAAATTTTGCCCATGAAAGGAGTGATGAGGTTTGGAAAGAAGGGGAAACTCAGTCTGAGGTATGTGGGACCTTATAGAATTTTGAGGCGTATCGGCAATGTGGCCTATGAGCTAGAGTTACCTTCAAAACTAGCAGTTGTACACCCAGTTTTCAATGTGTCACTTTTGAAGAAGTGCATTAGAGATCCAACCTCGGTGGTGCTATTGGACAGTGTGGGAATAAAGGATAGTCTCACATATGAGAAGGCACCAGTCCAGATCCTTGACCGTTAGGTTCATAAATTGAGAAATAAGGAAATATCTTCAGTCAAGGTTCTATGGAGAAATCAGCAGGTTGAAGAAGCTACATGGGAGGCCGAAGCAGACATGATGGCCAAATACCCGAACTTGTTCTCTATCGACTCTGTTGTAGTTTGAAGTGTAAATTTTGCTTTAAGACCTGAACTAGTTGTTGAATTCGATTCATGTGTATAAGTTTTCTTTTCGACTTTTGATGTGTATATGAAAAATAAATAAATTCAGTTCAATTATGTTTTGTGAAATGGAGATAGTGATTTCGGTAGCTCTGGAGTTAAATGAGCAGTATTTGGGAGTTTTGATTGTTATCTTTCTGTTTCCTATGAGTTTTCTAACATTCAAGGATGAATGTTTCCAAGGGGGAGATATTGTAATGCCTCAGAAATTCAAAATCTAATTCTGAGACTTAAATCAGAAAATCTGGGGAAAAAAAGCTGTAGAATTGTTGCAGAATGACCAACCTAACGAGTCGTTAAGTGACCCAACGACTCGTTAAGTCAGCCATGAGAAGGAGGTCTGAGAATAGACAGTGTTTCCAATGGAAGACCTCACGAGTTGTGGTCGGGTCCCACAACTCGTTAAGTCACTCGTGGTCAGGCCGGAATCCAAAAACTTGTGGAGTTGGCAGTGTACTTGACGGGTGGTAACCACGAGACGTCGGCAGTGGAAATGACTCGTCAAGTGACTCGTGGTCAAGCTTAGTGAATTTTTATATTTGAGGCAGTGTGGTCCACGACTGGTGACCACGACGTTAGGTCACCCATTAGGGCCACCTAGAAGTTTTTTCCAACGTTTTTCTGATGGTAAATTCATATTCCCCTAATATTTAAACCACGACGTTTTGGACGTAAAATCAGACTTATTAGATGGTTGGGACGGTTCCTCCCCTCATTCTCACGTTTATTCTCAGAAAATTCATTGATAGTTCTCTCAAGAACTCTCAAGCAAGCTTAGGGTTGTCCTCCATCGCAGCAGTTCAAATCCTCTTCTCTGGGTGGATTTTAGCTAGGTATGTGGGTATTCAACAAGGGAAATTACTCTTCCCTTGTGTCCCCCAAAATTCTTCTATAACTTCTCTACTAATTTTGAGTTTTCCGAATACGAACAAATTACATGTTATTATTCGTCAATCTCTCATAGAATGATATTCTCGTTTATTATTGATATGAATTCCATCAGTTCTTACTTAAATTATCAAGATTCTTGAAAGAGTACATTGAATCCCTAAATTCTTGTATGAAGATGATTTTTGGCCTGAAAATCTCCCTCTAGTGAATTAAGCATGTTTGGGCTGAATTTTCCTTGAAACTCTTATTATATACGAAACGTGCAGATATTCCATTAATAAGAATAATTTTAGACTTGGTAAATAGGTTTTCTTGAATTCTTGAGTATTTGCTATATTAAGAAATTCCTGTGTTGTTGGAGTGAGTCGAATTCATTATTAGCTTCTTAATAGTTCAGTCTAGTTAGAATGTAGAATCCCTTCAAAACTATGAAGAAATTGTCAACTAATTAGTTTGACTCTAGAAATTCTTAAGGTGTCATTATTACCTCCCAGATATCAAAATTAGAATTAGAATTCAGTTATTCATCAACTAGGCAGTCACGACATTTCAGATATATGGTTCTGACTTGCCCCAGGACCCCAGTTCAGATTTCAGTTTGTTCTTAGACGGTTACAACGCTTCAAGATGAGCAGCTCTGACCAGTCTAGAACCCAGTTTCAAAATCTGGTCCGATAAGACTCTCAGGGTACTTTCAGTTATATTTCCCTAACTAGTCATGGACCCCAGTTTCAAGCTATCAACCTAGTAGTTCAGTATAGGTTTTCCAATGGGATTAAACTCAGCACCGAGTGGACCGGGGTTCCAGCGCACCCAGGTTCCCAGAACTACGTTGCCAGCATAGGTTACAGTTACAGATTATTGGCCTAATTGGCCCCAGACTTTTGTGTTCACCCAGTTCATTCCTTTATACCCTGGTAAGGTATATTGGGTCCTACAGGTGGGGTGTATACATTAGACTCTACATCTAGCTCACGTGGTTATATGTCAGTTACAAACTCTCCCACTAGTCAGTCCAGTCCAATTTCAGAATAAGAATCTCAGTCCAGTTTCAGATCTATCAGTTCAGTTCTATCCAGTGTAGTATTTTAGATTCAGTATTACAGATTTCGGGCATGTCTTTGACCAATAAATAGGGTCATTTTGACCATTCATATACTTCAGATTATTTCAATTTAGATAATTAGTTAGTCGTTGAATGTCTTTCCAGTTCAGTCATTTACATCTATCAGTATATTCCTCTCACATACTCAGTACATTCAAAGTACTGACGCATACTTTTATGCTGTATCATTTCATGATACAGCTGCAGGTTCTCAGACTCAGCACCTCTAGCCGCCGTAGTTCAGATTCTCCACCTTAGCAGTGAAGTGTGAGTCCTCATCATCCGAGGGCATTATTTCTTTCTTTCAGTCATTTATTAGCTTCAGTTAGACTTAGAGTTAGCTGGGGGCTTGTCCCAGCGACTCCTCAGTTAGATGGCTTTCAGAAAGACATGATTTTCATTCAGATTTGTCAGTACTATTCAAATATTTTAAACTTCATGTTTTGAGACTTGTATTTCATAAATGTTTTATGATATTATTTCAAAGTTCTGTTGTGCATGTTTACTCAGAATGCTAGTGAATGATCGACCAGGGGTTGACTTTGGGTCACTTGTGGCTTCAAGTACCGTGTTACATCCGGGGTGTAGACTCGGGGCGGACAATACCAGTAACTACATCTGGGAACACCTCTTGGTCCTACCTAGATGCTAAGGCATAGAATCTATTTCTGGCGTTGACCGCCACCTATGCTAGTAGAAGCCCCCTAATGTGCTGAGCGTGCGAGAGGGGCTGATGTACTAGAAACTGGGCATCGGCCCCTATCCTGATCCTGTCTCGTAGATGGGCAATCACCGAGCATGTGTCCGGGCTTCCCACACCCGAAACAAGCGTCTTACCTGCTAAGCACTGGCCTGTGTTCCCCCGACCACATCTGCGGCAAGCTGGGACACTAGAATTTATGTGTCTATTGCTCTGACTCCTAGAGCTTGATGTTCTCCCTCTCTGATCTTGCCTCAGTCTGGATGGCACACTCAATGCTGAAGATACTGGAGCGGATGATCTTTGGTGGGTCTGCTGTCGGTGCCCACCTCCTGACCTTGACTCTGAGAATCTGTGGTCATCGGTCCTGGCCCTCTTGGCCTCCCTCTCTCTCAGATGTGCCACCTCCATCTGCTGGGCATACAAGACTATCCGAGGGAAGTCCATGTCTTGGTGAAGCATAGCGGTCCTACAATCCTTATCCAAATGGCGCGCTACACCATGGACGAATCGCGCCCTATGATTAGCCACTAACTCTGGGGCATACTTTGATAGGCCAGTGAACTCAAGGGAATACTCCTGCACCGTCATCCTTCCTTCTTTCAAATTTATTATCTCAGCTGCCTTCAGCTCCATCATCTCATGAGGGAAGAACCGATCCAAGAATGCAACATGGAACTCTTCCCAAGTGACCGGGCCTACCTCAATGACCCTGCTATCTTTCCATTGGTGAAACCAGATATGCGTGACCCCTTTCAACTGGTACAAGGCCAACTCCGCGCACTCCACTCCATTCACCCCCATGATTTGGGTGATCTTCACAATCTCATCTAGGAACTCATGCGGGTCCTCATCTACTTTTGACTCGAGGAACTCTAGTGGCTTCATTCTCAAGAAGTCTTTAACTCGAGCCGCCGCTGCACTGCCATTTTATGGAACATACGCAACTGCCTGCTGATTGACCAGAGCGGTCAAGGCCTGTGCAAGCATCTAAATAGTAGCCTAAAACTCAGTATGGGCAACTGGATCTGGTGCCTAGTGCTCCTGAACTAGCAAGGCCTGCTAGTGCCCGTTCCCATTGGCATCCTCGTGGCCTTCACCATTCTCATTCCTTCTACAATTTCCTCGAGGAGCCATGATTCTGCAATTGCGAATAGCACAAATTAGAAGGATAGGGAGAATTTCATCGCACGACATAGATCACGAAAGAAGGGAACATTTTAAACATTTCGTAGTCTCTTCGTCAAAAGTGTGGCGCGCTCACACCCATGAAAAAGACTCTACTTTACGTGGCTTTCAGACACCTTAGGACACTTCAAACCTATTGCTTTGATACCAAGTTTTTCACGACCCGAACAGAGGCCCGGATCGCAACACGGAACAAGAAGCCCCTAGAGACCCCAAGTCGACCCATGGCATAAGCATACATCTAAATCGATCATTAAAACTGAATAATCAGCAATATAATCATAGCAAAAGTCTAAACTTAAACATAACATAAGAATACACAATCTGAAGTTGAATACAACCATATGTCTGGAAAGCCTCCAAACACGACGAGTTGTTAGGACAAGACCCCTAACTCACTCAACAAGCTGAAATTGAAAATACATAAGGAAATCTGAGTATTCTAGTCCTCGGGAGATGAGGACTCACCAACAACACGAAGGCTAACTCTGATAAGCTGACTACGAGCGGGGTTGAATCTAAGAGTCGGATCTTGTCTCATGAAATGATACAGCATAGAGTATGTGGTCAGTAAGTGGAATGTACCGAGTATGCAAGATATATAAAACTGCTTAAGTAAATAAAATCAATTAAGATAATGCACAACGTAAACGTAACCATCAAGAATATAAGAGTAGAGCTGCATGCATTCTTTATGAAATCATGATCTCATCGTAATATAACATATCATCATAACTGAATCAATTGACTCAAAACTAAAATCTGATATTTATAAGTAAATCTGAAAATTGAGTCAAACCTACTTTAGAACATGCATCAATGTATAAATCTCAAAAATGATGAACATGCATAACTGAAATCATGAGGAACAATGGGAGACTCGTCTTTTAACCGACATACCACGATAGAGCTTACATGGTCCCAACTATCACACTCAAGTGGGTAGAGCCGTCCAAAGCCTTGCCAGGGCTAGGGAAGATACCATGATATCGATATCAAGCTCATGGGACAATAGGGCCAGGGATAGCTCAAGGGAGGTCCCGAAGTGATAATGCATAAACCTAGTTGGCGCATAGTTTAAGGCATAGGGTGATTGACCCTTAGCCTGCTTAGTGCTAGACACTACTCCCAAAAACATGCATATGCTCTACATTATTTTTCAACGAAGCTCAACATCGTCTATTGATGAAGCTCATACATCAAATACATCTCAAAGTGGAATCATGCATACGAGAAGCTTTAACTCAAACCATTCCACAAGCTGAAAGATAATAAGGGAGTCTTTGCTCCAAAACCAGGTGGTAAGCTATGCATATGAAAAGCTTTAACTCAAAACATACCACAAGCTGAAAATATAATTGGGAGTCTTCGCTCCAAAATCATGTGGCAAGCTTAATTTCAAGAAATCATCAATCATACTTAAACATGTGGGCATTGCCCAAAGATTTATCATACTTTGAAATACTTATCATATCGAAAACATGATTATAAACATGGGTATCTTAAAAACATACTTTTCATCATAATATCTCATCATCATTATACATTCATCACGAATCTCATCTTTCATGAACTTCTCATCAATGGGCTTTTTAGTTCATAAAGCTAGAAACATGAGTTGTTTTAATTCAAAACATTATAAAACTCACCCATCCTTCATAAGTCAATGGTAGAAACATAATTAAATCATACCCATGTTAAAGAATTAGGAACTTCATGCATTGGGTTAAAACCCCATCGATTAGACATAGAACATTCATGATTTAGAGAGGGATTTGGCATGGGTGTGAAAGAATAAATACCTGTTGGTAGCTGATTCTTACACTTCTTTAGATGCCCAATAGGAAATTCAAGAGAAATTGATGAATGCTAAGCTTGATCACCCTCTCTAGCCTTCTACCTTGCATGCATGAACGAATAAGGCCTAAAATGAACTTAACCCCTTTAAAAGTCACTATTCATAACTCAAATTGACGTTGTTTAGGCCTTAGAAGTTTAGGAATTACGTAAAAGCCCTTACTAAACTTGCAGAAAATAACTGTCAGGTGGTCCCAACGAGGGATCTAATGATTCGTCGCCAAGGATCATGACTCGTGGCTTAGCTTCTGAAGTACACTGCTTGACAAGTCTCCTGGGCTCATGATGGACGACTTAACGACTCGTCACCTGGTGACCACGACTCGTGGTCACCATCCGTGATGTACAATGTCTTGGACTCAACAAAATTATTCCATGCTATTCACGACCTTCCCCATAATTCGTGGTGACTGACCACAACTCGTAGGGTCCTCCTGTCAAGTACACTGCTCCCTTTCTTTCACTATTCTTACTTACCCACCCCACAACTGACCTAACAACTCGTGGGGCCTGACCATGAGTCATGGTCACATCCCTGGGATCCCATTTCCAAAATTTCAAATTCATTCCCTGGCCTCCCCCATGAGTCACATCACGACTAGTGGGCTCCTCTCACGGGTATCCTCACGACTCATTCTATGTCTGGTGCCAGATTTTAGGTTGTTCTCCATTTCAACTCTCGGGTCTGGTCTTTGGGATTCTGGGGCATAACACTTTCCCATTGTGTTGTCCGGATATGTCGATCGCCTGGGGTTAGTCCAATTGGTATCTAGAAGATTCCAACTGGTATCTTGATAAGCCTAATGGGTATCTGACCATGTGTGATTACTGAAAGTACGCAATAAGACTGGTGGGCGGGATTGAGTTGTGTTGACTTGAGAGACGAGAAATCTACAGGTGGTCGACTTAGCGAGTTTCATTGTAGTGAAGGCTATCTCGCTGCCGCAGACTCGCTGCAGTGAAAGATGTACCACCATAACGGATCCATTGTTGTGGTAGAACGACCACTGAAGTTGACATGGCCAGGCAGAAAGCCAGATTCCAAAAATTTCAAGTTCCCCTATTTTGAATAGCAACTAAGATATCATAGAAAGGGACAAAAACACAACCAAAGTCTTAAGATGCCAAACGGCATCCATACACCATATGGGAACAAGTACCAACATTCCCAAAGCAAGAAAGAACTAGAATTGCCTTACAAGCCCCAAATGGGGCTACCCAACAACAAGATATAAAAGCTGAAAATCGGGGGGTTGGAGGGATACTGCAACCCATCTAGCTGGAGGCCTCGTTGCTACCGCTACCTTCATCCTCGTTCTCTCCCTCCTTGAACCCGCTGAGGAAGGAGACCTCGGGGTGGTCCTACCTGGTAGCTTGGGTTGTCCTGGCACTGGGAGCAAGGGTCTTCGGGATCTTCTTAATCCCCTTCCGCATGCGGACGAGTAGCTTGTCTTGAGAATACCGCCTCCCTCCTCTACCGCTTCAAGTCCTCCCGAAGCTCCACGTAGGCCTGAGCCAGGGCGACTATTACCCCACCTACACCTCCCCGGAGTCGACAGCTGCTGCACTGGAGGGTCGAATGCTGGCAGGAGTTCTAGGAAACCCTGAGAGGAGCTCCTACATATCCTCCTTCTCAGACCTGATCTGTTCAAATGGCCTGATTAGTTTGGAGGTGCTGGCCCCACCATCTCCCTCAGCAGATGCCGTCTTCCTCTTCTTCAGGCCTTTGTCTAGAGCCCCCTTCACCCTCAAGGGATTGAAGGGTCTATCACTGTCTACAATGACATCCCTGGATCCTGATGTATGCCAGCCCACTTACAAAGCCTGGTGTTAAGAGAACAAAATGACAGGTCGGTGATGGGCTTCATACAGAAATACCTCCACTCCTTAATGATCTAAGCTCCCACATTCACCTTCACCCTAATCGAAACACAGGCCACCACCAGGGCATGGAGATAGGTCACATTCATGACATTGGAGGATGAACGAATCCTCCGAGACATGAGGTTGAGCCACCTCTTGGCCTCCATCGAGAAGCTAGAGCTCTGGATGCCCATCCTCGTGACACCCCAGCTAGTCGAGGCTCTCTGCTCCTCCACCACCAGAGTATCCACAAGCCATTTCCCATTTCCTTTTGTGTCCTGGGCCTTCAGATCGTCCTCAGAAGGGTTTGGTAGACCCAAAGCTTCATTGATGGCAGCGAAGATCAAGGTGATCTGCATGCCCCTGACGTAACCCAAACGACTTGTTCAAGCTCCAAGCCACCATGGGGAGGTTAGCATAAAACTCCCTCACCCAGGCCTCGTTAGCCTTACCTGGGTCCTCCACCAATGGACCCCAGCCGATTTCCTTGAGAAGGGCATAAAACTCCGGCACCTTCTCCTTTACATATTTCAAAACCCCCGCTCATCAGCAAGTCCTTCGCGGCCTATTCATTGTGTTGAAATTTGCACTAGTCATTCACGAATAGAATATAGTCCCCGATGTGGATGTTGCTGTTAAAGGTAGTTATAGTGATAAATGTGCATTAATAGGAAGTATTAGAAGAGGGACTGACTGACTAGGAGAACGGAGAATGAGAGAAAAAAATCAGGGTTCAAAGGGGAGCCACTGTCCAGGCGGACCGCTGCAGTATACATAAGTCCGCAGCAGCGAGTTCACCATAGCAGAAAAAGATCCACTATAATGATACCGCTACAACGATCATAGTTCTGCTACAGCAGACTTCATCTTTCCCAGACCTCCGAACCCCATCAATGGAGGTTGAAATTTCAACCTCTAAATTCCTTCAAATAAACTACAGATTGGGCAAGGGAAGAACTTTCCCAAGCCCTATTAACCAATATCCACCCAAAAGCTCCAAGGAAGTCAAACCACCACCCTACCCAAACCCCCTCATTTTCAACCCCACAACCCCATGAAACTGATCAAAAACACGTAGAGAACAACAGAGATTACTTGAGAACATAAATGTAAGCAACATGCTACAACAATCTAGATATGAGTTCGAAAAAGGAACCTAACCATATCGCGCTATAATTACCCGAAAACAAATCAAAAAAGAAACACGTCACAAGTATTCACTAGCAAAAGAAGTAAGGAAGCCATGAGGATGAGGATTACCAACGAAATCACAGGGAGAATTGAGAGGATTTGCACAAAACTGAAGTGAAAAGTTGATAATTAACTCAAAATCGTACATTCTGCCCTTTTACTGACCCCATTGTCTGCTACAACGGACCATTTTTCTTCTACGGCAGAAGGGTTGTAGTAGGAGACACACTCGCTGCAGTGGACGATCAAAACAGTGACGGTTCAAATTCCACCACAGGGCCTCACCATGTCAAAAACACCCGCTCTAAGAATTCCAACAAATCAGGAATACCTAGGATCCCCGAGCCAAGAATAAGTAACTGTAAAATCCAAAGAAGGGGCAAATGCGTAATATGATGCTCGAGAGCAACCCTGTATGGAGATTTATATTCTCGTAAGAAATTATCAAACCTACATTGGAAAATTTAAGAGCAAGGTGTAATAAAGGGGTCCCGCAACGATCAATCCAATGACCAAGAGATAGAAATTGATAAGTCCTAATGTCGGCTAGAAGTAGGGGAACTATGACCAATGATAGGATCAACCTGAGGGGGACTAACTATATCGTAGGGTCATTCTATACAAATGAATTTTTAATTGGTATCTGATGCAACGATCCGCACAGCCATTATAGCACCCCGACCACCTAAGAGCCGGCGAATTTAAAAAAAAATTAATTGGAATGAAGTCCCCAAAAAACAAATAACATGGGACGAACAGGTTCGAATGGGCCAAGTCACACACGATGGGCCCATACGCACGTAGGCCACGTCAAGTTACCCTTCACCATGGCGGGACCAATGCAGCGATAAATGGTCCCACTGCAGCGGGTGACGCAGACCAGAGTTTTCCAATCCCGTTCTAGTTAGGATTTTAAAACCTATTCTCTCCAAAAAAGGTCTTAATAAAAACGTCCAAAAATAGAAAATAGACTTTTGAAAAAAGAAGAAGGGCTAGGAGGTGAAGATTCATCCTCCATAGCTAGGACTTTTCCCCAAGAGCTCAGGAATCTGTGCAAGCATGCATTTAGGAACGTCTTGATGATAACTTGGCGCCCAGGTAGGCTATGGTTTTCTCACTTTTGTGTTTGACTTTAATTAGATAAACATATACGTTGCATATAGTTGATGTACTTTTGATGGGTAGGATCAAAGCTTAGAAAATTTGTTCTTGATTATTTGAAACTGGTGAAATTCTGAGGATGAACGAATTAGAAAAGGAATGGTGATATCCTCGTAATGTGAAAACCCCTAGGGGAGAGATTGCAATAGTAATTAGTCTATGTGTAAGGTGTATGTGGGATCAAATCAATTTTATGTAGAATGACCTTCCGGTGTTGTTATTGAATATATTTTCATATGTATAGAATTATAGAGTCATTCTTTCTGAATTATAATCTTGGACGATTATTCATACAAATCCTATTTAGAGGATCCGATAATTGAATGGTTAATAGATTTACAGAATGGGAGTTGAATCCCATAAATCAAGGTAGTTAGGCTTTACATAATGACCTATATGTGTTGCGGTTAATATTGTATTATTTGAGTCGGTGAATATTGTTTGTTTTGATGATTGCACTATTGAAAAGATAATTGTTGCAAATAATCTTGATATGATGTTGCCTCTATTATGGTGGGCATGGTAGAGATGAGATACTATATGGGGAGGAAACAATTCGTGGGAGAAACTGGGAAGAAAACTAGTTGAAGTACTGCCAAATAGTACTGCTGCAGCGAGACCATTGTGGCGGCGGTAATGCCGCTGCAATAGAGCCCAAACCAGCAAGCGAGCCAAGTTGCACTTCCCTATGATGTTATGGATACAAATTGGATTTAAAATCTTTAGATGTGGAATTGGGTTTGGAACTGTGCATTTGATTATACTTGTAGACATGTGTTCATAACTCTTGTCGTGTGTAATTTATTATTTGTTGTGCTATGAGGTGCGTCCCGAGAATGAGGGGCGAGTTGGTATTGATCGAACATGTGCATGAGATAATGTATGATACGGCAAGAAAAATCATTGATATGATGATGAATGTGAGGCCTGTGGCCAAAGGGAAAGAACTTGGATGAGCAGGTTAGTATGATCAGACCTTGAATGAAGGTTGGAGACATGAGTGGCTTGTGCCCGAGGTGAGCATCCAAGGGGGCAGTTATGAGGGAGTACACAGACAGGTATGTCTAAATGACTATGCGATTGAGTGTACGAATATGAGTACACATATAGTTATGATGAAGATTTCGTATGGCTGGTGTATAGTACATGAATTTCTAGATTCCCCTGCAGATCATGACTGGAAGGGCAAGCATAAGCCCTCTGGCATGTGAGTACAGTAATTTGACGGAGGCATGTGCCTGCATTTCTCCGATGAATAATTGTGAGACAAAGATTGTGTGGGTATGGTTTAAGGCTGTAGAGACAAAAAGGTATAGGTTTAAAAGTGTGATACAGGATATACCGACATAATTTGGGTTTGAAGTGAGAAACATATTTGGAATATCGCACATGACTATACGGTTCAGGTATGATATCTTATGTCATTTTCGTGGTTTGGAGACCAGTAGGTACATGTACTTCAATGTTTGAAAAAATTGACTCCCTCAATATGTTTTGATGACTTCTGTGTATACTTGAATTAGTTAATCCGTATTTGTGATTGAAGGTTGTTTTATTTAGTTTTGTGTGTTACAGAAGGAAGCATGGTGGGTTTAATAATAAAGTAGTGAATCACCGGGAGACAATGAATAGCTTTTATTAATTAATTAATGTACTAGATTTGAAAAGGTCTGAAAATTCTACAAGTAATTGATAGGTTAATAAATGGTAATGGACGGGCTTAGTTGATTATAGGGAAGAGGTAAAAGAGGTAGTTGTGCTATAAAACTATATGGTGGGATAGAATAGAACTGGATTAGGAAAAATCAGTCAGTGGCTGTTAGATAGCGCTGCAGCGGACACATCATCGCAGTAGTGGGATCAATGTAGTGGCTTGAGCCTTCGCTGCAGCAAAAATAGAGAGAGCCAGATTTAAGGATTAATTGGTGACTACGATTGCAGAATAATTTCATGAACCTTGATGAGTCTTAATAAATGGTAAGGTAGTTATTAATTTAGTGGGTTGTTGCGTAAGTGAAATAATTTTTAATTTCTTAACATTGATTGTATGTTGATTATTATGTTGTTATGTGAACTAACCTTAGTTGGTCGATGATACCTACCTGTACGTATGATGTACTGATACTACCTTGCTACACCTTTTATGGTGTAGGTTGTGGTAGGTTTGAAGTTCCTTGATTGGCATGGAGTACTTATCATCAGCTTCTGTGTTCTTCTTCTCAGACGAAGCTGTGTCATTTTTTCTTGTCATGTATTCTATTAGAGCCCTTGTACCTATCTAGACTAGATGTTAGGAGAGTCATGGTTTTTTAGGAAGCTGGTGATTATTTTTACTTATTATTGGTTAGTTTAAATAAATGAGAAATTTTGGATAATTGATGTAACATTCCGCAAGAGTTCTCCTATCGAATAGAGTCAATGTAGGTGCCCGTATAACCCGCTTATTTGGGGTCATGACAGAATGATGAAGAAACTGATTTCATAGAAGAACATGAAAGAATTCACCCACAAGAAGCTTGATCCTAAAATTCCAAAAATTAGGGCATGGGAAGTGAGAATCATGAATACAACTTGAGAAGGGCATGAGGATGGAAGAAACCTCTCACTCATAGCCATACATGTCTGGGTTTATGATCCCTCGACTTGTCTTGAAGAGCCAAAGAACATTCGAAGAGGTTCGAAGAAGAACTCTATCTCCTTTCTTTTAGAGAAAATCCAATTATCGATTTTTTGGAGAGGATGAGGATTTAGACTAGGTTAATCCCTTTAATCTGACCTTAAGAAAGTCCAAAACGATATTATTTAGGAGCTAGAAGCATAGGAATTTATAAAATTTCCCCCCAAACTACTGAATTAAAGCCTGAAACTAGCAGTTTCAATGACCAACAGGATGGGTTGTTGTTTGTTAGGACGACCTGTACTGAGGTTCGTCCAAACTTGCTACTATTTCACTAAACTGCTCATAACGTTTTAATCTAAATTCCGATTGATGCAAGGTCAGATGCATTGGAAAGAAGACTCTAAGGTCTTCAATTTGATGTGCTGAGTCACCCAAAAACATTTTATAAAATGGAAACTATGGTTGTTTGAAATTGACCCTTGTAAGAACTTATAGGAAAACTCAATCGGTAAGAAGGCTCTCAACTCAACTTTGTGCTAGAGGTTCCTTATGACCTTAACTTTCATGAAATACACTTCTTACACTTAAGAATTGATCTTAAAGTCTTGTTTCCATAAATTCATCAGGTTCAGATCTATCCACATATCTAGAACGGTTTCAAACTTAGCTCGAAATTTTCAACAAACTGGAAGGACCAACGACGCCTACAACGGGCCTTGGTACCAAACAATTGACCTTGGTCCGTCTGTTGTTTCCCCATTCTTCCTCTGAAATTCTTTTTATCTGCTTCAACGACCATAAATGACAACCCGTTCAATCAAGCCACAATTCGTACAATCCCCTCAAAGATTCTAGGTAAATTTCTGACAGCTCTCTGGATATAGAACAACGAGCATCTCCAACGATCCGTTGGACCCTACAAGGAACCGTACTGAGTTTCATTATTTGGTTCTAGTATTTTTTTTCCTACTATTTTCTACTGTAAGCCTTGGGTATGACCTAAGAAACTTTTGGGGTATTACAATCAGCTCCCGCATTTCATCTGCAGGTGAAGCTGTATTTTTTGCTGTCAGTATTTCTTATAGAGCTCTTGTACCAGTATAGACTAGATCTTGGGAATTCATGGTTCGATAAAGGATTTATACATTGGTTAAAAAGGGTTTCTCCTATTGAGCTAGAGTCCTTGTAGGTGCCCACACAACCGCCCATCTGGGTCGTGTCAATAACATATTTTAACTCTCCACAATTAATTCATGTAACATCTCTATATCGTAAGTATATGTGGAGTGGAGGAATTAAGTTATTATTTTAATAAATAGTTCACATTCATTTAAGTGACAGCTTCTTTAATTTGTAGCTTCGTTCATCAAAAGATATTATCTTTTCAGAAGTTTGAAGTTATATGTATTTATGAAAATTTTGTTTTCATTACATTGACTCCATTTTATCTTCTTACAATTTTTTTTGGTAATAAAACTGTAAATAATGTACCTATTTAAGGAGCATCATTTGTGAACTAAAAATATATCAATTCTCTCATTATCTAAAATAGTTATTTTTCTTATTTTAGTTTTTCTGGGCAATTATTTTTTGGAAACTCCGCACTTTCAGCCATGAGTGCACGTGTTTGGAAGAGTTGTGGAATCTTGGGGAGTGACCGGCCTTAACAATTTTCATCGGAGTCGGCTATTTAAGTGACTAATTCCTGAAAATTAGAAGGCGTTAAAACCAAAGAAATTGTTGGGGCTGAAATTGCTTTCAAGGCAGTGGCTTGCCACAACACAATATTTGTAGTAAATTATTTACCATTGTATTAATTTCTGTTCTATATCAATATTGTAGTATTTTCTCCAACAACATATATATAATAGTCTAGGGGAACATGTGTTGCACATTTGTTTCTTATCATTAATGAGTACAAACGTTTAAAAAACTTATGAATAATATCATAAAATGTCTGAAATATAAAATATTTGCGATAACCTCAAAGACCTCCCTTCAAATTTCACTCCTAAAAAAAAATAATGTTGATCATTTTCATGTACCTCAACAAAACAAGAAATCATGCCCCATAGTAGTCATGATAGGCCTTACTGTAATATTCATCATATGATTGAGTAACACAATACCCATTTTTATTGGTATTTTGAATAATACTACTCATGCCACTCTA
Organism: Datura wrightii; assembly: GCA_035772735.1. Lineage (NCBI taxonomy): Eukaryota > Viridiplantae > Streptophyta > Magnoliopsida > Solanales > Solanaceae > Datura > Datura wrightii. The sequence continues at coordinate 39,437,003 of JASDFA010000019.1, forward strand.
TCTGAATTAGCAGTGTTTTATCAACTGTGATCGATTTATAATACTTCAAAGATGGCATATTTCACTGTATAGAAACAGAAACCATCACAGTTACTACATACTAAACTCTAAATTGGGGAAAAAAATTTTAACTTTTGCACAATCACAAAACAATGACAAGAAATTTCAAGAAGAGAAACAATCATAAAGAATTAGAATTGAAGGATGATCCTTCCTAATTTACAGAAATACATAAATTGTAAAATAAACTGCAAAAAGTCTTACAAACAAAAAGTAAAAGATTAGAAAAAGAGGAGAAAGAAAGAAAATTTATCAGAAGAGTAGAAATTGCTAGTGGAAGAATAAATTCAAACCTGATATATATTGATTTAATTGCAACTCTTCAAGTTCTTTAGTTTATTTAAAACTAAGGAAAAAATCTTGATTCATTTACCCATTTAATTAGAAGAAAACGAATTGGATAGTAATCAAGGGTATTTATAAGAAGTAATAATAATTTGTGTTGTAACTTTCATTTACGTTGATAGAATTACATATTTATAATTAATATTGAAAAGTAAAGAATAATATTTAAACAAGGGTCTAATAGTTGTTTTACTTTTAATGGATATTTTCGCAATTTCACTTTTCAATTTAGAGTCTTCCCACTTAATTACAAAATAAAAATTACCGTTAATAAATGAAAGATATAGCTGATAAATAAATGTCACTCAAATAATTTTGAACATAACTAAAATAACAAAAATGTATTAAAGTTATAGAAATTTAAACCAACTTAAAAAGTATAACTTTAGAAATGTTAAAGACTTCACATAAATGTCATATTAAGTTCTTTAAGAATTAAAGAAAAATTATTAAATTTCAAAAAATATAGTTGATATTTTGTATATTAGTGTTAAATGATTAATTTAATTCTTAAAGGATATAAAAATTCAATTTTTAATAGGTATTATGGTAATCTAACTTTGCACTAAGGGGCTTCCCACTTGTATAGTAATTCGATATTGGATAGAAAATGTAACAATGCAAAATATAGATCAAATCAAATACTCCAAACTACAAAATGATGCCAAGATTATAAAATCTGGCTCAGCCTTTGAAAGAAATCACAGAAGTTTTACAAGCCTAATTAAGACCGAAGAATAAGAGGAATCTAGTATCCTTTTATATATTAGTGCAATGTGAAACACCATGCAATTGAACAAGTTGAATCATTATCAAATACTTTCACATGCATAAGACATTGAAAAAAAAATAATACTATGAATTTAAAAAATAATATACTTGATAAAAATAAAAATAAAAATAAAAAAGAAAGACCAAGTAAACACCACCAACACCACAACAACAATATAATCAGTAAGGACGAAGTAAAACATACATTTGTAAAAAGAAAATAAGAAAAAAGAAACTTCAAAAAAGATTTTCTATATTTCCATTTTAATTTTATGGCTGAAATGTCTATTTCTCTTTTGTTTTTCTTCTCATATTTGCTCTTATTTTTCGGTTTAGAATATTTTAAATAAGTCAGATTAATAAAATATATATTTAAATTATTTTAAATAAGTCAGATTAATAATATACTGAATCTTTTAGTTAGGTTTATATACCTCATTATACTTGGGTCTTTTCCGACGAATTTTGATATTTCACGTCTATTCTCACAGGTTGGTGAAGGGAAGAGTAAAAGAATTTTCTTATTAATTATATTTTTTTATCAAATAAAGGTGTTTAAATGAAAACTTCATAAGTTCAACAACTGACATGAAAAATGAGTGTAACTCTATGTATTCTTACCTTAATTATTTGTAGTAAGTTGGAAAAGAAGAAAAAAATTGAAGCAAATTTAACTTTTCTTTCTTTCTTTTTGAGAAAATAACCGATTATTGGGATGAAAAAGAAAAAGAATATAATACCTCTTTCTTCCATTTTTAGAATTTAAATAATAGACAAATATAAAAGAAAGAATAAATAAGCAATGAGCACATAACTAAGATATCATTTTTTTTCTTAAAATTCGTTACTTTCTTCGCACATCTTTTTAAGAAAATAAAATATAATTTTAAAAATACATATCAAATATCTTTAACATCTCTAAGAGTATAGAAATCTAATTATCTTTCTACTCATTTTTTTGAAAAAGATCTATACTTTCATTTTAAAAAAACATATGAGGGTTATGACTTTTCAGGTCCATAATCTACAATTGTTAATGTGTTATAAATTATATTAATAATTTAATATTATTTTGTGATTCCGTTTTAAATTCTGATTGATTTCGATGAAATGTTATGAAATTTTGATAAGCGCAAATAAATTAACTAATCTATATATATCTATATATAGTAAAGATATGTATAGATAAAATAATGTGGTACCTCTTTATGGCATAGAAATGATATTTTTATCTTTTTTGAATTTTTTTCTTTATTCTTCTCATTAATCATTTTTTTTAATAATTAAATAATTATCATAACTATTACATCTAATCGAGAATATCTCATAAGTTATAAAAATATCTCCATCTATTTGCATTCTCGACTTAAATACATATGTCTCCTGAACTATCTTCTACGTAATTCTTGTAACTTAATCAATCTATGCATAAATCATCTACGAAGTTGTTGAATGTTCATTTTCGTTTTTTCCTTCGTTTCTATCAGTATTTCTTTCTCTTTTTTTTTGATTTTTTTAGCATCGTCCGTTTAATAACTAAAAGAGAGGAAATAGAAAAAATGATATGATAATAATTGATGAAGATCATAGATATATTTTTTTAGAATTTCTTACTAAACATAAGTTCATCAAGATGAAAAATAATGTTTGATTGCAGTTCAAGATTCATCAAAGAGGGATGTCCAATTAATATAATATAAGTGCATCAAAATGAAGAATAAAATATAATGGCGGTGAAAGATTCATCAAGAGATGATTAGATTAGTTTGAAAAAAGTAAAAATTTTAATGATTTATATATTATATTATATATATGTAATACCCCGTATAATTTAAACGATAAGCTAGTACTTTTGAGTTATGGCCAAGAGTGTTGGTACCCCAAGAAGTATTTGTTATAAGGTATTCATATAACTCAATTATCGTACGTTAAGATTTGAGGTCGAGCAAGTTGTAAAACAAAAGTCGGCAAAAGTTATCACAAGTTACTTTTAGAATTCTTTAAAATTTAGGTCAAATATCTCAAGGATTCTCTCCTGATATATAAAGAGTTAGGAGGCCTACTATCCATCAAATTAAATATCTTTGACTCTAGTTTTCAGAACATTAAACCGCTCGTCAATATGACATCGGAGCAAAAAGTTATGAGTGTTTTACCGCGGACTGCCCAGGCAGAAGTGGGTCACAGGCCAGCCAGGTCGAGTTGGTTTTTGGATAGCATATTTAATCCAATTTTTGCCAAAAATCATCATTTTCACACTATTATGTCCAGATAACATCTCAGCTCGTCCCCCCTTTCTATTTCTTGGGTTTTAAAGCATTTTGGAAGAAAAATCAAGAGGAAACCTTCACCAAATCTCAATCCAAGTTAGAATTAAGTTGCGGAGGCCGTGAAGATCGTTACGATTGAATTGCTCCATTGGTTTTGGCGTTAAATGGGGCATTCTGGTGATGAAGAGGTTCTGGAAAAATTGAGTTCTCCATTAATAAGTAATTTCCAAAGGTTAAGGCAAGGTTCCATCTTCTTCCTTGGATCTAATCCATGATTTTACGTCATTACCAAAAATTGAATTGTTGGAACTCATTTTTCTTGAAATGTTGGACTTAGGGGCTATTTTGGGAGTTCTATAAGAGTTGTGTTGGTTGTAATCTATAGTTCGAGTTGTTGCTGGTTTTGCCAAATTACTTGCGAGGTATATTAAAGCTAAACTCTCTTTGGCAAGTTTTCTTCGGCATATCGTTGATACAACTTTTGTCGATCATAGTAGGGTTCATGACTATGTTGCTTATTGTTGGTTAGTTGTTGGAAGTTGAACTAATAATATGGTATAAGTATCCTTTCCCGAGATTTTCCACGTCTGGCTATTTGCCTTTCGATTATAAGTGACATAAGATTCATTTATATGAATCATTATCGCTTGGATTAGCTATTGATGTATTTCTACCTTACTAATGCCATAAGGCCTGGGTTAGCTTTCTAACACTCCTTGTTCATGATTAGCAGCATAACGAGTAGGTTGGGAATAAGATTACGTGTTTATGATGCCTATATACGACCTATCCTGACACCTATAGAGCTAGAATTTTAATATTATAGTTCGACCGTCGGATAGTGGCACCATGACTACCTATTGAACTTTGGTAGTAAATATCATAGGTGTTGTACCTATTTCTGCATATGTTGTACAAGTTGTCGTACAGGTAACATAAAAGGCCACCTTAATTCTTGATGGCTTAATAGATTGTATGAAGCCTTAATCGTCTATCTTATCAGTTGTTAAGTATTTAGGCCAACACCCTTAGGCTATATATGCAAAGGCCTATGTATAGATTTCCTATAAAGGCTATAGTCAAGCGTACCCTACCTACGGGGCTATACTTTGCATATAAGAGATCTAAGATGTATGGAATGACTACATTGAGGCCTATAGAGCCATATTGACGTCTATTCACTTATAGACCTTCTTTATGCCTAAGCTGGTGTTACTGACTCTCAGTAGAGTTTTGTGTGCTTGGGCTATAGTTGCAAGAGTCCAGAAGGCTCAAATACAGCTATAGAAGCCTAGAAGGTTCAAGATACAGTTAGAGATACAGGAGCCAAATGTGTTCAAGATACAATTACAGCTTGCCTACGAGCTATACAAATAGGGATTTGTAAATTGAGGTATACCAGTCAGGGTTTATGGGGGCTCAGGTAGGTTATTGTTTGTTGTTTGTACCTACCAGACTTGTGGGGGCCAGGTTAGGTTCTTGTTTGACTATTGCCTATTTAGTTTCCTATATAATTTAATAAGATCTTTCAAGTTATTTTCTTATTCTTATTGTTGTTTACATTCCGTTCCTACTATCAATTTAGTTCTAGCTTATTGTTATTGTCTTACATACTCGGTGCATTGTTGTACTAATACCCAAGTCTGGGGGCACTACACTCTTGCCTTGTCTGTTTTTTCCTGTATAGGTCTTTTGGTTAGGTCAAGGCCCTGTCCCGGCCAAGTATTTAATCCTTAAAGGCTTGCAGAAAATGGGATTGTATAGTTGTCCATGTTAGCTCTGCTACTTTGTCTAAGCATTTTGGCGGCCTTAATGGTCCTTGTATGTGTGTGTGTGTGTGTGTCTACCTTCCGATTTATTTGATTTAGACAATATTGTGGTCTTGCAGCCCATATAGGATGTTATTATTATTGTGAATTGTGGGGTCAGCTGAATAACTGCACAGCTGTTTATATTGCTGCCTTGTCGGCCAAGGGATTTTTTAAGCTGAGATATACTTGATTATTTTCTTGATTATATGATGTTGGTGTGCACCGGAGGTGTATATGTTCAGCTAAGTCAGCTAAGAGTTCAGTGTGGCATCAAGTGCATGTTATGTCTCCCAGGATGGGGCGTGACAAACTTGGTGTCAGAGAAACATCGTATCCTAGGGAGCCTGCAAGCCATGTCTAGTAGAATTTTTTTATAAATGTGTTGTGCACCACATATTATAAGAAGGAAGCAACGAGGCATGATAGTATGGACTCTTTTTTCTTCTCAAATTGTGTTATAGAGCTGAGTTGTATAGGGTTGAGTCCCTAAGTTCATATTGTTATGTTTGTTCATAGAGATACCTGATACAAGACAGACTGTAGCCGGTTGAGAGTTGGATATAGTGGTAGTAGAGGGTACTAGTAGGGTGTCACAGTTAGAAATGGCCCAACCTAGGATCGAAAGGGAGACATATTCTCGATCTCCCCACCATTCCCCACTACACTAGGAACCTCCTAGGGCTACAGACATGCCAGCAACACTTCCAGTGCTTCTTACACCCTCAGACCAGGATGTTAGGAGTGTAGGATGTTAGGAGTGTAGTATATATATTGGCTCATTTGATGGCTTCTCAGTGTCAGCCAATGGCATCAGTTGCTGCCGGGCCCATTGGGGGACCCGAAAGTTTGAGGGTTCATAAGTTTCTTGCCTTGAATCCTCCGCAGTTTACTAGGACAGACTATAGAGAGGAACCTTAGAACTTTTTAGATTAGTTGTGGAGGACATTCAGGATTATGCATGCTTCATCCGTAGAGTTAGTTGAGCTAGCGGTATTCCAACAGCAAGATATAGCAGTTTTGTGGTACGAGAGTTGGAGAGGTCCAGAGGCAGGGATGCACCTCCACCTACCTGGCCCAGTTACTATGAGGCCTTCATAGATCATTCCTTACCTAGAGAGATTCGATAGGACAGAGTAGAATAGTTCTTACATCTGGAGTAGGACAGGATGAGTATCCGAGAGTATGCACTGAGATTTGACTCCTTGGCTACATATGCACCAACTTTTGCTGCTATAATGCTAGCCAAGGTACACCGATCCATAGCAGGGATTGATCTAGAGTATGTTGAGTCTTGTAGTACAACTGCGTTGTGACAGGGCATGGATATATCACGAATTCTGGCCTTTGCCCAGAATATAGCAGAGCTTAGACAGCGACAGCATATGGCTGAGAGGGGAGACAGGGGGTAGGACAGAAGGGCCAGGCCAGCTGATCTATATACAGAACCCTAGGGTGGACGCCTAGGCCTTCACCCCAACAGTAGCAAGGTAGCATATCAGATCATCGCAGGCAGTTTGATCTAGGTGAGAGTTCACGAGCATCAGGCTCACAGTAGTAGAGAGGCTCCGACCAAACAAGGCCAGCCCCACCGTTGTGCTACGTGTGCTAGGAGGCATTTTGGGAGATGCAAATATGTTCCATAGCTTGCTATTCTTGTGGATGGGAGGGTCACATGATGAGGGACTGCCCGACTAGATATCAAGGTGATAGAGGATCAACAGACTAGATCATCAGCAGGATCACATTCGCCAGCACCTTCTATATGGCGTGGGCTCCAGACTTCAGTGGGCAGAGGTAGAGGCAGAATGGCAGCATCCAGTTCTGGTATTGGTCAAAACTGTACTTATGCACTAGCATGGCAACAACACTCTAAGTCATCGCCAATATGTTGTGACAAGTACACTAAATGTTAGTTCCCACTTGGTATATTATTTAATAGATCCAGGCTCCACTCTGTCCTATGTTACCCTGCCGGTAGCAGGGAAATTTTATATAGTACCAAAATTTCTCCAACAATCATTTTTGTGTATGTACACCTATTGGTGAATCTATTATCGCTAGGAGAGTTTATCGAGGCTGTGCGGTGGAAATTGCTAATTGCCAGACCTTTGTAGACTTGATAGAATTAGAGATGAATGATTTTGATGTAATTGTGAGCATGGATTGACTAGCATCGTGTTATGCCAATGTTGAGTGCTAGACAAAGATTGTTAAATTCTATTTCCCTGGAGAAGTAATTCGGGAATGAAAGGGCACTGTAGCTGCACCTAAAGGTAGGTTCATATCGTATCTCCATGCAAGAAAGCTAATTGCAAAGGGTTGTATCTATCATATTATCATAGTTTAGGATGTGCAGGCAGAATACATGACTCTTCAATCTATTCCGGTGGTCAGTGAATTCCTGAATGTATTTTCATATGAGCTCCCGGGTATTCCCCCACAAAGGGAAACCGATTTTTCCATTGATATACTACCAAATACACAGCCCATGTCTATTCCTCCTTACAAAATGGCTCCTGTGAGCTAAAGGAGTTGAAGGATCAACTGAAAGACTTGCTTGATAAAGGTTTTATCAAGCCTAGTGCTTTGTCGTAGGGTGCGCCAATCTTGTTTGTAAAAAATAAAGACAGCTCCCTACGAATGTGTGGAGATTACCGACAGTTAAATAGAGTCACTATTAAGAACAAATATCCCCTTCCGAGGATAGATGACTTGTTTGATCAGCCGCAAGGTGTCAAATATTTTTCAAAGATTGATTTGAGATCAGAGTACCATCAGGTACGATATCGGGAGAAAGATATTCCAAAAATAGATTTTAGAACCAGATATGGCCACTTTGAGTTCTTGGTAATGTCTTCCAGATTAATGAATTCCCCAGCAGTGTTTATGGACCTAACGAATAGTATATTTAGGCCATTCTTAGATATGTTCATGATAGTATTTAGTGATGATATTCTTGTATATTCATGTTCAAAGGTTGAGCATAGAGATCATCTGCGAACAGTACTCCAGGTACTTAGAGATCACGAGTTATATGACAAGTTCTCTAAATGCGAGTTTTGGTTGAGTTATGTGGCTTTCTTGGGCCATATTGTGTTGGGCATAGGCATCCAAGTTAACCCACAAAAAATAGAGGCCGTTAAGACTTGGCCTAGACCCACAACTCCAATTGAAGTTTGCAGCTTTCTGGGGTTCGCTTTGGTATTACAGAAGATTTGTGAAAGGATTCTTTTCCCTATCAGCACCATTGATGAGGCTAACTTAGAAGGAAAATAAGTTCCAATTGACCAAGGCTTGTGAGTAGAGTTTTTAGAGATTGAAAGACAGACTCACATCTGCACCACTATTAGCCTTACCAGAAGGCTCAGAGGGATATGATTTATATTGTGATGCCTCAGGCATTGGGTTAGGGTGTGTTTTGTGCAGCACGGCAAGGTGATTGCCTATGCTTCGAAGCAATTAAGAAAGCATGAGAAAAATTATCTGACCCATGATTTAGAGTGGGCTACAATTGTATATGCATTGAAGATCTGGACACATTATTTATATGGTGTTCATGTCGACATCTTTACAAATCACAAGAGTCTCCAATATATCTTCAAATAGAAAGAGTTGAACCTGTGATAGAGTCGTTGGCTTGAGTGCTGAAAGAATACGATGTAGATATCTTGTATCACCCAGGGAAGGTTAATGTTCTATGGAAACTTTTCATATCTAAACATAAAAAAGAGAATTGGCTTGAGAGATGCACCAGTTGGCTAGTTTGGGAGTCTAGTTGATATACTCAAGTGATAGCAGGGTTTTGATTCATAACACTGCAATGCTATTGCTATTTGTGGAGGTGAAAGAACGTCAGTACATGGATCCTACCTTAGTACAGCTTAGAGGCAGGGCTCAACAGGATGGGTCATTGGCCTTTGAGATAGTAGGAGACGGAGTCTTGAGATTCAGGGGTCGACTCTGTGTTTCAAATGTTGCAGGGCTTCGCCAACAGATCATGGCAGAGGTACATTATTTCCGCTATTCTCTTCACCAGGGTTCGACAAAGATGTACCATAATATAAAAGAAATCTATTGGTAGTGTGGGATGAAGAAAGATATTGTTGAGTTCGTAGCATAATTTCCCAATTGCCATCAGGTAAAAGCTGAACATCAGAAGCACAACAGATTAACTTAGGAGATAGACGTGCCTATGTGAAAATAGAAAGCAATCAACATGGATTTTGTTATAGGTTTACCTCGTACCAAGTGTAAATTTGACTCTATTTGGGTCATTATGGATAGGCTGACAAAATCAGCCAATTTCTTGCTAGTTAGGACTACATTTATCGCTAAAGATTATGCTGAGTTATATATCATAGAGATAGTCAGACTGCATGATGTCCTAATACCTATTATTTCTGACAGAGGGGCATAATTTACAGCCAATTTATGGAAGTCATTCTATAAGGGATGGGGGACACAGTTAATCCGAGTACAGATAGCCAGGATGAGTGCATAATTCAAACACTCGAGGATATGTTACGGGCGTGCGTGCTAGACTTCAGAGAAATTTGGGATGCACCTACCTCTTATTGAGTTAGCATATAATAACAGTTACCATTCTAGCATTAAGATGGCACCTTATGAGGCCTTGTATGGGTGGAAATGCAAATCCCTCATTGGATGGTTTGAGGTAGGTGAATCAAGGCTGATTCGACCTGACTTGATACATCAATCTGAATAGAATGTTAAGCTCATTAGAGAGCAATTGTTGACATCTCAAAGTCATTAGAAATCTTACTCTGCCTGAACGAAGGGTGCAGTAGAACTTGAAGGAGAGGAATAAATACTTGGTCTATAATTTTGACAAAAGGAGGACTATTGGGAAATATCTTCTTGGTCGTCATCAAAGAAGTTGACGTCTGGGGATTCCTCTTTCCCTTTAAAATAAAAGCGGTGAAGTTCATCCTAAATTTCAAAATCTATATCCAACACCAGAGGTTCCTGATGAGAACAAATTGTAAGGCGTTGAAAGAAACCCTTAACAAAGATGTCAAGACCTTTTTTGACTTTGATATAGAACACATAAAGGGGGAGAGTCACAGTCTCCCTTATTTCAATGTAGATATTTGGAGTTCTTTGTTGACAATTGGGTATTCCTAAAAGTCTCGCCTATGAAGGGCGTTATGAGATTTGGCAAAAAGGGAAAGCTTAGCCCGGGATTCATTGGGCCATATCAAATCCTTAATAAGATAGGACGAGTTGCTTATGAGATAGAGTTGCCTCCAAGGCTAGAATCTGTTCATCGTATTTTTCATGTATTGATGCTATGAAAGTGCATAGGAGACCCTTCTCGGGTTGTTCTAGTTGAGGATATTCAGATTACAAAAGAGCTATCCTACGAGAAATCTCTAGTTTCCATATAAGATCGAAAAGTCCATAGATTAAGGACCAAAGATGTGGCTTCCGTTAAAAGTCCTCTAGAGAAACAGAAATGTGGAAGAAGTGACCTAGGAAGCTAAAGACGACATGAGATCCAGATATCCGCACTTATTTTCAACCCTAGGGTAATGTCATATCAATTCAGATTATTACAATTGAGGTGAGATACCTATTCAGACTTTCTATTGTTGCTTATTATTATTGATGTTGTATTTTGGGTGCACAACTATTGCAGAGCTATGCTGTTTAGCTATTTCTATTGTTCTGTGAGATTTTTAAGTTGGACTTTTATGTGTTTCAGGTTTTCAGATAGTCCATATTACATAGGAGACTCTGCCGAATTTTTTTGGCTACTCCTATTAGCTTGAATTCGTGAATCTAAGTTACACTCCAGGATGAATGTTCCTAATGGGGGAAAGGATATAACACCCAGTATAATTTAAGCGATAAACTCGTACTTTTGAGTTATGGTCAAGAGTATTGGTACGACAAGAAGGATGTGTTATGAGGTATTAATATCACTCAATTATCTTATATTAAGATTTGAGGTCGAGCAAGTTGTAAAACAAAAGCAGGCAAAAGTTATCGCAAGTTACTTTTAGAATTCTTTAGAATTTGGGTCAAATGTCTCGGGGATTTTTCCCAATATATAAAGAGTTAGGAGGCCTATTACCCATCAAATTAAAGATGTTTGGATCTAATTTTCATAACATCAAACTGCTCATCAATCCAACATCGGAGCAAAGATTTATGAGTGTCTTAACGCAGACTGTCTGGGCAGAAGTGGGTCACGAGCCAGCCGGGTCAGGTTGACTTTTGAATAGTGTATTTAATCCAATTTTGGCCCAAATACATCATTTTTTCACTATTATTTCCAAAAAATATCCCAGCTCGTTCCCCCCTCTATTTCTTGGGTTTTAAAGCATTTTTGAAGAAAAATCAAGAGGTAACCTTCACCATATCTCAATCCTACAATTAAGTTGTGAGATTGAATTGCTCCGTTAATTTTTTCATTAATTGGGGCGTTGTAGTGATGAAGAGATTATGCAAAAAATGAGTTCTCCATTAATAAACAATTTTGAAAGTTTAAGGTAAGATTTCATCTTCTTCTTTGGGTCTAATTCATGATTTTACATCGTTATCAAAAATTAAATTGTTGGAACTCGTTTGTCTGGAAACATTGGATTTAAGGGTTGTTTCGAGAGTTCTAAGAGTGGTGTTGGTTATAAATTGAAGAATCTAGTGATCTATAGTGTGAGTTCTTGATGGTTCCACGAAATCACCTGCGAGGTATGTTAAGGCTAAACTCTCTTCGGCAAGTTTTCTTCGTCATATTGTTGATACAACTTATTGTTGATCGTGATAGTGTTCATGACTATGTTTCTTATTGCTGGTTAGCTGCTGGAAGTTGAATTAATAATGTAATATAAGTATCCTTTTCCTAGATTTTTCATGTCTAGCTATTTTCCTTTCGATTAGAAGTGACATAAGAGTCGTTTATATGAATCGTTGTCGCTTAGATTAGCTATTGATGTCTTGCTGCCTTACCAATGCCATAAGGGTCTGGTTAGCTGTTCAACACTCCTTATTCATGAATAGCAGCATAACTAGTAGGTTGGCAATAAGATTACATGTTTACAATGCCTATATATGACAAGCTCGCCTTTTGGCCTATCCTGACACCTATAGAGATAGAATTTTAATATTATAGTTTGACCTTTGGGTAGTGGCACCATGACTACATATTGAACTTTGGTGGTAATTATCACGGTGTTGTACCTATTGTTAGCGATGTTATAGCTACATACAACATACAGGTAGTCATACGGGTCGCATAAAAGGTCACCTTACTTGTTAATAACTTCATAGATTGTATGACGCCTTAATCGTCTATCTTGTCAGTTGTTAAGTATTTAGGCCAACACCATTAGGCTATTATGCATAGGCCCATGTACAGATTGCCTATAAAGGCTACAGTCAAGTGTACCCTACCTACGGGGCTTATACATTGCTTATAAGAGCTATAAAATGTATGGAAAGACTACATTAGGGCCTACAGAGCCATATTGACGTCTATTCACTTATAGACTTTCGTTATGCCTAAATTGGTGATACTGACCCTCAGTAGAGCCCTATGTGCTTGGGATGCAGTTACAGGAGCACAGAAAGCTCAAATACAGCTACAGGAGCCTAGAAGATTCAGGGGATACAGTTGGAGATACAGGAGCCAAGTATGCTCAAGATACAGTTACAACTTGCCTACGGGCAACAGTGTTACAAATAGAGATTTGTAGATTGAGGTATACCTTACAAGGCTTCTGGGAGATCAGGTAGGTTATTATTTTTTGTTTGTACCTGCTAGGCTTATGGGGGCCACATTAGGTTCTTGTTTGGCTATTGCCTGTTTAGTTTTCTATATAATTTAATAAGATCTTTCAGATTATTCTCTTATTCTTATAGTTGTTTACATTCCATTTCTACTATCAGTTTAGTTTCAGCTTATTGTTATTGCCTCACATACTCGATGTATTGTTGTACTGATGCCCAAACCTGGGGACGCTTCACCCTTGCCTACAGGTTCTGACAGACAGGTTTAGTGACCTCCTCAGTAGTGATTCGGGCTCAGCACATTAGTCAATTCATCTCTTTTGGAGTTACCATACTTTAGAGGTTTGTCTGTCTTTTGCTGTATAGTTCTTTTGGATAGGTCGGCGCCCTGTAAGGGCCACGTATTTACTTCTTAGAGGCTTGCAAACAATGGGATTATATAGAAGTGTGTTGTTGGCCATGTTAGCTCTGTTACTTTGTCAGAGCAGTTTAGCAGCCTTAATGGCCCTTGTATATATATTTTTCTACCTTCCGCTTTGTTTGAATTAGAAAATATGGCGGTCTTGTCGGACCATATAGGATGTTATTATTATTGTAAACTATTGGATCAGCTGGATATCTGCGCAGGTGTTCATATTACGACCTTGTCGGTGAAGGACTTCTTTAAACCGAGATATACTTGATTTTTTTCTTGATTATGTGAGTTGGTGTGCAGCAGAGGTGTATATGTCCAGCTAGATCAGCTCAGGATCTAGTGTAGCATCAGATGCCAGTTATGCCTCTCAAGATGGGACGTGACAATACACACATACACCTAATTTTGCTTAATTTAATATTTTTTATTAATTATTTCTTCAAATACAACATATGTATCCTCCAAGAACAAGACACCATTACAAAATTTAAACTTTATGTGTTAAAGGACAATAGAAAATTATCTTCAACCAATTAATTTGTTGCTAACATAAAATTTTATGACACTTCATCATATAAATTTTTGCCTTGTAATATACAATCTATATATAATTGTGATCTATGCTTTATAGCTTATTGACGTGACAGTTCCATCGACAAAAATACCCTTTTTTTTTTTACTCTCATTATAATTTAATCTAATTTTTCACTCCCCCTTTTAAATAATTTATTATCTTTTTTCTCATTATTATTCCATATATGTCCTTACACCTATCAATAACTGTCTAAATAAGTTATTCAATTAAAGATTCAAATATTTAAAAAAATCAAAGATAAAATGACTTCGATTTTTAATACTCTTCATTTCCCAAAACTTCTTTCCTCTGAGATAAGAATTTATGTCATCAAATTTTATATTTTATATCTTTTTTTTATATTTTTATTTTCAATCTTTTTCTTATTAAGTTAATATGCACAAAGTTAAATTAATTATTTTGTACCCAACTTTAAATATTTCTCACAAATGCTTTGTCCAAGAATTTCTTATATAAAATACTAAAAAATCATAGTTAAAAAAATAATAAAATCATAAATAAATATTTAATTAATAAAAATTAATTTTCTTCAATAAAAATTACAAAATAATATTCAATCATATGTTGATTATTTTAATAACCGCAAGCGCAAATTTTATGTAATGTTAAATTTATTAACTAAATAACGAGCCGTGCGGGCTGCCACGAGGACCTAATATTCACATTGTCCTAATGGTCTCCCAAATCAGAATCAGGAGAAAATCAACGTGGTGACTATTGGAAAAATAGCTGTTCCAAAGAGACCAATAGCCTGCAATATTAAGACAACATATACAACCATAATCTATTGATAATAGAGCTCTCTATATTACATAAGTTAAGACATTCCTCGATAAACTTCTATTTATTTCATCAACTAAAAGACATGGTGCATTGTTTTTATACCACATCTCCGGATTAGCTACTTTTGGGGTTCCTTGGATGGCTTCACAATGAGAATAGGGCAATACACATGATGAGCACAATAGTCACTCACACTTCCCAGGAAAGCCCTGCAAACAAGCTTAAGCAATGTGTGAAAGATTATAATTCTTAAACCTTCCAATTAAGAGCAATTAACTTCATTTCAAAAAAAGAACATAACTGTTGCACATACATCAAGAAGTAACGATGAACATGTATCAATTAAAATTTAATAAAATTTCCAGTTCATTCTGTCTGTATGTTGATACAGATTTTTAGTTAAACTTTTAACACGTCACATTTTAAAAAAATTCAATATGCTCCTTGCCTAAAAGAATATGGAGACTAAACAACGGAAGTTGAGAATCAGGAGTGTTTGTTAGATATTACCAGCAACTGCTAGTGAGGATGGGGGTCCAAGAACAAGGCATATGCATGTCTTTTCACGTAGGGACCTAGGCTTATAGTGGAGCAGCAATGCTCTTTATTAAGGAAGAAGGAACTAAGGGAGGCCATGTTCATTATCAATGTAAATGAAAGCTCAGAGTCAAATGGGTATGGTAGTGGATTTTTTATGACTGCTTGGGATGTCATTGGACATGCTGTATGTGGTGCAGTGTTGGAATTTCTGAGAGACTGGAAATGTTGAAGCACCTGAATGCTACTTGATTTACTTCTTCCAAATATGAGTAATCCTATTATTGCCGGTCAATTCAGACCTATTTCATGTTGAAATATTTTATATAAGTGCATCTCTAAACTACTACTGCAATACTCTCAGATGTGCTACATGTTTTAGTCAGTGACTCACAAGCCGCTTTGTGAAAGAGAGATTCGTGGTCCACAATGTTTTGATGTGTCATAACCTTTTCAGACACTATAACATAAAGACGTCGAGTTGTGAGCTACACATCCAAATTAGTTAGAGGTTGTTAGAGTAGTTTTTTCTGTTATGCAGTTTGTGCCAGTTGTGTATGAGCTGGCAAGGAGCTGTCGTAGGGGTATGAGTCAGTTACTTGGAATTAGTTAGCTAGAGGTTAAAAGTCGGTTAACTAGGCCTATAAATATAAGTGTATACAGCAGATTAGCTTAGAGCATTGAGATCAATACAGACATTTTTCTTTTCTTCCTCCTCCTTCCTTTCATTAGAAATTGATGTAGTCTTTGAATGTTGTTAGCATGAACATTACAATGAAGTAGATTTTGATTTTTATCATGGTATCAGAGCTATAGATGCTGGAATAGTTGAAGCTATCGCAAGAGAAGATTGAGCAGTAAAATCGAAGATCTCGTCAATGGCGCCTCTCAAAATTGATTAGAATGATCCTCTATATATAGGGCCATCAGACACATCAGGAGCTGTGTTAATTCCAATAAAGTTGACTGAATCTGAGAATTATGGTATTTAGAGCAGGTCGATGAAGATTGCATTATTGAGGAATAGGAAATATTGGATTTGTAACAGGAGCCTGTACCAGAGGGCTATATTGAGAGGAACTGCATGAACAGTGGGAGACATGTAATGCCATTGTTTTGTCATGGTTGATGAATACAATCAGTGAAGAACTTCTTAATGGAATTGTTTATGCTACAAGTGCCTTAATAGTCTGGAAGGATCTGAAGGAACGATTTGATAAAGTCAATCGTATAAGGATTTATCAATTACACAGGGAGATTACTACGTTATCACAAGGCACTCGCTCTGTTTCAACTTACTTCACAAAGTTGAAGAATTTATGGGGAGAATATGATGCAGTGGTTCCTTCACCAAGTTGTGGTAGTCCTAGGTTGAAAGAGTACACAGATCATCTGTGTCAACTTCAATTGATACAATTTTTGAGTGGATTAAATGAGACATATGATCAGGCTCGTAGACAAATCTTATTGACAGGTGTTACTCCATCCATAAATCAAGCTTATGTCATGATTATTGAGGATGAGATTCAACATTCAACTTGTGTTGCTGTTGAGAAACCAAATCCAATGGCAATGCAGATCAGCAGAAATAGCCCTCACAACAGCAATCAAGGTAATCAGAACTATAGAGGGAGAAAATCACTGTGTGAATTCTATCACTTTACTAGTCATACCAAGGAAAATTGCTACAAATTGATTGGATATCCTGCCGATTGGAAACAAAGAAGGGAAGTCGGTTATGGAAATGGGAATTGTAATTTCAATTCTAGAGGACATGACACTAATGGAACATATGGAGTGCATCATAACAACACTAGTCATTCTCAGTTCAGTACAGTCAACAACATTTCTGGAGGCCATTCTCAATTCAGCACTGGAAGTCATTCTCGATTCAGCACAACAACTAATATGTCTGGAGGCTATACTGATCACAACACTGGAGCATCAACTAGTCGTGAAGCAAACAATACCTTTGTGATACAGAATAGAGGATTATCAAAATAAGAATACAAGAAGATTTTGGACATGATGAACAAAGATACAAAGGAAAGTCACCCTAACATGGCAGGTATTGCTACATGCTTAATGGTAGATCTTTTAAAGCATGATTAGATAGTAGATTTTGATGCATCTCACCATATAGCTGCAAGTAGACATTTGTTGACAGGAAGTCAAAATTTGACTAAGTCACAAGGAGTTAAAGTGAACTTACCTATAGGAGACATGATTGAAGTATCACTAACTAGGAATGCATCTATTTTTAGAGATGAGATTGTGAAGGATGTGTTATTTGTACCAGATTTCAAATTTAATTTGTTGTCCATAGCAAAGATTACTAGGGAATTATCTTGGTTGTATCCTTTTACTCTGACTTCTGTGTATTCCAAGAGCTATACAGTGACAGGGTGAAAGGAATTGGTAGGGAAAAGAAGGCTTGTACATTTTCAAAGGTGAATCAAGGAGAAATCAGAAGATTGTTGCAAATGTGTCAAAACAAGATAGCAGCCTATGGCATAAGAGGCTTGGACATCCTTCAATACAGACTTTGAAGTCTTTGAATCTGGTGGAGAATAATAAAGATAGTGATGTTGTAAATAAATGTTTAGTTTGTCCATTAGCTAAACAAACTAGACTGCCCTTTCCTACAAGTAATTCTAAAGCTCATTTTCCTTTTGATATGGTGCATATGGATTTATGGGGACCATATAAGATTCCAACATTTGATAAAAAATATTATTTTTTAACAATTGTTGATGATTGCACTAGGCATACTTAAACTCATTTGTTGCAGCTTAAATCTAAAACAATTGTAGCTATCAGAACTTTCCTTTCAATGGTAAAGACTCAGTTTAGTGCACATGTCAAGATTATCAGATTTGATAATGGTACTGAATTTTTTAATTCTCAATGCAAAGCTTTGTTTCAAGACTTGGGAATATTTCATCAAAGTAGTTGTCCTCACACACTTCAACAAAATGGTATTGTTGAAAGAAAGCATAGACATATATTAAATATAGCCACAACAATTAGATTTCAAGCTCATTTTCCTATCAGATTTTGGGGCATATGTGTGAATGCGGCTATTTATTTACTGAACAGACTGCCATTTCCATCTTCTAATGAAAAAAGTCCCTATGAGTTGCCAAGCTCCTCCTTTATCTCATTTAAGAGTGATTGGTTGTCCATGTTATGCATCGGTATTATCTAAAGGAGACAAGTTTGCAGAAAGATTTAAACCTAAAATTTAATGGGGGTATTAAAGATTTGCAGAAAGGCTATCTGGTCATGGATATTTAGTCCAAGAGATTTTTTGTGCATAGAGATGTTATCTTTCAAGATTCCATCTTTCCTTTTGCAGATTCTCAAGAAGGAAAGTTTTTATCTATTACTACAGATTATTTTGAATATTGTGAAATTGATCCTAATGATTTAGAAATACAGTCTAGTACTGATGTGTATCCCTCAGTTAATTAGCATGTAGATATTACACAAGAAGATAATGTAGTCCCTCAGAACATGCAGGTGGCAGATTCTTCAGTTTCTCCACAAACCAGTTCACACTCTCCAACTGTTGTGACTTTAAGGAGAACTGATAGAATATCCAAGAATCCTATTTCGATGAAGGATTATGTGGATCCTGCAAGACAGCAAAAGGGAAGATACCCATTGGCAAATTTCCTTTCTTATGAGAAAACTACACCAACTTATCATAGATATTTAGCTAAATTTTCCAACTTGGTGGAGCCTCAGAATTTCAAACAAGATGCTAAGGATGAGAGGTGGATTCAAGCAATGAAATTGAAAATTTAAGCTTTGGAGGATAACAAGGCTTGGATAGTTGTTGATTTTCCACAAGGTAAGAATGCAGTTGGTCCTAAATGAGTATATAAGATTAAATATCATGCAAATGGTGAAGTTGAGATATTTAAGGCAAAGTAGGTTGCTAAAGGTTATAGCCAACAAGAGGGGTTGGATTATCATGATACTTTCTCACCTGTTGCTAAGATGGTGACAATTAGATGTGTTATTACTTTGGCAGTCTCTAAAGGATGGTCTTTATTTCAGATGGATGTTTATAATGCATTTTTACAGGGTGATTTGCATGAAGAAGTATATATCGAATTACCTGAGGGTTCAGGAAGCAAGGAGAACATAAAGTTTGCAAACTACTCAAGTCATTATATAGGCTCAAACAAGCCTCAAGATAGTGGAACATTAAGCTCACCACTGCCTTGTTAGCTGCAGGTTTTGTTCAAAGAACTCATGATTATTCTTTGTTTACATTGAAGAAAGGGAAAGAGCTGGTTATTTTAGTCTACGTAGACGATTTGCTCATTATTGGAAGCAATGTACATTTGATTTCTGAGGCAAAGAAGGTGTTATATCAGCAGTTCAAACTGAAAGATTTAGGCCAATTCAAGTATTTTTTTGGAATTGAAGTATTAAGGTCTCCTGATGGTGTTGTTTTGAATCAAAGGAAATATATCTTGGAATTGATATCTTATATGGGACTTAGTGGTGCTAAACCAATGCCCACTCCTTTAGAGGTCCAATTTGCGACTTACTACAGTTTGATCAAGCTACTGGTTTATTTGGAGATTCACTTTTATCTAATATTTCATCTTATCAAAGGTTGATTGGAAAGCTCTTATATGCCACTATTACTAGGCCCGATGTTAGCTATGTTGTTCAGACTCTTAGTCAGTTTATGCAGCATCAAAAACAATCTCACTAGGATGCTGCTGTTATTATAGTTCGATATTTGAAAAGAACAGCTGGTCAAGGAATTTGGTTACAATCTCAATCTACTCCAGTGCAACCACTTGTTGGTGTGACTCTGATGGGGTTGCTTGTCCAATCACAAGATGATTTGTTACAAGTTATATTTTGAAATTTGGAAATTCCCTAGTATCTTGGAAGTCCAAGAAACAACACATTGTTTCTAGAAGCTTTGCTGAGGCTGAGTATAGGAGCTTGACCTCTGCAACATCTGAGATCACTTGGTTGGTGGGATTATTTTCAGATTTAGGTGTTCATCTCCCTCTTCCTATTACTCTATTCAGTGATAGCAGATCTGCTATTCAATTAGCCGTTAACCCTGTCTTCCATGAACGCCACGAAGCATATTAAAATCGATGATCATTTTATTCGAGACAAGATCAAGGCTGGTTTAGTTCAACCTCTTCATGTTCAACACAACAACAATTGGCAGATTTGCTGACTAAAGGTCTTGGACAAGTCCAACATGCTCATCTCTTGCGCAAGCTTGGTGTGCTGAATATTTTGTATCCTTCAGCTTGAAGGAGAGTGTTGAGTTGTGAGCTACAAATCCAGATTAGTTAAGAGGTTGTTAGAGTAGTTTTTTCTGTTATTCAATTAGTGCCAGTTGTGTAAGAGTTGGCAATGAGTTGTGATAGTGGATAGGTGTTAGTTAGCTAGAGGTTAAAGTCGGTTAACTAGGTCTATAAATATAAGTGTTTACAGCAGATTAGCTTAGAGCATTGAGATCAATATAGAAATTTTTCTTTTCTTCCTTCTTCTTCATTTCATTACAGATTGATGTAGTCTTTGAATGTTGTTAGCATGAACATTGCAATGAAGTAGATTTTGATTTCTATCAGACATCTCTAGACGTTTAATAAAACTAAATTTGAAGAAAACATATGATATAGTATGGTGGGGATTTATTAAAGAGATGTTGGAGGGATATGGACTTTCTACCAAATTTATTCAACTCATTATGATTTGTGTGAATACCACTAGATTCTCTGTTAAAGTTGTGGTACTTTGAAGGAAGAAAGGGCTAGAGGCAGAGGTTTCTCCCCTATTATTTGTGTTGGTGACGGAGCATCTATCAACAATATTGGAACAGATGAACTAGCTACCTAATTTTAAGTACCGCAACAGATGAACTAGCTACCTGATTTTAAGTACCATCCTATGTGTAAAGAAGTGAATAAAGAAGTGAAGCTTACACACCTTACCTTGTCATATTATGATATTTTACAAAGACAATGTAGCTTCTATGTAGAGAATTATGTAAGCTTTAAAACATTTTCCAAAGATACTGTACTATTTGCAAATTTTGAGAAGTCCAGCATGTACGACAAGTGCGAATGATGAGACACAAATAAGGACAAATTATTCTCAATCATAGGTTTTACAGTGGAAACCTTTCCTATAAGATATCTTGACTCGCCACTATCACCAAGAAGTGGAACAAATTAGATCGTCACCAACTTAACTCGAAGACTACATAAAACATCAGGGAACATCCTCAAGGTATCTATCATATCTAGGAAAGTTACAGGTTATCAACTCTGCCCCTTCACATCTTTTGGGGTGTTTGAAGGATATGGATAGTGTTGCACCCCGTATTTTTGTCATCTAATTTGATCTTTGGGGATATGTTATGAGCTTAAAGAGAATGTGTTATATGTATTTGAAGGGTCGGAAGTTAGTATGTAAATGAATCATCGAACAAACGGACAAAGCAAGTTGAAGCCAGGCCAAAAGGCCTGCCGCGACGCCGCAGCAGTATACATATGTATATATAATCCACATTTAGTCATTCTAAATTTTTTCAAAACATAAGAGAACAAGTCCCCTACATCCCTCTCTTAGGTTTTCTAGAAATTTGAAGAGAATTTAGGATCTAATCACCTCCAAACATCAATCAATCTTGGGTATTGATTATTGAATCTGTAGAGAATGTCGTGGCAGAGTTGTTTTGTCCAAATTTGCTCGGATTCAGAGGATTCAAGGTGGTAGAAATTTTGAAAATTTTCTTCTGATATATCAAAGTTCATCTACATACTTAAGTGTTTCTATCTTCTTGTTCATAAGAAAATCACTAGTTTTGTGTCGTATTAAAAGCCGTAAGTAATTATCGTTGTTGTGTTCTTGTTGTGTGTTGGTTGGACAAATATAAAAAGTTAAAGTAAGTTGATTATACAGGTGTGGTTGGGATGGAATTTGAAGGAAATACAAGCTTAAGTTAGAATTATTAACGGCTAAATTGAAACTACCGATAGAAGTATGTAAAGGCGCTCCTCTTTTCTTTCAAGTGTAGAATTCAAGTCTTAGCATCGTAATTGAGCCAAAGGTACTCAAAGAGTGTGTTGAATTGCCTCTTACAGCTTCTTAAGTTGAAATATTCAAGTTGAGGCTAGTTTCATTTATGAGATTACATATGAATCTTCTATCATAAGGTGAATATATAAATTGTATAATAAATAACGCATAAGAAATATTGTGATGTCTTCTTGATTGAAGTCTCCATGTTCTTGTCTTGTTTTCATCAATGGACTCTTGCTCGAATATTGAATCTAAAGCCTTGAATTAAATTTTTGGGTAAATAAACACTTTATTTATACCAAAAGTGAGAGTTACATCATTAAACAGGGGCTGACCCCCTATTTCTCAAGAAAAAACTAAAGAAGAAACAATTAGTTTGCACTACTCTAGACTCGATAATGAACTTAAAAAACTAAGAACTTTTAATGAGCTATGACAAGCCAATTGTAATCAAACCAAAACATCTATTCAAACTACTATTAACAATTCAACGGAATCTGTTGTTGTCTCTAAGGGAAGTCCTCCATTTAGACATCTCACTGCCTCTGCAATGTATGTGAATGGCGATCTCCCTGCATATATGATCCATTTGGTAGCTGACAGTATTGAATCTAATGTTATTCCTCTTCCTCCAGATCACAACTACAACCATGACAAAAACACTACTCACAATAGCACCCTTTCCCGTCTTACTTCTTGCTAGCACGTTGGCCCATTGAAGTTATGTCTACCAATTTCTTATGGTCCTTCAAATACCCAGCCAGACCAACAATATCCTCCATAAATCCATGGTAATTGGGCATAGGAAGAATAGTTGATCTAGTGTTTTAGCTGTATTCCACAAAAAACAATCCATTGGAACAGTAATACCGAACTTCCGCAACCTATCCCATTAGCTAACCTCCTCCAAGAAGCTAGCCAAAAAAATGTAATGTTGCGCATTAGGATCTGATGTACCATAATTTTACGATACTTTCGACTCTTAAAACATAAAAAAGATACTAGAACTTGGGTGTGTTTATATAGATATAAGGTTCTTTTACTGTATTTGCAGGGAAATCAAGTCCGGGAGTTGGAGTACCGAAAAGAAGTAAAATAGTGTAGATAGTGGTGTCGTATGGGTCACAATACGAGTCGTACCTTCTGGGTACGAACCATAGCTAGTGCTCGTAGCAAAATTTTAGAATATGCACAAGTATAGAACTTCAAGGTACAATTGGAGGCTACGAGCCGTGGCAGAACTGTACAAATCATACCATAGACTCATGGTGAGAAGCAGAGAAATAGCCATATAATATCCTCAAGGCACAAGTGGAGTACTTGTACTAGTAGGGTACGAATCGTAGTGTAGATCCGTAGAATGATCATTAGAGGTGTTGCTTTCTAGAAGTCTAGACCACAACTCGTAGTGACACATAAGGAGTCTTACCAGACACTCGTACCTGAGAAGACTAAAAGCTGCCAAGCATACCACGATTGCAGACCACGACTTGTAGTAGCATGCTATGACTCGTAGGTTATCCCGACACAGTAGTCCTTGTTAATTTAGATAAAAATTTCATTAATTGTATAAATACTTTTATTTTATATTTCATTAGGAGATTTAATATTTCACATTATTATTGTGATTTTGGAGTTTTCAAATGCTACTTGGAGAAAAAAAATACACGAAGCTTTGAACAAGTTTTCTTCATTGTATTCTTAACTTTGAAGTATTATTGTGCAATTGATTCTTGGAGTTTTATTCCTTCACTATTTTAAGTTTCTAATGATGAATTCCTCTATGTATTCTGATTCTAATCTTGAAATTATGAGTAGCTAAAGTCTCACAACTAGGGTTGTGGGAACCATGGTGAAATAACAAATTAGGATTGACACAAAGTGATTCTAAATCAATATTGACGCTTGTATTGTTCTTCCCTTCATGATAATTATTTTTTGATGATGCGAAACATTAAGACTAGCCCGTGTTTTCTACTTGCTTAAACCTAGAGAAGTAGAGATTAGAAAAAGGGTTCACAAAGACATAAAATTATCAATTTTCATTTAATAACTTGAGTTGCGGTCGCAGAAAAGTTAATTTGACATCATTGATAAGGGTTAAGTTGAAATTTCTCATGAGACCAAATCCGATAATTAAGTATAGTCATCTAATAAAGGCAAACCAGTTGTTTAGATGAGATTTAACTTATCAATTCTACAAGCTAAATATTGAAATAGATCATAAGTGTATAATCCGACACAATTATGAATCCATAGATGAATCCATAGGGAACGCTTCCCTAGTTAATTGCATATCTCTTATCACCAACACCATTTCACAAATACTGTCACTTATTTATTTTTATTAAAACCCCCTTTAGGAAGTAATTGAACTAAAAACATAAGTACTAGCATTAGTCAAAATCTTGACCATATTACTTGTGAGATCCACCCCAACCCTAATTGGATTCTGACCACGATCATGTTATAATTACTCTGAGGTGTAATTTGAGCACTATCAGGCTCTTCTAGTAAACCCTTTGAGCATGTGATAGTAGTAATAAGTACATTTTCCTGATAGAAAACCTACCATTCCTCACCATTGTGTTGAGTTTTGTAGTCAGATCTCCTTGTATTGTTGGCGAGTGTAATATGTATTTCCTGACCTCCACCATCTTCCTTATCACCCATGTTGCACTTGCCAAAATGGGACATAATTCTCCTTTAAATAATAGGTGTGTATCCACTTAATCCAAAAGGCTGTCTTGTTTCTCTGTGATCCTCCATTAAGAATAGCAGCATGATTCCAGTGACTCAAGTTGATTATATTTTGCCCTCTACCTACCTTTGATTGACACATTTTCACTCATGCAACTAAGACTTTCCTGAAAGAAGTAGTTGTACCTATCCACATGAAGATCCTGCAAACACTGTCTATCAAGATCCTTTTTGACAATAGAAAAATCTGACTCCAATAAGTTTGCAAACTAAATACCACTGCTTTGATAAGTTGAATTCTTCTGACATATGATAAAATTCTAGCAGACCAGCACCTAATCCTTTAAGTAATCCTCTCTACCAAGGTGATACATTGGTTAACAATAAGCTTTTTTGATGAAAGGAAAACCCCTAAGCACTTAAAGGGTAAATCACCCTCAAGGTATCCTAAGGTGACCATAAGGATCTGTTTCTGAGCAGTTGTCACCCCTATCATATAGATGGAGCAGTTATCTTCATTTCCTTGGAGATTAGCGGCATGTAAAAATATTTGAACAGCGTGTCGCACCAATTCAATAGACCTGATATCAACCTTGCAAAATAGAAGAAGGTCATTAGCAAAACAAATATGAATAAGGCCGAGCTTCTTATATCTTGGATAAAACTGAAATTCTTTGTTCGATATAAGAACTGCTAGTTCTCTTTCAATATATTTCATGGTAATCATAAACAAGTAAAGGAACATGGGATCCCATGGGATCCTCTTGTCCAATGCCCCTTATCCCCTCAAAAGGTGTAGTTAATTCTCCATTTAACACCAATGCATAAAATACAAAAGATATTCACTCCATGTTCAATTGAATGAACTTATCAGGAAATCCCAGCTCAGTGAGAACACTATTTAAGAAACTCCATGAAGTCGTAGGATTTCCTCAAGTCCACCCTCATCACATACCTAGGGGATAAACCTTTTCTAGTAGACTATTTTATCAATTCATGGATAAATAAAATATTGTCAATGACACCTCTGCCCTCTATGAAGGAAAATTGTGAAGGACTAGTGATCTTGGGCAGATTTATATGCCCAAGTGATACTCAAACGTATCATTTTTACCTTATTTGTTGTGCAATGTGTATATAATATCATATATTTGGTAATAAAATGCTAATTTATACTAACCAACATGATTAGCATTTGTTTTGCAGGATAATGTGATTTTTAAGAGGTAAAATGCGTATTGGAACTATGTCGGAGTTGGACTTGGATGCGAGCGTGGAAAATACCTCGGATGGCATATTTTGCAGTGGCTCCGCGATTGTGCCGTGCCATGCTGCCATCGCGGTATCACACTGCCTGGGCAGAAATAAAAGTGGCAATTTCCAGTGTGCCTGCACGTCAGCTCCGTGGCACGGAGACAGGCCTCCGCGATGGCCTCCGTGCCACGTTGAGGCTAATTATCCGGACCATGCAATTTCCAGAGAGGGTCCGCGTCCACGCCGTGTCACGGAGGCAGTGCTCCGCATTGGCCTCCGTGACACGTTGCTTGTTATTCCGGGAAAAATTTCCCACTAGTATAAATAGCACACTTAGGTTATTTTTAAAGGGAGTTTTTTAGTTTTAGTTTTTTAGCCTGAGTTCAGAAGTGGGAGCAGGAACGTGGTTTTGTGACAGTTGAAGAATAGAAAAGATAAGAGTTTTCTTCTCTTCCCTTCTTCTTTTCCTTCAATTGTATGCATGATTCACACTCATTCTAGGATGATTAATCCAAGAATGAGTGGCTAATTCCTCTCTTGCTGAGGTTTTGAACTTGTGAAATGAATGTTGGTAATAATTGATATGGTTTCTTCTTCTTCTTGCATGTTGTTCTATTAATTCTTGTGCTTATTACATTCTTGATTGGCCACCATTAATGTACATCTAAAAAGTCCAATTTCACTCGAGAGAGCATGAAAGTGGAAAGTTGTGAATTAATAGGGTATTGTTCTTAACTTGATTTGGGAAAATTGGGTTTTGATGTGCTTTCTTGATAGAAATATACTTGAAAGCCGTATTAGTCAATTTAGGAACCGGAATTGTAGTGTTAGGTCATAAATTGCATTTGATCACAGAAATGTAGACGAATGATTTATGAAGCTAAAGTGAAATTGAATACGGAAGTTTTAATTTCTAGGCAAACGTTCTTGGCTAGCAATATGAAGAAGAAGATGACCAAATTATCATGATTATCAAGTTCATTACTCGTTCTTAACCTTGGCATGTGCATATCCATTGTCTAAACTCAACGTAAATAGTAGTTATTAATTTTAGTAGATAATTAGTTTAGAAACAAAACTTACTCAAATCTTGGTTGGATTGTTGTTAACATAGTTAGAAATAGAATAGAGATATAGTAAACTACGCAGTTTTGCATATCTAGAGCAGCCTCCTTGGATCGATACTTGGCTACTTAGCCACTTTATTACGTGTTTGACCACGTACACTTGCGTGTCGGTGTATAATATATACCGAGCAGCAGAGCGCGAACAAGTTTTTGGCGCCGTTGCCGGGGAGGCTAGGCGATTTGTAAAATTTTGTTTAGTGTAAATTTACTGTATTTCTATTTTTATCTTCTTAAGTGTTAACAACTTGATCTTAGCCTATATTTTGCAGATTTTTATTTCTGTGAACACTGGCAAGGGACAAGGAGCTGGTGGAATCTTACTTAGAGCCAGAACGTGAATTGCATAGTCAACGTAGAGAAGCTCTTCGGAAGAAGTTGCAGTTGCTCAAACAGTCTATGATGGAGCAACCCAATCCACCAGTTGTGCGGGCAGTGTTAGTGCCCGAGGAAGTAGCAGCCAGGTCGGTTCGCGAGGTGGCAATCCCACACGCTAATAATGTACATTCCAGCATCCGCAAACCAGAGCCTGGGGGGAGATTTGAGTTAAAGCAAAATATGGTGCAACTTTTGCACACTAGCGGGCAGTTTACCGGTCTCCCTCACGAAGATCCGCAACAACATCTCCAGAACTTTTTGGAGATAAGTGACTTACATCCCCGCTGGAGTGTCACCTGATTATGTTCGGCTCACCTTATTTCCATTTTCCTTACTTGGTGAAGCCAAGAGGTGGTTAAAAGCTGAACCACCCAACTCTATATCAACGTGGGATGATCTTGCAAAGAAGTTCTTGATCAGATTTTTCCCTTCAGGTGAAACAGCTAAACTTAGAAGTCAGATTCTAAGTTTTAAACAGAAGGAAGGAGAAAATCTTTATCAAGCCTGGGAAAGATTCAAGTCCATGTTGCGGGACTGTCCTCATCATCATCAGTCAAATGAGGTGCTGGTCCACACTTTTATTGAGGGTTTGGAACCCCACACTAAAATTTTGTTAGACTCAGCAGCTGGAGGGCAAGCGCTGGAGAAGACTTATGAGGAGCTGTACACTTTGCTCAACCGAATTTCACAAGGCAATCCGGAATGGAATGCAGATTCTTCAAGAGGTGGAGCAAGGAAAGCAGCGGGAGTGCTTGAAGTGGATGGATTCACAGCTATCACTGCACAGATAGCTGCTTTGCAAAATCAGTTAAACACTCACTTTAGCAATATGAATTTGAACCAGCCGTCAGCCTCAGTTAATGCAGTCCAACAGATGTGGTGTGAAGTGTGTGGTAGTAGTGAGCATTCAGCTGAATGCTGTGGTGCAAATCCTGATTCTGTCAACTTTGTGGGCAATGCACAGAGGAATCAACAGCAGTTTGGTGGTGGCTACAACTCGAATTGGAGGAATCATCCAAATTTTTCGTGGGGTAGCAACAATCAACAAGGCCAGGGTTCAGGGCAGGGTATGCACAGAAACCAAGGAGGGCAACAAGGCTATCAGAATCAGTTTAGAAATCACAATGCCCCTCCTCCACCACCATCACCGACTATTGAGGAAATGTTCAAGACCATGATTGCCAACCAGGCACAATTGCAGGCTGACTATGTCAAACTGGCGGCCGAAGTAAAGAACAATCAATTGGCAACCAAGGCTCTTGAATATCAGTTTGGGCAATTTGCCAGTGCCCAAAATACTAGACCAAGGGGAGGACTACCTAGCGACACGGATCCCAATCCTAAGCAGGTAAATGCAGTGACCACAAGGAGTGGTTTACAATTAAAGGAGGTAGAACCGGAAAGACCGCCTTAGAAGTCAGGAGCAGCAGATGTTGAGGGAGAACAAACCTCAGATACGGGGAAGACCAAAGAAGCTGAACCAACAAGGCCTCCACCCCCGTTCCCTCAACGACTTAAGAAACACAAGGAGGAGGCGTGTTTCCAGAAATTCATGGAGGTACTTAAACAGGTACATGTTAACTTACCTCTTTTTGATGTCTTGCAGGGTGTGCCAAAATATGCAAAGTATATCAAAGACATCGTGGCCAACAAAAGTCGCTTGACCGAGTATGCCACGGTGGCTTTAATGGAGGAATGCACATCCCGTATTCAGAACAGGTTGCCCACTAAACTGAAGGATCCTGGAAGTTTTACTATCTAGCTGACGATTGGGCAAAGTATCCGAGCTCGTGGGTTATGCGACTTGGGGGCAAGTATAAATCTGATGCCATCTTCGGTATTCAGAAAGTTAGGGCTAGGGAGTCCTAGACCTACAACAGTGATCTTGCAGCTAGCAGAAAGGTCTTTAGCTAAGCCGGATGGCATTGTGGAGGATGTGCTAGTGCAGGTAGGCTCCCTCATTTTTCCGGTAGATTTCATTGTTCTGAATTTTGAGCCAGATGCAGAAGTCCCATTTATTTTGGGACGACCATATTTGGCAATCGGAAAGGCATTGATCGATGTAGCTGCGAGTCAACTCACGATGCGAGCACACGACAAGGTTGAGGTGTTCGACGTGTACAAGGCACCTAAGCTTCCGACTGTCTATAAGGAACTCTCGGTGATCAACGTGATTGATCATGGGAATGCAAATGGATTGAGTGATTCCCGAGAGTTACTAGGTAGGCCACCAGACAAGGTTGAGAACTACTGGGGAGATGACCATGATCGGGTCAAATCGTCCATCTCCCTAGTAGAAAATTGAGCGTAAAGGCTGTCGAGCCGCGACGTTAAACCAGGCGCTGCACGGGAGGCAACCCGTGAAAAATATTTTTCTTTCTTTTTCCTTAGTGTAAAGTTTTTCTTTTATTTTATTTTCTTTTCTTTTTCTTGATTAGGTTTAAATGTGCATTTTAATTAGTAATTTTTATTCTTTTAGTAGGGAATCTAGTCATTTAACCAATTTTTGTTTAGTGAGGTGATTTTCAGGTATACCGGAGGAAAAATACATGGAATCGAGAAAACGAGGCGAGGTATGAAAAGTAAAATTTGATAGTGAAACATAGCACTGGCGCGTTGGCGCCGTGTCACGGAGGCAATGCACCGCGTTGGCCTCCGTGACACGTTGAAGGCAAATCTGGAATTTTTTAAAATTCCAGTAAGCCAACGCGTTGGCTCCGTGTCACGGAGGAGGGCCTCCACGTTACCCTCCGTGACACGTTGCCCTTATCCCAGTGCCGGGTCACACCGGGTTTCCGGGTGACCCGCGTGTTTTCTTAATAAAAACCCCCGATTTCGCCCCTATTTTCCCCATTCCCTCTTCCCTCCGCGACCAAACACCCATTCCCCTACCCCAAGCTCCGTGCCACGTTAAGAGGCAAGGAAAACGTCAAGTCTTTATCGATTCTTCAATTCCAAGGTATGTTTTCATTGTCTATCTCAAATTTTTGGCGATTTTTGTCAATTTTGAGCATGTGAGGTGAGATATATCACCCTAGGTAGAAATTAAACATGACGTGAATTATTTTGCGATTGATTGTGTTCGGATTGTTGTAGTTGACGGGTGAACTTATCGTTTGATTGAATAATTCATTGTTGATTGTCGAATTGAGTTCTAGGGCTTGGGGTTGTTGAATTTTAACTTGGGTAACTTGATAGTTTGACGAAATTGATGCCGGGGTGTGTTTATTAGTTGAGATAAGTCGTGGTAAATATTGTATAATTGGTGAAAGACGACTAGTTCTCGATTTTTAGTGGGACATTGCGTAATATGTGAATTGGTTGAATTGCTTAGATTAATATATATAAAATGTTTGTATTGTTGTTTCTATTTGGTTGTTGTTATTGTTGCTAAGTGCCATGGGTGAATAGCTGTCGATGGTAGGATTGGGTTAGCTGTATGAAGTCTGAGTAGTTCGCTAGCCGTTATGCTGTCGAATTTTTGTGAACGCACTAAGCAATATGTTTATAGTGATTGTGTTTGGGGTGTAAATAGATCTATCCTTGCTAACATGTTGTAAATATTGTTAAAGACTAAGTGTGGGGTAAATTTTGTTTAACCCGACCTTAGCCAAAACTAACAAGTCTTTAGCTTAACGTTGTGCTTGTCTGTGTAAATTGACAGGTACAATGGCCAGCCGACAAGATAAAGGCAAGGGTGCTTCAACCTCAGGCACCGGCAGGAAGAGAATGAGACTGGGCACTGCTGTCCCAGCTGCACCTGCTGTTCCACGCGGTCAACACCGCCGATACAGAACATGATGGGTTACCGATGAAGGGAAGAAGTGGTACGCAAAGCATAAGGAGAACAAGTACTTCTCGGAGGAACATATTGCAAGGGAACCACTTGCACAGGAGTTCCCTCGCATCGTACAGAGGATTGAAGCAGTTGGGCTCAGCTTTATTTTTCAGGAGCCCAAGGAGTGCAACCTTCACTTGGTCCGGAAATTTTATGCCAACTGGAACCCGGCCATCAGAAGCCACACTATTAAAATCAGAGGGCAGATTGTCACTCTGGAACCCCAGCAGCTGAATGCCATCGTTGGAGCGCGGGACACAGACGCCCACGTTCTCCGCCAGCTCAATATCACCCCACCGTACGCCAACATCAGACGTACGTTGTGCGGGGCTCGATCCACAGCCCGATGGAGTAGACACAAAGAGAGGGGTTACCACCAGACTCTGCCTTATTCGCAGATGAACAGGGAGGCCAGAATCTGGCTAAAAATTGTATGTTCGTGTTTGATCCCGGGAGTACATATGACAGACGTGACCCGGGACCGTGTCTGCCTAGTGTATGCCCTTATGAAAGGGCTTGAGATTAATGTGGGGGCGGTTATAATATCCGCCATGAAGAGAGCCAGACTACACCAAGGCCACAGATACGGGTTTGGCAGACTCATCACCACCTTCCTCCGAGGCCTCGACGTTGAGGAAGAAGCCTTGGATTACATTCCGCAGTTGGAGCGGCGGGCCCTTGATGTGACAAAGACCAAGGCCCCCAACACTACACATGGACCGGTGCTGACTCTGGGCGAGCGACATGCTCGTGACGACCAGTATATGGCCCGTATGTTCGGTATGCAGATGCTACAGCTACGGATAGGTGGGAGACCAGCCACCGAGGATGAATTATGGCAGCTGGAGTTGGACTACCCTTTTGGCGAGAACGCCAGAGCTTTATGCAAGGTGGGGCCAGCCTTTGTGGAGCCAACTGACGACGACGTCCCTACTGATGAGGAGACACGTCGTGAGGACTCTGATGTGGAGTCCGATGACGGCGAGGGAGCTGATTCAGATATGGGCAACGAGGCCGCAACACCGGATGAGGAAGTCAAATATTTCGATTGAGCAGGGAGTTTCACCACCCAAAATTTTGTGCTTTGTATTTTTGTGAACACTGAGGACAGTGTTCGATCTAAGTGTGGGGTGGGGAGTAGTTAGGTGCTGGGTCATAGGCTCTCAATCTGCTGTATATTCTTCCTTGACGTTTGTGTATGTCTGTGCTTTCCCTGTTGTTGTGAACTGATTTGTGAATGATGTGTATATATTTGTTTGTGGCTAATGATGTGTGTCTTTAAAACGTTATGGTTGCCTTTGTAAATATTTTGTAAATTTTGTAAATATTTTTTTTCTCTATCGATATGATCGATATTTTTCAAAATTTTTGCGAAAGGATGTTGCACTTATCAACATATTTTGTAAATATTTTTTTTTCTTTTCGAAATGATCGATGTGTTGCAAAAATTTTGAAGTTTTATTTTTGGGTTTCTCGGAGTTTGTTTTCGGTTCTTTTACCGAAAATAGTCCCATTGAACGATGTCATAGTTAGTGAACATTCCCTATGATGGATGGATGACGACCGTCTTAAGGGAAATGTAGTCGATAGGAGTAGATGATTTGTTTTTAGTTTCTTTGGTGGATTGCATCAATAAACTGTAGTTGCTTATGGTTGCTAAAATTTTGTTGCGTGTGTAATTGATGTTCGAAATGCGAAAGTGATTCGTTTGAAAGCATGTAATTGTGTAAATATGTTGAGTTACCTAGGCTATAGAATTTGGTTCATTATGATTGAGGCTTAATCTTGAATTCATGTACTTGACTAATTAAAGAGTCTGTGAATGCATCTTGATTCGAGCATGTGCATGAAGTGTGAGTGAGGTTTTGCTATTCCATGTCATTGTGAATTGTCTAGAACTTGCCTGGCGTGTATACAAAGCGAAATGAAGGAGGTGTAGTGTCGGAAAGGATGTAGGCATTTCTTTGTTTTAACCGTTAGTTTCCATTTTTTCTTGTCAAGTTCCACTTTTTTATATGTTGTACACCCTAGTCAGCCCGTTGAGCCTTTAGCCGATTTCTTTCTTTTGTCCAGAATTGTATGAACTAAGCTTTATTCCTTCTTTTCATTAGCCTTAAAGTCTATAAGAAGCTCTTAAGCGCTTACAAAGAACAAAAAAAATTATTTCCCAAAGTGTTAAAGAGTGAAAAGAGTGAAAAGAAAAGAAAAGCAAAGTGAGGAAAGAAAAGATGGTGTTGAAGAGGCACTAGTTGTAATTAAATGAAATTGAGGGTACATGAAAACCTTCCGTTTGGGGTCAAGGGTGCCTGATGAAATGGGTTGTATGAAAGTAAACCAGCATGAATGGGAGAAAAAGAGAAAAGAGAGGAACAATGTCCATGAGTCGATGGGAATGAGTTGAAAAGGCGCTTAAGGATGCTAGCAACTATTATTGGCTAATCCAATATATATATACTAGATCCATAGCCCAGTTACAACCCATTTAAAGTCCTATTTGATCCTAAACTGCATTTCTTTATATTAGTGGAGTAATACACTAAGGGCAAGCCTATGGATCATGACATGATGCATGTGAATTCTTTTGGGAGAGAGAGTGAAATTAATTTCTATATGCCCCTACGTGCATGTTTGTGTGCTGCACGAGCATAAAAGGGGAAGTTTCTCTCGAGTTGTGAGGGTACATGCTTGATGAAAGATTGATTTTCGTGTCGGATTTCTTGATTAGTTGATTTGCATGAGTTTGCCGATATCAAGAATCAATTCTTAAAAGTCTAGGAAGCCTCGATGTATTAAGGTCATTGTCTTGTACGACCAAGCATGTTTTCTTGATGATTTGCAAAAATCGAATAATCGGTATGACCATAACGTAAATGGTTGCACCATAGTGACAAAGGTTGAGATGTGATGTGCATGATTTGTGTATGTGTTGATCGAGGACGAACAAGGATTTAAGTGTGGGATAAGTGATCTTGGGCAGATTTATATGCCCAAGTGATACTCAAACGTATCATTTTTACCTTGTTTGTTGTGCAATGTGTATATAATATCATGTATTTGGTAATAAAATGCGAATTTATACTAACCAACATGATTAGCATTTGTTTTGCAGGATAATGTGATTTTTAAGAGCTAAAATGCGTGTTGGAACTATGTCGGAGTTGGACTTGGATGCGAGCGTGGAAAAGACCTCGGATGGCATATTTTGCAGTGGCTCCGCGATGGTGTCGTGCCACGCTGCCATCGCGGTAGCACACTGCCTGGGCAGAAATAAAAGTGGCAATTTCCAGTGTGCCTGCGCGTCAGCTCCGTGGCACGGAGACAGGCCTCTGCGATGGCCTCCGTGCCACGTTGAGGCTAATTATCCGGACCATGCAATTTCCAGAGAGGGTCCGCGTCCACGCCGTGTCACGGAGGTAGTGCTCCGCGTTGGCCTCCGTGACACGTTGCTTGTTATTCCGGGAAAGATTTCCCACTAGTATAAATAGCACACTTAGGTTATTTTTAAAGGGAGTTTTTTAGTTTTAGTTTTTTAGCCTGAGTTCAGAAGTGGGAGCAGGAACGTGGTTTTGTGGCAGTTGAAGAATAGAAAAGATAAGAGTTTTCTTCTCTTCCCTTCTTCTTTTCCTTCAACTGTATGCATGATTCACACTCATTCTAGGATGATTAATCCAAGAATGAGTGGCTAATTCCTCTCTTGCTGAGGTTTTGAACTTGTGAAATGAATGTTGGTAATAATTGATATGGTTTCTTCTTCTTCTTGCATGTTGTTCTATTAATTCTTGTGCTTATTACATTCTTGATTGGCCACCATTAATGTACATCTAAAAAGTCCAATTTCACTCGAGAAAGCATGAAAGTGGAAAGTTGTGAATTAATAGGGTATTGTTCTTAACTTGATTTGGGAAAATTGGGTTTTGATGTGCTTTCTTGATAGAAATATACTTGAAAGCCGTATTAGTCAATTTAGGAACCGGAATTGTAGTGTTAGGTCATAAATTGCATTTGATCACAGAAATGTAGACGAATGGTTTATGAAGCTAAAGTGAAATTGAATACGGAAGTTTTAATTTCTAGGCAAACGTTCTTGGCTAGCAATATGAAGAAGAAGATGACCAAATTATCATGATTATCAAGTTCATTACTCGTTCTTAACCTTGGCATGTGCATATCCATTGTCTAAACTCAACGTAAATAGTAGTTATTAAGTTTAGTAGATAATTAGTTTAGAAACAAAACTTACTCAAATCTTGGTTGGATTGTTGTTAACATAGTTAGAAATAGAATAGAGATATAGTAAACTAGGCAGTTTTGCATATCTAGAGCAGCCTCCTTGGATCGATACTTGGCTACTTAGCCACTTTATTACTTGTTTGACCACGTACACTTGTGTGTCGGTGTATAATATATACCGAGCAGCAGAGCGCGAACAACTAATAATAGTCCTTATGACCCTTTAAATTTTGTTGGTTATAATCTTGGTGATGATTTTATAAATTGTGGTGCAACAAGCAAATGTCCTATAGTCCTTCACATGTAGGATTAGGCACTTTAGGAACAAGTGATACAATAGTATCGCTGGTGGCCTTAAATAGTCTCCAATGTGGAAGAATTCCTTTACATCAACTAAAGCATCCTCCTTAATCAAAGACCAAGTCTGAGTGAAGAATTCCACTAGGAACCACCAACACCAGGTGTTTTGTCAGCTGGCATACTTTTGGTTGCTATATATATTTCTTCATCAGTAACCTCTATGATCAATTTACATTCCTACTGATAGGAAAGGCAGTTACTTCATATAACCTCAGCATTGAAGCTGGGGAGACTAGGAGCTGCAGTACCCATCGGATTGAAGTTAAAATAAATACACTTTTTCTCTACCAAATTACCCCTTGAGTCATATATGGAAGTAATAGTGTTATTATAGGTCCTTATCTTCACCTGGGCATGGAAATATTTTATATTATCATCCCCATATTTGATCCAATTGACCTTGAATTTCTGCCTTGCTACTTGCTCTTCCATTGCACTCCATTTCCTAATCTCTGCCACTAGGTTTTGTTCTTGTTCGATAAGTTGAGAGCACAGGGGATCCATAGTATGTAAACTCTGAGTAATGTCAAGACGCTGCTTTACTTGTTGTAGTTTTTGGCCATAAGAGGCCATATAAGTATTTAATTCCTTAATTCCTGCTTTCACAGCCTTTAACTTCTGTCACAGTTAATACATTCTTGTGCTATGAACCTTTTTCCTCCATATCCTATCAACTATGCCTCCAAAGTCTAGATGTTGCAGTACTGTGCTATATAGTTTGAAAGTTCTTGGGTTTGTAAGGTCTATAGTGTTGCATAATGATAAGGGAGTGATTTGATACCCCGGCACTCCTATAATCAGCATCCATATGACCATACTTGAACATTTATTTCATATTTCCCAGGGCCCAGTCAATCTTAGAGTAGACCCTATTCCCAACTTGTCTATTAAAAAAGGTGTAATGATACCCTTTTGCTCTAAGGGGTATAATTTGTAGTGAGTCTATATAGGATTAGAAACCTTTAACTTCAGAAAGTTAAAACGGACACCCTATTCTGTCCGAGCTAGAGAGAACATTGTTGAAATCTCCACTAATTAACCAAGCATCCTAAATATTATCCCCTAGATGAGTCAACTCCTGCTACCCTCTTTGAGTTTGCTCATTCATCTCATACACAACAGTGATATAAGCAAGAAAAGAGCAAGCAGGTTCCTCACCTTGTAATGTATGAATTATTCCTTGACAATCTCTATATTTACTTAACAAGAAGGCTTTCACATCAATTATATTGTACCATTGTTAGCCATTGGATAATTGCATTGATAAGCCTATGTCCGGTGCTAACTTCCTCAAAATGTTCCTAGACTCATGCTCCTTTACCCTTGTTTCAAGTATCTCACTCACATTGAATTTATTTTGTTGTAAAGAGAGTTTTACCTCTTTCTATTTAAAGGGTTGATTCGACCTTCAAACCCCCTAATATTCCAAGTTGCATAATCATAGAGGGTGAATACCCTGAGGGTCGCGATTATGAGACATCTCGGTGCTATCTCCTTCTAGGATTCCAAAAGAGTTAAAGAGTGGTAACATTAACAGTCTCTGAAACATTGGGGATCAATTATTTATCAGTTGGTTTCCCAGTATTGGCCGGGTGACTAGTCTCTTTGCATGTTTCTACTACTTCTGACTAATCTTCTCCATTGTTTCCATTATCCTTAACCTTCGAATCCTACATTATACTGGTCTTTTCTTCTTGGGTTTCTGTTTCCTTTCTTGAACTACCTGAAATAGCTTCTCTTCCTGACCAGGTTTCTCGACATTCTAGCAATTTTCAGCAAGACAATCAAACCAAACTTCATACATTTAGTACAAATGTAAGTTGCCTCTCATAACCGGCCTCCTATTGAAAATATCCTGTAGGAGTTACAATTTCAATCGAGTCAAAAAAGGGGTGAGAAATATCAATATCCACCATATTCTAGCATAAGAAATACGGGATTGTGTCTTTGTATAATGATCTGAGTAGAAGGGTTTCCCAATAACACTTGTGATTTTGCTCAATGCCGCATTAGACCAGTAGCCTACAGGAAACCCCGAAAGACTACCCATAAAGGTATTGTGATAATACAGTTTGGATCGAACTTGAAATCAATTTCCCAAATCCTAAGAACCATTGGTTTATTGTGGAACGCATACAGTCCCCCTTGTAGTAAGCATAATTGCATCATGCTCTTGTACAAATTCAAATTGGAATATAAAGTAATCTTCATCATGTAATAGGATTTGGGGAATGTTCAAAAAATTCCAGTTACATTAGACATAAGATTCCATCGATTTCAAATAGAGAGTATCCCCAATCACGTGCCCAATCAAAGCTGACTTCCAATACTCTTCCCATTTTCTAATATCCTTTACCTCAATGGTAACTATGAGCTTACCATCTTTACGGGTCGGGGGGGGCATATAAGATGTTCGTTCCTTTCTACACATTCCTATTCCCAGGATCCTCTTTTGGATGCTAGATACTTGTTGTGATAGCGCTCCAGCTTCAGAGAACTTGAGGCAATGCATCGCTATGTGAGTGTCCGTAGTTCGAATACCATGAGGTTTGTGAGTTCGAACCCGACTTAGGGAGCTCTAGTTCTTCATCAATAACTTGGAAACGAGCAGGGAGAAAGCTCCTAAAAGTAAGATTGGATAATTTCCTGTTGCAACCATCAGCCAGAGTAAAGCCTTAAATTATTGAATCCTACTTAAAAATCATACTATTAATAAAGTAATTATAAGAAGAATATTTTATTGTTAATAAGTTGTATAAGTTGAAAGACATGTTCTTGATGAGTTGGTTGAATTGAAAGCTATAGTATTGTAGTATAAGTTGAAGTACTTAAAATTAGCTAAGGAATGTTGAAGAATGTTGAAAAAGACTATTGTTGTTGATAATTGATGTGTTTTGGAGATTTTATATATATATATAGAGAGAGAGAGAGATGGGTCACATGTATAGGAGTCTTTCGAGCAGGACTCCGGTAGTGTGGAACTCTCAAAGGCTATGTTTGCACTTTTCGTGTTCTCTCCACAATTTTCTCGTTGACAAAATGAGTATAATCTGTATATAATTACCTCCCCTCCATGGAATTTTATATCGAAGGAGCTCTCTTTCTGTATATATATATATATATATATATATATAACTATATATAACTTATTTAAGCCAATGTAAAGGCGATAGTTTAAAGAGCAAAAACAAATCTGCACCTTGACTTCTAGTCGCTAAGGCATCAAGATATCTATTTCCAAGTCTTAAGCTCAACTCTAAAAGCATCTAAAGTTGATTCTCAAGCTTTCAGGTTGAAGTTACCCTAAGATCTTTAAGCTTCCAAGTTAATGTCCTAAAGTCTCCAATTCAACTCCAAAGCGTCGTATGAGTCATTTCTAAGCTTCCAAATTTGCGAACTATAAGTTCTCATGCCCCGAGGTTGCATATCAAGCCTAATCATAAAGCTTTTGTCTAGTACATTATGTACAAGTTGCACAAGCTATAAAGTTAAAGAAACTGCAGATCTCTAAGCTTCAAAACAACTCCATCTAAAATTCTAAAGTCAAATGTTCATATTCTTGAGTCACAGTCAATGCATGAGTTAAAAGAATCGTATGTTCAGTTAATCCATAGGCTGGAGATAGAGATAATAGTGGGGTTAAAAGAAAAAGAAAACTAAAAATTATTTCTCTAAAAGTGTCGTCGTCATACCATAGTTTTCCCACAATCTCCGATGTTAGGGAAGCCTCCTCCTGAGGCTGGGCACTCACAATTGATACATAATTTGCAACTTGACTATGCATGCAAACTCCCCCCCCCCCCAAAACCAGTTGTGACAAAACCCATTCCGATCAAACCAGTAATGTATCTTCATGGAGAACCTAGAGTGATATGGGAGAAAAAAAGATTACACAAATGATCTACAAAGAAAATCTACCGTTTGTAGTTATTGAAAAATTTTCTTATGGGTGACCCGACATTCAAGATATGAGAAATATGACTTCAAAATAATGTGAACTTGAAAGAGAGTGCAAGATAAGGCTGTCAAGTAATAGAAATGTCTTGATAAAAGTATTTAACTTGGAGGATTATGTCAATTTGCTACCAAAACCTGCCTTTTACTTAACCCAATGAGAATGGACGTATACAGCGTATTCTTAAACGGAATCCTTTATTCAATTCGGAGAAGGAAAGTAGTAGTTTTCTCTCTTTTTGTAGCAATTGGAAAACCACTACAAGTGGAAATAGCGACGAGAAACCAAACAAGGCCAAATTCCACAAGAGTCATTGTGAAAGTGGACTTATTAAGAGAATTAACATTGATATGAGGAAGAAAAATGGGGAGGCATTGAAAAAATGGATAAAGATCAAATATGATCATATGCCCAAATATTGTAGCAACTGTAAACTTCAAGGACACAATGAGCAAGAATGCTACATCCTCCATCCCCACTTATACCCTAGGAGGAAGGAGAGGGAAAAATGGGAGAATGAACAGGAGGAGGAAGTTAATATAAAGGTGATAGAACTAGCAAAGAATATACCAAATCCAGAGGGTGGGGACAAAGACAAACTAAGGAGTAAAGAAGATTTTCAACCCCAAAGAGGCAGGAAAAATGAAAGGGGAAGATATCAAAGGGTTGGAAAAAAAAGCAAAAATGGAGTCAAAAGAAACAACACAAACAACGCAACAACACCAATAAGATTGAGGTGTTGAATGAACAAGCAGAAGAGATAGGAGACACAAATAGCATGCAAAATACAGGGAAAAAAAGAAAGAAAAACAAGAGCAAGTGAGGGAACAAAAAACTTCAACTACAATAAAGGAGTAATACAATAATGATACATTAGAGACAACATCCCAAGAATCGATAACAGCAAAGAATAGTCATGTGAGCACAACAATAGCAGCAGATAAAGCCATAGTTATGTGGAGATCAAAAGAAATTAAGGATAAGAATAAGGATCAGAAAGGCAGCCATCAATACCACTGCAAATGATCTAGAAAGAGAAATTCCAGACTTGCAAGACTTACCAATAATGCAGAAAAAGTAAAATTCAAGAACATGCAAAGGATGAGGAGATGAAGGCAAACATTGCCAATGCAATGTAGGAAGAAAGGACTTATCTCCAAGAATAAGTGATGAGATGAAGAATATAATCAAAAAGGGTAAAATAGGGCAATTCTCTCTCCCCCTATAGGTTCAAACAAGGAGTAGTAAGGAAAGAAGCCAGTAGTGATCAATGATTGACAAGCTATTCTTTTTTATATTAAAACTCAAAATGCCTTTGAGAGATCAATTGACCTTAACAGAAGACATTATTACTCACTTATAGGTCTAATGGTACCTTTTGAAGGACCTGAGGAGTTGAGACATTATAAAAGAAAATTAGGCTTTTAGCAAAAGGTAGAAAAACTGATCTAAAAGACTTTGGAGGTAGACATAGACAAGTGATGATGGATACTATACAACTATTAACTCTCTTTCCTTGCTTTTTGCAACAAGACTTTTATGATAACAAGTCCAGAGTTGTGGGATAATCTGGAAGTATTGGCAGAAGAGCATCAGATTTCATGAATAGTCAGAGGTGAATCTAATGATATAATCAATGAAGAAGACAATCTAGAGGGGATTATGTTTTATGAAAAGTGAGGAATCTGATAATTTTTGCCCAATGTATCAATAATTGTACACTAATGGAGATGAAACAACATGCATTAAATACACTGAAACAACAAGCAGTAAATACACTAGGTAGAATAAAAGAATTGAGGAGTGTATTTTCAGAAAGTTGGACAGAGTTTTGATGAATCAGGAATTTTATAACTTAATTAATACCTACTGGTGAAGTCCAAAATCTAATAAGGCAAGGGTAGAACCATGCACCTCCCCATGCTAGATACAACACAAATAAGGAGATGATCATTAGACCTTTTAAGTTTCTTAACATTTGGACTAAACAGCCTCAGTTTAAGAATCTAATAAAAGAATAATGGAAAGACAAATTTTGTAGGAAACCCTTTTATGCAATACAAAGGAAAGACCAATATAGTTAAAAAAGCGTTAACATTATGTAGTAAACAAACTGTTGGCAACATTTTTCAGTAAATTGCTATACTGGAGGATACAATAACAGTAAAAGAAATTTTATTGAAAATCCTTCCATCAAAAGAAAACAGGATGTAGTTTAATAAGGCAAAAGCAGAGTTGAAGAGGTACAGACACATAAAGGAAGAATACTGAAAATAAAAGGCAGAAATAAGATGGCTTACAGAAGGAGACAAAAACACCAAATTTTTTCATTCCAATGTACAAAAAAGAAGGAAAAAACTACATATTTGGAGGAACTACAAGAAAAAACGGAGCCTTGGTTAACACAATGAAGATATAGGGGCTGCAGCTATGTTTTTCAGGGGCTGCAGCTATGATTTTTTACTGAGCAGTTCAGAGAAGATGGAACAAGGTCAAATTTTGACATGCTGGAGAATATTCCTACCTTAATCTCACATGAACAAAATGAGGAGATGACCAAGTTTTCAAGCATGGAGGACGTTAAAAAGGTGATTTTTGAACTAAATAGGTACCCGAATGATTTCTCAATAGTCTTCTTTCAAGATTATTGGGATAGAATTGGAACAGACATCACCAAAATGGTTACAGCTTTTTCTGTAGGTATGAAATCTCCAAATTTATTACTCATACAAATTTGTCACTAATCTCAAAGGAGGATAGTGTGATAAGATTTACAGACCTTAGACCTATAAGCCTGAGCACCTTTGCAAACAAGATCCTATCAAGAATGCTACTTGAGAGAATGGTGAGTTATGTACAACACATATCTCAAAGAAACCAGACTGGCTTGTCAAAAATAGGAATATAGCTGAAAATGTGTTACTAGCCCAAAAAATAATAAGGGACATCAACTTAAGAAACAGATGGCACAATATTGTAGTAAAGCTAGGCATGGCTAAGGCATATGATAGAGTTTCTTGAATCTTTCCCACGAAATTGTTGAGAAAGTTTGGCTTTTCAGAGATCATAAAAGATATGTATTGAGATCAGTGTCCAATAACTGATTCTCAGTATTAGTAAATGGATAATTGTTTTATTTCTTTCAATCCTCTAGAGTCCTAAATCAGGGAGACCCTCTACCCCCATAGTGTTTATCATTAGTACTGAAGTACTAATAAAGGGCTTGAATAAATTATAGAAAGATGTTGATTTCAAAAGATATGGAATGTCAAAAGATATAATGCTCTTTTTCTCTGAAGATAGAAAATTAGTGAAAAAGATGGTAAGGGTATTGGCAGAATATGAACAAGTATCAGGACGAATGGTCAACAAGAATAAAAGTTGCTTCTATATACATAAGAAAACACCTATGGTGGTAGGGCATAAATTAAAGAAATGGACAGGTATAAATCAGGGGGCTTTCCCCTTCACATACCTGGAATGTCCATCGTTCTATGGAAAAAAGAGAAAAACACATTTTGAGGACTCAATAAGAATAATATCAAGGAGAATAATGTTATGGCAGAACAAATTCCTATATTTTAGAGGTAGATTCATATTAATATCCCATGTTCTTCAATCCATTCTTATATACCTACTGTCAGCCATGAATCTTGCGAAAGAAATTATTGATCAGATTCATCAGATGTTGGCAAAGTTCTTTTGGAGCAAAACAGGAAGTGCCAAAGTACGACATTAGCTTTCCTGGGAAGAGATGAAATATCCAAGGTGTGAAGGAGGATTTGGTTTAATTCTCTATATGATGTGTCTAAAGCATTAATTGTAAAGCTATGGTTAAATTTTAGGGTCTCCACATCATTATGGAGTACTTACATCTTGGATTAAATATTGCAAAAAGGTTCATCCAATTATGAAAAATGGTTGAGGTAGATAAGATATTTGGAAGAAGATGATTAGGATTAGAGAAAAAGTGAAACATGAGATATGGTGACAGATCAAGGCAGGAAATGCAAGCTTGTGATTTGACAACTGGACATAGCAAGAGGCTCTATACTTCATTGAATAGCTCAATAAGGAAGATGACGAGGTGGAGGTTAAAGACTTCATTAGTAATGGTGAATGAGATAAGAAAAAACTCCAAGGTAAATTTTTTTTGAAGAGATGACTAACCACATTGTCGACATAATCTATCCTAAGGTAAATGTAGAGATGGATAAAACATGGTGGATGGGAAACACCAAGGGTACTTTTACAGTTAAATCTGCCTATAGTATTACAAGGAGAAAAAGGAAGGAGGTAGGATGGTTGAAGAATATCTGGATAAATGAGTTATCCTTATGCTTTTTTATATGGAGAGTGTAGAAGAGGATAATTACTACAAATGACAATCTTAGAAGAATGCATATCCAAATGACATCCAGATGTTACTGCTGTGAGAGCTACCATCAAGAGACCATGAATCACTTATTTCTAACTACTTTCATGACCCAAAAGCTATGAAAGAAGTTTGTTATTTGTGTAGGTATCAACATAGAAGGGATGTACTTGCACCAGATCATTGTCAAGTAGCGGGAACAGAATAACCAAAGGTACAAGGAGTCCTAAAAGCTATCCCATCCATCATTTTGTAAGAGCTTTGGAAGAGGAGAAATGCCAAGAAACATGAAAAGGAAGTGAATTTTCAAAGAATACTTATGCTTTGTCAACA
Source organism: Datura wrightii (assembly GCA_035772735.1). Lineage (NCBI taxonomy): Eukaryota > Viridiplantae > Streptophyta > Magnoliopsida > Solanales > Solanaceae > Datura > Datura wrightii. The sequence continues at coordinate 39,481,966 of JASDFA010000019.1, forward strand.
AACTATTCATCAATTGATAAAAAAATAGGTATCCTTGGATAATAGTTCCTCACAGATGGGAAGAGATGTTTGCCTATCTTCAATCTAATAAGCTAACACTGTATTTCAAGATTGTTAGATTGGAGGTCCCAAAGGAATATTAGGTAAAACTCAAAACTGATGGGACTTGTAGGGGCAACTCAGGAGTGAGTGCATATGATTTTTGTGTAAGAAATTCTAGCGGAGATTTGATCCATGCTGAAGCCGGAGAGATTGGAATAACAACAAACACACAGGAAGAAGTGAAAGCAATATTGCATGGTCTGAGATACTGCTCTAACCTAAGGAAGAACATCATTTTGCAAACCGACTCTTTCAATCTACAAAAATGTTGAGGAAAGAATGAAAAATCCCCTATGTGTTGGCAGACATAATGGAGGAAATAAATCAAATGATGAGACAATTGCACATAAAGGTCCACCATGCATTCAAGGAGGCAAACCAGTTAGCAGACTACCTAGCTAACAATGCACTCAATCATAAGGGCAGGAGTATATACAACAATTTTCAACAATTACCCACCAAAGGAAAACAGATTCTAAACATGAATAAAGCACAAATTCCTAACTTGAGGATCAAAACGAAGAAGATAAACAACATTTTAGACCCAGAGCAGTAGTCACATAGATCATAAAAATCATAGCTAATATTTGTAGAGATTGCATTACTGTGAGAAAAACTACCTAGACTAATCTAAAGAAGCTTACAAAAAGGATCACCAGCAAAAAGAAAGGGAAAAATGTTTGATTCAGCAAGCATCCTCGCACCAAGTAGAGAAGCGCCAATAAAAGAGGAACGGAGCAACTACTTTTTCCATTTCTTCTTTACCGACATCATCACTGAGATATGTGGCGGGCCACCTCATACTACAACAGATTCCACCAAAACTCCACCTAGTCAGAGAATTGAAAAGGTAGGTACGAAAAAAAGAAAACACAAGCAAGGAGAATATTACTTCTTTGAGCTGTAGCAAAGAGACACCATGCTACCAAGAGAGGACAATTGATAACCCAGAGTAAGAGAAAAAGGTAATAAAGTTACTAATGAGGCGTCATCGATGGGTAAATATTAGCAAAACCTTAATTTTTAAGGAGTTGGTTGACATCTGTCAGAAGACCACGACTAGTTGTGCTTAACTAGTCATGGGTTGGGCCAAACGAAGTTGTCGGCTGAAGAAATAAATGTTAGCTTTTTTTTGTCTATTTTTATTGCTTAACTTTGTAGAAGACTACCTCTTATGAATAAAAAGGCCCTGAACCCCTGTTTCATTTTTTTTTTAAAAAAATCATAAGCTATATACATTTTTTATGATATTTGTTTTATGACGTACTTATTCGGTCCAACTATTAAAACACACATTATCTGGTCCAAGTATCAATATATATACTATCCCCGGTCCAAATATTGGAGGGCCTACATTCAACATATATAAATTATATTATCCAAATATCGGATAGCCTACGGGAGGATACATGCCAACTTCAATCCAAGTACCCAAAAAGGCCCACATAAGGTCCATACAGGTATTTTTCACATATATACATATAGGGTTATAGATTGTCTCTTCCTCACCCTATCTTTTGAGTTAATAGTTATATTGATTGATATTGTCTTACAGTTATTACTTTTCAGCCTTATATATTAATGACATGATGTCATTCGTACTGACGTCCCTTCATCTGAAACCCTTTATGTTGCAGGTGCATATAGAGATCCCGATCGTCCTATGCAATTAGAGTCTGAATTCAACAGTAGAGTTGGTATGCTCCTTTCTTTCTAGAGCAGTTAGCTTAGCATTTAATTTTTCTTATGCTCGAGTTTTGTTATACAGAGATGGGTAGCCGAGGTCCTATCCCGACCATCAATTTACTACTCCTGTAGAGTCTTTCTGAACATGTTTTGAGTTGTATAATTTGATTTATGGCCTCGCCGACCTTCCACTTTATTATTCAATTGTGTTACAACCTAGTCGGTTTGCCCTTCTTCGTTTTATTATTAAATTATTACCTCGTCTGTTCACATGTTGAGTTATAGAAAATTGTAAAAGGTGGCCTTATTGGCCTAAATGTCATCGTTACAACAGATAAATAGACGATTGCTCTATCTACCAAGTACGGAGCGCATGTCACGCCTCTCAAACTAGGGCATGACAAACTTTATATTAGAGCGGAGTCAAATCCCAAATAGTCTACAAGTCATGTCGAATAGAGTCTACAAATTCGTTGTTGGTTTGGAATCCCATTTGATTTGAGATTATACAAAAAGGTGTCTACTTATAAGGGTATGGATATTTCTTGAATTCAAGATATGCTCAGGTAGCCGAGGATCTAACTCACCGTCTTCGAAATACCCGCAAAGAGAGGGGTCAGAAGAAGAGAGCTAGAACAAGAAGTTCCTACAGAGAATCTCATAGTTACCCTAGACCTTAGTCATCTAGGAAGTCGGCTTGTCCTGCAGAGAGTGCTCCACCCTAGTTCCAAGGTCAGAAGCGAGACCAAAGTTTAGCTCCTTCCAATTCCCAACAATAGGAAAGGTCCCTTTTACCTTCAACGAAACCATTTGAGGTAGTGTCATTAGGGTCAAAATGTGCTACTAATGCGGACAACCTAGTCATTTTATGCGATAGTATGCGAACAAGGGTAGAGGCGATATGGCCCACTTTCAGGGTCAAAAACAGCCTTATCATCTTCAGTCGCTCTCCTAGACCTAGCCCTCGAGCCACAATAGGCCGTGGCAGGTGTAAAGGAGGAGAGACAGGTTCGAGAAATGTATAAAACTTATATTATGCCTTAGGTGGTCGCCAAGACTAAGAGTCGTCACTTTATGTGGTTGCAGGTACTTTGATCATTTTCTCTCATGTTGTTTGTTTATACTTTATTAAATCTATGCTCTACTTTTTCTTATGTTACTCTGTTGATTGCGAGTAAGTTTGAAGTAATTCCAGAGTTATCGTCTAAGCCTTTTATTGTCTCTACACCAATCGGGGAGTTTTTTTTTGCCATAAGAATCTATCAAAACTGTATAGTATTAGTATGTGTTACTATAGCATATGACAGACCCACTTCAGCCGACTTAGTTAAGGTAGATATGATTGATTTTGATGTGATAATGGATATGGATTGGCTAGTGGCATGTTATGCCAATGTAGATTGCAGAGCGAAGATTGTTAGATTTGATTTTTCGGATGAGTCAGTTCTGGAATGATAAAGTAATCTTGCAACGTCAAAAGGTAAGTTTATTTCATACCTTAAGACTCCAAAGATTATATCTAAGGGTTGTATCTCCCATTTAGTATGAGTTAGAGACCTGAAAAGTGGACCGGTGACTACTAAGTCAGTTCTAGTAAGAATGAATTTCCAGTTGTCTTCCTAGAAGATCTTCTTGGAGTACCTCTTGAAAGGAAAATAGATTTTTCCATAGATTTACTTCCAGGTACTCGGCTTATATTTATACCTCCCTATAGAATGACTCCTACAGAGCTAAGGGAACTGAAGAAGAAGTTGAAGAATCTTCTCGAAAAGGATTTTATCTAGTCGAGTACATCACTAAGGAGTCCACCAGTGTTGTTTGTGCGAGAGAAAATAGGCTGTTGAGAATGTGTATTGATCATAGACAACTGAACAAGATAACAGTTAACAATAAATATTCCTAGAATTTATGATTCATTGGTCAGCTACAGAGTGCTAGGTGTTTTTTTAAGATTGACTTGAGATCTAAATAGAATCAGCTACGAGCTAGGGAAGTTGATATCCCTACGAGAGCTTTCAGGACCAGGTATGGTCATTATGAGTTTCTAGTAATGTCATCTAGGCTTATACTAATACCCAGCAACCTTCATCAACCTAATGAACTAGGTATTTAAGTCATTCCTACATGTATTTCTAATTGTCTTCATTAACAACATCCTTATATACTCACGATCTGAAGCTGAACATGCAGACCACTTGAGAGAAGTACTACAAACTCTTCAAGATCATAAGTTGTGGAGAGTTGGCCCAGATCCTTGAATCTTGCATAGGTTCGTAATTTTCTGAAATTAGGAGGCTACTGCAGCAGGTTCGTAGAGAGCTTCTTTACCATCTCCGCACCATTAACAAAGCTGACTCACAAGGCAATTAATTTTCAGTGAACAAAGGCATGTGATTGGAGTTTTCAGGGGTTCAATGGATAGTCTGACATTAGCACATGCCTTGACTCTCCCTGAGGTCACAGAGAATTATGTTTTTTCACTATGATGCTTTCAGAATTGAATTGGGTTGTATTCTGATGCATGCAACATGACAAAGTCATTGCCTATGCTTTGAGACACTTAAAGAAGCACGAACAGAACTATCTACCCAAGATCTCGAATTGGTAGTAATAGTGTTCGCATTGAACATCTGCCATCACTATTTGAATGAAGTTCATGTCGACATATTTTCAGACCATAAGAGCCTCTAGTACTTGTTTCAACACAAAAAGTCGAATCTGAGGAAAAGAAAATGTCTAGAATTGTTGAAAGACTATAATGTAAGTATCCTATATCACCCTGATAAGACAAATATAGTAACTGATGCTTTAAGATGCATGTTGAAGCTGATAAAGTAGAAATGTCGACAACATTTTAGCAGTTGGCTAATTTATAGATTTGGTTATTAAATACCAAAGATGGAGAAGTCATCGTTCAAAATACTATAAAGCCTTCTTTAGTCATTAAAGTAGAGTAAAGACAGTATGATGATCCAAAGTTGGTGATAGTTGAAAGATAGAATTCCCCAGTAGGAAAAAGCCTTATTTGAATGTGAGCCAGACAGAGTTCCTAGATATTAGAATCACTTGTATGTACCTAATGTGGGGAAAATATGGGAACAGATTTTGACTGAAGCACATTACTCTCATTATTCAGTACACCCAGGTGCGACAAAAATATATCATGATTTGCAATAGCTTTATTGATGAAACGACATGAAAAAGGATATTGTAGGCTTTGTATCTCAGTGTCCGAACTGCTAGCAAGTGAAATTTGAACATCAGAGGCCAGAAGGATTGAGACAGAAAATAGAAATCCAAATGTGTGAATGAAAATCGATCAATATGAATTTCATTATAGGTCTCCCTCGGACAAACAAAAAGTATGACACTATTTGGGTGATTGTAGGCAGATTGACAAAATTAGCTTATTTCCTACCAGTGCTACCTATGTAGCAGAAAATTATACTAGATTGTATATCCATGAGATAGTCCATTCATGGAGTTCCCATGCATATCATCTCTAACAGAGGAGGTCAGTTTACAACAAACTTTTAAAACTCTTTTCCAAAAAAGCTTAGGTACTCGAGTAAGTCTTAGCACAACATTTCACCCTCAAACTAAGGGACAGGATGAACGCACTATTCAGACACTAAAAAATGTGTAATCCTGTGTATTAGACTTCAAAGTAAGTTGGGGTGAACATTTTCCTCTAATCTAATTTACTTATAATAATAGTTATCATGCGTATACAAATGGCTCCATATGAGGCATTATATGGGCTAAAGTGTAAATGGATGGCCAATCGGCTGAGCTTTGGTGAAGTAGAGTTGTTGGGACCAAATTTGGTACAGCAAGCTATAGATAAAGTGAAGCTTATCAGAGATAAACTACAGATAGCTTAGAACTTACAGAAATCATATGTTGATGTACATCGACGAACATTAAAATTTGATGCTAATGATTGAATCTTTTTGAAGGTGCCACCTGTTAAAGGTGTTATGTGTTGTGGCAAGAAAGGTAAGTTGAGCCCAAGGTATGTTGCACCCTACAAAATTACCTGCAGGATAAGAAAAAGTAGCTTAGGAACTTAAGTTTCCCACAGAACTTGAAGCAGTACATCCGAAATGTTATGTGTAGATATTACGAAAGTATTTAGGAGCCCAAAGAATGTTGGACCCTTACAGAATTATCTGCAGAACAGAAAAAGTAGCTTAGGAACTTAAGTTGCCCACAGAACTTGAAGCAAATACATCCAGAATGTCATGTGTCGATGTTACATAAGTATTTAGGAGATCCATCAAGTGTTATGCTGATTGAGAATGTTCAGATCTCTAACGAAATGACCTATACAGAGGTGCTAGTACAACAGTTAATTTGAGTACCATATTTCAACCTCAAACTAATGGACATCTTGAACGAACCATCCAAACCCTTAAACATATGTTGCGGGCATGCATGATAAATGAGTTCATTGAGGTGTTTACATAGGCCAGTGGTCCTCTTTTATATTCTATCGAGAGTTCTGCTCCACCTAAGTAGAACGAAAAGAAGAAATTGGAAAAGAAAAGGGGGAGCTATTGTGAAGCCTAGAAAGGCGGAAGCGGAAAATCGCTTATACCGAGTTCCCCAACAGCAGCTTAGTAGCAACACTCTTTCTACCGGCCCGCGTGGCTGGATGCTTCTGATCATTTTATTTACTAATAGTGGTCAAATTGGCATATTACCAAATCACGCCCCTATTGCCACAGCTGTAGATATAGGGATTTTGAGAATACGCCTTAACGCCCAATGGTTAACGATGGCTCTGATGGGTGGTTTTGCTAGAATAGGCAATAATGAGATCACTGTTTTAATAAATGATGCGGAGAAGGGTAGTGACATTGATCCACAAGAAGCTCAGCGAACTCTTGAAATAGCGGAAGCTAATGTGAAAAAAGCTGAAGGAAGGAGACGAAAATTTGAGGCAAATCTAGCTCTCCGACGAGCTAGAACAGGGATGGAGGCTATCAATCCGATTTCATAACTAGTTGGTACGTTCGAATAATAAAAAGAAGTTCTCTTTCTAATCCTATTTAGATTCTGCCGGATGAATACAATCAACTACAATCAAACAGAATCCAATTCTTATACAAAACTTCCAATTAAAAAATGAAATAGAAAAGATACAAAATCAATTAGAAGTTGAAGTTCAGTTGGAATCCATATAGTTCAGTAGTTTTTTACTATGAATAGCTCCCTATTTTTTATATAGAGCTTACCGCCCCGCCCTTTATAGTCGGGATAAATTTTGGTTTTAATTGGAATGAACACTTGCTACTCATAGAGTTCCCGTACAATAATAACTACTAGACGAATGTTGGAATGGATCCTTAAAGCGCCATTAGGAGTTTTGCTCTAAATCTTTGATATGGGGATTTGAAAATTGAGATGATAAAGGTACACCTTGATTGGACCCGAGCTAGTCGAAGAAGCCTGAGAGAAAGTGAAAATCTAGTAGAGACTTAAAGCCGCCAAAAATCTTACACAAATAAGAGGCACATAAAATTGGAGTTTATTAAGGAAGGTGAGTCCATGGTATTAAAGGTATTGCCTGTGAAGGTGTGTCACAGGACACTCCATCCTAAATTGTTATTATCACTTTAATAATGTCGATTAACCTCCCGCTGAAACCCAATTTGTTGCCCTTATTGCACAACCCTATTTTATTGGTGAAAATACTTAGTATCTCGACTATGTTTCCACAAACCATATCACTATGACATACAAGCAAGGGCGGATCTACTACGGGCCCGAAGGGTGCCATGCCACGCACAAGTTTCGATCAAAACTATCTATAAGCTTCGATCGAAACTATCTATACCCCACACACACACACTATATATATATATATATAATAAATTGGCACTCTAAGTATCAAAAGGAACCAATAAGCCAGTGGCAAAAGGCACAACTCTCATCCGCGGTGGACAGGATCGAACCTGGCTTCAACATTCTTTCTGGGCTTTTCTAATAAGCCACTTGCTACAATCTGCATCATAGACCAGCGAACAGCAGAACATCTCCATCTAATTTTTTTTATTTCTCTTTTTTTAGTTTTAATTATAATAATAGTTTACTAATCTAATTTATCAGTCTTAACTTTTCTTATTTCTTATTAGTTTATTAGTTTAAAATGTAATTTTTCTTTTCATCCTTCAAACTAAAAAAACTGCCGCCTTTTCCTCTTCCTCTTCAAACTTCTCCTCTGTACGGTCTAGGCTCCAGCCTCCATTAGACATTAACCATAACCATCTTCTTTCTTTCTTTTGTCATCAACCACACTTACCGACACTGTGCTGCTACTTTTTCCGTCGACCCACATCCGCTAACCGCAGTAAATCTTTCTTTTGATTTTTTTAAAAAAAATAAATTATCTACTCAAATAAATAATTTCTTCAATGAAAATATAGCAAAATCAATTTTGTACTTTGATAATTTTATATTGTTTTCGTGAATATTAATTTTTTAGAGCCAACATTTATATTATTATATGAACTTGTGAACCTTGTTTTGTATAGTTGTTTGATTTCTCGGTGAAAGATATAATTTTTTTATAGAAAGGTACAAAAGATAGGTAAATAGTAGTACAGTAGTAATAAATTAAAAAAAATAGTGAATGCAAAGAAAGTATATAACAGGTGATGCAAAAAAAAAACTAAAAAAGTATTTACTTTAATAAGAATTGAGAAAGGGTAATTATCCTATTGAATTTGGACTAATTATGAGTTGAATTGAATTTTATTTTACAGTAACGTTTTTTAATTTTGTGAATTGAGATAAATAAATTTCTCAAGAAGTTTAATTATTCTCAACAAAATTTTAGTTCAGATGTCAATCATTCTCATCTTATAAATGAACTAAATTTAGGATCGCTTGAAGCCAATCCAGGAAAAGAAATATCTATTGCCGACTATAGTACTTGAATATGGGATGAAGTAAGGAAACATTATATTCAAAAAGGTCTCATCAACCTTTCAAGGATTAATATCCTAAAACTGAAATAAAATGGAATGCATCAATTTGTATCAAATTGGTTCAAAGATCCACATTCTAGATGGTTGGAGTATAGCGAGAAGAAAGATGTCATATATTATGTTATTATTTGTTTAAAAATGAATTTGTTCATGGAAGTACAGAAATGATTTTAGGGGTTGGAATAGAGCTCTTAAAAGATTCTATTTGCCTGTTGGTGAGGTTAATAGTGTCAACAACAAATATTTCAATAAGATGCTAGATTTGTCAAATCATCATCAATCAATTCAAGTTGTTCTTGACAAGCATTTGCAGAAGTTAAAAAGTGAGAATCAAATGCATTTGAAAGCCTCAATTGATGTGTCAAGACTTCTTTTACATTATGAATTGCCTTTTCGAGGTCATGACAAAAGTGAATTTTTAACAAGTCAAGGCTTTTTTCTAAAATTTTTGCGATGGCACGAAAACAAACATTCGGATATGAAAAAAGTGATACTACAAAATGCTCCACAAAATAATACTTTAACTTGTCCTATGATTCAAAGGATAACGTCAATGCTTTTCCAAAAGAAAGGTTGAAAGCTTTAACTGGAGAATTAAATGGATATTACTTTGATATTTTAGTTGATGAGTCTAAAAATATCTCATACAAAGAACCAAAGAATCTTGTTTTGTGGTATGTTGATTAGAATGGTGAAGTGATAAAACAATTTATCTATCTTGTTCATGTTAGTGATATATCGGCATGTTCATTGAAGAAAGAAATCTATTTTTTGCTTTCAGATGACTCACTAAGCCCATCCAAAATACGTGGACAAGGTTATAATGAAGCTAGTAATACAAAGGGAGAGATAAATAGTCACAAAACTTTGATTATGAAAGATAGTCCATCGGCATATTACATTCATTGCTTTGCTCATCAATTACAAATAATATTGATAGCAATTGCTAAAAGACATTTGGATATTGAAGACTTTTTTGATCATGTTGCTAGTATGTTGAATGTTGTTGGAGAATTTTTTAAGCGTAGAGACTTGCTTTATCATCATCAAAACCGGAAAACTTGAATAATTACTTGAATCCGGCGAAGTTCATACTAAACAAGGATTAAATCAAGAACTGGGATTTCAAAAACCAGGTGATACTCGTTGGGGTTCACATTTCAAAATTTTAAATAACTTTGTTGTTATTTTCTCATCTATTGTCCATATGCTTGAAGTGATATTCGAATAAAAATCAAGCAGAATATCTATTAACTAAGATTAAAAAAATTCAAAATTTTCTATTGTTTTTACTTAATGTTGAAAGTGCTGGCAAATGAGTTGAGCAAGACTTTACAAAAGGATCAAAATATTGTTAATGCCATAACAATTTTAATACTAGTAATAGTCCAATTTATGATTATGAGGATTCTTATCTGAATAATAATAACACGGGAAATCCAGAAAATTTAAAATTGCAACTGCTTGAGAAAAAAAATGAAAATAAAAAACTCTTCTGTTTTGAAAAACATCTTGTGAGTCTTCTTTTCAGAGTTTCTTAACCTTGCACAGAAAAGATTGCAAGATGGGAGAAAAAATAGATGAAAATCTTTATTGAAAAATGTCTCCGCATTCTATGATGTGCATGATATTTTGATTCCCAATAAATGAGTCTTATTTTTCTAAAAAATAAAAGAGAAAGTCTTCTGATATTTATTTTTCACACCATTTGTATGTTAAAATCTTTTATGCTGTGATTGATACCATTTGTATGTTAAAATCTTTTATGTTGTGATTGATGTGCAACTTCAAAAGCTTAATGATTATTTTGATGTAATGAATAGTGATTTGCTTTTTGAAATAGGTAACTTAAATCCAATCAATTTTTTTGCTAATTTTAATAAAGATAGAATCATAACTTTACCGTAGTTTGATGAAATACAAATTTGAGAATTGAGTTAATTAGACTTTCATAATTCATAATCTTGTGGATACTTACTCACTTATTTATTTACTTGTGAAATTGGTTCTAATTCTACATGTTGCTTCTGTAACTGTGGAGAAAGCATTTTCATCCATAAAAAAGATACATTATGAGGTGCGGATAATATTGGTGATCAATATTTAAATGATTGTTTAATTTTCTAAATAGAGAGTCATATATTTACAAATGTACGTAATAATGCCATCATTGGCCATTTTTAAAATATGAAAACTCATCGAGGACAATTATAAATGAATAATGAATATTTATGATATTAGTAATATTATTGAAAATTATATGTTGATTCACTTCATAAATCACTGTTGAATATGTGGTGTGATGTTTCTCATGTATATTACTTCATTTTATTAATGTTCATTTTTTTATCGATTCATTTATCATATAATTGAAAAATAACTCATCTAAACCGAAATCAAAAATATTTAATTGATGCATTTGCATAGCATCCAGATACTCTAATTCCTGAATCCGCATTTGCTTACAAGTAAAACATGGCTACCAGAGGAATATTTGGGCACTGATCCTATTCATGTTAATAATGACACAGGTTTGAACATTTCCAACGTTGGTCATTTTTGCAAGAAACTATCAAGTCATTCCACATAAACACCAATTTTATAAAAAGTCGCGCATCTTGGGATCTGTGGTCATGCCAAAAAAAAGAACACGTTGTATCAACCCAGACTAAGAGGTTTAGAAGCTGAGCAAAATTTGGACGTATTACATCTGAAATTAAGTGTACAATTACGGATAAGATACATATCCTACATGTCGAATCAGACAAGTTTTTTTTGCTTAGACATTTTGCTTAGACAGGGATATTTGCAAGCTCTATACTTTTGATGTGTTCACCTACTTGTACGAGGAAGAGTCTTCTTCAGTATATATAGGCCAGATCGAGGCCCTCTTAGAATAGAAATTTATTTTCTTTTTTTTGTGAAGTTGCGTAGAATATCCTAACCACATCACTGCCACTTTTTTAATAAAGGATTGAACTTATTCAATATTCACCTAGGACACTGAGGTAAGGTCAAGTCCCACTTCTATTCCGACCATGCAAAATTTTGGAAAATAAAATTTACCTTTTAATCTTGCCGAGCCCTCGACTACCCACTACTAGAAGGTCAGCATGCAATTCATCAGCAGCTTGACATATCTTATCTTTTGGGTCCCCTTCAAGGATTAGAGTCTCCGCCTTCACCTAAACCAACCAACCATAAAATACTCAAAACACCACAAGACCAGTCTTGATACTAGAAGAACTGAAATTTCAACTTAAAACAAAATCATTCTTTTATGTACATAAATAAGTAACGAGAAATTGTTAAAAGTACCGTCTTTTGCTTGCAGAGATTGAGTGCCCGAGAGAGTGTCCTGGTTGAATTCTCGTGTTGTGCTTTTTTCACGGCTTCAACCACAGTAGGCGCTGCAAACACAACTATAAATATAAACGAATTAATAGGGACAAGTATATATATGAACAATATACAAGTATGCATGGCGGATCTATCATGTAGTTCACATGAACTGCAGCAATTATATTATATTTTATATATATATATATATTAACACACATACATACATACATACCTGGTCCAGCAGGATAAACCATGGGGCTAAATGGAAGTTGGACATTAATCAAAGTGATAATATTTGTAGAATTGTTGATCAAATGATCCAATGCCCAGTTGAGAGCGTAGAAACTTTCTTCGCTCTCATCGATAGCCACCATTATCATCTTCTTCTTCGGAGTAGTAGCTGCGCTTGTCTCCGCCTCCATGTATATATATATTCTCTCTGTCCCAGCTCGTTAGCTTCTTTCCTTTTCTCTTTGTTATCTATCCTGCTTTGACACTATATCTTTGTGCGTAAAAGATATTTGATCGCCTTGAACCAGTAAATACTAAAACATGTACAGCTAGCTCATACCAGCAAACAACTACATCGATAATTTACTGGTAATTTAAAATTATAAAAGTAATTTAGTTATATATGCATTTCGAAACGTACTCCCTCAGTACTTGATGGTTGACGATACGAGAATTTTAATAATTAAATAAATTATTTTTTGATTCTATATTTTTATATATATATTTTTTTTAAAATATTTAATTTTATTTTTTAATCTTTATCACTAGTTTTAATTTCGTGAGAGAAATTTGATATAAGAATGAATAACTTTGACGTGGCAGGTATTCAAGCAAAAGGAAAGAAAGTGTCATTTGAACATGCAAAAGCTTGCCACGGTTGCCTCTGATGTGTCAAATGCCCAGCATTGTTCTCTGGACATCTTATCCTAAACTTGTCTTTCCACCGCCCTTATACTTTTTCTTTTGCACTTCATTTTATTTTATAACAGTTTATATTTAGGTGTGTTTGTTATATTAATAAAAATAAATTTATAAAAATAATATAAATAATATTTAAAAAATATATTTATGTAATAATATAAAAATTTAAATATATATATATATAATTAATTAATGATTAAATTTAAAAATTTGATTTAAGTAATTAATAGTTTTTTAAAAAAAAATTTAATATTTATTTTAATGAATAAAAATATCGTAAAAGTGGTGTTTGATTAAAAGGTAATAAAATTATTCTCTTTTATTTGAACATAAATGCATGCATTATATGTATATATAAGTATTAATATTTTTTATATATTTCAAATAAGGAAGAATTTAATATATAAAATTTAGTTAATTTTAATTAGAACAACTTAAGGTGTGTTATATTTATATTTTTTTATTTTTTAAAAGAAGAAGAAGAAGAAGAAGCAGGAATTCACGCATTAATATATAATAAAATTAGATATTTTAATTTATTTTTTATATTGAAATATTATAAAGAATAATTAGTTAGTTTAATAAATAATGGATTGATATATAAGTTAACAGAATTGTAATTGAAAGTTTTAAATGTCAGGACTCTTAATATAATTTAAATAAGAAAAGATTGAAGAAGTAAAATTTTAGTCAATTTTAAAATACTAAATATTAGGAGTTTTACTTTTTATAAATTAGTAAAGTTCTATAATAATTAAATAACAACTAATTGAGAAAAATAAAAAATGACAATTTTATCTATTGTAATTACTTTTAATGAAGAGCAAATTAGATTAGTTTATGAAAATTTAAAGAAATTATCAAAGATTGTTACATTGGAAGATTGTATTGCATCTTCAAACGAAATAAAAATTGTGCGAAAAAATAATAATAGAAAAGTGATTGTTGCATTTCTGAATTATAATGTTGTCATTGCACCCAACATCAATCTCCTTGTTTATTGATACAAAATTAGGATTAACACTATTAATGTGTCTGTTTATGATGTAACAGGTATTGTCTTGTTATATATATATATTTCACTTTTCAATATATAGTTATTGAAAAGTATAACATGAACTTTTGTGTCACGCAAAAAATTAAACTTCAATGCTCAAAAAAATATAATAAAAATAGATAAGAACTCAAACATATAATACAAAATATAAATGTAGAATATAATATGAAAAAAGAATTATTATCTTTTCATCAACTAATATTAAAGTCATCATGTGCTTTTTTTGTTCTCTTTTTATACTTTTTTTACTAATCCAGCTCCAATTACTAAGACTTTTATTATCCAATAAGAATCATATGGCCTTAAATTATTAATTGACATAATTTTGTTCACGAAATTCTTTTCAGATTTCACTGCAATATTATCTAAAATAAATTGTGCACAAGAGTTATAGTTAGAATAATTTATTATTTTATAGAAAAATTTATTTTATGAGATGAAGAAATTACTTTACCTAAATAGATGAAACTTGTGAATGTACGAGTAGATGAAGAATGTTCAATTGTAAATAACAGAAAATTTAAATCACATAATATCAATATAATCTAATTTAAATTACTTTGAATACATACAACTTGAGCTGACATAACAATTACTATTGTATTTTTCAAATCACAACATAAAAAAGAATTCATAACATGAAAAAGAAGAAGATAGATTAACACAAAAATATACAAGGTTGAAAATTGAATCAAAAGTGTTAATGTAAAAGAGTTGATGAATTAAATTATGCAATTAAAAATGCTTTTATAGAACTGAAAGGATTTATAAATCAAAAAGAATTTGAAAGTATAAGAATATTATACATTATTATTAAAAAGGGAAAATTTTTTTATTAAAAAGACAAGAAAACTACAACAAGAACTTACTCAGTATAATCCCACAAAGTGGAGTTTGGAGAAGGTAGAATGTGCGCAGATCTTATCTTTATCTCAGAGGCCGAAAAACTGTTCTGATAGACCCTCAACTCAAAAGTAAATTTAAAAAAAAAAAAAACTTTTTCTAAAAATTTCCTATCATCAAATAAGTGGAAAAAAAATTAAAATCCAAAAGGAAAAAGACAAAGACTTTCATGGAAGTTGTGTACGTGTGTTTTATTTTTATTGTTTTATTTTAAAGAATTACACAATAAATAAATTATACCACAAGTAGAAAACCTAATATAATAAAATAAAGTAATAAAAATTATTTTAAATAATAATTATATAAAAATAGAAAATGACAATTTTATCGATTGTGATTTTTTAATAAAGGGCAAAAGTTCAATTAATATTTCTAAGGACTTTTAGGCTTTTAATATAGTACTAGTTTTAGTGTATGCGCTTCACGCGTGTCCCTCGTATTAATAAGAACAGAATTTTGAAAATAACATAAACAATATTTAAAAGATGTGTTTGTACAACAATATAAGAATTTAGAAAGAAAATTATAAATTTAATGTTAATATATTATTATGTTTAAGAGTTTGATGTAATCCAGTAGTTCTTTCTTCAGTTTGTTCTAATACTCGTTTCAATGAATTAAACGTCATAGAAATAGCATTTGATTGAAAGATGAAATATCCTTCATTTTTCATGAGCACTAAAATGCATGCTTTACGTGTATATCTCATGTTAATAATTACAAAAAAATAAATTATATTACTACACTATTAACATATTAACATTTAATATAAATATTAACATTACGAAGACGTATTGTAATACAAAGTTGTATAGTATAATAGAACAATGATATGAGTTATTCATTTAAACAATTAGCACTTGCGAAATCGTATCATAATTTATTATATCACAACTCATGACTTGTTTTGGCACTAATAATTGATACCATATCACAAACATATTTATTTTTTAGTAATTGATCATCCAAATTAAGAAACTCATAAAAAATAGTGGAAACAAAACTCTTTTTTTAAAAGGATAAAAAAGTAAATAATATTTTGCTATGAGGCTTCGTACTTTAAATATTTAGTTATAATATAATTTTAACTTTTTTATTTTACGCTTTATGAGATGATATCAACTTAATTTTTTCTCTTGATCTTAATCTATGTGTCTAATCAAACACTTTCACATAAACTAAAATGAAAAAATAGTGTAGATTTAACTAAAAAGGGTGAATTATAAGAGCACTTGATTGATTGAAACAACTTAAAAAAGCTATAGAATTTTTAAAAAAAACTATACAATTTTTTTAAAAAAAACTAAAAATAAAAAGAAGAAATTCAACGTATTAATACATAATAAAATTATGCTTTTTAATTTATTTTTTCTTACCGTAAGTTAAAAAATTGTGATGGATAATTAATTAGTTTAATAAATAAAGGATCAATATAAGTTAATAAAATTATAATTAATTTTAAAGTTTTATATATTAGGACTTTTAATTTAGTTCAAATAAGGAAATTAGATTTAAGAATAAAATTTTAGTCAAATTTAAAATGCTAAATATCAGGAGTTCTTACCTTCTTCAAATAAGTAAAGATTTAATACCTACAACTTTGATTAATTTCTAACTCCTAAACATTAGGTTAATAATTTAATGATAATTATTTAAGAAAAATAGTAAATGATAATTTTATCATAGCAATGTCTTTTAATGAAGAGCAAAACGTTCACTCAACATTACTAAGTGCCTTCATACTTGAAGAACTTAGTACTCACAAAGATGTTAAGTATATCTACAAAGAATATTTTTAAGTAAATAGGAGTAAAATATAATGCATATATTGAATGTTAGATTAGTTGATGAAATCTAAATAAATTACCAAAGATTGTTTCAACAGAAGATTGTATTGTATCTTCAAATGAATTTTGTTAAAAAAGTATCAGTAGAAAAGTGACTCAATCTCCTTGTTTAGTGATATAATATTAGTTATAACACTGTTAATGCATTCATTTATGATGTAACTGATGTTATCTTGTTGTAAATATTTTTTTTCACTTTTCAATATAATTATTGAAAAGTATATACGAACTTTTGTGCCCTGCAAAAAATTAAATTTTAATGGTCATATATATATATATATATATATATATATATATATATATATATATATATATATATATATATATAACAAATATAATATAAAATATAATAAAATAAATAAGAACTCAAACTTATATGTAAAAATATAAAATATAAATATAGAATATGAGATCGTGAAGAGATTACTTTACTTGAATAGATGAAACTTGAGAATGAGTAGATGAAGAATGTCAGTTACAAAACATAAGTTTTAAATAACATAATATCAATATAAGACTCAATTAAAGGATATAACATAATATCAATGTTAGACTCAACGAGACAATCTAAGTTCTGACATAACAATAATTACTGTCTTTTTCAAATCTACAATATAAAAAAAAATCATAACATGAAAAAAAAATTAGATTAATATAAAAACATACAAGATTGGAGATTGAATCAAAAGTGATGATGTAGAAGAATTGATCGATTAAATTATGTAATTATAAATCTTTTTATAGAAATAGATTGACTTATAAATTAGGACATTAGTATAAAAAAAAAATATTTCCTTACTATGAAAAAGGAAAAAAAATATTTAAAAAAAATAAAAAATTAATCAGAATTTTTTGCTATAAAAAAAAGGAACAAAAATTTTTTCAAATAAAAAGATTTCGTGGAAGAGCTTTTTATTTTTTTAATTATTTTTTAAAGGTTTATACTATAAATAGAGTTATACCATAAGTAGAAAATTCAATATAATAAAATAAGGTAGAAAAAAAAATTCTTGACTATAAAAAAAAGATTCAGTGAATTTCTTTTATATATTTTTTAGGTTTACATCATAAATAGAGTTATGCCAAAAATAGAAGGTGATGAAATAATTAAAAATAAAAATTTTAAATAATAATTGTGTAAATATTGTAAATGACAATTTTATCTATTGTGAAGTCTTTTAACGAAGGACAAAAAGTTCAACCAACATTTTAAAGATACTTTACACTTTTAATATAATATAGATAAATAAATCAATTTATTTTAAAAAATTTACTTGTATCTCAAAGTAATTAATCTCGTATTTTAATTTTAATCGAAATTGACGAGAAAACTCGCAGATATTTAAATAGTTACTTGAATTGCCTCCGGTAAGTTCGGGCATCCGACTAATTTTGTGATTTCAACAATATGGAGCTGTTCTATTCGTTGGAAAAGTAGTTATTGTTTAAAATTTCAGGTGCATTAACCAATTTGAGCCTTTTGTAACTTTTTGTAGCCAAGGTGTGTCGTATTCCTTTTCGACTTTTTGTTTTATGAAAAATTGATATTGTGTGCGCATTTAAATATTTAATTGATATAAAATAATTATGATTTTATTTATTAACATAAAATGTTTTTTTTATACTTATTACATTAATAAAAATAACAGTAAATGATTCAAAAACTTGAGTATAAAACAAAAATTTTTAAGTTGGTTTTATTTAATTTATACTTTTTTAATTAAAAAAGGAGTAAAAATAAATTAGAAATTTAGCTGTGTTTTTTTAATATTTCAGGTTATTTTTTCTTTCATTAATTTTTCTTCTCTCTCTTAGAAATTTTCTTTTTTGTTTTTCTTCTCTAAAATATCTCTACTAAGACTTTGAGACTTTATTTTAAATAAATTGAATCACACGTGTATGATGTATTTTGGTTGTGCATATTTTTCTCCGAAAAATAAAAAAATTTCCGTTCGTTGGGATTAAAGATTTAAACTACTTTCTTTTTTTACTTTATTATAAATTCAAAAAATTTGTTTATGAATGAGATAATTATAAAAAAATAAAAATCAATATTCAAGATTATTTAATTAAGGTTCTTTGCATACAAATCTCGTTATTTTGTATATAAATTTGGATATCCTATCCAATAAATAAGTAATATTCAGGTTGCCATTGTTATACAAACCTTATATATCGAAATACTTTAAATGATTATATTATTAATTCGATCAAAACATATTGTTAACTTATAAGTTTTTGTGTGTGTGTGTGTGTCTATATATATATATATATAAAGAGAGAGAGAGAATAGATTTGCAGTAATTTTTGTGTATATTAAAAATATATATACACAACACACATTATACATACCTTAACACAAATAATATATATTTAGAATCAAATAATAATAATATACTTTAAAATAAATGCATATATTAATTATATGTGCAATTTTCTTTATGTGTACATACATATTTATTCGTGAAGCAAGATTTTTTTACAATTGCAGTTAAGGTTAAAAATATAAAAGAACTCTTTTGTGATATTTTATGCAATTTTTTCTTTTTTTCAAGAAGTTAAACAGATTATGGTTAAAATTTTTACTATACAATACGAATTAAAAATTTGAAATCTTAAATTTCTAATTTGTCCCAATTATAATGCGCTAATACGACTTTCTTATTAAAGTGTTGGTTTTAACAACTTTGGCTATTATATACCAATAACTTTAGGTTAAATATTTGCTAATATTTTTTAAATTATAAAATTATTAATTTTTATCAGACTTATACCTACATATTAATTTCTCGTATTTTGTCTCTATCTTATCTTTTCTACGAGCTAATTTGTAGCGAACGATTACAAATAATCTTAGTCTCACTGAACTTAGGAACATTCTTCCTAATATTTGATTATTAGAAAGAGGTAAATTCTTATTAAAGAAACTAAAACTCTTAAAAATATTTTAATAAAATTAAATGATTTGATATTTATCACATACCTCTAGAACTGTAAATTTACAATAGAATTTTGATGTCTGACCAATTTTATATTTTACATATTTTTTTAATCATAACATTTGTATGTTAATATAATTATTTTCTTAATATTAATTGATTTTCTAATAAAATGATTAATTATCACTTTTTCTATCTTTTCGTATATGATAAGTATTTAGTTTTATGAGTACAATATATTTGCTTTAAAAAATTTTATGATGTGAAAGTTTTCTAAATTGACGTTAATCAAAAAATGCAATTTTTTTGACTAAAAACTAAGTTAATGATTATCTTGGTCTGTAAAAGGCAAATTTCTTCACTGGCTAAGTGGAAAGAAGGGTCACAGATCTGAAAGAACATGTTGTTGAATAGGGACACTACTGAACAATATATATGATGGGAACCAAAAGGAAGTACTTTTACAATATGGTTTGACAACTGACAAAATCTAAGTCTGTTGTATCAGCATCACTCAGAAGTACAAACATGTCATTCGTTACAAGACATAGGAGAATTTTTAATAAAAGGGTGAAATTCTGAAAGCATGGGACCCTTAATTGCTAATTATGTGATAAACCATGAAAAGAGAAGCTGAATACAGTTCAATATAGCCCTCAAGGAGATAGGCCTTGGTGGACTAGATCTAGCTGAGGAAAGTTTACAGTGAATAGTGACTGGGAATTATTGAGACAAAAAGAAGACGTGAATGAGGAGTTGAAGGTACTTTGGGTGAAAGATTTGCCTTTCAAATTCTCTTTTCTTGCTTGGAGGGTTTGATTAGGAATGGTCCATGTGGCTGCAGTAGTGCATACATGGAACATTGAGATTTCTCAATTGTGCACATGTTGTTCTACTCCAGGGGTAGAGACTACATATCACTTATTTCTAAAAAGTGAAGTGGTAGTTCAAATATGGAGTTACTTTACAAGGGCAGCATGAATTATTTGACCTTTGATTCAATTGAAACAACAGTTAGGAAATGGTGGACAGAAGAGAGTAATTCAAGGATGAAGGCTGTTTTCTAAGCTGTTCCTATACTGATTTTATGGTTTTTATGGAAGAGAAGAAACATAGCTCTTCATGGAGGTACCTATTCAGTAGGGAAGGTGATTTGGGATATTATAGACAACATTTGTTATTTTATAAAGGCAAGATTTAAAAGGGAGGGTGAATTGAAGACTTGGCCAGAATTGATAGGTGAGTTAGAAAAGTATATTCCTAATGTAAGTAATACAATTGTCAGATGGACACCTCCTCCTGAAGGTTGGCTAAAATGTAATATAGATGGTGTTTCTAAAGGAAATCTTGGACCATCCTTAGGAGCTTTTTGTATTAGAAACAGAGAAGGGGACTTATTATTGGCTAAAGGAGTGAAGATAGGGGATGAAACTAGTCTGGTGACAAAATCTAGAGCAACCAGAGAAGGTTTGGAATTCTGTAGTGAGCAGCAACGATCGAACATCATCATGTAAACTGATTCTTTGGCGATGGTTAATATCATAGAAGGACAATGGGAGTTCCTATGGAGCATATATATATGAAAGTGAACAGGATCAAATTACTGGAGGAGTAGAATCTCATCGAGAGTGCAACATTCATTAAGGGAAGGAAACACTTTGGTAGATTTTTTAACTAACCTACTTTTTATTTTTCTAGGGAACTTTCAATTCAATAATTTTCAGGAACTACCAAGTGAAGGAAGGAAGATTCTAAATATGGACAAGTGGGGTACTCCACAAATAAGAAGACGAATAATAGATTAGCTATTTAAATTAGAAGGCAAACATTGAGACAGTACATATTTTACCGAAAGAAGAAATCGAAGGCAGATACATGTAAATTATACATGTATTCAACTTAGTTTGAAGAAAATTCGGTTGGTTAACACATTATGCACCTGGTGAGAGCTTGGAGGTGTTACCCTAATGGTTAATCAGTACTAAGAAATGAGAAATGTCTGATGTACTGAAACTACCAAGACCTACTTCAACCAAGAGCCAGTCTCAATAATAAAATAAAAAGTTAGACCAAAATAGAAAATATTGGTTAAAAATTGAGTCCACAAGTGGTCGTATTAATCTCATAGAGATTCAATCCATCATAGACGAGAGGAAGGATCAGAAGCTTATCTACGTATTGCTGGTCAGTAGTAGATAGCTCAGTTAGACGAGAAGACAATCCTCAGAGAGCGGCATACCTGGGAAAGAACAAAGCTCAACTACTCCAGGAAAATGGAGAAGAAAGAGAGGAATCGTGCTTGGAAGATGATGAGGTGAAGATCGATGGGATTAGAAAAGTGGTAGAAGCACTTGTCTGAATTAGTCTGGAGCAGGCCTATCTTTTGGGCCTCTCCACTTTGTCTCAGCTTTGCATAGGGCCTGATTAGAATGTTTACTCTTCTATTTGTTATTAGGTCCTGATGTTGTCGATTTTTTGTTTAAAAAAATGTGGATGTTAGCCACGCCTTTTAATTTAAAAAAATTAATTATCTTGGTCATAAATTGCTAGGTATAATCTTCTTCTAATAATCTTCATCCTTCAAGTAGGGATGACAATGGGGCAGAGGTTGTGCGGTTATGAGCCAATTTTGTATAAATTTGCGAAAACTTCAATCCATATCACGATGCACCACATAATATAATCTGATGTTTTTAATTCTTCCTATCTTGCCACATATAAATTCGCTCGGCATAAATCCGTACCATATAATTTGCTAATTTTTATTTTTAATTTTTTTTGATTTGTATTATAAAAAAAACCATCACTAATGCATAATTTATACTAACACAAAATTTTCATTGCTAAATAATTTAAATCCACTCTCCACACTTTTAAATCTTATGGTGTATTCGGTATGAAGGAAAGTATTTATCATCAAAAATATTTTTCCCGCAAAACATTTCTAGGAAAATAAATTTTTCTTATTTATTTTTTTGTATTTGATATGCAAGTAAAAAAATATATCTAAGACAAAACTATAACGATGATGGAATTGAGAGTAGGTGATGGTGTTGTGGGTGGGGGAGGGGGAAGGACTGGAGGTTGGGGGTAGGCCAGGTGCGGTGGGGTGGGGGTGGGATGGATGATTGTGAGGATGGGAATGAGACAATGTCACTTGTTTTCCCTACTTTTATTAGGAAAGTCATTTTTCTTATTTTCAAGGAGCTTGTTTTTCTAAAGAAATATTTTTAAAATTTTTGACCAACTAAGCACACTAGAATTGTGTATAGTTCGGTTCGGTTTGCTCTTAAAAGTTATCGATTTTACTTATTGGTCATCAGTTTGTAGACATGCTAAACTCTTAAAGGACTGTTAAAATACCAGTTATTGGTTAATCGGTTATTGATAGTTATCGGTTCAATTGTCAGGTCTACCTTAAAATTTCACACGAAAAATCTCATAAGTCATAAGTATGTTTAATTAGAAAATAAATGGGTAAAAAGAGAAAGAGCATATAGAACTAACCCAACTAAAACAATCAACTTTAATTTAGATTTGAATAATATCCTCTTCACTTTCATCCACACCCGATTCATCTTCTTACTAGGATTTTGAAAGCTAAAATTATAATTTAATAAATTATTATCGGGTTATCGATTCACCTATTAAAAAATAATCAAATCGATAAGCGAACCAATAACCTGATAACTTAGGACAGTAAATCGAGAATCAAACCATTAAATCAACAACCTAATTATCAGTTCAGGTTATTGGTTTAGCCATTAATCTGCACACCCCTAGAGCACACCCTTAATGTCAAACCACAAGAGAAAAAAATAACAGTTTAGAGGGAAAAAACTAGAGAAAGAAATTTTTGGAAATGATAATCAAATGAAACACATTTTTAAAATAAGAGCTTTAATATATCAAGAACAAAATTATTTTTGGAAAAACGATTAATATTAGATTCGCAACTCCCCTCGTCCCGCATCAATTTTTTTTTAAAAATTGTTTTAACCCAGCTCGCACTCATATAACCTAAAATCCTCTTTACTCGCATAACATGAAACCCTCCTCGCTCTACACCCATCCCTCTCCATTTCCATCCCTATCTTCAATTCATCATTTGAATCATAAGAATATTTCTTGGCTAATAAAGAAATGCAAAAGGAAAAACAACAATTTGTTTATCTTAATGCAATTTATTTAACTTTTTTACTCTATACTTTGCCTTAATTTTTCCAAAAGAATAGAATAAAAAAATTTATAGACACAAATTAGTTATTTGAGGTTAAATACTTGTTATCGGTAGATATTGATTTTTTTTTATTCCAGCAAAATTTATTGAAGGAGCAAAATTTCTCAGATTGTGACAACCCAATGGCTGCGATTGACACCCACACTAACCACTCGGTGGGCGAACCAACAATTATCAATAACAATTCCGACATCAATTATTTAGGAAGAAATAACACTTAATAATAAAATGAAATGACATATTCGTAACGATAACAATCCTCTTAAAATAAAATTGAACAACAATATTTACCAAGATACGAAAGTCATTGCACCAAAAGTCTAAGTGTAAACTAAGAATGAGAAGTCTATGTAAACAAAAAAAATTAAAATGTTAGGAGGAGAGACATCTTCATCGGAAGAAGACTGCTCGCCATTTTGCTTGCTCACCTTTCAAGAGGAACCACTGCTGTTTATAGGTGAGGATGAGAGGAGCTCCCTGGATCAAATTCTGCATTCAGAATGAAGTGCAGGAGTAGGGTCAGTATGAAACACGATACTGATAGACATCATCAGCCGACATTACATAATAACATATAAGTATGACAACAACAATATAGAACCAGTGGCAAACATCATACGTACGTGCAGTAAATATTTCAAGTACACTAACTCTGCATAGGTGACTATCGACCTTCTCACTGGGTTGAGCCTTTCACTGCAGTGGTCACTTGACCGCTACAGCGATCTCACCGCAACAGAATAAGTTCCGCTGCAGCGGTACTGCTCGAGGCAGTAGCTCGACTTAGCTGCACCTGCATCATTTCACCAGTCTTCAGCAGTTCACATATTTAGATACTCAATCATATGACACATAATCTTTTAACATCAACTCATAACTACTCATAACACATGCGAGTTAAGCAATTTATTACAAGAGAGAACAACTCAATATCACTGACCATTTATCATATCATGCTTTAAACCTTTTCCATTTCCCTCATTTAGATCACGAGTATAAGACCACAAAATCAAGTCTACCACTTAATACATACTCATTCCAAATCGTCAACAAGTTACACACACATTATAAAATAGAACAAATGGTGACATGTCGGGCACACGCCTCCGGCATATCACCATAAACACTTCATCGTCAATATCAGTGTACATACATGCTAGAGGGTCTTATTTCTGCCCTTCCAGTCATGACCTACATGGGACTCTAGAAATCTGTGTACTGTACCAGCAAGGTACCCGCTCCCACAATATCCTTTTTCGGATGTTCCCTTCGGACACGAGTCATTTAACTAATATCGCTTGCCCGGATGTTCTCCTTGGACACGAGCCTCTCATCTTAGGATAATATTATTGTCCTAACCATTCTCAATCAACTGAATACAACAATGTGCATCATTTAAACACACATAAGTTTACAATCTACTCCTTCACTTGCATAATTACAGACTAGCAAACATCTCAATAACAACGTAAAATAACTTTACTTAACAACTCAACACAGTTTCATAACAGGTCAAAGACCACATCATATCCACATTCCTTCAACAGTTTATTCAATAGGAAAATCTCATAACAAGTAATGCCCACAGACCAATCACATATCATTATTGCACAAAACATACATGCCATTATATAGAGTCTAATCCCTCTAAACCATAACCTACCTCAATTTTTGTGTACAAAAAGTCAGCTACCCTATAGGAGCCTTGCCCTTTCTCAATGCCTCGAAATGTTCAAAATCTACAACAATAATATAGAGTAATTTCATTGTTTACTCTTCGAATAATGTTCTTAGAAGTTCAAACCCCAATTCCACCTAGTTCTGGCCTCAATTCCCGCATAACCCATGTTCTCTAGCAAATAAACCTTGGGGAATGATCATTACCCCTAAAACTTCTAATCACATCACCTCTTTAACTCCCGATGATTCAGCCCTACTCTATCAACATAGGATTTCTCAACTTAGAATTTCACCATTAAAGATTCTATATCAATCCTGAAGTCAACATAATCAACCATGGAGGTAGGGATTCAAGAAACTTACATTGGGAGAGGAAATTCACTATTCTGGGGGAGAAATTTGCCTTCTAACCTTTCTCTTCGTGCTTTTGCAAATAATGGGGTATAACAATAAATCCCACTTGAACCCACTTTCTGATTCCCATTATCCATTGCAGTGGTCACATTTCCACTGCTGCGGACCCGCTACAACGGTTAGGAGACCATTACAGTGAATTCAGTAGTTAATCCTCAGTTAGTTACGGCAGAACTCCGACCATTACCATGGTATTGTTGTAGCAGAAACTATACCACTCCATTCCCCTCATAACAGCATACAGGTCATTACATCAAATACCAATTAAAATACCATTCATCCCCAAACAATCTTCATAAAAGCAAGGAAGAGAAACATACCAGATTCCACAAATAATTGAGATATTTGATCCGCATATCAGCTTCAGTCTCCCAAGTGGCCTCTTCTATGGGATGATTCTTCCACTGGACCTTTACCGTTGCAATATCTTTTGACCTCAGCTTCCAAACCTCTCTATCCAAAATCGCCACCGGCTCCTCCTTATAGGACAAATTCTCATCTAGCAGAACGGAGTCCCATTTGATAATGTAAGTCCTATCCCATGATACTTCTTCAACATTGAAGCATGGGACGTTGGATGTACCCCATACAACCCTAGCGGCAAAGCCAGCTCATAAGCTACTTCTCCTACACGTTGGAGTATTTCAAATGATCTAATGTTCCTCGGGCTAAGCTTGTCCCGCTTTCCAAACCTCATCACCCCCTTCATGGGGGATACCTTGAGCAGAACTTGTTCTCCCCCCATAAACTCCATATCTCTCACCTTCTTGTTTGCATACTATCTTTTCTTACTTTGAACGACCACTAGACGCTCTTGGATTACTCGAACTTTTTCTAAAGATTCTTTCAACAAGTCGGTTCCCCAGGGCCTCACCTCAAATGCATCAAACCATCCAATTAGAGACCTGCATTTCCTCCCATACTGAGCTTCAAATGGTTCCATGCCGATGCTCGAGAGGTAGCTATTGTTGTAGGCGAACTCTGCTAAGGGTAGAAACTTATCCCAATGGCCCCATAAATCTATAACACAGGCCTAGAGCATGTCCTATAATGCCTGGATAGTCCTTTCTAACTGTCCATCTTTCTAAGGGTGGAAAGCTATGCTTAAGTCCAACCTGGTACTTGACTCTACCTGGCAAGGTCCTCCAGAAATAAGAGGTGAACTGGGTAAGCCTGTTAGACAAAATCGACACCAGCACCCGTGCAACCAAATCACTTCCTTCATATACAGATTGGCCAACTTCTTAGGATTGTAAGTCACTTGGATAGGTAAGAAGTAAGCAGACTTGGTCAATCTATCCACGATGATCCAAGTGAGTCAAACTTCCCCAATGTCTTTGGAAGACCAACTATGAAGTCCATCTCTATTCTCTCCCATTTCCACCTAGGGATAGACATCCTATAAAGTACTACCCTAGGCTTCTAGTGCTCATATTTTACCTATTGACAATTCAAACATTGGGTGACGTAGTCAACAATATCTCTCTTCATCCTGCCCTACCATAGTATCGCTTCAGGTCATGGTACATTTTGGTGACTCCAGGGTGAATGGAGTACCTCGAGTTGTGAGCTTCTGCTAGAAGAGTCTTAATTAGTTCAATGACTCGGGGAACACACAGCGCCCCTTTATTCTCAGGTCCCCTTCGCCTTATAGCACTGATTCCTTTGCTTCTCCCCCCAAGACCCTATCTCGGATTTTACCCAACTTCTCATCCTCAAACTGTCTTGCCTTTATTTCTTTCAACAAAGATGACTTAGCCTCCATGCTAGCTAGTATCCCACCTATTTCTGTCAAAGATAGCCTTACCAAACTGTTTGCCAGTGTCTGAACATCTCTAGCCATTGGTCGCCGAGTAGCTTCAGACAAGCTAAACTGCCCATACTTGCTGTCTTTCGACTCAATGCATTTGCCGCCACATTAGTCTTCCCTGGGTGGTACAAGATGGTGATGTCATAGTCCTTGAGTAGTTCCATCCACCTCCTCTGCCTCAAATTAAGATCCTTCTGTGAAAACACATATTGTAGGCTGCGATGGTCTGTGAATACCTCACAACGAGCCCTGTACAAGTAGTGCCTCCAAATTTTCAGAGCAAATACCACCGCTGCTAGCTCCAGGTCATGCGTTGGGTAATTCTTCTTGTGCACCTTCAACTGCCTTGAAGCGTAAGAAATGACCTGCCCTTCCTGCATTAACACAACACCTAACCTAGACCGTGAGGCATCACAATAAATAACAAAATCTTTTACCTTCTATCGGTAATTCCAAAATAGGTGTTGTGATTAGCAAGATCTTGAGCTTTTGAAAACTTTATTCACACTCAGACCAGTGTAAAGGTACATCCTTCTAGGTCAACTTCGTGAGCACCGAAGCAATAGATGCAAAACCCTTCACGAACTGACGGTAGTAACTGGCCGATCCTATGAAACTTTGAATCTCAATCGCAGTAGTAGGCCTAGCCCAGTTTCTGACCGCCTCCACCTCTGTGGATCCACTTTGATTCCTTTCTTGGAGACCACATGTCCTAGAAAAGACACTGACTCCAACCAAAACTCACACTTAGAGAATTTGACATACAACTGTTTCTCCTTCAGCAACCCTAACACTATTCTCAGATGATTCTCATGCTCCTGCTTGGTCTTAGAATACACCAAGATATCATAAATAGAAATAATCATAAAGGAGTCTAATTAGGGTTTGAAGACTCCATTCATCAAGCACATGTACGCAGCTGGGTCATTAGTGAGTCTGAACGACATGACCAGAAACTTGTAACGCCCATACGTAGTCCGAAAGGCTGTTTTGGGAATGTCTTCAACCCGAATTTTTAGCTGGTGATAACCTGACCTTAAGTCAATCATTGGAAACACAATTGCTCCATATAAATGATCAAACAAATCATCTAGTCGAGGAAGAGGATACTTGTTTCGAATAGTTACCTTGTTCAATTGACTGTAATTATTGCACATCCATATGCTACCATCCTTTTTTTTCACAAACAAATCTTGAGCACCTCACGGTCTAATATACCCCTTACTAAGTAGCTCTTGCAACTGTTCCTTGAGTTATCTCAACTCAGCTGGTGCCATTCAATACGACAAAATAGAAATGGGCCAGTTCGCTGGCTCAAAGTCTATGAAAAAATTAATATCACGGTCCGACGGCAAGCCGATGTAATACCCCAAAAGTGCCTAGGAGTAGACCCGGGAGCTAAAAGTTGAAAATTGCTGAAATAGGGAAAATTTCACAGAATGGACCATGGAAAGACTCGTGGTATCAAACCACAGGTTGTTATCTGATGTCGTTGGTTAGGGAAGGCTGGGTGGCAGTGGAGACAACGGATGACACCCAACAACGAGCCGTTGTCAGCTGGCGTTGGAAGAGGTTGGGTTTAACAGGTGGCATACAACGGGCCTTCAAACGACTCGTTGTGAGATGTAACGACATGTTGTCACTGATCTTTGTTGGGTTGAAAGAATTTCCAGTGTAGATGACGGATTGAGACCACAACTCATTGGAATAACCACGAGTCATGGTGAGGCCCATGGTAAGCAGGTCTAGATTTTGTGATGAGCAAACAAGGGACGATGTAACAGATTGTTGTTTTAGAGGACGAGTCATCCTGTCCATCCGTTGGTCAGTTCTGGCAGTAAGCTTCAGCAATGCAAACCATGAGCAACAAAACGGGTCATCGTTAGCTCTAACGACCCATTGGTTCTGTCTGTGAGTTCTATCTGACCAATTTTTAGGGTAAATTCATTAAGGACATTTTCGATATTTCCATGCTATGAGATCTAAACTACGTCATTTTAGCTTATGAAAGGTGGATTTTTTCATGCATACAAGAACATAGAGAGGTAATCTAAGGTGATTCAAGGCTCTTCTCTTAAATTCTTCTAATTTTCTTCTTGGGCAATCAAGGGAATTTAAGAATCAGTTATTCTCAGGTATGTAAGGCTATAAATGGGTGTTTCCTTCCTCAACCATGCGTATTCTCTATGATTTTATGAAAATTCTATCAAAAGCTTATGAAGTTTTGAAGTAGATTTATATAAAAGTCTAATGATTTGATAATGAGTTTTGTGATTTTAGATTCTCATCATAATCTATGGCTTTTAATTAGTTTTTATTATTTAAATCATTTATAATTTTATCAATTTTGATTTCTATGAAATTAAGCCTAATTATACATGACCCATGATGAATCGACTTATGATCTTCACTTCAATTGTGGATATTTACGAGCCCAGCATGATTTATGATTTAAATTATGGATTTAATCAATTACCCATCATGATTTCATGAATTTCAAGCTATGATCTACAAGTATGTATGAACCTTATGACTTATGAATTATATTTTGACCCACTCACGGGCCTCATTTCATGGCTAGTTCACGTATGTACAAGTATGTTTATATTTATCATGATTTAACTAGACCATGAATTTATGAATGTTATACTATGAGCACTATATATATTTTGGGAGTAGTATCGAACACCGAGTAGGTTCTGGGCCTAGGTTCTGCCCCGGATCTCATAAACTACGTGCCATCATAGGTATGTTGGGAGCTCCTATGTGACTGTCCCTGGCCCAAATGGCCCTTTTCATGGTGATATCACACTTTCATGGTTTTACCCTTGGCAAGGTGCGGACACCCTCCCGTCTAGGGTTACAAGTCGGGCTTCATGTGTGCTCATATGGGGTATGTCGGTTAAGAGAATCTCCCACTGTTCCTCATGATTTATCCATGTTTATGATTATGTATATTGGCTCAAGTCATGTTCAATAAAGCTTTTCTCTTATGATTATGAGTATGTTTGCATTATGAATGTTTGAAAACCTTGAGCCTTATGTTATGTTATGATGTCCATGATATGAGCAAGATGTCCTACTCTTATGATCATTTATGAGTTTTATATATTTTAAAGGTCCCTTTTACTTACCTTTCATACTCAGTACATTCCACGTACTTGTTATACCCCGTAACGTTCCTGACACCTAGATGGCCTATTCGCACGTTGGTTATGCATATTTGAAAGCCATACGTGCTAAAGAAAGGCGTGGGAAAAGATCTGACGAAGTAACCTGTCGAACCATCGTGGAAGGAGCCGGGGCAGAGCCCCTCCGTGATGGCAACGTGTCACGGAGATGGGGCCTCCGCGTTGGCTTCGTGACACGTTGGGCCTGTCCAGGCCCAAGTATATAAAGCCCCACTTCGGTTTTAATCTCACTTTTCCACCAAATAATTTCCAGAACTCGTGAGGTACCAGAGAGAAACGAAGAGGGTTGGTATTATAATCGTCGATTACGCTGCCAAACATAGTCTAAACTTAAATTAACTCCAGATACCGAGGTATTTAGCAGCAGGGAGCATTCCTACGGATTTTATTTCGCGAAATACAGCCGACGAATCGTCGAGCGACCGGACTAAGGTAAGTAGAATTGCTCCAAACTAGTGTTTATGTGTTCCTAGCTGTGAAGTGAATACTTCTCCCTTCTGGACTTCTGGAAGATAGCAAGTTTTCAACCGTCTTTCGATAAGCCTAAGTTTAGGCTATAATTATATCGAAAGTGATGTCGTCCTTCAGAATAAAGTTGTATTTAGTATTGATTGATATATATATGAATGCAGCTGGGAGAAATAGCTGGAATACTGACCAAGCTACGCCAGTTAGTCGGGAAATCAGTAGCGAAGGTATGTAAAGCTAGTTTCCTCGGCAAGTTAGTAGTCTCGGTATAGTAGAGTGGTTTAAAGGCCAGTAGAATATTCAGAAGTCGTGTGTTATGTTTAGTATGAATATTAGTACGACATTGGAAGCATCATGTTATGAATAGAGTGAAACCTGCTAGCATGATATAGATTTTAATACAAAGTGTTAGGAACTGTACAACATGCCAGTATGTGATTTAGTAAAGTATGTTAGGATATTATCGTATTCAGTTGAAACTTAGTAAAACAATATAAGTATCTGTAAGGTATCTCAGAAGTAGAATGATAGATCAAAATGAAGTTTAGAAAGCATGTTAGAAATAATAACTCATGTTACTATAGAAACTCAGTTATACAGTATGATTTCCAGCAGAAAAACTATATCTTATTCAACATTAGACTCAGCACAGTGTGACAAAAGATTATATATATATAAATACCATCATCAGGCTCAGCATATATTAAATACATACATATCACTATCACTAGTTTAACATACAGTATGTACAGATACATTATTATCACTAGCTTCAGCATGTGGTATATGCAGATAGTATTACTAGTTGAGACCACTGTATTGTCTTGGGGTTGGATTACCTAGCATCCACGACCACCCCAGGGTTAATAGTTGTATCGACTCATCCGTCAGAGGGCGAGGATACGTCGCTCTACAGAGTGGCATGCCGTCCCACAGGGGACGAAGATGGGATGCCAATTTCTCCATATTGTGCCTTGGTCGGCCCTTATACACCCCCGTCGAGCGGGTACGCCCGAGGTGTTGACTCAGGAGTCCTTCGGACTCAAGTACAGTTATAGTCAGGGGCTCAGCGAGCCCAAGTGCATACCTAGGGGATCGACATGATGCTTATAGTTATTATAGGAGATGGGACGACCAGGGTAGGGGTATAGATTGCGTGTTGATTGTACCTCCCGGCTTATGGGGGCAGGGTCAGGTTTGTGTGTGCCATGCTATGTTATATTTTGTTATGCCATGTTACACTAGATACGAGTAGATCGACAATAGAGCGATACATTTCCAGGTATGACTCCTACTCCTTCCAACATAGTTGAGAGTAGGCATAGCTTTACATTTTCAGTTAGTTAGTCTATTCCTTCCTATTTCAGTTCCATTAGTTGTATTGTTGTTTTCAGATATTTCTTTCAGTTGTTGTTTTACATACTTAGTACCAGCGGTACTGACGCCCGTTTGGGGCGCTGCATTACTTGCCTGCAGGTACTCATAGACGAGGGGCCGATACCTCGTGATTCCAGTCAGCTCACAGGGTCATCAGCTCCAGTCATCTGGAGCTAGATAGCTAGAGGTTTATCCCTTTTATTTTGTTGTACAACATGGGTAGGCCGGGCCCCTGTCCCGACCATCTTATCAGTATTCCTAGAGGCTTGCAGTCTATATATATTTCCCTGTGGTCAGTTGAGCCGGTCGTGGGAGGCCGTGCAGTTTGTTATAGCTGTTTAGCATTTCAGTTTATGTTGGCCGTGTGAGGCCTTATCCAGTCAGTAGTGGTGACATTGCCGGTCACGTAGTTATCCAGCATTTTATTATTGAGTTACAGATAACTAGACAACATGGTGGCTTTGTCGGCCCGCATAGGTTTCCCCCTTGTAAGTATGTTTCTGTTTAGCTGAAGTTTCATACAGGTGGCTATAGGCCTAGTCGGCTGGAGGCTGTAGTTACAGCCGTTATATAGCCTGTTGTTTCCCTGAATCTTGGTTAGAGCCAGCCAGGCACCAGATGTGCTTAGGCTCAACAGTCTAGCAGTTCAGGTCCTAGTAGGGCACCAGGTGCCAGTCATACCCCCCAAGGCGGGGTTTGACAGTACTGACCGCATACTTTCTATGTTGTATCGTTTCATGATACAGGACCCGGATCACAGACTCACCCTCCTCAGTAGCTCCTCAAAGTTCTCTATCAACTTATTTGGCGAGTCCTCATGTACTAAGGGCCATATGTTCAGACTCAATGCTTTTCTTTCAATTTCAGAATGTTTGGGTTAGTTGGGGAGTTGTCCCATCAACCCGTCTTTTAGACTACAAGTTGTATTCAACCGTCATATATGGATTATGTATTGTCCTTTCTTCGTATTTGTGACATGTTTACATTTTCTTATGTTAATTATCCTGCTTATGTGATTGAATTAGATGTACGCTCATGCCATGGGTTGACTTGGGGTCTCTCGGGGCTTCTTGTCCTGTGCCTACGATCCGGGTGGATGTTCGGGTTGTGACAAACTTGGTATCAGAGCCATAGGTTTTGAAGTGTCCTAGGGTGTCTGAAAGCCATGTTAGGTAGAGTCTTTTTCTTGGGTGTGAAGCGCGCCACACTTATGAAGAAGGGGCTACGAGAAGTTTAGAAAATGTTCCCTTCTTTCATGATCTATGTCGTGCCATGAAAGTCCTTTACTCCTTTAATTCATGCTACTCACGTTTGCAGAGTCATGCCTCCACGCCGAGTGAACACAAAAATAAATGGTAACGGTAATGATCATGAGGGTGCCAATGGCGAGGAGCATCAACCAGCCCCACCCGTTAACGAGGAGCACGCACCAGAGCCAGCTGCCCACGCTGAGTTTAGGGCAACGATTCCAGCGTAGATGACGGATCGAGACCACGAGTTGTGGTGAGGCCCATGGTAAGCAGGCCGAGATTTTTGTGATGAGAAAACAACGGACGATGTAATAGATCGTTGTTTTAGAGAACGAGCCGTCCCGTCTATCCGTTGGTTAGTTTCGGAAGTAAGATTCAGCAATGCAAACCAAGAGCGACAGAATGGGTCGTCGTTAGCTCTAATGACCCATTGGTTCAGTTCGTGAGTTCAATCCGGCCAGTTTTTAGGGTAAATTCATTAAGGGCATTTTTGACTTTCCCATGCTATGAGACCCTAAACTACGTCGTTTTAGCTTATGAAAGGTGGGTTTTTAGGGGGATAATTTATTTTAAGTCCCCATTCATGCATGCAAGAACATAGAGAGGTAATCTAAGGTGATTCAAGGCTCTTCTCTTCAATTCTTCCAATTTTCTTCTTGGGCAATTAAGGAAATTTAAGAACCAGTTATTCTCAGGTATGTAAGGCTATCAATAGGTGTTTCCTTCCTCACCCATGCCAATTCTCTACGATTTTATGAAAATTCTATCAAAAGCTTATGAGGTTTTGAAGAAGATTTACATAAAAGTCTAATGATTTGATAATGGGTTTTGTGATTTTAGATTCTCATCATAATCTATGGGTTTTAATCAGTTTTTGTTATATAAATCAATTATAATTTTATCAATTTTGATTTCTTTGAAATTAAGCCTAATTATGCATGACCCATGATGAATCGAGTTACGATCTTCACTTCAATTGTGGTTATTTACGAGCCTAACATGATTTATGATTTAAATTATGGATTTAATCAATTACCCATCACGATTTCATGAATTTCAAGCTAGGTGCATGATCTACAAGTATATATGAACCTTATGACTTATGAATTGTGTTTTGGCCAACTCACGGGCCTCGTTTCATGGCTAGTTCACGTATGTACAAGTATGTTTATAATTATCATGATTTAACTAGCCCATGAATCTATGAGTGTTATACTATGAGCACTATATATGTTTTGGGAGTAGTATCGAACACCGAGTAGGTTCGGGGCCTAGGTTCTACCCCGAACCTCATAAAGTATGTGTCATCTTAGGTATGTTGGGACCTCCTATGTGACTGTCCCTGGCCCAAATGGCCCTCTTCATGGTGATATCACACTTTCATTGTTCTACCCTTAGCAAGGTACGGACACCCTCTCGTCTAGGGTTACAAGTCGGGCTTCATGTGTGCTTATATGGGGTATGTCGATTAAGAGAATCTCCCAGTATTCCTCATGATTTATACATGTTTATGGTTATGTATATTGGCTCAAGTCATGTTCAATAAAGCTTTTCTCTTATGATTATGAGTATGTTTGCATTACGAATATTTTGAAAACCTTGAGCCTTATGTTATGTTATGATGTCCATGATATGAACATGATGTCCTACTTTTATGATCATTTATGAGTTTTATATGTTTTAAAGGTCCGTTTTACTTACCTTGCATACTCAGTACATTCCATGTACTGAGCACATACTTTCCATGCTGTATCATTTCATGATACAGGACCTGGCTCACAGGCTCACCCTCCTCAGTACCTCCTCAGAGTTCGCTATCAGCTTAGTTGGTGAGTCCTCATGTTCCGAGGGACATATGTTCAGACTCTACACTTTTCTTTTGGTTTCAGAATTGTTGGGTTAGTTGGAGTTGTCCCATCAACCCGTCTTTCATGATTAGAGGCTTTTCAGACTACAAGTTGTATTCAGCTATGATGTGTGAATTATGTATTGTCCTTTCTCTATATTTATGACATGTTTATGTTTTCTTATGTTAAGTCTTCCAATTATGTGATTGAATTAGATGTACTCTCATGCCATGGGTTGACTTGGTGTCTCTCGGGGGTTCCTTGTCCCGTGTCTATGATCCGCGTGTATGTTCTGGTCGTGACAACTGAGCAGTTTTGTAGGGAACACCTCTAAAAGCTGACAAACTACTGGGATCAACTCTATGGAAGGACCCTCAAAAATAGTAGCCCGAATATGCGCTAGATACGCTGAACAACTCCGCTCTATCAACTTACGAGCACGAATATAGGAAATGAGTTTCTTAGGAGCAGGGCTACAGTTTCCCTTCCACTCTAACCTAGGGAACCCTGGGCGTGATATAGTGACGGTCTTAGCATGGAAATCTAGAATGGCATGGTAAGGGGATAACCAACTCATTTCCAGAATCACATCAAAATCAATCATGTCCAAGATCACTGAGTCTACCAGAGTGTCAAACCCCATGAAATCAACAATACAACCCCGAACAACCCTATCCACCACCACAGAATCCCTAAAAGGAGTAGACATATGGATAGGAATATCAAGCACATCATAAAAAAGGTCTAATCCCAATGCAAAATAAGCAGATAGATTTGAAAATGTAGAATCCGGATCAAACAATGCAATAGCCATTTTTTCGGACACGAAGATAGTACCTGTAATAACAGCATATGAAGGCTCTGCCTCAGACCTACTAGGAAAAGCACAAAAGTGGGCCTGGTTACCTACCTGCGAACCGCCATGGTTGGGTTGTGCCACCCCTCTACCTGACTGGGTGCCACCCTACCCACCTGAGTACCTCCTCTACTCGGTTGAGAACCACCTCTAACGGCTGGCTGACTACCTTACTCGAGTTGTGGACATTCTCTACTAAATGTACTGCCTCCTCTTTTGGCAGGGGCCATAGCTCGAGGAGCTGGGTGTAGAATGATCTGTCCGCCCTAGATAAACTTGAGACACCATTGGCGAATGTGGCCATACTTCCTACACTCGTGGCATACCTTCTCTATCACTAGCCTCTGAGCCAGAAAAGTAGAAATAGGATGAGCTCCGAAGTCTGAGAAAACAAGCTAAGTATCCCCGGCTGTACTTGCTAGTCGGGGAGTGTTTCCTGACGGCCATCCGACTGACACCTTCATAGCCGACTAAATTGGACTCCCCGAGAAACCTTGTGGTACTAGAGTCCTAGAAACAGGGCCCCTGTAGGAACCCATCCTATGAGCCTTCTTCTCGGCATTCTTTTTACACCCTTCCTATTTCACCCCTTCTATGTTCTTTATATATTATACCACCTTCTGAAAGGTCTTACCTGAGGAGACCATCTGCAGAGCTGATAACTAGAGACCTAAATTTAGGCCCTTAACAAATCTCCTGACCCTTTCTTCCTCTGTGGGCAGTAGGGGTAAAGTATACTTGGATAGTGAATGGAACCGGGCCTAGTAGGCTACAACAGAAAAGCTTCCCTTCTTGATGGTGGTGAACTCATTCCATCTCCTATCTCTCAAGGTACAGGGTACATATTTCTCCGGAAATATGGAGTAAAACTGGGTCTAAGTCAATGGCGGTGTCCCTGCTGGTTTGCACTCCACGAAAGCCCTCCACTAGAGCTTTGCATCACCCATCAGTTGGAAGGTGACAAACTCTACACCGTACTTCTTCACTGCCCCCATCTTATGGAGCCTCTCGTGACAATCTATGATAAATTCATAGGCGTCCTCCACCTCAGTACCATAGAATGTGGGAGGATTCATCTTGGTGAACCTCTAGAACAAATCATGCTCCTCCCCTGTCATCACAAGCCCAACCACCGGCCTGGGGAACATGACTACCTCAGACATGTCATCAATGTGAGGAGCCACCACAGCCGCATGCTATATCCCTGATTTTTGCCTTGCAGGAATTGTTGGCACTGCCCCATTACCTACAAGGACATTCAGGAGTTTGAGAACCTGAGGTAGAACCTCGGAGGATGCTGGAGCGGCAGGAACCTCTCCCTGTCTCAGTACTTCCACCTCTATCGCCACCCTTTCTTGTACTGCAGGCAGTTTTGGAGATGTTGACCTCTCTCTGACTGGAGCAGGAGCGCAAGCCACTCCTCTGGCTATGGCAAGCCTTTGCTTTCATCCTCGACCCCTTTCTCTGTCGTAGACTGCTGCTGCTGCTACTAGCTCGGGTGCTGCTTTTATGACTTCATTAGCACGTGTTCTCACCATCCGTGAGAGAAAGAAATAAGAGGTGTTAGATACTAATTTGGATCACCAGATACCAATTGAAATTAAGTAATCGCATGAAGGGAACAAAGAAAGGAGTTTTCCTAAATCTTGTATCCTCTTGAAGATAAGTTATTGACGTCTCCACATCGATCTGCGAGACTCTACTAGACCCATCTTAGTGCAATGAGATCGATGAACCTAGGGCTCTAATACTAATTTTTTCATGACCTGATCATTGTGATTGACATCCACACCAACCCCCCTCCCCCCCGTGGGCTGTC
The DNA here is from genome assembly GCA_035772735.1 of Datura wrightii. Taxonomy (NCBI): domain Eukaryota; kingdom Viridiplantae; phylum Streptophyta; class Magnoliopsida; order Solanales; family Solanaceae; genus Datura; species Datura wrightii. The sequence goes on from JASDFA010000019.1 coordinate 39,520,722, forward strand.
ATGCCCCACCTTGGGGGGCATGACTGGAACCTAATACCACACTGGGATCTAGACTAACTTGATTGGCCTGGTGCACTTCTGGTGCACGCCTATAACTTAATTCAAGAAATCGATTAGATATATCTCGGCTGTAAATACATCCTCTGGCTGACAAGGCCACCAATAAAAGAAGATAGCTAACCAACAACAACATAAATAATAGGGATCCTATGCGGGCTGACAAGACCACCATGCTATCTAGTTATAACATAACGAAAATAGGCAGCTATACTGGGCCCCACACGGCCAGCACGTAAAACAAGACATACATGGGCCCCACACGGCTAACAACAACCAATTGACTGAAAACTGTAGTCTGCAAACCTCTAAGAATAAAAATATTGGTTGGGATAGGGCCCCGGCCTACCCAGATGCTATCCAAATAAAAGAATGGTAACTTCTACAACCTGGAAACTCCGGATGAAATGAGCTGGCCAATCTGCTAACTTTGAATAACTGCTAACGGAGGTCTTGAACCCTATCTGTCTAAATATGTAGGCAAGTATGCAACGCCGCATAGTTGGGCATCAGTACAATATGTACTGAATATGGAAGGCAGTAATAGAAACTAATTAAAACTGATAAAGGACTGAAGGTAAACAATAGTAAGGGCCAGAAGTTAACCTGTAAGCTTTCTTATCCATATCCTGCATTTAATAAAACACTACATGTATATGAGCTGAAACTGTACAACTATCTATTCATAAACTATAACTGGCAGAAAAATGTACAAACAAGAACCTAACCTACTCCCCATAAGCCTGGAAGGTACAAACAGCACAGAATAACCTATCTGGGCACCCATAAGCCTCGGCAAGTACAAACAATGTATACTTATGCTATCTGGCTTGTCTCGACCATTATTTGTATTCTTAGAGGCTTGCAGAATACAGTATCCAGTTAGTTAGTTGTTGTTGGCTGTGTGGGGCCCATTTATGTCTTATTTTAGGTGTTGGCTGAGTGGGGCCTAGTATAGCTGCTATTTTCCTTTCTTTTATAACTAGACAGCATGGTGGTCTTGTCGATCCGCATAGGATCCCTATTGATATATGTTGGCTGGGTTAGCTGTTTTCTTTTATAGGTGTTTCCTGGCCTTGTCGACCCGAGGTTGTGTTTACAACTGAGATATAGCAGTTTGTTTTCTTGAGTTTAAGTCATTGGTAGGCACCTGAGGTGTATGTGCCCAGCCAGGTCAACCCAGATTCCAGTACGATATTAGGTGCCAGTCGTGCCTCCCAAGGTGGGGGGCGTGACAAACTTGGTATCAGAGAAGGTCTTATCCTACGGAGTCTGCAAGCCGTGTCTAGTAGAGTCTTGTCTATGGGTGTGTTGTGCACCACATTCCATAGGCAAGAGGATACTAGGCATGATAGTGTGGTTACCCTTTCTTCTTCTCAGATCGTGCCATAGAGCCGAGTTGTATAGGGTTGAGTCCCTAAGCTTTCCTTGCTATGTCTGTCTAGAGCGACATATGATATAAGACAGACTCCAGCCAGCCTCCAGATAACTACAGCGGTAAGGGGAAGTACCAGTGAGATGCCACGGTTGGGGGACAGTCAGCCTAACGGCGGAAGTAGATGTCTTTTACATTTCCTCATCATTCTCCTGGGGCACTAGGAACCTTAAAAGGTGATAGATATGCCAGCATTGTCCCCAGTTCTTTCTGCAACCTCATATTGGGAGGTCAGGAAGTATCGTATATATATATGAGTTGGCTCCCTTAGTAGACATTAAGAATTAGGCAAGGGCAACAGTTAATGTTGAATTACCTGAAATACATGAAGAATCTTGCGAGTACAATAGAAAGTGCAAGTATCAATGCCATATTATCCAGAATAAATAGTAAATGAGGGCTAGAATTGCTGCCTCTGAGAAGGATTAGAGAATGGTTGATACCCTTAGTGTTTACAAAGTTATCTGGACCGTTACAGTAATAAATCAAGAGGGAGAATAAGGTTGCCAGAAGCACTTAGGTGCGTGTGGAGAGTCCATAAGCGATAAGCCCTCAGTAATAGTAAAGTTCAGGTCAAAAATAGGTTGATTCTAGCGCTGTGTGCTAATGACGGTAGGGCATACCTGCAAGATGATGGTTATGTCCCTAGTTTGTTATGCCAAAAGGGCAGAGAGATCATATGAACAAAATGGGCCCGATTGTGGGTCAGAAGGATACAGGTCGGTAGACTTGGTTAGTAGTATCTTTGACAGTATAAGGCAGAGCGCACGAACCTCAAATCTCAGTCTAAGGAAGCAAGGGAAAAGGCATGAGTATCTAACTTTGGAGGAAGACAGAATCACCTCTAGGAGGTAGCGGGCTAGTAGAGCTTGGAGTTGCCACATAATGTCGAGAAATAAGCATTAGGGTGACATTTAAAGGATAATGGGGGTTGTAACCTAGAATACTGCAATGTTATCACTAGTTGTGGAAACAAAGGAGTGACGACACGGAATATCTGGCCTAGTGCAGCCATAAATAAGATCCAGCAGAAGGAAATATCGGCCTTGAGGTAGTAGGGGACAGAATCCTGAGACCCCCAGGTTGACTTTATGTTCTAAATGTGGTAGGGCTTCATTAGTAGGTTGTAGTAAGGCATACCATGTCCATTATCCCCCACCCGAGTTTGACAGAAACACGCTAAGTTATAAAAGATATTTACTGATGGCATCGGAAAAAGAAAGATACTATTGAGTTGTGGCACATGGCTCTAATGACCAGCCAGAGGAGACTGGACAGCAGGAACTGAGCAGGCCAATTCAAGAGATGGTTGTGCCTGCAAGGAAGTGGAGAGTAATCGACATGAATACAATTACAAGGTTATCTTGTACCAGGTGTAAATTGACCACATTTGAGTTGGTATAGGAAGACTAATGAGATCAACTCATGTCTCACCGGATGAAATTATGTTTTAGCCAAAGCTTGCGCCAGGTTAAATATTTAAGAAGTAGTCTGGTTATGTGGAGCCCCAGTGTCTAATAAACTCTGATAGAGAGGCACAACTTCCAACTAAGTTTTGGGAAGCTATTAGAATAGATTGGAGCGCACGCTAATGTAAGTATGGATTCTCGTCTCTAAGAAAATAACCAAGCAGAGCACACGAGTCTGATGCCCGGAGACCTGTTATGGGTAGAAAAGTAGGTCCCCTATATAATGACCTGAAGCAGGTAAATTAAGGGTAGTTGGACCGGGGCATACTACATCAGTCAGATGAGGAAAGTTAAAACTTACCAAAAGATTAAGTACCGACAACCTAGGGTCATCGGAAGTCTTACTCCAATGTATGACGTAGATAGTTAAGGATTGAAGCAGCGACTGGGTATTCCAAAAAACTTCTCCAATGCAGGGCGTTACAAGATTTGATAAGAAGGGCAAGCCCAACACAAGATTCATTAAGCCTTACCAGATTTTGCAAAAGTTAGCCAACTGGCCTATGAGATAGAGTTACCTTCACGGCTAGGATCTGTTCATCAACACTACGCAAGCACGTGGAAGACCTTGTCTCTGATTAATCCAATTAGAGATATCTAAAGTACAAAAACACTACTCCATGGGGAGAATCCAATTGTTATAGGGGCCATCTTGAGAACCAGAGTTTAACTCATTAGAGTATCATGGGGTATAGAAATATAGAAGAAATGGATTGAAAAAAAACCACGAATGATGCAAAGTTTAGATAGTTTCAGTTATCCTAGGCTCCACGATGGTAGTATATAGATCTAGATGATTTACGTTATGGAAACATAGTTTCAGATGTTATATAGTTGACTCTGTTGTTATTATTATCAGTTGATTATGTTATATGTGATAGAGCTATGTTTCAGTTGTAAATAGCATTTTGTGAGACACCTGTGTTGGACTTTTCTATGTTTCAGGTTCTCTGGATAGTCCACACTACAGAGGAGACTCTGCTGGAATTTCCTTGCATTAGTTAAAAGAGCTGAGTCTTTTAAGCTTAAAAATTACATTCGAGGACGAATATTCCTAAGGGGGGAGGATGTTACATCCTGTAAGTTCCTATCGTTTAACCGATGCGTTCGTATGAATGTTGGGTGAGTACGATGCTTGCGAAAAACGGCCTAGGGGATGAGTATACGAATGTGGCATCAAGCGAACAGGAGGCCGAGGCTAGGGGCCAGGCGCCTTGGGTGCTGTGCCATGCTAGCCATTTTGGCGCTATGGTCGGCGTGTGGCACGCCCTTGTGTAGTGCTATGGACGAGGCACGACATACCCTTGTGCGGTGCTATGGCTGGCGTGCAACACACCCTGGATTGGCGCGATGGGTGGTGCGCTGTGCCCGCCTACCCACTGCCTCAATAACTATATAAAGCCCCCTTGATGATTCAAATCAATTACAAAATAGCACCTTCGGCTAGAATAGAGAGAAAATGCGAGTTTCATCCGATTTTCATTACATCGTCAAACTCCATCCAAATGCAAATTAACTTTAGGTAACAAGTCCTAAGCCTCCGGGAAGCATTTTGATGGAGTTATTTCTCAAAAATTCGCTCGGCAAACCGGAGCCCCGGAAAAGGGGATTTTTTTATTACTTGAACTAGTACCGATTATGAGGGATAAACATATATGGATTAGGAGTAAAGGTTGTCGGAATTGTTCCAAATTGGATTCTAAACAACGACGGGCATTAGGTAAGCATTTCTCCCTTCTGAACTCTCAGGAACTCATAGATTTTTTTTCGAGTTATTCGAATTGAGTTATAGTTGATATTATTATCGAAAGTTATCGATATGTATCGAGTTTAGTATTGAAATAGTTTTATTCTCTCAGTATAAAGGTTAAAGTTGGAAAGAACTTCCGTTTGTAAGTTAAACGTCGCCAGTTAAATCAGAAATCAACATTCATGGTATGTTAAGTCTTATTCCTTCGGCAAGTTATTCTGGTCGTATAGTGATATGACCTATGTTTTAAACGTAAATAATTATTTTGTATGTTGTAATTAGCTTCTGCTAGTATATAAGGATCAGGCATGTCGTGATTAGCTGCTATAAGTAGATTATGGTTACATATGTTGTCGTTAGCTACTAGAAAACGTATAAAGATTACATCATAGTATCCCTTGTCAGGAAAGGACATATTAAGTGTGACACATGCTAGAAGCATCATAGGAACTCCTCTGTTTTTCAGTTCATTGTGTTAGTAGAATTGGATGTTTCATTGTCAGGCCTAGACCTTAGAAGCTCGTGGATAGTTATTGGGCCTAAGTTAGTAAGTTGAACAACATAGACGTAGCTAGGCGATGTAACTAGTTTGGCACCTGTATTGTCAGTGAAGCACGCCCAGAGGCCATTGGCGTACCCTCACGCCCTAGGGCCAGAAATTTAGATAGGATGGCCATATGTTAGAGTTAGCGGCACAAGGGTTGTCTTGTGAACTAAGTGATAGCCTGCCATCTAGTTAGCTACTATCAGTGACTGTCAGTTCCAGTTGCCTTAGTATTCGTCATACAGGTTGCTCAGGAAGCCATCCTAGTCGTCTAGGTCAGATAGACCAGGGGTACCCTAATGAAGGGGACCTTATTAGTAGTTAGAGGCCGGGCCAACGCCCTAGTCTGCTCCTATAAGATACTCAGGTACAGTTTGCCGTGAGTGGCTAAGTTCATGTAAAATTACCTACAAGGTTAGGAATCATACAGAAGAGTCATATAAGATCTGTACAGACCAAGTTAAGCTCTAAAGGACTAGAACCATGTTAGCACAATACTACCCTCAGGCTAATCAGTAGGCTACCTATGGAGAATTAGGGGTCGACCGCTCAAAAGCATGTTTATTCAGTAGTAGCCCTACAGTCATTCTAAGCAGCAAAACTAAGTAATTGGTCGTCTGCGACCCTACAGTTGCCTTTGAGTTATAGTTGTTTGAGCAGGACACTTAGAGTAGTGTTAGGCCACTCTAGACCTTGCCTTGTCCGGTCTAGACCATTAGAGATTATGATCACTATCAAGATCCTCTGATCAGATACAGGTTCACGGGGTGTGCCTGCTAGCAGATATATAGATTATTCTAGGGGCGAGTAGCGGTCGTGTTAGACCTAGAAGGTGAGATCCGCCTTTTGAGTGCCTAGATTGAGACTTCAGTATAGACATATCGGTTGGGATTTCCCTCACCTAGGAGCCTTTCGTGACCAACCAAGGGTTACTAGCTGCGTCGTCACCTACAGAGGCTATATGACATTGCTCCAAGGAGCGATATGCCATCCCAAGGGACGATACAGAGGCCCAAGGGACATATGATAGCCCATTCCATGGCTGGACTATTATTCTTATATTGTATCGGCATCACTAACCCTCATCGAGCATGGTGCCCAGGGTGCAGTTATCAGGAGTCTACCGAACTCAGACATAGCTACAGACTAGGAGCCAAGCGGGTTCAGTTGCAGACCTAGGGGATAGGTGGGTTGACTATAGCACCAGTGGAGTCATAGGAACCTTGTTAGGGGTATATATATTGAACTGTGCTCGCCAGGGCTTATGGGAGCCTCCAGCGAGTTATTTTGTGTTGATTGTACCTTCCAGACTTATGGGGGCCAGGTTAGGTTCTTGTTTGTATTCTTTTCTGCTAGCTATAGCTCATAAATATATGATTGTACAGTTGTAGCTCATATACGTGTAGTGTTTTACTAGATGCTGGTTATGAATAAGCAGAATTCCAGGTTAATTTCTGCCCTTTCTTTCTACTTACTTTCAGTCTTTAATAGCTTCTACTCAGCTTTTATTATTGCCTTACATATTCAGTACATATTGTACTGACGCCCAACTATGGGGCGTTGCATACTTGCCTGCAGGTTTAGACAGACAAAGTTTAGGATCCTCAATAGCAGCTGTTTAGAGTCAGCAGTTTGGCCAACTCCTTTCATTCAGAGTTGCCAGGTTGTAGAGACTACAATTTTCATTTATATAACATTTGGGTAGGGTGGGGCCCTATCCCGATAATTATTTGTATTCTTAGAGGCTTGAAGACTACAATATCTAGTTAGTTAGCTGTTGTTAGCCATGTGGGGCCCATGTATGTCTTATTTTAGGTGTTGGCCGTGTGGGGCCTAGTATAGCTGCTTATTTTCCTTTATGTTATAACTAGACAGCATGGTGGTCTTTCAGACTGCATAGAATCCCTATTGATGTATGTTGGCTGGGTTAGCTATTTTCTTTTACAGGTGCTACTTGTCCTTGTGGGCTCGAGGTTGTGTTTACAACCGAGGTATAGCAGTTTGTTTTCTTGAGTTTAAGTCATCGGTAGGCACCAGAGGTGTATGTTCCTAGCTAGGTCAGCCCAGATTCAAGTACGACATTAGGTGCCAGTCGTGCCTCCCAAGGTGGGGCATGACAAATGCTTACCTACTGCCTGTGGCCATTTTGAATTCAATTTGAAGCAATTTTGACAATCTTTACTTGGCAAGGTTCCGGTTTTTTGAGCAACTTTTTGAGAAATAACTCCGTAGAAATACTTCTCGTAGGCCTAGAACTCGTTATCTAAAGTTAATTTGCATTTGGACGAAGTTTGATGACGTAATTTGGAGAAAATTCAATGAAATTCCCGTGTTCTCTCTGTTTTTGCGAGGTTTTGTTTGAAATTCTTACCTATTGCCTATGGCCTCTTGCTCGCTCAATTCCGTACTCGTTCGTTCATTCCCTGAGCCTTTTTCCATATGCATCGCACTCTAAAACTCTCAACATACATACGCACACATCAGTTAAACAATAGGAACATAGGGGGTGTAACATGGGCTAACCAATGATTCCCAATAACTATTCCGACATTAATCGTTCAGGAAGAAATAACACTTAATAATATAATGAAAGGACATATACACAACGATAACAATCCTCTTAAAATAAAACTAAACAACAATAATTCTCAAGATTCGAAAGTCATTGCACCAAACGTCTAAGTGTAAACTAAGAATGAGAAGCCTATGAAAACAAAAAAAATTGAAATGTCAGGAGGAGATACATCTTCATCGGAAGAATGGGACTGCTCACCATTACACTCACTCACCATTCAAGAGGAACCGCTGCTTTTTATAGGTGAGGACGAGAGGAACTTCCTGGATCAAATTCTGCACTCGGAAAAGAGGTGCAGGATTAGGGCAAGTACAAAATAAGGTACTGGTAGGCATCATCGGCCGACCTTATATAATAATATATAAGTATAGCAACAACAATATAGAACCAGTCCCAAACATCATACATAAGTGCAGCAAACATTTCAAGTACACTAACTCTGCATAGGTGACAACTAGCCTGCTCACTGGATTGGGCCTTTCGCTGCAGCAGAATAAGTTCCACTGTAGTGGTACTGCTTGAGGCAGAATCTTGACTTAGCTGCACCTGCATCAGTTCACCAGTCTTAAGCAGTTCACACTTTAAGATACTCAATTAGATGACACACAAGCTTTTAACATCAAATATCGCTCGCCCGAATGCTCTCCTCGTACACGAGCCTCTCATCTTAGAATATTATTACTGTCCTAACCATTCTCAATCAACTGAATACAACAATCTGCATCATTTAAACACACGGGAGTTTACAATCTACTCCTTCACTTGTATAATTACAGACCAGCAAACATCTCGATAACAATGTAAAATAACTTTAATTAACAACTCAACACAGTTTCATAACAGTTCAAAGACCACATCATATCTACATTCCTTCAACAGTTTATTCAACAGGAAAATCTCATAATAAGTAATGTCCATGAACCAACCACATATTATCATTGCACAAAACATAAATGCCATTATATAGAAACTAATCCCTCTAAACCATAACCTACCTCAATTTTTGGATATGAAAAGTCAGCTACTCCACAGGAGACATGCCCTTTCTCAACACCTCGGAATTTTCAAAATCTATAATAACAATATAAAGTAATGTCATTATTTGCTCTTTGAATAAGGGTTTTATAAGTTCAAACACTTCCCTTCAAGGCACTTTCAAAAGTAAGACCCCAATTCCACCTAGTTCTAGGCCTCAATTCCCGCATAACCCATGTTCTCTAGCAAGTAAACCTTGGGGAATGATCATTACCCCTAAAACTTCTTATCCCCATCACCCCTTTAACTCTCGATCATCCAGACTTAGTCTATCAACCTAGGGTTTCTCAAATCCCAAAGTCAACACAATCCACCATGGAAGTAGGGAATCAAGAAATTTACCTTGGGAGAGGAATTCACTGTTTTGGGGGAGAAATTCACCTTCTAACCTTTCTCTTCGTGCTTTTGGAAAAATAGGGTATAACCCTATAAATCTCACCTAAACCCATTTATTGATTCCTGTCTTCCACTGTTGTAGTCAAATTTTCGTTGCTGCGAACCCGTTACAGCGGTTAAGAGACTGTTATAGTGAATTCGATGGTTAATCCCCGATCCACTGCGATGGGACTCCGACCATCACCATGGTCTCACTGTAATAGAAACTATACCGCTGTCCCTGAAACTAGTAGCTCCCAAAAAATCATCAGTTCTACACTTAGCTCATTTCACATCAATTTTCCTCAGACTTTTGCCTTTTTGGAGAGTCCTATGTCCGTTCCCCTCGTAATGACATACGAGTGTAATACCCCAAAAGTTACTAATACTATATGGGAGAATTGGAAATGAGTTCAGTAGAAAAACCTATATTTTTGCCTCAGAAAAACTCGTGGTACGAGTCGTGCTGAGAAGTAACGGACCGTGGGTGGAGTTGTGGTGGAATTCTAAAGTTGGATTCCCAGACCACGAGTCACACCATGAGTCATGGTGCGTTGGTATGACTCATGGTTAGGAGTCATGGTGAGACACTGGGACGCCAGGGTTGGAAAGGACGGATTGTGCTACGACTCATTGTGGGAAACAATGAGTCGCGATAAGTTTCATGGTTTGGATGTTTTATGTATGGATGGGATGTCACGAGTGGTGTTACGACCTGTGGTAGGAAACCATGAGTCATGGTTTGTAACCCATGGAAAAATTCAGAGAAAGTGAGAATTGAGTCTCAATGACAACAAGTGGTGTTATAGCCTATGATGACATGTAACGACTCATCATAGGTTTCTGTATGTGATCCTCAGGAACCAGTCCTACGACCAGTGGTGACAATGGGAGGTGATCACGAGTCTTCCTTTTATGGTACGACTCATGGTAAGAGTCATGACGATTGGCAATGCTTATTTTCTAGAAATTTCCATTAAGGGTATTTTCGTAAATCCTAAGCTCCTAAGTCCTAAAATACGTTGTTTTAAGCCTTGAATGAAGTTTATTAGGGGATTTTAACCTATTCCAATTCATTCAACTCCCATGCATGCAAGTTTAGAGGATTTCCATCGAAGATCAAGCTTAAGCCCTTCAATTTCTTCTCCAAATCTCTTGGACTTTCAAAGAAAAGTATAGATTCGCTTTACCCAGGTATGTAGGGTTATAAATGAGAGTTTCTTTCACTCTCGTGCTAAAAAATTCTCCTCAATTCTATGAATTTAAGTTCTAGATCAAGTTCATGATCTTATGGAGTTTTATCCTAATTTTTATGAAATTCTCTATGATTTATTTATGGGTCAATTCCCTTCATGTTTCAAAGCTTGTTCAAAGATCTATGGACATATTTTATTCCTATTTTGATTATTAATTCATGGTTTCAAGTTTTTAGAAAATTATTCCTAATTATGCAAGTTTCATGAAAAGTCAAGTTTATGATTCTATTATGATTTTGATTCTCTTAAGCCCTAAGGTATGGTCTATGATTTATGATATGATTTCCTACAAGTACTCTTCATGAATTTATGAATTTCAAGAATTGTAATTTTCTCAAGCATATATGTTCTTCATGATTTATGAGTTTATGATTTTGACCGACTGACAGGCCCTAATTTCATGGCAAATCATGTATTTCAAGTACAATCAAGTATGTTATGATTTTACTAGCCATGAACTTCATGTATGATTTCACAATAACTATATGAGTCCTCATGTGTATGTTCTTGGGAGTAGTGTTTAGTACCAAATAGGCCCGACGTTCAGGTAAACTCCATGGTCTCAGAACTACATGCCACTATATATATATATATATCGTTAACCTACGGGGTCCCTATTAGTGATATCACGCCATTTACGTCCCTTGCCTGAAAATCTTGGGACGGCTTTGCCCACTTGAGTGAGATAGCTGGAGCATCATGTAAGCTCTATCATAATGGTTTCAGTTAAGACGAGTCCTCCCATTGTTCCCTTATGATTTATGCATTTTCATGTTTATGATACTTTGACTCAAGTTATGATTTACAAGGTTCCTCTTATGATTACGATTATGACTAGTTTATGAATAATTTTGAAAACCTTGAGCCTCATGTTTATGTTATGATTGTCACCTTATTTTTAAACTATCCTACTCTTATAAACTCTTATGTGTTTTATTAGTTCATTTTTTCTTACCTTACATACTCAGTATATTCAAAGTACTGGCCGCATACTCTATGCTATATCGTTTCATCATATAGGTCTGAGGAATCAGACTTAGCCGCGTCATTAGTCATGTTTCCGTATTAGTCTAGTTTAGCTAGTGTTGGTGAATCCTCATCTTCCGAGGACATTCAATTTAGTTTATTGTTTTGTTATTTCAGTTACAAACTTTAATCGAGCTAGTTGGGGATGTTGTCCCATCAGCTATTTAGTTATCTTAGAGGTTTTCAAACAATATGTAGAATCTCAGTTTGTCAGTGTTGACTCAGTTTATGGCTATTATGTGTGTAGACTTTCGCTTATTTATGTTTAATTTATTAGTTTCCATTAATTTATGCTTTTTAGCTGCTACGTTTATGCCATGGGTCGACTTAGAGCCATTCGTGGTTCTAGATTTTGTTTCTCGGTCAGACTTATGTTCGGGTTGTGACAACGGGTCGTTAAACGGATGAATTTGAAACAATAGAAAAATAATCTATCTAGCCGACCCTATTTGAAAAAAATCATTTTACATTATATTGCTACTCTCGAGGTCCCTATAGCAGCTTCTTCTTTATTTGTGCAACTTTATCATTCTTCGAAAATATATATGTATATTTGCTATCTTATGAAAGTACAAGTAGATGAAAAGGTTAGATTCCAAACTCATGTAAAAAATATTTCTAGAAGGTGAAGAAACAAAAAACGAATAGAATTTAGGGTGTGTTTAGTATGAAGGAAAATATTTTTCTATTTTTTCGTGTTCTGTTGGTCAAAAATTTTGAAAAATATTTTCTTTATGAAAATAAGCTACTTCAAAATAAGAAAAATGACTTTCCTAATAAAAATAGGAGAAAAAAGTTACATTGTCTCTTCCCACTCTAACAACTATCCACTTCACATGCACCACTCACCCCAACCCCTAAGCCCACCACCCTATCCCCAACCCCCTTACTCCACCACCCTTACCCCGACCCCAACCCACCCTCCATCCACCTCCAACCCTACCCTTACATTGTCCATGTTTGGAGGAGTCAATCATGAGCTACAATGTGTTAAGAAAGTTGGGAGTTGGTTAGAAATTGAAAGGGGTTGATTGTTGCGACTTTCGTCAAGAGAGGGTAAGAGCACGGATCATACCTGATCTTGGGCATAATTGCATGCCCAAGTGCTACATTATAACTCAATTTAGTCTTGTTTATCTACTTATTTATATACATTTTCATGTGATTTTATTTAAATGTGAATATATACTAACCAACATGATTAGTCCTTGTTTTTGAAGGAAATAATGCATTGGAGGACCTAATCTATGATTTGGTGAAGTGGAGGAATGATATCAGGAGCGAAACACCGAAGTTGGAATAAATTGGGCGATTTCCAGAGGGCTTCCGCGATACCTCCGTGTCACGGAGGCAGTGCTCCGCGATACACTCCGTGCCACGGAGCCATTCCACGATAGGCATAATTTTGCACAATTCTCATTTACTATAAATAGATCCCTTAGCTCCTAAAAATAAATGTCAAGATTTTATTATGAAAAACCACCTAGGAGTGAAGGGAGAAGTGGGAGAACTCACCTAGGGTTCATCAATTTCATCACTCCTCTACCAATTCTTGTAAGTATGTTACTTTAACAATGTTTTCTTGTAATTTTACGAACTTGAATGGCTAGAACCCTTCCTCTAGGGTTGAAGCCATGAGTTATGAGTGTGTTTTTACGAATTTGCTTTGGAATTAAGTTATTGATTGTTGTTTTGTCTTGCATTCTTAGTTATGATTGTTTTTATGATTGATCACCATGAAAACACACACGTTAAACTTAGGCAAATGCTTGAGAAAGCAAACCTAGGGAAGAACATAAGAATGTAGGAAGCAAGTTCTTGTCTTTTGATAAGATTTTGGGGTTAGGATAAAAATATACCTAATACCTTGCTTGGTTGATAAAATGGGAAGAGAGAAAGACACCGACTTAGATTTGTCACTCCACCACTCGCAGAAGTAGTTGTGAAGCTAAGTTTGGTTAAATGGTTGGAGGTATGAAAGTACCCTAATCAACGGCATAACCCCATAAACCACGTCCACGTAGTTAATGCCCACGAACTAGAATTAGCATCCTCGCTCACAATGTAGTAGTGAGGCTAGTTTGTCGTGTTTAGAGGTTCAGAAGACAATGAACATGCAATTCTAATTATGTGAGACGACAATTGATAGTTTCATACATAACCCGTTGCAAATCATAGTATCGCATGATTATCCAGCTTTAACTCTATGTTGCTCCTCGAATGAATTCAAAGTATTTCATTGACCACATTTAGACTTAATTAAACTCTATCGAAAACTTCTGTAATCAACACTTGCGGTAGTTAATATCACACTTGAACTTGATAGTTAGCTGAATTGGTCCAGTCCCTGTGGGTTTGACATCCGGCTCTTAAAAAGGGCCACTATATTACTTGTACGACCTGTACACTTGCGGGCACAACAAGTTTGTGGCACCATTGCAGGGGACGTTCAAGTTTTTGGCGCCGTTGCCGAAGACTCGACGAAGTTCAGTGAATTTGTCTATTTCTTTGTGATTTTTAAATTTCCTTAAGTGTTGAAAAAAATTTATTTATTAGTTTTATATTTATTTTAAATTTTTATTTTTAATCTGATACCCTTCTTAACATGACATCATGGAATATAAATGGGTTAAATGGTGGATACTCTTATTTTGACGAGTCTTGTCTGAATTGCGAAGGATCCCACTTATGGCAACATTGTAATACTTGTAATATATGCGGTGGTCAAAATGGCCATTGGAATGGTTGCCCAAATGCATACACTTGCAATATATGTGGAGGTCAATATGGCCATTGGGATGGCTGTCCAAATGCCTACTCCCCTCCCCCACGCCCCTACTATGATCCTTCTGTTGTTTTTTGCTGAATATAGGCATGATGAAAATGAGGACTTGGAACGCCAAGCTCGAATAGAAGACATGCTAAAACAGATCCTTGAGCAAACAAAAGCAATGAAGGAGGAGAGGGAAGCATTGAGAATTCAGCAAGAGGAAAATGGAGAGGCCTTAGAAAGGATAAGCAACAAGTTCATGGAGATGAGGGCTGAAGCTGAAGCTTGCTCTAATTTGCAAGTGACGGTTTTATGCAATACTCAGGAGGGACGACAAGGAGAAGAAAAGAGTGAGTTCTGGAAACAAGCTCAACTGTTGGAAGCTCCAGAGAGTCTCCATGATTGTCTCACATGTATAGCCGATCCATTCTTGAAAGAAGAGATAGAGTACCTAACATTGGACTTCATGAGGAGTTAGATGTTAATGTGGATAAGGTATATACAAGTAAGAAAGTCAAGCAAAATGCAGTTTCAGAGTTGCGGTGTATTGTACCCCACTCGAATCATTTTTCGACATTGAGTTTGGTTGACAATATAGAACTAGAGTCTTCCAAACTTGTGGAGAAAGATATAGAGGGGGAACAAGCCCCATATATTCTGAAATTTGCTGATTCTGAAAGAAAGAATGACTTCACTTACTTAAGGGCCAATACATGCCAAAGGCAACATCTACTGCTTGGTCCTTTTGTTTTTTCACCACCACCCTGGGAGCATAAGAGAAAATTATAGAAGAAATTAGTGGTGAGATTCATATCCTCAAGGTGGAGGAAAAAGTGGTGAAACTTGATACATCGTGCCGCGATATAAAATTAGGCGCTGCTTGGGAGGCAACCCAAGGGTACCATGGGTACCATTTTAATTTCTTGCATTTGTGTTGATTTTATTTATTTTTCATCTTGTGTTGTTTTTGGTGGAAAGTTAAGCACACATGGAGGGGAAATCTGAGTACCCGTGGAGGAGTAAGCTAAAAAGCATGGAAGAGGAAAAGTGTGGGGTCAAATACCCACTTGTTCAAAGGAAGAAAAGCATTCTATTAGCTAGGCCTAGAGGCCTTAGGGAGTATTTCTCACCCTTTTAAGTTTTAATTTGATGCTATGGGGACATAGCATGATTCAAGTGTGGGGTGAGGAAAATTTCAAAAATTTTGATGCTTAACGATTTTTTGTGAATGTAATGCTTGTGAGAAATATTTAAATTTTTTTTGTGAGTCAAGCATGACTTCATCACCCATTGGTTTTTCTTTTCGGTTCTTTTTCGACGGGGGGTCTTTGAACCGAATAATAATAAAAATTTTCTTTGTCTGTATATAGTGTTTTTAGTCATAGTTAGAGACTATTTTCGACGTTGGATGGTTGACGCCCGTCTTGAGGAAAAATTAGTCAGTAGTTTAGTTTTTGAACCCGTAGCTAATTTATGGCTTGATGTTCTTGTTATGTGCTATACATGATTGTAAGATACAAGTGTGGTTAGTGTTGAAGCATGTAAGAAGTGTATAACTTTGTGTGAGACACTTAGGCTCTTGAATTTGAATCAATGTGATTGAAGCTTAATTTTGAATTCTTGTGATTAACTGAGCTAAGAGTCTGCGGAATGTGTCTTGAATTGAGCATGTGCTGTGAATGTAAGTTTTTCGAATATTCCATGCTATTGTGGAATGTCTAGAGCTTTCTTGGTGTATATATAAAACGAAATGAACGATGTGAATTGTAGGAGATGATTTAGGCATTTCTTTGAATGAACCTAAATGTTATACCTCAACTTACCTACCTTGAATATTTAATCCTAGTGAGCCCCATTGAGCCTTAAGCCTATTTTTTGATAGCTACAACATAAGCTTAATCCTTTTCTTTCATTAGCCTTGAATTTGATCAAAAACTCCTAAGCGCTTAAGGGAAAAATCCGAAAGAGTGAAGGAGTGAGAAGCATTAAAAAGAAAGAAAAGTAGCAGTTGTGAAAATTGAGAAAGGTCAAGGGTGCACGTGTTTGTAAATGCTTGATTATTGGTAGGGAGTAAGAAAATAAATAAATGAAAAAGTTTTGTAAGTACTCCTTACTAATAAGCTAAGTGTGCTTAAAGAAATGGGAACAAGAAGAAAAAATATTTAGGATTGAAAAGAATGAGGGTGAAGTAAGAAAAGAGATGTCCTTAATGAAGGTTGAAGTTATTAAAAGCGCTTGAGGAAGATAGTCACTATTACTGGCCAGAATAGTACCTACCCGTCCCTTAGCTTACATTACAACCCATTAAATCCTACTTGATCTTACGTTCATACATCTTTAAATTAGTGGAGTAAAACACTAAGGGCAAGCTTATGGTTTGCTACATGATGCATGTGAAATCTTTGTGAGAGCGAGCGTAATTTTTATTAATATACCCATACATGGTGTGATTCGAAAATTCATGAGTTAAAATGGGTAAATCTCTTGTGGTGAGGGGACATGTTTAATGAAGGATAACATTCATGTCGGATGTCTTGATCGGTTGATTTGCATGAGTTTGCTAAGATTGAGAATCGATTCTTGATGTTAGGAAGTCTTAACATAGTTGTACTTCATTTCAATGATTAAATCGTGCATGCTCTATTTTTAGCTTGGTATCTTAAACAATAATTGTAGCTGTAGCTTAAATTGTCTTGCTAAATTTGCTATGTGTGAGTCTTCATATGCATGAGATGTAAAAGGTTTGTTCGAGGACGAAGAAGACTTTAAGTGTGGGGTTGTGATCTTGGGCATAATTGCATGCCCAAGTGCTACTTTATAA
Source organism: Datura wrightii (assembly GCA_035772735.1). Lineage (NCBI taxonomy): Eukaryota > Viridiplantae > Streptophyta > Magnoliopsida > Solanales > Solanaceae > Datura > Datura wrightii. The sequence goes on from JASDFA010000019.1 coordinate 39,537,835, forward strand.
CTCAATTTAGTCTTATTTATCTACTTATTTATATACATTTTCATGTGATTTTATGTAAATGTGAATATATACTAAAAAACATGATTAGTCCTTATTTTTGAAGGAAATAATGCATTGGAGGACCCAATCTATGATTTGGTGAAGCGGAGGAATGATATCGGGAGCGAAACACCAAAGTTGGAATAAATTGGGTGATTTCTAGAGGGCTTCCGCGATACCTCCGTGTCATGGAGGCAGTGCTCCGCGATACACTCCGTGTCACGGAGGTAGTGCTCCGTGATACACTCTATGCCATGGAGCCATTCCACGACAGGCATAATTTTGCACAATTCTCATTTACTATAAATAGGTCCCTTAGCTCCTAAAAACAAATGTCACGATTTTATTCTGAAAAACCACCTAGGAGTGAATGGAGAAGTGGGAGAACTCACCTAGGGTTCATCAATTTCATCTTCTCCTCTACCAATTCTTGTAAGTATGTTACTTTAACAATGTTTTCTTGTAATTTCACGAACTTGAATGGCTAGAACCCTTCCTCTAGGGTTGAAGCCATGAGTTATGAGTGTGTTTTTACGAATTTGCTTTGGAATTAAGTTATTGATTGTTGTTTTGTCTTGCATTCTTAATTATGGTTGTTTTTATGATTGATCACCATGAAAACACACACGTTAAACTTAGGCAAATGCTTGAGAAAGCAAACCTAGGGAAGAACATAAGAATGTAGGAAGCAAGTTCTTGTCTTTTGATAAGATTTTGTGGTTAGGATAGAAATATACCTAATACCTTGCTTGGTTGATAAAATGGGAAGAGAGAAAGACACCGACTTAGATTTGTCACTCCACCACTCGCAGAAGTAGTTTTGAAGCTAAGTTTGGTTAAATGGTTGGAGGTACAAAAGTACCCTAATCAATGGCATAACCCCATAAACCACGTCCACGTAGTTAATTTCCCACGAACTAGAATTAGCATCCTCGCTCACAATGTAGTAGTGAGGCTAGTTTGTCATGTTTAGAGGTTCAGAAGACCATGAACATGCAATTCTAATTATGTGAGATGACAATTTATAGTTTCATACGTAACCCGTTGCAAATCGTAATATCGCAAGATTATCCGGCTTTAACTCTATGTTGCTCCTCGAATGAATTCAGAGTATTTCGTTGACCACATTTAGACTTAATTAAACTCTATCGAAAACTTCTGTAATCAACACTTGCGGTAGTTAATATCACACTTGAACTTGATAGTTAGCTGAATTGGTCCAGTCCCTGTGGGTTCGACATCCGGCTCTTAAAAAGAGCCACTATATTACTTGTACGACCTGTACACTTGCGGGCCCCAATAATACCTAAATTATAAATGAGATGTGAGACTTGGAAACTACTATTTCTAGACATGAATCCTTATACATAGCGTACATAAGAAGTATGGGCCAAATGTTAGCCATATGTGAGAAGGGAAACATATACAAAGAGAAGAGTGAAGAGTATGTGAAGTTTATAAATAAGGGGCAAATTTAAATGATCATAGCTCCCAATTTGCGAAGTATTTTTTGGGTAATTCAACTGTCAAATTGAATTTCTTTGAGTCTTCTTTCCAACGCATCCAACCTTTCATCAATAGGAGTTCGGAGTAAAAGGTTATGGGAATTTTACTGAAACATTGTCAAGCTGTTGCGAACCGCAGACGAAGATGCGACCAGCGCCTTGGGAAGTGCAGCCGCAGATCAAAAAATAGTGACTGGTCAATAGAGGGTCCAAGCGTGGAAAAACACGCGGCCAGCGCCTTGGAAAGTGCGGCCATGAAATGCATTTTTTTCTGTAAAACATGATTCCAGACCCTATTTAAAATGTGATTTCGGATTCACTTCCTTATTTCTTCACCCCAACTAAACCCCAACAGCCCCAAAAGCTCTCATAAACCCTTCTAAGAATGTAGTTCTATGATCTTACAAAATAAAACCACGAATCTCTTAAGATTTTGACATCAAATCCTCTCTCTCCTCTAGCAAGGTGAAGAACGACTTTTGGGTTCAAGACTTGGAATTTTTCGCATGGATTTTTCCTCCAAGGTAAAGTAAATTTTCTAAAATCTTGCATGAATATTATTTTCTACTCTTTAGGGATGTTTTAAGGTTAGAAGTCATGGGACGGTGCTAGGAATCCATGAGTTCACATAATGACCATGGGTTACGGTTTATGGGATAGTTTTGATGTTGAGGATGGATGTGGTTATTTTGGTTAGACTTGAAATAGTTATGCATGTCGTTAATAGGCGGTAGAAAGAGGTGGGTGTTAGAACACCTCACCCATAGGAGGCTCGAATATCCTACTATGCTCTCCGGGTGTTCGATGAAATGCCTCTATGACTTGAAATTCATCGTTATGGTGTGGATTGTAGTTCCTATCCATATAACTATTGTAGATTGACGTCATAAAGGGATTGTATCTTTACAGTGATTATTGTGAGGCCAATAATAATGTATCTAAGGCTATCTCTACATGTGGAAACCCCATGGTTCTTCCCCCACGCTACATTATTCATGCCTATGAGCTTTTCTTCCATATATATGTTAGAGTTATGATGAAAATATTATTTCTTGATCTTATTGATTCTTATGAACTTCAATACTTGCCTATGATGTTGCTCATTCTTTATATTACTTATTTTTCAAGAATTTTATGAATTTCTACACAAAATTATGAAAGCATGAAAGATACGAAATTCCTTCGAAGTTAGAGTTTGATGATTGCTCTTAGAGGATTTACTTATGAAATTTTTCTTCTTCTTAAGTTGTTAGGGTTAAGGTCAAGAACTTTATGTATGTGATGAATTGCTTTCAAAACTCTATGACTTCCTATGCATGTTTTATGATCATTCTTGATCACTCCATGATTCTTTATATATATCTATGATCCTTCTAATCCTTCTATGAGTTCCACGACTCCTCTTAAGAAAAATTTCAATCTCACCACTATGACCTTTCCTCTAAAAGAGAAGTTTCAATGATTTTAGGAATTATGATTTTTCCTATGCAAGAGCAGTTTTAGTGACTTTATGAACTATGATTTTTCCTCTAAAAGAGAAGTTTCAATGATTTTTATGAACAATGATTATGACATGATGATTTATAAATGTAAAGTTCTTATGAAAATGATGAACTATAATTATGATACAATGATGACTTATGATGATAAGTATGACTTTAATTATAATTTCAAGCAAATCACTTTATGAAATAAAAAAGGGAGTAGTATTATTAATCGAGAAGGCTTCGTGCTTGAAACTATGTATGCCAACGTAGGTTTTGGTTCCTATCCATTGCTTCCGATGACTCCTTATGTGCCCCTAGTACGGGCTGTTATGGATCCTTGCATGCAAACTATGTTATGATGTCTCATACCTTGGCAAGGTATGGGATGGCTTCGCTGATGGGGTAGAGATCAGCTCCATGTTTACATAGTGGTTATGTCGGTTAAGTTAAGAACCTTACACAATGAAGTAATGGATGATGATGTAAAATTTGATTTTCAAAAAAAGATTCAACTTATTGATTTACTATTCTTGATTTCTATTGCACCCAGCGCACGCAGTCGTACAAGTAATACAGTGGCTCTTTTAAAAGCCGGATGTCGAATCCACAGGGATTGGACTAATTCAGCGAATATTCAAGTTCAAGTATTACTTCAAATTTCACAACTGTTGGTTTTAGAGATTTTGGCTGTTTAACTAAATCTAAGTAATGATCACAAAATAATCTGGAAACAATAATAAGAAGCATCTAGAGTTGAGGCTTGACAATAATGTAATGCTACAATTCACAATGGTTCAACTATATAAATTTCAGTTGTTGTCTCACAGAATTAATATGCAGGGTTCATGGTCTTTCGAGCCTCTAAACACAACAACCTAGTCTCACACCTACATCATTGAGCGGGTATGTGACGTCCTAATTCGTGAGTAATTTAACACTACGGATGTGGTTTACGGGGTTTATGCCCTTGATTATGGACTTTCGTACCTATAATCAATTAACCTAGCTCAGCTTCACAACTACTTCTACAAGAGGTGATGTGACAATCTAAGTTGGTGTCTAGCTATCATCTTATTTAATTAACTAAGCAAGGCTAATTAGGTATACTTTCTATCCTAACCACGAATCTTATCGTAAAGAGAAGAACTTGCTTCCTGCATTCTTTCGTTCTAACTTAAGGTTACTCTTTAGAGTTTTTGCCTACGCTTAACACGTTTGTTTCCATGGTGAGCAAGCATAAGAACAACAATAATTAAGAATATAGGACAAAAAAACAACTAAAACTTGAACCAAAGATGAAAATCAAGCAACCACATTCATATTATGTGGCCTCAACCGTAGAAGAAGGGTTTTAGCCACTCATGTTCATACAATTACTCTAAAACATATTTAAAGTAAAGTACTTACAAGAATGGTAAAAGAGAATGAAATTTATGAACCCTAGGTAGAGTTACCTTTGTTCTCCCTTTGCTCCTTTTTGTTTCTCCCTAAATATTTTGTGATAAAATGATTTAAAAAGCTAATAGTTTAATTTATACTGAATGAGAAAATGCAAAATTTGGCCGGGGTTTGAATGGTGCCATGTCAAGGACCTGGTCGCGCCAATTTTCCTTCTCGACACGAAGAAAATGCATGGGGCTACTGGAATTCGGGCATTGGTATGTCATGGTAGTGTGCCGGTGCGTGTTGCCCAGCATGGTATGGCATCCATCACGCAGGCCGCAGGTTGTGGCACGGCACCATCGTGCGCTGCTGCTGCTTCTTTGCCACTCGTGCATGGGCGCATACCCTTGCATGGCACGACAGTGAATGCTCCACAGGACCAGCGTGACATGCTGCCTAGCGCACCCTTCTGCCAGCGTGGCACGACCTTGACACTATGTTGCTTTCTTCATGCGACTTCTTTGCAATCACTTCCATGCTTTCCTTTTGTGCATTAAACAACATTTTCAGTCCCTCCTAAGCATAATTCACCTACAAAACATGGGCTAATCATATTGGTTAGTTCATGCACGAAATTATATAAAATCACATAAGAATGTAATCAATCAAATTAACAAACATGACTAAAACTAAGTTATAAAATAGCACTCGGGCACGTAAATATGCCCAAGATCACTACCCCACATCTAAAGTCTTGTTCATCCTCGAACAACTCCATTACATCTCATGCACATAAAGGACTCACACATAACTAATTGAAGCAAGACGACTCAAGCTAAGGCTAAACTGATTGTTTCAGATCGCAAGTTTAAGATAGTGCATCCAATATATATCCACTGAAATCACACACAACTAAGCCAAGACTTCCTAACCTCAAGAATTGACTGTCAAACTCAGCAAATACATGAAAATTAACCAGTCAAGAAATTCGAAATAAATTTTATCCTTCATCGAATATTTTTCCTCACAACAAGAGAGATACCCATTTTCACTCGCAAGTTTCCAAATTGTAAAATGTCTGGGTATATGAATAAAAATTCAGCTCACTCTCACAAAGAATTCACATGCAACATGTATTGATCCATAAGATTGCCTTTAGTGTATTACTCTACTAATTTAGGAATGTTCTGAAGTAAGATCATGTAGGACTTATCGGGTTATAATGTAAGCTAAGGGACGGGTAGGTATTATTCTGGCCAGTAATAATGACTATCTTCCCTAAGCGCTTTTAATACATCACACTGTCATTACATACATCTCTTCTCTTACTTCACCTCTACTCTTTTCAACTCCCAATTTCCTCTTTGTTTCCCTATTTCATTAGGCATTCTTAGGCTATTAGTAAGGAGTATTTAAGAAATTTTTTCGCTCTTTTGTTCTCTTACTTCCTACCAATATTTATGCATTTTCAAACAAGTAGACCTTTAATCTTTTCTTCACTCCCACAACCACTATGTTCCTTGTTTTTTTAACTTTTCACTCCTAACTTCTTTTGCATTTTTCACTTAAGCGCTAAGGAGTTTCGAATCAAATTCAAGGCTATTGAAAAGAAAGGATTAAGCTTATATTGTGGCTAGCAAAGAATAGGCTAAAGGCTCAACGGGGCTAATTAGGATCATATATCAAGGTAGGTAAAGCGATGGATAAAAATTAGGCATATTCAAAGAAATGCCTAAATCATCTCCTACAATTAACATCCCTTATTTTGTTTTACGTACACACCAGGAAAGTTCTAGACGCCACACAATAGCATGAAATATATGATTATCCTCACACTTACAACACATGCTCAATTCAAGACAGATTCAGTAGACTCTTACTCAGCTAATCACAAGAATTCAAGATTAAGCTTTCAAGCACACAGAGTCATATTCAAGAGCGTAGGTGTCTCAAACAAAGTTGTACAACTAGTGAACATGCTTCTCAATTAACACCACTTGCATTTAACAACCATGTATAGCACTCAACAAGAATATCAAGCTATCAATCAGTTAAGGGTTCAAACTCAACACCTATTGACTAATTTTCCCTTAAGACGGTCATCATCTATCTATCGTGGGAAAAAGTCCCTAACTATGACTAAAACAGTTATGTACAAACAAAGATCAATTTTATTTCACTCTATGCAAAGTGCCCCCCTTCAAAAAAGAACCGAAAAGAAAAATCAAAGAGTGGGTGAACCGTGCTCAATTCAAACTTTTTCAACAACACATTTTACCCAGCACCACATTCACCCAACATAACTTAGCATAAAATTTTGAAATTTCCCTCACCCCACACTTAAATTATGCTATGTCCCAAAAGCATCAATTACAATTAAAGAAAGGGTGAGAGATACTTCCTGAGACCTCTAGACCTAGCTAACAACATGTTTTTCTTCATTTTTGAACATGTGGGTAATCGACCCTATACTCATCTTTTTGTCATGCTCCTTAGCTTTCACTTTCATGGGTACTCAGACTTCCCTTGCATCTGTGCTTAACAACTAAACCAAACAACAAAAAGTGAAAAATAACCAAAATAACAAACAAACCAAAAAAAAGTGTACCTGTGGTACTCTTGGGTTTCCTCCCAAGCAGCGCTTGATTTTACATCGCGGCACGATGTGGACTATCCTTTTCAAGGTATCCTCAAACAAGCGTTCCCTTTCGAGAACCATCTTCTCCTCCTTTTGTTTTTAGAGGGAACAACCTCCACCCTATCCCTCTTGTCTTCCATCATCTTCTTTAATGCTTGCTCTCTATCAGACTCGGGCTGAAGTGTCAACATGTCCTGCAATAGTGGGCCTGTGGAATTCCCCACCCCACACTTAGAATCTGAGACCACACTGATCTTATAAAGATCTCTGTAGTGTGTGGGTGGGTTGATTTCCTGGTAGACTCTGAAGAGCTCTTCTTCATCATTAACCCTCGTTTTGAGAGTACCTGCTCTCACATTTATGATAGCTCCTCTAGTTGCCAAGAATGGTCGTCCCAAGATCAGGGGTACCTTATCATCAACCTTAAAATCAAGAATGATGAAATCAACAAGTATAATAAGCTTACCCACTTTGATGAGAAGGTCCTCAATGATTCCCTCAAGTGCCACTGTTGATTTGTCTGCCAGCTGTAGCATTACTCTCGTGGGCGTCGGCTTTCCAAATCCCAAGGTGTTAAATAGAGATAGGGGCATTAAATTCACTGCTTCCCCCAAGTCACACAGAGCCCTTATGATTTCAGCTTCACCAATTTGTACAGGGAGGGTGAAACTCCCTAGGTCCTTGAGATTTTTTGGCATCTTGCTTATCACCCTGTAGCTGTACTCCTTAGCAAGTGCCACTGTATGGATATCCACCAACCTTAATTTGTTGGACACCACATCTTTTAAATACTTTGTGTACTTTGGCATCCCCTGCAAGACATCAAGTAGAGGCAAATTGATGTGAAGTTCTTTGAAAATATTAAAGAACTTTTTAAAGCGTTCTTCCTCCTTGCTCTTCTTGAGCCTTTGTGGGAACAGTGGTGGTGGACTCTGTGCTGGCTGCAATGATGGTTGTGCATTGTGTTTTGCAGCACTCTACTTATCTCTTCTGTCAGCTGATGGACCCTATCTAACTAGCTCTGGATGCACCTCATTTCTCTTTTCATTTGGTGGTGCATCAACCAATTGCTTGCCACTTCTCAAACTAATGGCATTGACCTATCAGGGGTTTTGTATTTGTATCACTGGGTAACCCTATATGAGGTCTGGTATGTTGAGCAGCTGCCAACTGACCCATTTACTTCTCTAGATTTCTGGTGGCCATCTGCTGATTTTTCAAATCTGAAGCCATCCTAGGTCTGAGTAGCCATAATTTTCTGCAACATCCACTTAATGTTGCTACTGCTGGATTGGCCATTGTTCTGCCTGTACTGCTGCTACTGAGGCTGTTGGTAGCTCTGACTTTGATTTCCACCCCAAGAGAAATTTGGGTGATTCTGCCAATTTTTATTGTAGGTGTTCCCATAATTCTAACTTCCTCTCTGAACATTTCCTACAAAATTGACTGATTCCAGATTGGCCTCACAAGAGTCTGCACTGTGCCTATTATTCCCAGCAATTTCACACGAGCTCGGGCTTGCTGAATTGCATTAACCTGTCCCTGTGGCTCGTTCATACTCAATTTGCTGAACTGAGTCATCATCTGATGCTGCAGTGACGCTAACTGTGCTGCAAAGGCATTGCCACTATCTACCTTAATTAGCCCTGTTGCTCTCTTTCCTGCCTCTCTGGATGATTCACTATGCCACTCTGGATTTCCCTAAGCAATTTAGTTCAGTAGAGTGTACAACTCATCATATGTATTCTCTAGTTCTTGTCCACCCGATGTAGAGTCTAACAAGATTTTCGTATGTGGGTCTAGACTCTCCACAAAGGTGTGGGCTAACACCTCATTAGACTGCTGGTGATGGGGGCAGTCTCTCAACAATGACTTGAACCTCTCCTAAGCCAAATATAAATTCTCCTCCGGCCGCTGCTTGAAACTTAAGATTTCACTTTTGAGCTTGGTAGTCTTGCCTGAAAGGAAGAATCTGATGAGGAACTTCCTTGCTAGGCCATCCCAAGAAGTAATGGAATTCGGTGGCTCAGTCTTCAACCATCTATTCGCCTCTCCCAACAGTGAAAATGGGAAGAGGGTGAGTCGGACATAGTCAGTTGACACTCCGGTGGGGAAAAAAGTGTCACTGATCTCTAAGAAATTCTGTAAGTGCTGCTGTGGGTCCTCATCTTTCATTCCTATGAACTGACCCCTAAAATGTAACAGCTACACCATGTTCTGTTTGAACTCAAAGTTTCTCCGAGCTCCGATTTGCAGATACTGGAGGTCACATTTTTCGCTAGTGGAATTGCACTTCGCGAACTAGTCAGACTGCCATTGACTCAGGTAACAACTCTCTCTGCCCAGATGGTGGATGCTATTATAGCTGTTCCTGTAACTGCTTCAACTTTCGTTCGGGAGCTTCTCTCCGGAGCAAATGTAATTGGCGCTCAGGCTCCAATAAAAGTTTCGTAGCTCTCTGTTCCTTGCCAGTTCTGCAAGGACAACCTATTACCAACAATAGAGTAGACTATGACCAAGTTTTTCAAAACTTAAGAAAAATAAAATTCACACAAAAACAAAAAATTCACTAAACACTACCAATCCCCGGGAACGACACTAAAAACTTGTTGTGCCGCAGAGCCTGCATGGTCATATAAGTAATACAATGGCTCTTTTATGTTATACCCAGGAAGTCCTACGATCAAACCCAAGAGTTTAAATGGAGAAAATAGAATTTTCTGCGTCAGGTCACAAAATAGGTCATCATGTGACCCGACAGATTGACCACGAGTCATTAAGTGACTCGTGGTGAGGGGTGTTGACTTATTTGAAAAATTCATAGTTGGGGTGACCACGGGTGTGACCACGAGTCGTGGTCAGCTGTCACGACCCGAATGGAGGCCTGGATCATGACACGGGACAAGGAGCCCCGAGAGACCCCAAGTCGACCCATGGCATAAGCATACATCTAATCTCTATCAAGAAATTGAATAATCAATTAAATACTCATAGCGGAAGTCTAACTTGAACACAACATCAAAATACGAAATCCGAAGCTAAATACATACATATGTCTGAAAAGCGTCTAAACATGACGAGTTGATGGGACAAGACCCCAACTAACTCAACAAGACTGAAACTGAAATACATACCAGAAAACTGAATAGTCTAGTCCTCAGGAGGTGAGGACTCACCAACAATGCAAACGCTAACTCTAACAAGCTGACTACAAGCGGGGCTGAACCTGGGAGCCGAGTCTTGTACCATGAAATGATACAGCATAGAGTATGAGGTCAGTACGTGGAATGTATCGAGTATGCAGGGTAAGTAAAATCTCTTAAGTAAGTAAAATCATTTAAAACAATGCATAATGTAAACATAAACATTAAGAATATGAGAGTAAGGCTTGCATGAATTCTTTCTGAAATCATGATCTATTCATAACATGACATAACATAACTTCATAACATCATAACTGAATCGATTGACTCAAAGCTGAATTCTGACATTTATAAGTAAAGCTGAACATTGAGTCAAACCTGCTTTAGAACATGCATATATGTATAAATATATAAGTCTCATTAGTAATAAATATGCATATCTGAAATCATGAGGAATAATGGGAGACTCACCTTTTAACCGACATAACCACGATAGAGCTTACATGGTCCCAACTATCACACTCAAGTGGGTAGAGTTGTCCAAAGCCTTGCCAAGGCTAGGGAAGATACTATGATATCGATATCAAGCTGAAGGCCCATTCGGGCAGGGGAAGCTCACAAGGGAGGTCCTGAAGAAATAAATAATAGTGTAAACCTACGTTGGCGCGTAGTTTTGAGGCATAGGGTGATCGACCATTAGCTTACTCAATGCTAGACATTACTCCCAAAACATGCATGTGATCTACATCATTTTATAATGAAGCTTAAAACCGTCTATTGACGAAGCTCAATGATCAAATACATCTCAAATATGAAATCATCCATATAAGAAGCTTTAGCTCAAGCCATACCACAAGCTAAAAACATAATTGGGAGCCTCCGCTCCAAAACCAGTGGTAAGCTGTGCATAGAAAAACTTTAACTCAAAACATACCACAAGCTGAAAATATAATTGGGAGTCTTCGCTCCAAAATAATGTGGTAAGCTTAATTTGGAAAAATCATCATTCATACATAACATGTGGGCATTGCCCAAATCTTTATCATACTTAGAGATACTCAATTCTCATCGAAATCATAACTGTAAACACGGGTAGCTTCAACTCATGCTTTTCATCATAATATCTCATCATCATCATGTATTCATCACAAATCTCATCTTTCATGAACATCTCTTCCATGGGCTTTTAATTCATAAAACTAAAATCATAATTTTAAATTGAAAACATTATAAAATTTTTCCATGCTTCATAATTCAATAGTAGAATCATAATCAAATCATACCCATGTATAGAAATAGAGGATTCATGCATTTGGGTTAAAACTCCAAAGATTAGACATAGAATTTCATAATTTAGAGAGGAATTGGGCATGGGTGTGAAAGAAATCACCCATTCATAACCTTACATACCTGTTGGTAGCTGATTCTAACATTTATTTAGATGTCCAATGGGACATTGAAAAGAGATTGATGAATGCTAAGCTTGATCACCCTCTCAAGTCTTCTACCTTTCATGGATGAACGAATGAGGCCTAAAATGAACTTAACCCCTTTAAAAGTCACTATTTATAACTCAAAACGATGTAGTTTAGGCCTTAGAAACTTAAGAATTACGAAAAAGCCCTTACTGCATTCGTAGAAAATAACTGTCAGCTGGTCCTAACGAGGGACCTAATGACTCATGGTCACAGGTCACGACTCATGGAGCCGGTCATGAAGTATATTGCCTGAGCTTCAAAAAAACCTTCCCTTTGGACCACGACTCACTCCACGAATCATGGGGACTGACCATGACTCGTGGGGTCCTTTCATCGAGTGCACTGTCTCCCTTATTCTCTTTTCTTTCCTTACCCACCCCACGATTGACCTGACGACTCGTGGGGTATAACCACGAGTCGTTGTCACGCCCGTGGGGATCCGTTTCCTCAAACTTCCAAAACTTCCTCATTGGCCTCCCCATGTGTCACATCACGACTCATGGGCTGCACTAAGGAGTCATCCCACGACTCATTCTGTGCCTGCTTGCCAGTTTTTACACTTTCTCCATTTCAATTCTCCGATCTGATCTTTGGGATTTTGGGGTATAAAAATATATCCCCCTTAGGAACATTGGTCCTCAAATGTCAGAGAACACATGAAAAAATAGAGAAAATGCAATCATCATATTCAAATACTGATCATTTAAACCGAAAACTGACATAATGACTACCTCCGATTCGAATCATATAACTAAACTGATTTCATGAATCATACACACATCCATATACATAAAAGAAACTTGCGCACATGAACTAAACATGAAAACTAAATAAAGTCTGAGTGCAAAACTGATACCTCAAGCTAAAACTGGACCGGTAGAGAATAAATGTGGGTATCTAGCCATCATATCCGCTTCAACTTCCCACGTAGCTTCTTCAACATTCTAATTCATACATAACACTTTAACTGAAGCTACTTCCTTGTTCCTTAGACTTCAAACTTGATGATCCAATATTTCCACCAGAATCTCTTCATAGATAAGGCTGTCTCTTACACCAACACTGTCTACCGGGACAACTATAGCTGGATCACCTAAACACTTCTTCAAAAGCGATACATGAAATACAAGATGCACAGAAGATAATTCTGAAGGCAACTTCAACTCATAAGCCACCTTGCCAACACGTCTCACTATCCGGTACGAGCCAACATAGCAGGACTAAGTTTCCTTTTCTTTCCAAACAGCATCACTCCCTTCATGGGAGACACCCTCAGAAATACCCAGTCATCGACTTCAAATCTAACTCTCCTCTTCTCACGTCCGCATAAGACTTTTGGCGACTCAGGGAAGTTTTCAACCTGCCTCTTATCAACTGAACCTTCTCCATTGCTTCATGAACCGAATCTGGCCCTATTAATGCCGCTCACCAACCTCAAACCATCCGATGGGCGATTTATATCTCTGCCCATAGAGAGCCTCAAACAGCGCCATCTGAATACCAGAGTGATAGCTGTTGTTGTATGCAAACTCGATAAGTGGCAAGTGCTCATCCCATCTACCTCTGAAGTCAATTATGCATGCCTTCAACATGTCCTTGAGGGTCTGAATTGTCCTTTCTGCTTGACCATCCATTTGCGGTGAAATGCTGTGCTGAGCTTAATTTGTGTAGCCAATCCTTTTCGAAACGACTTCCAAAACTGAGAGGTGAATTGAGTGCCTCTATCTGAAATGATGGATAAGGGTACTTCATGCAATTGTAAAAACTCCTGGACATATCGTTTGGCATAATCCTCCACCGAATCCGTGGTGTTAACTGATAGAAAATGAGCGGCCTTGGTCAACCTGTCTACCACAACCCAAATGGAATCATATTGTCGACGAGAATGAGGCAGACTTGTGATGAAATCCATATTAATTTCTTCCCACTTCCAAGTGGGAATACTAATATCCTCAAGTACACCTCCCAGTCTCTAATGCTCAACCTTTTTTTGCTGGCAGTTCGGAAACTTAGCTACAAATTTCGCAATATCCTTCTTCATGCCATTCCACCAATAGATTTCCCGTAAGTCACGATACATCTTGGTGGCACCTGTATGGATTAAATACCTATATCCATAGCCTCATGCAATATTCGACTCCTCAAATCGACCATGTTCAAAACACATAAGTGATCCAAGTACCGAAGCACACCATCTCCACCTTGGGAGAAGACCTCAACCTTCTGACTTTGAACGCCTTCCTTCAACTTTACCAGAATCATGTCCTCATCTTGTCTAGCTTTCACATCAGTAAGACTCTAATCTGTTCTTCACAACAATACCGCCATCAATCACGTCGACCAACCTAACTCCCAACCTTGCGAGTCGATGCACATCTTTCACCAGCTCCTTCTTCCCCTCATCCACATGGGAAACACTCCCCATAGAGAGTCTACTAAGTGCATCCGCTACTATATTAGCCTTACTCAGATGATAAAGAACACTCACATCGTAGTCCTTGAGTAGTTCCAACCACCTCCTTTGTCGAAGATTGAGATCTTTCTACGTGAACACATAATGTAAGCTCATATGGTCCGTAAACGCATCCACGTGGACTCCATAAAAGTAATGTCGCCATATCTTCAATGCAAACATTATCGCGGCCAATTCAAGATCATGGGTCGGGTAATTCTTCTCATGGACTTTCAACTGTCTGGAGGCATAGGCTATGACTTTCCTGTGCTGCATTAATACACACCCAAGTCCGATTCTTGAAGAATCACTATACACCATGAATCCATCGATACCCTTGGGCAAGGTCAACACCAGTACAGAGGTAAGTCGGGTCTTCAACTCTTGGAAGCTCTTCTCACAAGCCTCCGACCATTGGAACTTCACCTTCTTCTGAGTCAACTTGGTCAAAGGTGCTGCAATAGATGAGAAATCCTCAATAAACCTCCAATAATAACCAGCTAAACCCAAGAAACTCCGAATATCCTAAGGATTCACCGGTCTAGGACAATTCTTCACCACCTCGATTTTCTAAGAGTCTACCTTTATGCCCTCACTTGATACCACATGGCCCAAAAATGCTACGGAGTTCAACTAAACCTCGCACTTGCTGAATTTGGAATATAATTGACGATCCTTGAGGGTTTGAAGCACTACTCTCAAATAAGCGACATGCTTCTCCTTGCTCCAAGAGTTTATAAGGATGTCATCAATGAACACGATCACGAACATGTCCAAGTATGGCTTGAACACCCTTTTCATCAGGTCCATAAAAGCTGCAGGAGCAATCATTAGTCCAAAAGACATAACTACAAACTCATTATGACCATACCGCGTCCTGAAGGCTGTCTTCAGGATGTCACTCTCCCGAACTCTAAGATGATGATACCCGGATCTGAGATCTATCTTCGAGAAACACTTGGCATCCTAAATCTAGTAAAATAAATCATCAATCTTGGGTAGAGGATATCTGTTCTTGATGGTGAATTTGTTCAATTGCCGATTATCAATATACATGCGAAGAGAACTAGCCTTTTTTCAGACAAATAAGACTGGTGCACCCCATGGAGACTTGCTAGGTCTAATGAAACCCTTATCTAACAAGTCCTTCAACTGCTCTTTCAAATCCTTTTGCTTGGCGGGAGCCATTCTGTAAGGAGGAATGTATATAGGCTACGTGTCGGGAAGAAGGTCAATACCAAAGTCAATCTCCCGCTCGGAAGGAACACCTGGCAAATCATCAAGAAAGACCTCTGGATACTCACGTACTACTGGAACTGACTGGATAGTCGGGGTCTTGGACTCAACATCCTTAACCCTAACTACATGGTACACACAACCCTTATAAATCATCTTTATGGCCTTAAGGTAGGAAATGAAATGACCTACAGGCACAACTGAACTACCCTTCCATTCTGAGACTGGCTCACCGGAAATCTAAACTCTACTACCCGGGTTATACAATTAACTGAAGCATAGCATGCAAATAGCCAATCCATGCCGAGAATAACATCAAAATCGGCCATGGCTAACTGTATCAAATCTGCTGAGGTGACCTTCTAAAGGACTGAGACTGGGAAACCTCTTGTCATAGTGAT
This sequence comes from Datura wrightii, assembly GCA_035772735.1. Taxonomy (NCBI): domain Eukaryota; kingdom Viridiplantae; phylum Streptophyta; class Magnoliopsida; order Solanales; family Solanaceae; genus Datura; species Datura wrightii. The sequence goes on from JASDFA010000019.1 coordinate 39,553,597, forward strand.
ACTATATGTATCTGACTAGTTATAGTGATATGTATGTGTTCAATATATGCTGAGACTGATAATGGTATATATATATATATAATCTTCTTTCATACTGTGCTGAGTCTAATGTTGAACAAGATATAGTTTTTCTGCTGGAAATCATGCTGTATAACTGAGTTTTTATAGTAACATGGTTTACTATTTCTAACATGCTTTCTAAACTTAATTTTAATCTACCATTCTACTTCTGAGATACCTTACAGATACTTATATTGCTTTACTAAGTTTCATCTGAATACGACAATATCCAAACATACTTTACTAGATCCCATACTGGGCATGCTGTACAGGTCTTAACACTTTGTATTAGAATTTATATCATGCCAGCAAGTTTCACTCTATACATAACATGATGCTCCCAATATAGTACTAATATTCATACTAAACGTAACACACAACTTCTGAACATTCTACTGGCCTTTAAACTATTTTACTATACCAAGACTACTAACTTGCCGAGGAAACTAGCTTTACATACCTTTGCTTCTGATTTCTCAACTAACCGGTGTAGCTCGGTCAGTATTCCGGCTATTTCTCCCAACCGCATTCATATATACGTCAATTAGTATGAAATACAACTTTATTATGAAGGACGACATCACTTTCGATATATTTATAGCCTAAACTTAGGCTTATCGAAAGACGGTCGAAAACTCGCTATTTTCTAGAAGTCCAGAAGGGAGAAGTATTCACTTCATAGCTAGGAACACATAGACACTAGTTTGGAGCAATTCCACTTACCTTAGCCCGGTAGCTCGACGATTCGTCGGTCGTATTTTGCGAAACAAAATCCGTAGGAATGCTCCCTGCTGCTAAATACCTCGGTACCTGAGGTTAATTTGTGTTTAGACTATGTTTGGCAGTGTAATCGAACGATAATATATTACCCCTCTTTGTCTCTCTCAGTTTCTCTGCGTTTTCTGGAAATTAAATAAGAAATATAACCTCACAAACCGAAGTGGGGGCTTTATATACTTGGGCCTGGACAGGGCCAACGTGTCACGGAGCCAACGCGGAGGCTCCACCTCCGTGACACGTTGCCATCGCGGAGGGGCTCTACTCGGGCTCCTTCCGCTATGGTTCGATAGGCTACTCGTCTGATCCTTTCCCGGGCCTTTCCCTAGTACGTATGGCTTTCAAATATGCTTAACCAACCGGCGAATAGGCCATCTAGGTGCCGGAAATCTTACGAGGTATAACATTCTTCCCCCCTTAGGAACATTCGTCCTCGAATGTAAACTTTTATCTAGAGGACTTCTCAACTTGTTTTTAAGAAAATTTCGGCAGAGTTTCCCCTATAATATGGACTATCCCGGAAACCTGAAACGCAAAAAAGTCCAATACAGGTACCGCACACAATACTTTAAGATTCACTTGATAGCTAAACATCAATCTTTCTCATTTATATATATACAACCATAAAGTACTGCATAAATAATAAAACGGACATACCTGTCACCTGACTAGGCTTGGAATAAGTGAGGATATCTAGCTTTCATATCTTCCTCAGCCTCCCAAGTCATCTCTTCTCGGTTCCTGTTACGCCACAATACTTTGACAGACGCAATATCTTTAGTCCTCAATCTGCAAATCTGTCTGTCTAGGATAGCTACTAGAACCTCTTCATAGGCCAGCTTTCCTGTAACCTGGATATCTTGGACTGGGACTGATCTGGATGGGTCTCCTAGACATTCCCTCAGCATAGACACGTGAAAGACCGGATGAACGGATTCTAGCTCTGGAGGCAAGTTCAACTCATATGCCACTTGGCCGATTCTTCGATGAATCTAATAAGGCCCAACAAATCTTGGACTGAGCTTACCTTTCTTGCCGAATCTCATCACCCCTTTCATCAGGGACACTTTCAAAAATACCCAATCATTCACATTGAATTCCAGGTTTCTGCACCACACATCTGCATATGATTTCTGGCGGCTCTGTGCAGTCAGTAGGCATTCTCGGATAAGCTTTACCTTTTCCTCTGACTGCTGAACAATTTCTGGCCCAACCAACGCTGATTCTCCTATTTCAAACCAACCAATCGGCGATCTGCATTTTCGCCCGTATAAAGACTCAAAAGGCGCCATCTGGATGGCTGAGTGATAGCTGTTATTATAAGCAAATTCAATTAACGGCAAATGCTCATCCCAGCTACCACTGAAATCTAGCACACACGCTCGCAACATATCTTCGAGCGTCTGAATAGTGCGCTAAGCCTGTCCATCTGTGTGAGGGTGGAATGCTGTGCTCAAATTAATCTGTGTTCCCAGACCTCTCTGAAACGACCGCCAAAATCTAGCCGTAACCTGTGCTCCTCTGTCTGAAATAATGGATACTGGCACTCCATGCAATCTGACTATCTCTCGGATATACAACTCAGCATAATCTTCGGCCGAGAAAGTAGCTCTTACTGGCAGGAAATGAGCTGATTTTGTCAATCTATCAACTATCACCCATATAGAGTCATATCTGTGTCTGGTACGAGGTAATCCTACCACAAAATCCATATTCACTGCTTCCCATTTCCAGAGAGGCACAGCTATGTCCTGAGTCAAACCGCCTAGTTTCTGATGTTCTGCTTTCACCTGTTGGCAGTTAGGACACTGAGCTACAAATTCAGCAATTTCTCTTTTCATACCTAGCCACCAGTAGTTTTCTTTGATATCGTGGTACATTTTTGTCGCACCAGGGTGAAGAGAATAACGGGCGTAATGTACTCGTTCATAATCTGCTGGCGGAGCCCTGAAACATCTGGAACACATAGGCGACCTTTACATAACAACACTTCTTCCTCAGTTACCTGAAAATTTGGCGCTTTACCCTGCTGGATTCTGTCTTTGAGCTGGATCAGGTCAGGATCCTCATATTGCCGTTCTTTCACTTCCACAACTAATGATGACACGACTGTGTTCTGAATTACCGCTCTACCGTCCTCTGCTTCTGCTACACGAACGACTAGGCTAGCTAACTGATGTATCTCCCTGACCAATTCCCGCTGCTCGGGCTGCAAATATGCCAAACTCCCCATGGAGTTACGACTGAGAGTATCTGCTACAACATTGGCTTTTCCTGGGTGGTATAGAATATTCACATCATAATCCTTTAACAGCTCCAACCAGCGATGTTGCCGCAAATTCAACTCCCTCTGAGTGAAGATGTACTGTAGGCTCTTGTGATCTGTAAAAATATCAACATGGACGCCATACAGGTAATGCCTCCACATTTTCAAGGCGTGGATCATTGCGGCTAATTCCAGGTCGTGGGTAGGGTAATTCTTTTCGTGTTTCCTCAACACATGACCTAACCCAACACCTGATGCGTCGCAATACACTGAATAACCCTCTGTACCTTCTGGCAATGCTAGCACTGGGGCGGAGGTTAATCTGTCTTTTAACTCCTGGAAACTCTGCTCACATGCCTCTGTCCATAGAAACTTTGCTGCTTTCTGCGTCAGTTTAGTCAGAGGTGCTGCTATAGTAGAGAATCCCTCAACAAACCTCCTGTAATAACCTGCTAATCCCAGAAAACTACGGACCTCGGTCGGAGTGGTAGGCCTAGGCCATGATTTGACTGCTTCTATCTTCTGCGTGTCAACCTGTATACCAGCATCCGACACAATATGCCCTAAAAAGGCTACTGAATTAAGCCAGAATTCACACTTAGAAAATTTAGCATATAACTGGCGGTCCCTGAGGGTCTGGAGCACTGTCCGCAAATGAGTCCGGTGATCTGCTTTAGAGCGAGAATACACCAGAATGTCATCAATAAATACTATTACGAACAAGTCCAGGAAAGGTTTGAAAATATTGTTCATTAGGTCCATGAATATTGCCGGGGCATTCGTTAACCCGAAGGACATGACTAAAAATTCAAAGTGTCCATATCAGTTCCTGAACACCGTTTTAGGAATATCTCTTTCACGAACTCGAACTTGGTGATATCCGGACCGCAAGTCAATCTTGGAGAAGTATCTGGCTCCCTGTAACTGATCAAATAAATTGTCTATTCTGGGGAGTGGGTACTTGTTCTTCACAGTAACTTTATTCAACTGCCAATAATCTATGCACATACGGAGCGAGCCATCTTTCTTCCTCACAAATAGAACTGGCGCACCCCATGGTGAAGTACTCGGCCTGATGAGACCTTTATCTAGCAAATCTTTCAATTGCTCCTTCAACTCTCTGAGTTTTTTAGGAGCCATACGATAGGGAGGAATTGATATCGGCTGAGTTCCTGGTAACAAGTCAATAGCAAAATCTATTTCCCTTTCTGGGGGAATACCAGGTAACTCATCGGGAAACACATTAGGGAACTCATTCACCACTGGAACGGACTGGAGTGTCGGAGATTCTGCTCGGACATCCTAAACCCTGACAAGGTGGTAAATACATCCCTTAGATATCAATTTCCTCGCCTGATGGTAGGAAATAAACCTACCTTTTGGCGTAGCGGTGCTGCCCTTCCACTCCCGCACTGCTTCTCCTGGAAAGTGGAACCGGACCATCTTGGTCCAACATTCAACATTGGCAAAGCACGACACTAGCCAATCCATACCCATTATGGAATCGAAGTCTATCATTTCTAACTCGACCAGATCTACTGTGGTCTGACGGTCAGCAACCTCTACTGTACACCCTCGGTAAATTCTGCTAGCTACAATAGAGTCACCGACGGGCGTGGATACTGAAAAGGGGTGCTGCAATAATTCTGGTGCAATATTGAACTTTCGTGCCACAAACGGAGTAATATAGGACAAAGTAGATCCTGGATCAATCAATACATAAGCAGGGTGTGAGCAGATAGTTATCATACCTGTCACAACATCAGGTGATGCTTCTGAATCCTGCCTCCCTGGTAAAACATATGTGCGGCTTGGACCCGCACCTACACTGGAGGCCCCTGATCTGCCCCAACCCCTGCCTGCTGAAACTGAGGGCCTGCGCCCTGCCGAGGATGCTGTAGCTCGTGACCCTGCGGATGCCCTATCTTGTCTATCCCGATCCTCCTGACCTCTAGCTGGGCAATCTCTCATCAAATGGGCCTCTTGGCCACAAATATAACATCCGGTGGAGCCATACCTGCATGCTCCAGAATGGCGTCGGCTGCATATAGGGCAAAGTGGTAGGGTATACCTACTCTGCTCCGCCCTCCTCTGTAATAATGAATCTGCAATCTGTGAGCCTCTACCGGTCTCTGACTGCCCCCTGCGGCTAAATCTAGCCCTCTACGACTGTGGTGGAGGCGGGGGCCTGGGCGGCCTATCTAACAATTGTGGCCTAGGTCCTCCCCGAGCCTCCCTCTGTAACTCAATTGGCCTCTCCCGGCGGCGTTGTTCCTGGTTGGTTCTCCTGATCTCCCGATGCCGCTGCCTGATGTCCTCAATATTCTGGGGAAATGCCTGAACTCGGGCAATATCCATGTTCTCTCGCAGTGTGGCCGTAATACAAGTCCCAACATATTCTGAATTCAACCCCATGATAAAATGGTGTATTCTGGATGCCATGGTATCAATAAAGGCCGGTGCGTACCGGGCTAAAGAATCAAACCGCAAGGCGTATACCCGAACGCTCATGGCCCCCTGCTCTAGATGTAGGAATTGGTCCACCCGGGCCTGTTGAATCTCCCGTGGCAAATAGTGATCCAGAAAAGCTCCTGAGAAGCTGGACCAGGTCGGAGGGGAAACATCTCTCCCTCGGGACCTTTCCCATCTTTCATACCACAATACGGCGATGTCCCGTAACCTGAATGCTTCCAACTCAACCGATTCTGTAGGCGTGGCATGCATAACCCTGAAAATTCTTTGCATCTGATCTAGAAAATCCTGAGGGTCCTCTGTCCGGTCCGTACCTGTAAACTATGGGGGATTCAGAGCCAAAAACTCTCGGACCGTCGAACTACCGGGCCCTCCTGACGACTCCGCAACTGCAGACGGCATCGGCTGACGCTGAGCAGTCATCATCTGTGCTAACATGACTACCGCACTCCTAACCTCCTGATCGGAAGGTATCAGTATAGGGAATGCTAGAGGTAGTGTCGCCCCAAGTGGCTCATGATGTGGTGGAGACTGCTAGGAAGGCTGGGACGATGCCTCCGTAGTGCCCTCTGATCGGGCTGTTTCTAAACGAGGTTGAGGCATCCTGGTGGTGCCTTCCCCTGCTACCATATCTAAGCTCTGGCCTGTGATAAGATGTCGCTGGTCTGACATTATCTATAACCAAAGAATACAGTAAGCTCTAGGGACTCAACCCTATGTTGTACCGCTCTACAACACGACTGAATAAGAATAAAAAGCAACCATCCTATCATGCCTTGCAGCCTCCTACCCATAGTATGTGGTGCACAACACATCCATGGGCAGGATTCTACTTAGCACGGCTTGCAGACTCCTTGGGATACAACCTGCTCTGATACCAAGTTTGTCACGCTCCGCCTTGGGGGGTATGACTGGCACCTGGTGCCCTACTAGGACTTGAACCACTAGACTGCTGGGCCTGAGCACATCTGGTGCCTGGCTGGCTCTAACTCAGATTTCTGGAAACAAAGGGCTATATAACGGCTGTAAACACAGCCTCCGACCAGCTGGGCCTATAGCCACCTATACCTGTACTAACAGCTAACCAGAAACATATCAATATAAGGGAGCCTATGAGGGCCGACAAGGCCACCATGCTGTCTAGTCAGCTGTAACTCAACAATGAAATACAAGAAAGCTACGTGACCAGCGAGGTCACCACTACTGTCAACAGAGGCCTCACACGGCCAATATAAACAGAAATGCTAAATAGCTACAACAAACTGCACGGCCTCACACGACCGGCTCAGCTGACCACATGGAAATATATACAGACTGCAAGCCTCTAAGAACACTGATAAGATGGTCAGGACAGAGCCCCGGCCTACCCATGCTATACAACAAAGAAAAGGGATAAACCTCTAGCTATCTAGCTCCGGATGACTGGAGCTGATGACCCTATGAGCTGACTGGAATCACGAGGTATCAGCCCCTCGTCTATGAGTACTTGCAGGCAAGTAATCAAGTGCCCCAAACGGGCGTCAGTACCGCTGGTACTGAGTATGTAAAACAACAACTGAAAAATATCTGAAAACAACAATACAACTGATGGATCTGAAATAGAAAGGAATAGACTAAACTAATTGAAAATGTAAAGCTAAGCCTACTCTTAACCATGCTGGAAGGAGTAGGAGTCATACCTGGAGATGTATCGCTCTACTGTCGATCTACTCGTATCTAGTGTAATATGGCATAACACAACATAACATAGCATAGCACACACAAACCTTACCCGGTCCCCATAAGCTGGGAGGTACAATCAACACGCAATCTATACCCCTACCACGGTCGTCCCATCTCCTATAATAACTATAAGCATCCTGCCGATCCCCTGGGTATGCTCTTGGGCTCGCTGAGCCCCTGACTATAACTGTACCTGAGTCTGGAAGACTCCTGAATCAACACCCGGGCGTATCCGCTCGACGGGGGTGTATAAGGGCCAACCAAGGCACAATATGGGGAAACCGGCATCCCATCTTCGTCCCCTGTGGGACGACATGCCACTCCGTAGAGCGACGTATCCTCGCCCTCTGGCAGACGAGTCGATACAGCTATTAACCCTGGGGCGGTCATGAATGCTAGGTAATCCAACCCCAAGATAATACAGTGGTCTCAACTAGTAATACTATCTGCATATACCACATGCTGAAGCTAGTGATGATAATGTATCTGTACATACTATATGCTGACTAGTTATAGTGATATGTATGTGTTCAATATATGCTGAGACTGATAATGGTATATATATATATAATCTTCTTTCATACTGTGCTGAGTCTAATGTTGAACAAGATATAGTTTTTCTGCTGGAAATCATGCTGTATAACTGAGTTTTTATAGTAACATGGTTTACTATTTCTAACATGCTTTCTAAACTTCATTTTAATCTACCATTCTACTTCTGAGATACCTTACAGATACTTATATTGCTTTACTAAGTTTCATCTGAATACGACAATATCCAAACATACTTTACTAGATCCCATACTGGGCATGCTGTACAGGTCTTAACACTTTGTATTAGAATTTATATCATGCCAGCAAGTTTCACTCTATACATAACATGATGCTCCCAATATAGTACTAATATTCATACTAAACGTAACACACAACTTCTGAACATTCTACTGGCCTTTAAACTATTTTACTATACCAAGACTACTAACTTGCCGAGGAAACTAGCTTTACATACCTTTGCTTCTGATTTCTCAACTAACCGGTGTAGCTCGGTCAGTATTCCGGCTATTTCTCCCAACCGCATTCATATATACGTCAATCAGTATGAAATACAACTTTATTCTAAAGGACAACATCACTTTCGATATATTTATAGCCTAAACTTAGGCTTATCAAAAGACGGTCAAAAACTCGCTATTTTCCAGAAGTCCAGAAGGGAGAAGTATTCACTTCACAGCTAGGAACACATAGACACTAGTTTGGAGCAATTCCACTTACCTTATCCCGGTAGCTCGATGATTCGTCGGTCGTATTTTGCGAAACAAAATCCGTAGGAATGCTCCCTGCTGCTAAATACCTTGGTACCTGAGGTTAATTTGAGTTTAGACTATGTTTGGCAGCGATCGAAGGATAATATATTACCCCTCTTCGTCTCGCTCTGTTTCTCTGCATTTTCTGGAAATTAGATAAGAAATATAACCTCACAAACCGAAGTGGGGGCTTTATATACTTGGGCCTGGACAGGGCCAACGTGTCACGGAGCCAACACGGAGGCTCCACCTCCGTAACACGTTGCCATCGCGGAGGGGCTCTACCCGGGCTCCTTCCGTGATGGTTCGACAGGCTACTCGTCTGATCCTTTCCCGGGCCTTTCCCTAGCACGTATGGCTTTCAAATATGCTTAACCAACGCGCGAATAAGCCATCTAGGTGCTGGAAATCTTACGGGGTATAACACCTCTATACACTCGTCTAGCTATAACTGAGTCACCTACTGGAGTAGAAACTAAGAAGGGTTCTGACAAGACTTCGGGACTGACTTTGAAGCTACTGGCCACATAAGTTGTCACAAAAGACAAGGTACCCCTCGGATCTAACAAAGCATAAACATCAATAATGAAAACTCTCAACATACCAGTGACCACTTTCAAGGAGACCTCCGGCTCCTGATGGGATGCTAAGGCATAGAATCTTTTTTGGCGCTGACCGCCAGTTGTGCTAGTAGATTCCCCCTGAAGTGCTTAGTGTGCGGGAGGGACTGCTGAACTAGAACCTGGGCCTCGGCCCCCAACCTGATCCTGTCTCGCTACTGGATAATCTATAAGCATATTTCTAGGCTTCCGACACCCGAAACAAGTACCTGAACCTGCCAAGCACTAGCCTTTGTGCCCCCGACCTCATCTGCGATAAGCTGGGATGCTAGAATCTGCGGGTCTGCTGCTCTGACCCTAGAGCCTGATGCTCTCTCTCTCTAATCATGTCTAGGCCTGGATGGTACACTCAATGCCGAAGATGATGGAGCTGATGATCTCTAGTGAGTCTACTGTCGGTGCCCTCCACCTGACCTCGGTTGAGAGAATCTATGGTCATTGGTCCTGGCCCTCTTGGCCTCTCTCTCTCTCAGATGTGCCGCCTCCATATGTTGCGCGTACAGCACTATTTGTGGAAAATTCATATCCTGACGGAGCATAGCGGTCTGACAATCTTATTCCAAATAACTCGCTACTCCATGGACGAACCTGCTCACCGCGTCCTCTGATCAACTACTAACTCTGGGGCATATTTCGATAAGCAAGTAAACTAAAGGGCATACTCTTATACTGTCATTCTCCCTTGCTTCAAATTCACGAACTCAGCTGCCTTCAGCAACCTCATCTCACGAGGGAAGAACTAGTCTAGAAATGCAACATGGAACTCTTCCCAAGTAACAGGACCTGCTTCGGCAACCCTGCTATCCTTCCATTGGCAAAACCAAATATGCGCGACCCCTTTCAACTGGTAAGAGGCCAACTCTGTGCACTCAACTCCATTCACCCCCATGCCTTGGGGGTGATCTTAACAATCTCATCTATGAACTTATGCGGGTCCTCATTTACCTTGGACCCAAGGAACTCCGATTGGTTCATCCTCAAGAAGTCTCTGGATTGAGCCGCCACTGCATTTCCATTTTGCAAAACATGCGCAATGGCCTGCTGATTGACCTAAGTGGTCAAGGCCTGCGCAAGCATCTGAATAGCGGCCCGGAACTCAGCGTCAGCGACTGGCTCAGGTACCTGGTGCTCCTGAACGGGTGGGGCTTGCTGTTGCCCATTACCGTTGCCATCCTCGTGGCCTTCACCATTCCTATTTCTTCTACCATTCATTCTTCGAGCAGCCATGATTCTGCAATCGCGAATAGCAAGAATTATAAGGATAGAAAACTCTTCATCTTACGATATAGTTCATGAAAGAATGGATCATTTCCTAAATGTCTCATAGCCTCTTCATCATAAGTGTGGTGCTTCACACCCATGAAAAAGACTCTACCAAACGCGGCTTTCAATTATAATCATGTTTTTAAGTTTTATAAATTATAATGCCCATCCATGAGAAGTTCATGAAAGTTGAGATTTATGACATATGTTCAAGTATGATGAAGAATTTATGATGAAAAACATGTTTTCAAGTTACCCATGTCTATGATCATATTTTCAAGTGAATTAAGTATTTTCAAGCATGTTTAAGTATTGGGAAAGCCCATATGTTCAAGTACAATTTATGATTTCAAGTTAATTAGATTACCGTATGATTTTGGAGTCCAGATTCCCAATTATGTTCCTCATTTGGTATTGTTTTTGATCCAAGGCTCCTAATGTATGATTTTAGACTTTATATGTATATGATTATTCAGGTTTGTCAATAGATGCTGGTCAACTTCATTGAAAAATGATGGAGAGCATATGCATGTCTTTTTGGGAGTAGTATCTAGCATACTCGGTACATTCCATGTACTGACCGCATACTCTATGCTGTATCGTTTTATGATACAAGCTCCAATCTTCTGACTCCACCCCATCACTAGCCAGCTTTTAGAGTTAGCATCCAGTCTCTATTGGTGAGTCCTAATCTACCGAGGACCATTTGTTATTAGATATATTTGTACTTCCAGTTTTTAGACTTGTCGGGTTAGTTGGGGGTGTTTTCCTATCAACCCATTAGATATGTTAGAGGCTTTCAGACTGTACGTAGTAATCTTGTTATCTATTATGTAAATTCTTGTTTGTGGTTACGTTATGAGTAGACTTCCATCATGTTCATTATGTTAAGTCTTCCACATTACTTATTGAGTTAGATGTATGTTCATGCCATGGGTCGACTTGGAGTCTCTCGGGGCTCCTTTTCCTATGTCTCGATCCAAGCCTATGTTCAGGTCATGAAAAACTTGGTATCAGAGCAATAGGTTTGAAGTGTCCTAGGGTGTCTAAAAGATGTATTAAGTAGAGTCTTTTTCATGGGTGTGAAGCACTCCACACTTATGATGAAGAGGCTAAGAGACGTTTAGGAAATGTTCTCTTCCTTCATAATCTATTTTGTATGGTGAAATATCTTTCTATCCTTCTAACTCGTGCTATCCGTGATTGCAGAATCATGCCTCCCCGTAGAGTTAACGACAGAAAAAATGAAAATGGAAACGGCCACGAGGATGTTAATGGACCGGGCACCAACAAGCCCTACCAGTATATGAGCATCATGCACCGGAGCCAGTTGCCCATGCTGAATTCAGGGCAACCATTCAGATGCTAGCACAAGCCTTGACCGCCTAAGTCAACCACCAGGCAGTGTCACATGTCCCGCAGAATGGGAATGCAACGACAACATGAGTCAGAGATTTCATAAGGATGAACCCACCAGAGTTCCTTGGGTCAAAGGTGGACGAGGATCCACTTGAGTTTATTGATGAGATCTTGAAGATCACCTAGGTCATGGGGGTGAATGGAGAAGAGTGTGCTGATTTAGACTCATATTAGTTGAAGGGGGTCACACACATTTGGTTTAAACAGTGAAAGGATAGTAAGGCAGCCAGAACAGGCCCTATTAGTTAGGAGGAGTTTCACATCGCTTTTCTAGATCGGTTCTTACCTCGTGAGATAAGGGAGTTGAAGGTGGACGAGTTCTTGAATCTAAAACAAGGGAAGATGGCAGTGCAGGAATATACCCTTGAGTTCATTCATTTGTCAAAGTATGCCCTAGAGTTAGTGGTTGATTAGAGGACGCGAGTGAGCAGGTTTGTTCATGGGGTGACAGACTATCTAGACAAGGATTGCAGAACTACCATGCTCCATCAGGATATGGATTTCCCTCGGATAGTTTTTTATGCCTAGTAGATGGAGGCGACGCATTTGAGTGAGAGAGAGGCCAAGAGGGCCAGGAGGGACAGCTATAGATTCTCTTAGCCGAGGCCAGGTGGTGGGCATCAAAAATTGTCCCACCAAAGATCTTCATCCCCAGCATCTTCAGTGATGAGTGTGCCATCCATACCTAGGCACGACCAGAGAGGATGAGCATCAGGCTCTAGGGGTTAGAGCAGCAGGCCCGCAGATTCCAGTATCCCAATTTGCGGTAGGTATGGTCGGGGGAACATGGGTTAGTGTTTGGCGGGTATAGGTGCTTGCTTCGGGTGCAGAAATCCCAGACATATGCTCAAAGATTGCCCAGCAGTTAGGCCGAGCCATGATAGGGGCCGAGGCCCATCTTCCAATTTAGCAGTTCCGCCCGCGTGCCTAGCCTAGAAGAGGGCATCTACTAGCACAGGTGGCGATCAGCGCCAAAACAAATTCTATGCCTTAGCATCCCGCCAGGAGTAGGAGGTCTCCCAAGATGTAGTGACTGGTATGTTGCGAGTTTTCCATCTTGATGTGTATGCTTTGTTAGAACCAGGGGCTACCTTGTCTTTTGTAACACCTAATGTGGCTAGTAGTTTCGGAGTTAGTCCCAAAATCTTTTCAGAACCCTTCTTAGTCTCTACTCCAGCAGGTGATTCCGTTGTAGCTAGACGGGTGTATAAAAGTTGCCCGGTCACAGTCCTCCAGAAAGTCACCTCAGCAGATCTAGTAGAGCCTAGACATGACCGATTTTGATGTTATCCTCGGCATGGATTGGCTATTTTGGATGTTATTCCTCAGTTAATTATAGAACCCAAGCAGTAGAGTTCAGATTTCTAGGTGAGCCAGTCATAGAATGGAAGGGTAGTTCAGCTGTGCCTGTAGGTCATTTCATTTCCTATCTTAAGGCCAAAAAGATGATTCCCAAAGGTTTTGTATACCATCTAGTTAGGGTTAAAGATGCTAAGTCCGAGACCCCAACTATCCAGTTAGTCTCAGTAGTATGCGAGTATCCAGAAGTCTTCCCAAATGATCTGCTGGGAATCCCTCCCGAGCGGGAGATTGATTTTGGTATTGACCTTTTTTTCGATACACAGCCTATATCTATTCCTCCATATAGAATGGCTCTATCCGAGCTAAAGGAGTTGAAGGAGAAGTTGAAGGTCCTTTTAGATAAGGGATTCATTAGACCGATAAAATCCCCATGGGGTGCACCAGTTCTCTTTGCCCGAAAGAAAGATGGTTCTCTTCGTATGTGTATTGATTATCGGCAATTGAACAAGGTCATTGTCAAGAAAAAGTATCCTCTACCTAGGATTGATGATTTGTTTGACTAGCTTTAGGGTGCCAAGTTCTTTTCGAAGATAGACTTCAGGTCCAAATACCATCAGCTCAGGTTGCGGGAGAGTGACATCCCGAAGATAGCCTTCAAGACGCGGTATGGTCATTATGAGTTTGTAGTTATTCCTTTTGGACTAACGAATGCTCCTTCAGCTTTTATGGATTTGATGAACAGGGTGTTCAAGACATACTTGGATATGTTCGTGATCATATTTATTGATGATATCCTGATATAGTCACGGAGGAGGGAGGAGCATGCCGCTCATTTGAGGATGGTGCTACAGACTCTCAAGGATTGTCAACTATATGCTAAACTCAGCAAGTGCAAGTTTTGTTTTGAATTCAGTGGCATTCTTGGGCCATGTAGTGTCAAGTGAGGGCATAAAGGTGGACTTTCAGAAAATAGAGGCGGTGAAGAATTGGCCTAGACCGGTGAATCCTTCAGATATCAGGAGCTTTTTGGGCTTAGTGGGTTACTATCAGAGTTTTGTTGAAGGTTTTACATCTATTGTAGTACCATTGACCAAATTGACCCAAAAGAAAGTGAAATTCCAATGGTTGGATGCTTGTGAAAGGAGCTTTCAAGAATTGAAGACCCGGCTTACCTCAGTACAGGTGTTAACCCTACCGGAGGGTACCGATGGGTTCATGGTGTATTGTGATGGTTCTAGAATAAACCTTGGTTGTGTATTGATGCAGCATGGTAAGTTATATAATACACTTCCCGATAGCTGAAAGTTCATGAGAAGAATTACCCGACCCATGATCTTGAATTGGCGGCGGTAGTATTTGCATTGAATATTTGGAGACACTATTTGTATAGGGTCCATGTGGATGTGTTTTTGGATCACAAGATTTTGCAATATGTGTTTACCCAGAAGGACCTAAATTTGCGGCAAAGGTGGTTGGAGCTACTTAAGGATTATGACATGAGTGTCCTTTACCATCCAGGAAAGGCTAATGTAGTAGAAGACACACTTAGTAGACTCTCTATGAAGAGTATTTCCCATGTGGATGAGGGGAGAAAGGAGCTGGTGAAGGATGTGCATCGACTTGCAAGGTTGGGAGTTCGTTTGGTTGACTCGACCGATGGTAGTGTTGCTATTCAAAATGGATCAAAATCGTCCTTAGTGACTGCTGTAAAAGCTAGGAAAGATGAGGACCCTATTTTGGTAAAGTTAAAGGAAGCCGTTCAGAATCAGAAGGTAGAGGTCTTCTCTAAAGGGGGAGATAGTGTGCTTCGATATCAAGGTCACTTGTGTGTCCCAGACATTGATGACTTAAGAAATCAGATGTTGCATGAGGCTCATGGTTCTAGGTATTCAATACATCTAGGTGCCACCAAGATGTACCGTGACTTATGGGAAGTCTATTAGTGGAATGGAATGAAGAAGGACATTGCAGAATTTGTAGCTAAATGTCAAAACTATCAGGAAGTGAAAGTTGAGAACCAGAGACCGGGAGGTACGCTTCAGGATATCAGTACCCCTCTTGGAAGTGAAATCAACATGGACTTCATCAAAGGGTTGCCTCGCACTCATCGGCAATATGACTCCATTTGGGTTGTCGTGGACAGGTTGACCAAAGCCGCTCACTTTCTACCAGTCAAAACCACTGATTCAGCGGAGAATTATGCCAATCTATACATATGAGAGCTAGTTCAATTGCATGGAGTGCACTTGTCCATCATATCAAACATAGGTACTCAATTTACTTCTCAGTTTTGTGGATCATTTCAAAAAGGGCTTGGTACTCAGGTCAAGCTCAGTACAGCATTTCACCTGCAAACGGATGGTCAGGCAGAGCGGACAATTCATACTCTTAAGGACATGTTGAGAGCATGTGTGATCAACTTCAAGGATATTTGGGATGACCATTTGCCTCTTATTGAGTTTGCATACAATAACAACTATCATTCCAGTATTCAAATGGCTCCGTTTGAGGCTCTCTATGGGCGGAGATGTGTAGATCGCCTATTGGTTGGTTTGAAGGCGGCGAAGCTGCGATGATGGGACCAGATTCAGTCCATGATGCTATGGAGAAGGTTCAGCTCATATGGGACAGGTTGAAAATAGCTCAAAGTCGCCAAAAGTCCTGTGCCGATGTGAGGAGGAGGGAGCTTGAGATCAAAGTTGATGATTGGGTGTTTCTGAAGGTGTCTCCCATGAAGGGAGTGATGAGGTTTGAAAATAAAGGAAAACTCAGCCCTCGTTATGTTGGCCCCTACCAGATTGTGAAGTGGGTTGGCAAGGTGGCATATGAATTGGAGTTGCCCTCAGAATTAGCTTCCATGCATCTCGTTTTTCATGTATCGCTCTTAAAGAAGTGTTTGGGAGATCCAGCTCTTGTTGTTCCGGTGGAGGGTATAGGTGTGAAAGACAGCCTTAGTTATGAGAAGGTTCCAGTGGAAATACTGGATTGGCAGGTTCGCAAGCTAAGGAACAAGAAAGTAGCTTCAGTTAAAGTTTTATAGAGGAATTAGCAAGTTAAGGGAGCTACGTGGGAAGCCGAAGCAGATATGATGGCTAGATACCCACATTTATTCTCTACCAGCTCAGCTCCAGCTTGAGGATCATATTTTGCCCGAAAACTCTATTCAGTTTCATGTTCATTTCATGTGCCCCAGTTTCTTTCATGTATATGGATGTATGTATGATTCATGAATTCAGTTTCATTGTGTAGTTTAAATTGGAGTTAGTTATTCCGTCAGTTTTTGGCTTATATGATCAATATTTGAATATGATGATTGCATTTCTCTATTTTTCTGTATGGTTTTCAACAATCGAGGATGAGTGTTCCCAAGGAGGAGATATTGTTATACCCCAGATGAACATGTACCGCTTATTGAATTTGCCTATAATAACAGTTATCATTCAGCAATTCAGATGGCGCCTCATGAAGCGTTATGGGCGGAGGTGCAGGTCTCCAACTGGTTGGTTTGAGGTAGGAGAATCGGCATTGATTGGGTCAGATATTATTCATCAGTCAGAAGAGAAAGTAAAGCTTATCAGGGAACGTCTGCTAACGGCTCAGAGCCGCTAGAAATCTTATGTTGATGTGCAGTGAAGAAACCTAGAGTTTAATGTAGGTGACTGGGTATTCCTGAAGGTTTCACCGATGAAGGGTGTGACGAGATTTGGTAAGAAAGGAAAGCTCAACCCGAGGTTTATTGGACCTTATCAGATTCACCGAAGGATAGGCCAAGTGGCTTATGAATTGGATTTACCTCCGTAATTAGAATCCATTCACCCAGTTTTTCATGTATCAATGCTGAGGAAGTGCATAGGAGATCCCTCCCGAATTGTCCGAGTAAAAGACGTCCAGATCACTGAGGAGTTAGCTTATGAAGAAGCTCTAGTAGCCATACTAGATCGGCAGATCCGCAAACTAAGAACTAAAAATGTTTCTTCCGTTAAAGTGTCATAGCGGAATAAGAACCGAGAGAAGATGACCTGGGAGGCTGAAGACGATATGAAAACCATATACCCTCAGTTATTTCAGACTTAGTCAGATTGTGCAGCTAGAGGTAGGGGTGGGCATTCGGTTTTTTGATTCGTTTTTTTTAAATTTTGGTTCGGTTTTTTCGGTTTTCGGTTTTTCATGTAGTGTACCGAATACCGAACCAAACTAATTCGGTTCGGTTCGGTTTTTCTAATTCGATTTTTTCTGTTATGGGCCTATTTAATGGGCTATTTTTTAACTTACAAAATGAGCTACTTTTTTAATTAAAAATGAGTTGCTTTATCTTTTTAAATTCAAAATAAATTATTTTAAGTTTGAATTCTAAAGTTTAATTCAACTAAGCTTAATTTTAACTTTTTAAATAAAGAAAATAGCGGGATCAATTGATTTACATTTAGTAGTACATACATAACATTTGAATTTTTGATAATAAATTTTCTCATATGCTTAATATCCTTATAAGAAAACCAATAAAAAGTCAAGGATCTTTTAAGATTTCAATAATCTATGGTCCCTAATTTCTTATTAAATAAATATTATATATTTTATTTTTCTTTCAAAGTATATTAATAATTGTAAGAATTTTCTTAACATGCTAAAACTATTATAAAACTTGTTATTTGTAACAAAAACTTAAGCAATTGTATCAATTATATAAATAATTCTCTAAATGGGCTTTGAGATTTGGGTTGGGTGTAGTATTTTTATTTTTTTGAAATTAAGTTATAATTTTTTTTTAAATATGTAAAATTTTTGGTTAAACCGAAAAACTGAAAAACCGAAATTCTAAAACCGAAAACCGAACCGAAAAACCGAAATTTAAAAAAAAACCAAAACCGAAAAACCGAATTAGTTCGGTTCGGTTCGATTTTTCGGTATTTATGCCCACCCCTCGCTAGAGGTATGTTATTGTTGTTGTTCCATAAGTTGCATTTTATACATGTATATGTGGAGTAGTTAGCTTCAATCAATTGTGAAATTAATGCCATAGTATTGTGTGGAGTTCCTGTATTGGACTTTTCTGCGTTTCAGGATTTTTAGATAGTCCATATTACAGGGAGACTCTGCCAAAATTTTTCCACAACAAGTAATTGCAAGGTTAAGGTTCTTACAAGTAAAAGTCAACATTCGAGGGCGATGTTCTTAAGGGGGGGGGAGGATGTTACACCCCGTAAGTTTCTAACGTTTAGTCGGCCTATTCATATGTTGGTTAAGAGTTTTAGAGTGCCATAGGTACGAGGAAAGGGCCGGGGGAAAGGCCGAACGAGTGCCAAGTCGGGATTTCGCGGGAGGAGGCCGAGCGAAGCTGCCCAGAGGGGAAAAATGGCATGGAGCAGCTCCTCTGTGTTAGCCAACATGGCACGAAGCAGAATCAACGCGACGGGCAGAGTGCCACGTTGCCTTGTCTGTCGCCTCAAGTATATAAAGGCCTCACACTTAAAAGTTAGATTATTTTTCATATAACTTCGGCTAGAACAAAGGGAAACCGAGGAAAACATTTAATAATCATCCGATTATGCCGCTAAAAGCCGTCCAAATCCAAATTAACTTCGGGTATTGAAGTATAAAGCTGTAGGGAGCATCGCTAGGGAGTTCTTTTCGTGAAATACGTCCGGCAAATCATCGTCCCGCGGAGCCTAAGTTGATGGAATTGTTCCAAACTAGTGTCAATACGATCACGTGACTAATGTAAGTATTTCTCCCTTCTAGATTCCCGAGAAATTACGAGTTTTTGATCGTCTTTCGATAAGTTGAATTATAGTCAGTATATATATATATATATATATATATATATATATATATATATATATAAAAGTTATTGTTTTCTTCGAATATAGTAATGAAGTTACCCCTATTCTTCCGTTAATATGACTACAGTTGAGAAGGGCAGTTGAACATGAGCCGAAACTCGCCAGCTAATCGGTAAACAGCGAACGAGGTACATTAAGGCATTTTCCTTCGACAAGTTAGTTTCTTCAACATAGTAGTCTAGTATGAATCCCAGTAAAGCATGTCAGGAGTATGTTACCATGTCAAGTTGTTGTTGTCAGTTGAGACTCGTAAATGGCATTGTTTTGGGCTAGATTACCTGTATAGCTTCCGTGACCACCCCAGGGTTAATAGCTGTGTCGCTGCCCGCGAGAGGCGAGGATACATTGCTCTACGGAGTGGCATGTCGTCCGCAAGGGACGAAGATGGGGATCCAGATCCTCATATGCCGTGGTTGGCCTTATACACACCCCGCCGAGCGTTTACACCCGGGGTGTAGATATCAGGAGTCCTCCAGAATCAAACAGTCAGGGGCCGAGCGGGCCTAATTTCAGACCCAGGGGATCGACAGGATGCTTATAGCTGATAGTTGACTCAGTATGACCTGGATAGGGGTATATAGATTGAGGTGTACTCACTAGGGCTAATAGGGGCCCAGGTGGGTTATTCTGTGCTGATTGTACCTTCCGGCCTATGGGGGCCAGGTGAGGCTTATGTTTGCTTTAGTTACTAATAATTAGACAGTAAGACACCTCGCTTACCAGGTATGACCCCTACCCTCCTTATTACAGTTATATTTAGCCCTGATTTCACTACTACAGTCATCTTCAGTCTGTTTCTTTTATTTCAGTCATTGTTAGTTCTATTTTCTTACTTTCAGTTATTTAAAGTTACTGCCTTACATATCCAGTACCTGTGGTATTGATGCCCTCTTCTGGGGCACTGCATTACTTGCCTGCAGGTGCAGATAGACGAGGAGCAGGTCCCTCGTAGTTTCAGTCAGCCGTACAGAACCGTCAACTCCCTTCTTTCGGAGCTTGTGTAATAGAGGTTTACTTCTTTTGTTTGTACAGTATGGGTAGGCCGGGGCCCTGTCCCGACCATCTTATTACCCGTTAGAGGCTTGCAGATTGTGTTACTTCCCTGTGGTTAGATAATATCGATCATGTGGGGCCCATACGTGTTTCAAATTATGTGTGTTGGCCGTGTGGGGCCCTATTTAGTGTTGATTGGTGGCCTTGTCGATCATAGTTCAGTTTAGCATATGATTTACGTTCCAATTATAACTAGATATCATGGTGGCCTTGTTGGCCTGCATAGGACTCCCTCTGGTTAGCTGTTTATTTTTCACAAGTGGCTATAGGCCTTGTCGGCCGGGGGTTTGTATTTATAGCCGCTATATAGCCCGTTATTTTCTTGATTCTAGAGTTAGAGTCAGCCTTGCATCAGAGGTGCTTAGGCTCAGTCAGCTCAGCAATTCAGGTCCTAATAGGACACCAGGTGCTAGTCATGCCTCCCGAGGCGGGGCGTGACAAACACACTCTTAGATAATCCAAATTTTCAGCAATGACTCAACATGGGAAGAACAAAAAATACATGCTAATAGGCATAACTTGTACATCTTGAATTGAAGCTTTTATTAGAAATAAGCTAGAGTAGGTCTTCCATATTTTTTCTTCAAATTATTGAAAAGGTCAGTCCATGTAACAAAAAGATGTAAAAAGTATTATAGAAATGCTATGGATTATGTTGAAAATAGTCATAACTCACCCCAAAAATATATGAAGGGGCAGAATCCAAGTAGATTTTATTGTACGTCATTCAGCTTTGTGTTCATTACTCAAAAATTATTATTCTTTATTTTTTTTGTTATATAAAAATTATTTAACTTTGACAAAATTTGATTAAAAACCTACTTAAATTGTGAGATAAAATAATAAAAATTTATTCCTTATGCTTGATCGTAGATTCAAAATGATTCGTTAAATATACTTTTGAAAAATTTTGTACTTTAAGCTTTGCTAAATGTGATCACTATTGGTCTCTATCAAATACTTAAAAACTTTGATTGTTAAATTTTACAAAAGTGTGAAAAAGAAAATTTAATATGGACTCTCATTTAGAGGTATTTTCTTTGTAATTTTTGCTTCTTTTGGTCTATTGCAAGATTTGGTCTAGCTTGTTAGGTGTAATTTATGTTATTGTTAGAATAATTTCAGAGATCTGTCTCCAAGTTTCGCTTCATAATGTTGACTTTTCATGTGACATATGATCCCACTTACTTTAGTTATTTTGATTTCTCAGTTATAATTTCTTTAACATATTTATCACTAATGTAAATATATATATATATATATATACACACACACACATACATACATAAATACTTAAACTTATTTCCCTCCTACTAATACTATTTTACTTCATTAATTTTATAAACATGTTTGTCGCTCTTTTATTTATTTTATTCACTATTACTACTCAATAAAAATTAAAAAAAATGAAGAGTAGGTGTTTTCTCTCTTCTCTATCATTGGACACGAATTTTAAGATATTAATTGTATAAATTCTAGTAAAAATGAGATTTATTTGAAATTAATTCAAACATTCTCACTAAGTTTATGTTTATCCTAGATTAATGAAAGCCCTCTCAGAGGCTATGATTGATCACACAAATAAGAAAGTTAAGCATACGCAGCCGTCTAACTGAATAAAATTGAAGAATATGTCCAAAAAGGAGTGATCAGCCAACTAAATACCAAATTAAATAGAGGGAGAATCAAAGAAAAGCAAGAAACTATTCAAAGTATTTGCTCCACTTTGACGATCCTTCCATTAAATAGGTTACAAATAAGGTTTTCAAATCATGATTTCTTCTGACTAAAATGTTTTTTTCCTTTTTCAGATGAAACTTACATATTTTCATATCCCCCTCATATTCTAACGAAATACAAACTAAAATCTCTAAACATGTTAGATACAACTCCTTTCATATGCAATGAAATTTTTAAATATTTAAGTCCCAAACTAGCCTTTTGATTGCTACAAATACTCAATTATATATCAATTTGGCTTCCTGACCATTAGCACATACCGGATGAATGTTACAACTACAAATTTGGATTTCATGAAGCGATCTAGGAATTCTATAAACTTTTATCTTACATTTTTAAAATTTTTTAACTCTGAATAATTCCTTGTCCAATTGTCTTAAAGAAATTATATATTACATGAACAAAATAAGTATAAAATGTATGATAATAAAAAAACTTGACTTAGATGCATTGTTTTCAAGACCCAAGTCTATACCTTGGACGTGACACAGTACCTAGGGCCACAAGTGACCCCAAGCTAACCCATAACATATCATACTACTGAAATTCTAAATAACTGGAAGAAATCTAAAAGAGGAAGCTTGAAAACATAAATGAACAAAATACTTTAAGCAAAACATTACATCTGATAACACACTGAATTTCTAACTCAATCTAAAAGCCAACTAAGAAACTGCTGAGTTGCTGGGACAAGTCCCTAGCTAGCTCTAATGTCTAAAACTAAAGTAACAAAATATAACATCTGGAAGTGAAAATCCATCCCTAGACGAATGAGGACTCACCACAGAAGTCTGTTGAATGTCGTTGGAGAAGAACTACTGACGGGGTTGAGACTGAGAACCTGCGCCTGTATCATAAGACGATACAACATAGAAAGTATGCCTTAGTACATTGAATGTACTGAGTAAGTGAGATATGAGATAAACGTAAAGATACTGAAAGATGTAACCTGTACTAAAAGAACATACAATAACTATCTTGAAATTTCAGTTACCGAAAGAATCTAAAAAGCTATTAACACTATAAGTACTAACAATCAACTGAAGGTAATAACATGTCTGAGTCGTGGAGTACTGAACTAAACTAGAGATTAAGACTGCAGTGAACTGAGTTGTACTGTACTAAACTGTGGGAGAAACTATAACTAATACATAACAACGTGAGCTAGACGTGAAGTCCGATGTATACCCCCTATCAGAGAAGGCCCACTATACCTTGCCAGGGTATAGTAGCTGAGCTGGGTGATCACTATCTAAGGCCCCTTTGGGTTAATGACCTATAGTAGCAACATAGTTCTGGGAAACTTGGTGCGCTGAACCCCAGCCCACTCGATGCTATGTCCTATTCCCACTAGAAATCCTAACTTTGTCTGCTATGCTGATAGCTTGAACTTGATGTCCTAAGACTCAATTAAGGACCACTTATCTAGAAGCGTTCCGAGAATCTAGAGGACCTGATAACTGAAGTATAGGTATTGTAGGACTTGTCATAGATTCTTTATTTGAAAGCATTATAACCGTATAAAGAACAATTTGATGTGATAACTAAAACTATGGAGTTTTACTAAACTCCTCAAAAGACCGACTATAGTCAAACTGATCAGCTGACATTTCTGTAAGCCTCTGAGAATGCTAAGTACTGACTGGACAAGCCATAAGCTAATCTCCTGATCACATATCTATACTATCATGGTAATTTTAAAAGGAACTATCAAAATCAAGTAACATTCATATCTGGACTTTCAATCATGCAAGATTCATTCACATCAAATTTTAGGATTAGGGCTAAAAACACACATTCATGAAAAAGGGATATCAATATGAATTATAGCTGGTAGAAGTCTTCAAGAATCACAAGAATTATAACAAGAAGGAATTTCATAATCTAACTGAAGAACAACCCTAGTTTTAATTCTTCAATGATAGAACTGATAAAACATCTATTAGAGTTTTGGGCACCAGGGAAGAGTAATTCCCTTGTTGAAATCCCGCATGCCTGGAGTAGAAATTTCTCCTAAGAAACTACCTGGAAAGCTTGAGAAGAATTGAAGCCCTAGTCCTGCTCTTAGGAGAACTGTTTGAGTTCTTCATGATTTTCTAAAAGGTTATGGAAAGAATGAGGGAGAGGGTTGACTAATCCTCTAAAATCCCTCCTAAATAATCCTAATATGACATATTTTATGAGTTAGAATGATAGTTTTATAGAAATGCCCCTGAAACATTTAATAAAATTTCTACTTGTAAGGACTCAACGGGTCACACAGTGAGTCGTTGGTTGCGACCATGACTCGTTGTGACCAATCATTGGTCCTGGTGCTCAAATTTTCAATCCCTCAAACATGGAAACAGATGTGAATAGCGATCTGTTAGGTAAACCAATGACTCATTGGTTCCACTCTGTCATGACCTGAACATAGGCATGGATCGAGACACGGAACCTAGAATCATAAATGGCTCCAAGTCGACCCTTCGAATAAACATGATTTACTAACTCAACATAATTAAAATGGAAAGAAACTAAATTCTGGAATAGCGGAAGTCTGAATTTTAAACATTTGAGCAACGGAAATACATAACACTAAATTCGAAACTAAATACAATACTATGTCTGAAAAGCCTCTACATACGGGAGAAGACCCCAACTAGCTCGCTATCAATATGTAACTGAAAATAGCAACAATACGACAAATTAAAGGTCCTCGGAGAATGAGAACTCACCAACATCAGGCTGAACTAAACTTTGATGACCGGCTAGTGGAGAGATTGACCCTGAACATCTACGCGTATATCATGGAACGATACAACATAGAGTATGCAGTGAGACTTGAAATGTACTGAATATGCAAGGTAAATAAAATGAACTGATCAAAATACGTAAGTGTTCACAAGAGTAGGACAGTTCAATACATAACATAAACATGAGGCTCAAGATTTTCAGAACTATTCATAAGCTAGCATAATCATAATCATAAGAGAAACCTTGTAAAAACATAACTTGAGCCAAAGTATCGTAAACATGACAATGCATAAATCATGAGGAACAATGGAGGACTCGTCTTAACCAACACTAGCATGATAGAGCTTACATGATGCCCCAACTATCTCGCTCAAGTGGGAAGAGCCGTCCCAGGCTTGCCAGGCCAAGGACGTACATGACGTTATATCACTAATAGGGACCCACTTAAAGTCCATAAGCATAAACCTATGTTGGTGCGTAGTTTTGAGACCACAGGATTTACTTGAATGTCGAGCCTACTGGGTGCTAGACACAGCTCCCAAAAACATGCACATGAAGGCTCATATAGTAATCTTGGAGTCATACATAGAGTTCAATGCTAGATAAATATTAACATACTTGATAATACTTGAAATACATGGTTAGCCATGACTTAGGGCCCGTGAGTCGGCCAAAAGCATAAACTCATAAATCATGAAGAACATACATGCTTGAGAAAATCACTGTACTTGAAATTCATAAATTCATGAAGAGCATTTGAAGGAAATCATATCGTAAATCATAAATCATAATTTAGGATTGAGGAGAATCAAAATCATAACAGAATCATAAACTTGACTTTTCATGAAACTTGCATAATTGGGAATTAATTGATTAAAATTTGAAACTATGAATTAATAATCAAAATAGGTATAAAATCTGCCCATAAATCTTAAAATATTCTTTGATACATGAAGGTAATTGACCTATAAATAAATCATAGAGAATTTCATTAGATTAGGAATAAGCCGCACAATGTCAAGAACTTGATCTAGAACTTAAATTCATGGAATGGAAGAGAACTTTGAGCATGAGAGTGAAAGAAACTCCTATTCATAGCCCTATATGCCTGGGAAATCTGATTCCACACACTTCCTTGAAAGCCCAAGAGAATTCGAGGAGAATTAGAGGGTTTCAAGCTTGACCTTCAAAGGAAAAATTATAATCTTGCATGCGTGGGTGTTGAATGAATTAGGATAGGCTAAACCCTCTTAAAATCCTTCTAAAAGAGCTTAAAATGACATAGTATAGGACTTAGGAGTTTAGGAATTATGAAATGCCCTTAATGAAAAATCTGGAAAATGGGGACCGCCAGTCATCACGACTCTCACCACAAGTCGTACCACGAAGTAATGACTCATGGTTACCTCTCGTGGTCACCACTGTTCCTCCCTACAACATCTTTGAATCTTACCACAATTGCATATCATGACTCGTGGTGTCCTACCATGAGTCGTATTTTTAGTCGTGACATCATCCCCTTCACCTGAAAATTCCTAATATGACTTCCATCACGACTCATGGTTACCTACTATGAGTTATACCATGATCCATGACATCATACCTCGATACCACAAGGAAACTCACGACTCGTACCACGAGTCATTCTAGTGCAAAAACCCAATTTTTTTGCAAAACTCATTTTAAATTCTCCCATCTATTTCTTAGAAACTTTTGGGGTATTACACACTCATTGTCCCTGGGAAGAAATATATTCATCACCCCAAGTGAGACACATAACGACTCGTCGGGTGTCACAATGACTCGTCTCCCCCACTCTTTACCATCACTAGAATTTTCTCTTCTTCCACCCTTTCTAGACAATGACTCACTTGAGGAGTCGTGAAGTGGTATGATGACTCGTCCTCCAAATCCTTAAGTCCCCAGGAAATCCAAACATTTACCAACTGAGGCACACACGACCGACCACTTAAGGACTCATCGGGTCACACAACGAGTCACTCTACGGCTTGTTCTGTGACTTGATATAGATTTTCATGTTCTCTTCATTTAAGTTATTAGGTCTGATCTTATGGACTTTTTGGGTGTTACGATATCTCCCCCTTGGGAACATTCGTCCTCGAATGTAGGATAAGTATACCGGAAGACTAGGAAGGGATCTGAAAGCCCAAATTTGAACAACTATAGCTAGAAACTGACAAAGTGATTCACTCCGGTCTAGGATACATGACTAAAATTGAGATAGACATACAAACTGACTTTACGCAACTAGGGTGCTCACTTAAGCATGGATAAAGCTGATAAGTATGGAACTGAATATGGTACTAAGAAGATATTTTGTACCTGATGTTGAAGCTGAACTGGAAGGGAATAAATGAGGGTATTTAGCTATCATGACTAATTTTTATTCCCATGTATCTCCCTCAACTAGCTGGTTCCTCCACAAAACCTTTACTAAAGAGACCTCCTTGTTTCTCAGCTTACCAACCTGATGGTCTAGGATCTGAACTGTAAATTCTTCGTAAGATAGACTGTCTTTTACACCCATTCTCTAGAGGAACTACTGGGGTTGGGTCACCAACGCATTTCTTTAACATAGACACATGGAAGACTAGGTACACCGATGCTAACTCCGAAGGCAACTCCAGCTCATAAGCCACACTGCCAATCCATCTCAAGATTTTGTAAGGGCTGATATATCTTGGACTGAGCTTTCCTTTCTTCCCGAATCTCATCATCCCTTTAAAAGGTGATAGTTTTAGGTATACCTAATCATTAACAACAAAACTCCCATTCCCTTCTCCTCAGATATGCATATGATTTCTGTCGGCTTTGAGCTGTTCCCAATCTTTCTCTGATAATTTGCACCTTATGCATGACATCATGGACTGAATCCGAACCTATCATGGTAGCTTCACCAACCTCAAACCACCCTATAAGAGATCTGCACCTCCTACCATATAGTGCCTCGAACAGGGCCATCTGAATATTGGAATGGTAGCTATTGTTGTATGCAAACTAGATGAGAGGTAGGTGATCATCCCAACTGCCTTTGAAATCAGTCACACAATCAACATATCTTCCAAAGTCTGAATAGTCCACTCTCCTGGCCATCTTTCTGTGGGTGGAAAGCTGTGCTGAGCTTAATCTGAGTACCGAGCCCTTTCTAGAATGACTTCTAGAAATGCAAGGTGAACTGAATACCCCTATCTGAGATGATAGACAAGGGAACTCCATGCAGCCTGACTAACTCTCGGATGTATAGTCTAGCATATTCCTCTACCAAATCTATGATCTTAACTGGCAGAAAATATGCCGATTTAGTCATCCGATACATGACCATCCAAATTGAGTCATGCTGTCGGTGAGTGCGAGGTAGACCTGTGATGAAGTCCATATTCACTTCTTCCCTCATTGAATTAGGAATACTAACATCCTGAGTCATACCCCCAGGTCTCTGTTGTTCAACTTTGACCCATTGGCAGTTTGGACGCTTAGCCACAAATTCGGCAATGTCCTTCTTCATGGAATTCCACCAGTAGATTTCACGTAGATCACGGTACATCTTAGTGGCACCAGGGTGTATAGAGTACCTAGTGATGTGAGTTTCCATTAATAGCCGCTTCCTCAAATCGTCTAGCGCTGGGACACACAACCTGTCCTGGTAACGGAGCACATCATCTCCCCCTTTGGAGAATGCTTCCACCTCTTTTCTTATAAATGCCTCTTTTAACTTGAGTAGAATGGGGTCTTCATCCTGCTTTGACTTACCCTCCACCACTAGTGAGGATTTTAACCCCCTCTGGATTAAAACTCCACCCTCCACTGAATCAACTAACTAGACCGCTAATTGAGCCAACCTGTGGATGTCCTTTGCCAGCTCCTTTTTACCCTCCCCCACATGCGCAAAACTTCCCATAGACATCCTGTTGAGTGCATCAACCACTACATTGGCCTTGCCTAGGTGATATAACACACTCATGTCATAATCCTTTAATAATTCTCGCCATCTTTTCAGATGAATATTCAAATACTTTTGAGTGAATACATACTGTAGACTTTTGTGATCTGTGAAGACATCCACATGAACGCCATAGAGATAATATCTCCAAATTTTTAAAGCAAACACTACTGCCGCCAATTTAAGATCGTGAGTCGGATAGTTCTTCTCATGGACCTTATGCTGCCTGGAAGCACAAGTTATGACTTTACCATGATATATCAGAGTGAAACCAAGGTCAACTCTAGAAGCATCATAGTAGATCACGAACCCGTTTGAACCTTCTAGCAAAGTCAGAACTAGAGCTGTAGTGAGTCAAGTCTTAAACTCCTGAAAACTCTTCTCACATTCATCAGACCACTGAAACTTCACCTTCTTCTAAGTCAATTTTGTCAAAAGGGATGCAATGGAGGAGAATCCTTCAACAAACCATCTGTAATAGCTAGTTAGACCCAAGAAACTCCTGATGTTTGTTGGAGAAGTGGGTCTTGGCCAGTTCTTAACTGTTGCTATCTTCTGAGGATCCACCTGACCCTCTCTGTAGACTACGTGTCAGAGGAAGGCAACTGATCTTAGCCAGAACTCACACTTGCTGAATTTGGCGAATAACTAATGGCCTACATGCTCCTCCTCTATTTTGGAATAAACCAGGATATCATCTATAAAGATAGTGACGAACATGTCTAGGTACGACTTGAATACCCTGTTCATCAGATCCATAAAAGCTGCAGGATCATTGGTTAGTCCAAAAGACATAACTACGAATTTGTAGAGACCATATCAAGTTCTGAAAGCTATTTTTGAGATGTCACATTCTCTGACCCTAAGCTGGTGATATCCTGATATGAGATCTATCTTGGAGAAACAACTAGCTCACTGAAGCTGATCGAATAAGTCGTCAATCTTGGGTAGAGGATACCTATTCTTAACCGTGACTTTATTTAGCTAATAGTAGTTGATGCACATTCTAAGGGTACCCTCTTTCTTTTATGCAAATAAGATCGGGGCACCCCAAGAGAGATATTGGGTCTGATGAAGCTCTTATCTAGAAGGACTTTTAACTGTTCCTTCAATTTCTTAAGTTCATATAAGGAGGAATAGAAATGGGCTGGGTATTTAGAAGAAGATCTATCCCGTAGTTTATTTCCCATTCGGAGGGATCTTGGAGGTCTTTGGGAAACACATCAGGAAACTCATTCACTATCGGAACTTACTAGAGAGTTAGGGTCTTGGAACTACAATCTTTGACTGTAACTATGTGGTAGATGTACACTTTGGCAATTATTTTCTTAGCCTTAAGGTACGAAATGAAACGATCCTTAGGTACTGAAGTTCTACACTTCCACTCTAAGACTGGTTCTTCAGGAAACTAAAACTTGACAATCTTAGTTTTGCAGACAACTGAAGCATAACAGGAATGCAAGAAGTCCATGCCAAGGATAAGGTCGAAGCCGACCATGTCTAGTCTACTAGATCAACTGAAGTGACTTTACTCAACACTGATACTGGACAATTTCTTTATACCCAATTAGCTCTAAATGACTCACCAACTGGGATAGAGACTTAAAATAGTTCGGGTAAAGTTTATGGACTAATCAAATTGAACTGCAATATAAGGAGTCACAAAGAAAAGTGTGGCTCTTGGATCTAGCAAAGAATATACATCAAGGTGGAAAAGGGACAACATACCCGTCATCATATTCGGTGAGTTCTCCTGGTCCTTCCTGGAAGATAGAGCATAGAGATGATTTTGATTTTAACCACCACCCGTACCTGAAGCAATGCCCTGTTGAGCTGGGCGACCTGTCAGGGCTATTGACATAGAAGACTGGGCCTTTCCCTATACTGCTAACGAGCATTCTCTCAACTTGTGGCCCAGATGACCATAACAGGAAAAACCCTCTTGATCCAGATGGCACTCCCCAGGGTGATTCTTACCATATTTACAACAGGCTAGAAACTTGCAGCTGCTGGAGACATCGCTTTGAGACTGGGAGCCTGACGTCCTACCCCTCTTATCTTTGTGGGGCTTAAAAGATGGAGTACTAGCTGAGGAAGGTGCTGGAATCCTCTGCTGCTACTGGGGGTGATTACCACTACCTGACCTACTGGTTCTGGCCCATTTGTTCTCCCTTTCTATGTCCTTCAACTTTTCTTGCCTATATTTGATGGGCATAAATGATGAGATTGGAGAGGTCTATATCCTTGATGAGCAAAACGGTCCTGCATTCTTAAGTACCAAATATGAGACTCTATTAATACACTTGAGCATTCGAGCCCTCGGCTCTGCAATCATTTCTGGAGCATATCTCGATAGCTGAGTGAATTTCAGTGCATACTCCTCTATTGCCATGTTGTTCTGTCTCAAGTTCATAAACTCAGCCGCCTCGAATTCCCTTAATTCCTAAGGAAAGAACCTATCCATAAATGTTGTAACGAACTCATCCCATTCAATCGGACCTACTCCATTTTGTCTTCCCTCCTTCCACTACTTATACCAAATCTGGGACACCCCTTTCAACTGGTAGGTAGCCAGATCAGCACTCACTATAGCGGTGACACCCATGATTGGGTGATTTTCTGTATCTCATCCACAAAATCCTATGTGTCCTCTTCTACCTTTGACTGGTGAAAAGCTGTAGGATTCATCCACGTGAAGTCCCCAACCCTGGCTGCAGTTGTAGACCAATTCGTATTCACTGGAATCACGACCTTCTGGTTCACCAGTTTATTCATCGCTTGTTCCAGCATCTGAATGGCTACTCCAAATTCCTCGTGGGACACCTGGTCTTCCTGAGGAGCTGCGGGAGATTGTAGGGCTAGCCGGTTAGCATTACCAGTCCTCCTTCCATTTCTTCTTATGGAAGGCATCGTTATCTAAAAGGGTAGAGCATGAGTTAGGAGTATGTATTAGAGTCCAAAACTCTACGCACGATAAGATTTATGAATAAAAGGGAATTTTCCAAAAAACGTCTTATAGCCTCCTCCTCATAAGTGTGGCATGCTTCACACCAATGAAAAGGACTCTACTCGACGTGGCTCTCAAACATCCTAGGACACTTTAAACCTAATGTTCTAATACCAAATTTGTCGCAACCCGAGTCTACACCCTAGATGTGACATGGTACCTAGGGCCACAAGTGACCCCAAGCTAACCTATGGCATAACATACTATTGAAATTCTAAATAACTGGAAGAAATCTAAAAGCAAAAGCTTGATAACATAAATGAACAAAATACTTGAAGCAAAACATTACATCTGATAACACATTGAATTTCTAGCTCTGTCTGAAGGACAACTAAGAAACTCCTGTGTTGCTAGGACAAGTCACAGCTAACTCTAAGGTCTGAAACTAAAGTAACAAAATATAACAAGTGAAACTCCGGCTCTTGGCAAATGAGGACTCACCACAAAAGTCTGTCGAATGTCGCTGGAGAAAGATTACTGACGGGGCTGAGATTAGGAACCTGCGCCTGTATCATAAGATGATATAGCATAGAAAGTATGCCTCAGTACTTTGAATGTACTGAGTAAGTGAGATATGAAATAAACATAAAGATACTGAAAGTTATAACCTGTACTAGCAAAACATATAATGACTATCTTGAAATTTCAATTACTAAAAGCATCTAAAAAGCTATTAACACTGTAAGTACTACCAATCAACTAAAGGTCATAACATGTTTGAGTTTTGGAGTACTAAACTGGACAAGAGATTGAGACTGTGATGGACTGAGTTGTATTCTACTAAACTATGGGAGAAACTATAACCGACATGTAACCACGTGAGCTAGATGTGGAGTCCGATGTATAACTCCCATCAGAGAAGGTCAACTATATATTCCCAGGGTATAGTAGCTGAGCTGGGTGATCACTGTCTGAGGCCCGTTCGAGCTAATGAGCTACGGTGGAAACATAGTTCTGGAAACCTGGGTGCGCTGGACCCCGACCCGCTTAGTGCTAAGTCCTACTCCCACTAGAAATCCTAACTTTATTTGCTAAGTTGATAGCTCGAACCTGATATCCTAAGACTCAAGTCAGGACCAGTTATCTGGAAGTGTTCTGAGATTCTAGAGGACCTAATAACTAAAATAGGTGTTCTAAGACTTGTCAGAGCTACTTTATTTAAAAGTGTCGTAACCATCTAAGAACAATCTGATGAGTTGATAACTGAGACTACGGTGTATTGTTGAACTCCTCAAAAGACTGACTATAGTTAAACTGATCAGCTGATTTTTCTATAAGACACTGAGAATGCTAAGTGTTGTCTGAACAATCCATAAGCTAATCTCCTAATCACATATCTGTACAATCAAGGTAATTTAAAAAGGAACTATCAGAATCAAGCAACATTCATATCTGGACTTTCAATTATGCAAGATTCATTCGCATTACATATTAGGACTAGGGATAAAACACACATTCATGGAAAATGGATTATAGATGGTAGAAGTCTTCAAGAATCACAAGAACTATAACAAGAAGGAATTTCATAATCTAACTGAAGAACAACCCTAGTTTTAATTCTTCAATGATAGAACTGATAAAGCTTCTGTAAGAGTTTTGGAGCACCAGGGAAGAGCAATTCCCTTATTGAAACCCCACATACATGGAGTAGAAATTTCCCCTAAGAAACTTCCTACAAAGCTTCAGAAGAATGGAAGCCCTAGTCCCGCTCTGGGAGAACTGTCTGAGTTCTTCGTGATTTTCTAAATGGTTATGGAAAGAATGAGGGAGAGGGTCGACTAAGCCTCTAAAATCCCTCCTAAATAATCCTAATATGACGTAGTTTAGGAGTTAGAATGATAGGGGTTTATAAAAATTCCCCTAAATCATTTAATAGAATTTTTGTCTGTAAGGACTCAACGGGTGACACAATGAGTCATTGGTTGCGATCGCGACTCGTTATGACAGTCGTTGGTTGGAGCTCAACTTTTCAGTCACAGGAACTTGGAAATAGACGAGAATAATGACCTATTAGGAAAATAAATGAGTCGTTGGTTCCACTCATTGTCCCAGGGAAGAAATTCATTCATCACTCCAAACAAGACACCACGCCCAATGACTCGTCACCTCACTCATCGTCATCACTGGAATTTTCTCTTCTTCCACCCCTTCCAAACGATGACTCACTTGTCGAGTCGTGATGTGGTACCACGAATCGTCCCCCAACTTGTTAAGTCCACAAGAAATCCCAATATTTATCAACTGAGGTACACACAACGGGCCACTTAAGGACTCATCGGGTCACATAATGAGTCACTCCACGACTCATTCTGTGATATGATGCAGATTTTCCTACTCTCTTCATTTTAGTTCTTAGGTCTAATCTTATGAACTTTTGGAATGTCACAATTATCAACCCAATAGTAAGCATGAAAAGAGAAATTATGATAGACCCTCGTTATCATACAATCAAGTCATGTCTATAGGTTCTTCCTCAAAGTATTGGCCATTGGTGCACACTCATGGGCTTGAATCCCATATTGTGACAAAATTTCTATAATGTCCATTAACTCTATAATTTATATCAAGATAACATAAGTGTTTTGTCAAACCAAGTAACTTTGCCAAATTTGCTAGCTAGAAATCATATAAAAATAAACGGTATTTCATAATTTGTTCTTTTAAACAAAAGAAACAAATTTTGACTTTTGAAGACATCAGAACACTCGCTTTAGCTTGCTATATGAGCACAAATTATAGCAGTAAAGGGCATAAATGTTTCTCAAATGCATGATAAATTTTTTATTATTCAGGCTTATGATTTGAATAAAGTATCTCCTCCATTAACTTTGTCCTTAGAGAAGAGAGTGCATAAGAATAAAAGAGAAGAACTTTCTCTCTTCCCTTCTAGAAAAGATCCTATATAAAATCAAAATATAATGCAATATATAACCATGTAATGACAAAGGATCGTAGACTTTTACTTGCTCGTCTTAATTCTCCAACTTTCTTTAAAAGATTTATTGGTGAATATATCATAGATTATAGTTGAAAATAAATAAATAAATAAATAAATAGATAAATATTCAGGCTGAGGGTGAATATCTCTCTCTCTTTAAAGAGATTCAAGTCCACTGTGGCATAATCTTCACCAATCCAACAGTAATACTCTTGACTTGTCTCCTCTGAGATACAAAAACCCAATAACATCGCGTAATTCAAATTATTTCAAATTAGTAGAAGAGTCCAAAGCTCCATGAAAAGATCACCTTCCTTCAACAAAAAATTACTCTATTTAATATCGTGACTTAGTTAGAGACTTAGAATATTTTCTTTGTCTCAGCTCTCTCTTTCACTACACTAACCTCAATATATAAACATAATACAATACTTCTCATCCACTTCACATTAAACATAAGGAAGAAAGTATCCTTTTCTTTATCATTCATCAACACGAAATAGAAAGCATCATTTATATCGGTATATAATATTTCTTTCATCTAGTAAATGTCAAGATGCTAGATAATAATTTGAGGTGTAGTGGGGTAATTAGTAGGAGATAATAAGGAGAACATGCTATTGTGGTTATTTCAGTTACAAAGGATAATAACACCACGTTCTCCACTTTATTCCCACTAAGTATCATGCACTTTAATATTATAACTTTAATATTAAAATTCTTAAATGCTAATAAGATCATTATTTTGGTCACTTTCTATCCTTATATCTTTACTACCTCAAATATCCATAAGATTATCCTAGATATAAATAGAAAACCAGAAAATATTTAATTTTTTCCTTAGTATGACTCACTCCACGAGTCGTGGAGTGAGTCTATGAGTCGCGTGAAGATTCGCGGTAAGCTGTCGAGTAATATCATTAAGTTTCCAGTTACCATGACTCAAACCACGAGTCATGGAATCCATGATGCAAGTCATGGTTAGACTCGTACTGAGTAGCCTAGCAAGATTCAACAACCTTGCATTTTCCTCCTAGGGATCATGAGTCCAAACCATGACTCATAGGTTGGGATCACGAGTCGTGGATGGCACTTGTGGTTACACCATCACTGATCCTCCGGAAAACCACGTCTCAGACCATGAGTCATAGTATGCAAATATGGCTTGTAGGTACAAGTCGTGGCCCCAATACAGTGAAGTACTTAAGTCAAATCTAGACACCACGAGTCAAGGTATGACTCTTGGTATAAAACCACGAACCATACTGATGGTCTGTGGTATGATTTCTTGCAAGTGTTCAAGTTGCCCCAGTACCAGAAAGTCCAATCCATGAGTCGTGGATTGACAGTATGACTCGTGGTACAATCCGTGGGAAATAAATTCCAAAATTTCAGAACATTTTCATAACTTCCTATATTTTAATCCTATATTATGTCATTTTGGGATCTTCTTAGTGGGACATTAAGGGTCCTTAGTTGACTAACCTCTTATTCCTTCGCATAACACCGAAAACTTTAGGAAAAGAGTACACTCCTAGGCTCAAGAAAAGCTAGAGTTCTTCTTCTCCAAGCCCTTGGATTCTCAAGTAATAAGCAAGAATACATCAACACAGGTATGTGGAATTATCAGTTAGGGATTCCTTCCACCCATACTCTTAAAACTCAAGTTTCAATCTATATTTTTATCTATGATTGTGTAAACTCACGATTTTTGGGTGTAAACTCACGATTTTTGGGCAAAAACCTGTTTATTCAAAAGTTATGAATTTTCGTATAGTGTATTTCCCTCATGATTTCCATATAAATTTTATAGTTATGTATGTGTTACATTTTTAGAAAAATCTCTATTTATATCTATATTCATATTCAACATGAATTACTCAAAATGAGCATATTTTCATAATGATTCATGATATTATGATCTTATGACTTTAGAATAAGTATAACTTGCATGGCTAGGACAATATTTCAGACATTTCAGCAAACAATATGATTTTAACTAGTCCATGCAAATATTTTAGAGCCCGATCATGATTATGAGCACATATGTATAGTTTTGGGAGTAGTACTTAGCACCGAGTAGATGCGGATTCAGATGACCCAAGTCCCAAACTACATGCTATCGTAGGATAAGGGGTCCTTGCCAATTGAGAGTATCTCCCTTCGGGGCTCCTAAGTGAATTCATGCCTGTGATAGTTTTTACCGTTGGCAAGATATGAATACCCTCCTAGCTAGGATTACAGGTTGGACTCCATATTGCTCACATGACGTATATCGGTTACAAGAACCTCCCACATATATATTTTAGTAGTATTTGTACATGGCCGATGTTTTCAGTAAATGAATTTAGTTTATAACTTATAAATATGTTCAGCTCAAGATGTATGTTTTACTCTTTGATCATTGTACATCAACTTATATTCTTCCAATATATTTTACTTGTACAACCATGATTTTAGTTATCAGTATGGCTCCCTATCTCATTCCTATTTTACATATCTTACATACTCAGTATATTTAAAGTATTGACCACATACTTGTTGTGCTAGATCATATTATGATATAGATTTAGGTACTCAGACTTAGCCCCGCAATTAGATACATTTCAGTTCAAGTTCAGCTTCACCATTGGTGAGTCCTCATCATCCGAGGATGAGAATTTAGTTACATTTTTTAAATTATTTATTACAATTTCAACATTTAGAGCTAATTGGGGACTTGTCCCTTCAGCTCGTCAGTTCATAGAGACTTTTCAGACACAAATAGATAATTCTGCTTGGTCAACTCTTACACTATTTTCAGATTAAATATTTTCTTTTAAATCTAGACTTCTTTAGTTAAGTAGTAATGTAGCAATTTCGCTTTCACAGTCATTTCATTATATAATTAGTTTCATTATAGTATTACGGGTTAGCTTGGGACCACTTGTGGTTCTAAGTACCATGTCACTTCCAGGGTATAGACTCGGATCGTGAAAAAATTGGTATCAGACTATCAGGCTAAAGTGTCCTAGGGTGTTTAAAAGTTGCATTAAGTAGAATCTTTTTATAGGTGTGAAACATGCCACACTTATGAGAAAGAGGCTGCAAAACATTCTTAGTAAAACTATTTTTCTTTCATGTTCTGTATCGTGTGATAGATTCCAACTCTATTTTCCTATCTAACTCATGTTATACGCGTTTATAGAAAATGCTTCCCAAAAGAGCTAATGATGAAGAAACGAAAATCAGACAGTAGCACCACCGCCTGTGAATGATCAGGTCTCAAATGCGGAACTTAGGGTTGCTTTCCAAATGTTGGCACAGGCCATAACCGCTCAGGTCAACCAGCAGGCAGTCACCCCTATGAATCCTAATGGAAATGCGACAGCTGCTAGGGTTTTGAGACATCACTAAAATAAACCCACATGAGTTCCACGGTTCGAAGGTGGATGAGGATCCACAAGAATTTATTAAATGAGGTTCAAAAAATCACTCAGATTATGGGTATCACTGGGACTGAAAGTGCAGATGTGGCCTCCTATCAGTTAAAGGGAGTAGCACTGTAACACCCCAAAACTTTCCTAGATCAAACTCAGATATTGCATGAAAAATCAAAAAGAACCGACAAAAATTTTCTCAAAAAATCGAGACAACAAGTCATTTTCAGGAGTAATTACTAGTTGTCAGTCATTATCAGCATGGCAGTTGCCTTTTGGAAACCAACAAGACATGGAACGATCCGTTGTGAGGAGTAACAAGTCGTCCTACCACTCATTGTATCCCCAGCTCAGAAATCTATTAGACCCTTCCTAGGGACCCATGAGTCAAACAACGAGTCGTCGTCTTGTGTTACGACTCATGGGGTAACTCATTAATTGGGGCTCAAAGAGTTGTTGAAAATCTCTTCCAGTGACAACAAGCAGCAGCAACACCCGTTGTATCTCACGAAGAATTGTTGTATCCACCCGTGGTGATAAGCCCAGAAATCCTTTAGAATTCCAGTAGAAAGGATGAGAGGTGACAATGACCTGTTGATTCAACCAATGAGTTGTGGTGTCATCCGTTAGAGGGAGTCCAGTGTTTTTGTTCCTAACTCTTTTAATGGCCACAAGAGGAACAAAATGACCCGTTGGTTCATCCAATGATTCGTTGTCCCTCCCATTGCCAATTTCCAATGAGCCCAGATTTGAGGCCCAGGACCATCGATTGGTCCCAATGAGTTATAGGGTCAACCAATGACTCGTTGTATAACCCATTGTCCCCCGTCGGGCAATTTTCAGACTTTTATCTCAGGGGCATCTTCGTGACTTTCACCTATTTTAATCCCTAAACTACATCATTTTGGGTATGTTCAGGAGAGGATTAAGAGGGGATCGACTTAATCCTTCTCACTCCTCTCAACTTACGATTTCAAAATGTAGAAGTTTTAGATAGTTAGTGGAGAGCTAAGCTAGGGATTCCATTGTTCTTGAAGATTTTTCCAGATTTCTTCTCAAGGATTCTACACCAGGTATATCAGAATTCAACATGGGAATTACCTTTACCTTGTGCCCCAGAACCCTTCTGTAATTCCTTATCAGTCTTAGCCCTGAATATTGAAATAGGGTTAGCTTCAGTTAGATTATGAATATTTCTGTGGATTAAAATTCTTGTGAATTCTTTCATATTTTCACTAATTATCAAGCATGTTGTTACTCTCTTCATGAAATATTGTTTTAGCACTAGTTCTATGAATGCAGTAATCTAGGTCTTGGATAATTGTCTAGATCCAATTGTTGCTTGACTCTGTTAGTTCTCGAATTTTCCCATGTTGTGATCATTATGTGAATTCATAACCAGTTTGAATGCTAGTTCAATCTCAGTTAACAATTAGCCCTTTTATAGTATCTTTCAGTAAGTCAGCTGATCAATTTGATGATTGTTAGCTCTCGGGGAGTTTCAGTAAAACTCATTAATGTTAGTTATCAGATCGTTCTCTAGACGGTTGTGACGCTTCCACATAAGTAGCTCTAGACAGTCCTAGAACACTAGTTTTCAGTTATACGGTCCTAAAAACTCTCATGTTACTTTCAGATAAGTATTCCTGACTTAGTCTAGGACCCTAGCTTCAAGCTATCAGTTTAGTAATCAAGTTAGGATTATCCAGTAGGAGTAGTACTTAGCATCGTGCAGACCGGGTTCCAACGCACCCAGTTTCCTAAAACTACATTTCCACCATAGGTCATTAGCCGAAACGGGCCCCAGGCTTGTGATCATCTAGATCAGCCACTATACTCTGGCAAGTACAGTGGCTTTCTTCGATGGGGTGTATAAATTGGACTCCACGTCTAGCTCACGTGGTTATGTTGGTTACAGACTCTCCTATTTGTCAATACAGTTTAGTTCAGCTTAGACTCAATTTAGCTCAGTTCAGTCACTCAGTTTCAGGGCATGTTATTACCGTCAGTTAGGGTCTATATTAACCTCATCATAGTTATAGCTCAGCTTTTATCAATATTTAGTATCAGTTGGTCATTTCATGTTATTCAGCTAAGTGCTTATTTCTTTTATGCTTTATGTATATCTCACTTACTCAGTACATTCAAAGTACTGATGCATACTTTATATACTGCATTGTACTATGATATATGTGTAGGTTCTCAATATCAGCATCGTCAGTAATTCCCTCCGACGATATTAGCAGCAACGTTATTTGCTGAGTCCTCAATTCTGAGGATGATGGTTATTTGTTCAATTAGTTCTTTATTCAGTTAGACTTTAGAGTTAGTTGGGGTCTTGTCCCAGCAACTCATCAGTTAGTAGTGGGCTTTCATACACAGTTTTTCGGTATGCTTTTCAGTTATGGTTATTCTTTTCAAACCAGTATTACTTGGATAACTATTATTGGACATCTTCCGCTTATGTTTACTTAGTATACCAGTGTGATGTTAGACCATGGGTTATCTTGGGGTCACTTGTGGCACTAAGTACTGTGTCTCATCCAGGGTGTAGATTCGGGTCATGACAAACTTGGTAACAAAGCACTAGATTTACAGTATCTTTGAAAGCCGTATAAAGAAGAGTCCTTTTCATGGGTGTGAAGCATGCCACACTTATGAGGGGGAGGCTATAAGGCATTTTTAGAAAATTTACGTGTGTTCATACTCCTTATTATGCGTTGAGTTTAATTTCGAAAATGTCCTCCTAACTCATGCTCTATTCATTTCAATGAAAATATTCCTCCAAAC
Organism: Datura wrightii; assembly: GCA_035772735.1. Lineage (NCBI taxonomy): Eukaryota > Viridiplantae > Streptophyta > Magnoliopsida > Solanales > Solanaceae > Datura > Datura wrightii. The sequence goes on from JASDFA010000019.1 coordinate 39,594,286, forward strand.
TAAGGAAATAGAAGGAGGGCTGGCAATGCCAACCGACCTGCCCCACCAGCTCCAGCAGCCCCTCAGGATGATCAAGTGTCCTCGGTGGAATTTTGAGCGGTGATTCAGTTGTTAGCATAGACTGTGATGAACCAAGTGAACCAGCAGGTGGTTTTAGTGAATGTGAATGGATCCGCGACAACTTCTAGGATTCGAGACTTCACCCGAATGATCCCTCCAGCTTTCAAGGATCCAAGGTGGGAGAGGCCGATCAAAGTTTCTGGATGAGGTGCAGAAGATCGCTCAGATTATGGGTGTTAGTTTCGTGGAGAGTGTTGATCTGGCTGCCTACCAGTTGAAAGGGGTGGCTCAGATTTGGTACACCCAGTGGAAGGAAGGAAGGCCAGCTGAAAGCAGGATCAGTAGAGTGGAATGAGTTCACTATGGCGTTTCTAGACATAATCTGTCCTCAAGAATTGAGGGAGGCCAAGTTCACCAAATTAATGAATTTGAGGCAAGGTAACAGAATAGTGGAGGAATATGCATTGGAGTTCACTAGGCTGTCAAGGTATGCTCTAGAGATGGTTGCTGATCCAAGAGCTTGCATGCTCAAATTCGTTAATGGAGTGTCAGATTTGGTACATAAGGAGTGCAAAACTGCGATGCTCATTAAAGACATCGACCTCTCTAATCATATCATTCATGTAAAGATGATTGAGGAAGAGAAGTTGAAGGATATTAAGCGGGAGAAAAAACGGGCTAGAACAAGTCAGTCGGGTTATGGTCACCAGAGATCCGGCGGCAATAGTCGCCCACAGCCACTGCAACAGAGAATTCCAGCACCCACATCAGCTAGTGCCCCTTATTTCTAGTCCCACAAGGATCGGAGGAGTGGAGTAATTGACTCTCAGCCCCAGAGTTATAGTTCTAGCAACCATTACCCAACTTTTCCTAAGTGTGGCAAGAACCATCTAGGTGAATGCCGGCATGGGCAAGGAGGGTTGCTTCAGATGTGGGTAGTTGGGTCATAGGCTAAAGGAGTGTTCGTCAGCAGGACAAGGGAAAACTCAGTCTACCATTTTAGCAGCCCCAACAGGCTGTCCAGCTAAGCAGGGCAATACTTCAGGTATGGATTGCGGTCAATGCCAAAACCATTTTTATGCTTTTTCCTCTCATCAGGATCAGGAGAGCTCACCTAACATGGTCACAGGTATGTTATGTCTTTTCATCTAGATGTATATGCCCTACTAGATCCAGGAGCCACACTATCATTGGTGAATCCTTATGTATCTGTTCAATTTGAAATCAGTCCAGAAGTCCTCTTAGAACCATTCTCAATCTCTACCCTAGTTGCTGAGTCAGTTAGAGCCAGTCGGGTATATAGAAACTGCCTAGTCTCAATATTGAGTAAATTTATTCCAGGTGATCTATTAGATATAGACATGGTTGATTTGGACCGCATTCTTGGAATTGATTGGTTACGTTCTGGTTATGCCTCAGTCGACTGCAGAACTAGAGTCGTCAGGTTTCGATTTCCTAACGAGTCAATCTTAGAATGGATGGGTAGTGTTTCAGCACCTAAGGGTTGGTTTATTTCCTATATTAAGGCAAGGAATATAATTTCAAAAGGGTGCATCTATCACCTAGTTCAGGTCAAAGATTCTAGCTTCGAGACCCCAATGATTCAATTAGTTCCAGTTGTCAGCGAATTTCCTGACATGTTTCTCGAAGATCTTCCCAGAGTACCTCCCAAGTGGGAAATAGACTTCCGCATGGACCTTCTTCCTTATACTCAACCCATCTCTGTTCCTCCTTATGGGATGGCTTTAGCTGAGTTCAAGGAGTTGAAGGAACAGTTGAAGTACCTTCTAGATAAGGGTTTCATCAGGCCTAGGATCTCTCCACGGGGTGCTCAAGTGTTGTTCGTGCGAAAGAAAGAGTGTACTCTCAGAATGTGTATCGACTATCGTTAACTGAACAAAGTTACATTTAAGCACAGGTATCCCCTAACCAAGATTGATGACTTGTTCGATCAACTTCAGGGAGCTAGTTGTTTTTCCAAGGTAGATCTCAGGTCGGGATATCATCAACTTAGAGTTAGGGAATGTGACATACCGAAAACAACCTTTAGAACTTGGTATGGTCACTATGAATTTGTGATTATGTCATTTGGAATAACCAATGCCCCTGCAGCTTTCATGGACCTGATGAACAGGGTATTCAAATTGTACGCGAACATGTTCGTCATTGTGTTCATAGACGACATTTTGGTATACTCCAGGAATGAAGAGGATCATGCTAACTATCTAAGGATTGTTGCAGACTCTCAAAGACCGTCAGTTGTTCACTAAATTCAGCAAGTGTGAATTCTGGTTGAAGTCTGTGGCCTTCCTCGGTCATGTGGTCTCAGGTGAGGTGTCACGCCCCATCTTGGGAGGCATGACTGGCACCTAATGCCACACTAGGATCTGGGCTGACCTGGTCGGGCATATGCACCTCTGGTGCCTACCAGCGACTCAAAGTAAAGAAAACAAACTGCTATATCTCAGTTGTAAACACAGCCTCGGGCCGACAAGGCCACGCAACACCTGTAAAACAAGACAGCTAACCCAGCCGATATAATAATAAAAGGGATCCTATGTGGGTCGACAAGACCATCATGTTTTCTAGTAAACAAAATGAAAAACAAACAGTCATGTAAACACTACAGCCGACAAGGCTGCTAACTGAAAGCTATACTAGGCCCCACACGACCAACTTACAGAACTAAATATATAGGCCCCACACGGCCAACACAGACAACTAACTGAAGACTGTAATCTGCAAGCCTCTAAGAATAAAAATAGTGGTCGGGACAGGGCCCCGACCTACCCAAATGTTATACCAATAAAAGACAGGCAACCTCTACAACCTGGCAACTCCAATTGAAAGGAGCTGGCTAATCTGCTGATTCTGAATAGTTGCTAAGAGATCCCACAATCTGTCTGTCTAAACCTTAGGCAAGTATGCAGCGCCCCATAGTTGGGTGTCAACACAATATGAACTGAATATGTAAGGCAGTAATAAAAGCTGATAAAGAACTGAAAGTGAATAGCAAGAAGGGGCAGGAGTTAACCTGTAAGCTTTCTTATCCATAACCTGCATCTAGTAAACCACTACATGTATATGAGCTAGAGTTGTACGACTATACATTCATAAGCTATACCTGGCAGGCAATCATACAAACAAGAACCCAACCTGGCCCACATAAGCCAAAAAATTACAAGCAACACAATAATAACCTACCTGGGCTCCTATAAGCCTTGGAAGGTGCCAATTAGTCTATATATCCCTATTGGTACCCCTTAGGCCCTACAAGTAACTGTAACTGAATAGGAGTCGTCTAGGCTCCTGTAACTGAATATGAGCCATTTGGGCTACTATAACTGTGTATGAGTCGTTTGGGCTCCTGTAACTGAATATGAGTTGTCTGGGCTCCTGTAATTGAAGTTGAACCGTCTGGGCTCCTGTAACTGAATATGAGCCGTCTGGGCTCCTGTAACTGAATTTGGGCCTTTTTACCCCTGTAACTGCATGCCTAGCACACGAGGATATACGAAGGGTCTGTAATGCCGCTATAGTATAGAAGAAGTCCATAAGTGAATAGACTTCAATATGGCCCCATAGGCAATTCAGTAGTTCTATAAGTAGTGCAACATCGTAGCTCATAAGGAATCTATAGCCCCGTATGCATTTCTAGCAGCATCATAGCTCCGTAAGTAGTTTATAGCACCGAAAGAAGTTTGTACTTCTAGCAGCCTCTTAGCTATTCAAGGTGAGGGGCAGTATGAAACATGATCTACCCCAACTAGGGACACAATGATATAATCTAGAAACCTAGTCATTAAAAAGGCGTATTTGGCCCCTTAGGCCTAACGCGACCGGTACTTTCTCGCCCCTAGACTGGTCTACATATCTGCCAACAGGCATAATTTGTGTGCCTACACCTGACTAGAGGGTCCTGGAAGTGATCACAACCTACGTCGACTTAGACAAAAAAGGACGAGGTCGGGGTGACCTAAACGATAGTCTAAAGGTCATGCTGGAGAAAGAATAACTCATAAGAGAACTGTAAGGTTGCATGTGACTAGCTATTTAGTTCCTCCGCTTAGAACAACTGTGGGGCTGCTACTAATCAGACAGGCTCCTAAGCAGTCAGCCCTAACTCTCCATAGGCAGCTTACCATAACTTCTAGCCTGGAAGTAACACTGTAATTCTATGGTACTCTTCCCTTTAGACTTTAACCTAGTTTGTTCAAATCTCATATGGTTTCTCTGGGCGATTCATAGCCTCGTAGGAAAGTTTATCTAGACCTAGCCACTCGCGGCCACCTGTACATGGACATCTATAAGAGTAGGTGGGGGCGTTGGCCCCACATCTAACTACTAATAAGGTTCCCTCCTTAGGGTATCCACTGATCTATCAGACTTGCAATAACTGGGAGGTGTCCTGAGCTACCTACAGGACAAGCATTGAGTTGGCTGAAACTAACGACAACTGATAATAGCCAATCATCTGGCGGGTTGTCTCTCAGTTCACTAGGAAACCCTGGTGCCGCTGACTTGAAGGTAAGAATATGCTATCCAAATTTTGTCTCTGGGGGCGTGAACGTACACCAATGGCATCTAGGAGAGCTTTACTGACAATATAGGCGTCAAACTAAAATTTATAGCGCTCGGCTACGCCCTATGCTATCCAATGTACCAATTTAGGCCCCACAACTAATCATATACTTCTAAGGCCTTGGCATGACAGCAAAACATCAGGATACTACTACATAGTAAATTAATGAACTAGGGAAATCTCTATGACGCTCCCAGCGTTAGTCACACTGGACATGTCGTTTCTCGACGAGAGATACCATGGTATAACCTCATTACATCTTATAGTAGCTAACCAAAACATTCACAATCATTATCTACTTGCAGCAACTAATCACAACGTATAATATCATTATCTACTTTCGAAGGCATAATTCGTATCACTATACGACGAGAATAACTTGATGAAGAGATAAGCCTTAACATACCTCGAATACCGATTCTCATTTATCAAAGTAGTTCCAACCTGCAGAAAATAATTCCCCTTGATTGCAGCCTCTATGCTGAGAAAATAAGGCTATTTCAATAGTAGTCATCAACAAATAGCGATATCTCTCGAAGAACATTGATTCCAATTCAACTCTGTTTAATTCGGAAAACTCACAAGTCTTGAGAGTCTAGAAGGTAGAAATACTTACCGTCACTTGCAGTCTCTTAGAACTCAATTAGAAGTGATTCTGACAACTTTTACTCAGCCGGGTTCAGGCACTCCAAGAAAATTTCCAAGATATAACTCCGCAAGAACATTCCTTGTAGGCCTTAAACTCGTTATCCAAGATGAATTTGCTTTTGAAAGGAGTTTAATGACGTAATTTGATGAAAAATGGGTGAAAATAGAGAGACTGCTTCGTGCTAGCCGATGTTCTATCTTGGGAAATTTTAGAATGAATTAAACTTACACCTCAAACATATATATATATATATATATATATAAGAGGGCGGTGGCAAGGGGTGGCGCGGCATGCTGGCCATAGTGCCAGGCTAGGGGAGCGACACGCATGCCTGGAAGCACGGCGCGACGCCCAGGGTGCGTGGCCTCCGGCCCCGTCCTCCTGCTCGCTGGATGCCGTGTTCATATATTCATCCCCTGGACCCTTTCTTACATGTGTCGTACTCCAAAACTCTTAACATACATATGCAAACATTCGTTAAATGATAGGAACTTACGGGGTGTAATGATGTTGAGCATAATTACATGCCCAAGTGCTAATTTATATATTATTTTTGTCGTGTTTGTTAAATTAAGTGATTACGTACTCATGTGATTTTTGTATAAATTCGTGCATGAACTAACCAATATGATTAGCTCTTTGTTTTGTAGGTGAAAAATGCTAGGAGGGGCTTAAAATTGATGACACACGAACAAGATAAATCATGGGAAATAATTGGTGGAAGATCGCATGAAGATGGCGTGAGAGAGAACTGCCGGAAAGGGCATCGTTCCATGCAGCACAAGCTGTGCGATGAGGGTTGTGCCACGCTTTTGCTGCGCGCGCGAGAAGATGCCATCCAGTGCGCCCGTGCGTTGGGGTCGTGCCACGCCGTGCCATGTTGCGTGCCAGTGGGCGTGTCACACTGTGCGTCGCATGCGAGATGGGTCATGCCACGCCGGGCATCGCGCATAGCCTAAGCCCATGACATGCCACTGCCGAGGTTTCCAGTGCACCTACACGACAGGCTGGTGCCATGCTGCTTGAGCTGTGCGATGAGCAGCGTGTCAGGGAACCATTTTGGGCATGGCAAAATTTTGCATTTTCTCATTTAGTATAAATTAAAACCTTAGCTCCTAAATCAATTATCACGAAATATTTCGGGAAAATCGTAAAGGAGCGAAGGGAGAAGTGAAGAAATCTACCTAGGGTTCATTATTTTGCATTCTCATTTAACTATTATTGTAAGTATCGTACTCTAATCATGTTTTGGAGTATTTGTACGAACATGAGTAGCTAAAATCCTTCCTTTAGGGTGGAGGCTACGTAATATGATTGTAAATGCATGAATTCTTCATGGTTTGAGTTTTAATTGTTGTTTTGTCTTACTTTCTTTATTATTATTGTTTTTATGCTTGATCACCATGAAAACAAATGTGTTAAGCTTGGGTAAAAGCTTGAAAGAGTAACCCTAGGCTAGAACATAAGAATGTAGGGATAAAGTTCTTATCTCTATGATACGATTCGTGGTTAGGATAAAAATTATACCTAATTTGCCTTGCTTGGTTACTAAAACAGGAAGAGCTAGACACCGACTTAGAATTATCACATCACCACTCGTAGAAGTAGTTGTGAAGCTAAGTCTGGTTAAATGATTAGAGGCCCATAATCAAGGGAACAAACCCCGTAAAACACATCCACATAGTTAAATTGCTCACGAATTAGGACGTCACAGCCCACTCAACAATGTAGGTGTGAGACTAGTTTGTCGTGTTTAGAGGCTCGAAAGACCATGAACATCACATTTTAACTTGAGAGAAAAACTAAAGTTTTCATACTCGAACCATTGTGAATTGTAGCATTGCATGATTATTAGGCCTTAACTCTAGTTGCTTCTTGTATCATTTCTCAAGTATTTTGTGATCATCCCTAAACTTAATTTGAATTTTCGAAATTTATATAATCAACACTTGTGATGCTTAATTTTAACACTTGAGATTGATAATTCACTGAATTGGTCCATTCCCTGTGGGTTCGATATCCGGCTCTTAAAAAGGGCCACTTTATTACTTGTACGACCGCGTACACTTGTGCGTGCATTTGGGCGCAACAAGTTTTTGGCGCCGTTGCCGGGGATTGGTGAAGTTTAGTGAATATTTCTATTTTTGTGTGATTTTTAATTACCTTAAGTGTTTAAAAACTTGGTATTAGTCTGTTACATTGCAGGTAACAGGTTTTCCTTGCAGAGCTAGCAAGGAATAGAGAGCTGGTGGAACCATTGTTGGAACCTGAACGCCAATTGCATTTGCTCAGGAGGGAAGCTCTAGAGCGAAAGTTGAAAAGATTATAAGAGGAGTTGCAACAACATCCATCCATTTGGAAAGAAGATTTGTTACCTGACCAAATAGTATCCTGACCAAGTCGCGAAGTGGCAACCCCACTAGCGACAAATGTGACCTCCAGTATCGGTAAACCGGAGCCTGGAGGGAACTTTGAGCTGAAATAGAACATGATGCAGCTATTACATTCTAGTGTCCAATTCACTAGGATGACTCATGAGGACTCACAACAGCACTTACAGAACATCTTGGAGATCAGTGACACTTTTATCCCCACTGGAGTGTCAACTAATTATGTCCGACTCACACTCTTCCCATTCTCATTGTTGGGAGAGGCAAAGAGGTGGTTGAAGGCTGAGCCACCTAATTCCATTACTTTTTGGGATGACCTAGCAAGGAAGTTCCTCATCAGATTCTTCCCTTCAAGCAAGACTGCCAAGCTCAGAAATGAGATATTAAGCTTCAAGCAGAGGCTGGAGGAGAACTTGTATTTGGCTTGGGAAAAATTCGAGTCACTATTGAGAGACTGCCCCGTCCCAAGCAATTCAATGAAGAGTTATCCCATACCTTTGTGGAAAGTCTAGACCCACACACCAAAATCTTACTAGACTCTGAATCGGGTGGGCAAGCATTGGAAAAGACAAATGATGAGTTGTACACTTTGTTAAACAGGATTGCTCAAGGAAATCCAGAGTGGCACAACGATCCACAAGAAGGGCAGGTAAGAAGCAGTAGGGCTGATAGAGGTGGATAGTGTCAATGCCTTGGCGGCACAGCTAGCATCGTTTCAACATCAGATGATGACTTAGTTCAACAAACTGAGTATGAAGCAACCGCAGGGACAGATGAATGCAATTTAGCAGGCACCCAGTTGGTGTAAAATCTGTGGCAATAATAGGCACAATGCAGAATCTTGGGGGGGGGGGGGCTAATACTGAATTGATTAATTTTGTAGGGAATGTTAAGAGAAACAATCAGAATTATGGGAACACCTATAACAAGAATTAGCAGAGTCACCCAAATTTTTCTTTGGGTGGCAATCAGAGTCGGAGCTACCATCAACCTCAGCAGCAACAGTATCAGCAGCAAAACTGGCAGAACGGTGGCTAGTCGAGCAGCAACAACATTGAGGAGATGTTTCAAAAGATTATGGCCACTCAAACCCAATTGGCAGAGAATCAGGCACGGATGGCTTTCGATTTGACAAATCAGCAATTGGCCACCCGTAATCTAGGGAAGCAGATGGGTCAATTAACAGCTGCTTAGCACACTATACCTTAGGGAGGGTTACTCAGTGACACAAATACAAACCCCTGATAGGCCAATGCCATCAGTCTGAGGAGTGGCAAGCAGTTGGCTGATGCACCACCGAAAGAGAAGAGAAATGAGGTGCAGCTGAAGCTGATCAGAAAGGGGCCATCTATTGACAAGGGAGATCATCAGAGTTTTGTGCAACAAAATGCATAATCATCATTGCAGCCAGCATAGAGACCACCACAACCATTCCCGTAAAGACTCAATAAAAGCAAGGAGGAGGAATGATTTAAGAAGTTCATTGATATTTTCAAATAACTTCACATAAATTTTCCCTTACTTGATGTTTTGCAGGGAATTCCAAAGTACGCTAAGTACTTAAAAGATGTGGTGGCCAACAAAGTCAGATTGGTGGATATCCAAACGGTGGCACTGACTGAGGAGTGCAACTACAGGGTAATGAGAAAGATGCCGAAAAAGATTAAAGACCCAGAGAGTTTTACCCTCCCCATACAAATTGGTAAAGTTGATCTGATAAGAGCTCTCTGTGATTTAGGGGCAACAGTAAATCTAATGCCCCTATCTTTGTTTAACACCTTGGGGTTGGGTCAGCCAAGGCCAACACAAGTGATGTTGCAGTTGGCAGACAAGTCCCAAGTGGCACCAGATGGAATAATTGAGGACCTTCTCATCAAAGTGGGTAAGTTCATAATACCCGCTAATTTCATCATTCTTGATTTTAAAGTTGATGATAAGATACCTAGGATCTTGGGACGGCCATTCTTGGCCACTTGAGGAGCAATTATAAATGTAAGAGTAGGGACCCTTAAAATGAGGGTCGATGATGAAGAAGAGATGGTCAGAGTTTACTAAGAGATCAACCCACTCAAACACTACAGAGACCTTTGTAAGGTTAGTGTGTTGTCAGAGTCAAATGGAGGGCTTAAGTTAAAGAAGAATCTAGGAGAAGAGAGGGACAAAGTGAAGGTTGTTCCCTCGAAAAATAAAAGAGAAGAACATGGTTCTCGAAAGGGAACACTGGTTGAAGGATGTACAGAGAAGGATAGTCCATGTCGTGTCGCGACGTAAAATCAGGCGCTGCTTGGGAGGCTACCCAAAGTTACCACAGGTACAATGTTATTTTTCTTTTGTTTTGATTTTGTTTATTTTCACTCGATTGTTGTTTTTGGTGGAGAAATAAGCACAGCTTGAGGGGAAGTCTGAGTACCCTTCGAAGAGGAAGCTAAGGAGCATGGAAGAGGATGAGTGTGGGGTCGATAACCCACTTGCGCAAAAACAAAAGAAAAACATGCTGTTAGCTAGGCCTAGAGGCCTCAGGGAGTATTTCTCACCTTTTTTGTATTCTAATTTGATGCTTTGGGGACATAACATATTCTATGTCTGGGGTGAGGGAAATTTCAAAAGTTTGTGCTTAATGATTTCAGGTGGAGTTAGTGCTTGATATGGTAGTGGTTGATGAAAAATTTTTGAGTTGAGCATAATTCACCCACCCGCTGGTTGTTTTTTTTTTGTTCTTTCTCGACGACGGGGGGGAGGGGGGGAGGGGGGGCTTTGAACCGATGAAAAAAAGTTTTTTGCCTGGACATAGCTGTTTTTAGTCATAGTTAGGGACTGTTCCTGATGATGGATTGATGACGACCTTTTTGAGGAAAAATTGGTCAATAGGTTTTAGTTGCGAATCCTTAGATGATTGATGGCTTGAAGTTCTTGTTATGTGCTATACATGATTGTGAGATGCAAGTGCTGTAAATTTTTAAGCATGTTAGCAAGTGTATAACTTTGTTTGAGACACCTAGGCTCTTGAATGTGACTCGATGTGCTTAAAGTTGAATTTTGCGTTCTTGTGATTAGCTGAGTTAAGAGTCTACTAAATTTTTCTAGAATTGAGCATATTCTATGAGTGTAAGGTTTTTGAATATTCCATGCTATGATGTAGTGTCTAGAACTTTCCTGGTGTGTATACAAAGAGAAATGAGGGATGTCGATTATAGGAGATGATTTAGAAATTTCTTTGAATGAGCCTAATTTTTATCCCTTGCTTTACCTACCTTGAATGTTTGATCCTAGTTATCCCCATTAAGACTTTAGCCTATTCTTTGCTAGCCACAAAGTGAGCTTAATCCTTTCTTTTCATTAGCCTTGAATTTGATCTAAAACTCGTAAATGCTTAAGTGAACATGCAAAAGAAGTGAAGCAGTGAGAAGTTGGGAGAAGAAAGAAAAGAATAGTTTTGGGAGTTAAAGAAAAGAATAGAGGTGCACTTGTTTAAAAATGAATAAGAGTTAGTAGGGAGTAAAAGAAGAAAAGAGCGAAAAAGAAAATCAAAGAAAATTGCTCAAGTACTCCTTATCAACAACTTGAGTGTGCCTAATGAAATGGGGAAACAAAAGAGGAAAATGGGAGAGAAAAGAATAAAGGTGAAGTAAGTGGATGGAAATTCCTAATGAAAGTGTGATGTATTAAAAGAGCTTAGGGAAGATAGTCACTATTATTGGCCATAATAGTACCTACCCGCCCTTAGCATACATTACAACCCATTAAGTCTTACCTAATCTTACTTTCGAACATTCTTAAATTAGTGGAGTAAAACACTAAAGGCAAGCTTATGGGTTAATACACGTTCCATGTGAATTCTTTGTGAGAGTGAGCTTATCTCTTATGCATAGACCCATACATGTTAAAAATTTGAAGAATCGTGAGTGAGAAACGGGTAACTCTCTTGTTGAGGGCATATGATTGATGAAGGATAAAATTCATGTAGGATTTCTTGATGGGTTAATTTGCATGAGTTTGTTGAGATTGAGAGTCGATTCTTGAGGCTAGGAAGTCTTTACGTAGTTATATTTGATTTTAGTGGTCAAATCTTCCATGCTCTATTTTTAACTTGCCATCGAATACAATCGTTGTAGCCTTAGCTTGAATTATCTTGCTTCAATTAGTAATGTGTGAGTCTTCATGTGCATGAGATGTAACAGAGTTGTTCGATGACGAAAAATGTTTTAAGTGTGGGGAGTAATGTTGGGCATACTTATATGCCCAAGTGCTATTTTATATCTTATTTTAGAAATTTTAAACTCGTGCATGAACTAACCAATATGATTAGCTCTTTGTTTTGTAGGTGAAAAATGCTAGGAGGGGATTAAATTTGATGATGCACGAATAAGATAAATCATGGGAAAGGATTGGTGGAAGATCACATAAAGATGGCATGAGAGAGGAACTGCCAGCAAGGGCAGCATGCCACGCAGCCCAAGCTGCGTGATGAGGGTCGTGCCATGCCATTGTTGCGTGCGCTTGAAGATGCCATCCGGTGCGCCTGTGCGTTGGCGTCGTGCCATGCCATGCCATATTGCGTGCCAGTAGACGTGTCATGCTTTGCGTTGCGCACGAGATGGGTTGTGTCACGCCGGGCATCGCGCATAGCCTGCGCCATGACATGCCACTGCTGAGGTTTCTGGTGCACCTACGTGATAGGCCCGTGCCATGCTGCTTGAGCTGCTTAATGGGCAGCGTGTCATGGAGCCATTTTGGACACGACAAAAATTTTGCATTTTCTCATTTAGTATAAATTAAAACCTTAGCTCCTAAAACCAATTATCACAAAAATTTTCTGGGAAAACCGCAAAGGAGCGAACGTAGAAGTGAAGAACTATACCTAGGGTTCATTGTTTTGCATTCTCTTTTAAGTATTTTTGTAAGTATCATACTCTAATCATGTTTTTGAGTATTTGTACCAACACAAGTTGCTAAAACCCTTCCTCTAGGGTTGAGGCTACATAATATGATTGTAAATGCATGAATTCTTGATGGTTTGAGTTTTAGATGTTGTTTTGTCTTATATTCTTTATTATTATTATTGTTTTTATGCTTGATCACCATGAAAACAAATGCATTAATCTTAGGTAAAATCTTGAAAGAGTAACCCTAGGCTAGAACATAAGAATGTAGGGAGAAAGTTCTTATCTCTATGATAGAATTCATAGTTAAGATAGAAATTATATCTAATTTGCTTTGCTTGGTCACTAAAATAGGATGAGGTAGACACTGACTTAGAATTATCACATCACCGCTCGTAGAAGTAGTTGTGAAGCTAAGTCAGGTCAAATGATTAGAGGTACGAAAGTCCATAATCAAGGGAACAAACCCCATAAACTACATCCACATAGTTAAATTGCTCAGGAATTAGGATGTCACATCCTCGCTCAACGATGTAGCCGTGAGACTAGTTTGTCATATTTAGAGGCTCAAAAGACCATGAACATCGCATTTTAACTATTTGAGACAACAACTGAAGTTTTCATACTCGAACCATTGTGAATTGTAGCATTGCATGATTATTAGGCCTTAACACTAGTTGCTTCTTATATCGTTTCTCGAGTATTTTGTGATCACCCCTAGACTTAATTTAAATTTCTGAAATTTCTATTATCAACACTTGTGAAGGTTAATTTTAACACTTGAGCTTGATAATTCACTGAATTGGTCCGGTCCCTGTGGGTTAGACATCCGGCTCTTAAAAAGGGCCACTGTATTACTTGTACGACCGTGTACGCGTGCGCGTGCGTTTGGGCGCAACATGTAACATTAGGGTATTCAGGTAGATCCTCAAAAGATAACAGCGGTGAAAGACTAGCCAAGACCCCCTTCCCCAATAGGTATCAGGAGCTTCCTATGTCTAGCCGGTTATTATCGATGGTTTGTAGGAGGGTTTTCTTCTATTGCATCTCCTCTGACTAAATTAACTCTGAAAAAGGTAAAGTTTCAGTGGTTACATGCACGTGAGAAGAGTTTCCAAGAGTTGAAGACTTGACTCACTACAACTCCAGTTTTGACCTTACTAGAAGGAACAAATGGGTTTGTAGTCTATTATGATGGTTCCCAAGTTGGCCTCATTTTCGTTCTGATGCAGCGGGTAAGGTGATAGGTTATGCCTCCAGACAACTCAAGGTTCATGAGAAGAACTATCCGACTCGTGATCTTGAAATGGCAGCAGTGGTGTTTTCTTTGAAAAAATGGAGACGCTACCTATATGGGGTTCATGTAGATGTTTTCACCGACCACAAGAGCCTTCAGTACCTGTTCAGCTAGAAGTATTTGAACCTTCATTAGAGAAGGTGGTTGGAGTTATTGAAGGATTATGACATGAGTGTGCTATACCACCTGGGAAAGGCCAATATGGTGGCAAATGCCTTAAGCAGGATGTCCATGGGGAGCTTTGCCCATGTTGAAGAGGGCAGAAAAGAGCTGGAAAAGGATATTTACAGGTTAGCTCGGTTGGGAGTGCTGTTGGTGGATTCAGCTGAGGGAGGAGTAGTACTGTAGAGTGGGTCAGAATCTTTGTTAGTTGTTGAGGTTAAGTCGGAGAAGGATGAAGATCCCATACTTCTCAAGCTGAAAGAAATAGTGTTAAGCAAAGAGGTTGAGGCCTTCACCAAAGGGGGAGATGGTGTACTTCGCTACCAGGGTCGATTATGTGTTCTAGATATAGACAACTTGAGGCAAATATTGCGAGGAGCACACATCTCCAGATATTCTATCCACCCTGGTGCCACAAAAATGTACATTGACCTATGGGAAATCTACTGGTGGAATGACATGAAGAGGGATATTGTGGAATTTGTGGCTAATTGCTCAAACTGCCAGCTGGTTAAAGTTGAAAATCAGAGACCTGGGGGTATGATTCAGGATATCAGCATACCCATGTGGAACTGGGAAGAAGTGAATATGGATTTCATTACAAGTTTAAATCATACTCATTGGCAGCATGATTCCATTTGGGTGATAGTAGATCAGATGACTAAGTCAGCACATTTTCTTCCAGTTAAAACTACAGACTCAGCTAAGGATTATGCTAGGTTGTACGTCCGAGAGTTAGTCAGACTACATGGGGTTCCCTTTTCTATCATTTTAGATAGAGGTACCCAATTCACCTCCCATTTCTGGAAGTCATTAAACAAAGGACTTGGTACTCAGGTCAAAATCAGAATCGCTTTTCACCCTCAGACAGATGGACAAGCTGAGTAGACCATATAGACCTTAGAATATATGTTGAGAGCTTGTGTGATTGACTTCAAGGGTAGTTGGGATGATCACCTACCTCTCATCGAGTTTTCATACAACAGCTACCACTCTAGTATTCAGATGGCCCCGTTTGAGACATTATATGGTAGGAGGTGTAGGTCTCCTATAGTGTGGTTTGAAGTTGGAGAAGCTACTCTGATAGGACTAGATTCAGTTCACAAGGCTATGTAGAAAGTGCAGCTTATCAGACAAAGGATCAGGATAGCTCAGAGTCGCCAGAAATCATATGCAGATGTGAGGAGAAGAGAACTAGAATTTGTTGTAGATGATTGGGTTTATCTGAAAATTTCACCTATGAAAGGAGTGATGAGATTTGGAAAGAAAGGGAAGCTCAGTATGAGGTATGTAGGATATTACAGGATTCTGAGACGAATTGGCAATGTGGCTTATGAGATAGAATTACCTTTAGAGTTAGAATTTGTGCACCCAGTCTTCCATGTGTCATTGTTGAAGAAGTACATCGATGATCCGACCTCAGTTGTGCAACTAGACAGTGTGGGAGTGAAGGATAGTCTCTCTTACAAAGAATTCCCTATTCATATCCTAGACCGTCACGTTTGTAAGCTCAGAAACAAGGAGGTCGCTTCAGTAAATGTCTTTGGAGGAACCAGCTAGTTGAGGGGGCCACATAGGAAGCAGAAGTATATATGATGACTAAATATCACCATTTATTCCCTCCCAGTTCATTTTTAGCATCAGGTATTAAATTCCTCCTCCATACCCTATTCAATTCCATACTCATCAGCTCTATTCTTGTTACCAATATGCATCCTAGCTCCATCAACTCAGTTAGTATGACTAAATCAGTTCAGAGTCAGTCACTCCTTCATAAATCAATTTATAGCTTCAGATTGGGAATTTCATCTGTTTTCCCAGTTTTCAAGCAGTTTTAGCCTTCATTAGAGGACGAATAATCCCAACGGAGATATTGTAACACCCCAAAACTTTCCTAGATGATACTCAGACATTGTATGAAAAATTTTTTGTCTCAGAACGATCAAGACAACGAGTCGTTGTAAGGAGTAACGACCCGTTGTCAGTCGTTTTCAGCCTACTAGTTGCCTTTCGGGAACCAATGAGACATGAAATGATCCATTGTGAGGAGTAATGAGTCATCCTGTCACTCATTGTATCCCCAGCTCAGAAATCTGTTAGACCCTTCCTAGGGATCCACGAGTCAGACGATGAGTCATTGTCTGATGTAACAACTCGTGGGGGTGACTTGTTAGTTGGGGCCTAAAGTGTTGTTGAAAATCTATTCCAATGACAAAGAGTGGCAACAATGACCCGTTGTATCTCATGATGAGTCGTTATATCCACCCGTGGTGATAAGGCGAAAAATCCTTTAGAATTCCAATAGCAAGGACGCAAGATAACAACGACCCATTGGCTCGACCAACGAGTCGTGGCGTCGTCCGTTAGAGGGAGTCCAGTGTTTTTGTTTCTAACTCCTTCAGTGGCCACAGGAGGAACCAATGACCCGTTGGTTCATCCAACAAGTCATTGTCCCTCCCGTTGACAATTTTCAGTGAGCTCAGATTTTAAGCCTAGGACCAATGACTCGTTATGTGACCTGTTGGTCCCCGTCGAGCACTTTTTAGACTTTTATCTCAGGGGCATTTTGTAACTTCCTGATATTTTAATCCCTAAACGAAGCCATTTTAGGCATGTTTAGGGGGGGGGGATTAAAGGGGGGATCGACTTAATCCCTCTCTCTCCTCTCAACTTACGATTTTCAGAATGTAGAAGTTTTAGAAAGTCAGTGGAGAGCTAAGCTAGGGCTTCCAGTGTTCTTCAAGATTTATCCAAATTTCTTCTCAAGGATTCTACACCAGGTATGTGGGAATTCAACATGGGAATTGCCTTTCCCTTATTCCCCAGAACCCTTCAGTAATTTCTTATTAGTCTTAGCCCTGAATATCAGAAATAGGGTTAGCTTCGGTCAGATTATGAATGTTCTTGTGGATTGAAATTCTTGTGAATTCTTGTAATGTTTTCACTATTTACCAAGCATGTTATTACTCTCTTCATGAAATATTAGTTTAGCCCTAGTTCTATGAATGCAGTAATCTGGGTCTTGCATAATTGTCTAGATACAAATGTTTCTTGACTCTGTTAGTTCTCAAATTTTCCTATGTTGTGATCATTATGTTAATTCATAACCAGTTTGAATGCTAGATCAGTCTCAATTAAAAGTTAGCCCTTTTACAGTATCTTTCAATAAGTTAGCTGATCAGTTTAATGATAGTCAATTCTCGGGGAGTTTCAGTATTACTCATCAGTGTCAGTTTTCAGATAGTTCTCTAGACGGTTATGACTCTTCCAGATAAGCAGCTCTGGCCAGTCTTAGAACACCAGTATTCAGTTATCAGATCCTACAAACTCTCAAGTTACTTCCAGATAAGTATTCTTGTCTTAGTCTAGGACCCCATCTTCGAGCTATCAGTGTAGTAGTCAAGTTAGGATTATCTAGTGGGAGTAGTACTTAGCACCAAGAAGACCGGGATTCCAGCACACCCAAGTTCCCTGAACTACATTGCCACAATAGGTCATTAGCCGAAACGGGCCCCAGACTTGTGATCACCCAACGCAGCCACTATACTCTGGCAAGGTATAGTGGGCTTTCTCCCATGGGATGTATATATTGGAATCCACATTTAGCTCACATGGTTATGTTGGTTATAGACTCTCCTAGTTGTCAGTACAGTTTGGCCAAAACAGGCCCCAGACTTGTTATTACCCAGCTCAACCACTATACTTTGGCAAGGTACAGTGGGTTTTCTCTGATGGGGTGTATACATTGGAATCCACGTCTAGCTCACGTGGTTATGTTGGTTATAAACTCTCCCATTTGTCAGTACAGTTTAGTTCAACTTAGTCTCAATTTAGCTTAGTTTAGTCACTCAGTTTCAGGGCATGTTATGACCGTCGGTTAGGGTCTATATCTACCTCATCACAATTATAGCTCAACCTTTATTAGTATTCAATATCAGTTGGTCATTTCATGTAATTTTAGCTCAGTTCTTATCTTTTTTATGCTTTATATATATCTCACTTACTCAGTACATTTAAAGTCCTGACGGGTACTTTCTATGCTGCATCGTATTATGATATATGTGTAGGTTCTCAGTCTCAGCATCGTCAGTAGTTCCCTCCGACGATATTAGTAGTAGCATTATTAGGCAAGTCCTCATATTTTGAGGATGGTGGTTATTTGTTCAGTTAGTTTTTTATTCAGTTATACTTTAGAGTTAGCGAGGGGCTTATCCCAGCAATTTTTCAGTTAGTAATGGGCTTTCAGAAATAGTTGTTCAGTATTCTTTTTAGTTTTGGTTGTTCTTTTCAAACCAGTATTACTTGGATAACTATTATTGCATAGCTTCCGCTTACGTTTACTTAATTTACCAGTGTGATGTTAGACCATGGGTTATCTTAGGGTCACTTGGCACCAAGTACCGTGTCTCTTTTAGGGTGTAGGCTTGGGTCGTGACAAGCAAAGTTGTGGTGTAAGTAGTGGAAGGAAAGTTGTTGCGAGGATGCAGCTCCAGTTGACTCGGATGAATTTGTGACAGTTTTTATAGACATGTTCTTTCATCGCAAGTTGAGGGAGGCAAAGTTTGAGGAGTTCGTCAACTTGAAGAACAATCCTTTTCCAGTTAAGGAGTACGCTCCTAAGTTTATTTAGCTGTCCTGGTATGCTCCAGATATATTGCTGAGCCAAGGGCTCGAATGAGTAAGTTCATCTCAAGCATCTCATATTTGGTGTTCAAGGTGTGCAAGATCGCTATGCTCATTGGGGATATGGATATCTCCCGACTTATGATATATGCTCAACAAAATTGAGGAAGAGAAGTTGAAGGAAAGAGAACAGGAAAATAAGAGGGCCAGAACTAGTAACTTTGAATTTTCTCAGCAAAGTCAAGCGGTTGGAATTGCTCATAGTTCCAATAGAGGTCATCAGCTCCAACACCTTCATCAGCTAGTGTTCCATCTTCTAGATTCAGGGGGAACAAAGGGTTAGACCATCAAGCTCTAGGTCAAAAGGGAACATGTCCAGAGGTCGTACCTTCCCAGTTTGCAAAAAGTGGGGAAGGAACCACCCCGAGGAGTTTTTGATTGGCAAGAAGGGTTGCTTTGGGTATGGTATGCTCGATTACAAACTCTGAGACTGTCCATCAACCAAGTAGGGAGACTTCATTGGCCATACCCAAGCCACCTCTTTTGTAGCTCTAGAAGGGCGCCTTTTCGAGTGCGGGTGACAAACAACGTCAGAACCCCTTCTATGATCTCTCATCACATTAAGATCAGGAGAACTCACCAGATATAGTCATAAGTATAATATGAGTCTTTGACATTGATGTTTAAGTTTTGTTAGATCCAGGGGCCACGTTTCCCTTCGTGACTCCATATATTATAGTAAATTTCAGTGTCAGTCCCCAATGCCTCTTAGAACCCTTGGCAGTGTCTACTCCTATCTATGAGTCAGTCATAGAAAGAAGAGTATACTGAAATTACCTGACTTCTATTTTCAAAAAAATCACCATAGTTGATTTAGTAGAGTTAGAGATGACCGAATTTGATATCATCCTTGGCAAGGATTGGTTACATTCCTATTATGGCTCAGTCAACTATAGAATCAGAGTAGTAGTATTTTGATTCTCAGGTGGACCCGTCTTCGAATGGAAGGGTAGTTCCACATTGCATATAGGTTGTTTTGTCTCTTGCCTTAAAGCTAGGAAGTTGATTTCCAAGGGTTGCATATATCACTTAGTTCAGGTAAGGGATTCTATGTCCGAAATCCTAACTCTTTAGTCAGTCTCACTCATTTGTGAATTCTCGAAAGTGTTTCTAGAGGATCTACTTAGAATTTCTCCCGAGTGGGAGATAGTCTTTGGAATAGACCTCCTTCCAAATATGCAACTAATATCCATTCCTCCTTACAGAATGGCTCCAGTTGAGCTTAAAATGTTGAAGGATTAGTTAAAGACCTTCTAGATAAGGGTTTTCTCAGGCCTAGTATTTCTCCATGGGGTGCTCTAGTCCTTTTTGTGTGAAAAAAAGATGGTTCTCTCAGAATGTGTATCGATTACCGTCAGTTGAATAAAGTCACAATCAATAATAAGTATTCCATTCCCAAGATTGATGACTTGTTTGATCAGGTTTAGGGCACTAGTTGCTTCTCTAAAATAGACCTCATATCTGACTACTATCAGCTTAGTGTTAGAGAGTGAGAGATTTCGAAAATGCTAGGTACGGTCACTACGAATTTATAGCAATGTATTTTGGACTAACAAATGCCCCTACATATTTTATGGATTTGATTAATAGTGTATTCAAGCATTACTTGGATATATTCGTCATTGTATTTATAGATGACATCCTTATTTACTCTTGGAGTGAGAAGGAGCATGCTGGTCATTTGAGAGTTGTGCTGCAAACTCTTAAGGACCGTTAGTTATTTGCAAAGTTCAGCAAGTGTGAGTTTTGTCTGAAGTCATTTCCATTTCTTGGAGATGTGGTGTCTAGTGAGGATGATCAGATAGACTTTTAAAAGATAGAAGCAGTGAAGAACTAGCCTAACCATCACTTCCTCCGACATTAGAAGCTTTTTGTGTTTAGATAGTTATTATAGAAAGTTTGTAGAATGGTTTTCATGTATTGCTTCTCCTTTAACTCGAGTGACTCAGAAAGAGGTCAAGTTTCAGTGGTCCGATGCTTGTGAGAAGAGCTTTCAGGAGTTAAAGACTTGACTCAACTATGCTCCAGTTTTGACCCTACCAAAGGGTACAAATGGCTTTGTAGTCTATTGTGATTCCTCCAGAGTTGGCCTGGGGTGTGTGTTGATGCAACATGGTAAGGTAATCACCTATGCTTCTATAAAACTTAAAGTTCATGAAAATAATAATCCAACACATGACCTTGAGCTAGAAGTTATGGTTTTTTCCTTAAAGATTTGGAGACATTATTTGAATGGTATCCATGTAATGTGTTCACTGACCATAACAGCCTTCAGTATATATTTAGTTAGCAAAACCTAAATCTTCAACAAAGAAGATGGCTTAAAGTTCTCAAGGATAAAAACATGAGTGTTCTTTACCATTCAGGTAAAGCCAATATTGTGGTTGATACACTTAGCAGGTTATCCATAGGTATTGTGGCTCATGTTGAATAGGGAAGGAAGGAGTAGGTTAGAGATTTTAACAGGCTTGCTTATTTAAGGGTTCACCTTACTGACTCGGTAGATGGTGATTTCACTGTTTAGAATGGTTTAAAATTTTCGTTAGTAGTGGAAACTAAGGCAAAACAAGATAATGATCCTATTTTTCTAAAGTTGAAGGAAGTTGTCTACAATTAGTAAGTGGAGGCAAAACAAGATATGGATATTATTATAGGATTACCTCAGACGTGTTGACAACATGATTCTACACGGGTGGTAGTGGACTGGTGATGAGTTGGTAATTTACCAACTTATTTGGCTCTTAAGCATGAGTTCTTTCTTTGCTTTAACATGATTTAGAAAGGTTTTATGCCTTTTCTTTTCTTTTGCATAGGCATTTGATTAAATTAAGAATATGAAAGAATTGAATTCAAAGTAATCTGCTGGAAGACAAACAGGGACATGTGGTAGTGCTGCACAATTGCATCTACATTTAGCAAGTGCTAATGTAGGAAGATCTGGAGATTTGCTAAATCATACTTGCGAGCGACAAATTCGCATCTACGGACCACAAATGCCACTGCAGATAGTGTAAAAGGAACACAGCTTAGGCCTAAAAGGGGATCTACGAGCTGCACAATGTCACCTGCGAAATGCGGGTGCCAACACAAGTGACTTGCGTCACTGTGGAAGGGAAAAATCATCCAGAAATGCATAAGTGTACATGAGAAGCTTTTGATGGCATTTTTGAATAGATTTGCATAGAATATATGCTGAATTTTTACCCCAATTGTAGGAGTATATGATAGAATAGACATTGTATTGAATATAGAGTACAACAGAGAGAATATTACAGAGATAGTACAATTTTCTGATCTTCTTCTTTATTCTCTTGGTAAAAACACCATTGTTGAAAGCTCAAAAGCTGAGAATTGATTTTATTTGCTGATGATGAATGGTATGGAGATATATTCCCTTGGTATAATTTCTCTATTCTTAATCATGAGTAGCTGAATTCCCTTCTAGGGGCGTTTGTATATGATGGGTGTTTAAATCTAAGTGGGTATTAACTAATTGTTCTTAGATTTGAGTGAAAAGCATGGATCTATTGAATTCATCAAGTTTTAATTTAATAATTGATAGTTGAAAACATTGATTGAGCTCTCTAACCTTACTTTTGCTTGAAAAAGTAAAGTGACGCTATGTAGGAATTCAATCGTAAGAATTTTGAATTTTGACTTATGGGTTGGAGCTAGAAATAGTGTACATCCAAGGATTCAAACTCCATTAAAGAGCTAGAGCTAGAAATAGTCTAAACTCTTCCTCAAGTGTTGTTTGGATGATTTTTGAGATTGTCTTTGGGGTTTAATAAAACCCAAGGTAAACATACTCTTTTGGTTGAGAAACTTAAAGTATAGTTCAAAACCAATGCTATCCATGCACTAGTTGAATCTAAGCCTTCTAGTCAATATCTACCAAATTTGTGCCCCATCCAGTGCACACCCCTAGTCTCTCATCTTTCTATCAACAACCTTTTCTCCCTTTGCTTTGGTTAAATTTTACATTTGAAGTTGTTTAACCTATTCTCCCAAATTTTATTTTATTGTCTAGACATGATGCAGGCTTGTGTGAATTAATTTACGACATTTGATGAATCTAACATCCAATCCTTGTATATTCGACCCCAAATATTTGTTGGGTTACCTTCTGTGATGACCATAGCCACCTTCCTAATAGGAGTGTTGTTTTGGATGTTATCAAAAATAGCGTCGTTGCTGGGGAATGGAATTTGATTGCCATTTGTTGTTTCTTGATTTACATTCTTGTTTTCTTTTACTTTGTTTTATTATTTTTGTTGACTGAATAGGTGTAAGATGAGTCATGCTAGAGACATTGGCAACATGGATGGATTTATGGATGTTGAGGATGAGCCCGCTGCTCATGATGTAGCTGGTTCTATTCGCCTACCTCCAACGGCAGGGAATGCAGTGTTCCATGTCACTAGCACCATGATACATCTCATCCAGATGAAAGGGTTGTTTGGTAGTCTTGCTAGTAAGGATGCTAATCGGCATCTATGGAATTTCATTGAAATCTTACAACCATTCAACATCTCAAACATCATCTAAGAGTCAATTCGATTGAGGTTGTTACCATTCTATCTCACCGAGGATGCCACAACTTGGTTGGAGGAGCTACCTCCCGGATCTATCACATCATGAAACGAGTTGACTAAAGATTCCCATGCTTATTTCTTTCCACCCTCTAGGATGCTACAATTGCATGATGAGATCACAAACTTTTGATAACTCCTGAGAGAACCAATACACGAGGTGTGGCTATGATTCTAGAAGAAAGTGGCCATTTTTCCAAAGCATGGGCTGCCGAATGGAGTACTTTTACAAAGTTTCTATTGGTCACTTGATTCAATTAATAAGTTTTTGGTGAACAATCTAATTGGTGGTTCAATCATGGATCAAACCTTCGGACTTGCAAAGGCCCTTTTGCATAGAATGACAAAAACAAACCGAGCATGGAACACAAGGGAAATCGAGGTGTCCTCAAGTGTAACTTCTAACCACATCACAACTGAGATGAGAAGAAAGGATGAAGAGAGGGATGACACCTTGGCTAAAATGATGACTCAAATGGAGTTTCTTGCTAAGCATGTGATGGGCTCCGGCACCAAAAATGTAAATGCTATTGGAGCCCAAGTGACTAACTCCTTTGAGAATGAAGCTCCTCATGCTAGATTTGAAGATTGCCAATATATAAAGATACAAATGATGGGTTCTCGTTCAGGGTACCAAGGTGAAAACCAAGGCCCTTGTTAGCCTCGTGATGGATATCAAATTTGGAAGATTGTGATGGCCAATGGAGAGATAGGGATGGTAAACGGAGAGATCGTGAGTGTGAGAGAAGGGGTGATAGATATAATCACCTGTCACTCAAATCCATAAATTGTCACACCCCGCCTTGGGGGGTATGACTGGCACCTGGTGCCCTACTGGGACCTGAACTGCTGGACAGCTAAGCCTGGGCACATCTGGTGCCTGGTTGGCTCTAACTCATATTTCTGGAAACAAAGGGCTATATAACGGCTGTAAACACAGCCCCCGGCCCATTGGCCTATAGCCTCCTTCACCTGTACTAACAGCTAACCAGAAACATATCTATTCAGGGAAACCTATGCGGGCCGACAAGGCCACCATGCTGTCTAGTTATCTGTAACTCAGCAATAACATACTAGAAGGCTACGTGACCGGCAAGGTCACCACTACTGTCAGCTTATGGCCCCACACGGCCAACATAAAAGAAGCAAAAGTACTAATAGCTAACAACTGCACGACCTCACACGACCGGCTCATCTGACCACAGGGAGATATATACAGACTGCAAGCCTCTAGGAATAGCAATAGAAATGATCGGGACAGGGCCCCGACCTACCCGTATTATACAACAAAAGAAAATGAAATACACCTCTGGAATTCAATCTCCGGATGACAGGAGCTGAATACTTGATCGCTGACAGGAATCATGTGGTATCGCCTGCTCGTCTATCAGTAGCTGCAGGCAAGTAATGCAGCGCCCCACCGGGCGTCAGTACCGCTGGTACTGAGTATGTAAGGCAATAACTGAAAGAAATATCTGAAAACAATAATATAACTGATGAAACTGAAGTAGAGAGAAATAGATTAACTGTCTGATAATGTAAGTCATACCTTCTCTCAATCTTTACTGGAAGGAAATAGGAGTCATACCTAGAGACATATCCCTCTACTGCTGATCTACTCGTATCTAACGTAACATGGCATAACATGAAATAGCATAACATGGCACACACAAACCTTACCCGGCCCCCATAAGCCGGGAGGTACAACCAGCACAAATTCTACACCCCTACCCCGGTCATCCCATCTCCTATAATGGCTGTAAGCATCCCGCCAGTCCCCTGGGTATGCACTTGGGCTCGCTGAGCCCCTGACTATAACTGTACCTAAGTCCGAAGGACTCCTGAATCAACACCCGGGCGTATCCGCTCGATGGGGGTGTATAAAAGCCGACCAAGGCAAAATATGGGGAAACTGGCATCCCATACGGCATGCCACTCCGTAGAGCGACGTATCCTCGTCCTCTGGCGGACGAGTCGATACAGCTATTAACCCTGGGGCGGTCATGGATGCTAGGTAGTCCAACCCCAAACAATACAACGGTCTCAACTAGTAATACTGTCTGCATATCTCACATGCTGAGGCTAATAGGGGTAAAGTATCATATACATTACATGCTGAACTAATGATAGTAATCTGTACGTATTCAATATGTGCTGAGACTGGTAAATATATATATATATATATATGAATATAGTCTCCTGCCAAACTGTACTGGGCAAATGCTATACAAGATAGTGTTTCTGCTGAAAACTATGTTCTTTACTGAGTTTCTGTATTAACATGATTTACTATTCCTAACATGCGTTCTAAAGTTTATTTTAGCCTGCCATTCTATTTCTGAAGTGCTTTACGGATATTGCATCACTTTACGGGGTTTCAACTAAATACAATAATATCTTAACATTTCATATTACATCACATACTGAGCATACTGTGCAATTTCTAACACTTGTGTTAGAATCTATGTCGTACTCGTAAGTTTCACGCAAGTTACAACCCAATGCTTCTCATATCGTGTCAACATTCACAATAAACGTTACATTTGACTTCTGAACATTCTACTGGCCTATAAATCACTATAGTATACCGATATTACTTAACTTGCCGAGGGAACTAGCTTTACATACCTTATCCTTGAACTATTCGTCTGTCGGACGAGGCTCGGCCGGTACTTCAACTGTTTTCTCACAACTGCATTCAGAAATATGTCAATCAATACTAAATACAACTTTATTGTAAAGAGCAACATCACTTTCGATATAGTTTATAGCCTAAACTTAGGTTTATCGAAAGACGGTCGAAAACTCGCTATTTTTCAGAGGTCCAGAAGGGAGAACTATTCACTTCACAGCTAGGAACACATAGACACTAATTTAGAGCAATTCCACTTACCTTAGCTCGGTGGCTCGACGATTCGTCAGCCGTATTTCATGAAACTAAATCCGTAGGAATGCTCTCTACTGCTAAATACCTCAGTATCTGGAGTTAATTTGAGTTTGGGCAACGTTTGGCAGCGTAATCGGACGATAATATATTACCTTCCTTCGTCCCTCTCTGCCCTCTGCGTTTTCTGGAAATTTTCATAAGTTTTTATCATTTAAAACCGAAGTGGGGCTTTATATACTTGGGCCTGGACAAGGCCAACATGTCACGGAGGCAACGCGGAGGCTCCTCCTCCGTGACACGCTGCCATCGCGGAGGGGCTCTGCCTCGGCTCCTTCCGCGATGGTTCGACAGGCTTCTCATCCGATCTTTCCCCGGGCCTTTCTTTAGCACGTATGGCCTTCAAATATGCTTAACCAACGTGCGAATAGGTCATCTAGGTGCCGGGAATTCTACGGGGTATAACATTCTCCCCCCCTTAAGAACATTCGTCCTCGAATGTACACTGTTATCTAGAGGACTACTTACTTTACTTCCTAGAAAAATTTCGGCAGAGTTTCCTCTGTAATATGGACTATCACAAAAACCTGAAATGCAGAAAAGTCCAATACAGGTACTGTACACAATATTTTAAGATCCACTGAATGGCTAGGTATCAATCTTTCTCACTTATACATACACAACCATAAGATACTACATAGCAATAATACGGACATACCTGTCGCCTAACTGGGCCTAAAATAGGTGATGATATCTGGTCCTCATATCTTCGTCCGCTTCCCAAGTCATCTCCTCTCGGTTCTTGTTACGCCTCAATACCTTGATAGACGTAATATCTTTAGTCCTCAATCTGTGAATCTGTCTGTTTAAGATAGTTATTGGAACCTCTTCATAGGCCAGCTTTTTCGTAACCTGGATATTCTGGACTGGGACTGCTCTGGACGGGTCTCCTATGTATTTCCTCAGCATAGATACTGAAAGACCGGACGAACGGATTCTAATTCTGGAGGCAAATTCAACTCATATGCCCCTCGTCCTATCCTTCAACGAATCCGACAAGGCCCAACAAACCTCGACTGAGCTTACCTTTCTTGGCGGACCTCACTACCTCTTTCATTGGGGATACTTCAGAAATACCCAGTCATACACATCAAACTCCAATTTTCTACGCCGCACATCTGCATATGATTTCTGGTGGCTCTATGCAGTCAGTAAGCATTCTTCGGATAAGCTTTACCTTTTCCTTTGACTGCTGAACAATGTCTGGGCCAACCAATACTGATTCTCCGATTTCAAACACCGTTCAGCGATCTGCATTTTCGCTCGTATAATGCCTCAAAAGGCGCCATCTGGATGGCTGAATGATAGCTATTATTGTAGGCAAATTCAATTAACGGTAAATGCTCACTTTGGCTACTACCGAAATCTAGCACACACGCTCGCAACATGTGTTCGAGCGTCTGAATTGTGCGCTCAGCCTGCTCATCTGTCTGAGGATAGAATACTGTGCTTAAATTAATCTGTGTTTCCAGACCCCTCTGGAACGACTGCTAGAATCTAGCTATAAACTGTGCTCCCCTATCAGAAATGATAGATACCAGCACTCCATGCAATCTAACTATTTTTCTGATAGATAATTCGGCATAATCCTCAGCCGGGAAGGTAGCTTTCACTGGCAGGGAATGAGCTGAATTTGTCAGCCTGTCAACTATTACCCAAATAGAATCATTTCCGTGTCTGGTACGGGGTAATCCTACCACAAAATCCATATTCACTGCTTCTCATTTCTAGAGAGGCACAGCTATGTCCTAAGTTAACCCGCCTGGTTTCTGATGTTCTGCCTTCACTTGTTGGCAGTTAGGACACTGGGCTACAAATTCAGCAATTTCTCTTTTCATACCTGGCCACCAGTAGTTTTCTTTGATATCATGGCACATTTTCGTCGCGCCTGGGTGGAGAGAATAGCGGGCGTAATACGCCTCGCTTATAAGCTGCTAGCGATGCCCCCAAAATATCTGGAACACAAATGCAGCCTTTATATCGTAACACTTCATCCTCGGTTATCTGAAAATATGTCACGTCTCCTTACTGAACCTTGTGTTCAAATTGAACCTGGCTAGGGTTTCTATACTACCGTTCCTTTACTTCCACCACTAACAACAACACTGCGACATTCTGTGTTATCGCTCTGTTATCTTTTATTTCTGCTATGTGACCGGCTAAACCGGCTAACTAGTGTAATTCTCGGATCTATTCCCGCTGTTCCGGCTGCAAGTATGCCAACTCCCCATAGGTTTACGGCTAAGGGCATCTGCTACCATATTAGCCCTTCCTGGGTGATACAAAATTTTCACTCTTTAAGGCATAATCTACTGCAGCTAACTCCAGGTCACGGGTAAGATAATTCTCTTCACGTTTCTCCAACTGCCTGAAAGTATAAGCTATTACTTTACCATGCTACATCAACCCTCTGTACCTTCTGGCGATACTAACACTGGAGCTAATGTTAACCTGACTTTTAACTCTTGGAAGTTCTGCTCACACGCCTCAGCCTACTGGAACTTTACGGCCTTCTGTGTCAATTTAGTCAGAGGTGCTGCTAAGGTGGAAAATCCTTCCACAAACCCTCTGTAATACCCGGCTAGCCGCAGGGATTGCATACTTCGATCGGAGTGGTAGGTCTAGGCTATGTCTTCACTGTTTCGATTTTTCTGTGTATCTATCTGTACACCAGCCTCCGACACAATGTGACCAAAAAGGCTACTAAACTCAACTAAAATTCACATTTACAAAAATTGACATATAACTGACAGTCATACTGGTTTATTATACCGGAGAATCTGACAAGTAGGCTACCGGTATAACTAGAGCTTATCTGGCCTTCTGGCCGCATGCTAAGGGTACTTGTTGCTAAAGTAACCTTGAACGACTATATGCACACCATGCGCCTGTATCTGGTCAGGGGGTCCTGATATTGACCATGACCTCTAATGATCTGGCTGCATAACCTTAAATAACTAAATAGTCGAGTTGAATGACCCGAATGTGGTAGTAGTCTAACAATGCTCTAATCGTTCTACTTGAGTGCTTATAGTTCGTGCATAACCGCAGACTTGTGGGAATCTAATTGGTCTGTTATTTTACTTAAGCCACTGTAAGGCTGGGCTTAATCAAACTTGCTTCCAGGTGATTGATCTCTGGATCTTCACGGGGAGTCTACTGACCCGCTAGTCTTAATGAACACTGTGCTAGCAGGGTACTATCAATTTCTTGCGCCTTCCAGCCCTAGCAGTATATCCACTTGGATTTATACTGCTATTCTGGGCAATTCTCGGTCTTATGAGCTATTCTGTAAATACTGGCCTTCTGCTAGGGCTCTGTATCTAAATATCTTACGAAAACCAGCTGAATTACTAGTCTGTCGCTGACTACTGATGTGGACCCTTCCTTGGGGTACCCACGTGTATTCTGACTGGGACGGCCGGCTGGCTTATGGGGTGTTCCACATAATAACTGCTAGGTTGGTTAAGGCCAACTCTCACCTACAAGGCTGGGGAAAATGACGTACGACCACTTAACATACTAGAGCAATTTGGCATTGCTAATCTCTGAAATTTGCCTATTCGGCCTCTAATCCTGGTTCTAGCACATGCACTACTGTTACCGATCTTCAGGGATGCCTCCCTGCTAATGCAGGCGCCAGCTGGTCGGTAGACCGTCTAACTGCGCCCTTATCATCTAGCCATCTGTTTTAGGCCATTAACTCTGGTAAGCTCCTAGAGCCTAGATCTGACAACAACACATAAATCTATTAACCTAATAACTGAGAACTGAGATAGTTCCTATGACCTCATACGTAATTCACACTTAATCTGCCCTTTCTATTTTCATTTCCCTTTCTCCTTTCTTCTCTCCTTTCTTTCTTTCTTCTCTCTTCTCTCTCTTTTTTTTTGCAAGGGGATCCTGCAATGCAATTTGTACATGCTTTCTATTACTAATCAGTATCTGTGATTATACCCCTTGGGCAGCTACCCACAGCATACCAATTATCTGTATATATATATATATATATATCGCTAGTTATGTACAATATGTACTGAATTCTGTGGTAATACATAATCTCTGACATGCTCTGCCGAGTCTCATGCCATACATGATACACCGCTTCTACGACCTAATACTATCTTTTGCCCTGTCTTATCATTTCATTTTGTTGTCACCCCATTCTGAAAGTAACAAACATAAACACCTTAGTTATTGTCTGCTGTTTGAAATTCCGCCACTCCTGCGATGTGGGGTCAACGTTCGAATCTTGTGGCCTTACTAGGCATATATTGAGAGCCCATGACTGTCTGTTGGGCCTTATCTCTAGGCTACACTAGATTAGAATTGTTGTATCAGTAATTTCTTAACTTTTCCATAGCGGACATACTGTGGTATGGTATTCTGAACCTCAATCCTACTGTCAGCCCGAGGCTTAATCCTTAATACGATATTTTATCAATCCGGGGGTAATTCTAATTTCCCCACAAGATCTGGCATTCCTACTTCTTTCCCTCATCTTGCTTAAGTTGAACTCTGGGGTTCAAGGTACCTGCTCTTCATTGTTAACAAGATTGTTGGTCCTGTATCAGTTCATACTTCCCCTGACTTGCAGTCAGACCTATCTGATTCACATGATCCCTCACCCTTTTGATATCACAAATGGATCATAACCACAATCTTACAGGTATGTCTTTGTCTTGCTATCTGTTAGCATATGTGGCGGACTTAGCCTTTTTCTGACCCGGACTTGACTATTACCCAGCATTTATCACTAATAAGTCTTTTACCCCTGCTTCGGGTAAGCTAATGGTCTTACTTTCTCTATTGGCTTAAAGGCTTATTGTCATAAGGGTATGCACAACTTACGTAATCCTAGGGGCTCTTTACATTTTCTAATACTTACTAGGATCAATCAGCCAATCTTTACTTACCACTGAATTTGGCAACCCCATCTCAAGTCTTATGCCCCTTACTATACTGGCATCAAAATCAGGAGGTAGGAATAGCCCTTTTCTTATTGCAACAAATAAAAGCATTTAACTGTACCATATCCAAAAAGATGTATTTGGGATTCCTGCATTTCCCTCTCTTTCTTATACTTACCTGGTGGTCTGACCTTGTCTGTAATCTTAATCAGATCATATATGGCTAATAAATAAATCAACTCATATGCACATTACACTCCTGACTTCCTATTCTGATGTTATCAACGTATACTGGGGATAGTACCGATAAAGGTATCATGCTGGGAGGTCTCGGATACCTTCCTCCTGCTGCTGTAGTTATCATGTAACTGGCTGATGCCTTCTTCTGTTGCTATATCTGATCTTCTGCCTGTAATAGGGTAATGTTGATCTGCCTTTGTATCTGTAATCAAAGAATACGGTAAGTTTTTAGAGACTCCACCCTATACTGTACCGCTCTAAAGCACGACTGACTGAGAAGGAAGGGTAACCATCCTATCATGCCTCGCAGCCTCCTGCCTATAATATGTGGTGCACAACACATCCATAGATAAGACTCTACTTAGCATGGCTTGCAGACTCCCTGGGACACGACTTGCTCTAATACCAAGTTTGTCACACCCCGACTTGAGGGGTATGACTGGCACCTGGTGCCCTACTGGGACCTGAACTGCTGGACTGCTAAGCCTGGGCACATCTGGTGCCTGGCTGGCTCTAACTCATATTTCTGGAAACAAAGGGCTATATAACGGCTGTAAACACAGCCCCCGGCCCATTGGCCTATAGCCTCCTGCACCTGTACTAACAGCTGACCAGAAACATATCTATTCAGGGAAGCCTATGCGGGCCGACAAGGCCACCATGCTGTCTAGTTATCTGTAACTCAGCAATAACATACTAGAAGGCTACGTGACCGGCAAGGTCACCACTACTGTCAACTTATGGCCCCACACGGCCAACATAAAAGAAGCAAAAGTACTAATAGCTAACAACTGCACGGCCTCACATGACCGGCTCATCTGACCACAGGGAGATATATACAGACTGCAAGCCTCTAGGAATAGCAATAGAAATGATTGGGACAGGGCCCCGACCTACCCGTATTATACAACAAAAGAAAATGAAATACACCTCTGGAATTCAGTCTCCGGATGACAGGAGCTGAATACTTTATCGCTGATAGGAATCACGTGGTATCGCCTGCTCGTCTATGAGTACCTGCAGGCAAGTAATGCAGCGCCCCACCGGGCGTCAGTACCGCCGGTACTGAGTATGTAAGGCAATAACTAAAAGAAATATCTGCAAACAATAATATAACTGATGAAACTGAAGTAGAGAGAAATAGATTAACTGTCTGATAATGTAAGTCATACCTTCTCTCAATCTTTACTGGAAGGAAATAGGAGTCATACCTAGAGACATATCCCTCTACTGCTGATCTACTCGTATCTAACGTAACATGGCATAACATGAAATAGCATAACATGGCACACACAAACCTTACCCGGCCCCCATAAGCTGGGAGGTACAACCAGCACAAAATCTACACCCCTACCCCGGTCATCCCATCTCCTATAATGGCTGTAAGCATCCCGCCGGTCCCCTGGGTATGCACTTGGGCTCACTGAGCCCCTGACTATAACTGTACCTGAGTCCGAAGGACTCCTGAATCAACACCCGGGCGTATCCGCTCGACGGGGGTGTATAAAAGCCGACCAAGGCAAAATATGGGGAAACTGGCATCCCATCTTCGTCCCCTGGGGGATGGCATGCCACTCCGTAGAGCGACGTATCCTCGTCCTCTGGCGGACGAGTCGATACAGCTATTAACCCTGGGGCGGTCATGGATGCTAGGTAGTCCAACCCCAAACAATACAACGGTCTCAACTAGTAATACTGTCTACATATCTCACATGCTGAGGCTAATAGGGGTAAAGTATCGTATACATTACATGCTGAACTAATGATAGTAATCTGTACGTGTTCAATACGTGTTGAGACTGGTAAATATATATATATATGAATATAGTCTCCTGCCAAACTGTACTGGGCAAATGCTATACAAGATAGTGTTTCTGCTGAAAACTATGCTATTTACTGAGTTTCTGTATTAACATGATTTACTATTCCTAACATGCGTTCTAAACATTATTTTAGCCTGCCATTCTATTTCTAAAGTGCTTTACGGATATTGCATCACTTTACGGGGTTTCAACTAAATACAATAATATCTTAACATTTCATATTACATCACATACTGAGCATACTGGGCAATTTCTAACACTTGTGTTAGAATCTATGTCGTACTCATAAGTTTCACGCAAGTTACAACCCAATGCTTCTCATATCGTGTCAACATTCACAATAAACGTAACATTTGACTTCTGAACATTCTATTGGCCTGTAAATCGCTATACTGTACCGATATTACTTAACTTGCCGAGGGAACTAGCTTTACATACCTTATCCTTGAACTATTCGTCTGTCGAACGAGGCTCGGCCGGTACTTCAACTGTTTTCTCCCAACTGCACTCATAAATATGTCAATCAATACTAAATACAACTTTATTGTAAAGAGCAACGTCACTTTCGATATAGTTTATAGCCTAAACTTAGGCTTATCGAAAGAGGGTCGAAAACTCGCTATTTTTCAGAGGTCCAGAAGGGAGAACTATTCACTTCACAGCTAGGAACACATAGACACTAATTTAGAGCAATTCCACTTACCTTAGCTCGGTGGCTCGACGATTCGTCGGCTGTATTTCACGAAACTAAATCCGTAGGAATGCTCTCTACTGCTAAATACCTCAGTATTTGGAGTTAATTTGAGTTTGGACAACGTTTGGCAGCGTAATCGGACGATAATATATTACCTTCCTTCGTCCCTCTCTGCCCTCTGCGTTTTCTTGAAATTTTCATAAGTTTTTATCATTTAAAACCGAAGTGGGGCTTTATATACTTGGGCCTGGACAAGGCCAGCGTGTCACAGAGCCAACGCGGAGGCTCCTCCTCCGTGACACGCTGCCATCGCGGAGGGGCTTTGCCTCGGCTCCTTCCGTGATGGTTCGACAGGCTTCTCATCTGATCTTTCCCCGGGCCTTTCTCTAGCACGTATGGCCTTCAAATATGCTTAACCAACGTGCGAATAGGATATCTAGGTGCCGGGAATTCTACGGGGTATAACATAAATACCTCCTCCAAAGGCTGATGTAGCTCCAATGCAAACAAGTGCGAGTGATCTTAGGAATTCAAAAATTGAAGAAATGTTGGACAGGGTTTTGAAGACAGTTGAATCGGCTGATAATAGAGTGAAAGAGTTGAGGGTGAGGTATCCAACCTTGCGCACACTGTAAGCTCTCACTCAGCGTTAATAAAATAACTGAAGGCATAAATGAATCATCTACTAGCTAAAATGAACTCCCAAATGAAGGGCACTCTTCCTAGTGACACTTTGCCAAACCCGAAGAATGATGCTCATTACATGGAAATCGTCACTAAGTGTGGCAAGGTAGTTGAGAATATGGGTGATAAACCCAAGGAGGATGTTGGTACAAAGAAGAGTGATGAGAAGTTGAATGATGGGGTGCCAAGTGCACCTATGGTAATTGATAATGAGAAGATGGTGGAGGAGGAAGAGGTTGATACTCCTCCTTATGTTGTGAGTGATGATGAAGAGGGAAAGGAAGATCCAAGTTCTAAAGGCCAGGTTCCTAAATGTCCACCTCCTTACCCCCAGCAGCTGATGAAAAAAGAAAGAGGACAATCTGTTCAAGAAGTTCATTGACATGTTCAACAAATTGTTCGTGAATATTCCGTTGATAGATGCTCTATTACAAATGCCCAAGTATGCTATGTTCATGAAGGAGTTATTGAAAAAGAATAAGGTAATCGATGTGGGCATAGCAGAGGTGTCACATCATTGTAGAGCTATTATGGCCAATAATTTAGCTCCAAAGAGAGAGGATCTAGAGGCTTTCATAATTCCATGCACCATCGGGGTGTATTTGTTTAACAAGGCCTTATGCAACCTAGGGTAAATCATCAACTTGATGCCCCTTGTGATCTTTAAGAGGTTATGTTTGGGAGATCCGAAGCCTACTCCTATGAGGTTGCTTATGGTGGATAGATCCATCAAATGCACGGTGGGAATACTTTTTTATGTGTTGGTTAAGTTGATAAATTCATCCTCCTAGTGGATTTTGTGGTTCTTGATTGTGATGTAGACCTCGAGGTGCCCATCATGTTAGGGCGCCCATTATTTTCTACGGGAAGTGATTTTGTGGATATTGAGTTAGGAGAACTAAAATTCAGAATTGATGGCGATGATGTCATATTTCATGTATGTAAACCGATGAAATCCCAAAATGAGTGTAGAGTTGTGACAGTGATTAAGGCACGGGACGAGTTGGATGAGGTCCCTTATAGGGAGGGCGAGCCTTCGACCCTTGTTGACCCTTGAGGTAACATCGTCAAGCCGCAACATTAAATCAAGCGCTTCTTAGGAGGAAACCCAAATGTCTTGAAATTTCTTTTTACTTATATTCTTTGTTGTTTTTGTTGGTTGTAGGAATACATGAGATTAGATTTTGGAAAAAAGTTGAAGGACGCAAAATGGGGCATATGTGCTGGACCTGCAAAAGGCAGGTCCCATTCTGCAACACGCAGGTATAGCACAGCCCATGTCTAGAATACCTAAAATAAAAACGTTAAAAATAAGGGACCAGCACCTTATCTGTGAAAAGCAGAAAAGGACCTACGGTAGTCATGTTCACACAGGTCCTATGTAGTGAACTGGCACATCTGAGCCATACCTGTGCTTGACATGCGTGTCGCAGATTTGTATCTTTGGCCACATGTGCAACCACAAACATACATTTAAAAATTGTTGACTACCCATTTGACCAACCCGACCCAACTTAGACCCGCGACCTTTCGCCTTCCCTACCTTCTTCAAAACCCTAACTTTGCAGCCCTTTACCTTTATTTTCATTCCCTATTAACTCTCCACCTACTCCCCATTCACTCTATGTAACTTCCCATATTCCAAACCCTTCACTCTCACATTCTCTCACACATTCTCATCTCCACATTACCCAACCACCGCATCAGAGCTAGGGTCGGTGTCACCATTACTATTTGTTTAAAGTTTGATTCTCACACAACCACTTATTCTCACTCTATTTTGGTATGCTCCTTGGCTTACTTTTGCTTTTCTTTTTGATTGAGGAGTGTATAGGACAAGTATGGTATTCTATATTTTCCCATCCTCCCATTCCCCCATGTGTGTTCCTTATGATGTCATAAAATTGAATTTTGGGGTGTATGTGGGTTGACATGAAATTGAAAATATAGGGGAAACTCTTGCTTCATTTGATGTTAGATGTTAGTATTAAGTGTTGTTCCATGAAATGTAGTTCAGGGTGAAGTCCGAGTAACCCGCTTGATTGTGATGATTGATTATTCCCGATGATAGATTGAGTGACATCTTTCTTAAAGGAAAATCGTCATTGCATCAAGATTGTATTGATTATATTGGTGGGTTTCAATTTACATTATTCTATACTTGTTAATTTTGATGAAAAATGATAATGTTAGTGAGCATTGTTGGGTTGTTGTGAATGAAAATGATATTGCTGGTAGAAGTGAGATTGCTAACTTAATGTTTTTCGATGATAGATGGGGTGACGTCCTTCTTAAGGGAAGTCATTGAGTGGTTGTAGTTGGTCATATGGTGCTTTTGTGTTTTCTAGTGTGTCTTTCGAGGAAGTCTGAGTACCCCTTAGACTTTGAGTTGTTTGAAATGGCTTAAAATTTGAGTTGGAAACTTGTGAACTAAAGGTTTAGCCACTATTAGCACATGCATGCCACAAATGTTATTTTGTGGCAGGTCCAACACAAGTGATGGTTAGTAGTCTCAAACTCACTGCCCCCCATATGCGTTCCACCTTCGTTCCATATATCTCCATCTAAAAAATGCAAATGCACACATAGATGGCATGATGAGTTGCCAGTGGTTCTACTTTGTGTTCGCGTCTTATCTGCGTAACACAGGTCCTCACCTGGGAAATACAGGTGACTCACAGGTGCATGCAGACACATTCATACTACTTTTTCCTTTATGCATTCCAAATATTTTTATTTACTTAGCTTATTGTAGATATTTTCTTTTGTCTTATATTAGCAAAAAATACAAAAAGATTTTGGGTTCTGTTTCTGTGGCACTCACACTGCTTCGCAGGAATGTCTTCATTTAGGCGACAAGATAAAGGAAAGGCTCCAACTTCTACCAATGGCAAAGGAAAAGGAAAAGGAAAAGCATAAGCATGGAGACTCCAGTCCCTAAAAACACTGATGAAAATATCCAGTTCTGTGTGGAGGACATGAAACCATACTTCATCAAATATCAGGATGGCTGGTCATTCACACCGGAGAAATGCTTCAATTTGTCTGGGCTAGGGGAGGAGTTCCCTAACATCAGCAAACAATTTGCTGAGAGAGACTGCCTTACATTTTTTGATGCACTTGGAGGATACTACCTCAATCTAGTGATTGAGTTCTATGCCTCATACCAAGCAAGGCAAGGCTCGATGAAACATTCGTGAAAGGTGGATGAGTTCCCGAGTCTGCCATTTACCATGGTAGGGGGAAAGAAATTGATATCACCCCTGATGCCATAAACTCCATATATTGGAAGGACCCAATATCTCTAGGAACTAAATTTCCGGAGCGTATTGCAACCAAAAGCCACAAATTGAAATGGGAGGCTAGTATTATTGCACTTGGGCAGCCGATGTGGGCCAGGATGGGTGACGAAATTCCAAGCTAGGATTTTTAGTCAAAGTCAAGTTGTGTCTAGATTGGGTTTGCTCCCGCTTCATGCCATCCAAAAATGATCAGAAAGTGCAACTGGAGGCTGCCATACTAATAGCTTGCATTATGTCAGGGTGCATGTGAACTTGGGGGAAGTGGTCACAGTGTAGATTAAAAGGAAAGCCCAACAGCCGACTCTATCCATGCCATTCTCCATATTGATTAACCAACTCTGTGCTAGAGCGGGGGTCTACTGTTTTGATGATGACCATTCTTGCTCCGCTACTGGAGTAATTGACATCGACAAGAAGCAGGATGCTAATGCCTCTAAAAGCAATAAGAGAAGAATGCATTCATGGGATGTCCCTGAGGATTTTGGGGCACATGAAACTGATAGCGCCTGTCACGACCTGAACGGAGGCTCGGATCATAGACACGGGAAAAGGGACCCCGAGAGACCCCAAGTCAACCCAAGGCATAAGCATACATCTAACTCAATATATAAAAACTGAAGAATCACTGATATAAACTCAACGGAAATCTAACTCAACATCACATCAGAATAAGCATTTGAAGCTAACACATACATAAGTCTGAAAAGCCTCTAATATGGATGAGTTGATGGGACAAGACCCCAACTAACTCAACAATATTGAAGTTAAAAATACATAAGGAAACTGAAAGTCTAGCCCTCGAAGGATGAGCACTCACCAACCAAGTAGGTGCTAACTCTGACAACCGACT
This sequence comes from Datura wrightii, assembly GCA_035772735.1. Taxonomy (NCBI): domain Eukaryota; kingdom Viridiplantae; phylum Streptophyta; class Magnoliopsida; order Solanales; family Solanaceae; genus Datura; species Datura wrightii. The sequence goes on from JASDFA010000019.1 coordinate 39,633,028, forward strand.
ACGAGCGGGGCTGAGCCTGGGCGCTAGGTCCTATTCATGAAATAATATAGCATAGAAAGTATGTGTTCAGTACGAGGAATATATCGAGTATGCAAGGTAAGTAAAACCGCCTAAGTAAAGTAAATTATTTAAAACATTTCATACCATATCATAAGCTTTCAAATCTGAGAGGAAGGACTGCATGCATTCATTCTGAAATTATAATCTTTTCATAATATGACAATACATAGCTTCATAACATCATAACTAATTGGGATGACTCAAAGCTGAAACATAAGAAAAGCTGAATAATGAGTCACACCTTGCTTTTAGAACATGCATGTGTAAAATAATAACCATGAGTAATGAATATGCAAATCTGAATTATATAGAAATGGGAGACTCGCCACTTAACCGACATACCATGATAAAGCTTGCGTGGCCCCAACTATCGTAGTCAAGTGGGCAGAGCCGTCTAAAATCTTTCCAGTGCTAAGGACGCCACCATGATATCAATATCAAGCTCATGGGCCATTAGGTCCGGGGATAGCTCACAAGAGAGGTCCCAATAATATAATAGTATCATCCTATGTTGGCGCGTAGTTCTGGGGCATAGGGTGATTGACCCTTAGCCCACTCGGTGATAAACTCTTCTCCCAAAATATGCAATGATCTACATCATATATGACGAAGCTCAACATCATCTATTGATGAAGCTCAACAATAGAATCATGTATAAACTCAACATCGTATGAAATGAAGCTCAACATTGTTATTTGACAAACTCAATAATGAAATCATGCATAGAACCAACACCAATATGAAAACAAAGCTCAATAATAACATACATCTAAATTATGAATTCATACATATGAGAAGCATTATTTCGAAACATACACAAGCTCAAAGATTAGTGGAAGCATTTGCTCCAAAACCATGTGGTAAGCTTACTTTAGAGATACCACATCATCATACTCGATATAAGGGCCTTGCCCAAAACTTTATCATGCTTGAATCTACTAAATTCATTTTTGAAAACAATATAATAGTCCTGGGTAGCTTTAGAAACATGTTTTTCATCATCAAATCTCATCATCATCATACACTCTCTTCTTTCATGAACTTCTCATCCATGGGCATTTTATTTCATAATTTAGAAAACACAATTTTGATTGAAAACAATTTAAAATCTGCCCAAGCTTCACAATTCATCAATAGAAACATAATCTAACCGTACCCATGTATAGAAATTGAAGAATTATACAATTGGGTGAAACCCCATAACTTGATCATAGGAATTTCTCATACTTAGATAGAGATTTGGGCATGGGTGAGGAAGGAAACACCCACTCATAACCCTACATACCTAGAACGGATTGATTCCACCAAATCTTTGATTACCTAAGAGGAAATTGGAAGGAAACCTTGAATACTAGCCTTGAATCACCTCTTCAACCTCTCAAGCTTGCATGCATATAATGAATGACCTAGAATAGGTTTTCCCCACTTAAAACCCTGTAAAACGATCCTTAAATGGAGTAGTATAGGCCCCTAGGATTTAGAAATTACAAAAAAGCCCTTACTAAAATCGTAGAATTTGGCTGACTGCCAGTCCCCACGAGGGACTGGATGACTCGTGCTCACAGGCCACGAGTCATGGCCATGAGTCATCTGGTTCACTACTCAAAATAACTAGGGAACCTCATGGAATACACCACAACTCGTGATGGGTGACCACGACTCGTGGTCATCGTCCCTGGCTTCTACTGCCCAATGCCTCCTTGCCAAAAAACCAGTGTAGGACACGGGATACCTCATGAGTCATGAGGCCTGAGCACAACTCGTGGTCATGCCCGTGGTCTTCTCAACACACCCTGCCGACCCTGCTGGACCACGAGTCACTTCACGACTCGTGGTCACTCCTCACGAGCCTCCTCACGATTTATTTTATGACCTAGTGCGAGATTTCAGTTTTTCACCATTTTGACTCCTGATTCTGATCCTTGGGTTCCCTGGGTATAACAACACCTTGCTAGAACAAGACCTTAATGAGCCTACTCCCAAAATATCAGGACATGCTTTAGAGGAGGAGCAACCTCCTGGATCTTCAGCACCACCTCCATCCTCCAGATCTAGTGGGCTCCAAAAGCTAGCTTACATGAAACATGCCCATGAAAATTATCTCACAAAGTTGGCCAAGAATCTTCCAGTCCTGATCTAGAAGTATGTAAAGAACGCGATGAAGAATGCGTTTGACAGCCTTAACAAGCTGTGCTCTGTAGTGGACGTAGTCGAGGGAGCAGTTTCTTCTCTCCGGGCAGATATGAGGGAGATGAAGGGAAAGGCCCCTCTATCCAGCATTGACATGAGCTTCTTAGATGATTCTATGGTTGCTCCGCACACCACTCGGGGCCCAATTGATGAATTACTTGGGAGCCTAGAGGAGGATGAGGAGGACGAGAAAGAAGAAGATGGTGTTGATGTTTCTCTGGGGTTGCAAAATGTGTTGTTGGAGTCCTTGGGCACAGCTCACTCATGCAAGTATGGCACAGTCTCTAATGTTGAGGCACAACCACGTCATGATAATAAGGAGTAGATGGCTCAGGGAGTTCTTTCCCCTTTATCCTTTATTTGATAACATTGGGGAAATTGTTTGTATTTTAATTGGGGGTGGGATGTGCTCTTTTTTTATTCTTACGATTGCTGCTCTTGTCGGGCGTTTTTTATTTTTTTTGGATATTTTTGATGTTATGCATTTTTATTTGAATGGTGCTTGGATGAATAAATGCCCTTTCCGGGTTTGTTTTATATGGATATTAACTATTGACCCTTGTCGGGCTTAATTTTTTTGTTATGATGATGTGAGTGGAGATTGACGGATCTATTTTACATGTCCATTATCTTACTATGAGTGCATAGCAATCTCCTTGTAGATAGTAGCTAATAAATAAACTCTGAGGGTTTTCTTCATATCGCGGTTCTTTCCCAAGAAGCAAAATTTTTCTTATCTTAAATTTTATGTCAAACCAGGTGACGTTTCCCAATGATGGATTGAGAGGCGTCTTTCTTAATTGAAAATGCCAAGTTTTAGTGTCATTTGGAATCTTTGTGCACTTATCTTGAGAGGCACACCAAAATCTTTTCTCTTGGCAACAAAATTTAATTTTTGAGAAGAAAAGGGTATTTGAACTTTAAAAAGCGTTCTCCTATAGTGATTCCTACATTCTTTGTTTGTCTTTTTAATTCACAAATGAGTTGTGCAGAACTCGAAATAACTTGTCAAATTTCATACTTTACAATTGATGTTGAGAATAATTAGACTCCTTGAAATTGTGATGTCTTGTATGGTAAGGATATTGTTTGATTCTTGTGCATGCATATTGCCTAAAACTTGCTCCGAATGTGATTCAAGGAGAAAATTTAGATGTGATTGTGCTTGGAAAATGACCTTAGGCCCTTTTTGGATAGTCACTTCATAGAAAACAAGGCCATGTTTTAACATTGATCCTAGTTAATTAATTTTTGAGTCATAAACATTTTTCTTGAAAACCTCATGACAAGCCTTGAAACCTTTTTAAATCCTCTCCTTTGGTGCCCTTTCCTCCCTAATTGCTAATGATGAAAATAAAAATTGGGGATGAAAGCCAAAAATCTGGGGAAAATAAGAAAAATGAAATATTAATGTAGGCAAGAACCTACAATTTGGGGTTGTGCACAAAAAGGGACAAGAGGAATGAGCTCCAATACGAGGTAGCATCAATTTCTTAAAACAAAATTGATGGTTGAAAAACTTTGATCAAAAAAAGAAAAAAAAAAGAATTGAGTGGTGCTATCTCTTGTATAGAGGAGGCTTAATAGAGAAAGCCGAGGTGTTTAAAAGGGTGTCTCATTGGGAAAATTGGAATTGTGAAAAGGAGAGATAAAGTGAAGTTGACTCCATATTGTAAGAGGGATGGTGATTTGTGTCACGAGAGCATTAGATAGGTTCTCTTCACTTCAATTAAATGATGTCCTACCCATACCCCTAGCCTATATTATGACCCGCAAGTCCTTAGTGATTCCATGTTTGACAACTCTACATTAGTGGCGAGTTACAAAAAAGGCAAGCCTATAGGTCAATGTGTGTGCACTTAAATATCTTTGAGAGAGTGAGCATTTCTAGATCATATTATAATCCCTATTATGTGAATTATATGATTGTGAGCAGGATTCTCTTTTTTTGTGTGTGAATGGCATTACATCCTTGGAGTAAATGTAAAAGTATTGATTTCAATTGAGAGGTATGAATGCAACAAGTTGTGTAATGATATTTTAGGCAAACCTTGAAGGATGGATGTCAATGATTTAAGAAGCTTGTTTAATTTAATTGAATGAAAAATGTCCCTGATTTCAATTAAAAGAATGATGATACTATTGAAATTTGTAAAATTATTTGAGTCTTCTTGTGATTTCGAGGTTATTTGGAGTCTTAGTGGTCCTGTGTGCAGATCTCAAGATGAGATGATTTTTCCATTTGCAAGTGGATGTTTTGCTCGAGGACAGGCAATAATTCAACTTTGGGGGTTTGATGAGTTGATAATTTACCAACTCATTTGGCTCTTTTGCATGAGTTCTTGCTTTGTTTTAACATGATTTAGAAAGGTTTTATGGCTTTTCTCTTCTTTTGTGCAGGCATTTGATTTAAACTAAGAAGATGAAGGAATTGAACTGAAAGTAATCTGCTGGAAGACAAACAGGGACATGAGTGCCGCACAATTGCATCTGCGTTAGCAAGTGCCACACAGGAAGATCTGGAGATTTGCTGAATCAGAACTGTGATCCGAAAATTGGCATTTGCAGACCACATATGTCATTGTAGATGGTGTAAAAGGAACATTGCTTAGTCCTGAAAGAGGATTTGCGAGCCGCACAATGACACCTGCGAAACGAAAATGCCAGCGCAAGTGACCCGCGTCACTGTTGAAGGGAAAAATCATCTAGAAAGGCATAAGTGTACCTAAGAAGCTTACAAAGGTATTTTTGATAGCTGTGCATAGAATATATGCTCAATTTTTACCCCAATTGTAGGAGTACATGATAGAATAGACATTGTATTGAATATAGAGTACATTAGAGAGAATATTACAGAGATAGTGCAATTTTCTAATTTTCTTCTGTATTCTCTTGTGGAAAACACCATTAGTGAAAGCTCAAAAGTTGAGAATTGATTTTATTTGCTAATGATGAACGGAATTGAGATATTCCCTTGGTATAATTTCTATTTCCTTAACTATGAGTAGCTAAATTCCCTTCTAGGGGTCTATGTATATGATGGGTGTTTAGATCTAAGTTGGTATTGACTAATTGATATTAGATTTGAGTAAAAAATAGGGATCTATTGAATTTCTCAAGTTTTAATTTATACTTGATGGTTGCAAACATTTATTAAGCTCTCTAACCTAGCTTTTTCTTGAAAAAGGAAAGTGAGGTTGGGTAGGAATTTAATAGTGAGAATTTGAAGTTTTGATTTATGAGCTTGAGCTATAAATAGTCTACACCCAATGATTCAAACTCCATTAAAGATCTAGAGCTAGAAATAGTCTAAAATCTTCCTCAAGCATTGTTTGGATGATTTGTAATGCCCTGAAAAGCCCCAAAGATCAGATGCAAGACTTGCAGCCAAAACCAGCCAGAAAATGGCACCAGGGCCATTCGATGAGCCACAGGACAAGCTTTCTTAAGAACCAATCATTCATTGGTTTGGTCCATCGTATCAACATCAGAGAATAGTCAAAAATCTTCCCAGAAGTTACAAGGGGACTGTATGGCCCATTATTTGATTGTACTGGTTGTTATTTCTAGTCTCTAATCATTGGAGTAGGTTCAGAGATTGATTCAGAGGTAGAGAGAGAACCTATGAGAGGACTCATACTGGTCATTCTATGTACCAACGACCCGTGAGTTTGGTTTGTTTCTGCGTGTTTCAGGTTTTATTTCGGCAGTTTAGGGGTATTTTGGTAAAATTCTATGCTTTTAACTCCTAAGTGAAATTGTTTTGGGCTTCCTAAAGGTCCGATTAAAGGGTTAAACTAAGCCTAAATCCTATATGTCTTCAAAACACCATAAGTTAGGGTTTCTCTCTCAAGGCAAGACTAGGGTTCATCATCTCCATCTTCCCAATTTCTCTTGTGTCTTCAAGACAAGTTAAGGAATCATCTAACCCAAGTATGTAGGGTCATGAATGGGGAATTCTTATACCCACATGCCCAATTTCATCTCTCTCTCATGAATTCAAGTCTCTAAGCATGCTCTATGAAATTCTAGGGTTAGACTCAATTCTCATGAAATCTCTTAGGATCTCTTGTGAATTCAAGTCTCTTATGATTCAATCCATGATTTATGATTATGAATGCATGTTTTCTACTAAGATCTCTCATGAATCTATGTTTTTAAATTTATGATGATTTTACTAAATTATGTATGGTCTTATGAATTTCAAGTTTATGAACCTATGATTTCAAGTTGTGACGAATTATTCAAGTATGCATGAATTTCATGAATCTAAAGTTATGTATCATGGCCAACTAAGCAACATTGTTTTAATGGGTAGTTCACATATGACAAGTATGATTATGATTTTTCATGTTTACTAACTAGCCCATGTAAAACCAAGTATGTTTCATGACTATGACTATGAGCAGTATGCACGTTTTGGGAGTAGTATCTAGCATCGAGTAAGACGGGGTTCAACGCACCCAGGTCTCAGAACTATGTGTCACAGTAGGTATATATTCATATTTGGGGTCTCTCCTGAGAGTGTTTCTGCTAGCCCGAAAGGGCTAGCGAGTGATATTACAACTTTATCATTCCTTGCCTTGGTAAGGATTAGGACGGCTCTGCCCACTTGAGCAAGATAGTTGGGGCATCATGTGCTCATTCATGATGGTTTCGATTATGTTGAAGTCTTCCACTGTTCCTCATGTTTTAAGTTATTCATGTATAGGATCTATGATATTATGTTTTAAGGCGTAATTCAAACATGTTAAATCATATGATTTTACTTGCAAAAACCTTGGGTCATTATGTTTCATCTTAGGATGAATAACTCATTTAGATGACTATCTCAGCATGTTATCCTTACTCTCATGTTCTAGCTTGCTTTATACTCATGATTTCAAACGACTGCTTTACCATCATGTTTTTACTTACCTTACATACTCAGTACATTCAAAGTACTGACCACATACTTTTATGCTATATTTTCTTGTGATATGGTTCGGGCGATCTGTCTCAGTCCCAATGTTTGCTTTGCTCCCACTTCGGATCGGTCTAGTTCCAGTTTTGGTGAGTCCTCATGATCCTAGATCATCAGTTTTGTCATATGTTTCTTTTGTTTATGTCTTTAAGTTTTCAGAATTAGCGAGCTAGTTGGGGGTGTAGTCCCATCAACTCATCGTATGTTTGAAGGGTTTCAGATAGTTATGTATAGATGGTTCAGCGTGGTTGACTTGTTGTTTACGGTTATATTTTATGATATTCAGTCTTCCGCTAATGTTATGTTTATGAAACCTTTTCTCTCAATTTATTCTCAGGAATATGCTATGTATGTATCATGGGTTAGCTTGGAGCCATCGTGGTTCTAAGCCCCATGTCCCGATCCGGGGTCCATGCTCAAGTCATGACAACTTGATATCAAAGCCAAGGTTTAGGTGTGTCCTAGGGTGTCTGAGAGTCACGTTAAGTAGAGTTTTTTCATGGGTGTGAAATGTGCCACACTTATGAGGAAGAGGCTACTAGACGTTTTAGAAACATTTTCTTCTTTCATGATCTATGTCGTGCGATGAAGTTAAACTCTTTCTATTCCTCTAACTCTTGCCATACGTATTTGCAGAAATATGCCTCCCCGCCGAGTCAACGAAAGAAGGAATAGACACAACAATAGCCATGGGAATGGAAATAGAGATTAGCATCAGTTAGGCCCACCAACTCTAGCCGATCCTTTGCATGAGCAAGTGACTCATGCCGAGTTCAAGCTGCATTTTAGATGTTGGCTCAGGCTATGATAGCCCAAGTCAACTAATAGGTGGTGGCTCATGTGCATATGAATTAAGAATGTTGTGGCGGCTAGGGTGCGAGACTTCACCAGGATGAACCCGCCAGAGTTTCATAGTTCTAAGGTGGATGAGGATCCACTGGAGTTTATAGAGGAGACTCAGAAGATCACCCAAATTATGAAAGTTTCGGGAGAGAAGAGTGAAATTTAGCCTCTTATCAGCTGAAGAGGGTAGTTCATATCTAGTTCCAATAGTGGAAGGAGGGCCATGGAGTAAGTGCAGCTCCTATTGGTTGGGATGAGTTTATTATGACATTCTTGGATAGGTTCTTTCCTGGAGACTTGAAGGAAGCAAAGGCAGTACAGTTCATAAATTTGAAGCAGAATGACATGATTGTTCAAGCGTATGCGTTGAAGTTCACCCATATGTCCAAGTATGCTTCAGAGATGGTTGCCGAGCTGAGGGCTCATATGAGCAAGTCTGTATCAGGTGTTGCAGATTTACTGGTCAAGGAGTGTAGGACTTCCATGCTTATCAGCAACATGGACATCTCTTAATTGATGATATATGCTCAGCAGATAGAGAAGGAGCAGATGAAAGAGAAGGAGAGAGAGGCCAAGAGGGAAAGGACAAGGAGCTTCTAGTATTCTTAGTGGAGGTCTGATGGTGACACCATCGTCAGTCCCATCAGAGGTCATCAGCCACAACTCCATCATCAGCCACTATGTAGAGCATTAAGATCTAGGGGTCAGAGGAGCATGATAGGGGAGAGCACTTTCCCAGCTTGCAAGAAGTGTGGTAAGAACCGCCCAAGAGAGTGTTTGATTGGCTTATATGCTTGCTATGGGTGTTGGAAGCCCGAAAACAGACTAAGGGATTGTCCTTCAGCTAGACAGGGTGACGGTAGAGGCCATGCCCTAGCCACCACTTCAGTCGATCCAACAGCTTGCCCAACTCAACAGGACGTATATTCTAGTGCAAGTGGCGGGCTGCGCCAGAAAAGGTTTTATGCACTATCATCTCGTTAGGAGCAGGAGAGCTTGCCCAATTTAGTCACTGGTATGTTACGAGTCTTCCATCTTGATGTTTATGCATTGCTAGACCCTGGAGGTACGTTATCCTTCGTGACTCCTTATGTTTCCATCAGTTTCAGTGTCAGCCCCAAAATCCTTTCAGAACCTTTCTCAGTCTCTACTCCTGTTAGTGAGTTAGTTATAGCGTGATGGACATCAATATACTACACAACCAAACAATGCTTAAGGAAGGGTTTAGACTATTTCTAGCTCTAACCCTTTAATGGAGATTGAATTTGAGTGTAGATTATTGCTAGCTCCAACCCATGGATCAAAACTCCAATTCCTCACTGTTGAAGTCTTACCCAACTTCACTTCCTTTTTTTAAAGCAAAAGCAAAGTTAGATAGCTCAATTAATGTTTGCAACCATTAATTATTAAATTAAAACTTGAAGAAATCAACAGATCCATGCTTACTACTCAAACTAAAGATCAATTAGTCAATACCAACTTGGATCTAAACACCTATCATCCATACACACCCCTAGAAGGAAATTTAGCTACTCATAATAAAGGAAAGACAAATTATACCAAGGGAAAGTATCTCAATTCTATTCATCATCAGCAAATAAAGTTAATTCTCAACTTTTGATCTTTCAACAATGGTGTCTTTCCCAAGAAAATGAGGAAGAAGATTAGAAAGTGTACTATCCCTCTAACTCTCTGCAATATTCTCTCTATTGTACTCTTCCTTCAATACAATGTCTATTCCCTAATGATCTGTACAATTGGGGTAAAAATTAGCATATATTCTATACTCATGTATCCACAAATGCCCTTGAAAGCATCTCAGGAACGTGTGTGCCTTTCTAAATTATTTTCCCTTCATAGTGATGCGGGTCGCTTGTGCTGGCACCTGCATTTCACATGTGCCAATTTGTGGCACACATGTGCCTCTTCAACCCTAAGTAATGCTCTTTCTAAGTCGTCTGTGTTGACATATACGGTCTGCAAATAAAAATCTGTGATACGCAAGTCAGGTTCCAACAAATCTCTAGATCCTTCGGCGTGGCACCTACTAATTGCAGATGCAGATGTGTGGCATGCATGTCCCTGTTTTTATTTCAGCAAAATACTTTCAGTTCAGTTCCTTCATCTTCTTAGTTTCAATCAAATTTCTGCACAAAAGAAGAGAAAAGGCATAAAACCTTTCTAAATTATGTCAAAACAAAGCAATAACTCTTTCTTAAGAGCCAAGTGAGTTGGTAAATTACCAACTCATCAATCATATAATAAGATTTAAGCAAAAAGTTTCTTAAAATAGGTTTCCAACCTGACCTGACTCAGCTGGGGGCCCATGATCCATTTTCTTCTCTGACAGTCTGCGGTAAAATGATCATAACTTCTTACTCCAGTGTCGATTTTACAAACTGTTTGATCTTCTAAAAACTAGACTCGAATATCTTTAATTATATAGGTACTAGGCCCTCTAACTCTTTATAGATAGGAAGATATTCTCATTTAAAGTCACATAATATGTTGAATCAGTCGAAGTGACTCTCTACAAACATCACTTTTACTAGAACATTTGCTTAAAGGATTTTTTTGACCTAAAACTTTTATTCAATGTAACAAACCGTCAGTCTTTACAGGGAGGAAAGTAAGTTTGAAATACCCTCTATGGCCTAAGTTGTTGGTGGGAAGGTGTTGGGTGAGTGTTGGTTGGAACTTAAGGTTGAGGAATGGATTGTGTTCAGGGAATAAAGGCTACTGGTTACAAGGGACCGCTATAGTAGAGGGATAACCGTTGCAGCGAGGTCGTTGCCACAGTCGAAGGCCCGCTGTACCGGACTAGTATAATAACCATTGGATCTACTTTGGCGCGTTCTGAGCGCTATAGCGTGTTTGCTGTAGCAGAAATGTGACTGCTGCAGCAGAAATGTGACCTCTAAATCAGTAAGTGGGTTTTAAGTAAGATTTCAAGGGGTTTACCCCGTTATTCCAAAACATGATATGTTGAGAAATCAAAGAGATTTTCCAAGAGCAGAGTAGTTTCCCTTCCCCAAGGTAAGAACTTCGGTCAATTCTCTCTACTTTTGACTTCCTAACCCCATAGAATCGATAGGGAGACCTCTAATGGTGGAAATTCTAAGTTGAGGAACCCTAGAATAGTGAAACTATGGCTATTTAATGAGAACTTGATGGTGTTGATTCCTAGGTCTAGAAGGGAGTAATTAGCATTATTTTTGTGGATTGTGAATGCATATGCATAAGGGTAGGTTAATAGACCCCGCAATTCATTAAAGTAATGACATTAGCCCTAGAAAGCGCTAGTGAGGGGCTAGAGAGTGGGAACTCCATGACTCGGGATAGGAATGACTATGTTATGTATAGAATGAAATAAATTCCTTAGAGTGTAGCGAGAGAGATAGTGTTACGGGTAGAATGAGGGCCTTAAGTGTCCTAAACCCTTATTGAAGAGTAAATAATAGATTACTCTAAATTTGTTGTTGTGGATTTTGAACGTTTTGAAGCACTGAGGAAAAGCAAGGCTCCAGTAGAGTGATTGTTATTCTAATCCTTCAATAGAGGTAGGTTATAGTTTAGAAAGAGTTATACTTTATATAATGGCATATATGTGTGGAATGATAATGTGTCTATTGGTCTCTGGACTTTATTTGTTATAATGATTCCTTTGTTAAATGCCAATTTGCATTAATATGATATGATGTCTTTATTTATGTAGTGTGGAATTGGATGTTTTAGAGGTTGTGCATGCTCTTTTGTGCTGTCTGAAAGTGACCCCTATATTGTGTTAATATTCGAGTTGAGGGAGGTAAGATGAGGCCTCCCAAAGGTCAAATAAATTGATGGAGCGGTAAAATACCGAGATATGTGAATAGAAGTGGCTAATGCATTTTATCCTAAAATGAGTTGCTTGTGCCTGAGGGGAGCATCCGGGCAAGCAGTTATGATTGAGTGGCTCATATCCAAGGGGAGCATTCGGATGAGCAGATGAGTTATAGTGGGTACCACGCTGATACAATACATGGATTTCTAGAGTCCCCTACAGATCATGACTGGAAGGGCATAAATAAGACACTCTGGCATGTGAGCACTTTACATGTTTTTTGGAGCAGTGTCTAGCACCAAGTTACTTTAGTTTATAGGGGGAAACAAGCCTTTTGTTTAGTTAGTCGGGTACTAACGGGCCAGGGGTTCATGAAAACCCCGGGTCTCAGAACTACACACCAACATAGGATTTCACATTTACATTGGGATCTCCCTTGTGAGCTTCCTCTTCCCACAGAGGGCCTTCATCTTGATATCGATATCATGGTAGCACCGCCCTGAAAAGGCTTTGGATGGCTCTACCCACTTGAGTGTAATAGTTGGGATCACATAAGCTCTATCGTGATGGTGTTAATTATATGGCGAGTCTCCCATTGTTCCTCGTGTTCTCAGTTATGCAGGTTTATCAGTTATGATATTACGTTTTCAGCAGGTCTGACCCAATCATCAGTTAATCAGCTTTTACTTATGATTTTAATTTCAGCTCTGGGTCATTCGATTTGATTATGAGATCCAGTTTATGACTATTCATGTTTTCAGATATCAGCATGTAGTCCCTACTCTTATGATGTTATGATTTATGTTATTTTCATAATTTTAGTTATACTTACTCATACTATCTTACTTACCTTACATACTCAATATATTCCAAAGGGGTTAATCTATAATTGAGAAACCTACTCTGATACCAATTGTTATTACAATGACTCCTAAATTAGACCTAAGAGGGGGGTGAATTGGGTCTAATGATTTTTCTGCCTAATTAAAAATGTAACTTGAATTTCCTTTTTATGACGAGAACAGACTTAAACCTTGTTCCTTTGAGCAGTAACCGAATTCAAGCAGAAATAACAAAGTGTAGAAAGAAAATGAGAGACAAGAATTTTTACGTGAAAAATTACCCAGGCTCGAATAGATGTAAAAATCACGACCTACTCCCTAGTAGGATTTCAACGTAACTTCACTAAAACACCGAGCCAATTTTGCATTACCCCCTGCAATCCAAGGACCTACCCCTAAGCCCTTACAAAGTTCCTAACTACCCTTAGTTTAACAAGAAGAACTTCAACACAATTACAAGTGAATGAAAAATGGATTTAAAACAGATTCTTTTCAAGTTCATTGCTTCACTACAAGTTGACTCTAACACCTAGACTACAACAGATATGGAACAGAACTATGGAGCTGTCTCTAGCACCAATCAACTCTCTTCAACTTGAATGCCAATGGAAGAGTATTTGTGAGTGAATGATTTTAGTCGTGCTAGCTTCTCTCTTTTATAGATGGATAAAGTGCAGATCTTTTAATTCAAGTAGGACTAGGAATCTTCTCTTTTGTTGTAATCAAGTAGTTCACCGGTTGAGCTCTGTCACTTGGTCCAGGCTTATTTGAGAATGGAGTAGAAGACTTCTAATAGCACTCTACTGCTTGTTTCCTACAAAATTCAATTAGCACAAAGACTCCCTAAATTGATTAGTAGCACATGACTAACAGTACGTAACCAAGTTATAATCAACTTAATTATTTACCAACTTCAAAAGATTTCGACAAATATAGTCTTATTTAGTCATCTTTAAAATCAGTATCTAACATACAATAATATTATTCAACTTAAACCTTAGTTAATTATATCTATGTTAATAAATTAAACTAAAATTCCTTTATAAGAATATCAATAATATTTTTAGGTAATTTTTTATCGCAGTTGAGGTCTAAAATGAACATGTGACAATCCCAATCTACTATTATCATATGAGATGCTCATGACTGAGTAAAGGTAAAACAAAGTGAAAATATTAATGTTCTTGCTGTTATATATATATATATATATATATATATATATAATGTAAATTGTAAGATTCTTTTCTTTTCATTTTTTGATTATTTGCTTCTCTTTTTTTTCAGATGTACTTTTCTTTATTTGTAAGATGAGTAACAGAAACATTGAAATAACAGTATATTAGGATGCCAGAGAATTAAAATGAAAAAATAGAGATTTGTAAGCATGAAAAAACACAGTTTTTAGATAACTTTAGGATAGAATAAGAAAAAGAAAAAACATTAAAAAGAAAGTAATAAAGAAATAAAAATAAATAAATATTGTAATAGAGGATATAGACAAAATTAACAATAGGATTTATTTAAATGATCATGAAATATAAAAGAAAAAATAAGAATAATGAAAAGACAAAAATATCAAAAAGAAAATGGAATAATACTTATCCCTATTTCTTTTTCTTTTGTATTTTTAGCTTCAACAATTTTTTTGATTTTTCTTTTATATTAATAGAAGAAAGATTCATTGAACAAGAATTTCACCGTTTAATGAAAGCAAAAGAATAAAAATAAAAAATTAAGTTCTTAAATATATATATATATATATATATATATATATATATATATATATATATATATATATATATATATATATATATATATATATGTATGTATACATACATATATTAAGAAAATCGTGTATTAATTCTATAATTTATTTTTTTTTATTTTTTCTATCTCGATTAAATTTTTAGATAAATTATTTCTAAACTTACTGGTGTTTTTCATATATAATTGCGCGAAGTGCAACAACTTCCCTAATATAATAATAAAGTTAGGAACAGAAAAAGTCATATGACGCCGACCAAGAAACACAATTATCGTTTTTTCTTCTTTTTATTTTTCTCTATTTTTTCCCTCATTTATATGCTATATTAGAAAAACTAAAAAGAATCATTCTTTTAAATCTCTTAATTATATTAAATATAATGTTAAGAAACTAAAAAATTATCTTTTAAAATTTTTTTAATGTAAAACTTAATGGTCTTTATTTTCATTACTCCAATAACTTTTTATCATTATTACCCCAAACAATTAATAGTCATATTCATGATATTATTTGGTATTCTATTTTGTAATCCTATAAATAGAGACATTACAAGACTTTGTAAAAATGATCACATTAGCCTTTTAAGTTGTTATGTTTTCGATTCTTCTTTTATTATAATATATAGACGCTTTAATTTGACTTGAAGAATAAGATGAAGGTTATTGAATGGTAATCGTCTTGTGGGAGTGGATGTCGACAAGAGTTCGAAAAAATATGCATTAACTTTGTTATTTTTTTCTTTTATTTTTTTAGGATTAAAGTTGTAAAAATGATGTTATATTTTTTTTGTTTTCTCTATGACTCTCTTTATTTTGTATTTATATGAATTTTTGATCATGTAAGTTTATAATTTTTTTTGATTCAAAATAATAACTTATGATTTTGTTCAAAGTCTGCTAACTACTAACCAAATATTTTATAAATATCTCTTCTATTTATTTTATATTTAATAAAATTATCAATATCTTATCATCTTTTATAATAATGCGAAACGCAAATAAATTCGAAAAATTAAAAACGTCTCCAGTAACAAAGGACCTTTCAACTCCTTTTCCTTAAGGATCATTTTACTTTTTTTTTCTCTTTATTTTTTTCCTATATGCATCACTTAGAATTTTCATTTGTAATCACAACTTCAAGGCTTATTCTCTGCTTCTACTGATGAGTATAATAGTCATATAGAAAGTAGAAGAACAAAACGTTCTCTTTTTCCATTTTATATATGTCACGCCCCGCCTTGGGGGGTATGACTGGCACCTAGTGCCCTAGTAGGACCTAGACTGCTAATTGATGAGCCTAAGCACATCTGGTGCCTGGCTAACTCTAGCTCAGATTCAAGGAATCAACGGGCTATATAACGGCTGTAAATACAGCCTCCGGCCGACTAGGCCTATAGCCACCTGTACCATAACGACAGCTAACCAGAATCATGACAATATAAGGGAGCCTATGCGGGCCGACAAGGCCACCATGCTGTCTAGTTAACTCTAAATCAATATAACAAATGTTGAACAGCTACGTGACCGGAAAGGTCACCACTACTGACTGGATAAGGCCTCACACGACCAACACAAACAACTAGACATACGCATGGCCCCATACGACCGGCACAGCTAACCACAGGGAAATATATACAGACTGCAAGCCTCTAAGAATACTGATAAGATGGTCGGGACAGGGCCCCGGCCTACCCATGTTGTACAACAAAAGAAAAGGGGATAAACCTCTAGCTATCTAGCTCCGGATGACTGGAGCTGATGACCCTGTGAGCTGGCTGGAATCAGGAGGTATCGTCCCCTCGTCTATGAGTACCTGCAGGCAAGTAATGCAGCGCCCCCAAGGGGCGTCAGTACCGCTGGTACTGAGTATGTAAAGCAACAACTGAAAAATATCTGGAAACAACAATACAACTGATGGAACTGAAATAGAAAGGAATAGACTAAACTGACTGAAAATGTAAAGCTAAGCCTACTCTCAACTATGCTGGAAGTAGTAAGAGTCATACCTGGGAATATATCGCTCTATTGTCGATCTACTCGTATCTAGTGTAACATGGCATAACATAACATAACATAGCATAGCACACACAAACCTTACCCGGCCCCCATAAGTCGGGAGGTACAATCAACACGCAATCTATACCCCTACCCTAGTCGTCCCATCTCCTATGATAACTATAAGCATCCTGCCGATCCCCTGGGTATGCACTTGGGCTCGCTGATCCCTTGACTATAACTGTACCTAAGTCCGGAGGACTCCTGAATCAACACCCTGGGCGTACCCGCTCGACGGGGGTGTATAAAGGCCGACCAAGGCACAATATGGGGAAACCGGCATCCCATCTTCGTCCCCTGTGGGACGGCATGTCACTCCATAGAGCGACGTATCCTCGCCCTCTGGCAGACGAGTCGATACAGCTATTAACCCTGGGGCGGTCATGAATGCTAGGTAATCCACCCCAAGACAATATAGTGGTCTCAACTAGTAATACTAATTGCGTATACCGCATGCTGAAGATAGTGATGATAATGTATCTGTACATACTATATGCTGACTAGTGATAGTGATATATATGTATTTAATACATGCTGAGACTGATAATGGTATATATAATCTTCTGTCATACCGTACTGAGTCTAATGTTGAACAAGATATGGTTTTTCTGCTGGAAATCATGCTGGATAACTGAGTTTCATAGTAACCTTCTTTACTATTTCTAACATGCTTTCTAAACTTCATTCTAGGCTACCATTCTATTTCTAAAATACCTTACAGAGACTTATATTGCTTTACTAAGTTTCAACTGAACACAATAATCTCCTAACATACTTTACTAAATCACATACTGGGCATGCTGTACAGTTCCTATCACTCTGTATTAGAATTTATATTATGCTAGCAAGTTTCACACTATACATAACATGATGCTTCCAATATCGTACTAATATTCATACTAAACATAACACACAACTTCTGAAACATTCTATTGGCCTTTGAACCATTTTACTATACCGAGACTACTAACTTGCCGAGGAAACTAGTTTTACATACCTTCGCTTCTGATTTCCCAACTAACTGGTGTAGCTCGGTCAGTATTTTCGCTATTTCTCCCTACTGCATTCGTATATATGTCAATTAGCACTAAATACAGCACTATTATGAAAGACGACGTCACTTTCGATATAATTATAGCCTAAACTTAGGCCTATCGGAAGACGGTCGAAAACTTGCTATTTTTCAGAAGTCTAGAAGGGAGAAGTATTCACTTTACGGCTAGGAGCACAAGGACACTAATTTGGAGAAATTCTACTTACCTTAGTCTGGTAGCTCGACGATTCGTCGGCCGTATTTTGCGAAACAAAATCCGTAGGAATGCTCCCTGCTACTAAATACCTCGGTATCTGGAGTTAATTTAGATTTGGACTACGTTTGGCAACGTAATCGAACGATAGTATACTAGCCCTCTTCGTCTCTCTCTGTTTATTGCGTTTTTCTGGAATTTATCAAGGATTTAAATGAAAATAAACCAAAGTGGGGCTTTATATACTTGGGCCTAGACAGGCCCAACGTGTCACGGAGCCAACGCGGTGGCCCCGCCTCCGTGACACGCTGCCATCGCGGAGGGGCTCTGCCCCGGCTCCTTCCGCGATGGTTCGACAGGCTACTCGTCCGATCCTTTCCCGGGCCTTTCTCTAGCACGTATGATTTTCAAATATGCTCAACCAACGCACGAATAGGCCATCTAGATGCCGGGAATCTTACGAGGTATAACAATATACTAGAATAGTAAGCTTTCAAGTATCAACTTTCTATATCTTTGCAATTCCTAATCTGATACTTATTAGGAGATTTATTAGGTTCAATAATTATTGTATATTCTTCTTCTTTTGAAGTTTTCAAATATAAATGAGCTTATTGATACATCATGTATCCTTCAGAAATTTATTTTAAGTAAAAAAAATATAAATATAACAATAACAATAATGAATTTTATGAAAAATTATAAAGATGTGTATCTCGAGCTTTTTGCTCCAGACCTCCAACATGCAACAGGTTAGAATTAAGAAGACAATATGTTTATTCTTACCTTTTTCCATTCTTCAATTTTTTTCTTCAAGTTAAATTTGTCAGTGTGCTTTATTTATTTAGTCTTGAAATTTGCTATTATTTGAAAAAAAAAAGGTTTGAGATTTGGTTTAATTTAATTTCGTGTGGTTATATATATATATATGTTATGCTTTTCATGTTCGTCAAGTTTAATTATTTCTGTTAAATTTATGTTTTTTCCTTAATCCTGAAATTTGTTAATATTTTAATTTTTTTGCTGATTTTGCTTAATTTGGGTGTGATTATTTATTACTTTAGTTCTTTGATATTTTATTAAGTTCACAATTTATTTATTATTCGATTAAATTACCCTTAGAATTTGTTCTTAGCTAAATAGGATTCTATTTCTTGGTCAGTTAGTGTTGGTTAATTTTGTACGGGTATAGTGCATATTTTGCTCTTTAATTTTTTTCCCACAAGTTCTATAACCTGAGGAAATATATTGATTACTTTTTGTATTTTAATTATCATTAATTATGCTTTTATTATATTTATATTTAAATTCATGAAATATTTTAATTGAGAAATAGAAATATTAGTGGCTCGATCGGAAAAAAATCTTCTTTCTCCCTGTTACTTCGTGAGTAAAAAATAAAGATTAATTTAACTTTTTGCAAAGATCTACTTTTGGTTATGTATGGACACTTATGTTCTTTCTTTTTCAATAAAATTTTCAAAATATTACTTTGTAAACTTTTATGTAGTCTTTTGGAATCGTGCAAAACCCAAACTATTTCATTAGTACTTAATTATATTAATACTTAAAAGAAAACTAAGTTATATACTGATATATGAAATATTTATATATAATCACGTACTTATAAGAAAATTCTAAGTAAACATTCTATGATAAATATTAGTTATTAACACAATAAGAATAATAAGTAATTTACCATCACAGAGTGTGTTAGAAATATTTATATTTATAATATAATATGAATATCCACTATAAATATATTATTATCACTTAGTCCTTTCCCTTTATCTAAATACCTCTTATTATTTATATTTATTATTAAATTTTAGATATGTGTGTTGCATGTGTGTCCCATATCAATTAATATTAATTTTTTAAGACGGTATAGGTAATATAATCAATGGAGAAGTCAGAAATTTTGTCAAGAGTGTTCAAGATTTAATATATATGTATAAAAGTAATTTTTGATTTATATATTTCACACAATTTATATATATATAATAATTTTTTGATTAGGGTGTTCGACTGGACACTGTACATGGCTATGCCATTGGTAATATTTAAACACTAAGAGTATGGAGAAAGTGCAATTTAAAAAGACAGTACATATTAAAATATATTGATAAATATAAACCTATTCGAATGACTTGATCATCAATCACTATGACAATTTGTAACTATGCATAGTCATAACTTATTTTTAATATATCAAACATTCGGGATGACAAATTTCTTACTTTTTGATATTTTATTAACACATAATTTAAACGCGAATATAAAAAAATATTATTATATTTGTACATGATTCACGTCTTTTAATGTTTATGTCATTTCTTTAAGAAATTATAGTCTCTTCATTTTTATAATTGCATATATTTTAAGAATTTGTTACCGAATGAACGTAGTATTTTGTATAAGTTTTACATAAATTCGATCAACATATATCTTTCTTATGATGGATAATAAATTATTAATTATCAATTTCATAATATATACCTTGAAAAGTATAGTACACTCTCTATTGTTTGTGTTTCTTTTCTTTTATAATACGTTTCAAAAAGAATGTCTTAATTTTATTTTTTGGCAGCTTTTTAATTTTAAGTATTCACATAACATGTTTAACACAATAAAATTAAAAAATATTTTGGTACATTTCAAACAAATCTAAAAGGACGGATAAATAGTTATCTGTGATAAAGATATTTATAATTATGTTTATTAGAATGTTTTGTTATTATATATGATTCATAGTTATATATACAAAGACTATTTATATGCTTCAAGGTTACGAATCTTTTCATCTATGAATTTAACAGATGTATATGCATAAATAGTTATGGCGAATTATGTCGTCATCACTTTTTTATGACAAAAATGTGAAGTTTAGTGAAAATATATGTTCTTAAAAGTTTTTAATAAAATTAACTTGAGCAAAATGCAGTAAATTTGTTGCTAATAAATTAAAAAGGAGAAGCTAGCAACTTCTAAGTTCTACCTCAAATATGTTGTATAACTCGTGATATAGGTTATCAACTATAAATAAATGATTAAGCGTGTAAAAATTGTCTCTAATATTCAAGATTATAAGAGAAACTCAAAATTAAAAATATAAAAAATAGAAAAATTAAAATTTTATAAAGTCGTAGATAGATGTAAATTGAGTGAGCATAATATATTAAATATAATCAATGAATAATTCGGGAATTACCATAAGAACAACGAAAAAAATAGTGATAAACGTTCACTTAACAAAACTATCATCTCATATCCTAAGGGAAATCACTTGTATCGCTATTAACACATGCAACGTACATCCTGATCCATTCTTCTATATTTTATTTTTATAATGTCCTCGCTATGTTAACCGGAAAAAAATTCTCTTTTTTTTTTGATATTATATCATTAGTAAAAATAGATTGAACACAGAATCACTTAAAGAATAAAAGAAAATTGATTAAAAACATGAGTGGTTTAACATAAAATAAGAAGAAATAGAGGGAAAAAAAATAAAAAGTAAACTTATAATGTTTTGTGCAATTAGCTAATGGGCCAAGAAAAAAGGATGAATATGTGGGGGAAAAGAGATTTTTTAACAAAACATAAAGTAATGTGATACAATAATTTTGATAATTCGATATGCACTTTTATAGAATGAAGAAAATAAAAGAGATCAAATTTATTACTATTATTGTAAAAAATGAAGAAACAAAATTATAATAGATCAAAAACGAGTCGGAATAATAATATTTTTTTATAACTGACATTATCCTTTAGGATAATTTGTTGCAACTTTATAGAGTGAAATAAAGAAGAGAATATAAAATAGAATCTGTAAAAGATTACTTAAGTGAAATAAAGAAAGAAATATAAGAGGATGGTGAAAAAAATTACTACTATCGCGGAATATCGAAATGAAAAAATTTGAATGTGAATTACAAATATTTAACATTTACTGATTAATTATATATACAATAACTATAATTTAACATTTAATAAGTCATTATGTCATTTACTATTAAATAGAGATTATTTTTCATTTAAAAGGTAAACTGATCCATCAACTCTTATGGACATTTTGTTAATTTTAATTTTAAACATTAAAGAAAAATATGAATTAATTATTCATTTAAGAAACATTTTGAGAAGTAACTGAAGGTGAAAATGAATGGCTTAAACTTTATTAGGGTATGTTTGAAAAGTCACTTGATAATTAAAATTGGTGTAATTATTATGGTAGTAATTACACAATATAGCAATTACAATGACATGTTTGTTTGTCATAATGTAATTGTCACAACTCAAGTGATCGTGATTGGCACCCACACTATCTCCTCCGGTGGTCGAACCAATGAATCCCCAGCTAATTACTCAATCTCCACAACCATACAGATAAATCATATTAAAACGATAAATAGTGGAAGCATTAGTTAAATGAAAGGAAAATAACACCAAATTTGTCTATTACATCCCCAGAACCTAAAAGTCATTATATATGAGGACCTTCAGCTAACATAGTATAAAGAGGAGTAAATTAAGAAAATCAAAATGTCAATATCTGAACTAAAGACATCTTCTGCGGTGGAAGCGTAGCAGCACATCCAGATCCGCTCATCTTCTAATATCTCATTGCTGCTCTACAGATGAGGTTGAGATGAACTCCCTGGGTTGAGGTCTATACTCAGAAAAGAAGTGCAAGAGTAGCATCAGTATGATACAATGTACTAATAGGCATCATCGGTCAACCTTAAATAATAATGTATATATGGTGTTATAACAACATGCAAATACCAAAACATGAATTCATTAAATAATACTCAATTTAAAATCAATCAGAGTAAGGGGTTCGATTGACCTGCTCACTGGATTGAATCTTGTTGCAGTAGTGCTTGATCGCTGCAACGGTCTTGCCATGACAGTAAGAGTACCGCTATAGCGGTACTGCCTTGGCAGTAACTCAACTTAACTGAACACCTGCAGTTCTCCTTTAACCATTCTCAACATTCAATTTATTACATCCATACAAGTTATACATAGCCGTAAATACAGTAATTAATATACCACTAACCATATAAAGTATGCAATGGCTCTCCACCACCAATTCCTCAACTTATCACGGACTTTGGCATGACTTTACAAATAATGATAAGTTATAATAAGTACATCAACATTTCTAACACACATGAATTACATAATTAATGATTTTAATTTCATCAGGTCCTTGTAATTCTAAATCGTTCTTTATTCTTAGAGCTCTATTTTGGCATCATACATTTGTGAAATGCCAAGCACACGCCTCCGTCACATCACCATAATCACTCAAAACTGAATATCATTGTATACACATGTCAGATGGTCTTATTTTTTCCTTTTCAGTCATGGCCTACAGGGGACTCTAGAAATTCATGTACTGTACCAACGTGATACTCGTTGCCACTCATTTTCTCATCCGAATGCTCCCCTTGGGCACGAGCACTCATCTCAAGACAAAACATATCATCTGCTTTCATACTCATAATTCGGTAAGTTATTACTACGTCAATTGACACACTAGGAGCCCTCATCTTACCTCCATCAACTTGCTTATCTTTACAAATCATCGTCACTTTCATGGAAATACGAAAGAACAAATATAACATCTCAAAACACCCAATTTCATACGACATAAGTAACAACATCCTATCTAGTTCACTTCATCAATTGAATTTAACAGGTGAATTATTAACTACAACTAGTGTCCAAGGATCAATCCAACACATTATCATTCTACACACATACATGTTATTATATAAAGTCTAACTCCTTCTAAATCATAACCTACTTTGATTGGAGGATTCAAATGCCAATTACTCCATTGGAGCCTTGCGTTTCCTCAATGCCTCGGAACGTTCGAAATCTACAACAACAATTATAGAATTATCTATTATTTACTATTGAAATAAGGGTCTTGGAAATTTAAGCTCCCTAATTCTACCGGATAACACGGTATCAATCGCTACCCACCAAGGAATTCATCATGTTATATTCATATAACAATCATTTCTATCCCGAGTCATAGAGTTTCCACTTATTAACCCCTCATTAAGAGTTTCTAGGGCTAATGGTCTTACTTTATCAATCTAAAGGTCTCAATTATCCTACCCTTATGCACATGCATTCACAATCCCCTAAGAAGTGTTCATTGCTCCCTTCTAGACCTAGAAACCAACACCCGCTAGTTCTTCATTAATTACCCCTAGTTTCACCATTCTAGGGTTCTTTAATTAACAATTCCACTATTAGAGGTCCTCTTCCCCTTGATTCAATGGTGTTAAGGAATCAAAAGTAGAAGAAATAAGCCAAATTCTTACCTTGTGAAGGAGAATTGCTCTGCCCTTGGAAAAATCGCCCTTGACTTCTAAAAGTTTGTGCCTTACAATAATGGGGTAAAACCCTTGAAATCCAAATTAAAACCCACTTACTGCCTCCCTTCATCTGTTGTAGCAGTTATATTTCCACAACAACCGACTGTCTTTGGTGGTTAGGACACAGCCATAGCGATCCAACAATTACTCTCTTTATCTATTATGGTAGTCCTCTAACCGTGATAATAGTTTTGTTGCAGTGGTTTTACCCACGCTGCAACATTCCCCCAGTAACCAGTAGCTCCCATTCCTCATACATAGACGATTTCGCAATCTCAAGTTTTAACTAACACTCACCCAACATCTTTCCACCAATAATCTAAGTAAAAATAGGGTGTTCCAGGTTTATTTTCTCCCGTAATGACGAATAAGTCATTACATCAGATACTGTTCTTCCCCGAATGGCAAACAAAAGCAAGAAAACAAATATACCAGATTGTATAAACAACCAGGGGTATCTGTCCCCCATGTCAGCCTCGATCTCCCAAGTGACTTCCTCTATGAAATGATTCTTCCACTACACCTTTACCGTTGCGATCTATTTCGATCTTAACTTGTGGATATCCCTGTATAATATAGCCACAAGCTCCTCCTCATATGATGGGTTCTTGTCAAGCAGCACTAAATTCCATCAGATTATGTAAGACCGATCTCCATGGTATTTCTTCAACATGGAGACATGAAATATCGGATGTACTCCTGACAATCCTAGAGGTAGACCCAGTTCATAAGCTACTTCTTCCACACACCAAAAAACCTCGAATGATCCAATATATCTCATACTAAGCTTGCGCTACTTTTCAAATTTTATCACTCCCTTCATGGGGAAAATCTTGAGCAACACTTGCTCTCCCACCATTAACTCTATATGCCTCACCTTTTTGTTTGCATACTTCTTCTGCCTGCTTTGAGCAGCCACCATTCATTCCTGAATCACCCTAACCTTCTACAAGAACTCCTTAAGCAAGATAGTTCCCCAAGGTCTTACCTCGAATGTGTCGAATCAGCCGATTGGGGATCTACATTTTCTTCCATATAGAGCTTTGAATGGCACCATGCTAATGCTTGAGTGATACCTATTATTTTAAGCAAATTCTGCCAAGGGTAAAAACATATTCTAATAGCCACCGAAATCAATCACATATGCCCGGAGCATGTCGTCCAACACTTGAATAATCCTCTCCGATTGTCCATCTGTTTGCCGGTGGAATGTTGTGCTCAAATCCAACTTGGTACCTAATTCAACCTGTAAGGTCCTGTAGAAATGGGAAGTGAACTATGCACCCCTGTTTGAGATGATGAAGACTGGCACCCCATGCAACCAAATCACCTCCTTCACATATAGTTTGGTCAGTCTCTTTGTATTGTAAGTCACATGAACAGGCAAGAAATGGGCAAACTTAGTCATTCTGCCAGCAATAACCCAAATAGAGTCAAACTTCCCCAACATCTTCGAAAGGCCAACCACAAAGTCTATCGCTATCCCGCTCCCACTTCCACTCTGGGATGGGCATTCTCTGGAGTATTCCCCTAGGCTTTTGATGCTCATATTTCACTTGTTGACAGTTTAGACACTGGGTGACATGCTCAACAATGTCCCTCTTTATTCTGCCCCACCAATAGTGTCACTTCAGGTCATGATACATTTTAATAACCCCGGGATGGATAGAGTACGTCGAGTTGTGAGCTTCTGACAGGGTGATTTTGATCAGCTCCCCAACTGGGGGAACACATACATGCCCCCTTATCCTCAAAGTCCCTTTGTCATCTATTGTTGCCTCCTTTTCTTCCCCTCATAAGACCTGGCCATGAATCTTACTCAACCTTGCATCCTCAAATTGCTTGGATTTCACCTCCTCTAGTAAGGATGATTTGTCCTCCACACTAGCTAATATCCCTCATGTCTCTACCAATGTGAGTATCACCAAGCTGTTCACCGGTGTCTCAACTTCTTTGGCCATTGGGAGTCGGGTAGCTTCCAAACAAATCAAACTTCTCATGCTTACTACTTTTTGGCTCAAGGCATCTGTCCCATATTTGCCTTCCTTGGGTGATACAATATTGTAATATTGTAGTTCTTAAGAAGTTTAATCCATCTCCGCTATCTCATATTAAGATCCTTCTGGAAGAACACGTACTGCAAGTTGTGATGGTCTGTGAACACCTCACAATGGGCCCCATATAAGTAGTGCCTCTATATTTTTAGGGCGAATACCATCGCTTCCAACTCCATGTCATGCGCAGGGTAGTTCTTCTCATGCACCTTCAATTGTCTTGAAGCATAAGAAATAACTCGTCCTTCCTGCATTAACATAGCACCCAACCCAGCCCATGAGACATCACAATAAACTACAAAATCTTTATCTTCTATCAGTAGTGCCAGAATAGGTGTCTTGGTTAGCAAGGTTTTGAGCTTCTAAAAACTCTCTCCATATTCTTCAGACCACTGGAATGGCATGTCCTTTTGGGTCAGCCTTGTCAATACCGAGGCAATAGCCGTAAATTCCTTCACAAATTGACGGTAATAGTTAGCCAAACCAACAAAAAATTCTAAACCTCTGTCATTGTAGTAGGCCTAGACCAATTTTGGACCGCTTCCACCTTTTGTGGATCTACCTTAATCACTTTCTTAGAGACTACATACCCTAAAAATGACACCGCTTCCAGCCAAAATTCACATTACGTGAACTTTGCATAAAGTTGTTTCTCCTTCAGCAGTCCCAACACAATCCTTAGGTGGTTCTCATGTTCCTGCTCCGTCTTGGAATACACCAAAATATCATCAATGAAAATGATTACAAAGTAATCTAGATAGGGTTTGAAAATACCGTTCATTAGACTAATGAACGTTGTTGGAGCATTGGTGAGTCCAAATGACATGACTAGGAACTCATAATTCCTATACCTGGACCGAAAAGTTGTCTTTGGATTATCCTTAGCAAAAATTTTCAATTGATGATAGCCCGATCTCAAGTCAATTTTTTAGAACACTGTTGCCTCCTGTAGTTGATCAAATAAATCTTCTATTCGGGGAAGAGGATATTTGTTCCAAATGGTTACCTTATTCAATTGATGGTAATTAGTGCACATCCGCATGCTACCATCCTTATTTTTCACAAACAACACCCAAGAACCCCATGGAGAGACACTCGGCCTAATAAACCCCTTACTAAGCAGCTCTTGTAACTGCTCCTTAAGTATCCTCAACTCAGTTGGTTCCATCTTGTATGGAAGTATGGAAATAGGTCGGGTCCCTAGATCTAAATCTGTACAGAAATCAATATTGCGGTCTGGTAGAATGCTAGACAAATTTATGGAAAATACATATAGAAACTCATGAACTACCGGGACTGACTCTATAAAGGGACCCTCTGAACTGGTATCTCGAATGTGGACTAGATATGCTGAACACCCTCGCCCTATCAATTTTCAGGCACAAACACAGGAGATAAGCTTATTAAGAGAAGGGCTACAGTTCTCCTTCCACTCCAACCTAGACAATCTTAGCATCCCTATGGTGACTGTCTTAGCATGGCATCTAAAATGGCATGGTATGGAGACAACCAGCTCATTCTCAAAATAACATCAAGGTCGACCATGTCCAAGATCACCTAGTCTACCAGCATATCACAACCCAAAAAGTCCACCAAACAAGCACGACAAACCCTATCCACAACCACAGAATCCCCAACAGGAGTAGACATATGAAGCGGAATATCAATAACATCATAAGCAAGATCCAACCCCACAACAAAATAGATAGACACATAGGAAAAAGCAGAGCTAGGATCAAGCAAAGTTGTATCCATTTTGTCACACACAATAATAGTACTTATGATAACTGCGTCTGAAGTTTTTACCTCAGTTCAACCAAGAAGTGCATAAAAGTTAGCCTCGTTACCTACCTGAGACCCATCCCTATTGGGCTATGTAACCCATCTGCCGGACTGAGTACCATCCCTTCTTGTCTGGACACCTTCTCTACAAGTCTGTGTGTCCTCTTTAACTACTAGCTGACTACCCCGCCCAAGCTGTGGGCGATTCCTGTTGAACGCACTACCTCCTTTCCCAGCTGTGGATGGAGCTTGAGGGGCTGGTGCAGAACAATTTACCCCCCTATCCCCAACCTGAGACACCATCTGTGAATATAGTTATACTCCCCACACTCATGGCAGACCTTATCAATCACTGGCTTTTGAGCCGGAATAGAGGAAATAGGGCAAGGCCCAAAATATGAGCGAACTATCTGAGTACTCCCAACTGTACCTGAAGGCTGTTCAATAGTCCCTGGCGAACCCCTTGCTGAAATCTGTATAGTCAACTGAACAGAGCGTCTTGAGTTCCCCTAGGGAATTGGAGTCCTAGCAAAGGAACCATAAAAAGTACCCACCTTTTGAGCCTTCTTCTCAACGTTCCTCCCGTAACCATATTGTTTCACCCCATCCATATTCTTCACGAATTCTACCACTTCCTGGAAGGTCTTACCTACAGAAACCATTTGAAGGGCTAATATATAAAGGCCCACACTCAGGCCCTTAACAAACCACCTGATTCTCTCCTCCTCAGGGGCAATAAAGGCAGGGCATACCTGGACAATGAGTGAAATTGAGCCTCATAATATGCAACAGAAAAGGTACCCTACTCGATGGTGGTGAATTCATCTCACCTACAGTCTCGTAGGGTACGAGGCACATATTTCTCTAGGAAAGTGAAGTAGAACTGAGTCTAGGGTAGTGGCAGTGACCCTACTAGTCTGCACTCTACAAATGCTCTCCACCAGAGCTTGGCGTCTCCCATCAGCTAGAAAGTAACAAATTCCACCCCATACTTCTCTACTGCCCCCATTATAGAGCCTCTCGTGGCATTTGATAATGAAATCATAAGCGTCCTTAGCCTCAGTTCCATATAAGGTGGGAGGCTTCATCTTCGTGAACCTCCAAAACAAGTCATGCTCTTTCTAGTCATCACCGGTCCAGCCACCAGCCTTGGAAATATCATCTATACAGGGAGCCACAGTAGCTGCATGTTGTATTCCAAACTGATTCTCTGCTGGAGTTGCTAGTGCTACTCCATTACCCACGAGGCCGCTCAGAAGATTTAGGACCTGAACGAGGACCTCGAAGGATGCTGGAGCAGTCGCAGCCTCTCCCTGTGTAGGTAAATCCACCTCCCCTGCCACTCTTTCCTGATCTACAAGAGGCACTAGAGATTCTAACGTTTCTCGAATAAGGCCAGGAGCACGGGCCCCTCCTCTAGCAGCAACAAGCCTTTGCCCGCAACCTCAACCTCATCTTCTGCCGCAAACTGCGGTTGCTACTCCTAGCTCAGGTGCTTTTTCTCTGATTCCGCCTGTACGGGTCCTCACCATCTGAGATATAAAGAAGGAAAGTTATTTTCAGATACCAATTTGGATCACTAGATATCAATTGGAATCAAGTAATAGCTTGAAAAGGAAAGAAGGAAGGGAGTTTTCCTAAAGTCCTATAGCCTCTCGAAGACAAGTAACGCATGTATCCGCACCAATCTGCAAGACTCTACTAGACTCGTTCTCGTATAATGAGATCAATGAACCTAGGGCTCTGATACCAAATTTTTTCCCTCCAGTGGACGAACCAATGAATCTCCAACCAATTAATCTCCACAATAATACATATAAATCACATTAAAATAACAAATACGAAAACCTTAATTAAATGAAAGGAAAATAATGCCAAATTTGTCTATTACATCTCCAAAACCTGAAAGTCATTATACATAAGGACATCTACATAACATAGTCTAAAGAGGAGTAAATTATGAAAATCAAAAAGTCAATGTCTGAACTAAAGGCACATTCTGCAGTGGAATCATAGCAACACATCCGGATCCATCTCACCTTCTAATATCTCATTGATGCTCTAATATGAGGTCGAGATAAACACCTTGGATCGAGGTCTACACTTAGAAAATAAATCGAAGTAGTATCAGTACGACATAATGTACATGTATGCCTCATTGCCCGACCTTAAATAATAACATATATACGGTGAATAACAACATACAAATACCAAAACACGAATTCATTAAATAGTACTCATTTTAAAATCAATCATGGTAAGGTGTTCGGTGGGCCTGCTTACTGGATTGGGCTTCGCTGTAGCGGTGCTTGACTGCAACAGTCTCGCTACAGCGGTAAGAGTACCGCTTCAGCGGTACTGCCTTGGCAGTAACTCGATTCAACTGAACACCTACAGTTCTCTTTTAACCATTCTCAATATTCAATGCATTACATCCATACAAGTTATTCATAACCTAAATACAACAATTGATATACCACTGACCATATATAGTATGCAATGGCTCTCCACCACCAATCCCTCAACTCATCACGGTCTCTGGCATGACTTTACAAATAATGACAAGCTATAACAAGTACATCAACATTTCTAACACACATGAATTAAACAATCAATGATTTCAATTCCATTAGGTCCTTGTAATTCTGAACTGTTCTTTATACTTAGAGCTCTATTTTGGCATTGTAACATTTATGATGTGTCGGGCACACGCCTTCATCACATCACCATAATCACTCAAAACTGAACATCACTGCACGCAGATACCAGAGAGTCTTATTTCTGCCCTTCCAATCATGACTGATAATGCTCACTCCTGACAAAGTATGGAGCGGATGTTATCAATAAAGAACCCAACAAAGAGGTTGGGGTTGAACCCACAGGGAGTATCATAATAACTAGACTAATGTCGGTATTTAAGCTTGTTTGTATGTTATCTCCAGATTGGGGGTTTTATAGAAAAAACAATTGTAAAACAAGCATGAAAATTAGTTGTTGTTTATCAAGATTTGCAATTAACTAGGGTAACTATTATCCATGAGTTCATAACTACTTCAGGTTTATACTCGTGATCAATCTCAATGCTTACTTGTAGAACTGATAACTAGGATTCATTCAAATGACTAGTTCGTTCCTATTGGATGACATACTCAATCAATGGTTAGTTGATGAGCGATTTCAAGTTAACCATTATCAATTTGTTCCAAATTAACTATCTTGCAACCGTAGTTCAAGTTATACAATGATCATAAAAATCAAGGCTTGTTGTAATTCTCTTTTTCTAATCTCTACTTCTCTAGGTTCAAGCAAGTAAAGAATTCGAGAAAGTCTTAACGTTGTGCTTTGTTAAGAAATATTAAAGACAAAGAGAATACAATACAAGCGTTTAGCATTGGTTTTGAATCACTTTGTGTAACCCTAGTTCGTCAATCCACTATAGTTCCCACAACCCTAGTTGTGGAGGTTTTAGCCTCTCATGATTGTAAGATTATAATTAGTATTCATAGACAAACACATAATTATATACTTACAACGATGATTGAAAGAAAATCTTCTTTGAATATTGCAAGAAAATATGTTGAACAAATTCAAGAACAATTGAGAAAATCCAAGTTATGATCTCAAGAATTGTTCTCCAATGTTGTCAAAAACTAATTACAAACTTGATAATCAACTTCTCCAACTAATTCTAACTGAATTTGACCTCTTCTGAACTAAAAGAAACATAAAAAGTATTTATACAGATAATAAAATTATTTTCCTAAGTTAACAGGGAAATAACCAAATCTGGCGCCGACATATCCTATGACTCTTCATACGTCCCGTAACAGGATTGTACAGGTCTTGCCTTGTCTAGTACATTCCTTGGCTTCTGTAGAATTTGCTAAGTGTTGGAATCTGGTATGACTCGTAACATGATCCCACGAGTTGTACAATCCAGTCGTGGTTTGGCTCTAAGAACTTTGACATCTTCTGAAGATTTCTACGAGTGTCTTGGTATGCCTCATACCTTGCTCCTACTACTCGTAACACCTTGTCATGTCATGAGATCTTGCAAGTCCCAAAAATCACTGAAGCTTTCCATGGCTTTTGGTACGGGTTGTAGGTAGATGTTACAATCCATAGTTGCTACCCGTATCAGGAAACTTCAATTGTGCAAATTTCTCTAAAGTAATCTACAAGTTACGGCTTGTACCAAGTTGGTACGACTCATATTGAAAGTTTTACTTTGCCTTTGCCGTATACCAATCATCTGAACTTCTCCACGAGTCTCAGTACGGCTTGTACAATCTTGGTACGGCTTGTACTGAGATCAGTACTTAGCTTCTTTTCTACACTTTTCTACAACTTCTGTATATTTTCACTCCAACACCTATTTTTCCTGAAAACAAAGTAAAAACACCTCATATCCGTATAAACATACCTAAGTCCATGTTATTTTCCTAGTTTTAAGTATCGAAAGTGTTGTAAACTCATAACACATCAATACCCTCAAATTAATACTTTTGCATGTCCTCAGGCAAAGAAAACAAAAACTAAAAATGATACTTAACTAGAAATTGCACTACGAACACAAACAGCTTTTGACCCTTCTCCATGTAAACTAAATCAGTTATGCACATCAAGTAACCACAAACCATGATAAACTGGGATCAAGATATGTCATCTAGTTATTAGTAGAGAATCAAGTTATTACCAATGCTTTTCACACAGACAACCAGCAGAATAAACACAAACCATGTACCCTCACATCAAATGAAGTCCCCAACTCACAGATACTCGTAAATATGAAACTTGGTACTAAACAAGTAAGACTCTCACTCTCACAAGGAAGTTCCGAATACTGCACATCAGAAACCATAGGCTTGCCTTTATTTTCTCTACTTCGGCTCTTTGGACAGTCAGACTAGGATCACTATAGGACTTTGTTCGGCTTGTAATGTAGGATTCGGGTTGGGTATGATAAATACGGAATTTTAGTGACTAAGCCCTCCTTGGCACAACATACATATGGCTCTACTTTTCACTTATTTCACCCTTTTCGCTTTTTCCACTTTTTCCTCCCTTTTCTCCATTTTTATGTTATATATGGGTGTGGTATGTTTTCAACTTTTTCATTCATTTTATTCTTTTGTATTTTCTTTTAAAACTTTCTTTTTCAACTCTTGTTTCTTTTCTTGTCACGCCACACCTCATTTTAACCCTTTTTTTTCTTTTCCTTTTGCACCTCCCCATGATTTATGCACCCCTATTCTAGCCACCCTCAACTTAGCCATTTTTCTTGGGTTGAGGTTCACAATGTCCAAGGAGGGACCAGGGCCAAAACAGATTCATTATAAAAATGGGTAAGGTTAATTGGTTAATCAAAGAAAAAGTGGTCCATGTAAGGCTCAAAATCGGGATCAAGGGAATCATACTATTTTGGTAGGGAAATTTAAGCTAAAATGGGCTAAAAAAAAGGGCCTATGATCCTTTCCTAATCAACCATCCTAAAACCTATGTAAAGACCAATCGGGAAAGTTCTAGATCCACTACGCAGTATTAAACTAGGTATATGACCTCATTCACTCATGGTACATGTTTTGCATTCATTCTACCTATCTGGTTTATAGATGGTTAACCATAAATACTCATTCTAATACACTAAATGACACAAAAAGATCCGTAGAAATCATGCTTTGCAATCAACAAGTACACAGCTAACCATCCAAAAAAAATTTAAACAAGGTCATTTTTTCAAAACTTCAAAACTAGTGCATTTTATTGGATGAGTAATCCTAAGATATTTTCTAATTAAACAAAAACATCCTAAACATGTTGGTTCTACTAGATAGCATGCCTGAGAGAAAAGAAACACGGCAAGAAAAATCCTCGGATGAATCAAAAATCCCAAAAAATACAAGTACACCCCCTCCCCTTTTGAAAAGCATGTTTCATCCCCGAAGCATAGAATATAAAAACAAAAGGGAAAGAGACATACCTGTGGCTACTCAGACTTTATCTTCCATGGGTTTCCTCCCATGCAGTGCCTGATTCAATGTAACTTTCGTGATTCTTCAGGTGTCATCAAGGTACACCGCCTCAATTACTCTTATTTCCTCGGTGTCTCCCAGATACAACTTTATCCTTTGCCCATTCACCCTGAACCTCTTACCATCTTTATTTTCAAGCTCCCCTGCACCATATGGGGACACATTCACTACTTTATATGGTCCTATCCACCTAGATTTAAATTTCCCAGGATGCAAAAAGAGCCTTGAATTGAGCAGTAAGACCAGATCACCAGCGTTGAACTCCCTATTTGCAATCTTTCTATCATGATAGATCTTTATTCTTTCTTTATAAGTGGCCGCATTATCATAAGCTAGAAGCCAAAATTCGTCTAACTCATTGAGCTGGTCAAGTCTCAACTTGGTTGCTTCATTGTAGTCTAAGTTCAGATTTTTCAGAGCACATAATCCCTTATGCTCTGACTCTACTGGCAGATGACATGACTTACCATAGAATAGAGGATAAGGAAATGAGCTAATGGGGTTCTTATAAGTTGTCTGATATTCCCACAACGCATCATCGAACTTTCTAGACCAATCTGTTCGGTTGGTATTCACCATTTTGGCCAGAATTGTCTTTATATCCCTGTTAGACGCTTCTACCTGCCAACTTGATTGAGGATGGTAAGGTGTTTCCACCTTATGCTTCATGCCATATTTTTCCAGCGGAGTTCTAAAGAGGCGGTTACAAAAGTGTGATCCACCATCACTGATGATTGCTCCGGTAGTACCAAACCTAGCGAATATGTGCTTCCGCAGAAATGTTGTGACACTTTTTCCTTCATTGTTAGGTAGTGCAGTAGCCTCTACCCATTTGGAGACATAATCCACCACCACCAAGATGTATTTCCTTCCATATAAGCTAACAAATGGGCCCATAAAGTCAATACCCCATACATCACATAACTCAACTTCCAGGATAGGGGTTAATGGTAACTCATGCTTGCAAGTAATGTCACCTTGTATTTGGCACTGATCACATTCCTTGGCATAATCATAAGCATCTTGGTGAATAGATGGCCAGTAATACTCGCACTGCAGAATTTTGTGCACAGTTCGGATACCACTATGATGACCCCCAATTGGGGACGAATGACAAGCCTCCATAATGCTCAACATCTCTACCTCTGGCACACACCTCTGAATCAACCCATCTGCAAAAAGTATGGTTCATCCTAATAGTACCTTCGAGCATCAAACAAGAACTTCTTCCTTTGCTGGGGTGTCATATTTGCTGGGATCATGTCGCCAATCAAATAATTTGCATAGTCAGCGAACCAAGGGATCAGGTTTTGAGATGTAGCTAATACCTGCTCATTTGGGAAAGCATCATCGATATCAATCTCCTATTTTTCTCTAGCCTCAAATTCCAGTCTATACAAGTGATCTGCTACCTGATTTTTTATTTCTTTTTGGTCTTTTATCTCAAACTCGAATTCTTGGAACAACAACACCGATCTGATCAACCTGGGTTTAGCATCCTTTTTATACATCAAGTATCTCAAAGTAGCATGTTCAGTATGGAAAATTACCTTAGTTCCAAGCAAGTATGCTCAAAAACTTTCAAATACAAAGACCACTGCTAGCAGCTCCTGTTTAGTGACAGTGTAGTTCTTTTGGGATGTGTTGAGTGTCTTACTAGCATAATAGATAGGGTGAAAAATCTTCTCTCTCCATTGGTCTAAGAAAGCACCGAGGGCCACCCTACTAGCATCACACTTTACCTCAAATGGAAGAGACCAATCTGGTGCTATAATAATAGGAGCAATGGTGAGTTTCTCCTTTAGGAACTCAAAGGCCTTCAGACATGCCTCATCAAAAACAAACTTCACCTTCTTCTTGAGAAGTTTGCACAATGGTTGTGCAATCTTTGAAAAGTCCTTGATGAACCTCCGAAAGAATCCTATATGCCCTAAAAAGCTTCTGACCCCTTTTATGAAAATAGGTAGTGGCAACCCTGCTATTACTTTAATTTTTTCCTTGTCCACCTTTATCCCCTTTCTAGAGATTTTGTGGCCCAGAACTATTCCTTCTTTGACCATGAAGTGACATTTCTCCCAATTTAGGACCAGATTAGTTTCTGCATCTGTTCAACACTTTGCCCAAATGCTTGAGGCAAGATTCAAATGATTCACCCATAACAAAGAAGTCATCCATAAATACCTCGCTGGTACCCTCCACCATATCTGAGAATATCAATATCATACAGTGCTAGAATGTGGCTGGTGCATTGTATAACCCAAAGGACATTCTCTTGAAAGCAAATATTCCATATAGGCAAGTGAAGGCGGTCTTCTCCTGGTCTTTCAGGGCTATAGTGATCTGATTGTACTCCGAATAACCATCAAGAAAATAGTACCAGCCTCTACCTTCCAATCTGTCAAGCATCTTATCCACCAATGGGATCAGAAAATAGTCCTTCCAAGGTCACTTTTTGATAATGCTCAAACTCACACTCCTGAAGAAGTATGAAGCGGATGTTGTCAATAAAGAACCCAACAAAGAGGTTGGGGTCGAACCCACAGAGCATATGATAAGTATTAGACTAATGCCAATATTTAAGCTTGTTAGTATGTTATCTCCAGATTGAGGGGATTATAAAAAAATATTGTAAAACAAGCGTGAAAATCAGTTGTTGCTTATCAAGATTTTTTATTAACTAGGGTAAGTGTTCCCTATGTGTTCATAACTACTTCGGGTTTACACTTGTGATCAATCCCAATGCTTACTTGTAGAACTGATAACCAGGGTTCATCCAAACGACTGGTTCATCCCTATTGGATGACTATACTCATTCACTGGGTTAAGTCTCATGAGCGATTTCAAGTTAACCATTATCAATTTGTTCCAAATTAACTATCCTGTGACCGCAACTCAAGTTATACAATGATCATAGAAATCAAGGCTTTGTTGTAATTCTCTTTTTCTAATCTCTACTTCTCTAGGTTCAAGCAAATAAAGAATTCGGGCAAGTCTTAATGTTGTGCTTCGTTAAGAAACATTAAGGACGAAGAGAATACAATACAAGCGTTTAGCATTGGTTTCGAATCACTTTGTGTAACCCTAGTTTGTCAGTCCACCATGGTTCCCACAATCCTAGTTGTGGAGGTTTTAGCCTCTCATGATTGTAAGATTATGATTAGTATTCATAGACAAACATATAATTAAATACTTATAACGAT
The DNA here is from genome assembly GCA_035772735.1 of Datura wrightii. Lineage (NCBI taxonomy): Eukaryota > Viridiplantae > Streptophyta > Magnoliopsida > Solanales > Solanaceae > Datura > Datura wrightii. The sequence goes on from JASDFA010000019.1 coordinate 39,670,284, forward strand.
GATTGAAAGAAACCTTCTTTGAATATTGCAAGAAAATATGTTGAACTAATTCAAGAACAATTAAGAAAATCCAAGTTATGATCTCAAGAACAGCTCTCCAATGTTGTCGAAAACTAACTACAAATTTGATAATCAACTTCTCCAACTAATTTTGACCGAATTTGAACTAAAAGAAAGATAAAAAGTATTTATAAAGATAATAAAATCCTTTTTCTAAGTTAATAGGGAAATAACCAAATCTGCGCCGACACATCCTGGGACTCCTCATATGACCCGTAACAGGATTGTACGGGTCGTGCCTTGTCTTGTACATTCATTGGCTTCTGCAGAATTTTCTAAATGTTGGCATCTGGTACGACTCGTAACATGATCCCACGAGTCGTACAATCCAGTCGTGGTTTGACTCTGAGAACTTTGGCATATTCTGAAGATTTCTATGAGTGTCTTGGTACGTCTCGTACCTTACTCCTATGACTCGTAATACCTTGTATCATGAGATCTGCCAAGTTCCAAAAATCACTGAAGCTTTTCATGGATCCTGGTACGGGTCATAGGTAGATGCTACGATCTGTAGTTGCTACCCGTATCAGGAGACTTCAATTGTGCAAATTTCTCTGAAGTAATCTACGACTCAAGTTACAGCTCATACCAGGATGGTACTGCTCGTACTGAAAGTCGTACTTTGCCTTTGCCATATACCAATCATCTGAATATTTCCACGAGTCTCAGTACGATTCGTACAATCTTGGTATGGCTCGTACTAAGATCAGTACTTAGCTTCTTTGTTGCACTTTTCTGCAACTTTTGCACATTTTCACTCCAACACCTATTTTCCCTAAAAATAAAGTAAAACACCTCATATTCGTATAAACATACCTAAGTCCATCTATTTTCCTAGTTTTAAGCATTGAAAGTACTATAAACTCACATCACATCAATGAACTGCGGGGGACTCTAGAATTCTATGTATTGTATCAGTGTGGTACCTGCTCCCACTCATCTGCTCATTCGGATGCTCCCCTCGAACGCGAGACACTCTATCATAAACGCTCATCAAGATTCTCCTCTCTAGCATGAGCTACTCATCTCAAGACAAAATATGTTATCCACTTTCATACTCATAATTCGGTAAGTTATCACTAAGTCAATTGACACGACTTTTAGGAGGCCTCATCTTAGCTCAATAAACTTGCTTATCTTTACAAATCATCGTTCACTTTCTTGGCAATATGAAAGAACAAATATAACATCTCAAAACATCAAATTTCACACCACATAGGTAACAACTCCTATCTAGATCACTTCATCAATTAAATTTAATAGGTGAATTGTTAACAACAATTAGTGTTCGAGGACCAATCCAATAGATTATCATTTCACACATACATGTTATTATATAAAGTCTAAATCATAAACTACCACGATTAGAGGATTCGAATGCCAATTACTCCGTTAGAGCCTTGCCTTTTCTCAATGCCTTGGAATGTTCAAAATCTACAACACCAATTACATAGTAATCTATTATTTACTCTTCAAATAAGGGTCTTAGAAATTTAAGCTCCGTAATTCTACCCAGAAACACGGTCTCAATCGCTACCCACTAAGGAATTCATCATGTTCTATACACATAACAATCATTCCTACCTCGAGTATTCACAATCCCCTAAGAAGTGTTCATTGCTCTCTTATAGACCTAGGAACCAACATCCACTAGTTCTTCATTAATCAGCCTAGTTTCACCATTGTAGGGTTTTTCAATTAAGAATTCCACCATTAGAGGTCCCCCCACCCCTTGATCAATGGTGTTAGGAAATCAACAGTAGAAGAAATAATTCAAAATTCTTACCTTGGGAAGGAGAATTGCTCTGCCCTTGGGAAAATCACCCTTGGCTTTTACATCTTCGTGCCTTAGAATAATGGGGAAAAACCTCTAAAATCCCACTTAAAACCTACTTACTGCCTCTCATCGTCCACTGCAGCGATCACATTTACACTGCAGCAAACCCGCAATGGCGGTTAGGACACCGCCACGGCAGATCCAACGGTTACTCTCTTTGTCCGTTATGGCGGGCCTTGATCTTGGGCAGATTTATATGCCCAAGTGATACTCAAACGTATCATTTTTACCTTGTTTGTTGTGCAATGTGTATATAATATCATGTAATTGGTAATAAAAGGCGAATTTATACTAACCAACATGATTAGCATTTGTTTTGCAGGTAAATGTGATATTTAGGAGCTAAAATGCATGTTGGAACTATATCGGAGTTGGACTTGGATGCGAGCGTGGAAAAGACATTGGAATGCACATTTTATAGGGGCACCGCGATGGAGCCGTTTCACGCTACCATCGCGGTAGCACACTGCCTGAACAAGAATTAAAATGGCAATTTCCAGTGTGCCATCGCGTCAGCTCCGTGGCACGGAGAGAGGCCTCCGCATTGGCCTCTGTGCCACGTTGAGGCTAATTTACCGGACCCTGAAATTCCAGTGAAGGTCCGCGTCCACGCCGTGTCACGGAGGCAGTGCTCTGCGTTGGCCTCCGTGACACGTTGCTTGTTATTCCGGGAAAAATTTCCCACTAGTATAAATAGCACACTTAGGTTTATTTTAAGCAGTTTTTTAGTTTTTAGACTGAGTTCAGAAGTGGAGAGCAAGGACGTGGGTTAGGAGCAGTTGAGGAACGAAAAAGCTAAGGGATTTCTTCTCTTCTTTTTTTCTTTCTATCAATTGTACGTATGATTTACACTCATTTTAGGATGATCAATCCACAAATGAGTGGCTAATTCTCTTCCTTGCTGAGGTTTTGTCACTTGTAATGAATTTTGATTATAATTGATATGGTTTTCTTCTTCTTCTTTAATGTTGTTCTATTAATTCTTGTTCTTACTGCATTAGTGTGTGGCCGACATTAATGTACATCTAAAAAGTCCAATTGCACTCGAAAGAGCAAGAAATTGGAAAGTTGTGAATTAATAGGGTATTGTTCTTAACTTGATTTGGGAAAATTGGGTTTTGATGTGCTTTCCTGATAGAAATATACTTGAAAGTCGTATTAGTCAATTTAGGAACCGGAATTGTATTGCTAGGTCATAAATTGCATTTGATCACAGAAATGTAGACGGATGGTTTATGATTCTAAAGTGAAATTAAATACGAGAGTTTTAATTTCTAGGCGAATGTTCTTGGCTAGCAACATGAAGAAGAGATTAACCAAATTATCATGATTATCAAGTTCATTACTTGTTCTTAACCTTGGCATGTTCATATCCATTGTCTAAATTCACAGTAAATAGTAGTTATTAATTTTAGTATATATAGTTTAGAAACAAAAACTCAAGTAACTGTTGGTTACATTGTTGTTAGCATAATTAGAAGTGAAATAGGAATATAGTAAACTAGGCAACTTTACATAACTTGAGCCTCCTTGGATCGATACTTGGCTACTTAGCCACTTTATTACTTGTTTGACCACGTGCACTTGCGTGTCGGTTTTTAACCCCATATAGCAAACACACCGAACAAGTTTTTGGCGCCGTTTCCGGGGAGGCTAGGCGATTTGTGAAATTGTGTTTAGTGTAAATTTACTGTATTTTTATTTTTATTTTCTTAAGTGTTAACAACTTGGTCTTAGCCTGTATTTTGCAGATTTTGTTTCTGTGAACACTGGCAAGGGACAAGGAGCTGGTGGAATCTTACTTAGAGCCTGAACGTGAATTTCATAGTCAACATAGAGAAGCTCTACAAAAGAAGCTGCAGTTGTTCCGACAATCTATTATGGAGCAACAAAATCCACCAGTTGTGAGGGCAGTGTTAGTGCCCGATGAAGCAGCAGCAAGGCCGGTTCGCGAGGTGGCAATCCCACACGCCAACAATGTACATTCTAGTATCCGCAAACCAGAGCCTGGAGGGAGGTTTGAATTAAAGCAGAATATGGTGCAACTTTTGCACACAAGCGGGCAATTTACCGGTCTCCCTCATGAAGATCCACAACAACATCTCCAAAACTTTTTGGAGATAAGTGACACTTATATACCCGCTGGAGTGTCACCTGATTATGTTCGGCTCACCTTATTTCCGTTTTCCTTACTTGGTGAAGCCAAGAGGTGGTTAAAAGTTGAACCACCCAATTCTATAGCAACGTGGGATGATCTTGCACGGAAGTTTTTGATTAGATTTTTCCCTTCTGGTAAAACAGCCAGACTTAGAAGTCAAATTCTAAGTTTTAAATAGAGGGAGGGAGAAAATCTATATCAAGCCTGGGAAAGATTTAAATCCATGTTGCGGGACTGTCCTCATTATCATCAGTCCAATGAGGTGTTGGTACACACATTTATTGAGGGTTTGGAACCCCACACTAAAATTCTGTTAGATTCAGCAGCTGGAGGGCAAGCGTTGGAAAAGACTTACGAGGAGCTGTACACTTTGCTCAACCGAATTTCACAAGGCAATCCAGAATGGAATGCAAATTCTTCAAGAGGTGGAGCAAGGAAAGCAGCGGGAGTGCTTGAAGTGGATGGGTTTACAGCTATCGCTGCACAGATAGCCGCTTTGCAAAATCAGTTAAACACTCACTTCAGCAATATGAATTTGAACCAGCCTTCAGCTTCAGTCAATGCAGTTCAACAGATGTGGTGTGAAGTGTGTGGTAGTAGTGAGCATTCAGCTGAATGTTGTGGTGCAAATCCTGATTCTGTTAACTTTGTGGGCAATGCACAGAGAAATCAGCAGCAGTTTGGTAGTGGCTACAACTCAAATTGGAGAAACCATCCGAATTTTTCGTGGGGTAGCAACAACCAACAAGGCCAAAGTTCTGGTCAGGGTATGCAGAGAAATCAAGGAGGGCAACAAAATTATCGAGCTCAATTCAGAAATCACAATGCCCCTCCTCCACCACCATCACCTACCATTGAGGAGATGTTCAAAACCATGATCGCTAATCAGGCGCAATTGCAGGCTGACTATGTTAAATTGGCAGCCGAAGTGAAGAATAATCAATTGGCGACCAAGGCTCTTGAATATCAGTTTGGGCAATTTGCTAGTGCCCAAAATACGAGACCCAGAGGAGGACTACCTAGCGACACGGATCCTAATCCGAAGCAGGTAAATGCAGTGACCACGAGGAGTGGTTTGCAGTTAAAGGAGGTGGAACCGGAAAGACCGCCTCAAAAGTCAAGAGCAGCAGATGTTGAGGGAGAGCAAATCTCAGATAAGGGGAAGACTAAAGAAGCTGAACCAGAAAGGCCTCCACCCCCGTTCCCTCAACGACTTAAGAAACACAAGGAGGAGGCGTGTTTCCAGAAATTCATGGAGGTACTTAAACAGGTACATGTTAACTTACCTCTTGTTGATGTCTTGCAGGGAGTGCCAAAATATGCGAAATATATTAAAGACATCGTGGCTAACAAAAGTCGTTTGACTGAGTATGCCACGGTAGCTTTAACGGAGGAATGCACTTCCCGTATTCAGAATAGGTTGCCCACAAAACTGTAAGACCCTGGAAGTTTTACTAACCAGCTTACGATTGGGCAAAGTATCCGAGCTCGTGGATTATGCGACTTGGGGGCAAGCATAAATCTGATGCCATCTTCGGTATTCAGAAAGTTAGTTTTAGGGAGTCCTAGACCTACAACGGTAATCTTGCAGCTAGCAGACAGGTCTTTAGCTAAGCCGGATGGCATTGTTGAGGATGTGTTAGTGCAAGTAGGCTCCCTCATTTTTCCGGTCGATTTTATTGTTCTGGATTTTGAACCAGATGCTGAAGTCCCATTTATTTTGGAACGACCCTTTTTGGCAATCGGAAAAGCATTAATTGATGTAGCTGCGGGTCAACTCACGATGCGAGCACATGACAAGGTCGAAGTGTTCGATGTGTACAAGGTACCTAAGCTCCCGACTGTTTATAAGGAACTCTCGGTGATCAATGTGATTGATCATGGGAATGCTAATGGAATGAGTGATTCCCGAGAGTTACTAGGAAGGCCACCGGATAAGGTTGAGAACTACTGGGGGGATGACCATGATCGGGACAAATCGTCCATCGCCCTAGTAGACAAGTGAGCATAAAGGACGTCGAGCCGCGACGGTAAACCAGGCGCTGCACGGGAGGCAACCCGTGAGAAAAATATTTTATTTTTCTTCTTTTTGCACAGTGTAGTTAATTTTTATCTTTATTTTTGTTTTTATTTTTTTATTTCCAATTGTTATTTTTCTTTTTCTTTTCTTGATTAGGTTTAGATTTTCATTTTAGTTAGTATTTTTTATTTTAGTTAGGGAAATCTATTAAGCTAACCAATTTTTATTTAGTGAGGTGATTTTCAGGTATAACGGAGGAAATATATATGGAATCGAGAAAATGAGGCCAGGTATGAAAAATTAAATTAATTGAAGAAACAGTGCACTGGCGCGTTGGCGCCGTGTCACGGAGGTAGGGCTCCGCGTTACCCTCCGTGACACGTTGAAGGCAAAATCCGGATTTTTCAAAAATTCCAATAAGCCAACGCGTTGGCTCCGTGTCACGGAGGAGGGTCTCCGCGTTACCCTCCGTGACACTTTGCCGTGCATTTGGTGTCGGGTCACACCGGGTTGCCGGGTGACCCGCGTGTTGTCTTAAATTAAAACCCCCGATTTCGCCCCATTTCTTCCCATTCCCTCTTCCCTCCGTGACCAAAACACCTATTTCCCCCTCCCCAAGCACCGTGCCACGTTCCTAGGCAAGGAATACGTCAAGTTTCTTCTGTTTCTCAATTCAAAGGTATGTTTTCATATTCTATCTCAATGTTTTGGCGATTTTAGTCAAATTTGGACATGTGAGGTGAGATATATCACCCTAGGTAGAAATTAAACATGAATGTTGGATTATTTGTGATTGATATATGTTTGGATTGTTGTATTTAGCGTTTGAACTTATCGATTGCGTAAATAATTCGAATTTGATTATAGAATTGTATTCTAGGGCATGAGTTGTTGAATTTAACTTGAGTGACTTGATAAGTCGGCAAATTAGATGTCGGGGTGTGTTTGTAATTTGAGAGAAGTCGTGGTAAATATTGTGTAAATGTTAAAAGACGACAAATTCTCGAATTTTTTGGGAAAATGCAAAAAGTGTGTAAATTGGTTAGATTGTTTGGATTAGATTGTATATAGAATGTTTTTATCGTTGTTTTTATTTTGTTGTTGTTTTTGTTGCGAAGTGCGATGTGTGAATTGTTAGCGATAGTAGGATTGGGATTAGCTGTATGAAGTCTGAGTAGTACGCTAACCGTTATGCTGTCGAAATTTTTTTGTGAACGCACTAAGCATGAAGTGTATAGTGTTGTCTGTGGTGTAATTAGAGTTATCCTTGCCGTAATTTGTAGAAGTAGCTAAGGCCTAAGTGTGGGGTAAATGTTGTGTAACCTGACCTTAGCCGAAGTTAACAAGTTTTTAGCTTAACTTTGTGCTTGTTTGTGTAAATTGACAGGTACAATGGCGAGCAGACAAGATAAAGGCAAGGGTGCTTCTACCTCAGGCACCGGTAGGAAAAGGATGAGACTGGGCACCGCAGTCCCAGCTGCACCCGCTGTTCCGCGCGGCCAACGCCGCCAATACGGAACAAGATGGGTAACCGAGGAAGGAAAGAAATGGTATAATAAGCATAAGGAGAGCAAGTACTTCCCGGAAGAACATATTGCACGGGAACCACTCGCACAGGAGTTCCCTCGCATTGTACAGAGAATTGCAGCAGCTGGGCTCAGCTTTATCTTTCAGGAGCCCAAGGAGTGCAACCTTCACTTGGTCCGAGAGTTCTACACAAATTGGAACCCAGCCATCAGAAGCCACACAGTGAAAATCAGAGGGCAGATTGTCACTCTGGAACCTCAGCAGCTGAATGCCATCGTTGGAGCGCGGGACACAGACGCCCACGTTCTCCGCCAGCTAAACATCACCCCACCGTATGCCGACATCAGATGTACGTTGTGTGGGGCTCGATCCACAGCCCGATGGAGTAGACATAAGGAGAGGGGTTACCACCAGACGCTGCCTTATTCACAGATGAACAGGGAGGCCAGAATATGGCTGAAGATTGTCTGTTCGTGTTTGATCCCAGGAGTTCATATAACGGACGTGACCCGGGACCGTGTCTTCTTGGTGTATGCCCTTATGAAAGGGTTTGAGATTAATGTTGGGGCGGTAATAATATCCGCCATGAAGAGAGCCAGACTGCACCAGGGCCACAGATACGGGTTTGGCGGACTCATCACCACCTTCCTCCGAGGCCTCGACATTGAGGAAGAAGCCTTGGACTACATTCCGCAGTTGGAGCGGAGGGCCCTCGATGTGACAAAGACTAAGGCCCCCGACACTACACACGGACCAGTACTGACTTTGGGCGAGCCACATGCTCGTGACGATCAGTACATGGCCCGTATGTTTGGCATGCAGATGCTACAGCTACGGATTGGTGGGAGACCAGCCACCGAGGAAGAATTATGGCAGCTGGAGCTGGACTACCCCTTTGGCGAGAACGCCAGAGCCTTATGTCGGGTGGGACCAGCCTTCGTGGAGCCGACGGATGACGATGTCCCTACTGATGAGGAGACGCGTCGGGAGGACTCCGATGTGGAGTCCGATGACGACGATGGAGCTGATTCAGACTTGGGCGACGAGGCCGCAGCACCGGATGAAGAAGTCGAATATTTCGACTAATCAGGGAGTTCCACCACCCGAATTTTTTGTGTTGTAATTTTTTTGAACACTGGGGACAGTGTTCGATTTAAGTGTGGGGTGGGGAGTAGCTAGGTGCTGGGACTTGGGCTCTAATTTGCTGTATGTTTTTCCTTGGTTTGGATGAATGTTTGTGCTTTCCCTGTTGTGAACTGTTTGGTGATGTATCTGTATATATTTGTTTTGTGGATAATGATGTGTGTTAGGAAAAGTTATGGTTGTCAGTGTAAATATTTTGTAAATAGTTTGTAAATATTTTTTTCTATCGAGATGATCGGTATTTTTCACAAATTTGCGCAAAAATATTTTGCACTTGTAAATATTTTCTTTCTATCGAAATGATCGATGTGTTGCAAAATTTTTCGATTTTTATCTTTTTTGGGTTTCTCGGAGTTTGTTTTCGGTTCTTTTACCGAGAATAGTCCCATTGAACCGATGTCATAGTTAGTGACCGTTCCCTATGATGGATGGATGACGACCGTCTTAAGGGAAATGTAGTCGGTAGGAGTAGGATTTTTATTTGTTTTTAGTTTTTCTTTGGTGGATTGCATCAATAAACTATAGTTGCTTATGGTTGCTAAATTTCGTTGCGTGTGTAACTGATGTTCAAAATGTGAAAATGATTCGTTGAAAGCATGCAATTTGATAAATATGTTGAGTTACCTAGGCTATAGAATTTGATTCAGTATGATTGAGGCTTAATTTTGAATTCATGTGATTGGCTAATTAGAGAGTCTGTGAATGCATCTTGATTCGAGCATGTGCACGAAGTGTGAAGTGAGGTATTGTTATTCCATGCCATTGTGAATTGTCTAGAACTTGCCTGGTGTGTATACAAAACGAAATGAAGGAAGTGTTGTGTTGGAAAGGATGTAGGCATTTCTTTGTTTTAACCGATAGATTCCATTTTTTTTTCTTGTCAAATTCTACCTTTTTATATGTTGTATACCCTAGTCAGCCCGTTGAGCCTTTAGCCGATTTCTTTCTTTCTTTTGTCCAAACTTGTATAAACTAAGATTTATTCCTTCTTTTCATTAGCCTTAAAGTCTATACGAAACTCTTAAGCGCTTACAAAGAAAAGACAATGTTTCCAAAAGTGTTAAAGAGTGAAAAGAAAAAGAAAAGCAGAGTGAAGAAAGAAAAGATGATGTTGAAGAGGCACTTGCTATAATTAAATGATAGTGAGGGTACATGAAAACCCTTTGTTTTGTGTCAAGTGTGTTTGATGAAATGGGTTGTACGAAAGGAAACCAACATGAATGGGAGAAAAAGAGGAAAGAGAGGAACAAGGTCCATAAGTCGATGGTAATGAGTTGAAAAGGCGCTTAAGGATGCTAGCGACTATTATTGGCTAATCCAATATATATATACTAGATCCATAGCCCCGTTACAACCCATTAAAGTCCTACGTGATCTTACATTGCATTTCTTTATATTAGTGGAGTAATACACTAAGGGCAAGCTTATGGGTCATGACATGAGGCATGTGAATTCTTTTGGGAGAGTGAGTGAAATTAATTGTTGTATGCCCCTACTTGAATGTTTGTGTGCTGCATGAACATAAAGGGGAAGATTCTCTCGAGTTGTGAGGGCACATGCTTGAGGAAAGATTGATTTTCGTGTCGGATTTCTTGATTAGCTGATTTGCATGAGTTTGCCGATATCAAGAATCAATTCTTAAAGGTCTAGGAAGTCTTGATGTATTAAAGGTCATTGTATTGTAAGACCAAGCATGTTTTCATGATGATTTGCAAAAATTGAATAATCGGTATGACTGTAGCGTAAATTGTTGCACTATAGTGACGAAGGTTGGGATGTAATTTGCATGATTTGTGTATATGTTGTTCGAGGACGAACAAGGATTTAAGTGTAGGGTAAGTGATCTTGGGCAGATTTATATGCCCAAGTGATACTCAAACGTATCATTTTTACCTTGTTTGTTGTGCAATGTGTATATAATATCATGTAATTGGTAATAAAAGGCGAATTTATACTAACCAACATGATTAGCATTTGTTTTGCAGGTAAATGTGATATTTAGGAGCTAAAATGCATGTTGGAACTATATCGGAGTTGGACTTGGATGCGAGCGTGGAAAAGACATTGGAATGCACATTTTATAGGGGCTCCGCGATGGAGCCGTGCCACGCTACCATCACGGTAGCACACTGCCTGAACAGGAATTAAAATGGCAATTTCCAGTGTGCCATCGCGTCAGCTCCGTGGCACAGAGAGAGGCCTCCGCGTTGGCCTCCGTGCCACGTTGAGGCTAATTTACCGGACCCTGAAATTCCAGTGAAGGTCCGCGTCCACGCCGTGTCACGGAGGCAGTGCTCCGTGTTGGCCTCCGTGACACGTTGCTTGTTATTCCGGGAAAAATTTCCCACTAGTATAAATAGCACACTTAGGTTTATTTTAAGCAGTTTTTTAGTTTTTAGACTGAGTTCAGAAGTGGAGAGCAAGGACGTGGGTTAGGAGCAGTTGAGGAACAAAAAAGCTAAGGGATTTCTTCTCTTCTTTTCTTCTTTCTATCAATTGTACGTATGATTTACACTCATTTTAGGATGATCAATCCACAAATGAGTGGCTAATTCTCTTCCTTGCTGAGGTTTTGTCACTTGTAATGAATTTTGATTATAATTGATATGGTTTTCTTCTTCTTCTTTAATGTTGTTCTATTAATTCTTGTTCTTACTGCATTAGTGTGTGGCCGACATTAATGTACATCTAAAAAGTCCAATTGCACTCGAAAGAGTAAGAAATTGGAAAGTTGTGAATTAATAGGGTATTGTTCTTAACTTGATTTGGGAAAATTGGGTTTTGATGTGCTTTCCTGATAGAAATATACTTGAAAGCCGTATTAGTCAATTTAGGAACCGGAATTGTATTGCTAGGTCATAAATTGCATTTGATCACAGAAATGTAGACGGATGGTTTATGATTCTAAAGTGAAATTAAATACGAGAGTTTTAATTTCTAGGCGAATGTTCTTGGCTAGCAACATGAAGAAGAGATTAACCAAATTATCATGATTATCAAGTTCATTACTTGTTCTTAACCTTGGCATGTTCATATCCATTGTCTAAATTCACAGTAAATAGTTGTTATTAATTTTAGTATATATAGTTTAGAAACAAAAACTCAAGTAACTGTTGGTTACATTGTTGTTAGCATAATTAGAAGTGAAATAGGAATATAGTAAACTAGGCAACTTTACATAACTTGAGTCTCCTTGGATCGATACTTGGCTACTTAGCCACTTTATTACTTGTTTGACCACGTGCACTTGCGTGTCGGTTTTTAACCCCATATAGCAAACACACCGAACAGGCCTCCAAATGTGGTAACCTTGCTGCAACGGTTTTACCCATGTTGCAGCAGTCCACCAACAACAAGTAGCTCTCATTCCTTGCACACAGACCATTCCTCAATCTCAAGTTTTAACTAACACTCACCCAGCACCTTTCCAGCAACAGCCTAGGCAAAAATAGGGTGTTTTGGGCTTATTCCCCCCCTCCTCCCCCCCCCCCCCCCCGCATAACGACCAGCGGGTCGTTACAGTAATTATAATGTAAGTACAAATGTATTGTTTGGTTGCACAAATGTAGTTACACAGTTAGATTAAAATTTTAAAATAAAAGTTAATTATCAAAAATTAATATTTGTAAATTATGCATCTTTATAAATAATATTAAATTAGGTATTAAAATAATATTTTTGAAATATATATATATATATATATATATAATTAATATTATAAAAAATAAAGGATGTATATTTTCAAACTAATAATAAAAATAAAGTTGCATATTTTAAGAACATCATGGAATACATGTTTGACAAAAATATTAATATTACAAATATAATGCCATAAAATTATTTAAATATTTGACAAAAAATAATCTATCATCTCTAACTGAAAAATGAATGATATGCAATGTGAAATAACAAGTCAATACTACTAAAGCAAATAAATTAGAATCGGAAACATAATATAAAATTAAGAAAAAAATTAACATAATACTCTTATTGCAAATTATAACATAACTCAAATAAGTTTCAACATATATACTTAAGTAAATATAATTTAAATGAAAAGGGAAGCATAAGTATATGACATCATTCAACAATAAAATTCTACTTTAATTCAAACACTACATTGTCACAACCCAAGTTGTTGTGATTGACACCCACATCATCCCCTCCGGTGAGTGAACCAATGAATCCCAACTAATTACCTAACTATGACAACATACACAAATAGATCACGTTATATAAAAATAAATAAATAGCGAAAGAATTAATTAAGTTGAAAGAAATATAGTCGTCAAAACTATCTAGTAAATCTCCAGAACCTGAAAGTCATTGTACATGAGAATATTTACCTAATACCGTATAAAAGGAGTAAATTAAAAAAGTCCAAGAAAATCAATGTCCGAACAAAATACATCTTCTATGGTGGAAATCGAAGCAGCGCATCCTGAACCACTCACCTTCAACTAATCTGCTGTTACACCAGAGATGGGATCGAGATGAGCTTTCTGGATCGAGGTCTACACTCAGAAAATAAGTACAGGAGTAGCATCAGTATAAAAGTAAGTAATGGTAGGCATCATCAGCCGACCTTAAATAATAATATATATAAAGCAAAACAACAATATACAATTATCCTAGAACACAAGTTCAGTAATTACTACTCATTCCAAAAAATCAATCAGTGTAGGGTGCTTGGACGGCCTACTTACTAGATTGGGCCTCGCTACAGCAGTCATTTGACCGCTATTACGGTCTCGCCGCGGTGGTATAGGTACCGCTGCAATGGTACTTCCTTGGCAGTAGCTCGATTTAGTTGCACACCTACAGTTCCCTTTAACTCTTTTCAACATTTTACTCAGCATAACCACCCAAGCTACTCATAATCGTTAGTGCCACAGTCAGTATATCATAACTACATGGGATATACAATTGGCTACTTATTAACAGTTTCACCACTCATCACGAATTTTTACGGGAACCTACAATTGATATCAAATCATTATAAATACATTAATATTGCAAACACATAAAATATAGAACAAGGAATTCAGTTTATTCAGGTTCTCACCCTTTCAAACTAATTTTATTTCTTTACACTCAATCAACTAACGTAACAAATGGTGATATACCCGGCACACACCTCTGTTATATCACCATAAATACTCTAAAACTTATCATCAATGTACACACATGCCAAAGGGTCTTATTTCTGCTCTTCCAGTCATGACCTGTAAGGGACTTTAGAAATCCATGTACTGTACCAGCGTGGTATCCGCTCCCAGTCATCTGCTCGTCCGGATGCTCCCCTCAAAAACAAGCCAGTCAATCATAATTGCTCGCCAAGATGCCCCTCGAGATGAGCCACTCATCTTAAGACAAAACATGTTATCCACTTTTATTCACATATCTTGGTGTTTTACCACTATGTCAATTTATTTGACCCTTGGAAGGCATTATCTTACCTCCCACAACTTGGATATTCACACAATTCATAGATCATTTTTAGATAATATAATGGACATGAACAACCTCTCAAACATCCAATTCCACATAACATAAGTAACGGCATCATATCACTTTCATTCAACGATGGAATTCAACAAGGGAATTATTACAACAATTAAATATCAGAGACTAATATATACATTATCATTCCACACATATACATGTCATTATATAAAATCTAACTCTCTAAATCATAACCTATGTGATCACTCCGCTGGAGCCTTACCTTTCATTCGCGCTTCAGAATGTTCGAAATCTATAACAAAAATTTAGAGTGATCTATTATTTACTCTTCGAATAAGTGTCTTCGGAATTTAAAACTTCCTCACTTCTACCCATCATCATAGTTCAATTCATTACCCAATAGTTCGATTCTCATGCCCTAACGTCCCAATGACCATACAAACTTAATTCATGGGGTTTCTGCTCTCTCAAACCTTTTTAAGGCAGTTTTTAAGGGTAAAGGTTCCAATTTCACATAGTTCTAGGTCTCACTATCACATAGGTGAAATTCTACAATGGCACTCGCCTTATCAAGTGATCATTACTCCCTTCTAGATCTAGAAATCTACACCTTCTAGTTTTCATTAAGCAGCCATAGTTTCAGCATTCTAGGATTCTTCAACTAGAATATTCACTATTAGAGGTCTCCCTTTCGGTTCTACGGTGTTCGGGAGTCAAAACTAGAGGGAATAGATTGAAAATCCTACCTTGGGAAAGGGAACCTACTCAACTTTTGGAAAATTGTTCTGAGTTCTTAATAGGTCGTACTTTGAATAGTGGGGTAAAACCCCTTGAAATCTCACTTAAAACCCACTTATCAATTCTCATCGTCCGCTGCAGCAGTCACATTTCTACTGTAGTGGACCCGCTATAGTGCTCAGTACGTTGCTGTAGTGGATCCAGCAGTTTTTATCCTGGCCTGTTATAGCTGGCCTCTGACCGCGGTAACAATCTTGCTGCAGCAGTAATCTATTCGATGCAACGGTCATCCATAATTTGTAGCTCCCATTCCCTTCATACAACCATCCTCAACCGCAACATGTCACTAACACTCACACAATATCTGACTTCCAATGAATTAGGCAAGAGAGGTGTTTTTGACTTTTTTCCCCCCATAATGATAGATGAGTCGTTATATTAGATACCAATTAAAATATTGTTCATCCCTGAATGACCTATAAAAGAGAGAAAAGAGACATACTAGATTCTATAAACAGCTAGGGATATTTGTTTCGCATGTCAGGCTCGGTCTCCCAAGTGGCTTCCTCCGTGGGACGGTTCTTCCACTAGACCTTATCATATGAAAGGTTTCATCAAGCAACATCAAATCCTATTTGATTGTGTAAGACCATCCCCATGGTATTTCTTTAACATGGAGACATGAAATGTTGGATGTACTCCTAACAGTCCCGGTGGCAAAGCTAAATCATAAGCTACCTCCCCCACACGCTGAAGAATCTCGAATGGACCAATGTATCTCGGTCTAAGTTTGCCCCATTTTTCAAACCTCATCACTCCCTTCATGGGATAAACCTTGAGCAACACTTGTTCTCCCACCATGAACTCCATATCTTTCAACTTTTAGGCTGCATATTGCTTCTGGATGCTTTGAGCCACCACCAGTTGCTCCTGAATCACCCTAACCTTCTCCTGACTTCTTGAGCAAGTCCGTACCCCAAGGTCTCACCTCAAATGCATCAAACCAATTGATTGGAGACTTGCACTTTCTCCCGTATAGAGCTTCGAATGATGCCATGTCGATGCTTGAGTTGTAGCTATTGTTGTAAGCAAATTCTGCTAGATGCAAAAACTTATCCCAATGGCCACCAAAATTAATCACACAAGCCTGAAGCATGTCTTCTAACACCTAAATCGTCCTCCCCAACTAGCCATTTGTCTGCGGGTGGAAGACGATGCTCAAATCCAACCTGGTACCCAGTTTCGCCTGTAAGGTCCTCCAAAAGTGGGAGGTGAACTGTGTACCCTTGTTAGAGATAATCGAAACCGACACCCCATGTATAATTTAGCCAGTCTCTCTATGTTGTAAGTCACCTGAACAGACAAGAAATGGGCAAACTTCGTCAGTCTATCAACAATGACCCAAATGGAGTCAAACTTCCCCAACATCTTCGAAAGGCCAACCATGAAGCCATTGTTATCTGCTCCCACTTTCACTCTGGGATGGGCATTCTCTGGAGTACCCCAGGCTTCTAATGCTCATACTTCACTTGCTGATATTTTAGGCACTGGGTGACATGCTCGACAATGTCCCTCTTTATCCTGCCCCACCGATAGTATCGCTTCAGGTCATGATACATTTTAGTAACCTCAGGGTGGATAAAGTACCTCGAGTAGTGAAATTTTGACAGGATAGTTTTGATAAGCTTACCAACCCAGTGAACACATATATGCCCCCTTATCCTTAAAGTCGTCATTTATTGTTGCCTCATTTTCATCCCCTTGTAATACCTGGTCCCAAATCTTACTTAGCCTTGCATCCTTAAACTGCCTGGCTTTCACTTCCTCTAGCAATGACAACTTAGCTTCCACACTAGCTAATATTCCTCTTGTCTCTGCCAATGTAAGTCTCACCAGGTTGTTGGTCAGGGTCTGAACTTTCCTAGCCATCGAACATCGGGTAGCTTCCAAACAGGCAAAACTACCCATGCTCACTACTTTCCGGCTTAAGGCATCTGGCACCACATTTGCCTTTCCTGGATGATATAGAATTGTGACATCATAGTCCTTAAGCAGCTCCATCAATCTCCGTTGTCTTAGATTAAGATCTTTCTGAGAGAACACATACTGCAGACTGCATGGTTTGTGATACCTCATAAAGGGCCCCATACAAGTAATGCCTCAAAATTTTTAGGGAGAATATCACCACTGCAAACTCTAGGTCGTGTGTAGGGTAGTTCTTCTCATGTACTTTCAGCTGTCTCAAGTCAAAAGCAATGACCTATCCTTCCTTCATTAACGTATCACTCAATCTAGATTGTAAGGCATCATAGTAAGCTAAAAAATCTTTACCTTCCATGGGTAGTGCCAGAATAAGTGACCTGGTCAGTAAGGTTTTAAGCTTTTGAAAGCTCTCTTCACATTCCTCGGACCATTAGAATGGCACATCCTTTTGGGTCATCTTCTTCAACTGAGAGGCAATGGCCGCAAATCCTTTCATAAATCGGCGGTATAGCTGGCCAACCCTATAAAACTCCAAACCTCAGTCATTGTAGTAGGCCTAGCTTAATTTCGGACCGTTTTCACCTTCTGTGGATCCATTTTAATTTCGTCCTTGGAAACCACCTGCCCCGAAAATGACATCGACTCCAGCCAAAACTCACATTTAGTGAACTTGGCATAAATTTGCTTCTCCTTTAGCAGCCCCAACACAATCCTCAAATGATTCTCATGTTCCTGCTTAGTCTTAGAGTACACCAAAATATCATTAATAAAAACGATAATAAAAGAATCTAGATAGGGTTTGAATATAACATTTATCAAGCTCATGAACGTTTTTGGGGCATTAATGAGTCCAAAGGACATGACTAGGAACTCATAATGCCCCAAATCTGGTCCGAAAAGTCGTCTTCAGGATATCCTTAGCACGAATCTTCAACTGATGATAGCCCATTCTCAAGTCAATCTTCGAGAACATTGTTGCCCCTATAACTGATCAAATAGGTCATCTATTAGGGAAGAGGGTATTTATTAGAAATAGTTACCTTATTCAGCTGACAGTAGTGAATGCATATTCGTATGCCACCGTCCTTTTTTCACAAACTACACCGGGGCACCCCACAGAGAGACACTCAACCTGTTAAACCCTTTGCTAAGCAGATCTTCAAACTACTCCTTAAGTTCTTTCAACCACAGGATCTCTAATAGGAGTAGAAATATAAATAGGAACATCAAGTACATCACAAGCAAGATACAAACCCACAGCAAAATAAGCAGACACATAGAAAAAAGTAGAGCCAAGATCAAACAACATTGTAGCCATTTTTTATATACAAGAATCATACCAATGATAATGACGTCTGAAGCCTCTGCCTTAGGTCAACCAGGATATGCATAGATAGGCATGTTACTTGCTTGAGACCCACCCTTATTGGATTATGCAACCCCTATGCAGGACTGAGTACCACCTCTGCCCGTCTGAACACCACTTCTACTAGGCTAGGTACCCCCTCTAATCACTGGATAACAGCCCCGCCCATGCTATGGGTGATCCCTGCTAAATGCACCACCTCCTCTCCTAGTAGGGCCAGAGCTCGAGGACCTGGGTGCGGAGCAATCTGCCCCCCTGACCAAACCTGGGACACCATCTGCGGATGTGGTCATACTCCCCACACTCATGGAACGTGTCATCAATCACTGGCTTCTGAGTTGGAATAGAAGAAATAGGGTGAGCCCCAAAATTTGAGGGGACTTTTTGAGTACCCCTAACTATACCTGAAGGCCGATGATTGATCCTTGATGTACCCCTTTCTAATGACTGCATAGATGAGTAAATAGGGCATCCCGAGTAGCTCTGGGAAATCACAGTCCTAGCGAAGGAACCACTGAAAGTGCCCACCTTTTGAGCCTTCTTCTCGGCGTACTTCACATACCCATCCTATGTTATTCCTTCCACATTCTTCACAAACTTTACCACCTCCTGGAAGGTCTTACCTGCAGAGACCATCTGGAGGGCTGACAGTTGAAGGCTCACATTCAGGCTTTTGACAAACTGCCTGATTCTCTCCTCCTCAGTGGGAAACAAGGGTAGAGCATATCTGGACAGCGAGTAGAATCGATCCTCGTAGACAACAACTAAAAAGGTTCCCTACTGGATGGTGGTAAACTTGTCTCACTTCCGATCTTGCAGGGTACAGGGCACATACTTCTCTAAGAAGGTGGTGTACAACTAGGTACAGGTCAGTAGTGGTGGCCCCACCATTCTGCACTGAACGAACGCTCTCCACCAGAGCTTAGCATCACCCATCAATTGGAAGGTGGCAAATTCCACCCCATACTTCTCCATCGCCCCTTTTTTATGGAGCCTCTCATGGCAGTCGATGATGAACTCATAAGCATCCTCAATCCATAAAAGGTGGGAGGCTTTATCTTTGTGAACCTCCAGAACAAGTCATGCTCATCCCCAATCATTACCAGTCCAGCCATCAGCCTCGGGAACATCATAGCCTCAGAAATATTATTTATACGGGGAGTCGCAGTAGCTGCATGTTGTAACTCCGACTACTACCCTATGGGAGTTGCTAGTGCTGCTCCATTACTCACGAGGCCGCTCAGTAGATTTAGTACCTACGCTTGGACCTTGGAGGATGCTGGAGCGGCTACAGCCTCTCCCTGTGTCGAAACCTCTACCTCCACAGCCACTCATTCTTGAACTTCTCGAGGCACCAAATATGCTGACCTTTCCCAAATTTGAGCAGGAGTGCAGGCTCTTCCCCTGACAGCAGCAGGTCTCCTCCCACGACCTCTGCCCCGTCTGCTGTCATGAACTATAGCTACTATTGTTGGCTCGAGTGCATATGCTTAGTTCCCGCCTGCAAGTGTTCTCACCATCTTAGAAAGAAAGTAGGAAGAATTGTCATATACCAATTTAGATCACCAGATACCAATTGGAATCAAGTAATAGCACAAAAAGGAGAGAAAGAGAGTTTTCCTAAATTTTTGTAGCCTCTCGAAGATAAGTAACGAACGTCTCCACGCCTATCCACGAGACTGATAATGCTCAAATACACTCCTCATTTAGAGGAAGTGTAAGAGATTGTTGTATCAAAAGAAATATTTTTGACGGATATCTGAGTCGAATCCCACAGAGACTATGAATGATTTGCGCAAGCGTTGTTTTAGGAAATTTGAATTAAATCGCACCAATTAAGAAAAACAAAATAGTAAATATTTTGGGGGGAAAATGAACTTAACATATTGTGAATATTAAACCAGCTTGCCAAAATAGAAAAATAACCAAAATTGATAGACAATAACGAGATAAGACTAGAGGTATGGTGTAGATGGGGTGCTAATCAAATAAGGATATGCTAGATCATCAAATCATTGCGAACAAGTGTACATAACTTTGGATGAGATGGAACCCTATGTTTTTCAACTCATGGATGCCTTTTTTCTCGATTCCTTTCGAACCTCAAGATATAATTCAATTATCCCAATAGAGTTTGGGTAATAGTTGAGTTATTTCTAGCCATCAACTACTAATTGGGATTATGAACATGGGTTTTGCCTATTTCTAGCCCAACTCCACACAATCACATCCATTCCCACCATCAAATTCTTTCCCAATACTTGATTCTTCTTTTTTAAGCTAAAATCAATTAAGAAACATAAACCCACGTTTGCAACCTTTGGATCATCAATTATAAATTGGAGAGAACTCAACAGATTTACGCAAATTAAGCAATATTAAGATGAATCTAGCAATACCCAATCTAATTAAGCACCCATCATCACACACCTCTAGTTGATGATTTACTACTCATGATTAAGAAACTAAAGAGTATGTCCATCAATAAACTCAATGATTTCATTAATAAGAGCAAGTAAAATCAAACTCAAAATATGTCTGCAACAATGGTTATACCTTGCTAAGGAAGAAGATGAAAATAATAAAAGAAGTATTCAACAATCTCCTCCAATGAGGTTCTTCTCTTTTCAATACAAAAAGAATGTTCAAAAAACTAAAAAATATCAAAGTTATGTACAAAGTACTTTCTTCTAGATTATATACAAAATTAGGGCAACTAGTCTCATTTTTTTCCAGTGCTGGATATAATTGCCCTTGTTTAGGCATTTTGTCACTTGCGGGGGAGCCGGAGATTCTCCGGTTGCATTCCGCAAACTGCCATCCGTCATTTTATGCACTTCCAATGATTTTCCAGGACCATTCGGCAACACATCGGCGGTTCGCCAACCTTCATCCGCGATCTGCCGATTCCTCTACTCTTTAGTCTAGCAAGTTCAAGAATCTGTAGGCAATTTAACTGGCTAATCGTCGGTTGATGTCCGTGGAAGCCGATTGCATTTTCTCCTCAAGTCAGTGGTCATCTGCGTTTGACAGGCGTTTCGTCGGTATCCTCTGGTGGATCGCCGATTTTCACCCGATTTCATCCTTTTTACTCCACTTCTTGCTCTTTCTCTTCAACTCAGATACCTGCACATAAAAAGGTAAAAAGGGCATAAAATTTATCTAAATAACTTGAAAATTGAGCTAAAGATCATGCTCAAGAGCCTATTGAGTTGGTAAATTACCAACTCATCAGAGACTCTACTAGACTCGTCCTCATACAATGAGATCATCGAACCTAGGGCTCTGATACTAACTTTGTCATGACCCAAGTGGATGTGATTGGCACCCACACCATTTCCTCTGGCAAACCAACAAATCCCAAGTAATTACCTCATCTAACAACATACATGAATAGATCACGTTATATAAAAAAAAACAGAAGCATTTATGAAGTTAAAAGAAATATAGTCATCAAAATTGTCTAGTACATCCCCAGAACGTAAAAGTCATTATACATGAAGACATCTACCTAACGCTGTCTAAAAGGAATAAATTAAGAAAGTCCAAGAAAATCAATATCCGAACAAAAGACATCTTCTGTGGTGGAAATCGAAGCAGCATCCTGAACTGCTCACCTTCAACTAATTTGTTGTTGTGGACATTGGGTCGAGATGAGCTTTTTGGATCGACGTATGCACTCAGAAAATAAGAGAAGGAGTAGCATCAGTAAAAAACTAAGTACTAGTCGGAATCATTGGTCAATCTTAAATAATAACATATATAAAGCAAAACAACAATATAATATTATCCCAGAACACAAGTTCAGTAATTAATACTCATTCAGAAAAAAATCAATCAGTGTAGGGTGCTTGGCTGGCCTGCTCATTAGATGGGGCTCACTGCAGCGGTCATTTGACCGCTGCCACGATCTCGCCGCGATGGTATAGGTACCGCTGCAGCAGTACTGCCTTGGCAGTAGCTCGACTTAGTTGCACATCTGCAATTCATTTTAACTCTTTTCAACATTTTACTCATCATAACCATACAAGCTACTTATATATCTGTTAGTGCCATAGTCAGTATATCATAAATACATGGGATGTACAATTGGCTACTCACAACAGATTTCACCACTCATCATGAATTCTTACGGGAATTTACAATTGATATCAAATCATCATAAACACGTCAATATTGCTAACACATAGAAAACATAGTAAGGAATTTTGAATCAGGTTCTCACCCTTTAGAACCAGTTTTATTTCCTTACACTCAATCAAATAACATAACAAATGGTGATATACCGGACACACGCCTCCGTCACATCACCATAAATACTCCAAAACTGATCATCAATGTACACACATGCCAGAGAGTCTTATTTCTTCCCTTCCAGTCATGGCCTGCAAGGGACTCTAGAAATTCAGGTATTGTACCAGCGTGTTACCCACTCCCACTTATCTGCTCGTCTGGATGCTCCCCTTGAACTTGAGCCACTCAACAATAATTGCTCGCTCGGATGCTCCCCTCGAGCACGATCCACTCATCTAAGGACAAAACATATTATCCACTTTTATTCATATATCTCGGTGTTTTACCACTATGTAAATTTATTTGAACCTTGGAAGGCCTCATATTACCTTACGCAACTTGAATATTCACACAATTAATAGATCATTTTCAAATAATATAAAGGACATGAACAACCTCTCAAACATCCAATTCCATATTACATAAGTAACGATATCATATCATATTCATTCAACAATGGAACTCAACAAGGGAATAATTACAACAATTAAATGTTAGAGACTGATACATACATTATCATTCCACACATATACATGCCATTATATAAAGTCTAACTCCTAAACCGCAACCTACCTCGATTGAAGGCTTCGAATAGCGATCACTCCATTGGAGCTTTGCCTTTCCTCCGCGCTTTGGAACGTTCAAAATCTATTACAACAATTCCGAGTAATATATTATTTACTCTTCGAATAAGGTTCTTAGGAATTTAAAACTCCCCTAATTCTACACATTATCACGATTCAATTCATTACCCAATAGTTAGATTATCATGCCCTAACCTCCCAACGACCATTCCAACCTAATTCATAGGGTTTCTACTCCCTCAAACCCTTTTAAGGCATTTTTTTAAGGGTAAAGGTCCCAATTTCATATAGTGTCTAGGTCTCACTATCACATTGGCAAAATCTACAATGGCACTCACCTTTGGAAGTGATCATTAATCCCTCCTAGACCTAGATGGAGATAATTGATTAAATCCTTTTAAATATTGTCTTACATTCTCTCCAAATAAAGAATTCATATAATCATGCACTCCTTTATTTACTTTCTTTCCTATTTCTATCCCGACCCGAGTCGGGACCCTGAATCGAGACACGAGATCAAGAACCACGGATGGCTTTAAGTCAACCAATGAAATGTGAATAGATACTCAAGAGCATAAATTAAAGCGGAAACTTAAAACTTAAACATAAATAAGTGGAAGTCTGAATAACATAAGCGTATATCAAACGATAACATCACAATGCTAAATCCCAAAGCTGAACTGTTACACCCTGTAAGTTGTCATTGAGTAGCGAATGTGTGTGTGTGCTTGCGAGAGTGTTTAGAGCATGGAACGTGGGTGTGAAGGATCGAGGGAGGATTGTGTGAGCATGTAATCAAACGAGCGGAAGGTTGGGGCTGGAGGCAAGGCACCTCGGGTGCAGAATCGAACCCCTCCCTCGGCACAAGAGTCGGCGCGTCGCGCCCCTCCCTCGGTAGAAGGGCCGGCGCATCACGCTCGTGTTCCAGCACGAGGGGAGGCACACGCGGCCCTTTTCCACCACCTCATGTGTATATATAGATATTAAGTGAATTTTCATCATTTTAAACATTTCCAGAATAGGGCATCAGAGTAGGGCGACTAAGTTCATGAGAGAGTATCAAATTTGAGTCGAATTACACCGTTAAATCACCTCCAAACACAATTCTTCTCAGGTAGTGATTCCTAGGCCTACAAAAAAAGTATATATGGAGTTATATCTTCGAAATTGGCTCGGTTCAATGGACCCCCCCCCCCCCCGAGTATAAGTCGTAGAAATCACTTCTAATCAAGTCCTAACCATCTACAAGAGATAAGTAAGTGTTTCTACCTTCTAAATTCTCCAGAATTCATAAGTTTTGGGCCAAGTTGGATGGAGTTTGATTTGTAGTTATTGTTCTTTAAGGATGTTGTTGTTATCCATTTCGTTGAACTGAGAACAGCTTTATTCTCTCAGCGTAAGGGCTGAAATTTGGAGGAATTACCGGCTTTAGGTTGGAGCAGATAAGGTGAGAAGAAATCGGCAATTAAGGTATGTTACAGCTAACCTCTTCGACAAGTTATTCTCGTCGTATAGTTGATATGACCTACACCTTTGTAAGTAAGTTGCAAGCACGTATATTATGATTAGCTGCTACAGGTAGATTTGAGGCTATAGCATAGTACCCCTATCGGGATTGACCCTACTTAGTTCGGCCTTCCATTACATGACCTTAGGATTGCTAATTGTATCATTTCCTATGGGGCTATAGATTGCTCAGAGGAGCTATGTGATGTCTGAAAGGACTATATTCAGGCTTAAAGGGTCGTATCGAAGTCCATTCACGTATGGATTTCCTTTATTCCATAACGACATTACTGACCCTCAGTAGAGCCTTGTGGACTCAGGGTGTAGTTACAGGAGCCCAGAGGGCTCAGGTGCAGACCTAGAGGCCGGGTAGGTTGGCTATAGTTACTTGTGGAATCATAATGGCATTGTTAGGGATATATGGATTGAATTGTACTTGTCAGGGCTTATAAGGGCCCACGTAGGTTATTCTGTGTTGATTGTACCTTCTAGGATTATAGGGGCTAGGTTAGGTTTTTGTTTGTATACTTACTTGTTAGCTATACTTCAAGTGGTGTGATTATTCAAGTTAAACTCTTATCCTTCCTACTGGTTACTTTCAGTTCTTTTACCAACTTCTTTTTAGCTTTTATTACTGCCTTACATATTTAGTACATATTGTAATGATGTCGATGCCCACATATGGGGCACTGCATACTTGCTTGCAAGATCGGGCAGACGAGTTTCGGCACCTCCTTAGCAGCTATTTAGGGTTAGTAGATTGGTCAGCTCCTTTCCTTTTGAGTTTCCAGCTAGAGAAGGTTTGCCTGTTTTTGTTGTATAGCTTTTGGGTAGGTCGGGACCCTGTCCCGACTACTATTTCACTCTTAGAGGCTTGTAGACTACAGTCCATAGTTAGTTATACGTTGGTGGCCGCATGGGGCCTATATGTTTTATGATTTGCATGTTGTCCATGTGGGGCATAGTTTTGATATCTGTTAGCAACCTTGTCGGCTATAGTTCATATATGTATGCCTGCCTTCCTTCTGTTAAGACTTAGACAGCATAGTGGTCTTGTCGGCCCGCATAGGATCCTATTATTTTTGTGACGTTAGGTTAGCTCTTTTTATGCAGGTTGTATGTTGCGGCCTAGTCGGCCTAAGGCTATTCTTTGAGCCGAGATATAGTCATTTGTTTTCTTGTTTATATGCTGCTGATAAGCACCAGAGGTGCATACGCCCTGCTAGGTCAGCTCAAGATCCAGTCTGACACTAGGTGCTAGTCACACCTCCCAAGGTGGGGCTTATAAACTTAGTATCAGAGCAACGCCATGTCCTAGGGAGTTTGCAAACTGTGTCTAGTAGAGTCTTCTTTATGGATGTGTTGTGCACCACATTCTATAAGTAGGAGGCTACGAGGCATGATAGCCTGGTTACCCTCCTTCCTTCTCAAATCGTGCTATAGAGCTAAGTTGTATAGGGTTGAGTCCCTAATCTTATGTTATTATGTTTATCTATAGAGAAAATGTTCGATGCACGACAGACTACGGCTAGTCGGGAGTTAGATACCGCGGTAGGAGAGTGCACTAGCAGGGTGCCACAGTAGGAGATGGCCCGACCTAAGCGCGAGAGGGACACATCACCTCAATTTCCCCAGCATTCTCTGCCACACCAGGAGCCTCCCAGAGCAACAGATACATAAGTACCACCCCAGTCATCCCTATACCATCGGATAAGGAGGTTAGGAGTGCAGTTTACATGTTGGCTCGGATGATGGCCGCTTAGCACCAGCCAGTGGCACTAGTCATTGTTGAATCTACTGAGGGACCCTAAAGTTTGAGGGCTTGTAAGTTTCTTGCCTTGAGTCCTCCGCAGTTCATAGGATCAAATCGTAGAGAGGATCCTCAGGTGTTTTTAGACCGATTGTAGAGGATATTTACGATGATGCATGCTTCGTCTATAGAGTCAGTTGAGTTGGCAGTGTTCTAGCTACAAGATATAGCAGTTCTGTGGTATGAGAGTTGGGGAAGGTCTAGAGACATAGATGTACCCCCGCCTACTTGGTCTAGTTTTTCAGAGGCCTTCATAGATCACTATCTGCCTCAAAAAATCTGACAGGCCTAGGTGGATAAGTTTTTACATCTAGAATAGGGTAGGATGAGCATTACGGAGTACGCACTGAGGTTTGACTCCTTGGCAAAATATGCTCCAATATTTGTGGATACTATGCCAGCCAGGGTACACTGGTTCATTATGGGACTTGTTCCAGTGTACGTGGAATCTTGTATTATAGCTACATTGCAAGATAACATGGATATTTTGTGCATCCATGCTTTTTCTCAGAATATAGAAGGGATCAGGCAATTCTAGTATGAGATAGAGAGGGCGAATCAGGAGAAGCGCTGGAGGGTTAGGCCCACTAATATGCAGGCAGAATTTGAGGGCTGGCCCAAGCCTCAGCTATCATATAGGGCACATAGGCCTTCACCTTAGCAGAAGCAGAGTGGTACATCAGATCATCGTGGATAGCTAGGTCTCGGGGAGAGTCACGAGCATTGGGCTCCCAACAGTAAAGGGGTTCAGATCAGAGCAGGCCCGCTGCACCGCATTGTAGCATCTGTAGTTGATGACATTTTGGGAGGTGTATATATGACTCTACTACTTTCTATACTTGTGGGAAAGAGGGTCATATGAAGAGGGAATTGTCCGACCAGAAATCAGCTTGATCAAGACCAGCAGAATAGGTCCTCAGTAAGGTCATATGCTCCAGTACTTCGACAGGGCGCAGATCCTCGGCTCCAGCCGGTAGAGGCAGAGGTCGATCAGGGGCATCTAGTTCTAGCAATGGCTCGGATTGCACTTATGCCTTACTAGGGCGATAGGATTTGGAGTCATCACCAGATGTTGTCACAAGTATGTTAAATGTTTACTCTCACCCGGTTTATGCTTTGATAGATCCAGGCTCTACCTTGTCTTACTTTACTCCACTAGTAGCACGGAAGTTTGATATAACACCAGAATTGCTTTAGTGACCCTTTTCTGTATCCACACCCGTTGGTGACTCTATTAATTCTAAGAGAATTTACCGGGGTTGTACAGTGGAGGTGGTTGGTCTCCAAACTTTAGCAGACTTAGTGGAGCTAGAGATGATTGATTTTGATGTAATTATGTGCATGGATTGGCTAGCGCCATGTTATGCCAATGTAGAGTGCTAGACCAAGACTGTCTGATTTCACTTTCTAAGGAAGGTAATGCGAGAATGGAAAGGCAATGAAGCTATGCCAAAAGGTAGGTTCATATCCTAACTTCAGGCAAGGAAGCTGATAGCGAAGGGCTGTATTTACCATATTTTTAGGGTTCGAAATATGCAGATAGAATCCCCAAATCTTCAGTCTATTCCTGTGGTCAGTGAATGTTCAGATGTATTT
Source organism: Datura wrightii (assembly GCA_035772735.1). Classification (NCBI taxonomy): domain Eukaryota; kingdom Viridiplantae; phylum Streptophyta; class Magnoliopsida; order Solanales; family Solanaceae; genus Datura; species Datura wrightii. The sequence goes on from JASDFA010000019.1 coordinate 39,698,371, forward strand.
CCATATGAGTTTTCTGGTATTCCCCCAGAGCGTGAGATCGATTTCTCTATCGATATGCCACCAGATACCTAGCCTATATCTATCCCTCCATACCAAATGGCTCCTGCTAAGCTAAAGGAATTAAAGGTACAGTTGAAGGATTTGTTAAATAAAGGCTTTATCAGGCCTACTGCTTCACCATGGGGTGCATCGGCGTTGTTTGTGAGGGAAATGGATGGCTCATTACGGATGTGTATAGACTATCGGCAATTGAATAAGGTTACTCTTAAGAATAAATACCCTCTTCCCAGGATAGGTCACTTGTTTGATCAGTTACAGGGGAAAAATATTTCTCAAAAATTGACTTGAGGTCAGGATACCACCAGGTACGTGTTTGAGAGAAAGATATTTCGAAAACAGCTTTTAGAACCAGATATGGTCATTTTGAGTTTTTAGTCATGTCCTTCGAATTGACAAATGCCCCAGCAGTGTTCATGGATTTGATTAATAACATATTCAGGCCATATTTAGATATGGCCATGATTGTATTTATTGATGATATCCTGGTATATTCATGCTCAGAAGATGAACATAGAGATCACTTGCAAATAGTACTCCAGGTCCTCAGAGATCTCCAGTTATATGCAAAGTTCTCAAAATGTGAGTTCTGGTTAAATTTTGTAGCTTTCTTGAGCCATATTATGTTAGATGTAGGTATCCAGGTTGACAAGCAGAAAATCAAGGCGGTAAGACGTGGCTCAGACCCACGACTCCAACCGAGGTTCACAGCTTCCTGGGATTAGCCGAGTATTACATAAGGTTTGTGGAAGGATTCTCTGTCTTATCAGCGCCATCGATAAGATTAACTCAGAAAGCAGCTAAGTTTGATGGACCGAGGCTTGTGAGCAGAGTTTCCAGGGACTGAAAGATAGATTGACATCTGCACTAGTACTAGCCTTACCAGAGGGTTCAGAGGGCTACGCTGTATATTGTGATGCTTTAAGCGTTAGGTTGGGATGTGTTCTGATGCAGCATGGTAAGGTGATTGCCTATGCTTCGAGGTAGCTAAGGAAGCACAAGAAGAATTGCCATACCCATGATTTAGAACTGGTTGTAGTTGTTCATGCTATGAAAATTTGGAAGCACTATTTATATGGTGTTCATGTAGATATCTTTACTGATCACAAAAGCCTCCTGTATATTTTCACGCAAAAAGAGTTGAATTTGCGGTAGCATCATTGGCTAGAGTTGCTAAAAGACTATGATGTGAATATTTTATATCACCCAGGGAAGGCTAATATTGTAGTCGATGCCCATAGCCGCAGATCCATGGGCAGCCTAGCATATGTGAGACCGGAAAAGAGGGAAATGACTCGAGAGCTGCACCAGTTAGCCAATCTAGCAGTTCGGGTAGTGGATTCAGATGATAGTGGGATTGTGATTCAGAATTCTGCCGTGTCATCTCTGGTGGTGGAAGTAAAAGAATTACAGTATGAAGACCCAAGCCTGGCACAGCTTAGAAATTAGGTTTAGCAAGAGGGGTTAGTGGCCTTTGATATAACGGGAGACGGGGTCTTGAGATTTAGCGGTCGACTCTGTGTTCCAGATGTGGCAGAGTTTCATCAGCAGATTATACAGAGGTACATTATTCTCGTTACTCTCTTCACCCAAGTTCGACAAATATGTACCACGACATAAAGGAGATCTATTGGTGGCATGGGATGAAGAAAGATATTGTCGAGCTTGTAGCACAGTGTCCCAATTGCCAGCAGGTGAAAGCAGAACACCAGAAACCTGGCGAACTGACTCAAGATATAGTCATGCCTATGTGGAAATAGGAAGCAATTAATATGAATTTTGTTACAGGGTTACCTCGCACCAAGCATAAATTCGACTCTATTTGGGTTATTATGGATTGGTTGAAAAAATCAGCCCATTTCTTGCTAGTCAAGACTATGTTTTCAGCTGAAGATTATGCTGAGTTGTACCTTAAAAAGGTAGCCTAGTTGCATGGTGTTCTAGTGTCTATCATTTCTGACAGAGGGGCACAATTCACAGCTAGGTTTCGGAAATCATTTCAAAAGGATTTGGGCACGCAGGTTAATTTGAGTACAGCTTTCCATCCCCAAATAGTCGGTCAGGTAAAGTGCACCATTCAGATGTTCGAGGAAATGCTATAGGCATGTCTGCTAGACTTCGGAGGGAGTTGGGACAAGCACCTACCTCTTATTGAGTTTGTGTACAATAACAGTTATCACTCCGCTATTCAAATAGTGCCTTACGAGGCTTTATATAGGCGGTAATGTAGGTCCCCCATAGGATGGTTTGAAGTAGGGGAGTCAGGGTTGATCGAACTTGATATGATACATCAATCAGAACAAAAAGTGAAACTTATTAGAGAGCATTTGCAGACAGCTCAGAGTCGTCAGAATTCCTATTCCGATGTACAGCATAGAGACTCGAGAGTTTAATATTGATGATTGGGTATTCCTTAAGGTTTCGGTATGAAAGGGGTTATGAGGTTTGGCAGGAAGGGAAACCTTAGCCCTAAGTTCATTGGCCTATATAGGATCTTTCAAAGGATAGGCCAAATAGCCTATGAGTTAGAATTGCCTTTAGGGCTAGAATCTGTTCACCCAGCCTTCCATGTATTGATGCTACGGAAGTGCGTAAGAGACCTGTCTCGGGTTGTTCTAGTTGAGGATGTTTAGGTCAAAGAGGAGTTGTCCTACGAGGAAACTCCAATAGCTATACTAGATCGACAGGTCCGTTGATTGCGAACCAAAGATAACTTCTGCTAAAGTCTTATGGAGGAACAGATATGTAGAAGAGATAACTTGGGAAGCGGAGGACGACATGAGGTCTAGATATCCTCACTTGTTCCAGACCTTATGATGATAGTACGCAAACGCAGGCAGCTGAAGTTGTGAGGTAGTTCCCGAGTATTATATTATTGTTTTTGTTGCTAATATTGCCAATTACTTGCTTACATATTGAGTTATGTTATTTAGTTGTTGTAGCATCCTATGAGGCACTTGTGTTGGACTTGCTTGCATTTCAGGTTTTCAGATATTCCATATAACAGGGAGACTCTGTCCAAATTTTTGAGCAAAGCTTAAAGGAAAGAATTTCTTAAGTTTGGATTATATTCGAGGACGAATGTTCCTAAGGGGGGATAATGTTACACCCTGTAAGTTGTCATTAAGTAGCGAATATGTGTGTGTGCTTGCAAGAGTGTTTAGAGCACAACACGTGCGGGAGAAGGCTCGAGGGAGGATCGTGTGAGAACATAAAAAACAAGCGGAAGTTTGAGGCCAGAGGCAAGGTGCCCCGAGCGCCGCGTCGCGCCCCTCCCTCGGCACAAGGGCCAGCGTGTCACACCCCTCCGTCAGCGCAAGGGCCGGTGAGTCCCGCCCGTGTTCTAGCACAATAGGAGGCATGTCGCGGCCCTTAGACACCGCCTCATGTATATATATAGATATTAAGTGAAGTTTCATCATTTTAAACATTTCCAAAATAGGGCATTGGAATAGGGCGACTAAGTTCACGAGAGAGTATCAAATTTGAGCCGAATTACACTGTTAAATCACCTCCAAACGCAATTTTTCTCAGGTAGTGATTCCTAGGCCTACGAAGAACATATCTATGGAGTATATAGATTGAGTTGTACTTTCCAGGGCTTATGGGGGCCCAGGATGGTTATTCTGTGCTGATTGTACCTTTCAGGCTTATGGGGGCTAGGCTAGGTTCTTGTTTGTATACTTACTTGTTAGCTATACTTCAAGTGGTGCGATTATTCGGGTTAAACTCTTATCCTTCCTACTAGTTATTTTTAGTTCTTTTACCAGCTTCTTTTTAGCTTTGATTACTGCCTTACATATTCGGTAAATATTGTGCTAACGCCTACATATGGGGCGTTGCATACTTTCATGCAGGTTCGGACAGACAAGTTTTCTGACCTCCTTAGCATCTATTCAGGGTTAGTAGAATGGTCAGCTCCTTTCCTTTGGAGTTGCCAACTAGAGAAGGTTTTCCTGTTTTTGTTGTATAGCTTTTGGATAGGTCGGGGCCCTGTCCCGACTACTATTTTACTCTTAGAGGCTTGCAGACTACAGTCCATAGTTAGTTATATGTTGTTGGCTGCGTGGGGCCTATATGTGTTATGATTTGCGTGTTAGCCATGTGGGGCCTAGTTTTGATATCTGTTAGCATCCTTGTCGACAATAGTTCATATATGTATGCCTGCCTTCTTTCTATTATGACTTAAATAGCATGGTGGTCTTGTCGGCCCGCATAAGATCCTATTATTTTTGTGGTTGTTGGGTTAGCTATTTTTATGTAGGTTATATGTTGCGTCCTAGTCGGCCTAAGACTATGTATTGAGCCGAGATATAGGTATTTGTTTTCTTGTTTATATACTACTGATACGCACCAAAGGTGCATATGCCTGGATAGGTTAGGATCAGGATCCAATCTAGCACTAGGTGTCAGTCACGCCTCCCAGGTAGGCCGTGACATGAACATACTAGTTTATGTCCGATAAGCCTCTGTTGTCTGATGAGATGCTGGGACAAAGCCTCAGCTATCTCCAAGACTGAAACAAAACTGACAAAATAATTTGAACTGATAGATGTCCTCGGATGATGAGAACTCACCCAAAATAGGGCTGAACCGAGCTGAGATGGGAGTGAGCTATCGGCGAGACTGAGTTGGATCACCTGAACCTATATCATGGAATGATATAGCATAAAGTATGCGATCAATACTTAAAATGTACTGAGTATGCAAGGTAAGTAAAACACACTAGTAAAACGTTAGTTGAAATCATGTATATAAATCAAATAGATCAAGAGAGTAAGGATTGCATGCTAAAAGTTGTATCTGAGATATACATAATCATAAGTTGATTATCATAACAAAATACAATGATCCAATATTCAAAAATAGAAATCATTTGACTTGTCATAGCTGAAATCGTAAGTAAAAGCTCATAAACTAATCATTGGGTCAAACATGTTATAAAACATACTATCATAATATACTAGCATAAATAACTAAAAGCATGAGGAACTATAGGAGACTCTTCATAATCGACACCATCACGATAGAGCTTCCGTGATGCTCCACTAACTTGCTCAAGTGGGCAGAACCATCCTAAGTCTTGCCAGGGCAAAGAACAATGGTGCTGTGATATCAGGGGTGTGCCCTCGGGCGGGGGAAGCACTGATGTTCGACATATTTCTATGCTCATTTGCCTTGTTTTTTCCCATCTTTTACCTTATTTTGAGTGCATAATCCTTATGAAATGCATGAATTTATATGTTTGTGTCTTTTGTATGCTAACAAATTTTTTGAGGTGTTTTGAGCAAGAAATAATAGAAAAAGGATCCAAAATGAAAGGTTGAGGAATTGAGAAGCTAACAAGGAGGTTCGGGGGCTATGGTGGGCGCCCCGTGCTAGGTCCTTAGCTCCTTGGCAAAATTCGTTAAATTCTAGTGCTATGGCTGGCGCGGGCTTCAGAAGATGATCATTTCAACACCTTGGCAAGATAGTGGGCGTGGAGCCCCAGAGTTTCGTAGACTTAGAGAAAATCACCAAAATTCTGGTGAGATGGAGGAGGCATCGCGCTAGAACGGTCCAAAAGTGTAAGAATTTGACTAATACTTTGGAATGATAGTGAGAGTGGTGCGCCAGATGTGCTGAAAGTGTAGAAAAATTGGCTACGTCCCTAGTGAAATGATGGGGGTGGCGCACCAGGTCCATCTCAGAGCTGAAATTGCTAGGAATTTGACTAAGTCTATGGTGAGATGGTGGGGGCGGCACGCCAGACCTATTCCGGACTGAAATTTCTGATTTTAAAGCCAAGTGTTGGAGGGCAGAAGCATCATTTCAAAGCTCAACTATAAATATATCCTCTAGGGCATTTGTTAGGAGGCTTTTGACAGATTTTTCTATCTTTTATTCATTTTAACATTACGTAGTTCATCTTTGGAGGCTTGTAAGCCGTTTGGAAGGAAGACTTAAGTCTACACTAGGTTCCTTATCTTCTTTACTCTTTATTTCGAATGATGATGATTATGTATTTGTTTTTCCACTTGTCTATGAGTGTCTAAGCTCATACTCTAGGGTTTTGGCCATGGTGGATGGTTGATTGTTTGATAGACTGAATTAATGTTGATTCGATTCTTCATTGCAGTTGTTTGTATTTACTTATTTTAATTGCTTATTTATGACACTAATCACCTTATAATTAAATCTATTGGCTTTTGATTAAACTTGGGAAAGAAAATCGAAAGGGTTAAAGGTAAATACAAAATGGGAATTCAAAGACCCTCGAACCTATAGGTGAGAGGATAGAAGTTGTTCTTGAGGATAGGGATATACCTTTCAATTCCGTTTAGTTTAAATACAAGTAGGCATAACCTTCGTTTCATCTTTCTCCTATGACCATAGGGATATAGGCGTTAGGGTTCATGAAATAGTTCTTGGATGCTAGGGATAGTGGCAAGAAATTTGATAGTAACTTGCAACTAGCAACTGTAGGAAGAATCGTTCTAGTGTAATCACATCTTGAAAACCCAATCTAAAACCAAACATGTGCTATTTCCCTAGATTTTCATCATCATTGAAGTAAAATCAAGCTTGCAGCCATTTTAGTTATTTTTATATTTTAAGTTTTTATCCCAAATCAATCCCCATTTTACCTGTTTTGTTAGAATAGCGAAAATAAAGTAATAACCTTATAACGATTGAACTGACAAGTCTCTGTGGGTATGATAATCGGGACTTTCGGTCCTATATTACTTGACGACTACGTGCACTTGCATGGGCTTGGGTGACATCAAACACTCTCTCGAGGGGTCCCAAATATATACCTATAGTGGCACGTAGTTTATGAGACTAGGGCACTCAGACTACCTGGCCTATTCGGTGCTAGACACTACTCCCAAAAACATATATATAACTCATGAAGACATCTTGGGAGTTCCGACTCCAAAAAATCTGAAGATATAGATTAAATCTGAATAGTGGGGAGTCTCGACTCCAAATATCTCTTTAAAACTGATCTTGTAAGCATTGGCTAAATCATGATAAAATATACATAACTTTACATGAGCTTGCCCAAATCATGAAACTATACATACTTGAAATAGATTTTCCAATTCAAAATCAAGTAATCATAAGTTGAAAATTCATAAACATTTATGCATACTTTGATAATTCATCATACTTGAAATCATGGGCTCATAAGATTGAAATTCATAAATCATGTATAATAAGAAATAATCTTCATAAACTTGAAATCATGAATTAATAAGTAAATTAATATTAAAATATGTCCTAATATCCATAAATCATCAATTGAAACATGAGAGAATTGAACCGATAGAAATAACATGGAAGATTTCATGGAATTGGGTTAAACCCTAGAATTTCACAATTTAGAACTTGAGAAAAAGAATTCATGAATTTGGACTTGAAAGGGCATGAGGGTGGAAGATTTTCCCCTATTTATAATCCTACATACCTGGGTAAATTGATTTCAAAACTAGCCTTGAAAGCCCGAGAGAATTGGGGAAGAAATTGCGGAGAATTCTAGCTTGATCTTGAAAGGGAATATCAATGCTTTGCATGCATGGGAGCCTAATGACTTAGGATAGGCTAAACCCTCTTAAAACACTCCTTTCAAGGCTTAAAATGATGTCATTAAAGAATTAGATGCATGAAAAATTATGAAAACACCCTTAAAGAACCGACGGAAAAATGGCACTGCCAGAGCTAACGAGTGACCTAACGACTTGTTAGGTTACTTAGGCTCGTCCTGACCTTCCGTCGTCACTGGACACAATCCCAACTTTTTGCTATGACTTGACGCCTCCACCTAATGACTCGTCATCACAACTAATGGGTCACTAACGACTCGTACTGACCCTCTGAATCTTAAGGTTTCCAAGCATTCCTTCCAACCAACAAGACACCTAACGAGTCGCTAGGAGAAACCATGACTTGTTCCTCCACTCTTTAGGTCTCCTGGATTTCAACACTTACTTCACCACTATCCATTTGACGGGTCATCCAATGACTTGTGTAGAGTCATGATGACTCGTTGTCTCATCTGTCATCACTAGCTGATGATAATACCTTCCTAGACTTGGCACCACATAATGAGTCACTTAATGACCTGCTAGGTCACACCACGAGTCACTGGACAACTCGTTTTGTGACCTAGTACAGATTTTCCTGCTTTCTCAATTTTAACCCTTGGGTTTGGTCTTAGATACTTTTGGGATGTTAGATTATCTCCCCATTAGGAATATTCGTCCTCGAATATAGATTGAGCATACTGAAGGCTAGGGAAAGAACTGCAATCCCAAAACTGAACAACTGAAGCTGAAAACTGACTCTGGATTAATATACATGATTGAATTGAATTCATGAAACATACATACAGTCTATGAAATGAAAGGAAATTAGAGACATGAACTTGACATGAAACTTAATAGAGTACTATGGAGGAAACTAATATCTCATGCTGGAACTGAGCCGGAAAGGAAAAGATGTTGGTATCTAGCCATCATATCTGCTTTGGCTTCCCACACATCTCCCTCAATAAGTTGATTCCTCCATAAAACCTTCACTAAAGCTACTTCCTTGTTTCTCAACTTTCAAACCTTACAATCAAGGATCTCAACGAGAACCTCCTCATAGGTAAGGCTATCCTTCACACCATGCTCTCCACTGGAACAACTAATGTTGGGTCATCATGCACTTCTTCAATAATGTGTCACACCCCACCTCGGGTGGCGAGGGTGGCACCTAATGCCACATTTGGATCTCGACTGACCAAGTTGGGCATAGGCACCTCTGGTGCCTACCATTGACTCCAAATCAAGAAAACAAACTGCTATATCTCGGCTGTAAACACAGCCTCAAGCTGACAAGTCCACGTAACACTTATAAAGGAAGACAGCTAACCCAGCCAACATAATAATAGAGGGATCTTATGTAGGTCGACAAAACCCCCATGCTATCTAGTTAATAAAAACAAGCATCTATACTAGGCCCCACACGGCCAACACATAAAATAAGACATATATGGGCCCCATACGACCAACAACCACCAACTAAATGAATATTGTAGTCCGCAAGCCTTTAAGAGTGAACATATTGGTCGAGACAGGGCACTGGCCTACCCAAATGCTATACAAATAAAAGATAGGTAACCTCTACAACCTAGAAACTCTGAATGAAAGGAGGTGGATGATCTACTAACTTTGAACTGCTGCTAAGAGATCTCGAAACCTGTCTGTCTAAACCTGCGGGCAAGTACGCAGACCCCCATAGTTAGGCGTCAGTACAATATTTACTGAATATGTAAGGCAGTAGTAAAAAGCTGAATAGAAGCTGATAATGACTGAAAGTAAGTAGCAAGAAAGGACAGAAGATAACCTGTAAGCTTTCTTATCCATAACCCGCACCTAGTAAATCACTACACGTATATGAGCTGAAGTTGTACAACCATACATTCATAAGCTATAGCTAATAGTCAAGTATAAAAACCAGAACCTAACCTGGTCTCCATAAGCCTGGAAGGTACAAGCAACACGGTAATAACCTACCTAGGCCCCCATAAGTCTAGGAAGGTGCCAATCAGTCTATATACCCCTATTGGTACCCCTTAGGCCCTACAAGTAACTGTAACTGTATCTGAGCCATCTAGGCTCCTGCAACTAAATATGAGCCGCTTGGGCTCCATTAACTGAATATAAGCCATATAGGCTCCTTAGCTGTGTTTGAGCCATTAGGCTTCTATAATCATGTCTGAGCCATATGGGCTCCTGTAATCATGCTTGAGCCATCTGGGCTCCTGTAACTGAAGGTGAGCCGTTTGGGCTCTTGTAACTAAATGTGAACCATCTGGCCTCCTGCAACTGAATATGAGCCATTTGGGTTTCTGTAATTGAAGGTGAGCCATCTGGGCTCCTATAATTGAATATGAGTCATCTAGGCTCCTATAACTGAAGGTGAGAGTTGTTTGGGTTCCTGTAACTGAATATGAGTCATCTGGGCTCCTGTAACTGAATATGAGTCATCTGGGATGTTATACCCCGTAGAATTCCCGGCACCTAGATGACCTATTCACACGTTGGTTAAGCATATTTGAAGGCCATACGTGCTAGAGAAAGGCCCGAGAAAAAGATCGGACGAGAAACCCGTCGAACCACGCGGGAGGAGTCGAGGCAGAGCCCCTCCGCGATGGCAGCGTGTCACGGAGGTGAGGCCTCCACGATGGCTTCGTGACACGTTGCCCAGGTTCAGGCCCAAGTATATAAGCCCCACTTCGGTTGAAATTCATTAATCATTCATATAATTTCCAGAAAACAGAGCCAACCATCAGGGAGAAGGGAAGGAACGAAGGGGGTAGTATAATTTTCATTCGGTTACGCTGCTAAACGTTGCCCAAACTCAAATTAACTTCAGATACTGAGGTATTTAGCAGCAGAGAGCATTCCTACGGATTCAGTTTCATAAAATACGGCCGACGAATCGTCGAGCCACCGAGCTAAGGTAAGTGGAATTGCTCTAAACTAGTGTCTATGTGTTCTTAGTTGTGAAGTGAATATTTCTCCCTTCTGGACCTCTGAAAAATAGCGAGTTTCTGGCCGTCTTTCGATAAGCCTAAGTTTAGGCTATAAACTATATCGAAAGTGACGTTGCCTTTTGAAATAAAGTTGTATTTAGTATTGATTGACATATTTATGAATGCAGTTGGGAGAAAACAGTTGAAGTACCGGCTGAGCCTCGTCCGACAGACGAATGATTCAAGGATAAGGTATGTAAAGTTAGTTTCCTCGGCAAGTTAAGTAATATCGGTACAGTATAGTGATCTACAGGCCAGTAGAATGTTTAGCAGTCAAATGTTGCGTTTATTATGAATGTTGCTACGATATGAGAAGCACCGGGTTGTAACTTGTATGAAACCTACTAGCACGACATAGATTCCAGCACAAGTGTTAGAGATTGCCCAGTATGCTCAGTATGTGATGTAATATGACAGGTTAAGATATATTTGTATTTAGTTGAAACCCCGTAAAGTGTTGCAATATCCGTAAAGCACTTCAGAAATAGAATGGCAGGCTAGAATAAAGTTTAGAACGTATGTTAGGAATAGTAGATTATGTTAATACAGAAACTCAGTAAACAGCATAGTTTTCAGCAGAAACACTATCTTGTATAGCATTTGCCCCAGTACAGTTTGGCAGCAGACTATATTCATGTATATGTATATTTACCAGCCTCAGCACGTATTAAATACGTACAGATTACTATCATTAGTTCAGCATGTAATATATACGATACCTTACCCCTATTAGCCTCAGCAGGTGAGATATGCAGACAGTATTACTAGTTGAGACCGTTGTGTTGTTTGGGGTTGGACTACCTAGCATCCATGACCGCCCCAGGGTTAATAGCTGTATCGACTCGTCCACCAGAGGACGAGGATACGTCGCTCTACGGAGTGGCATGCCGTCCCACAGGGGATGAAGATGGGATGCCAGTTTCCCCATATTTTGCCTTGGTTGGCTTTTATACACCCCCGTCGAGCGGGTACGCCCGGGGTGTTGATTCAGGAGTCTTCCAGACTCATACAGTTATAGTCAGGGGCTCGGCGAGCCCAAGTGCATACCCAGGGGACCGGCAGGATGCTTACAGCCATTATAGGAGAGGGGGTGACCGGGGTAGGGGTATAGATTCTGTGGTGGTTGTACCTCCCGGCTTATGGGGGCCAGGTAAGGTTTGTGTGTGCTATGTTATGTTATGATGTGTTATACCCTATTACAGTAGATCCGAGTAGATCAACAGTAGCACGATAAACTCTCAGGTACGATTCCTACTCCTTCCAGTATAATGAAAGAAAAGGTATGGCTTACATTATCAGACAGTTAATTCATTCCTTTCTATTTCAGTTTCATCAGTTATATCATTGTTTCTTAGATATTTCTTTCAGTTGTTGCTTTACATACTCAGTACCAGCGGTACTGACGCCCGGTGGGGCGCTGCGTTACTTGCCTGCAGGTACTCGTAGACGAGCAGGCGATACCACGTGGTTCCTATCAGCGATCGAGTATTCAGCTCCTGTCATCCGGAGACTGAATTTCAGAGATGTATTTCAGTTTCTTTTGATGTATAGTACGGGTAGGTCGGGGCCCTGTCCCGATCATTTCTATTGCTATTCCTAGAGGCTTGCAGTCTGTATATTTCCCTGTGGTCAGTTGAGCCGGTCGTGTGAGGCCGTGCAGTTGTTAGCTGTTAATACTTTTGCTTCGTTTATGTTGGCCGTATGGGGCCATAAATTTGACAGTAGTGGTGACCTTGCCGATCACGTAGCCTTCTAGTATTTTGTTGCTGAGTTACAGATAACTAGACAGTATGGTGGACTTGTCGGCCCGCATAGGTTTCCCTGAATAGATATGTTTCTGGTCAGCTGTTAGTACAGGTACAGGAGGCTATAGGCTAATGGGTCGGGGGCTGTGTTTACAGCCGTTATATAGCCCTTTGTTTCCAGAAATATGAGTTAGAGCCAGCCAGGCACCAGGTGTGCATAGGCTTAGCAGTCCAGTAGTTCAGGTCCTAGTAGGGCACCAGGTGCCAGTCATACCTCCCAAGGCGGGGCATGACAAACTTGGTATCAGAGCAGGTCGTGTCCCAGGGAGTCTGCAAGCCGTGCTAAGTAGAGTCTTGTCTATGGATGTGTTGTGCACCACATACTATAGGCAGGAGGCTGCGAGGCATGATGTGATGGTTACCCTTCCTTCTCAGTCAGTCGTGCTTTAGAGCGGTACAGTATAGGGTTGAGTCCCTGAGAACTTACCGTATTCTTTGATTACAGATACAAAGGCAGATCAGCATTACCCTATCACAGGCAGAAGATCAGAGATAGCAACGGAAGAGAGTATTAGTCAGTTACATGATAACTACAGCAGCAGGAGGAGGTATCAGAGACCTCCCAGCGTGATACCTTTATTGGCACTATTCCCTGTATACGTTGATAACGTCAGAATAGGAAGTCAGAAGTATAATGTACATATGAGTTGATTTACTTATTAGTTATATAAGATCTGATTAAGATTATAGACAAGGTCAGACCACCAGGTAAGTATGAAAAAGAGAGGGAAATGCAGGAATCCCAAATACCTCTTTTCGGATATGGTACAGTCAAATGCTTTTACTTGTTGCAATAAGAAAAAGGGCTATTCCCACCCCTTGGTTTTGATGCCAGTATAGTAAAGGGGCATAAGACTTGAGATGGGGTTGCCAAATCAAGCAGTAAGTAAAGATGGGCTGATTGATCCTAGTAAGTATTAGAAAGTATAAAGAGCTCCTATGATTACGTAAGCTGTGCAGACCCTTATGATAACAAGTCAGTAAAGAAAGTAAGACTATTTAGCTTACCTGAAGCAGGGGTAAAAGATCTGTTAGTAATGAATGCTTAGTAATACTCAATTTCGAGTCAGAAAAAGGCCAAGTCCGCCATATATGCTAATAGACAACAAGACATACCTGTAAAATTATAGATATGATTCAGTTGTGATATCGAAAGGGTGAGAGGTCATGTGAATCAGATAGGTCTGATTGCAAGTCAGGGGAACTACAAACTGATACGTGACCAGTAATCTTACTAATAATGAAGAGCAGGTACCTTGAACCCCAGAGTTCAGTTTAAGTAAGATGAGGGAAGGAAGCAGGTATGTCAGATCTTGTGGGGAAATTAGAATTATCCCCGGATTGATAAAATATCGTATTAAGGATTAAGCCTCGGGCTGACAGTAAGATTGCGGTTCAGAATACCGCAGTATGCCCGCTATGGAGAAGTTAAAGAAGTTACCGATACAGCAATTCTAATTTAGTGTTGCCGAGAGATAAGGCCCAGCAGACAGTCATGGGCTCTCAATATATGCCTAGTAAGTCTACAAGATTCGAACGTCAACCCCACATCGCAAGAGTGGCGAATTTCAAACAGCAGACGATAACTAAAATGTCTATGTTTGTTACTTTCAGAACGGGGTGACAATGCAATGAAAAGATAAGTCAGGGTAGGAGATATTATTAGGCCATAAGAAGCAATGTATCATGTACGATGAGATTCAGCAGAGCATGTCAGAGATTATGTATTATCGCAGAACTCAGTACATATCGTACGTAGCTATTGATATATATATATATATATATATATATATATATATATATATATATATATATATATATATATATATATATATATATATATATATATACAGATAATAGATATGCTATGAGTGGATGCCTATAAGGGCTATAATCACAGATGCTGATTAGTAATAGAAAGCATATACAAATTGCATTGCAGGATACCCCCTTGCCAAAAAAAGGAAAGAGGAAAGAGGGAGAAGAAAGAAAGAAAAGAAGAAGAGAAAGGGCGGATTAAGTGTGAGTACGTATGAAGTCATAGAAAACTATCTCAGTTCTCAGTTATTAAGTTAATAGATTTATGTGTTGTTGTCAGATTTAGGCTCTAGGAGCTTACCAGAATTAATGGCCTAAAACAGAAGGCTAGATGAGAAGGGCGCAGTTAGATGGTCTACCAACCAGCTGACGCCTGTATTGGCAGAGAAGCATCCCTGAAGATCGGTAACATTAGTGCATATGATAGAACCAAGATTAGAGGCCGAATAGGCAAATTTCAGAGATTAGCAATATCAGAATTGTTCTAGTATGTTAAGTGGTCATACGTCGTTTTCCCAGCCTTGTAGGCGACAGTCGGCCTTAGTCAACCCAGCAGTTGTTATGTGGAACATCCCATAAGTCAGCCGACCGTCCCAGTCAAAATACCCGTGGGTACCCCAAGGAAGGGTCCACATCAGTAGTCAGCGACAGACTAGTACTTCAGCTGATCTTCGTGAGATATTCAGATACAGAGCCCTAGCAGAAGGCCAATATTTACAGAATAGCTCATAAGACTGAGAATTCCCCAGAATAGCAGTATAAATCCAAGTGGATACACACAAGGCGTAAGAAATTGATAGTACCCTGCTAGCACAGTGTTTATTAAAAACCGGGGGATCAGTAGACTCCCCGTGAAGATCCAGAGATTTATGTTGGCCGTATAGGGCCATAAATTTGACAATAGTGGTGACCTTGCCGATCACGTAGCCTTCTAGTATTTTGTTGCTGAGTTACAGATAACTAGACAGTATGGTGGCCTTGTCGGCCCGCATAGGTTTCCCTGAATAGATATGTTTCTGGTCAGCTGTTAGTACAGGTACAGGAGGCTATAGGCCAATGGGTCGGGGGCTGTGTTTACAGCCGTTATATAGCCCTTTGTTTCCATAAATATGAGTTAGAGCCAGCCAGGCACCAGGTGTGCCTAGGCTTAGCAGTCCAGTAGTTCAGGTCCTAGTAGGGCACCAACTGCCAGTCATACCCCCCAAGGCGGGGCGTGACATGGGATCCTTAGGCCTAACGAGATTTCTACTCTCACTCGCCCCTGAACTGGTCTATATAGCTGCCAACGGGCACCGTCTGTGTGCCTACACCTGGCTAGAGGGTCTTGACAGTAGTCATAACCTCCGCCGACTTAGACGAAAAAGGTCGAGGTCCGGGTGACCTAAGTGATAGTCTGGAGGTCATGCTGGGGCAAGGATAACTCATAAGTTGTCTGTAAGGTCACAGGTGACCAACTATTTAGTTCCTCCGTTGAGAACAACTGTGGGGTTGCTACTAATCGGACAGGCTCCTACGCAGCCAGCCCTAACTCTTCATAAGCAGCTTACCATAACTCCTAGCCTGGAAGGAACCCCGTGATACTATGGTACGAGTCCCTTTAGACTTTAACCTAGTCTGTTCAGATCTCCTATGGATTCCCTGGGCATTTCATAGCCTCGTAGGCAGGATTATCTAGAACTAGCTACTCGCGGCAACCTGTGCGCAGATATCTATAAGAGTAGGCTAGGGTGTTGGCCCCGTATCCAACCGCTAATGAAGTTCCCTCCTTAAGGTATCCACTGATCTATCAGACTTGGAACAACTGGGATGGTGTCCTGAGTGACCTGTACAACAAGCACTAAGTCAACAGAAACTAACAGTCACTGACAGTAGCCAACTACATGGCATGCTGACCTTCAATTCACACTCTGGTGCCACTGACTCTAGGGTAAGACCATCATCCTATTCCTGTCCCTTGAGGCGTCAAGGTACGCCAACAGCCTATGGGCGAGCTTCATTGACAATACAGACATCAAACTGAAAGCTATATCATCCAGATGTGCCCTAAGTTGTCCAACTTACCAAATTAGGCCCCACAGCTAACCATAAACTTCTAAGGCCTTGGCATGACAGCAAAATATTAGAATTCTACTAATACTGTGAATAGAAGAACAGAAGAGTTCCTATGACACTCCTAGCGTGATTCACACTTAATATACTCTTTCCTAACAAGGCATACTGCAATATACTCTCAATACGTTTTCTAGCAGCTAACCACACATACACAATCATAATCTACTAACAGTAGCTAATCACAGCATACATGATCCTTATCTACTAGCAGCTAATTATAATGTATAAGCTCATTATCTACTAGCAACAGCTAATTATAATATACAGAATCATTGACTTATTTCGAAGGCGTAGGTCGTATCACTATAAGACGAGAATAACTTGCTGAAGAGATAAACCTCAACATACCTCGAATACTAATTCTTGTTTGACTGATTAGTTTCAACCTGTAACCGGCGGTTCCACTCAACTGCTGCCCTTACACTGAGAGAATAGGGCTATTTCAATACTAAATTCGGCAAACAATGATATCTTTCAATAATAATAACTATAACTCAACTTTGTTTAACTCGGCCGAAAAGCCCTAATTTCTTGAGAGTTAAGAAGAGAGAAATGCTTACCTATTGCCTGTGGCCGTTTAGGACTCAATTTAGAGTAATTCCAACAACCTTTACTCGGCGGGGTTTCGGTATACCGAGCGAATTTTAAAGAAATAACTCTGCAAAGATGCTTCCCATAGGCCTTGAACTTGTTAATCGAAGTTAATTTACGTTTGGACAGAGTTTGACGGCGTAATTTGATGAAAATTGAATGAAATTTATGTATCCTCTCTATTCTTGGCCGAAGTACAAGTTTTGGATGATTTAAAATTATCAAGGAGGACTTTATATAGGAGTAGGGCGGTGGAAGGGGGTGGCACCACGCGCTGGCCATCGTGCCAAGGGAGGTGCCCCGCCACACTGCCTAGTGCATTGGTAGGGTTGGCGCGCTGCGCTGCCCATCACGTAGGCAGGGCTGGCACTTCACGCAGGCCCTTGCGGCTTGGCCTCGCCTGACCCTGCTAACTCACTCGACGATTTCCTCACTCGTCCTACCTCCGAGGCTCTTCCCATACGCTTCAAGCTCTCATTGCTCGCTACAGGCCCACGTGCACATACACAAGCTGCTAACATCTTGCGGGGTGTAACATAAAGATACATGGAAAATTGGATGCACCGATGCTAACTCTGCTTGTAGATCCAAATGGCATACCACCTTGCCAACTCGCCTCAGAATCTTGTAGGGACCAACATATCAGGGAATAATCTTCCCTTTCTTTCCGAACCTCATCACTCCCTTCATTGGGAGACATCTTCAAAATACCCAATCATCAACTTCGAACTCAAGCTCTCTTCGCCTAACATCCGTATAAGATTTCTGACGACTCTGAGCTATTTTTCAACCTTTGTATAATACTCTGAACCTTCTCCATGGCCTCATGAACTAAATCTGGCCCTATTAATGTAGCCTCACCTGCCTCAAACCATCCAATAGGTGATCTGCACATCTGCCCATAAAGAGCCTCAAACGGAGCCATCTGAATGCTAGAGTGGTAATTATTATTGTAGGCAAACTCGATGAGAGGCAAGTGACCATCCCAACTGCCCTTAAAATCAATCACACACACTCTCAACATGTCCTAAGGCATTTGAATGGTCCACTCAGCCTGATCATCTGTCTGCGGGTGAAAAGCTACGCTAAGCTTTACCTGAGTACCAAGACCCTTCTGAAACGATCTCCAAAACTAGGAGGTAAACTGGCTACCCCTATCCGAGATGATGGATAAGGAAATTCCATGCAACCGAACTAACTCCCAAATGTACAATCTAGCATAATCCTAAACTGAATCAGTAGTTTTGACTGGTAAGAAGTGAGCTGATTTGGTCAACCTGTCCACAATCACCCATATAGAATCATACTGTTGGCGGGTATAAGACAATCCTATAATGAAGTACATATTAATCTCTTCACATTTCCAAGTACGAATACTAATATCTTGAAGAATACCCCCAAGTCTCTGATGTTCAACCTTCATTTGCTGGCAATTTGGACACTTGGCCACAAACTCTGTTGTGTCCTTTTTCATGCCATTCCACCAATAGATTTCTCATAGATCACGATACATCTTGGTAGTACCTGGGTGGATAGAATACCGAGAGCCATGAGCCTCGCTCAACATCCGCTCTCTCAAGTCATCAACAACTGGCATACACAATCAGCTCCGATATCGAAGTACACCATCTCCCCTAAGGTGAATACTCCACTTTCTGATTTCGGACAACTTCCTTTAATTTCACTAGGATAGGATCCTCATCTTGCCTAGCCTTGACCTTGGTCACCAATTATGATTTTGACTCACTCTGAACAATGAAACCACCATCTGTCAAGTTAATAAGGCAAACGCCTAAATGAGCAAGCATGTGGACATCCTTTGCTAATTCCTTTCTTCCATCCTCAACATGAGACATGCTCTCCATGGACAGCCTACTCAGAGTGTCCGCCACTACATTGGCCTTGCCCGGATTATAAAGGATACTCATGTCATAGTTCTTGAGAATCTCTAGCCATATCCTTTGCCATAAATTCAAGTCTTTCTGAGTGAACACATATTGAAGGCTCTTGTAGTCCATGAACACATCCACATACACCCCATACAAGTAGTGCTTCCAAATATTCAATGCAAATACCACAACTACCAACTTTAGGTCATGTGTCGGATAATTTTTATCATAAGTCTTAAGCTATCTAGAGGCATACGCAATGGCCTTACCATCCTGCATCAATACACAATCAAGACTTAGAGACATTACAATACACAACAAATCCATTTGTGCGCTCCGGTAGGGTCAATACTGGGGATGAAGTGAGCTGAGTCTTTAACTCCTGAAAACTCTTCTCGCAAGCATCCGACAACTGAAATTTGACCTTCTTCTGGGTCAACTTAGCCAATGGTACTGCAATGGATGAAAATCCTTCTAAGAATCTCCTATAGTAGCTAGCTAAATCTAAAAAGCTCCTAATGTCCGAAGCACTAACTGTTCTAGGCCAATTCTTACCGCTTCTATCTTTTGAGAGTCCACTTGCACACCCTCACTTGACGCCACATGGTCCAAAAATGCTACCGACTTTAGCCAAAACTCACACTTGTTAAACTTAGCAAACAGCTGGTGATCCTTGAGAGTCTGCAACATGATCCTCAAATGATCGACATGCTTCTCCTCGCTCCGACAGTATATGAGAATATCATCTATAAAGATAGTTATGAACATATCCAAATACTACTTGAACACCCTGTTCATCAAATTCATAAAAGATGAAGGAGCATTCATTAGTCCAAAAGACATAACTACGAACTCATAGTGATCATACTAAGTCTTGAAAGTTGTCTTTGGACAATTACTCTCCCTAACTCTGAGCTGATGGTATCCAGATCTTAGGTCTATCTTTGAGAAGCACTTAGCACCCTGAAGTTGTTCAAACAAGTTATCAATTCTGGGGAGAGGATACTTATTCTAGATTGTGACCTTGTTCAACTATCGATAATTAATGCACATTCTAAGGGAATCATCCTTCTTTCAAACAAAAAGAACTGGAGCACCCTATGGGAATTTATTAGGCCTGATGAAACCTTTATCTAGGAGATCTTTCAACTGCTCTTTCAACTCCTTTAACTCAGCTGGAGCCATTCTGTAAGGAGTAATGTATATAGGCTGCATATTAGGGAGAAAGTCAATACCAAAGTCAATCTCCCACTCGGGAGGGACTCCGGGTAGATCATTTGGAAACATCTCTGGATACTCACATACAATAGGAACTGACTAAAGAGTTGAGGTCTTGGATGTAGAATTCTTGACCCGAACTAGATGATACATACAACCCTTAGAGATCATCTTCCTGGCCTTGAGATAGAAAACAAAGCAACCTATAGCTACAGCTGAACTACCCGTCCTTCTTAGGACTGCTCACCCCGAAAATCGAAACTCTACCGTACGGGTTCTACAATTCACTGAGATATAGAATGCATGAAACTAATCCATACAGAATATAACATCAAAATCAGTCATGTCTAACTCTATGAGGTCGGCTGAGGTGACTTTCTGAAGAAATGAGATAGGGAAATTTCAGTATATCTGTCAAGCTATAACTAACTCATCGATCGGAGTAGAGACTACGAAAGAATCTAATAGGATTTTGGGACTGACTCAAAACTAACAGCAACATAAGGAGTCATAAAAGATAAGGTAGCCCTTAGATCTAACAATGCATACGCATCAAGATGAAATACTCGTAATATACCAGTGACCACATTGGGAGAGGCCTCCTGCTCTTGACGAGAAGATAATGCACAGAACCTGTTCTGATGCTAGCCGCCTCCTACACTAGATGAGGCACCCTACTGAGATAGGAGAGCTTCTAGGGCTGCTGAAGTAATAGCTGGGGCATGACCTCTGTTGTCACCCTATTTGGCTGAAGGACAATATCTACGCATATGTCTGGGCTTCCCACACCCCAAAACAACCATCAGTACCAACCATGCACTCTCCAGGGTGCTTCCTACCACACTTCCTACAAGCCAAAAAAGTGTTCTCCCTGACATGCTCCTCTTCCCCCTAGATCTTGATGCTCTGCCCCTCTGATCTCCTCTTAGTCTGGATGGAATGCTGTCTGATGAGGGAGTTGGGGCTGATGACCGCTGGTGAAACGTAGGTCGATGTCCACCACCGGCTCTCTGCTAGATGTTCCCATGGCTCCCTGTACTAGCCCTGTTGGCCTCTTTCTTCTTCTATTTCATTTGCTCTGCCTCTATATGCTGCGTATATGACCAACCGGGAGAAATCTAGGTCACTGTTCAGCATAGAAGTTCTGCACCTTCTTGACCAGTGTGTTACACCCCGTAAATGCTATCAGTTAGTAGGTGCGCGCGTGGATTGGTGATAAGTACAGAGAGCTTGATGCGTGTGGAAAAAACCTCAGAAGCAGGGTTAGGCGAGGCTAAACCGCGAGGAGCCAGCGCGATGTGCCAGCCGACAGCGCACTGGCCAGTGCGGCATGTCAGGCACATGGGCGCTATGGGAGGCGCGGTGCGGCAGGAGGCTAGCGCTTTGAGCAGCGCCCCCCCCCCCCCCTCCCCCCCACCACCAAGAGTATATATATGATGCTAGTTCATCAAGTTAAGTGAACATTATTCCCTCGGCTAGAAGCGAAAAGGAACACAACTTTCTTCGTGTTTTCATCCGATTACGCTACCAAATTCCGTTCAAACTCAAATTAACTTCGGGTAACAAGTCCTAGGCCTACGGGAAGCATTACTACGGAGTTATTTCTCGAAAATTCCCTCGATAAAATCGAAACTCCGCCGAGTAAAAGTTGTCAGAATTACTTCAAATTGGATTCTAAATGGCCACAGACAATAGGTAAGTATTTCTCCCTTCTAAACCCTTCAGAAATTATAAGTTTTTGACCGAATGAAATGGAGTTGAAGTTATAGTTAATTCTATTGAAAAGATATTGTTATTGGCCCTTTTGTTGTTGAAAATAGTTGTATTCTTTCAGAATGAAGGCGTCAACTAAATGAAATTATTGGCTTCAGGCGGAAAAGTTTCATAAACAAACGAAAGTCGGTATTCGAGGTATGTTAAGGCTTATTCCTTCGACAAGTTATTCTCGTCATATAGATATATGACCTATGTTTTAAATGTAGATAATGATCCTATATATTGTAATTAACTGCTACTAGTATATAATGATTAGGTATGTTGTGATTAGCTGCTACTAGTATATAATGATTAGGTATGTTGTGATTAGCTGCTAGAAAACATATCGCAATATCTCTTGTCGGGACAGAACATGTTAAGTGTGACACACGCTAGAAGCATCGTAGGAACTCATTCGTTCTTTAGTTCATTGTGTTGGTAGAATTGAATGCTTTATTATCAGGACTAGACTTTAGAAGCTCGTGGATAGTTATTGGGCCTGAGTCAATAAGTTGAACAGCATAGGCGCAGCTAGGGGATATAACTACCAGTTTGGCGCCTATATTGTTAGTGAAGCACGTCCAGAGGCCTTTGGCGTACCCTCACGCCCCAGGGCCAGAAGTTTAGGTAGGACGGCTATACTTTAAAGTCAGGGGGACTAGGGTTGTCTAGTGAACTGAGTGGCAGTCTGCCATCTAGTTAGCTACTACCAGTGACTGTCAGTTCTAGTTGACTTAGTATTCATCATACAGGTTGCCCAGGAAGTTATCCCAGTCGTTCAGGTCAAATAGACCCATGGGTATCCTAAGGAAGGGGACCTTATTAGCAGTTAGAGGCAGGGATAACGCCCTAGCCTACTTTTATAAGATACTCAGGTGCAGGTTTCTATGAGTGGCTAAGTCTATGTAAACTCACCGACAAGGTTAGGAATCGCCCAAAAGAGTCATATAAGATCCAAGCAGACCAAGTTAAGGTCTAAAGGAGTAGGGCCATATTAGCACAGTATTACCCTCAGGCTAAGAATTTCAGTAGACTACCTGTGGAGGATTAGGGGTCGACCGATCAAAAGCATGTCCGGTCAGTAGCAGCCCTACAGTCATTCTAAGCAAAGGAACTAAGTAATTGGTAGTATGTGACCCTATAGTTTCTTAGGAGTTATAGTTGTCCAAGCATGACATTTAGAGTATTTTAGGCCACTCCAGACCTCGCCCTATCCGGTCTAGACCATTAGAGAGTATGATCACTATCACGACCCTCTGATCAGATACAGGTACACGGGGTGTGCCTGCTAGCAGCTATACAAATTATTCTAGGGGCGCGCAGTGGTCGTGTTAGGCCCAGAAGGCCAGATACACCTTTTGAGTGGCTAGATTGAGACCTCAGTATAGCACATCGGTTGGGATTTCCCTTACCTAGGAGCCGTCTATGACCACCCTAGGGTTACAAGTTGGTTCGTCGCCCGCTAGGGGCTATATGACATTGCTCCAAGGAGTGATATGCCATCCCAAGATGCAAAGGCCCAAGGGCCATATTATAGTCTATTCCATGGCTGGACAATTATCTTTATGTTGTATCGGCATCACATCCTCGTTGAGCCTGATGCCTAAGGTGCAGTTATTAGGAGCCCATTGAACTCAGACACAGCTATAGATCAGGAGCCAAGCTGGTTCAGTTGCAGACCCAGGGGACAAGTAGGTTGGCTGTAGCACTAGCAGAGTCATAGAAACCTGGATAGGGGTATATAGATTGAAGCGTACTTGTCAGGGCTTATGAAGGTCCCGGTAGGTTGTTTCTATGTTGGTTGTACCTTCTGGGCTTATGGGGACCAGGTTAGGTTCTTGTTTGTATTCTTATCTGCTAGCTATAGCTTATGAATATATGATCGTACAGTCTTAGCTCATATACATATATTGTTTTACCAGATGCAGGTTATGAATAGGCAAGCTTACAGGTTAATTTCTGCCCCTACTTGCTATTCACTTTCAGTTCTCTATCAGTTTCCATTCCGATTATTTACTACCTTATATATTCAGTACATATTGTACTGACGCCCAACTATGAGACGCTGCATTACTTTTCTGCAGGTTTAGACAGACAGAGTTCAGGGTCTTTAGTAGCAATTGTTCAGAGTTAGTAGTTTGGTCAGCTCCTTTCATTCAGAGTTGCCAGATTGTAGAGATTACAGTCTTTCATTTATATAGCATCTGGGTAGGCCAGGGCCCTGTCCCAACTACTATTTGTATTCTTAGATGTTTGCAGACTATGGTATCCAGTTAGCTAGTTATTGTTGGCCGTGTGGGGCCTGTGTATGTCTCATTTTATGTGTTGGACGTGTGGGGCCTAGTATAGTTGCTTATTTTCCTTTCGGTTATAACTAGACAGCATGGTGGTCTTGTCGGCCTGCATAGGATCCCTATTGATGTATGTTGGCTGGGTTAGCTGTTTTCTTTTACAGGTGTTGCGTGGCCTTGTCGGCCCGAGGTTGTATTTACAGCCAAAATATAGCAATTTTTTTTCTTGAATTTGAGTCATTGGTAGGCATTCATTCTCTTCCGGATGGTTACTTTTCACCGGGCATATTATGGTCTAAAATGGTCCTCTATCCATTAGATCATAATAATACCACAGACCGGGAAGAAGAGAAAGAAAGGTCAATCTCCGAAAGGCCTTCGCAGAGCTGAGCTTTAGGGGGTAATATTTTTTGTGGTCTTGCACATGGAAAAGTAAAGTAGAGGTGCCTGTTCCCAGCCAGGTCAGCCCAGATTCTAGTGTGGCATCAGGTGTCAGTCATGTCTCCCAAGGTGGGGTGTGACACAGCGAATTTGCTAAATGTTAGTTCATCGATAATTATCATTTCAACTAAAGCCTTCTAAATAATTCTTTTTTAAATTTTCGAAGCAGGGAATCTTTAGCTTGAAAGAATATTTTTATTTGAGAAGAAGCTTTAACCAGAGGTTTATATACCTTGCACTTTGCCAAATGTTATTCAATTTTGTTGTTCCATTTTTACTTGAATTGATAGCATAACTATGCTTACAATACCTGCACTTTGCTCTACCAATACCATTTTCAACTACCTTATCAAATTGATCCCGAACCTCAGATCTTGGTTGCATTTCTTTCCTTTTCTTTATATCCCCTTCCCCAGTTTGACTATCAAGTGAATTGTCAATGCTATTATCAGTTGAACCGACATCACTTACTCTACTTTCATCAACCATCTATATGAAAATAAAAAGAAAAGTTAGATATAAAACAATAATTATTGCATAATTACAAAGGCATGATGCAGTCACGCAGGGGACTTGGTAAAAAGGTACTAGCAAGTAGCAACTACAATGCAGTTCATCAAGATAGTAAATAAACAGCCCAGAAAGATCAACACTAGAACTATCTCAGTTTCCGTTATAAACTTACAAGTTACAAATTACAATGCCCTGATTCAAGAACCTGACAAAATGGCTACAGAAACATCTCAGCTAAAGAAAAATTCTATCTTAAAAATAATTAAATAAACAGGCAAACAGCCCAGAAAGATCAACACTAGTCACCAGGCCATGACATGTTTGGACAATACGAAATAGAACACTTTTTCCTTTTCCATTAGAATTTTTGAATTTTTAATTTTCTTTTTAATATTTCATTTGTAGGATTCGAAAATAAGGGCATTTATATGTCATTTTTTACAACGATGGGGACACAAATGATCCCAAGTCCCAACTATTTACAAAGAAAGAAATATCTCACAATATATAGACAGTACAAGGGCAATTTTAGTCCTTTTCTGCTTATTATAAATTAACACTAAAATTAGCCTACACAAATTATGAAAGAAGAGAGACTTGTTCAATATTTGAAACATAAAGAAGGAACGTGTTTACAAATCTAAAACTAATAAAAGGTTTTTGTAATTCGAATTTTTTGTTGTCTACTCGTGAGAGTGTGAGAGTCTGAGAGAGGTAGAGATGGCAACGTCGCAATGGTCGATGGAGCAGTGAGAGATTGAGAGTGATGACTAACGAGTAGTCGAGCAGAGCAGCGGCGCCTGAAATTGGGGCTAGGACTTAGGAGACGGGAGTTGGGAGTTTGGGACTAATCTGTATTATGCAGAATGTATATTATTAAGTTTTTTTAATTATAAACTATAATATATATATATATATATATATTGTTATACCCCGTAGAATTTCCGGCACCTAAACGACCTATTCACACGTTGGTTAAGCATATTAGAAGGTCATACGTGCTAGAGAAAGGCCGGGAAAAAGATCGGACGAGAAACCCGTCGAACCATCGCGGGAGGAGCCGAGGCAGAGCCCCTCCGCGATGGCAGCGTGTCACGGAGGAAGGGCCTCCGCGATGGCTCCGTGACACGTTGCCCAAGTTCAGGCTCAAGTATATAAAGCCCCCACTTCGGTTTAATATCATTTAACTCATTTTAATTTCCAGAACACGCAGCAAAACAGAGGAAGACGAAGGAGGGATTATTATTTTCATCCGATTACGCTGCCAAACGCTGCCCAAACTCAAATTAATCCTAGATACTGAAGTATTTAACGGCAGAGAGCATTCCTACGGATTTAGTTTCGTGAAATACGACCGACGAATCGGCGAGCCACCGAGCTAAGGTAAGTGGAATTGCTCTAAATTAATGTCTATGTGTTCCTAGCTGGGAAGTGAATATTTCTCCCTTCTGGACCGCTGAAAAATAACGAGTTTTCGACCGTTTTTCGAAAGGTTAAAGTTGGGATAAATATATATATCTAAAGTGACAATTTCTCCTGAATATTAATGTATTTAGTTCTAATTGACGTGTATATGAATGTAGTTGGGAGAAACAGCAGAAGTACCGACGGAAATCACACCGGTCGGTCGGGTACTCAGGAACCAGGTATGTAAAGTTATTCTTTCGGCAAGCCAGGAAGTACAGCTTAGAAAGTAAATAGAATAAAGGTTATTAACCGATACCCAGCGTACAGGAACGATTTTAGTATAATTTCCAGCAAGCATGCTAGAACATTAATCACGTATCATGCGATAATCAGAATAGTAGATATTCAGGCAATACATAGTACATCTGTTGAGATTGTATCCAGTAGTAGATGGTACATTTTATGTTATTGAGCTATATCCAGATATAATCAGGTAGACAGATAAAGGCCAGGTAGCAGTTAGTCCAGCAATTAGAAATAGTGTAAAACAGAATATAGTACCAGTTATTTAATACAAACTAGCCTTAAGATTCAAGAAGAGGATATGGTTAGTATTTTGCATTGAGCATGCTTGCTATGTATGTGTTTTGTATATTGAGACTTGTTGTGGCATGTGGGCACCCTTTGGCATCCCCACCGCCCCTGGGTTATAGCTGTGTCGATACCAGATTCAGATACCGCCACCAGCTGGGCGATGCCGTCCGACTAAAGGACGATGATGGCCGACCACCATGATAATACGGTCCAGACCACCCTGCTTGCAGGGGTAGTTCAGTTTACTCTGCCAGAGCTACCACACCCTATTTACAGGGGCAGACCACTCTGTGTGCACACTTGTGCCCAGAGGCAGGAGTCTTTGGACTCAGACACAGTTTATTGTCAGGGGCCAAGGCCTGAGCTACGTACCCAAGGGGGCCAGTAGGAGGAGCTCACAGTTATCAGATGAGTGGAGTGACTTATTTTTGGTTGGTTTAGACCCGGGTTGGGGTAAATAGATTGCTTGCTTGGTTGGCACCTTCCGGCTTATGGGGGTCGGTCAGGTATTGTGTGCATTATTATGTATATTGATATGTGCTAGTAGATACCGATAGACAGAGGGACGACACGTCTTCAGGTACGCTCAGTTAGTTACAGAATGTACAAACTCTCCCCAGTTATCCTCAGCTAGATAGACTCAACTACTTCTTGTTTAAATGTTATCTTATTGTGCTATTCGTTTCAGTTGCATATTTCAGTTTGCTTTACATGCTCAGTACCTGTGGTACTGACGCCCAGTGGGGCGCTGTATTGCTTGCCTACAGGTACTCATGGACGAGGAGCCGATCCCTCGTGATTCCAGCCAGCCAGTGAGTCATCAGCTCCTGTCATCCGGAGTCTGATTCCCAGAGGTGTAGCTCCTTTTCTTTTGTTGTGCAGTATGGGTAGGTCGGGGCCCTGTCCCGATCATTTCTATTAGTTTCTTACAGTATTCGTAGAGGCTTGCAGTCTGTATATATTCCCTGTGGTTATTTGAGCCGGTCGTGTGGGGCTGTGCAGTCTGTTGTAGCTGTTTAGTATTTCAGTTATGTGGGCCGTGTGGGGCCTTAGTTTGACAGTAGTGGTGACCTTGTCGGTCACGTAGTTTAACTGCGGTCTTGTGTTGAGTTACAGATAACTAGACAGCATGGTGGCCTTGTCGGCCTGCATAGGTTCCTTGTTATAAGTCTGTTTCTGGTTAGCTGTTGTTACAGGTACAGATGGCTACAGGCCAGTTGGCCGGAGGCTGTAGTTACAGCCGTTATATAGCCGATTTGTTTCCTGAATTAGAGCCAAAGCCAGCCAAAGCACCAGATATGCTCAGGCTGGACCAGTTAGCAGTCCAGAGTCTAGCAAGCACCAAGTGCCGTCATACCCCCCAAGGTGGGGTGTGACAAACTTGGTATCAGAGCAGGTCGTATCCCAGGGAGTCTGCAAGCCGTGCTAAGTAGAGTCTTGTCTATGGATGTGTTGTGCACCACATACTATAGGCAGGAGGCTGCGAGGCATGTTAGGATTATCACTTTTCTTTCTTATTCAATCGTGCTATAGAGCGGTACAGTATAGAGTTGACTTTTGAAACTCACCACCCTCTTTGCTCACAGATATTATGGCAGACCAGTGGCACCCAGCTACAGGTAGGAGATTGGATACAACAGCGGGCGAAGGCACCAGTAGGATGCCTCAGTTACAGCTAGATTCCGCCCGGTCTTAGAGCAATACGGAGGTGTCATCTCAGCCCTCCCAGCAGTCTCCGCCTCGCCAGGCACCATTTGAGGCAGCACCGCCTCCCACAGCTCCTGCACCCATTTCATCTGATCAGGAGCTACATAGTGCGGTGGTTATGTTGACTCAGATGCTAGCTGCTCAGCGTCAGCCAGCACCACCTACAGCAGCAGAATCCCTAGGGGGGCCAGGTAGTTCCAGGGTTAGAGAATTCTTGGCGTTGGGACCCCCTCAGTTTACTGGATCGGACTCAGCGGAGGACCCTCAGGACTTTTTGGACCAGATGCAGAGGATATTTAGAGTCATGCACGTAACCCCAGCAGAATCAGTTGAGTTAGCAGTGTTCCGATTACGGGATATTGCTGTTTTGTTGTACGAAAGTTGGGAGAGGTCTCGGGGAAGAGATGCAGCCCCTCCTACTTGGTCCAGCTTTTCAGAGGCCTTCCTGGACCACTACTTACCCCGGGAGGTCAGACAGGCTCGGGTGGACCAGTTCTTACATTTAGAGCAGGGGGCTAGGAGCGTCCGTGAATATTCCCTGCAATTCGACTCCTTAGCCCGCTATGCTCCAGCATTTGTGGACACCATGTCGTCCAGAGTCCACCGCTTTATTATGGGCCTAAATCCAGAGTACATAGAGACGTGCATGACAGCTACTTTGAGAGAGGACATGGACATAGCCAGGGTACAGGCCTTCGCACAGACAATTGAGGGCCTGAGGCAGCGACAGCGGGGTGACCGACAGGCGACTTCAGAGCAGCGCCGTAGGAGCAGACCCGCTGAGATTCAGAGGGAAATTCCTAGGGGTCCGAGACCACGGTTCTCAGATAGGCCACCCATATCTTTACCACCGGTACAGCAGCAGAGGGGCAGGTTTATTCGCCGGAGTCAGTCAGAGTCCGGTAGCAGTTCACGGACAGTAGCCTCACCTCAGCAGCGGAGGGTAGAATAGAGTAGATTTGCATCTACCCCTTGTCCTATATGCCACCGACTACATTCAGGAGCCTGCAGGCAAGGCTTCCCAGGGTGTTATTACTGCGGACAGGAAGGGCATTTAATGAGAGATTGTCCAGCTAGGGGACAGGGTAGTCAGGATGATCTGGACAGAGCGTCAGCAGGGCCACGAGTTCCAGCAGTCTCAGCAGGGCGCAGACCCTCAGGTTCAAGGAATAGGGGCCGAGGTAGACCAGGAGCCTCTGGCTCAGGTGCAGGCCCCAGCCGTACCTACGTATTATCGGGGAGGCAGGATTCAGAGGCATCTCCCGACGTGGTCACAGGTACATTGATTATCTGTTTATATCCTGTTTATGTATTGATTGATCCAGGGTCTACATTGTCATATATCACACCATTTGTGGCCCGGAAGTTAGATATCGAACCAGAATTGCTTCAGCAGCCCTTTTCAGTGCTTACACTGGTCGGTGACTCGATTACAGCTAAAAGAGTTTACCGAGGGTGTACGGTAGAGGTTGCTGATCGCCAGACCACAGTAGACTTAATAGAACTTGAGATGGTCGACTTCGATGCCATTATGGGTATGGACTGGTTAGTGTCATGCTACGCCGACTTAGAATGCTGGACCAAGACAGTCCGATTTCACTTTCCGGGGGAAGCAGTGCGAGAGTGGAAAGGGAGTACACCTACGCCGAAAGGTAGGTTTATTTCCTACCTTAAGGCAAGAAAATTAATAGCAAAGGGATGTATTTTCCACTTAGTTAGAGTCCAGGACGTTAGGGTGGAACCTCCGACTCTTCAGTCTGTTCCAGTGGTCAATGAATTCCCTGACGTATTCCCGGATGAGTTGCCTGGTGTCCCTCCCGAAAGGGAGATAGATTTTGTGATTGACTTGTTACCAGGTACTCAGCTGATATCGATTCCTCCTTATCGTATGGCTCCTGCAGAACTTAGAGAATTAAAGGAGCAGTTGAAAGATTTGTTAGATAAAGGTTTTATCAGGCCGAGTACTTCACCGTGGGGTGCGCCAGTTTTATTCATGAGAAAGAAAGATGGCTCGCTCCGAATGTGCATAGATTATCGGCAACTAAACAAAGTTACAGTGAAGAACAAATACCCGCTCCCGAGAATAGATGATTTGTTTGACCAGTTGCAGGGGGGCCAAATGCTTCTCTAAGATAGATCTGAGGTCCGGATACCACCAGGTCCGGGTTCGTGAGAGAGACATTCCAAAGACTGCTTTCAGGACCAGGTATGGTCACTTTGAATTCCTAGTTATGTCTTTCGGGCTGACGAATGCACCCGCAGTGTTTATGGACCTGATGAACAGCATATTCAGACCGTATTTGGATCTGTTCGTGATAGTATTTATCGATGATATTCTGGTATACTCTCATTCAGAGACAGATCACCAGAACCATTTACGAACAGTACTCCAAATCCTTAGAGAACGTCAGCTGTACGCCAAGTTTTCTAAGTGTGAGTTCTGGCTGAACTCAGTTGCCTTTTTGGGGCATATTGTGTCGGATGCTGGTATACAGGTAGACACACAGAAAATAGAGGCGGTCAAGACATGGCCCAGACCTACCACTCCGACCGAGGTCCGCAGTTTCTTAGGTTTAGCAGGATATTATCGGAGATTTGTTGAAGGATTCTCCACTATAGCAGCACCTCTGACAAAGCTGACACAGAAAGCAGTAAAATTTCAGTGGACGGAGGCATGTGAGCGGAGTTTTCAAGAGTTGAAAGACCAATTGACCTCCGCCCCAGTACTAGCATTGCCAGAGGGAACAAATGGGTATGCGGTGTATTGCGACGCTTCAGGTTTGGGACTGGGTTGTGTGTTGATACAGCACGGTAAGGTGATTGCTTATGCTTCCAGACAGCTGAGGAAACACGAAAAGAACTATCCGACCCATGACCTGGAACTGGCCGCAGTGATCCACGCTCTGAAAATTTGGAGGCATTATCTGTATGGCGTCCATGTAGACATTTTCACAGATCATAAAAGTCTGCAATACATTTTCACACAGAGGGAGTTAAATCTGCGGCAACGTCGCTGGTTAGAATTGTTGAAAGACTATGATGTAAATATTCTCTATCACCCAGGAAAAGCTAATGTAGTAGCAGATGCCCTGAGCCGTAAGTCAATGGGGAGTTTGGCGTATTTGCGGCCCGAGAAGCGGGAATTAGCCAAGGAAATTCATCAACTAGCTGGGTTAGCCGTTCGAGTAGTGGAGACAGAAAATAACAGAGCGGTGATTCAGAATTCTGCCGAGTCATCACTAGTTACAGAGGTAAAAGAACGGCAGTACGAGGACCCTGACTTAGTCCAACTCAGAGATAGAATTCAGGAAGATAAAGAGACAGATTTCCAAGTGACTGAAAATGAAGTACTACGTTGTGGGGGCCATCTATGTGTCCCGAATGTTTCAGGGCTTCGCCAGCAGATCATGCATGAGGTACATTACGCTCGTTATTCCCTCCATCCAGGAGCGACGAAAATGTACCACGATATCAGAGACATCTACTGGTGGCCAGGTATGAAATCTGAAATTGCTGAATTTGTATCTAGATGTCCTAACTGCCAGCAGGTGAAAGCGGAGCACCAGAAATCGGGTGGTCTGACGCAGGATATAGTTGTGCCTATGTGGAAATGGGAAGCGATAAATATGGATTTTGTAACAGGATTACCCCGTACCAGACGCAGAAATGATTCCATTTGGGTAATAGTAGATAGGCTAACAAAATCAGCTCATTTCCTACCAGTGAAGGCTACCTTTTCAGCTGAGGATTATACCGAATTATATATTAGAGAAATAGTTAGACTACATGGAGTGCCGGTATCTATTATTTCAGACAGGGGAGCACAGTTTACAGCTAGATTCTGGCAGTCGTTTCAGAAAGGTTTGGGAACGCAGATTAATTTGAGCACAGCATTCCATCCTCAAATAGATGGGCAGGCTGAACGTACAATTCAGACGCTCAAAGATATGCTATGAGCGTGTGTGTTAGATTTTGGGGGTAGCTGGGATGAACATCTTTCGTTAATTGAATTTGCTTATAATAGCAGCTACCATTCAACTATTCAGATGGCGCCTTTCGAGGCATTATACGGGCGAAAATGTAGATCGCCGGTGGGCTGGTTTGAAATAGGAGAATCAGTATTAGTTGGCCCATACATTGTTCGGCAGTCCAAGGAAAAGATAAAGCTAATCCGAGAACGTTTACTGACTGTTCATAGCCGCCAGAAGTCGTATGCAGATATGCGGCGTAGAAATTTAGAATTTTCGGTAAATGACTGGGTATATCTGAAAGTGTCCCCGATGAAAGGGGTAATGAGGTTTGGCAAGAAAGGCAAGCTTAGCCCAAGATTCATTGGGCCATATCAGATTCGGCGAAGAATAGGCCGAGTTGCATACGAGTTGAACTTGCCTCCAGAGTTAGCATCTGTTCACCCAGTATTCCATGTTTCTATGTTACGGAAGTTCATAGGGGACCCTTCTACAGTAGTTCCGGTTCAGGATGTCCAGGTTACAGAAGAATTAACATATGAAGAGGTTCCCGTAGCTATTCTAGACAGACAGATTCGCAGACTGAGAACTAAAGATGTTGCATCTGTCAAAGTGTTGTGGCGTAACAGAAATCGTGAAGAAATGACGTGGGAGGCTGAAGAGGAAATGAAAACCAGATACCCTCACTTATTTCAGGCCTAGTCAGGCGACAGGTATGGCCGTATTATTAATTATATAGTACCTTATGGTTGTATGTTTGTAAATGATAAAGAAAGATTGATATCTAGTTATCCGGTGGATCTTAGAATATTGTGTGCAGTGCCTGTGTTGGACTTTTCTGCATTTCAGGTTTTTGCGATAGTCCATATTACAAGGGAGACTCTGCCGAAATTTTTCTAGAAAATAAGTAAGGAGCCCTCTAGATAACAGTGTACATTTGAGGACGAATGTTCCTAAGGGGGGGAGAATGTTATACCCCGTAGAATTCCCGGCACCTAGATGACCTATTCACACGTTGGTTAAGCATATTAGAAGGCCATACGTGCTAGAGAAAGGCCGGGAAAAAGATCGGACGAGAAACCCGTCGAACCATCGCGGGAGGAGCCGAGGCAGAGCCCCTCCGCGATGGCAGCGTGTCACGGAGGAAGGGCCTCCGCGATGGCTCCGTGACACGTTGCCCAAGTTCAGGCTCAAGTATATAAAGCCCCCACTTCGGTTTAATATCATTTAACTCATTTTAATTTCCAGAACACGCAGCAAAACAGAGGAAGACGAAGGAGGGATTATTATTTTCGTCCGATTACGCTGCCAAACGCTGCCCAAACTCAAATTAATCCTAGATACTGAAGTATTTAGCAGCAGAGAGCATTCCTACGGATTTAGTTTCGTGAAATACGGCCGACGAATCGGCGAGCCACCGAGCTAAGGTAAGTGGAATTGCTCTAAATTAATGTCTATGTGTTCCTAGCTGGGAAGTGAATATTTCTCCCTTCTGGACCGTTGAAAAATAACGAGTTTTCGACCGTTTTTTGAAAGGTTAAAGTTGGGATAAATATATATATATCTAGAGTGACAATTTCTCCCGAATATTAATGTATTTAGTTCTAATTGACGTGTATATGAATGTAGTTGGGAGAAACAGCAGAAGTACCGACGGAAATCACACCGGTCGGTCGGGTACTCAGGAACCAGGTATGTAAAGTTATTCTTTCGGCAAGCCAGGAAGTACAGCTTAGAAAGTAAATAGAATAAAGGCTATTAACCGATACCCAGCGTACAGGAACGATTTTAGTATAATTTCCAGCAAGCATGCTAGTACATTAATCACGTATCATGCGATAATCAGAATAGTAGATATTCAGGCAATACGTAGTACATCTGTTGAGATTGTATCCAGTAGTAGATGGTACATTTTATGTTATTGAGCTATATCCAGATATAATCAGGTAGACAGATAAAGGCCAGGTAGCAGTTAGTCCAGCAATCAGAAATAGTGTAAAACAGAATATAGTACCAGTTATTTAATACAAACTGGCCTTAAGATACAAGAAGAGGATATGGTTAGTATTTTGCATTGAGCATGCTTGCTGTGTATGTGTTTTGTATGTTGAGACTTGTTGTGGCATGTGGGCACCCTTTGGCATCCCCACCGCCCCTGGGTTATAGCTGTGTCGATACCAGATTCAGATACCGCCACCAGTTGGGCGATGCCGTCCGACTAAAGGACGATGATGGCCGACCACCATGATAATACGGTCCAGACCACCCTGCTTGCAGGGGTAGTTCAGTTTACTCTGCGCAGAGCTAGCACACCCTGTTTACAGGGGCAGACCACTCTGTGTGCACACCTGTGCCCAGAGGCAGGAGTCTTTGGACTCAGACACAGTTTATTGTCAGGGGCCAAGGCCTGAGCTACGTACCCAAGGGGGCCGGTAGGAGGAGCTCACAGTTATCAGATGAGTGGAGTGACTTGTTTTTGGTTGGTTTAGACCCGGGTAGGGGTAAATAGATTGCTTGCTTGGTTGGCACCTTCCGGCTTATGGGGGTCGGTCAGGTATTGTGTGCATTATTATGTATATTGATATGTGCTAGTAGATACTGATAGACAGAGGGACGACACGTCTTCAGGTACGCTCAGTTAGTTACAGAATGTACAAACTCTCCCCAGTTATCCTCAGCTAGATAGACTCAGCTACTTCTTGCTTAAATGTTATGTTATTGTGCTATTCATTTCAGTTGCATATTTCAGTTTGCTTTACATGCTCAGTACCTGTGGTACTGACGCCCAGCGGGGCGCTGTATCTTTTGCCTACAGGTACTCACGGACGAGGAGCCGATCCCTCGTGATTCCAGCCAGCCAGTGAGTCATCAGCTCCTGTCATCCAAAGTCTGATTCCCAGAGGTGTAGCTCCTTTTCTTTTGTTGTGCAGTATGGGTAGGTCGGGGCCCTGTCTCGATCATTTTTATTAGTTTCTTACAGTATTCGTAGAGGCTTGCAGTCTGTATATATTCCCTGTGGTTATTTGAGCCGGTCGTGTGGGGCTGTGCAGTCTGTTGTAGCTGTTTAGTATTTCAGTTATGTGGGTCGTGTGGGGCCTTAGTTTGACAGTAGTGGTGACCTTGCCGGTCACGTAGTTTTACTGCGGTCTTGTGTTGAGTTACAG
The DNA here is from genome assembly GCA_035772735.1 of Datura wrightii. Lineage (NCBI taxonomy): Eukaryota > Viridiplantae > Streptophyta > Magnoliopsida > Solanales > Solanaceae > Datura > Datura wrightii. The sequence goes on from JASDFA010000019.1 coordinate 39,734,265, forward strand.
ATAACTAGACAGCATGGTGGCCTTGTCAACCCGCATAGGTTCCTTGTTATAAGTCTGTTTCTGGTTAGCTGTTGTTACAGGTACAGATGGCTACAGGCCAGTTGGCCGGAGGCTGTAGTTACAGCCGTTATATAGCCGATTTGTTTTCTGAATTAGAGCCAAAGCCAGCCAAAGCACCAGATGTGCTCAGGCTGGACCAGTTAGCAGTCCAGAGTCTAGCAAGCACCAAGTGTCGTCATACCCCCCAAGGTGGGGTGTGACATATATATATATATATATATATATATATATTGTAAAAATTATTTAATTTAATATAATTCAATTTTTTGATTTAACAAAATTACTCGGACCCCAAAATTGTACGCCGAATTGAACACTAATTTTTTAATAAAAGGTTACCAAATTGAAAAAATTGAAAAATCGAAACTGAAACCGAAAAATGAACTAATTCGATTCAGTTTGGTGTTTCGGTGTTTATGTCAACTCCTACTCTCAATTACACTCAATTTTCTGCTAATTATGTAATTTTCTGGTCAAACAAACAGGTCAAACTGTGTAGTTACACCAAATTATACTCAAATCCAATTCTCAAGTTCTTTTCAAACAAGCCCTAATTGAATATTCATTGAATCAGTGTGTCAACTTTCAATTCTCTAATTTATTATAGTTGATGGAGTAGCATATATAATTAGAATGTACTAGTCTATATGTACGCGTCTCGCGCGTGTCCCTCATATTAATAAAAATAGATTTATAAAATAATATAAATAATATTTTAAAAATGTGTTTATGTAACAATATAAGAATTTAGAAAGAAAAGTATGAATTTCAAATTGATAAATGATTGCATTTAAGAGTTTGATTCAATCTAGTAGTTCTTTCTTCACGTTGTTCTAATACTTATTTCAATAAACAAAAATGTCATAGCAAAAGTGTTTGATTGAAAGGTTAAAAAAATCATTCGCTTTTACATGAGCACTTAAATATGCATTATATGTTTATATAAATATCAATATTTTCTATATATTTCAGATAAGAAAGAATTTAATAGATAAAATTTAGCTAATTTTAAAATCCTAAATATTAAAAAAATAATTAAATAACTATTTTATCAAGTGCACACGCTATTTTTAAAAGGATAAAAAGGTAATGATATTTTGCTACGAGGCTTCATACTTTAAATATTTAACAATAACATAATTTTAAACTTTTTATTTTACCCTTTATGAGATGATTTCAACTTGATTTTTTTCTTTCTCTTAATCTATGTGTTTAGTCAAACACTTCACATAAGTTAAAACGGAAAAACTAGTATAGATTTAACTAGAGAGGGTTAACAACAAGAGTACTCAGTTAATTGAAACAACTTAAAGTATATTGTGATTTTAAATTTTTTTCAATTATACAATTTTTTTAAAAGAAGAAGGAGGGGGAATTTACGTATTAATACATAATAAAATTATACTCTCTAATTTATCTTTTTCGTGTTAAAATATTGTGATGGATAATTAGTTAGTTTAATGAATAATGTATTGATATATAAGTTAACAGAATTGCAATTGATTTTAAAGTTTAAATATTAGGACTTTTAATATAGTTCAAATAAAATATTTAAGAATCAAAATTTTAGTTAATTTAAAAATACTAAATATTAGAGTTTTACCTTTTACAAATTAATAAAGATCTATAATAATTAAATAACTAATTGAGAAAACTAATAAATGACAACTTTGTCTATTGTAGAATGTGTTAATGAAGGGCAAGAAGTTCAATCAACATTTCTAGGACCTTCATGCTTATATCTACAAAGAATATATTGTTAAATAAATAGGAGTATAATATTATGCATATATTGAATGTTAGATTAATTGATGAAATCTAAAGAAATTACCAAAGATTGTTCCCCCAGAAGATTGTATTGCATCTCCAAACGAAACAAAATTATTTGAAAAAATGATTGTTGCATTCTTGAACTATATTGTTGTCAGTGAATTCAATCTCAATCTCCTTGTTTATTGATATAAAATTAGGATTAATACTACCAATGCGTCCATTTATGATGTAACAGATCTTGTCTTGTAAATAGATAAGAACTCAAATATATATGTAAAAAATATAAAATATAATACGGAAAAAGAATTATTACTTCTTTTTCAACTAATGTTGTAGTCATTCGTGTGCCTTCCTTTGTTTCCTTTTTATACTCTTTTACTTATCCAGCTTCAAGTTCTAAAACTTTTATAATGCAGTGAGAATCATATTGCCTTAAGTTGTTAATTGACACAATTTCATTCATGAAATCCTTTTCAGATTTCATTTCAAGATTATCTAAAATAAATTGTGGACAAGAGTTATAATTATAATAATTTATAATTTTTTTTTGAAAAAAATAATAAATCATGAGATGAAAAGATTAGTTTACCTAAATAGATGAAATTTGTGAATGTATGAGTAGATGGAGAATGTCCACAGTTAATTTATACAAAACAATCTTATTTATTTACTTTTTATACTCTTTTACTGATCCACTTTCAAATACATAAGATTTTTATCCAAAATAAATTGTGCATAAAAGTTGTAATTATAATAATATATAATTTTATAAAAAAATTGTTTTATGAGATGAGGAGACTACTTTACTGAATAGATTAAACTTATAAAATATATGAGTAGATAAAGAACGTCAGTTACAAATAACATAAATATTAAATCACATAATATCAATATTAAACTCAACTAAATGAAACAATCAAAATTAGATTATTTCAAACACAAACAACTTGAACTGACTTAGCAATTACTATTATTTTCTTCAAATTCACTGATATAAAAATAATAAAAAAGATTTTAAGATAATAAGAACCTGAAAATATATAAAGTTGGAGACTAAATCAAAGTTAAGACAAGGTTAATGAAGAAGATTTTGAGACAAAGTTATTGATGAAGAAGACTTTAAGGCAAAGTTGAACAAAGTGGATGAATAAGATTCTGCAATTATAATTTTTTTTTATAAAAGTAAAAGGGTTTATAAATCAAAATTTTTTTAAAAGTGTGAGAATATTAGGATACCTCGATTATCAAAAAAATTAAATTACCTATAAATTTTACACCTAATGAATTATGCATTTAAAAGAATTCTATATATAGAAGAAAAACTAAATAACCCTAACTTAACAAAAATAAATTCTCGGCTAGCCACATATATGGAGCTTGTTTGTAAAAATATATTATAAGAATTTTAACATAATTATAATTTTATCTAATTTAAAAATATTATAAATAAATAATTGAATAATATTGTGAGAAAATAGTAAATGACAATACTGTCTATTGTTAAGTCTTTTAATGAAAGTTAAAAAGTTCAATCAACATTTTTAAAGACGTTCACACTTTTAATATAGTATAGATAATTATATTTTTGTACAAAATAGTATAGATATAGATATTTCTTAAAGGGCAAAAATATTATAGGAATAATTTTTACTTAAAGAGCAAAATAATCGTTCAATATTTGATGAATATTTTAATAATTTAATTTTTTTTATTTTTTTTCCTATTTTTAGAATAGTATGAATATAAATATATATAGATATTTCTTACTCTCAATTTTGATTCATAATCTTAGATGGACTAATATCAAATTATATCATATACTAGATGGCTCGTGCCTGTGCTCAGCACGGGCTTGTGCTGTTTAGAAGACGTTCAATTCATAAGAAAAATATTTTACATCTGTTATAATTATTTAACAGATATACCTAACAAAAAATAGCAAGGAAGCAATATCATAAAGCTGACTACATATTAACATAAATATATTTGGTACATTTAATTTGTGGAACAAAATTGTACAATTACATTTCTGAGCTTGCTTCCATGAGAATGACTGAATGAGGTATGCATATATGAAGTCCTCATACAGATTGTGTTTTGTTGAGATAAAAAATATAACTAAAATCAAGGTTCTGCTTCACTGCAAGAGAGAAAGAGAAAAGGAGCAAAGATGTACTATTATTGATTAAAAGAATGCATAGGCAAAAATATACAATATAATTGCAACAAAGAGCACAACAAGGAATATGAATTCTCCCACTTATAAGAATGTTATCATGATAAAGAAAGTTGAAGTTCTTTTGTTCCTTTATATAAATTTGGACTGTCAAAGCTATAAGCAATTTCTTTCAACAAATGTGTTTCCTCAGAAAATTCATGTCTGCAAAATATAGACTAATAAAATAAACCCCCTTATAATCTACAATTATAATATAACATAAATAGATCAAAGTCCAGAGAGAGATTGCAAATTCATGGCATCAGACAAAAATATTTAAAGAACGAAGATATAACCTCTAAGTCCTGACTACAGTGACAACATCAAAACTGTTTAGCAAAATTTAAATTGTTCAAATCTAGGTTAGTGGTTTATTTATTTACTAGGGAGATCTAGGGTGGATATGAATACGTAATTTGGAATTAATAGACAAATATAAAGATATAATTTTGATTCAGGAAAAACAAATATATCAGTCAAACTTTCACTATATCTTATGAACTGATGGAACAAGATGTATGTAATTATACCTCAAGTAAAAAACACATAAGATCTTCAATACGTGACCAGTTACAAGTTGATCTATAAATGAAATACATCATCTTATTCTTTCCTTTCTTTTAAATTTTTTTATTGAAGGTGGTTGCTAACAGATGAAATGTGCTCTTCATTTTCTTAGATATACTTACAAAAATATTCTGATGTAGCTAAAAAGAATACTAGATGTATAACCCATAGAGTACACACATTCAGGTACCTAAAGAAAGGAAATCTCCTATACTCAATTGATGCTTCTGCTTATCATAATTTTATCATATGATTCCTTAAAAGGGGAAAATTGACAGCTAATAAAGAACAAGACTTGTTTATAACAGGTGCATAAATTGAGTACAATTGAATATGTTTCGTAAATATAGTTGACGATCTTGTTTCTCATCTTATGTCTTGCTATGTAGAGTAAGAAGCGTGGCAGAGGATGAAACGATATTACAAATATACACATGTGCTTGAAATTTGAGCAAATTTTTAACTTAAATTTTTTTTTTAAGGAGGCCATTTGAGAGGGACTATGTCATTTTAACAGTCTCGTGGCTCACCCCTAAAATATATAACACAAATTAGCTCCCATTTCCATGTGTTTCTTCTCAAATGATTTTGCGAATTTTCAATAAATCTAATGAGGAAATTCCGAAAACCAGAGTAGAGTACAGGAAATAAATTACCAAAGCACCAAAATATCACTAAGTTAATATCTTAGAAAGTCTTTCTTAAATTGTAGAAGCATGTCTCGTAGCAAGACTGATTTTACGTTCATGTAATGTAGCGAATTGTTTCTTGCATAGTTTCTGAAAGTTTTTTAGCCTTATTGATAGCTAAAACAATATAAATGGAAATGGTCTTTTATATGACTTGACAAAAAGACACCTCTTTTTTTGAATTTAGTAAGGGAAGAATCAGTATTACCCTGCCATATTCTTTTTCCATCTCTATTGTTAACAGAAAACTGGTGCAATTAACTAGGAAGCGCCTCAATCCAAAAGAACTTATGTTGTCTTGAGCAAATAATTTGAAATCAAACAATCGAAAATGCAATCTACACTGGTTTGCTAGTACAAAAATCTATTAAAGCGGGAAAAGATATAGAAAGAAGAGATGAATAGCATGTTCCCTTATAAATCAAAATAGTGAAAACATAGTGCGAAATGACCTCGTAAGTCGCAACAGTGCTACACTATCTTTTTGAAGCAACTATCACGTTCAAAAATCAGCACAATCAAATTGTTCCACCATTATATGTCAACTAAATGAATAAAACTAGGTGATTTTATATAATAATATCATAGATTAAATAAAGTAGTAAAATGAACAAATAAAGTCCACAACTAGAGGTCCTGAGCAAGACTGGTCAATTTCTTTCTAAGTTGCTTGAACTCGGGTGCGGGTGTCCGATACCGGTGCGTATCTAGAGGTCGGATCCATCATGGTCTAAATTTTAAAATTCGGGAATATGGATCTAAGTATGGATACGAGTGCGGAGATTCGGTTAAAAATAATTTAAATATCTAAAAATGAAGTTATAAAACCTAGATTATGAGATATTATGTGAAAAACTTGAGGAGAAAATATTAAACAAGAGAAGAACCTGGGAAGGAGATAAAAGTAAAAAAGAGTGACATAAAAATTTCTATATACAAGGTATTTCATTTTCTTCAATTTCACCTTAACTTTTATTTTGATTACAAAAGTCATTAAATCTGTTTGGAATTTCTCGATCGACTTTGGCCAAAGTATCCAGAATTGATTGACCAGATCGGGTACGGATCCCATACTGGTGCGGTACCTAAAGTGAAGAGTCCGAGCAACTTAGCTTTCTAGTATAACAATTTTTCAACCTTATCCTCAAGCTTATACAGGTCTTCCTGACCAAGAGTCTTACCCTTTAAAAATCACAAATTTACAAAGAAATCAACTTTTTAGGTGGGTCTATCTATCATTAAAACACGTAGAAAAGTGTAAATACGTAGAAGAGGGTAAGATGAATATATTGACATAGGGTTAGATCTGCCTTCGCTTTTGATTTTATTTACAGAATTGCACTTCGTGTTCCTAAACTTACATTAGGTCCAAGAAAGTTGTTACTTTCATAACCATAGAGCTTCACCTGTATGTGTGTTTCTCTTTCTGTCTTCAGTAAGTCAGATTTTAGACATCAGAATACTAAAAGTCGAAGAAACATGAAACAAAAAACATAAAATGATTTCAAGGATATAAAATAATGCTAAATATAAAAGAACCCCTCCATCAAAAAATAATTAAATATGTTTAGAAATCAACATAAGAATATGTACGCAAATATTTCAGGAGTAATTTACTTTTAAAACTGTTCATCAAGTATATTAAATAAGTTATCCTAATTAGTAGTACTTTTCTACAACTGTAAATTAAGATTGAAAAATAGCAAAATATATTCCTCCTAATATTGGGAACATAGCGAAACACATCTGAAACTAAAGACGTCAAAACATTGTGGCAACAAGCTAGTGGCCTTTCTTCCAGGATATGGGTTGCATATACTTAAATCTAAGATGAAATTAGCCAAGAAGGTTCTTCAAAAAAAAGATTTTCTAAAAGAACTCGTCCAATGAAGCTATGATATGTCAATTACAACATAGTCGCTTAAGAATAGCTTGTCGTGCATTAAACAATAAGACTTAATGAAAATCTGTTTGATCTTCATATAATCATCAAATAAACTATATTGTCCATTAATCGGGACTGAAATATTATTAGGAACAAAACGGACATTCACTAAATGGGGATTTCACCATAATAACTTTTTATAGATATTCAGAGATAAAAGATATGAGCTTACATATTCTTGATCCAATGATCTAAATGAACCAGTGACCTTAGAAAGCTCTAGGGTTTGCAACAAGTCATTGAAGAAATTAAACCAAAAAATAGTTTAGTACCAGAGATTCAAATATCTAAAACAACGTGAATAATATGTATATAAATTTTAAATAGTAAAATAAACATGGCCTTAATAGTTAAATTCAAATTTCACCATAAAAATAACATCCTACAGACCTAGAATGCATACCCAAGATTGACAAAGAGGAGAAAGATAGAAAAACTTAGAGAAGCTACTGTGGATACCTGGACACCCAATCGACTTGCCTTTCCAGGTCTCACTGGTGTTGCCTGTAGGTTGTGATGTGCCTTCAGCCTATATAATATAATAGTTAATAAGCATAACATACCAAATGCAATCCATATGGATAATAGATAATACAGAAGGTATTGTTAACCAGTAAGCTGGAAAATATTAGTATTATTTAAATCAAGCTTTAATATATATACCTAGAAATATCTGAAAGCAGGAAAAACTTTTTCAATTTAACAATAATATGTCATGAAATATATACACATGTTGCTGCAGCACACCAAATCTCCAGTACATATTAGCTCCTATAAGTGTTGCACTTTTTAGCACGAACATGACATTTGAACAAGGAATATGGCGAAAAACTATGTTAAAATTTTAAAATATGACAACAACCACATAAATGCTATAGGTAAATGCATTTTATATTTCAATATTGCTTTGAGTGGGAAAAAACTTAAAACTACCTCCAGTAAGTTCTGATTTCCTGTGGTGTCCATCGCAATACCGTGCTTGAAACAACTATTAAGTCTTATTTTGAAAATGAAATAATAGTGCAAGTGCTTCTATAGCTTCAGAACAACAATCCAGAAATGTAGACAATAATAGATTAAAATTGAATCTCAGAGAATTTAAAATAGTTAATTAGTTCTCCTGTATTTATTTTAATCATTAAGCAGTAAGTAACAGCTTATAATCGGAGAAACTAAGAAGACAAATTGAAACAGAAAAATCGTGAAGCAAACGGAATGTGGATTGTGAAGTATGATACAAAGAAGAGTTATCAACAATGTAACTTGTTTTTGAGAAATTAAAAGATCATTGATGATTGAATTAGACAAATAACAAAGAGGGAAAAACAGTGAAAGTCCATTGGCAAAACAAAGAGAGTCCCGTGAATTTTTCCAGCAGAAGATATGACTAGGTATACCGTTACTTTCAGTATAAAGATCTAATTTGCATATTTCTAACAAAAAAGTCAGATCAGATTCAAAGAAAATCCCTATAAAGCAGATGAAAGAATACTTCACACTTTTTATAAAGTTAAAAAAGAAAAGATTTTTCAAGAAATTGAAGAAATAGCTAACCTAAATAATTGAAGAAATAGCTATCTAAATAATTGAAGAAATAATCAGGGAACACATCAGATGTGACCAAACATTGAAGTAGCTGGCATGAAAGTACAACCAAAGAAAAACAAATGAATAGGAAAGACTGAAAAAAGCCTTCGATACGGTGGAGCAAAAATGGTTGATTGTGAGAAAAAATTCTTGTTCTCTCATACTTAATCCTGGTATATTTTATTTTCAGCATATCCTGTTATTTTATTTTGTCTATTATAACTTTCAACAACCATTTAACAATATAACTAACCATATAATAATATTAGAACACAAAAAAGTCCTTTTCTCCCCCACCTTGAGCAACTGCCACTGCATTCCAACTAAATGAATAACAACTTATCGAGAATGTCGTGTATTGAAAAATTAAAAAATTCATAAAATACAACAATAGAGGAGATATAAACAGATAGACCCATGTAGTAATTAGAACAAGAGAGTCAGGCAGTAATATACACAACCATATCAACAACAACATACAGGTTTTGAAACACTGTAAATTTCTTCGAGCAAGAAAATCATGCTTTCACCAACAAAAATGATACAAATAAGTAATTTCATTCCCTATTGATGCCTTTCTATAAGCTAAATTCTCAAGAAATCAAAATAGATTTTCATCAAACAATGTCAAGATGTCAAATACCTGCATTTTATATGGGGCGCAGAAAAGGGACGACACTATGGCTGCAAAAGAACTTGTTGCATATGACAAAAAGCATCAAATGACACGCATTCAGAATTTGCCAAGATAAAATACGGATATGATTATCTTTATACCCAATTAATATTAAAATCACATTAAAAAATAGCACTGCCTCTTGAAATCATCTTCAAAAGAAATGAGCAAAAGTAAAGCATAGGAGAAATGGAAGAAGAGAAGAGAAGTAAGAAGAGAGAGACAGAAATTACTTGCAAAATGTGAAGATGAAGACAAGTCAATCAACTCTAATGGCTACGAGGCAAGCTAAGGGTTCCAGATTGATCCAGTAATAGATTTGGTACAAAACGTGTCATCAGCAAATGATCTGAAAGGGTTGAAAACAAAGTATCAAATTATCCACAAAAAGTAATATTATTTTGAAAGTACCCCTCGTCATCTAAAGAAAGTTTCACTTATTTCAAATCATGTGATAGAACTTTTCAATTGTAATTTGACCCCACAAATTTATGTTATATTAAAAATATTTACTATTTTATATTTATTAATTATTTATTTAAATATAAATAAAATTTATATTTAATGTCATTACTCTTATTAATTTTTGCTAATCATATATATGAGATATAAATTTATTAATTATATGGGAGGATTATATTAAATAGTAGTACACTACAATTCATATTTAATTTTACTTTTTTTAAAATTTAATTAATAAGTGTTGTAAATTTTTTAGAATAACTTTATAATAGTGTATTATACTTTATTATAAATTTTTAATTAATTTGATAAAATTATACCGGGACTAAAATTTTTTTAATAATTTTTAAAATTTATAAAATTTTTATTTTTATATAAAAAATATAATTCAAAAATTTCAAATTATATATTAAAAAAACTTTAAATAAATCTGATATAATTTGATATGATGATTTCGACTGATATTATACCGCCTTTGATTTTATAACACAAACTAAATTATACATTGATATGCTAAGAATACTTCCTTCACGCGACCCCCCCCCGCCACACCCCCCCGGGGTTAGTCGCTGTTTCGACAAACACATTCTCTCTCCTGTTTCTTTTCCTCTCTTATTTCTCTCTAAAATCCTGAAGGGTGGAACCAAAACCTGAAAGAGAGCCAAGAAAGATCCTTTATTCTTCTCTGTCACCATGAACGACCTTTTAAATGTAAGTTCTTTTGCTAGTTTCTCCTCATGCACATCATTTTCTTAATTTCTTTTGCTGCTGATAATTACACAGAAATGTTAAAATTACTTTCATCATCCACTTTTGAGATTTTTTCATCTTTCATAGCTTTTGTAGCTCAATTTGTCAAATCTTTCTGTCCTCTCAGCTATTTTTTAAATTCTTTCTTCTTAATTTGATTTGAAGGATAGGTTTTGGTAGTGAGCTTCTGGTTGTTAATGAAGAAATTTTATTATGTTGTAAGCATTATATGATGACTTATATCTGATGGGTAAGCTGAAAATGGGAATTAGACTGCAGAAAAATGATATTTGGGATTGTGATAATTGTCAAAAAGTGCAAATATTGGACTTTCTTAGTACTGTGATGCAGTTGATTTCTAAACTTTATGCTGCAACAATTTTCTTGATTTGCTTTTTTTTTAATCCTTGATTTGGTTCGGAGAAAAAACATTTAGAATGGACTAAGCATTCTATGACATTTTTGCATTGCCACAATTGTTGAAGCTGCATTGGTGTCCTCTTTTAGCTACTGCAAGATTCAGCTCATTTTAAATGCATCTTCTAAGGGTGAGAGAAGAGGTGAAGGAAGACAAATTCCTTGTTTTCCCCTTTCGGTTCTACTATATTACTTGCCTTTTAGAATTGGGTGAGCAAAGAAAGCAAATTTTAGTTTGGCTCCTAACAAAATGCTATTTCAACATAACAAAGAAAGTAAAAATAAGATTCCTTTTTGGCTTCATTGGGCGGGAAAGACATCTGAAGTTACATTTAAACATGTTTATTGAGGGACAAGGCTCATACTTTAGCTTGATCTTCTTTTTGTGGAACCATAAGTCTTAATCATTGGTCTCTCTAAAAGGAGTCGAGTCATTGTATTCCCAAGTACTGATTCTCTTTCAGGATGGTATTCTATTGGATGAAGGCTTAATAAATGTTATCAGTTATCCTCTTAAGTTTTATGAAATATTAATGCATCCCTCTTTGTATTGACCCACACCCAAGGGTGTGGCCTAACAGTCAATGAAGTTGGAACGGACCATGGAGACCATGGTCCAAATCTCAACAGAGGCATAAAATGTCAAATGATTTATTCCATCTGTCTAGCCTTGGTTGCTAGATTTGTCATATATCTTTGGTGGTAGGAGATAGCAAATAGCCGGAGGATAAAAGAGGTGCGCAAGCTAATCCAAACACTATTGTTGTATAAAAGAAAAAGTGTTTTTATTGACCATAATGTTGCTAATGCTGATGATTATCATTACGATAGTCTTACTAGGCGAAAGTTCGTAGAGAATCCTGTTGGCATGAACAGATGTAGGTTTCAACAACCCCACCGATCAGATCCATTTTTCTTTATGCAGAATTTGAATCTCAGTCTTGATCCAGAAATTAATTGGTTATTGTGATCTATGGTTAAAATTTCCAGTTGTATGTACTCTCCTAGCTTGTGTGACACACCTAAAAATTCTTTTCCTTCTTACTGTCGGCATCAGAACTTTCTTTTGATTTAGAATTTTGCAAATGCTTTTCTTTTCTGTCCAATTAATAAGATATGTGGTAGAAACAAAACCTTTATCTTCTCATGTTTAAGTACTTATTAAATACTTATCTTGCGATTTTCCTTTTTCTTGTTGAATAATTATTTCAGGCCATATTTTATGTATGTCATGCTATACTTCTTTATGGTCTTAGAATACTTCTGTGCCGTTTTGGTAAACTAGTGTTTTTATCTATCAATTGCACTTTAAGCTAAAATTATTTGAGATGACTATATGAATCATCTATATGTATTCCAGTATATTTAGTCTCAAATTAGGAGGATTCATCATAGGTAAATTCTATGATGCTGAGACTCTTCAAAACTGTCGACGGGTGCGTGTTGGATCCTTCAAAAGTAGTGCGTTCTTGGAGGATCCGACACGTGTGCAACAGAATTTTTGACAAGTCCAAGCAACATAGGTTAAATTATACTTACGTTGGTTGTCAACCTATGGTGACCATCATACACTTTTCGGGTTGGAACTGGTTTTGCTTGTCACAGAGGCTCTACAAGTAGTCATTTTCCTTAAAATATTGTTGGTATTGATCAAGTTCCAGAAGCATGTCACTTTATGCATTCCTTATAAAATCCTACATTTTGTGAAAAAGAAGAAGAAGAAGAAGAAGAAGAAGAAGAAGAATGTTGTTTTTCATTATGTATCTGTTTGATTTGTGTTGTAGGATGGTTTTGATACCTTTGAGGCTCCCAGGCATCAAAATGATAGAAATGAAGATATTGAAATGGGAATACAAAGATCAATGCACTCTGGGGAACTAGGTCTTGATGATTTCTTTAAGCAGGTTTTGCTGCAGAATCTTATTATATGTTTATCTTGGAAAATTAACAGTGATAATTTCGTTTTTCCCTCCTTTTCTTGATTTCTTTCTCTCCTATATGTTGGAGTTGATATCCTAAAATTTCCTGCTTCTTTTTTTGCATTGTTGCTAGGTTCACCAAATTGAGAAGCAGTATGAAAAGCTGGAAAAGCTCCTGAAGAAGCTTCAGGTATAAATTTCTTCAATTATACTATGTGCCCATCCTTTTCCTAATTTCAGTTTGACTGCAATTTTAGCATGCAGTGGGTGGCATGGTATTTCCTTTGAAGATTGCATTTAAGTTTGTTAGGTTTTCTTAGTTTTGTCTGATTCATGCATAGTAATGGGTGTGCAAGGATAGGATAGAACATTTTTTCTGTTTATATTTTATATTTTTATTTGTGAACATATTTTCACCAGTTACTCCGAGTAGAGGTTTATGTGGGAAACCGCGATTGTGATGTTCATATGTGTTTGAAGCTCTACACGCAAAACATGTGAAGTTGTGCATCTTTTCTCTTGTCTAAGCAGTTTCCATCTATTATAGCACTTACTCATGTCTTTTGAGTACGTCTCCTTTCCAACCTCTTTTAGTGAGGTTGGGTTTTTCTTGTTTGTATCTTGAGTTTTTCTCCTCTGTAAAGCTATCAATGGTTTATTCAAGATCCTTAGCAGTTGATCGTTCTTTCTCCCTCCTTGTGGCTTTAGAAAGCTCTACATGAAAGAACAAAGAAAATAGGATATCTGTATTTCAATTTTCAACAATTATGATCTCACTTTTAAATGGTTTGTCCTTCACTTTTAGGGGTTCTGATATTTGTTATTTGAAGACCTATTTTAATATTGTAATGTTTTTGTTTATGTAAGGTGCGCCTATATTGACCACCTGATGCATAAGCCACTTTCTTCCATATAGTGTCTCTTTTTGATACTACACCTACACAGTTCTGCATTATGGAAGATGATTTTTTTAAGTGCACACTGTGTGTTTACATAGAAAATAAGCTAGAGAGGAATTAAACAACGTTTGAGAGGCAGAGCTCTTAGTATTCTCAAACTGTTTAATTCCTTTTTTTTCTAATTCAAAAAATAGGAATTAAACAGTTTGAGAATACTAAGAGCTCTGCCTCTCAACCGTTGTGTATTTAGACATAACCTTATTTGCTATTATTCCATTTGCTGTTAATGGGATCCTATCCTAATTGTTGAATGTGACTTCCTAATCCCTCTATTTATGATATTAGAGTAATTACATAATTACCTATTCAAAATCAACGCGTCCTCTCACGATGGAGCATATACATCATATGATATAAGCTTGTTAGATTTAATATACATTCCTATTCCTTTAAGTGATTTGGCTAAAAGATCCACAAGTTAACCATTTTGCCAAATAAAAGTTGTAATTATATTTTAGATGCTATTTTGCCATTCAACGTGACAATCAATCTTAATATGTCTGGTTCTTTTGCGAAAGATCAGATTAAACACAATTGCAAGGCACCGTAATCGTCACAAATAAACTACATGGATGATACTTCACCGTACTTCTTATTAACCAACTGTTTTAGCCAAACTAACTCTCACAAGGTCCCGAAGGGCTATTGACCTTTATTTCGCATCTGTAACGGATGATGACACACTATTTCTTGCCTTTTTAAGAAAAAATTTGCTTCCAACTAAAATAGTACCTAGTGGTCAAATGTCTATATGAAGGACAACCAGCCCATTACATATGTAAAAGTATATCACTCTATCTTCATATATTAATGTTTTTCTTGGATAGCCTTTTGCTTACCTCAAAATACAAACCATAATTCTCCAATCACCATCACATGATTAGTCAAAGAACTGATTGCCAACACTTCCCTTAAATGAGATGTCTGGACGAGTAGTTGTCAAATGGTTTGACTTTCTAACCAATCTTCTATGCCTTCCAGGATTAGGTAGTTGGCTCCCGTTATCTTGCTAGGCCTAGAAGCTTGACATTGGGATCAATTTATTCTGCGAATCTTCTCATCTGAAAATTTAAACTTTTAAAAAGCAAATATTTCCATTTATTTTTTTCGGTCTACAATACACTCTATTACGTTCATATCTTTTTATATTTTTTATTGGGAAATATTTTGTTGATAGGTGGCAGTAAAATTGAATTCATGACCATTGACTTCTTTTTACCATGTGGACTATGCAAATCACAGTCTAAAAGTTTAACCTGTTTGAGATTGGAGACACTTATTTATTTCCATTTGCAAATGAATCTGTCATTTTGTGGGGTAGCTTTAAACCAAGCATCCCTGCCTGGAGAATATCTAGAGCTTTTTTCCTCTATAAAAGGCATATGCCATGACTAGATTTTCTCCCCTCAATTCCAAGGAAAATACTTCAATCTGCTAAAATCTTTGGTTTAAAATTGACGATTCCAGTGGTGTTACAAGTGGATCATGCCATCAACGCCACCTATGATGACAATATTCCGCCTGACATGAGATGTGTATATTAGTTAGCTTCATGGTGTATAATAATGAATGACCAGAATAAATCCACATTAAACCAAATTGATGGACAACTACATTAATTTTGATTTTTGATGAAAACTAAGCTTGTGGAACTGCTTCAGGTGATAGAGGGAACCCTGAAGACGACAAACCATACCATTCCACTGAGCAATAAAACTAGGTATAATTGACAACTTTGAGAGGGTGGGGTTACTACATCAACTATATAGGAGTGATAGAGATTAGAGAATTAGAAACAGAAGGACAGGCCACAATAGTATGGGAAGGTCATTTTTCATAAAAATAGTATGGGAAGAAGATGGTGAAGTCGACGAGATTCACTCCCGTGGAAGGTACCAAGCGTCTACTTGTAATTCAATAGTGCAGCACAACAAATCAGATGAATGTCACTGAATAATATAGTGTTCGAGTTAGTTGACATATTGAAAATAAATTAAAAGGTCATTAGAACAAATAAAGAACATAAGATATCTTGTATTTTCCTGCTTCTAGTGAAAGTAACTTAAACATCCACACAGAGGGCCAAAGTATTGTGGTATCAGAATGGCCTTAGAGCAAACAAATGCATGATATGCAGGGGCTACAATGATTTTCTAGTTTAGAGAGACTGTTGGTCTTCAACATAAGGTTTTGTGCAAGAAACTCTTCTAAAAATGCTCCCCGGCACTTCTGCTGAGTTTAGCCCAAAAGGCCCCTCTAGGGCCGTGAAACTTGCTTTTCGGTGCCTCTAGTTTACCGGAAGTCTTCCATTATGGGAGATATTTGTTTTTTCATAGCAGGGGACAAATCTTTCGAGCTAAACAATATAGGAGACAGGCAGTTCAGATGGTTCTCTTCAACAGAATGGGGCAGAAGATTTACAACTAAAGTCACAATAGACTTGCAAAATCTCAAATGGGTGTGCGAAGCCCTAATAGAAGCTTCAAAGGGGACTGGAAAGTTATACAGAAGATGGGGGAGAAAGCAACAACAAAATTTATACAGAGTATATCAGAACTTTAACATCCACGGAGGGTATGCACATATTGAAGTCTGGCAAGGGAGTTCCAAATCGGCAGTCATAATTACGGAGATAAGCACAAACTGTGGCTGGGTAGACATAGCTGAAAGTTTTTTGCGATTTTTTGGAAAATACAGAACTCCATATCATACCCCAATTCAACCTCCAGCCCCTGTACGCAGAACTTTTCATGCTGCTGCAAGTATCGGAAGTTGGCCGAAGTCGAATAGTCTTCCCCTGTCGGACGACTCTCACCCACTATCTCGGAGCCTCATTGGCACATTCAACGATCCTTTCCATCATAGCCCCAATACAAAGACTATTCACAACTGGTTTCACTATGCGGAGGATTTATCGGAGTTGACGAAGACACCAAACAGAGAACCCCATTTATTTTGGGCTCGCATCTATATCAAGAACTCTAGGAGGAAGATTCCAACAAATTTGAATTTCAAATTGGAAAGTTGGATCTTCAATCTCTAGATAGTGATGGAAGAGAGTCTAACCCTTCACCCTCTGGTCAAAAGAAAGAGCCAGATAAAAGGGAAAAGTTTCAGCATGAGACACCTTATCGGAAGGAGTGGCACGTGTAGAATCCATTAGAGAGGCACACGAGACTCACATGCCTCCGCTTGCTGATAGAGAGGACAGATCAGGTGCTTTTATTTCTAATGTGCCGGCCCATAGATTTACAACTAAAGGCAGTGGCAACGCTGTTAGGAGGAGGAAACATTTGTGGGCCCTAATAATGGCTATTCTTCTAAGGGACCAATCAGGGAAAAATTAACCAAGAAGACAATGATCCGGAGAGCATTAGGCTCGAAAGTGGATCCATGCATATTCATACCTCCCTCTCCCTCACAGCAAACTCTTTCAACCCCATTGCAGAAGATTTTCAATCCTTCAACTGTGAGGCTTTCCCTCATTTGGAAGCAGACAATGAAGCGGACTGTCCAAAATCTCCTTACAACTCCATCTCTCCTCTTAATTCTGATTCAACCCCTCCCGCCCCGAACTCAGAATCAAGCATGTCTTCATCATCCCTCAACAATTATCTCTTCTCCCATGGCATGAAGACGGTGTTGCATGTATGCAAAAAATTGATACACCTGTAGTATTGGAGACATCAGGTTAAAGATGGCAATGCTCAAAACTTGCAAATTACTAGTGGTGAATGTTGCAGGATTCGAGCACGAAATCCTAGATGTTATCCTCAGGATGGAGGAGAGAAGAAAACTTCCGGCACAAGAACAAAAACAAAAAATAGGGGACCAAAGGGAAGGGAAGAGCAAAGCAGATACAGAACTCAAAAGTTGGAATGGGGCCTTTGAAAAAGGTAGCGGAAGGAAGGACAGGGGCAGGCCTCAAAAAGTTCTTTCCAGATGAGAGTCAAAACTCTTAGTTGGAACGTGCAGGGGCTTAATGATAAGAATAAGAAAAGTATCTTGAAGTCTCTTATTCAAAGATAAAAGGTTGACATAATATGCTTACAGGAAACAAAAATTAGAGAGTGGGGTACCCCTTTGATAGAAAAATATGGGGAACAGATGGATTTCTTGGCAGGACTTAAAGCAGATGGAACCAAAGGGGGGCATATTGATCATGTGTGATAAGAGACTATGGAATTGTGTTGATTCCCAGGATGGTGTCTTCTCTCTATCCTGCAGATTTGAGTGTCTTTCAGAAGATTTCGAAATGGGTTTTCTCAAGTGTTTATGCTCCTCACACTGACACCGAGAGAACAGAACTATGGTTGAATTAGCAGTAGTGAGGGGTCTATGGTCTGATTTATGGGTGATTGGGGGTGATTTTAATATATGTAGATTTGAGGAGGAAAGGCTCAGTTGCACCAGAAGATCCAGGTTGATGAGAGGATTTTCAAACATAATTCTTGATCTGGAACTGATAGATCCTCTACTTTAAGGAGCTCAATACACTTGGTGAAGAGGGGAGGAGTTTTTCCAAGTCTCAAGAATTGGCAGGTTTTTGTTCTCCTCAGAATGTAATGAGATGTTCAACTCCGTTAAAAATTGTGATGGCCAGAGTATTTTCAGAACATAAGCCAATCATACTATAGAGTGTAAGCCAATCATACTCTAGAGTGGGGATTAGGAAGCAACAACCCTGTCTTATTTCAAATTTGAGAATATGTGGTTGCACACGGATGCTTTTATAGATCTGGTTAAAGACTCTTGCTCAGTCGGGGCACCCCGAATTTTATTTTTACACAAAAGCTCCATAATTTAAATAGGGACATTAGCAAATGGAATAGAGAAGTTTTTAGTAAACTTAGAGTAGCAAAGGAGCAAGGGGGAGCTGGAATTACTAGACAAAAGAACACACTCAAATGAGGAGAAACTAAACTCAACAAGCTTGAAGCTGGAGCTAAAACAGATAGCTATTGTAGAAGAAATCTCTTGGAGACAAAAATCTAGATGTCTTTGGTTGAAAGAGGGAGACAAGAACACAAAGTTCTTTCAAAGAACAACTAATTCTCACATAAGGCGCAACACTATTGACAAACCAAAAATAGGGGAAGAGGTTACCGAAGATAAAGGGCTGATCAAGGATGGCATTCTTGACTTCTACCCGAAACTTTACAAGGAGACAAAATCTTAGACCCTTAGCTTCCTTTAGGAAGCTCACTACTATGACCACTAAGGAGATGGTGGAACTGAAATCTCCCTTATATGAATCTGAAGTATTCACGGCCTTCAAATCCTGTGCTCTAGACAAAGCACCAGGCTCAAATGGATTCACTATGACTTTCTTCCACAAGTCTTGGAGTTTTATGAAAACAGATATAATGGGTGCTTTCAATTTCTTCCACCTAAACTGCCAAATATTGAGGTCATGCAATGCCTCATTCATTGCACTCATACCAAAGAGGGGAAGTGCAAAAGAGCTCAGAGATTTCAGACCAGTAAGTCTGATAGGCAGTGCCTACAAATTAATGGCAAAAAGTTATAGCTGAAAGATTGAAAAAGGTGGTGAGGAAACTGGTTTCTAGACATCAAAGTGCCTTTATGAAGATCAGGCAGATCATTGATGCCTCACTGATAGCAAATGAGGTCCTTAACCGGAAGCTAAAAAGTGGGGAGACAGGCATTCTTTATAAGCTGGACATAGCGAAGGCTTTTGATAAACTAAACTGAATTTACTTAATTGAACTACTGAAGAGGATGCGTTTTGGTAACATATGCCTAAGTTGGATGTTTTTTTGTATCTCTATAGTCAAGTTCTCAGTTCTTGTTAACAGTAGTCCATTTGGTTTTGTCTCTCCTCAAAAGGGTCTTAGGTAGGGAGATCCACTCTCCCCCTTTCTATTTATTTTTGCAATGGAAGGGCACACTCAACTGCTGGCTAGGGCCAAAGAGCTCCAACGGATCCAAGGATTTCAGGTGGACAGAAATCTCATCACCTCTATCATTGTTTCTCATTTGCTCTATGTAGATGACACTTTGATTTTTTGTGGAGCAAACCGCAAACAAGTAAACTACCTCAACATAACTCTGATGGTTTTTGAATCCATCTCTGCTCTTCACATCAACATGCTCAAAAGTAAAATTTACTTGGTGAATGAAGTTCAAAACCTAGAGGCTCTAGCTGGAATCCTAAGTTGCACAACAAATTCTCTACCTACTACTTATTTGGGCCTACCACGGGGAGCTAAGTTCAAATCAACTATGATCTGGAACAGTGAAGAGGTTGACAACATTGCAAATGCAATACCTTTCTTTAGGTGTAGGCTCATCCTTACTAACAGTATTCTAGGCAACATTCCCACATATATTATGTCACTCTTTCCTATGCCAATTTCAGTCACAAAGCAGATTGATAAACTTAGAAGGAAATTCCTTTGGGAAGAAAATGGCCAAACTCACAAATTCTCTTTGGTCAAATGGCAAACAATGACTCTTCCTAAGTCACTATAAGGTTTGGGAATCAAAGATTTGAAGTTGCATAATAAGAGATTGCTAATGAAGTGGCTATGGAGATACAGCCAACCTGAGGCTGGCTACTGGAAAAATATCATATTAGCCAAGTATGGTGCCCAGAATCACTAGAGCTCCATCAGAAGTAGAGAACCCCATGGTGTTGGGGTCTGGAAACACATTAACAGCTATCAAGAAGAATTCTTTCAAAAAGTCTCTTTCAAGGAAGGCAATGGTCTCCACATTAAATTCTGGGAAGATTTATGGCTTGGGGACACTGCTCCTAAGAGTGCTTATCCAAGACTCTACCAAATATCGAGCAACAAAGATACTTCCATTGCACAGTACAAGGAAGGCAACAACTGGAGCCCTACTTTTAGGAGGAATCTTCAAGACTGGGAAATCAATGACCTCCTCTTTCTTTTGGATGCTCTCGAGAAACACAATCTAGCTGAGGCACCAGACACACTCCTATGGGACAACTCAAGAAAGGGGGAGTATTTTGTGAAAGAATGCTATACGACTGGTTGCTCTGAGAATGGTATGCTTGAGGAGTGGCCTTGGAAACATGTACGGGGGACTAGGCAGCGTCTAAAGGTTAGCTGTTTCACCTGGACAACTTTAAAAGGAGCCTGCCTAACCTAAGATAATCTCAGAAGGAAAGACATCATTCTTATCAACAGACGCTACTTCTGTTGGAAGTCCAATGAGACAGTAAATCACCTTTTTGTGCACTGTCCAGTGACAGCTGCTGTTTGGCATTTCTTCTTCTCAATTTTTGGTCTCAAATGGGTTATGCCTTTCTCTATCAAAGATGCCTTTGAAAGCTGGACACTATGGAGAGTTGATAAGTCCATCAAAAAGATCTGGAATATGATCCCAAGGCCATCTTTTGGTTGGAAAGAAAGAAACCACAAATGCTTTGATGGGAATTCAACTCGTACTGGCTCTCTGAAGGCTATATGTTTGGTTATCCTTTTAGTTGGAACTTACACGCCCCTGTAAACAGTGTTGATAATTTTTTGATTTTCGTTAGCTCCTTGAATATTACTTAGCAGAGTCTTTCTCAAGGCAGCATAAGTTTTGACTGTTTCCACAGTTTTTTGCTTACTGTTATAGCTTCATATAGTTCTGAAGCTTTTAGGTCTCTCTCCATAATATTGCATCTGCTTGATGCCTTTTTAATTAAATTTAATTACTTGACCAAAAAACAAAGAAAAAAGAGCATACGATTATAGAAAAGAAAGAGTAGGATTAGCAATGCTAGAGTAGTGGATTCAGATCTGTCTCCCACATCCGCCGGAAAATCCCATTTCACAAATAACCTAATTTTGTTTTTCTTTCTAACAGCTCAGACACAGATCCTTCTCTTCAGGTCATAGAATATGGGAGAAAACAAAATATATTTCACCCGCAGACTTCAAATCGTACGACATCACCAAATGGTCAACAAACAATACAAAATGGTTTGAATGGGTGGAAAGGAGTCGTAAGATGATGCGTAGATCCACCATCAGTAGAAGGGGCATGGAAGGGATCTATGTGGTCCTTAAAGAAGCTTCAAAGGACAAAGATACCGGAAATAGGAGATGGAGATTCTTAGACAAGAACATGGAACTTTTGAGTAACAGGAAGCAAAATGTACATTGGAGATTTATAAGCATTATCTCATTAAATGGTGGGGGAGGTCCGTCTTAATCATTCTAGAACTTGCCTTAAATGCAGGGTGGGGGGCAATAGCATTAAAGATAGAAGGTTTTGTTAAATGCATAGAAGTTATGAAAGGAGCAGCACCACCAAGGTTAGTAGAGAAGGAATACTCATACTCCAAGGCAGTCCAGGAAAGTAAATGGCAAAGCAAAAGTTTACGGATTGCGGAGGTGAACAAGGAAGAGGGACAGGTGCTGATCAATGAAGCAGATAAAACACAGGAGAGTGATCTGCTCAATAGGTGCATTGTTGGGTACACCAGGAAAGACCACCCTCAATGAGATCAGGAGATGGGCAACTGCAACATGGAAGAGGGCCTTTGGGGTGAATATATACGAAATGAACGAAGAGAATTTCCTCTTTGAATTCCCAAACAGGTACATGGCGGAGCAAGTCATACAAGAACAGTGGGTATGGAGGAAAACAAATGTTCAACTGGAATGGTGGCATCCTTTGCAGGGTACTATCCCTAACGATGCCAAAGCCGGAGAGTCATGGGTCAAGGCCATCGGAATACCTCTCCACCTGTGGTCACAGAGAGTTTTTCGAGAAATAGGAGAACTTTGTGGGGGATGGATCTCGACAGAGAAGGAGACGGAGCTTAAAAACCATCTCAAGTGGGCGAGAATTAGGGTGAGGAGCGATGGAAGAGATATTCCAAGAGAGGTATGCATTGTCAGAGACGGAGTTAGGTTTTTCATACCTATTTTACTGGAAAACAAGCCCAGGTTCGAATTTTTGCTGGTAAACAACCAGACTCTAGCCGTAGAAGAGGAACCAAGTTTTAATTCGGGTAATAGAAATATCCAAGGGGTAAAGGAGATTTGCAGCTATGGGGAAGGACAAAAATCGCTATTGAAAAGGGAATCGAGGATCAGAGAACACGTGGGAGTCAAACCCACGACAACTAGTAATCATGAAAGTTCTAAGGCACGTGAGAGGAGCATGGGGTATTAAGTATAGGTGCGGGTATGGGCCAAAATAAGCATTTTAGGCCTGATTTTGCTGGAATGGTGATATTTAATGATATACAAGCCCACACTGCTCACAACCACCATATTTTACCAATAGAAGTGTTGGAACCACATATCCAACAAGGCCAGGAAGGTGCCAAAAGTCAGTCGACCCTGTCGGCATGCATATGCGACATTGTCACAGGTAATACGAAGGAAGCAGAGAATGGGGAGGTTGGGGAGTTGAGAACACCGGAGAAAGCAAGGAACAGAAGGAGTAGTGATACTGAGCAAATGGGCAACTCAACTTTAACGATGGCGGACATTCCCAACGATGTAACAACCATTGTCAACTGGGATGTGGGGGAAGCAATACCACTGTGTACATGAAATGAATCAGATCCAGAGATAGATGACAGGGGAACCTCGAAATGGGAACAGAAGAATTTGGCTAGAACCAGCATGTTATTAGGAGTCGACTTCCAAGGGCACAAGAAAGAGGCTCTAGAATTATTAATGCAAGTTGATAGTTACAGACAGATCAGAAGATTGGAAGATGAAAGCATAGGAAGGAAGAGCAAAGGGAAAGTGATGCAGGGACTAAAAAATCTGGTGAACTTTGATGTCAAATTCAAAGGCAGCGAGAAAAGGAACAAGGGGAGGAAAAATTATGACAGGACATCATGCAATGCAAATTAGTATCATGGAATGTTAGGGGGCTCAATGACAGGAACAAGAGGAGAATTGTACAGAGCTTGGTGGTTGACTGGAAGGCAGACATCATTTGCTTATAGGAAACCAAATTACAGGGAGGGGTTACAAAAATTGTTAAACAAGTATGGGGAGGCAGATGGAAGAAGTATGCATGCTTGGAGGCTAGCAGTACAAGAGGTGGCATCCTATTTGTATGGGACAGCAGAGTATGGAAGGGGGAAGTTTTGGAAATTGGAGTATACACGCTCACTTGCAAATTCGGGGCAGTTCTGCAAGACTTCTCACGCCACATAACAGGGGTCTACGCCCCAAATTGCTACATAGAAAGAAGGGAAGTGTGGGCTGAGATCAGTGCAGTTAGAGGTTTAATGGAAGGGCCATGGGCAATCTGTGGAAGACTTCAATATGGCTAGATACATCTCTGAGAAGAGAAACTGCAGAAAAAGAACTAAGGGGATGACAAAATTCTCAAATTTTATTGAAGATATGAAACTAATTGATCTTCAGCTACAAGATGAGGATTATACCTGGTCAAAGGAGGAAATTCAAATGCAGCTTCCAGAATTGAAAGATTCTTGATCTCCAAAGAATGGGATGAAAGTCTTAGCAATATTAAACGATGGGCACTTCAACAATTGTCATCGGATCATAATCCAGTGGCATTACAGGGGGGTTCTTGGCAAAGAGGAAGGAGCTATTTCAAATTTAAGAATTGGTGGTTAGGGTCTCCCAGCTTCTACGAGAGAATTAAAAGTTTGGTGGGATTCTTTCAACTTTGAAGGTCTGCTTGACTTTGTCTTAGTGTGCAAGATGAAGGCTCTAAAGAAGCTAAAGGAGTGGAGCAAACAACAGGGTGGAAATTTGGTGACAAAGAAAACACAATTGTTAAATCAACTAGCGGATCTGGACCAGGTCATGGAAATCAGAAACTTAACAGAAGTGGAAATGGAGAAGAAGGCATCCGTAATCTTAGAATATGAAACTTTCTTGAAAAATGAGATCTCTTGGAGACAGAAGTCAAGAACCCTGTCGTTGAAAGAAGGAGATAAGAATACTAAGTTCTTTCATAAGATGGCTAATGCTCACAAGAGATGCAACAACATTGTCAAACTGTCAATTAAAAATGGGGAAGTAATTGAGGCTCCAGCCAGAATAGAGGAGGAGATTACTGAGTTTTATAAGAGGCTTTACACAGAATCATATCATTGGAGACCTACCAATCAATCAGTCAATGGCCCAGTTTTAACGACAGAGGAGAAGGAGCTACTACAGAGGAACTTTGAAGAGGAAGAGGTCCTGAGGTGTTTGAAAATGTGCTGCAGATAAAGCTCCAGGTCCAGATGGTTTCGCTATGGGCTTTTTCATCAAATGCTGGGATATTGTGAAGCTAGATATCATGAAAGCCTTCCATAACTTCTATGAGCATGGAGTGTTTGAAAAGAGTCTAAATGCAACCTTCATAGCCCTCATCCCAAAGAAGAAAGGTGCAATTGACCTTACAGATTATAGACCTATTAGCCTTAATTGAGAGCATCTACAAGATCTTTTCAAAGGTCTTGACAGAAAGACTCAAGATTGTTATCTCTAAGTTAGTGGATGCCCATCAAATGGCTTTCATCAAAGGCAGGCAGATCATGGATGCAGTGATGATAGCAAATGAAGCAGTAGACTCAAGGCAAAAACTCAAGAAGCCTGGGGTGTTGTGCAAATTAGATATTGAAAAAGCATATGACTATGTCAGTTGGAACTTTCTGCTAAGTATGCTGGAGAGAATGGGTTTCGGGCAGAAGTGGGTGAGTTGGATCAGATTTTGCATATCAACAGTCAGCTTTTTTGTGTTGATTAATAGCTCTCCTGTGGGTTTCTTTAAAGCACAGGGAGGTCTTAGACAAGGGGACCCCCTATCCCTTTTTTTTTTTGTATTGGTGATGGAAGGCCTTAATAACATGATAAAAGCAGCAAATGAGTGTGGGTGGATAAGGGGCTTTGAGGTAGCAAAGAATGGGAATGAGAGTTTGGAGGTGACACATCTCCAATATGCAGATGATACTCTCATTTTGTGTGATGCAGAAATGGACCAATTGAGATATCTAAGGGTCATCCTTGTAATTTTTGAGGGGCTATCAGGTTTGCATATAAACTAGAGGAAAAGCTTTTTGTATGCTATCAATGAAGTGCAGGAGATGAATCAGCTGGCAGCAGTGGTAGGAGGGTATGTTGGAGTCTTGCCTACCATTTACCTTGGGATGCCTCTGGGTGCCAAATTCAAATCAGTAGATATTTGGAATAGTGTGGTGGAGAAATGTGAAAAAAAGCTTACTAGATGGAAGTCACAATATCTATCCTTAGGTGGCAGAGTGACACTCATTCAAGCAGTCTTTGATGCTCTTCCAACATATATGATGTCCTTATTTCCTATTCCAATAAGGGTCATCAATAGGTTGGATAGCATCAGGAGACAGTTTTTGTGGCAAGGTGATAAAGACAAGAAGGCTTATAACCTGATGAGATGGAAGTCAATCATCAATGGGAAGAGAAATGGGGGTTTAGGAGTTAAAAATCTGAAAGTACAAAGTAAAGCACTAAGAATGAAATGGCTCATCAGACTTTCCAGTGAACATCAGTCCTTGTGGGGAAGAGTCATCAAAGCAAAATATGATCAACAGGATGCATGGATGATTAAGGAAGTGAACACAACCTATGGGGTAAGTTTGTGGAAGTCCATCAAAGACCTTTGGAATGAATCGAAAACCCATACAAAGATAGTGGTGAAGGATGGGAGGAAGACAAACTTCTGGAAGGATTGCTGGCTTGAGGTTGGAAGACTGGACTTGGCAGTCCCCGCCATATATGAGCTAGTGGCACATCACAGCAAGAATATAGCTGAACTATGGACAGATCAAGGTTGGGAGATTATCTTCAGAAGGCAGGTTAATGACTGGGAAGTGCAAAGAGTGGACGACTTTTTCAACACCATTAATAAGTTCACTGGACCACAACAAGGGGAGGATAGTCTCTGGTGGAAAGGAAACAGTAAGGGCAGTTCAGGGTTAAGCAGGCATATGACCAAATGTGTCAAAATTCCTCACTGCCATTCAACTAGCCCTGGAAGCAAATCTGGAAAGCTAAAGTGCCACAAAAAATAGCTTGTTTCAAGTGGCTGTTGGCTAAAGAGGTTGTACTCACAATAGATAATTTGATGAAGAAGGGACACATTCTCTGTTCAAGATGCTTTTTATGCAAGGAAGAGCCAGAAACAGTAAACCATTTATTTCTTCACTGCCATTTTACAAGACAACTATGGAGCATTATTCTTAATCTTAAAGGCATCTCCTGAACCATGCCTAGGAAAGTTTCAGAAGCACTTACAAGTTGGGAAGAAGCCGGAGCACAAGCAAGGGATAAAAGAAGATGGAGAATGATCCCAGGCAGCATTTGGTGGATAGTCTGGAAGGAGAGGAATTCTAGATGTTTTGAAAGCATAGAAAATGAAGTCCAAAAGATTAAATTGAATTTCATTTTATTGCTTTGTTTTTGGTGTAATCAGATATATTCCAATGACTCTGTATCTATCATAAATGTTTTAGACACAATCTCTAACTAGAAATAGTGGATAGTCGAGGGTCCTGTAAATATGGTTTTTGTACTACCCAAGTACAGTTTTGGAGATATAATACAAGTCACAGTTATTAAAAAAGAAAGATCTGTCTCTGAGTATTATTGAAGGTGGTGATTCAGAAGAAGTAGTAATATGAGTAAATGGTTTGGAGTTACTGGAGATATATTGAAAAACACTAAATAGAAACCTCATGAGAGTTTAGAATCTCCTCAAATTCCTAAATTAGTATACCTTCTCATGATCCGTACTAGATTGAGCTACATTAGCATTAAATGATTGTGGTATGCCATAGAGAAATAACACCATCTCAAGTATTTGTACTTGTTATGGGAGGATATTTTTAGATGGTTCGGCATTTCTTGGGTAATGCCAAAATCTGTGAAGGAGTTGATGTTCAGCTAGAAGAGTGGAGATACGAGACACAAGGCTTAGAATTTTACTGCTCTTGCTTTAATGTGTATCATTTGGAAAGAGAAATAGGAGAGCTTTTGAAGGGGTGAAGAGGAGTTTTGTTCATTTGAGGAGTAGTTTCCGATCCCTTATTTTCTTTTGATGCACCCATGCAATTCCTGTTTGTATAGAGGATTGGGAGTATTTTGGAGAGAACCATTTTTTGTATGTTTCTCCTCTTTTTGGTATACAACTTGTAAATGGTCAAGGTGGCCTTGTTATTATCAATGAAACCTCTTACTTGATTTTAAAAAAAAAAGTATGTCTACTTCTTGCAATATGTGCAGCAGGGACAATATGTCTACTTGTTGCAATGTGCAGCAGGGACAATTTCCTGATTTCTGTGACCGCTTTGGACAAGCACTTAAAGATTTAGTTGTATATTCCATTGGAGGAGTTGAAGTAGATGATTTCTTGAAGAGATTGTCTACTGTAAGAATCGTATCACAACCAATTATGGCACAAGCATTTTCATAGTCAATCCAATTTTAGAATGAAAGAACACCATGAAAACCTTCTCTCTTGGCTTCCAATTGTTCTGCAGGGCTATTAATAGTAGACACAAGAGTATTATATTAAGACATAAGGCTTTGAACCTCTCCAAGTTGAGTCTCCATGTGTCGGCACGATTCTTCAAACTCTTCAACTTATCAACAACAGGATAAAATCATCGGCAGGATAAAATCTAAAGATATCCCTGGTATACTAGATGGAACAAGTTCCATCATACTACACAATTGAGCATGAACTCTATCACACATAGGTTTTTCTTTCTGTGAGATCTGTTGAAGAGTTGTAGTCAGATGGCTTGTCCATAGAATTATACCAGGAGTAGCATTACGTGACCGACGTAACATTTTTTAAGTATTAACTCTAGAGTTACCAGAGATTTGAAGAACTTCAAGAGTGAAGATAAGTGTCGAAATAGTTCTGGAAAGGGTATGCAAAGTTTAGGGAGTGGATTGAACAGCTATAAAAGTGGTTTTTGTGGAACTGAAAGATTCCCCATTGGTCAAGTAGGAATTATATGATTTGAGAACCTGCTGAAGCAGAGGTCGGCCTACCACAAATTCAAATGGTGTTAACAGGTTGGTTTTCCCTCTCCTTTTGCTATGATACCTGGTCAATTTAACTGAGAGGGAAGTAGTGCATTTCATAATGCATAAGAACAATGCCTCTTAACCCTTATTTTTGTATACAATATAATATTGCCTTTTCTCATCTCTCTCTCTTTATATATATATATATATATATATATAGAGAGAGAGAGAGATAGATAGATAGATAGATAGATAGAGAGATTCTATGGACAATGGGACACTCTGCACTAACGCCACCAATTATAGGATATGACTTCTAAACCCCTCTAACTTTGAATTGCAGTAATGACATAATTACTCATTCAAAAGCAACCATTTATAAGACCCTTGGCATCATTACTACAACTTCAATATCCATCATAGAAGTTCTGAATTTATTTGTATACCTTGCTTCAGGTGCGAATAATCTAATTCCTTTTTCCATGTGACTAGGAGCTCTTTCGAGTTTATTATCCACAAAATTCAGCCTTTCTTTTTTGGAACTAAAACCCCCTTAAGGGGGTTGAAAAGGTAACTCCAAGAAGTATAAGTTGACTTGTAGGTTGGTTGATTTAAGATATGGGGACTAGGGGTACTTACCAAGCGGAAAAAACAAAGACATAGGGACCAAATGAGCTCTTATGATCTATATATGATCTTAATGGTTTCCTTAAATATTTATGTGTTAAGAACCTCCTGGTTTTCCAATGCTATTCACAGGATGCTCATGAAGAATCAAAGGCTATCACGAAAGCTGCTGCTATGAAAGGTAATCCATTTTCTTGTGGTTATGCTGCTGTGGCATGTGCAGGAAGAAATTGATTTGCATGACTGATATGTTATTTTCTTGTACATACTAGATGCCCTATAAACTAGTTCAGCTAAGGGTGGAGTAATAAATCTTTAATATGTTACTGAGTTATATTACAAATATTTTTCCACTTGATTCTTGAAAAGTTATAGATGGTTTAGTTTTGGTTTTGTTGAAGAGGAGAGAGAGAAGAGAGAGTGGAAGCAGGGATTGTTCGAAACAGTTCCTTAGGTGTACTAAAGATTCTGTAACCTTAAATTGCTCGTTTAGTGAAGAGTTCGGGAAAATTCTACAGAAGGTAGGTCATGGTTTTTGCTCCCTTAAGAAGGAGTTTTCCACGTCAAAATACTTGTGTTTATTTACATATCCTGCACTTTACCTTCTTGTGTAGTTCCTGGAAGAAGTTGGTCGCAGCAAAAATGCTTTGAAATATCCACATTGCGTCATGTGTCTTAGCTGCACAATCACTAACATTTTAACTCAATGCCCTCCACTCTCCAAGGATTGGACATCTGGAGCGGACAATATAAGATGGGGGCCCAACGTTGGGTGAATAATGATTGGGATGGGTTTGGTTCTGATATCATGTTAATGGACCTTGGCCTAACTCAACCCCGAAAGCTAGCTCATGAGGGGAAGATTGCCCAAGACTATATGAAGAAACCTCTCGATGTGGGACCTGACAATAAAAAATGCTTAGGTTCTATTATCATGATTTTAGGGCCTTCGGATTCAATTATATTCCACCAGCTGATTCTCAGTTTACATACGTCCCAAGTGTTTAATCTCTTTATAGATGGGAAAATCGTCAAGCTTAAAGCAACTAGTCAGTTTTTACAGAAAGCTATGTTCTGGCTGTGCTGTTTCTTTAGTACCAAGATGAATGTTTTTTCTTTTCTCTTTTTGGTATAACCATCCGGTGTTTGGAACTCATTGATCCGACTAACCTGGATTGCGATAAAGTTATCCCAGGGATCGAGCCTGTGATTAAGGGTGGAGGAACCCTTACTTTGAAAATGCAACAAACAACTTTTCTCTCCTAAGCACATTCATGGAGACAATGACCTAAGACACTTCTGAACTCTCTTCCTTCTCCAATGATCCTTCTAATCACCGGAATCAACCCTTCTTCCTTTCTTTTTCTCTCTTCTTCCTTCCCCTTCTTTTTTTCTCTCTCCTCTTTCTTAGATACCCATTTCCACTAGTTTCTGACAGAAGACACTATTTTGCCATGGGTTTCAAATCTTATGACATTTCAAGATCTCCAGGGATATAGGGGGAATGGTATGAATGGCTTGAGAGATGCAGAAACTCCATCACAAGAATTCAGTTTACCAAGAAGACAATGGTATGGATAGTCTAAATATTCAAAGAAGCCTCTTTATCAAAGGGGAACTCGGTGAGAAGGTGGAAGAAGAGAGAGAACTTCTCTGAAACCTTTTGTGCAAGAAACTTCAATAAGTTTGGTCAGCATTATCAATCTGAAAGGCAGAAGGAGATCGGTGATGATAATCCCCGAGAAATAAGTTGGTGTTAGCACTACTATGACTAGGTGGTGCGCAAGACGTAGTAAGTTAGAGTAGTCATCTTTTTTGAGAATTACGAGAGAATAAGTTGTCTTTCACAGAAAGTATAGGATTTTCCACATAATGAGATGTTAGTAAAGAATAAGACCATGTGATGGCACACTTATCTCCAGTTGCTGTGTGGCTTCTCGTATTTAGTTCATAAGAAGGGCCCAATTTTTGTGGTAGTGTTAGTTTATGCTCAATATACACCGACAAAGACACCTGGGATAACTTTTACGGCTGTCAACAAATTACACAGTGACAATATTTTCTGT
The DNA here is from genome assembly GCA_035772735.1 of Datura wrightii. Lineage (NCBI taxonomy): Eukaryota > Viridiplantae > Streptophyta > Magnoliopsida > Solanales > Solanaceae > Datura > Datura wrightii. The sequence continues at coordinate 39,765,961 of JASDFA010000019.1, forward strand.
TAGAGGTCACTCATAAATCCATAACCATTACTTTTTCTCTGCTGGTCTTATACCACGTGGCGAATAAGCGATACCGAAGAAAGAATTGAGAGAAATGTGGAAGGCAGATGTCTTACATTTAGGTCTTTTATGTTCACGGCTCACACTCTTCAATGCACTTCTATTACATTTTTCGATGGGGAACACTTGCATACAATTCATATATTACATGTACGTCCAATCTATTTACACAATCTGTCTAGACAATGGATTAGTGCTTGGTTCAAATTATAGGAACCTTGATATTAGCAATTTCAATGAGTGATGAAAGATATAGGTCCAGTTTCGTGTTGAATGTATTGATTTTATAAAATATATCTAATAAGAATCAGCAACTGAAGGAGGAATATGTTGCTTTGAGTAAGCTTTTTCTGTTTGTTTGGAAAAATCATCTTTCTTTGCTTCTCTTGTTTCATGTTCACAATGTGTTTATAACTATTTTTAAGTAGGTGTTTCTAAGTGATGAGATCGTAAATGCAGCAATTAAGCATCGAATGGAAAAAGATGTTGATGAAGTTAGCAGAGTAGCTCGATTCATCAAATCAAAGATTGAGGAACTTGACAAAGAAGTGAGTAACATTAAATGCTCTCGTCTCTTAGTTCTGGTTCTTTTGTGTTTCTTTTGGTTATGATATATTTAGCTTACATTGTAGAATCTGGCCAATAGAAGCAAATCAGGGTGTGGTAAAGGATCAGCTGTTGACAGATCAAGAACTGCAACAACAGTGTAATTTTGAGTGCTTACATCTGCTTTGTCTACTCAATAGTTGTTTCTTTTTTGATATGGTCACACCTTGATGTTATTTTGACATTTGTGGGTGGGTATCTCTTAATAACTTCTTTAAGTGGATGAACAAATTGGCTGCTGGAATAAAACAATGTATTGGGACAGACAGTCGATAAGTTTGAGGGTACGTTTAGCGTATCTCCATGCATTTGCTAGTATTACTGCATACTATGTTATGGCATACTTCTTAGAGTCAAATTGCTCTATTACTACCTTTTACACAATTTAATGTTGTTTCTGTAGTTCTTCATAGCAGCATATTTATGGTTGGCTTCTGCCTTGTTAAGATTGCATATCTGAATTATATGAACATCATCTTCTGACTCGTACTACAAAAGTAATCACCAATTTATATGCTCATAAAGCACAAATGTTGGTTTTTAAACGCATAGTTTCTAGAGGGTTCCAAACCTGGCCTTTCAATATAAGAGCCAGGCGAGCAAGCCTGAATCCATCCAATGAAGGAAATGACCCTTACCTTAAAAAACATGAAGTCGGTATCTTCCAGTTTGTCATAATTCTTAATGTGTTAGAAAAATGAAGCAGAATAGTTATGCCTTTTCTCAGGCTTCTCTTCTCTTCCAACAATTCAGATTCTCTATTACTTGTTTATTACACATGTGGTCAATGAGTGAACTCAGCCTGTTATTTTGATTGCAGTTCCTTGAAAAAGAAATTCAAAGATAAAATGTCCGAGTTTCAGGTATGCCAGCTACATTAATAATGGCTCTTTCTCTTCTGGGTTTTTCTTGCTTTCCAGGTTTAGTTGATAAAAAATGTTTACAGACTCTACGAGAAAACATCCACCAAGAATATCGTGAGGTTGTTGAAAGGCGTGTATATACAGGTATTAAGAGCAACTGGATTTGAGATTCTGCATCAATTACTTAGAATTTTCATCCAATTGTAACTATTTTCTGTTGGTGTGTATGACAGTGACGGGCAATCGAGCTGATGAAGAGGTGAAGCTATGTACTCCTAGTTGAATTCTTGAAAATGTCAGCTTTCTTTGCACATGTTCTCATCCCCCCTCCCCCCTCGTTTCCCTTTATTTTCCCTTCCATGCAGACAATTGATCGATTGATAGAAACTGGGGACAGTGAGCAGATATTCCAGAAAGCTATTCGGGAACAAGGGCGAGGACAGGTATGCTCCGGCTCAGCTGTGTGTGCTATCTTTTTCTATCAGTAGCTTCACTGTGGTGACCTAGTAATATTTTATGCCATCCTGCTCAGCTGTTTATACTATCCTTTTAGTTCAGTAGCTTCACCGTAGTGTCCTAGTAAAGTTCACATATGACGAAGGATCATTACATCATGCTTTAACTTGCATTTTTCCAAATGCATTGGGTCACGGTGGTTATGCTTGTAAAGCTAACCAATTAGGTTCTATTTAAACTTCCTGGTTTATTTATGGTCAACAGGACCATCCTCTACCATCTAGTGCTGTTTAAATTCTGTTCTTTTATATATAATCGGAAATTTAAGTAGGGTTTTCATGAATAACATACCTTGAGGGCCCTGATATTCTGTGTGTCCCCTCCCACCAATTGTTACCATGTCTGCAGTTTATTGATACAGGAGTAGCCCATCTTTTCACAGGTTTAGCGAGAAGGAAAAAGGTTGAGCTGATTGGTAGATAGGACTCAGGAATAATCCTGTTTGGTTGTAATGGAATCCATAGCTTCTCAACGGAAGCCTCTTGCCACTAAGTTAAGCAGCCGTAATTTTTTCGTACCAATCATGTATCAAATAAAACATTTTGTTACCATCATATCCTTACTTATAACTCTCGCACGCTGGTGCCTTGTGTTCTCTATTCCATTTATATAGAGAATAAAATTATTGGCTTGTTCTCACTTGTTGGAACTGTCATAAAGTAATAGAGACACATCCAAGAAGGTTAAAAGATAGGATGCATGATCTGACTCGGTAAAATAAGAAACCGAGGAATGGATTTCCAAATTGCTGTAGCATCTTATATTCTCAATCCTTTTGCAAGATTTCTACGCCGGGTGATTTGCCTAGTTGATTAAGGTCTCTTTAAACCTCAGGCTTCCATTTCCAGACCGGTGTCATGCGCTTTAAGTAGTATAACAGAAGATTACTGATAAAAACAGTAATGTAACGCGTCGTACTCTAACAACGTTTTCTCCTACATATATGTAGAACTGTTGCTGGGCAAAAGATGTAGGGTTAGAGAGGTAGGCAATTAATTCGAACTACATCGGTAGGCAGCAGATATCAGTGATAGGGAGTTATTTGGTTGGTCATTGATGAGATATCAAAATATAGCATTATTTTGGTAATAAATAACATTTTGGCCACCAATCTTTCATACAATCAACTGTAACTGTAAGCAGTTTCTCGATCTTGCTGGATGTTTTCTTTCTTTTTCCCTCATCATTTTTCTTCTGAATAAAATTATGCAAACTTTGGCCTTTTCCCTCTGGCTCTGTTACGTTAGTTTCACTTGAAATTATAGTAATTAGTTCCATCACCACTGGTTCTCTATGCTGCCGCTTTGCAGATAATGGATACCCTAGCGGAAATTCAAGAGCGCCATGATGCAGTCAGAGAGCTAGAGAGGAAACTTCTTGAGTTGCAACAGGTATAACACGTATTCCTATGATGAGGGACAAAATAACAGCAAAAATGCTCGAAGATCCTTAATTGTCAACAAAGGTGGGAGAGGGGAGAAGGAAAGCAGAAAAAATAGAGAAAAATTAGAATTATATTCTTGTTCTATTCTGTTACATATATAATTAAATAAATAAACACATACCATCTAAAACTACTTAAATTATTGCATGAGATGTCACACAATTCAACATGGTTTCGGAACAGATGGAGGTTCTAGGTTCAAGTCCCACCGCAACCTATTATCAATAGGAATTTCCACATGTTTAACTCATAAAAAGAATCAAGCCAGTAGCTGAAGGGCACACGTCGAAGATATAATTAAGTAAATAAAAGTGTGTATGTGTGTGTATATATATTCCACGCGCATGTCGAAGATATAATTAGATAAAAGAGTGTGTGCGTATATGTATGTATATATATGTATGTGTCTCTGTATGATATCTTCTAATATGGACTAAGCTTGAGCTCAGGGTGCTGATCATATGGTCCCTCCTCGCCTATGTGTCTGAGATCATCTATGTTCAAGATAATATCAGTTGGTTTAAACACACCCAATGAAATAAAATCACAGAAATGACGGAGATCCATAAAATTTTCTCCTTTTTCCTCTGGAAGGTGACAGACATTGTGGGAGTGATGATGCCATTATGAAATTAGTGCCTGACAATCCATTATGGAATTAGTGCCTGACAAAAAAGAAGAAAAACAGGCAGTGATATTTGGTTTTAAAATTGATTACTATCCTTAATGCAGATATTCTTGGACATGGCAGTGTTAGTTGATGCTCAAGGGGACATGCTTGATAATATAGAATCACAGGTAATTCATTATCATTGTGTGACCCCTATGCTGATACGTGTACCCTTTTTTTTTTCTTTTTTTTTGGTCTTGCATTTTATATTTTCTCTATTGTTATGTTTCATTTTCTCATTGGTTGACATTCCAATTGAAAGTCATTACCTAGTTTAACCCCTAGCCTGGTACCTTCTCTTTCGTCTTTCCTCTTTTGCATATTTAAATCTTCTCCGTCTTAATATTTTCTTTTCCTATTGCTTGACAATCCAACTGAAGTTCATTATTTTTGTATGAATCCGACAAGTTACTCTTTTTTTTTTTCCTTTCTTTCTTTTTGAAATATTTTCTGTTTATATTTTCTTTCATCTTTCTTGACAATCCAATTTTCAGGTTTCAGCTGCAGTTGACCATGTGCAATCAGGGAATACTGCTCTACAAAAGGCAAAGAGTTTACAAAGGAATTCAAGAAAGTGGATGTGCATCGCCGTCATCATCCTTCTGATGATTGTTGCAGTCATAGTTGTTGGCGTGCTCAAGCCATGGAATAGCAACAAGGGTGCTTGAATATTTCACCCAGATAAAGGGATGTATAAACTACAACTGCAAGTTAATGAGTTCTATCTCTGCATACACTTGGTCAATTGTGAATGTGGAACCTGAAACTGTCTCTACCTCAAAAGTCGAGTTTGAAACTGTCAGTGATGTATCAATTCTTTACAGACCTGTTTCTTTTTCCGGGTTAGTGTAACGTCAGTGCATACAATACAAACTATCCCACTGCAGCTGAGATGAGTAGCATGTTGGTTGTACTGTTTTACCAGTTGCATGGTGTCAATGCAAGTGATCGTGTGTTTCTTGGTGGTGAATGGTCGCTCAGCGCAAACTCCAATAAGCTTGTTAAATATCTGACGAGGATTACGATTTTCATGGTTCCGTTGTCTTTCATGTCAAATTAGTTATGTCTACTATGCTTATTTGTGTCATAAGATTTTACAATATGTTTGTTATGTTCCATGTATTCACTGTGGCAAATTGTTTTCCGAAGCTTTTTGCAGAGTCATTATGCTAATTGAATTGTTGATACCGCCACCTTTTACGGACAGTATTTTCATGGATTGCCCTATTTTGAGGCGGTATTTAATTTTTGCTTTCAAATATGAACTTTAAGATTTGCTCATATTGTTTATTTAATGAAAATTTGTGATCAAAATATTTTTATTCATACCTAATTTTGCTCAGCAAAAGTTTAGAGAATTTTTGTCTTCTTATAATTTTTATAGAAATTAAGTTATCCGGCTTTAGTGTTATATCTAATTCTCTTGCATAAGTTTAGAGAGTTCTTGCCTTGGTCCGCATAAGTTTTGTATGAATTAAATTATGCCTTTTATGATATAAATTTTGGGTTTTGAAATTGAACTTTTGCCTCGCTCGTCATAAGTTTTATAAAAATTAAGTTATGCCTTTTAAGCCATAGCTTGTGTTATATTATGATACAAAAATATAAATTTATGTCGAGTGAAAATTGTTTGTTACTCTGGTGTTGGGGGTATTGTATTTTTAGTCATTTTTTGTTACTTAAAGTAATCAAAGGAAAATATTAAAGATCATAGATTTGAGGGGCAAAAATTAAAGACCACCCAAACTAGGTAGTATTTGTGGGAATGACCCAGACAAATTTTTTGCACAGATTGTTTGTATTTTGAGGTGGTCTTTAATTTTTTCCCTAAATATGACGGCCTTTACTTTTTGTCTTGACTGTTTATTTAATGAAAATTTGTGGACTAAAGTATTTTGATTTATGACCTAATTTTTCTTGTCATATGTTTAGAAAACTTTTACCTCACTCGGCATAAATTTTGTAGGAGTTAAGTTATTCAATTAAGTTTTGAGGGCAAAAGTTCTTTAGGAATTAAATTATGTCTCTTATGACATAACTTGTGGGTTCTGAAACTGAACTTTTGCCTCTCTACGCATAAGTTTGTATAGAAATTAAGTTATATCTTTTATAACATAACTTGCGGTTTTTAAACTGAACTTTTGCCTTGATCAATACAAGTTATGAAGGAATTAAGCGACATAAATTGTTATGCCTTTTAGGATATAATTTATGCTATATATGAAACGAAAATATAAGTTTATGTTACGAAAGCATTGTTTGTTATATTGAGGGTATTTTTAGCCATTTTTTTAATTATTTAATATGTTAAAGGATAAATTTAAAAAGTACAAATTTGAAGGACAAAAGTTAAAAGGAAAAATTAAGGGACATGTCCCTTTGCCCATTTAATTTAGAGAAATTGGCCTAATTACTATTTTATTACTTAATTTAGCTTAATTTGTATACATTAGTAGCAAATTTTATACGGACTGTTTTTATTTTGGGTGATTTTTAATATTTGTCTGCGACAGATGAAGTTTCGGTTGGCGACAGGAGGGGGCTTGCCCATCAGCCTACTTTGCCAAGAGGTGGCAGGAGCGCAACGATCTTAGCCCAAACCTACTTGTCTTTAATATTTACCCCTACAACTCATTTAATAAAAATTTTACATCTAAAATATCCTTAATTATGACTTAATTTCGCTAGATAAATTTTTTTAGAGTATGTTTACCTAGAGGCCTAAATTAAGTGTTACTTAATTCGCAAGACAGACCTTTATCCTTAATATTAAATTTTTTTTCTAGACACATGTTAGCCCTAGAAGGGACAAGTTAATGTTGTTGAATTTCTTCCCTCAGGCATAAGTTCATGCTGCTGAACTTCTATTTCGTAGGCACAAGTTCATGCTGCTGAACTTCTACCCCATACACAAGTTCATGCTGTTAAACTTTTGTTTCCTAGACACAAGTTTATACTGTTGAATTTATGCCCCAAGTATAAATTCATGTTGCTGAATTTATGTCATGCAACTAAATTTACGCCCCTTATACATAAACTGTGTGAATTTATATCTTGAGACATAAATTGTATAAAAATTTATGCGCAGCTAATTTTTTTTCTTTTTAACTATTAAAAAAATCCTTAATTACTTTCTTTTACTTAAAGTATCAAAGAGGTAAAAAATAAAAATTATAAATTTAAAAAATAAAAATTAAATAACATCTCGAAAAAAAAGTATTTGAGTGAATGACCCTATTAGTAGTCCTGTAGGATCATCCCCTGGGTTCGGTATTGGGCCTAATTAGTTTGACATGCTTTCACTGGGGCTTCTTACTTCTGATTTAAAAATAGGAAAAATAATAGAAAATATTATACAAAATGCCTCGATAAAGCAAATTAATTATCTGATTTTTCTCTTTTTAAAATAATTTTATTAAATATCCATTCGGCATAAAGAAATTACCGGAGATGCCCACAAAAATTGCAGCTTTGAATTGATCTTTCCCAGTTCTCTTTAAATTGCGGTGCCTCCCTTCTGTTTCTTTTTCTCTTTTTTGTTTTGTTAAAAAAAAAATTTACTTTCTTTCTTTTGTTGGCTCTATTTTTAAAATTTTAATTTTCTTTTTATATTTTTGGTTAGATCATCTATTTCATTCCTTTCTATATTTTTGCTTTTTTCTTTATTTTTACAAATAAAAATAAAAATATTAGCTAAAATAGATTAATAAAAATAAAAAAATTAAATAACTAGACTATAATAAAAATAGATTAAAGAATATTAAAATTCACTATCTCTTCTTCTTTATTTATTTTGTTTTTTCTAATAAAAATATAAATTAATAATTTCTTGACAAATAAAATATAAAAATTTGAATAATTAGACTATGGCTTTTTTTAAAAAAAATTAGCAATTAATGCACCCTCTTAGTAGTAGCAATTAATGAATATTGACAAAACTATTTTGATTCCTCCTTTCTAACAATTAATATTATTCTCCTTTTGTTCTTTTTTTAGCGTTTCATATTCTAATTTTATTCTTTTTTCTCTTGTTTTGTTTTTCTCCTGTTGGCTCCTTTTTTGTTTTTTTATTTTTTTCTTGTTTGCTTCTTTTTTGTTTTATTTTATCTTATTTTTATTTTTCATTCATTTTTATGATATTCTGTCAGTATATAATATATACCATGTGAGTATCATAGAGAACTGAAAAGTGTCTCATTGAAGCAAACCTCAATGATACCATGACAGTATATAGATATATCGTGATGGTATCATGGAGGACTGAGTGTCTCACTTAAAAACTGAAGCGGATCTCAATGATACCATGATAATATATAAATATACTGTGATGATATCATGGAGGATTGAGGAGTCTCACTGAAGGACTGAAGCAAACCTCAATGGTACCATGACAGTATATAGATATACTATGATGGTACCATGAAGGACTAAGTAGTGTCTCACAGAAGAACTAAAGCATCAATGATACCATGACAGTATATTTATATACTATAATTATATCATGGAGGATTGAGGAGTGCCTCACTAAAGATTTGAAGCAGACCTCAATGACATGGCCGCATTATATAGAGATACTGTGATGGTATCATGGGGGACTGAGAAGTGTCTCACTTAAAAACTGAAGCATATCTCAGTGATACCACAACAATATATTGATACATTGTGATTGTATCATGGAGGACTGAAGAGTGTCTTACTTAAGAATTGAAGGAGACCTCAATGATACCACGAGCGTATATAGATATATTGTGATGGTATCATGAAGGACTGAAGAGTCCCATGAAAGATTGAAACAAAAATCAATGATACCATACCAATATATAAATATACTATGATGGTATCATGGAGGACTGAGGAGTGTCTCATGAAGGACTGAAGCAAACCTCAATGATACCACGATAATATATAGATATACTGTGATTGTATCTTGAAGGATTGAACCAAACCTCAATGATACCATACCAGTATATAAATATGTTGTGATGATCATATAGGACTGAGAAGTGTTCCATTGAAGGATTGAAGCAAACTTCAATGGTACAATGACGATATATAAATATATTGTGATGGTATCATTGAAGACTGAGAAGTTCCTCAGTAAAAGGCTGAAAAAGATCTTAATGATATCATGCTATTATATAGATATATTATGATAGTATCATGAAGGACAAATGAGTATCTCACTGAAGGACAAAAGAAGACCTCAATGATACTATAAGTATATAGATATATTGTGATGGTATCATTAAGGACTGATCAAGCAGACTTGAATAATACCATGACATTATATAGGTATATTGTGATAGTATCATAGATGATTGAGGAGTGTCTCACTGAAGGACTGAAGCAAGCCTCAGTGATACCATGATAACATATAAATATATTATGATAGTATAAGTGAGGACTAAAACAGACTTCAATGAAACAATGACAGTATATAGACATATCGTGATGGTATCATTAAAGACTACAGAGTTTCTCACCGAAAGACAGAAGCAGACCTTAATGATATCATGCTAGTATACAGATATACTATGATGGTATCATGGAGGACTGAGGAGTGTCTCGTGAAGGACTGAAAAGACCTCAATGATACCACAATATTATATAGGTATACTGTGATGGTACCATGAAGGGCTGAGGAGTGTCTTATTGAAGAACTAAAACAGACCTCAATAATGGCATGACAATATATTGATACATTGTGATGGTATCATGGAGGATTAAGGAGTCTTACTGAAGGACTGAAGCACCCCTCAATGACACCACACCAGTATATAGATATATTGTGATGGTATCATTGAGGACTAAAGCATACCTAAATGATATCATGACAGTATATAGACATACTATGATTGTAGCACTAAGGACTGATGATTTTTCCCCTATAGGACTAAAGTCGACCTTAATTATTCTATGCTAGTATATAGATATACTATGATGGTATCATGGAAGATTGAAGAGTGTCTTATTGAAGGACTGAAACAGTCCTCCATGATACCATCGGTATATAGATATACTATGATGGTGTCATGGAATACTAAAGAATGCTTCATTGAAAGATTGGAGTAGTCCTCCATGATACCATCACAGTATATTTATACTGTGATGGTATCATGAAGGACTGAAGAGTGTGTGCATTAGTGGACTAGAGGATACTTCAATGGTATCAAAAAAATTAAAAAGTAGAATAAAGAAAAGACAAAAAAAATAAAATTAGATTATGGAAAAACAAAAAAATTTAGATAAAATAAAAATAAAAATAAAAAAATTAGATGAAAAAATAAAAGAAAAAAAGAAAAAAATGGAATCAAATTTGAGAGTGAAATTAGATTGACGTAAAAAAATAAATAATATAATTTGAGAAAAAATTAACAAAATAAGAGGAAAAAAATAAAGAATAAAACAAAATGAGAAAAAAAGGAGTAGAAAAATAAAAATTGAACAATAAAAAAAAAGAGCCAAATTTGAGCATGAAATTAGATTACGGCAAAAAAAAAAAAGAATAATGATTTGAAAAAAAAATAATCTTTTTTAAAATATATTTTTTATTAATTGTAACTTTAATAATAAGCTAGTGATTTTAGTATTTTTTGTAAATTAGTTCTTGTTGTAATTAAATTATTTAATTTTTCTATATTTTTAGTAGTCTAAATATAGTTGGCTACTGTATTTATTTTTTATTAAAAAAGTAAAATAAAAAAATAAAAAAAGATCAAAAAATAATAACAAAAACTTAAATTTATTTAAAAAGGAATAAATTAAAGAATGAAAGAAAAAAAATAAATAAAGTAATACCATGATAGTGATATGTGTGAGACAAAAATGGAAAGGTACAGTGCTAGTGCTGGCGTCATGCTGATGTCAATCCGAAAAAGAACAAATTAAATGAGATAATTTGTGTAATTATTTTGGGGGACATTAAAAGTAAAAAATATGCTCATGTAAATATTTTACTTTTTTATAGGCAACTACGTAAGTTTTTCAAAATAAAAAGTAAAATATTTATGTAAAATGCCTCGTTATTTTGACGTGTATAACATAAACTGTTCATTTTTTTTAAAAGGCTTCATCATTGCAAATTTTTCTTTTTTGGCCTCTTATTTATCAATATTGTTATTTTATTTCTTTTTTTTTAATTTTTATTTTATTTCTTTTTAAGTTAGTTTAAATTTTTATTATTATATATTTTGGCCTTTTTTTCTTTTTATTTTATTTTTAAAATATAAAAATAAATATAATAGCTAACTATCTGTAGACTAATATAAATATAAAAAAAATTAAATAATTAAACTACAACAAAAAATTATAAAAAAAATTAAAATCACTAACTTATTTATTAAAATAATAAAATAAAAAATATATTTCATAAATTTTTAATCATTTATCTTTTTTCAAATCACTATTCTTGTAGTTTTTCATCATTATTTGATTTTATGCTCTTATTTCTTCTCTTTGTTTTTTCTTTTTTCTCCTTGCTCATTTGTTATTTCTCTACTCTTTTTTTTTTCTTTTCTTCTTTTCTGTTTCTCATTTTCTCTTTATTGTTTATTATTGTTTTTCTCAAATCATATTATTCTTTATTTTTTTAATTATAACCTAATTTTTATATTCAATATTTGCTCCTTTCTTTTCTATTTTTTCTTTTCATTTTATATTTTCTTTTATTTAATTCTTTTTTTAATTTTTTCTCCATAATCTATTTTCATTCATTTTTTTGCTCTTTTTTTTTATTTTAAATTTTTTTTTTTGATAATTTTCATTAAGGTATGCTTCAATCCTTCAATTGGACATTCTTTAGTTTTTCATGATATCATGATAGTGTACAGCACACACGCATACACACACACACACACACAGAGTCATGGTATCATGGAGGACTGCTTCAGTCCTTCAATGAGACACTTTTCAGTCCTCGATGATATATACTGTTGTGGTATCATTAAGGCCTGCTTCAGTCCTCAATGATATCATTGAGGTCTACCTAGTCTTTTAGTGAGACACTTCTTAATCCTCCATGATACCATCACAATATATCTATATATTGGCATGGTTATCATTGATGACCGACTTGCATAAAATTTCATATACTAACACTTCCCAGGCCTCACGATACCACTACAATATATTTATATATTATCATGGTATCATTGAAGTTTGCTCAATCCTTTGGTGAGACACTCCTCAATCATCCATGATATCATCATAACATATTTATAAACTGTCGTGGTATCCATGAGGTATGTTTCAGTCCTTCAGTGAGACACTCCTCAGTGCTCCATGATACCATCACAATATATCTATATACTAACATGGTGTCATTGAAGTCTGCTTTAGTCCTTTAGTAAAACACTCCTTAGTCCTCCATGATGTATCACATTATATTTATATACCGTCGTGGTATTAATGAGGCCTGTTTCAATCCTCAATGATACCATCACAGTATATTTATATACGAAAAAGGACCAAAAATACTCTTGTCCTATGGAGAAAGATTACAAATACCCTTCATCCATCTTTTTGTCTAAAAATACCCTTAATCTATCTTTTTTGGCTTAAGGATATCCCTCAAATTAACTGATGGTTATTTGCAATTTAAAATATCCACATGACATATTATGATTCGTCACATATATTGCTTAATTTAAAAAATAAATGCATCAATTTTTTAAACCCAAACCTCACACTAATAATCACACCCGTCTCTTTTAATCCAACCCGCCCCTAATTGCTTTAATGACTAAACACACATACAACCTCTTAAACTTGTCCTTATTTTTCATTTTATCACTTCATCTAAGCCTTGTTCCATTTTGACCCTCCAACTCTATTTTTTATGTTCCATTTAAACACAAAATATTAATTTTTTATATTTTTCAACCACAGTTTTACACATTAAAAATCAACGATTATTAATTTTCGTAAAAAAAATTAACCAATGTCCGTTGCTTTTATTTTTAAATAGTAATTTTATTTTATAGTTTCTAAGAATTTTTTCAAAAAGAATAACCGACAAAAGTACACCGATTTTCTTAAAGTCCATCAGTTTTTTTTTAAATCATTGAAAACCCAATGGAGTTTATTAAATCTTAGCGTTTTTAATAGTGTTATTAATAATGAATATGGAGCTATTTTTTTACCCGTATTGAAGATGAGTTCTTTTTATCCATATTAGAGCGAGTTAAAAATTAGAAAGCGGGATATTTGAGTTAAACCCAGATGACCTGGATGATACGAAAAATAAATAAATATGTGGCGTTATTTAATTAAATATTTCATATCTTTTTAAAAATATTTATCAACATGCATTTAATAAATAATTTTTTTTGTGTTCAAATAAAACATAAAAAATAGAGTTAGAGGGTCAAAATGGAACAAGGCTTTGATGGAGTACCAAAATAAAAAATGAGAACAAGTTTAAGGGGTTGTATATGTGTTTGGCCTGTTGAAAAGAACAAGAACAATTAAAGTAGGCCAAATACATACATAGCCCCTCAAACTTGCCCTCATTTTTCATTTTGGCACTCCATCTCAGCCTTGTTCCATTTTAACCCTCGAACTCAATTTTTTATGTTCCATTGTAGCACAAAAAATATTATTTGGTGTAAACTATTCAACGTGTATTGATAAATATTTTAAAAAAGTATAAAATATTTAATGAAATAAAGCCACATATTTTTTATATCATCGAGGTCAGGTGGGTTTAACCTAAATACCCGCTTTCTAATTTTTAACTCTCTATAATACGGGTAAAAAAACTCATAAATAAAATATTTTGGTCCATTGTTAATAACACTACTAAAACACACTAAAATTCAAGGACTCCATTGGGTTGTCAATGATTTTTTAAAAAAAAATAAAACTGACAGATTTTAAGAAAATCGACGTACGTTCGTCAATTATTTTTTCTGCAAAAATGCGCAATATTTATAAAACAATTTTTTTTTTAAATCGATGGATGTCTGTTGATTTTTTTATTTTTTTTTACGAAAATTAATGAACATCAAAGGGAAAAATTGCAGTTGAAAAATATAAATAAAAATAATGAAAACATAAAAATAATATTTTGTGTTTAAATGTAACACAAAAAAAGAGTTAAACGGTTAAGATAGAACAAGGTTGAGTTGGAGTGCCAAAATAAAAAATGAAAATAAATTTAAGGGGTTGTGGATGTATTTGGCCTTTATTTTTTGTATCCTCTGTAAGGACAATTCACTAATAAAAGGGTGGGTTTGGATTTAAGAAATTGGTGATTTTAATTATAAATTAAATATTTATATGGCGAATCATAATATGCCATGTGACTTTTTTATGTTTTAAATAATGATCATTAGTTTGAGGGGCATTTTTGAGTAAAAAAGGTAGATCAAGGGTATTTTTAGATTAAAAGATGGATGAAGGGTTTTTCTGAACCATTCTCCATAGGATATGGGTAATTTTAGACTTGTTCTGTCACATCCCAAACTCGGGGAAGCGTGACTGGCACCTGGTGCCACCCTTAAATGAGCATATACGGTGCCCAAATATAAAACAAAGGCTAGAACCGATGATGTTCAGCATTACAATACAAGTTAAATCAGAGTAAATGATAGACTGAAATGGAAGCTAGCTTACCTGACCAACCAAAAATAAATGCAATAGGCCGTCAAGGCTACGGAAAGGAAAACAACTATACAATCAGGCCCAATTGGCCTTCAACAACATATTAACACCGAAACGACATCTATGAGCCTCTATGAATACAATAGTAATCAAATGATCGGGACAGGGCCCCGAACTACCTTTAACTCAAACATCTGGCGAATCCGAAAGATCTGGAGCGCACCAACTCAGCTGGAACTCCACTCAGCATCCAAGAACTCAATCTACCAGCCAACTATCACCTGCAGGCATGAATGTAGCGCCCCGACTAAGGCATTAGTACAATAATGTACCGAGTATGAAAGGCAGAAATAACTACAAGACTCACATTAGAGATCAATAGATATACTGAATATCGAAGGAGGAGAAACTCAATTTAAGTAAAAATATAGAACCTACCTGGACCCCATAAACCTGGCAAGTACAAGAAAGCATACAAATAGAACCTACTTGGCACCCATAAATCCGGAAAGTCTAAAAGTAAACAACAACAAGCAATACCTAGCCCACACAGCTCACCTGTCATCGCCTCTAGACCTTTCAACAATCTCAGCTAACACCAACTAACATCTAACATCCACTGCTATCAGATAACAGATAACACGAGCAGTAATCACAATATAATGCCAAGCATATAAAAATAAAACATCAGTCAATCGACATCATCAAACAAGAACTGTCAGATCCTCTCGTGGCTGCACACAGTTAGTAAAGCTCAATCCATCCGAGAGAATCAATCACGATCCCTGGAAGGCTCAGACATGTCGGACCACTCTCGAATCATATATCAACTCGATACAACGAAGGACATTATTCTCAACCCCATAGGTCATTTCACTCCTTGGGATCCACCCCTCAGCCGAAAACACTCTCATGCGTTGGGTATCCACAAGCCACAAGGCACCTCGGGCTCGATCTCTAGCTGGAACAACTCTTGTGCATCGGGTATACAGAAGCCACAAGGCCTCAAACACAAAACATACAATCACAACATTCACAATCAACAACAATAATAATACATGCTCAAACAGCCCATAACCGGCTCTCGAACCCCACCAACCGATTATCACAACACAGTACTATTCTTTCATGTCTATTCGTCCACCGACGCGCCACTATCGAGCTAAGAATCACCATCCCAACCAGTCTATCCTCAAGCTTTGCAAGCAGCCCACAATCCACTCTACTCACCACTAACAACAAGGGAAACTGCCAAGCCAACCCAAGTGTCACCACGGCTGCCAACGTGCCATCGACACGGCTGACATGACCGCCGATTCTAATATAAAAAAGGATCATCACAACCATTAATGTTAACCACTCTAAATCCTCATTCACTTGTAAATATGATCACCTAATATTATTACAAAAGCATCCCATAAATCTCTATAAGAACCATAAGCCTCATACTCAGTCTCTCGACACGAACCTAATAGTTTTCCATGAATATGATTCTCCGCACTCAAGCCCGAGCCACCAATCAAACTAGTAACTCATACACAAATTTATCACCATAAAACAGTAGCAAAAGAGTTCAATGATAATATAATACAAGCCTTCACAAAATAGCCAACACACACATCAACATGGACGACAACGGCTACGGAATCCATGCCAACAAAGGAAAGGACAAACCTAACATACCTTGAACTTTTTTGGTGAACCCAAACTAAGCCAAACCTCCACCCTTATGAGCTTCAAGTTACTGCCTAAGAGCAGCCCATGTTACTGCCAAAACACAACCAACACAACTCAACAACGAAATAAGATAAATGAAGCTTATCCGATAAGATTCATACGAATTTGATGGTATAAACTCCGAGACAACAACCTAACGGCGTTAACACACCTATAAGAAACCTTAACTACCAAAAAAATCAAAGGAAGAAGTCTTACCAACAGCTTTACCACAAAACAACCACCAAAAGCCTGGAAAAGATACCAAAACACAAGCTACAAACGATTCCCGACTTTTCAACATCAAAATTATGTTAAACCATGGATTCCTACCTTAAGAACACTTAGAACACTTAAGGATGAGTTTGAGAGAGGTTTCTCACGAAGAGACTTGCTGGAAATGGATTTAGATGAAGAACAACCAACTAAAGGGACATAAATATTCCTCCACGACCTTAGACCCTTGTGATGTGCCTGCTTGCGCGGTCTCGCAAAAATACAAATATCTCTCTATTTTCAATTCAGATTTACAAACGGTTTAATGTGCTGGAAATATGGATTTAGATGAAGAACAACCAACCAAAGGGACTTAAATAGTCCTCCTGCCTTAGACCCTTGTGACGTGCCTTCTTGCGTGGTCTCACAAAAATACGAATATCTCTCTACTCCCAAATCGAATTTACAAACGGTTGAATGTGCTGGAAATTAGATGTAATAGATCTTTATTTTGATAGGTTGTACGCCCCCTAACTCCTCATAAATTTGGAGAAAAGCTTTAAGACATTTGACCTAAATTTCAGAAAATCTCAAGAAGGAAAGTTTGCGATAACTTTTTCTGAATTTCGTTCTACAACTTGATCGACGTCCAATCTTAGATACAATCATAGAGTGACTCAGAATCTTCCTTCTTATCCTATTAAGTACACCTAGTCCTACCTCAAAATGTATGGATTTATCGCTCAAATTATCCGGGATGTTACATGTTCCGATTTATATGTTTTCATGGTATTATTGAGATCTGCTTCAGTCCTTCACTGAGACACTCCTCAATCCTCCATGATATCATTACAGTATATCTATATACTGGCATGATATCTTTGAGGTTTTCTTTAGACCTTCAATGAGATACTCCTCGATCCTCCATGATGCCGTCACAATATATTTATATACTGTCATAGTACCATCGAGTTTTGTTTCAATGAGATATTTTTCAATCCTCTATTATATCCACATGGTATATATATCATATACTGACAGTGTATCATAGAAGTAGAAAAGAAAAGAAAAGATAAAACAAAACAAAAAAGAAGCTAAGAAGAGAAAAATAAAGTCAGAAAAAAGACAAGGAGAATATGAAACGTAAAAAAAAAAGAACAAAAGGGGAATAACATTAGTGTTGAGAAGAAAGAAATAAAAATAATTTTGTCAATGTTCATTAATTGCTACTACTATGAGAGTGCATTAACTACTGCTAAAAATAGAAAAAGACAACAAAAAAGTCGTAATCTAAATATTTAATTTTTATATTTTATTAGTCTAGAAATTGTTAATTAATATTTTTATCTGTAAAAAAAATAGAGAAAAGAACAAAAAAAAAATAAAAAAAGATAAACTTACCAAAAAAAAAAACAAAAAAAGAATTAAGAGAAAAAACAAAAGAAAAGAAGAAGAAGAAAACAAAACAAAATAAAAAATAGAAAACAAATAATAATGAAGTTAGCAAATGACATCTATAATAAAAAATAAAATAAATAAAAAGATAAAACTAATAAATAAGAAAAAGACAAGACAAATAATAATGAAGTTAGCAAATGACATCTATAATAAAGAGTAAAAGAGGACAAAAAATAATAAATGAAAAAAAGACAAAAGTAATAAATAAAAAATAAAAAAAATAAATGAAAGAACAAAAAAAAACATGCTTCAACGTGCAAAAAGAGGACATTCAAATAAATATTTTAGACCAAATAAATATTGATAAAATTGATAAAAAAGGGAACAAAATCAAAATAATTAATTTACTTTTATTGTTATAAATATATTTTCTATTTATGGTGAATGTTTTTTCTTAGAAGGAAAGTTAGGGTTAGTAACTTTGGGACCAAGTTAGTCTATAAATAAATGGGTTTTTCATTCATTATTATTCATCCCTTTTAACCCTTCAAGAGGAACCTTCAAGAGAAATACGAATTACTCTCTCTTCTCTCTTTCTCTACAATATTCTTTCTCTTACTTTATTATTTTATAACACGTTATTAGCACGAGTCACTAATCGCTTTTCTATCAATACGTGAAAAAAAATAGAGTATGAAGTTGTAGAAAGATGAAACTATAACTATGAATCACTTTCAAGAGAACCCGGAAAGATGACATATAGAAATTACTGAGGTTTTTTTCCTTTAATTCAAAATCATCCACTTACGATTGTCTAATTGTTCGTGAAGGCTAGATATTATTTTTCTCTTCCTTTTAATATGGTTAATCTTACGAAACTTGAGTTCAATTTCCCTTCAAAGTTTGGGCAAGAACTACATACCTTTCATAGGTGTTGGATCATGAAATCCATATGGGATGATACGAGTCTTGGAGACACCATAAAAAGTGAAAATAAACCATCAAACCAAGATCGTTCTAAGGTTCTGATATTCTTGCGTCATCATCTTGAAAAAATTTTGAAAACTGAATATCTCACGATTAAGGATCCACTTGTTTTGTGGAATAGCCTAAAAGAAAGATATGACCACTTGAAGACGGTCATCCACCCAAAGACACGATATAATTGGATGCATATGAGATTTCAAGACTATAAGTCTATTCGTAAGTACAACTCTGCAATATTCAGAATTGTTTCTTAGTTGAAACTATGTGGAGAGACTATTAATGATGTTAATACGATGGAATATATGGTAGTATACAAAATTAATGAAGAGCTCCAGAAAAATTAATGTGTTACTACCCAGAAGGATGAAATTAATGTATTAAGTCTCAAAAGAAAACTTATAAGTTTCAAAGATATTGAAAAATTAAATAAATTGAGACTATAAATTATGAAAAGATCTAATATCTTCATATTACTCTATTGAAGCGGGTTATAAATACTTACATAACAGATTACCCGCCGTTTTCTTTTATATGTAGTACATAAATATGGGTATAATAATGAAATCACATGCGAAAGTAAACTAGAAGTTTACTGAAATAAAGATAAGTTGACATAACCGGTTGGCCATCCTGGTTCAAATGTGATGCAAAAATAATTGAGAATTCACGTGGTTATATATTGAAGAAATAAAAGATTCTTCAAGAATTTTCTTGTGTTGCTTGTTCTCATGATAGAATGTCATTACATCAGCTAAGATTAGGATTATATTTCCTAAAATTTTGGAACTTATAAAAAAGGTGAATATGGGCCTGTTCACCTGCCATGTGAACTGTTTGCTATTATATAATTTTAATAGATGCATCTATGATATAGTCACATGTGCATTGATATCAACTTGCAGTTGGTTTTTGCAAGGTTGTTTGCTCGAATTGTTAAATTAATAGCACAACTCCAAATTATAAAATCATGTTGATAATGTTGGTTCATATCTAAGTTGGTTTAGCAAAAATTGTATGCCTCCAATTAAAGCTAAACCATTGGTTATGAGAAAAAAACTGCCAAATAAAATTTGGTATGAGATATGTTTATTTAATATGTAGCAACACTTGAATGCATCAAGTCAACAAGGTTTCCCTATCACAATTGGTTCAGGGTCAGAAACCAAATCATTCCATCTAAAAATTTAAATGTGCGGTATATGATTCAATTGCTCCACCACAACGCACAAAGGTGGGTCCCCAAATAAGGTTGAGCGGTAAATATTAGTTTTTCTAACATTAGCGGAAGAAGTGTTCAGCAACTGAAAATTATGTGTAGGATGACTTATCTAGATCCTTAAAAAAAAGTGAACTTAATGTTCAAGAGATAATTCACTTACAAAATATTGCAAATCAATTGTCAGATGTGTTTGTTGACCCTATTTTATAATTCAGCTACAGATGCTCTAATGAAAATTAGAGTCCTTGAAAGACAAGTCTATGACATGCCTGAAGCGTGATAGATCAATTGATTCTAGAAATAAATACTCCTTGAAGAAGGAGAAAAGCAAATGATCAAGATGGTTAGAATAATGAGGCAAGTGCTTTAAAAGGAGCATCACGGCATAATACTTCATAAAATCTTGACAAAGATTCAGGTACCTCAAAAGATAAAAAATGAATAGATCTTAATAAGTTATGTCATATTGGATTGATATCAAAATGATCATTGACGATACCTTCGATATAATGTAGTGCTTAATATTGTAAATATTAATGAGGATCTTAAATTCAAATCTGGAAAAAAGTGTGGACAGATAAATGATTGGTCAAATAAAAATATGCGACTCAAGTATAATGTCAGTGGGGTATAAATGAATTCTTGTGCGAAAGGTGAAATAAATAAAATAGTAAAATAGTATGACTTGTGCCTTGTGGCATAAAGGTTTTTCACAAATCCTGACATCATTATATGGAGAGGTCCTCTTGTGGTGGATACAATTATTTTGAGGTTGCTCATAAGTCTGGAAACAAATGAAAAACTTGATATGCGTATAATGAAATTAATTTCATGTCCAGATAGACAGTGAAGGACATATGAAAATCCTTGAAGGATTTAAAAAGTTTTAAAGCGATTCTATCGAATACCCTAATAGCTGTGAGATCGCTTAACATAAATAAAGATCAATTTTAATATAATAAAAATGGTTAGAAAGTACAGTATCTTAGTGTAATTGGTGCACTAATGTATCTTGCTAACACTACAAGACCTGATATAGCCTTTACGGTTAATTTGTTAATAAGGTATAGTTCTGTTTCAACTAGGAGGCATTAGAATGGGATCAAACACATAATGCGGTATCTAAAAGGGACTACCGATATGAGCTTATTTTATTCTAGGAAGTGCAATCCCGATCTTGTTGGTTATGATGATACAGGATATTTATCTAACCCACACAAAGGTCGATCTCAAACTTGCTATGTGTTCATATGTGGAGGTACTGCCATATCTTGGAGATCTACAAGCAGTCTCTCGTGGCCACTTCATCAAATCATGATGATATAATAGCTATTCATGAAGCAAGCTGACAATGTGTGTGGTTGGGGTCCATGATACATCTCATTCATGACTTGAATATAGGCCCGGATCTAGACATGGAATCTAGAACCATAAATGACTCCAATTCAACCATGACATGAACATGATAACTAAAGATCAACATAAGAAAAATTGATAACTGAATTCGTGTCACAACCCAAATGTACCCCCGGATCGTAGACACGGAACAAGGAGCCCCGAGAGACCCCAAATCGATCCATGGCATGAACATACATCTAATTCAATCACATGAGCGGAAGACTTAACATAAAGAACATAATCATAACACAACATAAGGGAAAGACAGTACTAGACTTATACAATATGGCGGAATACAACTTGTAGTCTGATAAGCCTTTAAACATGAAAGGCGGATTGATGGGACAACTCCCCAACTAATCCAATATCCAGAAACTGAAAGAAATAACATAGAGCGTGAACATGTAGCCCTCGGAACATGAGGACTCACCAAGCATGCAGAGAGCACGACTGAGACTAGCTATGGGCAAGGATGAACCTGAGAACTACGACCTGTATCATGAAATGATACATCATAGAAAGTATGCGGTCAGTACGTGGAATGTACTGAGTATGCAAGGTAAGTAAAATAGACATTTAAAAACATATATAAATCTCATAAATGATCATAAGAGTAGGACAACATGCTCGTATCATAAATTGTTACAACATATCATATGGATCAAGGTTTTCAAAATATTCATAACATAAACATAATCATAATATTAATAGAAGAGCTTTGCTTAACATAACTTGAGCCAACATACATAATCATAACATGGATAAATAATGAGGGACAATGGGAGATTCTCTTAACTGACATACCCCATATGAGCACACATGAAGCCCGACTTGTAACCCTAGTCGGGAGGGTGTTCGTACCTTGCCAAGGGTAGAACCATGAAAAGGTGATATCACCATGAAAAGGGTCATTTGGGCCAGGGAATAACATGAAAGGGTCCCGACATACCTACGGTTACATGTAGTTCATGAGATCCAGGGCTTAACCTGAGCTCCGAACCTACTCGGTGTTCGATACTACTCTCAAAAACATATATAGTGCTCAAAATAATATATACATGTTTTCATGGGTTAGTTAAATCATGATAATCATAAACATACTTGAACATATAAGAACTAGCCATGACTTGAGGCCCGTGAGTCAGCCAAAAACATAATTCATGAATAATAAGATTCATATATACTTGTAGACCATGTACATAGCTTGAATTTCATAAAATCATAATGAGTAATAAAACAAATTCATAATTTAAAACATAATTCATGTTGGGCTTGTAAAGAACATCAATGGTAAAATAGCTCATAATTCTATCATCATGGGGCATGCATAATTAAGCTCAGTTGCTTAGAAAATCAAAATCAACAACATTATAATCAATTTGAATCTCGAAGGATGATCAAAACCCATAGATTATGATAATATTTCAAAATCACAAAACCCATAATTTAAGTCATTAGAATTTATATAACCAAATACAAAACCCCATAAGTTTTTGATAAATTGTAAGTAAAATCAAAGAGTAGGAGCATAGGTGTGGAAGAATTCACCCTTTTGAGGACCTTACATACCTGGAAACACTTGATTCTTAATCTCCCTTGTCAACCCAAGATGGAATTTAGAGAAATTGGGGAAGAATACCTTGAATCACCTTCTAGACTCCTCTATATACTCTTGCATGCATGAATGAGGATTAACATGGACTAATCCGCCTTAAACGGCCCTATTCAGACCTTAAAACGACATAGTTTAAGCCTTAGGAATTTAGGAATTACAAAAATACCCTTACTAAAAATGCAGAAATTTCTGGTTGCTAGTCCCCACGAAGGACCTCACGAGTCGTTTTCAGGGGGCACGACTCGTGGCCTGAATCAGTGATGTCTACTGCCAAACAAGCTCAGGGGACCCCACGAGGAACCCCACGAATCGTGGTTGCTGACCATGACTCGTGGTCACCACCCGTGACCCCCATTGCCCAAAAATCTTAACCAACCATAGACCCCAACCCACGGGTGACCTCACGAGTCGTGAGGTCAGACCATGACTCATGGTCACCATCCGTGGCCTTCACTGCCCTTCCCAACCTTGCCAACTCTCCAAGGCTGACAATGGGGGACCTCAGGAGTCATGAGGCGTGACCACGACTCGTGGTCATGCCCGTGGCCTCCACAACCTGAGCCTGCCGACCTTGCTGACCACGAGTCACCTCACGACTCGTGGTCACTCCTCACGACCTACCTCACGAGTCTTTCTGAGATCTGGTGCGAATTTCCAGTTTTCCTCTATTTTGACTCCCGGGTCTGATACCTAGGTTCCCGGGGTATAACAATATCTCCTCCTTAAGAACATTCGTCATCGAATTTTAGAAACATGCAGAAAATTCAGAAACAAGCTATCACCATATACAAATACTGATCATTTATGCTGGAAACTGACGGAATGACTACCTCCGAAAATAACTACATAGCTAAATGGAATTCAGACACTACATACATATACCATATCATAAAACGAACTTGTACGCATGAACTAAACACGAAAACTAATTAGAGGTTTAGGGCAAAAACTAATACCTCAAGCGGAAATTGAGCCGGTAGGGAACACGTGTGGGTATCTAGCCATCATATCCACTCCGGATTCCCACGTAGCTCCTTCAACATGCTGATTTCTCCATAATACTTTAACTGAGGCTACTTCTTTGTTCCTCAGCCTCCGAACCTGACGATCCAGGATTTCCACTTGAATTTTTTCGTAGTTGAGGCTATCCTTTACACCAACGCTGTCCACTGGGACTACTAAAGCTAGATCGCCAAAGCACTTCTTCAAAAGTGACACATGAAACACAGGATGAACTGAAGATAACTCCATGGGAAATTCCAACTCATACGCCACCTTACCAACTCTCCTCGCAACCCGATAGGGTGCCAATATAGCGGGGGCTGAGTTTCCCCTTCTTTCCGAACCTCATGACTCCCTTCATGGTAGATACCTTTAGAAATACCCAATCATCCACCTCAAACTCCAAATATCTTCTCCTTACATCGGCATATGATTTTTGACGTCTCTGAGCGATTTTCAACCAGTCCCTTATCATCTGAACCTTAAACATCGCCTTGTGAACCGAATTTGGCCCTATCATAGCTACCTCACCAACCTCAAACCATTCGATGGGAGATCTGCACCTCCGCTTGTAAAGAGCCTTGAACGGTGCCATCTGGATACTAGAGTGATAGCTGTTATTATAAGAAAACTCAATTAAGGGAAAATGATCATCCCAACTACCTTTAAAATCCATAACACATTCCCTCAACATGTCCTTAAGAGTCTGGATTGTTTTCTCGTCTTGGCCATCTGTTTGCAAATGGAAGGCCGTGCTGAGCTTGACTTGAGTCCCAAGTCCCTTCTAAAAAGACCGCCAAAATTGAGAGGTAAACTAAGTACCTCGTTCTGAAATAATAGACAAGGGCACTCCATGAAGTTGAACCAACTCCTAAATATACAACTTGGCATAATCATCCGCTGAATCCGTGGTCTTGACCAGTAA
Organism: Datura wrightii; assembly: GCA_035772735.1. NCBI lineage: Eukaryota > Viridiplantae > Streptophyta > Magnoliopsida > Solanales > Solanaceae > Datura > Datura wrightii. The sequence goes on from JASDFA010000019.1 coordinate 39,791,198, forward strand.
AAAGCGTGCACCCTCGGTTAACTTGTCCAAAACAACCCGAATGGAGTCATACTATCTTTGAGCGCAGAGCAAACCTATTATAAAATCCATGTTGATCTCTTCCCACTTCAATGTGGGAATGTTGATATCCTGAAGTACGCTTCCTGACCATTGATGCTCGACTTTCACTTGCTGACATTTGGGACATTTGGCTAGGAATTCTGCAATATCCTTCTTCATACCATCCCACCAATATTTTTCTCGCAAGTCCCAATACTTCTTCGTGGATCCCAAATGGATATAATATTTGGTACCATGTGCCTCATGTAATATCTGAACCCTCAAATTATCAACATCTGTAACACATAGTCGATTCGGGTGTCGTAGCACACCATCTCCCCCTTGGGAGAAAACCTCCACCTTTTGACTCCACATTGCTTCCTTCAGCTTCCTCAAAATCAGATCCTTATCTTTCCTAGATTTGACATCGACCACCAAGGATAATTCTGACCCATTCTGCACAACAACGCTGCCATCAGTTGAGTCGATCAATCTAACTCCCAATGTTGCAAGTCGGTGGACATCCTTCACTAACTCCTTCTTTCCCTCATCCACGTGGGACACACTCTCCATAGAGAGCCTTCTAAGTGCATCCACAACCACATTAGCCTTGCTCAAGTGGTAAAGAACACTCATATTGTAGTCCTTTAGCAACTCCAACCACCTTCTCTGCCAAAGATTGAGATCTTTCTGCGTGAACACATATTGCAAGCTATTTTGATCCGTGAGTACATCCATGTGGACCCCATACAAGTAATGCCGCCATATCTTCAATGCAAACACCATCGCGGCTAACTCAAGATCATGGGTCGAGTAATTCTTTTTGTGAACTTTCAGCTGTCGAGAGGCATATGATATTACTTTTCCATGTTGCATCAAAACACATCCCAGTACGACTCTCGAAGTATCACAATACATTACAAAGCCATTTGTATCCTCGGGTAGAGTCAACATTGGTGCTGAAGTAAGTCGGGTCTTGAATTCCTGGAAGCTTTCCTCACAAGCCTCCAACCATTGGAACTTCACCTTCTTCTGAGTCAAATTGGTCAAAGGTGCCGCAATAGATGAGAAACCCTCAACAAATATCCAGTAATAACCTGCTAGGCCTAAGAAACTCCAAATTTATGAAGGACTCACCGGTCTAGGCCAATTCTTCACCGCCTCGATTTTCTGAGAATCTACTTTTATGCCCTCACCTGATACCACATGGCCTAGAAATGCCACCGAGTCCAACCAAAACTCACATTTGCTGAACTTTGCATACAACTGACGATCCTTGAGAGTCTGCAGCACTATCCTCAAATGAGCGGCATTCTCCTCCTCGCTTTGGGAGTATATAAGAATATCATCAATGAACACGATCACGAACATGTCCAGATATTTCTTGAACACCCTGTTCATCAGGTCCATAAAAGCTGTAGGATCATTGGTTAGTCCAAAAGACATAACAAAAAATTCATAGTGACCATACCGATTCCTAAAAATGGTTTTCGGGATGTCACTCTCCCGAACCCTGAGTTGGTGATATTCGGACCTTAGATCTATTTTCGAGAAACACCTGGCACCCTAGAGCTGGTCAAATAAATCATCGATCCTGGGCAAGGGGTACCTTTTCTTGACAGTGACCTTATTCAGCTGCTGATAATCAATACACATCCAAAGGGATCTATACTTCTTTCGAACAAAGAGAACCGATGCACCCCATGGAGACTTTCTCGGTCTAATGAAACCCTTATCCAACAAGTCCTCAACTGTTCCTTTAACTCCTTTAGCTCGGCTGGAGCCATCCTATAAGGAGGAATGAAGATAGGCTGCGTATCAGGCAATAGATCAATACCGAATCAACTTCCCTCTCCAGGGGAACACTTGGAAAATCATCGGGGAAAACCTCCAGATACTCACACACAACTGGAACTGACTGGATAGTCAGGGTCTCAGACTCTACATCCTTAACCCTAACTAGGTGGTACATGCAACACTTAGAGATCATTAGCCTTGAGGTAAGAAATAAAGCGATCTACAGGTACCGCTGAACTACCCCTCCATTCTAAAGCTGGTTCACCTGGAAAATGGAACTCCACTGCTCGGGTTCTATAGTTAACCAAAACATAACATGCAAACAACCAATCCATGCCAATAATAATGCCAAAATCAATCATAACTAATTCTATTAAATCTGCGAAGGTGACCTTATGCAATACTGTAATGGGGCAACCTCTATATACCCGCCTAACTACAATTGAATCACCGACCAGAGTAGATACAGAGAATGGTTCTGACAAAATTTTGGGACTAACTCCAAAGCTACTAGCAATGTAAGGCGTCACCAAAGACAATGTAGCTCCCGGATCTAACAAATAATAAGCATCAATATGAAAGACTCACAAACATACCCGTAACCACATCTGGTGAAGCCTCCTGCTCCTGGCGAGGTGCTAGGGCATAAAACCTATTTTGGCGCTGACCACCTGCTAAACTAGTGGAAGCACCCTACTGAGGGGGTCGTCCTGCTGGAGCGGTAAAACTGGCTGCAGGGCAATCTCTGATCTTGTGTCGGGGCTTGCCACACCCGAAACAAGCATCTGCACCAACGAGGCACCTCCTGGGTGCATTCTTGCCGCACATCGCAATTACTGAAAAAGTGCGTCCACTTGCATGATACCATGATCCCTCGAGCCTGTAGTCCTGCTCCTCTGGTCTCCCTTGAACTTAGATGGCGTGCTGGCCGAGGATGGAGCTGGAGCAATGGACCTGTGCTGAGTCTGCTGATGTGGTCCACCCCCTGACCTGGCCTGAGAAATCCCGTAGCTTTCGGTCCTGGCCTTCTCTGCTTCTCTCTGGCTCCTGTAGACTAACTCCATCTGCTTCGCATGCAATACAATACGGGGAAAATCAATTTCTTGATGAAGTATGGTGATTTGACAATCCTTGTCCAGGTAATCTGCTACTCCATGCACAAAATGGCTCACCCGAGCCCGCTGATCCATCACTAACTCCGGAGCATATTTCGATAACCGAGTGAATTCCAATGCATACTCTTGGACAGACATATTACCCTGCTTCATATTCACAAACTCGGCCATCTTGAGCTCCCTCATCTCTCGAGGGAAGAATCGATCATTGAATGCGGTGTGAAACTCATCCTAACCTATCGGGCCTGCACCTGCCGCCCTAGCATCTCTCCATTGCTTAAACTATATATTTGCTGCCCCCTTTAGCTGGTAGGAGGTCAAGTCAATGCATTCCCCATTATTCACCCCCATAACCTGGGTGATCTTCAGAATCTCCTTAATGAAATCATATGGATCCTCGTCCACTCTTGACCCCGTGAACTCCGGAGGGCTCATCCTCAAGAAATCCCTCACCCTAGATGCCGCTTCATTCCCATTCCGAGGGAAATGCGCCACTCTCTGATTCTGGACTTGGGCAGTCATGGCCTGTGCCAGCATCTGAATCGCTGCCCTTAACTCAGCGTGGTCAGCTGGCTCTAGTACGTGCTCCTTATGGACGGGTGAGGCTGGCTGATGCTCACCATCATGGGCACCCTCATGATCATTACCATTACCATTTCTCCTGGCATTTACTGAACGTGGAGGCATGATGTTGAAAACACGAATAACACGAATTAGAAGAGTAAAGGACGTTCATCACAGGACATAGATCATGAAAGAAGCAAACATTTCCTAAACGTTTAGTAGCCTCTTCATCATAAGTGTGGCGCACTTCACACCCATGAAAAAGACTCTACTTAATGCGGCTTTCAGACTCCCTAGGACACTTCAAAACCTATGGCTCTGATACCAAATTTGTCACGACCCAAACGTACCCCCGGATCATAGACACGGGACAAGGAGCCTTGAGAGACCCCAAGTCGACCCATGGCATGAGCATACATCTAATTCAATCACATGAACGAAATACTTAACATAAAGAATGTAATCATAATATAGCATAAGGGAAAAGAAGTACTAGACTTATACAATACGGCAGAATACAACTTTTAGTCTGATAAGCCTCTAAACATGAAAGGCGGATTGATGGGACAATTCCCCAACTAATCCAATATCCAAAAACTAAAAGAAATAACATAGAGTGTGAACATATAGCCCTCGGAACATGAGGACTCACCAAGTGCATTGAGAGCAAGGCTAAGACTAGCTAGGGTGAGGATGAGCCTGAGAACTGGCACCTGTATCATGAAATGATACATCATAGAAAGTATGCGGTCAGTACGTGGAATGTACTGAGTATGCAAGGTAAATAAAATGGATATTTAAAAACATATATAAAGCTCATAAATGATCATAAGAGTAGGACAGCATGCTCGTATCATAAATCGTTACAACATATCATACGGTCAAGGTTTTCAAAACATTCGTAACATAAACATAATCATAATCTTAATAGAAGAGCTTTGCTTAACATAACTTGAGCCAACATACATAATCATAACATGCATAAATCATGAGGGACAGTGGGAGATTCTCTTAATCGACATACCCCATATGAGCACACATAAACCCCGACTTGTAACCCTAGTCGGGAGGGTGTTCGTACCTTGCCAAGGGTAGAACCATGAAAGTGTGATATCACCATGAAAAGGGATATTTGGCCAGGGACTAACATGGAAGGGTCCCAACATACCTACGGTGGCACGTTGTTCATGAGATCAGGAGCTTAACCTGAGCTCCGAACCTACTCGGTGATTGATACTACTCCCAAAACATATATAATGCTCATAATAATACATACATGAGCTCATGGGCTAGTTAAATCATGATAACCATAAACATATTGAATATAAAAGAAATAGCCATGACTTGAGGCCCATGAGTCGGAAAACATAATTCATAAATAATAAGATTCATACATACTTGTAGACCATGTACATAGCTTGAATTTCATAAAATCATAATGGGTAATAAAACAAATTCATAATTTGAAATATAATTCATGTTGGGCTTGTAAAGAACATCAATGGGAAAATAACTCATAATTTGATTCATCATGGGGCATGCATAATTAAGCTCAATTGCTTAGAAAATCAAAATCAACAATATTATAATCAATTTGAATCTCGAAGGATGATCAAAATCCATAGATTATGATAATATTTCAACATCACAAAACCCATAATTTAAGTCATTAGAATTTATATAATCAAATACAAAATCCCTTGAGTTTTTGATAAATTGTAAGTAAAATCATAGAGTAGGAGCATGGGTGTGAAAAAATTCACCCCTTTGAGGTCCTTACATACCTGGAAACACTTGATTCTTAATCTCCCTTGACAACCCAAGATGGAATTTAGAGAAATTGGGGAAGCACACCTTGAATCACCTTCTAGACTCCTCTCTATATTCTTGCATGCATGAATGAGGCTTAACATGGACTAATCCCCCTTAAAAGACCCTATTTAGACCTTAAAACGACATAGTTTATGCCTTTGGAATTTAGGAATTACAAATACACCCTTACTAAAACTGCAGAAATTTCTATTTTCCAATCCTCCCGACCTACCTCACGTGTTGTCCTGAGATGTGGTACGAATTTCCAGTTTTTCTCTGTTTTGACTCTCGGGTCTGATCCTTGGGTTCCCGGGGTATAACAATTCTGAAATAGTGGAAGTCTGAATAACAAAACGTCCATCCAATGGAAATGTCATAACAGTGAATCCGAAGTTAAATATACAAGTCTATGTCTGAAAAGCCTCTACTAACTAATGATATTGTAGAACAAGCCCCCAACTATCTCTAAGTCTAAAACAAACTGACAGGACAATACTAAAAGATAGATATCATCGGAGGATGAGGACTCACTCAAGGAAGGGTCTGAGATGCGACACGAGCAAAACGAACGGGCGCGTCTAAGTCTGATCGCTAGGACTTGTATCATGAAACGATACAACATAGAGTATGCGGCCAATATTTGAAATGTACTGAGTATGCAAGGTAAGTAAAATATGTTGAGTAAGTATAAACTGAAATCATGTACACCATAAATCATAACATCATAAGACTAAGAGTAAAGAATGCATGATGATATCTAAAAATATGAATACACATAAACTGGATGTCATAATTGAATCGAATGACCCATAGCTGAAACTGAAGTTCATAAATAAGAATTGATAACTTGATCATCAGGTTAAACCTGCTGAAACATAATATTATAACTGATAAACATGCATAACTAAGATCATGAGAAACAATGGGAGACTCATCATATAACCGATACTATCACGATAGAGTTTACGTGATCCCAACTATTACACTCAAGTGGGCAGAGCAGTCCAAAGTCTTTCCAGGGCTAAGGGAGCTATCATGATATCGATATCAAGCTGAAGGCCCATTCAGGCAAGGGGAAGTTCACAAGAGAGGTCCCAAAGTAACATGTGAAATCCTACGTTGGCACATAGTTTTGAGACCCGGGGTTTTCATGAATCCTTAGCCTACTCGGTGCTAGACACTTCTCCCAAAACATGCAAGGTTCTCTCTATCAATTTTCAATGAAGCTGAAACCATCATTTTTCAACGAAGATGAACTATCATTTTTCAATGAAGTTAATAATGAAATTACATGCATAGTCTGATATCTGAATACGGGGAGTCCTCGCTCAAAACATACCATAAGCTGAATAGGGGAGTATAGACTCTAAAATCAAATGGTAAGCTGATTAATAAAACTGAACTGGATCATGTAAACATGCTAAATCTGAGTGGGATTACCCAAAATCTGAAGATCCTGCATACTTGAAATAGACTTCACTAGTCAAATTCATAGATTCATATTTGGGTAATTTGTAAACATACATACATGCTAGATACTTCATCATACTTGAAATCATCAAACATAAACTAACCTTTCCTGAACTTGCATAATTGGGCATACTCTTCTAAAATTTGAAAACATAAATTTATAATCAAACATGCATAAAATCTTCTCATAAATCTTAATACATTCTTTGAAACATGAATGGAATTGACCCATAACTAAATTATAGAGAATTTCATAAATTTGGGTTAAAACCCCATAGAATCATACACTTGAATTAGCACTTGAATTCATGAACTTAAGAAGAAGTTTGGGCATGAGAGTAAAAGAAAACTCTCATTCATGGCCCTATATACCTGGGTAAACTAATTTTCAACTTGACTTTGAAAGCCCAAGAGATTTGGAGGAGAATTGGAGGATTTCTAAGCTTGATCTTCAATGGAACCCTTTAAACTTGCATGCATGGGAGTTGGATGAATTAGAATAGGTTAAACTACCTTAATACACTTCTTTCAGAGCTTAAAATGATATAGTTTAGGACTTAGGATCTAAAAAATTATGAAAACACCCTTACTAATTTTGTAGAGAAATAGTCACTGCCAGTCCCAGTGAGGGACTAGACAAGTCGTTACTAAACTAGACGACTCATTGTCCAACTCCTCATCATCACTACAAAAAATCTACTTCTACTTAACTACCTCAACTAATGACTGACATGACAAGTTGTTAACAGGGACAATGACTCATTACTTTTCTTTCGTTGACACCACTGCAAGTCTCACACTATCCAACCAACAATCGACCTGACAAGTCGTGAAGTGGCACCACGACTTGTCCCTCCATCCGTTGCCAACACCACCCAAACATCCTTTAAGCATCTGATGGGTTAGACCATGAGTCGTTGGGAGTGACGATGACTCATCGTCCCTTCCGATGCCACTGCCCGAGAATGGCACCTTATCAACTGGTGTTAGCGTCCAAATTCACTCCTCACTAGGATGGAGTGTAAATGGTCGTTGACAAAATAAATATATCCGATAGGTATAGGGGTCGAATCCCATCGGGAATGTTAGTTGATCACGCAAGAGTTGTCTATCAAGTTGAAGTAATTCACATTAATGTTTCAACAAAAATACAGTAAAAATTGAGGAATTACTACTTGATAATTGAACTACAAAATTTGCTCACAAAAACAAGGACAAAGTATAAAAAATACCAAGGGAGAGACTACTAGGAGTGTGAAATTATCGGGACATCATTGGATTGAGATTATTAACATCTCCTAGCCTTACTCAATCATATAATTAGTTGTGGACAAGATGACATCCTGTGACCAATTAGATGTCGTATACCTCAGGTTTCTCAAACCCCAAAGACTTTTTCACAATAGCCGCATCAACTTGGGTAAGAATCAACTATTTCTAGATTTGATTCTCAATGGGTGTTTGACAATCGGTTTTGGCTATTTCTAGCCCAACCCCACATGATTAACACCCAATTACCCACTAATGTTTCATCATCCATACTCTAAATTCCTTTTTCAAGCAAAATTAGAGTAAGTAAAAATGATCCACATTTGCAACTATGAGTATTTAGATTAAAACTTGGATGAAACATTAAAATTATACTAATTGAGTAAATCTAAGCTCGATTGAACAATACCCAATTCAAATCAACCCCAATCACTTACACACCCTAGCGAGGAATTTAGCTTCTCATATAAGTAGAAGAATACATTGCATTCAATAACAATTCAACATCCATTCAAAAAAATGAGTAAGAAAAATTCAGGCTCAAAGGTCTAATCTCCAATAAAGTTTTCTACCTTTTCAATGAAGAAAAAGATGAGTGCTTCTCTCTCTACTTCTCTCTTCTCTTTCTCTCGCTAATTCAATACAAGGCTAATAGAATAATGAAAAACTGATATGAAATAATGAAATGTTACCTTTTTGAGATGTATAAAAATAGGGTACATTCTTTCTCCTCTTTCTTTGAGCTGGACATTTTTACCCCTGTGCATACGGGCATCACTTGCGATTTACCGGCGGTTCGCCGGTGCTCATCCGCATTCAGCTGGTTGGTTTTGACCGATGATCAGTGAATTCCAAAACCTTTTGGTTCTAGCGCCGGCAATTCGCTGGTGCTGATCCGCGGCTCACCGAATTGATCTTTATCAGCATAGAGTGGAACTGCGATCAACCGATATTTTGCTGGTGCCCTCCGGTGGAGCGCCGATCCTCATCTCCTTTTTCCCATACCTTTTGCTCAATTTCATGCTTTTCCTATTCAAGTTAGGTACCTACAAATATTAAAGAAAAGGGATATAAAATGCACCTAAATGACCTGAAAACTAAGCAAACACTCATATTTAAGAGCCTAGTGAGTTGGTAAATCATCAACTCATTAAACCCCAAACTTGAACCGTTGCTTGTCCTCAAGTAATGCAATTCTTGTCATTTGAGAAAATGAAACAACATGTCATCTATGAATCTATGAAATAAGGACCAATGAGCCTAACACAACAAAAAATGCTCACCAACTCAAGGAAAGAGAGAAAAGATTCCCCAAAATATGGAAAAGATTCAAGAGGTAACCACAATGAATAGACATGATTCACGAATGCAAGGAACTTTCCTTCTTCAAAACCAGGGCATGGTCTATCACAACAAGCACACATAGCATCTCAAATCATTATAAATTCACATTCAAGGCTCGCCTTGAAGCTCACAACACTAATACCCCAATCACTTCGTCGCACCAATGCAAGTATGTTCTCAAAGGAGGTGATGCCACTCAAAAAAAGAGAGAATCCCATTTTTTTATCATCACACAGTGCACACACAGGAAATTATAGAATAGGACAATAATGCTTACTATCACAAAGAAATTCTCCATGCACATAACTTGACCCATAGGCTTGCCCTTCGTGTAACTCGTCACTAATGTAGAGTTGTTATACTCAGTATCAATTAGGACTTGGGGGTCATAATGGAGGCTAAGTGTAAGGGTAGGACAATTATTTAACTCTAGTGACTAGAACCTCCCTAATGGCCTTTTCTTAAAACACTTTTAACATCCCATCAAACTATTTAGATCACTCTTCCTTATCTCTTCTTTTTCTTCCTCTTCATCTTTTGTTAATCAAAAGCCACTCTCATAACTCCTATGGTTTTCATATTTATCCTCATCTAAGCAAAAGGTAACACCTTTCACTATTCTTTCTCTTTTGATGATTCTAGGTTTCTCCACCCATCATTTCATTCATTTTTTAATCATAATTTGGTGCTACCTCATATTAAATCTCATCACATTTCTCCCTTTCTTGCAAACCCTCAAACTTAGGCTTTTTGCCTCGTTTCCATTGATTTCATTATATCTTCCTATTTCTTGGGATTCAAGCCCCCTTTTTTTTTCATTCATCACAAAAAGAAGCAATTAGGGAGGATGGGTGCCAAAAGATAGGACTACAAGGGGATATTGGCTTCTAATGTGGTTTCCTATAAAAAGGGTCAAAGGCTCAATATTGGCTAGCAAGGGAAGATGTTTAGGGAGGTCATTTTGGGTGAAGTGACTAGCAATAGAAAGCCTAAAATCATATTCTAAGTGCAACTACCTCTAGGATTTCACCTTGAATCACACTTAGGGAAAGTTCTTGACAAAGTACATGCATGGGAATTATTTAATAAGCCTCACCATACAAGGCATCACACTCCAAGGAGTACACACAATACATCACCATAACTAGGTTATGATTTTACAACCATTAAGTATGTGAATCAACAAGCCAAACAAGGAATGTGAAATATATGACAAGAGAGTGCTACATTTTTCATTTCAAATGCCCCATTTCTTCAAAACTCTATTTTTTTCACGCCACACAAAAAGTTTTTGGTGGTACCCCTCAAAACCAATTTCACAAGATTCAAATACATGATATTTTTCTTTAAGAAAGTCTCCTTACAATCTATCATTGGGAATATCACCTGGTTCGATAAATGAAAAAGAAAGGAAAAAGAAATTGTTCCTCGGGAAAGAACCATGGTATGAAGAAAACCATTGGAGTTTATTCACTACCTACTATTTATAAAGGCGAAAATCATACTTGAACTAATAATTTAAGGAATTTGCTTCTTTCATCCATTCCGAGCCCGAAAAAGGATCAACAACTTTCAATTAAATACTAAAACAAAAGCCCAACAAGGGCAACATTAATCATCAATAAAATAAGCCCGACAAGGGCATCTCGAGCCCGACAAAGGCTCACCAATTATCACAACTTAAAAACAAAAACCCGGCAAGGGAAACATAAAAAATTAATAAAAATGACCATAACAAAAGAAACACTCATCCCACCCCCAACTCAAACAATACATTGTCCCTAGTGTTTGCATACAAAACAAAGAGGATGAGAACTCCCTGAAGTGATCACTCTTCATCATCCTAATCATTTTTAGCTTTAGCCTCCCCATCATAGCATTCGTATCCCAAGTCCTCCTCATCATCTCCCAAGCTCTCGAACAAGTCATCGATGGGGCCTCGGACTGTAGAAGGGGCGGCCATTGCTGCGTCAAGTGCGCTCATATCGGGCAACGCCATTGATGTCCGATCTTTCCACTTTCTTACCTCAGCCTGGAGAGAGGTGAAAACCCTCTCAAAGACATCCACACGCGAGCATAGCTTGGTCAAGTTATTATAGGTTGACTTCATCTCCTTTTTCACCATCTTGGCAATAAAGGCAGGGAGATTTTTAGGAAATTTCTGAAGCTAGATCTCATGGGAGTGTGTCATCTCCACCAGTTTGTGGAGGCTAATTGGCTGGGACGATGTGGGAGGAGGTGAGGCTACCCTAGTAGGTGCTTCTCCTGAAGCCTGGACCGATGCCTCCAGTTGTGGCATGTTGAGATCGGAGGCATTTGGGGCTTGCTCTAACTTATGAGAGAGGGACTCCTCAGGGACTTCAAAGGCTTGGAACCTCTTCTGATTTCTCTTGGGAGCATCTGCATCCCTTTTTCTATCCACTGTAATCACATCGGTAGAAGAGCTAGGGGCTTCATCAGGGAAGAGTGGCACTTCGACTTGAAGGAATAACTGAGATATAACCACAACGTAGGGCATTGAAGTGCCAGCTTGCGTTGCTTTCCTCTTCATCTGAATGGCCACTATTTCCCCAAAATTTATGGGGACCCCTGTCGCGATGCATGTGATGAGGATGGCAGCTTCCAAACGTGCCCTCTGCTCATTCTTTGAAGGCATAATCTGTCCATAAATGAAATCCAACCACAAATTGGATCCAAACTCAAGATCATACCGGGAGATCTCGCCACCTATAGAGCCTAAAATGGTGTGTCAGCAGATGTAATGGGAGCTATCCACCTGAACTGGTTCTCTTTGTCAACAATTGTAGTAGCATACTCAGAGGCAGTGTCAATCTCATCCTCCCAGAATAACGAATTGATGGCCGCTGGTGTGATGTCTACCTCTACACCCCTTACCATGAATGAGGAAAGCAAGGGAATTTTCCAACCTTGCTTCTGTGCTGCATGCTCTCTTGCCTTGCTTGGTATAAGGTGTAAAAGTCGAGCACTAGGTTGTAGTAGAAGTCGGGTAGAGGATTGGCAAAGACGTGCCGTTGGCGGTCTGTCAGTTATGCTATGATGTTGGAAAAATCACCCTGCAACCCCACCAATCGAAGTGCTTTTCTACCATGATAGAGCGCCCCTTGCAAATAGCATAGTGCCCTTCCATGTCGAGCACACAAAACATAATGGACTCTCTAGTATTATGGGCTGGGGTTGCCCTTGCTTTCCCTTTTCCTTTGCCTTTTGAGGAGGCCGAGGCGTAACGCCCTTGCTTGATTTCCTGGATGAAGACATACTCTGCAAGACCATATTAGTTCATATTACAATATTTTCTTTTTGTATTTTATTTTATTTTATTTATTTTTTTGTATCTTATTGTAAGAAAAATAAAAATTGACATGTATTCTATGCTAAGACAAGGAATTATAACAATTGGATGGCGAATAAGTTGAAGAGTTTAACTGTTAAGCATTGATAGAACCACAGGGACACCGGCGAAATGCAGGTGAAGACGCACGAATCGCCGGTCGACCATCGGACGTTAGCAGAAAAATATGGAGGTAATGGTTTATCCGGTGCCACACCGGCATCTCTCCGGTTTGGACCCGCGAAGCGCCGGTGTAACGTAGGTCGGGATAGTGTCCTGAAGCCCTATACCCTTAACCTTCGTTTCATCCAGCATTTCTCCAGGCCTAACAACGGTTCGGCGGTGGATGCTGGTCAGTGTATGTCATCCCCAACCTCAGTGAAATCAACAAAACTTTCAGATCCAAGAGTCACTCAGTCAACACAACAACAACAAAAAAAGTAATAGTGACAATTATCCTTAAGAAAGACGTCACTCCATCTATCATCGGGCAAATTGTGCATTCTAAAAACACATGAGGCTACTTAGACTTTACCCCCAACTAGAATCAAACACATCAAGTATCAAACATTTTTCCACATAGGATATACACATTGTCATTCAATACTTTATCACCATCCCCACATATCCATAAAATGAATAATACAAAAGTAATGTCAAGCATAATAATGGGGTAACGGGAACACATGAGTGGGTAAAAACTTCGACTTTCATATGCTCAAAATGATTAACCTCTTCAAATAATAATCAAAATCAAAGTAAGAGACACATACCGAATGAATTTTAGATTAAAGAGCAGAGGAAGATTAAAGCTTTGGTTTGCCCAACAATGGAGTTTCCACAAAAATCTTTCTTGCTTTAGCGTAGTGAAGGTATAAGTGTGTACTGATGAAATGAGGGGAGTGGAATGTGGAATTTATAGGAGAGAAGAAGTGGAGAGGATTGGTAGGTGAAAAGGTGGATGTAATGGTGGGAAGGTGGAAAGGTAGTGTATGGGAAAGTTAAAAAGGTGTAATGGGGAAATGGAAAGATGGGAGAAAGGGTTTATGGGGATTTGGAGAGGGTTTGACTGGTATTTTAAATATCTGGGTCGGGGTTGGTCCATGGAGAAATCAACATTTTAAAAGATTTATGTACCTGGATCCGCACTTGACCGGCGATCACCAGTAGGTACCGGCGGTTTGCCGGATTCAACGTCGGTGCCCATCACCCTTTTAGTTCATTGTTAAGCAACCGATGGTTATCTGGAAGTTTGATATTAGCATCGGCGGTTCGCTGATTGGGTCATTGAATAGACCACAACTTCCAAGTGTACTGGCTTGAGTCGGTGCTGTATCGACAATTCGCGAATTGGTGTCGGCGTTCCGCTGATAGGTCACTGGTTTCCTCTGTTTTCTCCACTATTCTATTTATTACCTGCGACAAGATGACACTTCACATGTGTGCACTGGAATTCCGCCAGTTTAGCACTGTGCCTTCCTATTTTTCTCCTTCTTGTCTTGCCTCCTATTCTTCCTACAAAAATCAAAAACAACAAAAACATGACAATGCTCAAAATAAAAATGCTTGTAGTTTCCTCCAAGAAGCGCCTTAGTTAACATCGTGGCACGACGTATATTATGTCAAGCTTCAACACTCTGTAGGGTCATCCTTCTTTCAACTTCATCATAAAAAGGGCTCTCTCTCACAGTCAAGCACTTCGAAGACCTTGCACTCATCTGGGAGCTTAATAGGATGACATACATTGAAGGTAACCTCGTCACCACCTACTCAGAACTTAAGCTCCCCAAGATCCATATCAAATCAAAGCTCTTCCTATTGCTAGTAATGGGGGCCCGAAGATAATTGGCACCTTGATATCTATCTCACAATCTAGCACAACAAAATCAGTTAGGAGTATGAATTTGTCCACCTTCACAAGGACATCAACTAGCATTCCAATGGGTTATTTAATCGACCTATCCACCATCAACAACCTCATGGATGTAGGTTTCGAATTCGCTAACCTGAGTTTCTTGAAGATCATTAGAGGCATTAAATTGATACTAGCACCGAGGTCGCAAAGAGCTTTATTGAACATGCACAAGCCAATTGTGCAAGGAATGGTAAATGCCCCTGGATCCTCATGTTTTGGAGCAAGGTTGCTAGTCATTACATCACTACAATGATGGGTCCCCTCATCGGTGCCTGTATCCACCACCTTCTTTTTCTTTAAGAGCTCCTTCATAAACTTTGCATAACATGGCATTTTAATCAAAGCATCCACAAGCGGTATATTGATGGATAATTTGCTGAACATCTCTATAAAATTGTGAAATTGAGTATCTTCCTTTTTCTTGGTCAGCCGCTATGGATATGGAGGTGGAACTCTTATTTCTTGATCTTTGTCATTGGAGGCCTTCTTGCATTCATTTCCCATCACATCATGGGAAGGAGTCAAATCAACTTCCCCCTTGTCCTTCTCTTCTTCATCACCACAAACACCTGGTGTTTTTGGCATCTTCCACAACATCATCATCCTTAGCCTTTGGGAAACAACATCCTTGGGCTTCATGCCCACATCCTTTAATATCTTGCCACTCCTAGTCACGATTGCCATGCAATGGCCATCTTTCTTTCTGATTGGGAACAGTGTCACTCGGAAGTGCACCCTCATACAGGGGTTCATTTGTGAAGATAGATGGTTCATTTGGGCTTCAAGATTCTTGATCGATGCTGAGTGGGAACTTACTGTTTGGGCGAGGTTAGACACCTCCCCTTTTAATTATTTAACACCATTTTCTGTGGATTCTACCTTCTTCATCACCCAAGACAACATTTCTTCGATCTTCGAGTTGCCAACATCACTCTCTTTGTGCTGCCCTTGAGATGCTTCTACTTTTGGAGGAGGCAAATAAGGGTTAGCATTTTTGTGGTATTGCTCTCCTTCGTGATTTTGATCTCTATTCACCATCAATACTTCTACCCTAACCCATCCTTGATTATCACAGTTTTTCCAACCTTGATTATCCTTCCTTGGGTGCCAAGGGCCTTGATTGGAACCTTGATACCCAGGGCGAGAACTCTCCAATTGACCTGCCATGTATTGACACTCCTCCTCATATCTCGGGGGCGAAGTGTCATCATCAAATTGAAGATGGCATTGAACATTTACAACATTCATACTCTTTGCACTAGCTCCCATCACATGTTTCATCATCAACTCTAGCTGGGTCATCATCTGTTATACCCCGTAGAATTCCCGGCACCTAGATGACCTATTCGCACATTGGTTAAGTATATTTGAAGGCCATACGTGCTAGAGAAAGGCCGAAAAAAAAAGATCAGACGAGAAACCCGTCGAACCATCGCGGGAGGAGCCGAGGCATAGCCCCTCCGCGATGGCAGCGTGTCACGGAGGTGAGGCCTCCGCGATGGCTCCGTGACACGTTGCCCAGGTTCAGGCTCAAGTATATAATCCCCACTTCGGTTTAATTTCATTTAAACACTTAGGAAATTCCAGAAAATAGAGGGCAAACGCAGTGAAGGGAAAAAGATCGAAGAGATTAAATAATTTTCGTCCGATTACGCTGCTAAACGCTGCCCAAACTCAAATTAATCCCAGATACCGAAGTATTTAGCAGCAGAGAGCATTCCTGCGGAATTAGTTTCGTGAAATACGGCCGACGAATCGGCGAGCCACCGAACTAAGGTAAGTAGAATTGCTCTAAATTAATGTCTATGTGTTCCTAGCTGAGAAGTGAATATTTCTCCCTTCTGGACCGCCGAAGCATAGCGAGTTTTCGACCGTCTTTCGATAAGCCTAAGTTTAGGCTATAAACTATATCGAAAGTGACGTTGCTCTTTACAGTAAAGCTGTATTTAGTATTAATTGACATATTTATGAATGCAGTTGGGAGAAAATAGCTGAAGTACCGGCCGAGCTTCGTCCGACGGACGGATACTTCAAGGATAAGGTATGTAAAGCTAGTTCCCTCAGCAAGTTAAGTAATATCGGTACAGTATAGTGATTTACAGGCCAGTAGAACGTTCAGAAGTCAAATGTTATGTTTATTATGAATATTGATACGATATGAGAAGCATTGGGTTGTAACGTGTATGAAACCTACTAGTACGACATAGATTCTGACACAAGTGTTAGAGATTGCTCAGTATGCTCAATACGTGATGTAATATGACATGTTAAGACATCTTTGTATTTAGTTGAAACCTTGTGAAGTGATGTAATATCCGTAAAACACTTCAGAAATAGAATGGTAGGCTAAAATAAAGTTTAGAACGCTTGTTAGGAATAGCAGATCATGTTAATATAGAAACTCCGTAAACAGCATAGTTTTCAGCAGAAACACTATCTTATATAGCATTTGCCCCAGTACAGTTTAGTAGGAGACTATTTTTATATATATATTTACCAGCCTCAGCATGTATCAAATATGTACAGATTACTATTATTAGTTCAGCATGTAATATATATGATACCTTACCCCTGTTGGCCTCAGCATGTGAGATATACAGACAGCATTACTAGTTGAGACCATTGTATTGTTTGGGGTTGGACTACCTAGCATCCACAACCGCCCAGGGTTAATAGCTGTATCGACTCATCCGCCAGAGGGTGAGGATACGTCACTCTACGGAGTGATATGCCGTCCCGCAAGGGGACGAAGATGGGATGCCAGTTTCCCCATATTTTGCCTTGGTCGGCTTTTATACACCCCCGTCGAGCGCATACGCCCGGGTGTTGATTCAGGAGTCCTTCGGACTCAGGTACAATTATAGTCAGGGGCTCAGCGAGCCCAAGTGCATACCCAGGGAACCCGCGGGATGCTTACAGCCATTATAGGAGATGGGATGACCGGGGTAGGGGTGTAGATTCTGTGCTGGTTGTACCTCCCGGCTTATGGGGGCCGGGTAAGGTTTGTGTGTGCCATGTTATGCTATTTCATGTTATGCCATGTTATGTTAGACACGAGTAGATCAGCAGTAGAGGGATATGTCTCCAGGTATGACTTCTACTTCTTTCCAGTGTAAAAGAGAAAAGGTATGACTTACATTATCAGGCAGTTAATCTGTTTCTTCTCACTTCAGTTTTATCAGTTGCATTATTGTTTCAGTTATTGCTTTACATACTCAGTACCAGCGGTACTGACGCCCGGTGGGGCGCTGCATTACTTGCCTGCAGGTACTCATAGACGAGCAGGTGATACTACGTGACTTCCTATCAGCGGTCGAGTATTCAGCTCCTGTCCTCCGGAGGCTGAATTTCAGAGGTGTATTTTAGTTCCTTTTTGTTGTATAGAACGGGTAGGTTGAGGCCCTGTCCCGATCAGTTCTATTGCTATTCCTAGAGGCTTGCAGTCTGTATATATTCCCTGTGGTCAGATGAGCCGGTCGTGTGAGGCCGTGCAGTTGTATAGTTGTTAGTATTCCTTCTTTCTTTTATGTTGGCCGTGTGGGGCCATAGTTTGCCAGTAGTGGTGACCTTGCCGGTCACGTAGCTTTTAGTACTTCATGATTGAGTTGCAGATAACTAGACAGCATGGTGGCCTTGTCGGCCCGCATAGGTTTCCCTGAGTTGATATGTTTCTGGTCAACTATTAGTACAGGTACAGGAGGCTATAGGCCAATGGGCCGGGGGCTGTATTTACAACCGTTATATAGCCCTTTGTTTCCAGAAATGTGAGTTAGAGCCAGCCAAGCACCAGATGTGCCCAAGCTTAACAGTCCAGCAGGTCAGGTCCTAGTAGGGCACCAGGTGCCAGTCATACCCCCCAAGGCGGGGTGTGACATCATCTTAGTAAGAGTTCCATCTCTAGCCTCATCGCTTTTCTCATCTCAGCAGTCACAAGATTGGGAGCAACACCACTAGAAGATACCTTCGCTTGTCTAGTATGCCATGCTCGATTGGTCTTAGTCATTCTATCAAGAAGTGCTTTGGCTATTCTATAGGGCTGATCCATGATGGAACCCCCCGCCAAATTATTTACCACAGACTTATTGATACAATCCAATGAACGATAGAAGCTCTAAAGTAGAACCCCATTAGGTAAACCATGGTTTGGACAAATGGCTACTTTTTTCTTGAACCTCTACCATGCTTCATGGAGTGGTTCCCAGCAAGTTGTTGGAAGTTGGTAATATCATCCCTCAGCTGTAACTCCTCGATGGAGGAAAGAACCTATCCAAAAGTGCTTCCATGAGTTCATTCCAAGAGGTAATAGACCCGGGAGGCAACTCCTCCAACCACAAAGTTCCTTCCCCTATTAGTGAAAATGGAAAGAGAATCAATCTAATCGATCTTAACTTATACTTGCAATGTTGAAGTGTTGAAAAATCTCAAGAAAATTTCAGAGATGCCTGTTTGCCTCCTCACTTGGTATCCCTCCGAAGAGACCTTTCATTTGGAGTAAGTGCAACATTGTACTTGTCACGTGAAATATTGCATTCCCTATCGTAGGAGGTAGGCAAATTGCACCTGCTACATTGGGCATCACGGGATCCTCATCCTCATGATCCATATGCCCGTCCACTGGACCTTCCCCTACTAATGAATGTTGGCTCATATAAATATCAACCTAAATGGCACCAACCATAAGAGTAAAGTCAAACGAAATAAGATGAAACAAATCAATTCAAAATAAACAAACAACTAAAGGCTATCAAACTACATTCTTCAGCAACGACGCCATTTTTTTATAACGTCCAGATTCACTTCTCACTAGGATGGAGTGTAAATGGCATTGACAAAACAAATATATCCGACGGGTGTCGGGGTCGAATCTCACAGGGAATGTTAGTTGATCATGCAAGAGTTGTCTATCAAGTTGAAGTAATTCGCATTGATGTTTCAACAACAATATAGTAAAAATTGGGAAATCACTACTTGACAATTGAACTACAAAATTTTCTCACAAAAACAAGGACAAAGTATAAAAAATACCAAGGGAGAGATTACTAGAGGTGTGAAATTATTGGGGCATCATTGGATTAGGATTGTTAACATCTCCTAGCTTTACTCAATCGTATAATTAGTTGTGGACAAGATGGCATCCCGTGTTTCTCAACCAATTAGATGCCTTATACCTCGGGTTTCTCAAACCCCAAAGCCTTTTTCACAAAAACCACATCAACTTGGGTAAGAATCAACTATTTCTAGCTTTGATTCTCAATGGGTGTTTGAAAATGGGTTTTGGCTATTTTTAGCCCAATGATAACACTCAAATCACACCTCTTACTGAAGTATGAAGCGGACGTTGTCAATAAAGAACCCAATTAGAGGTTGGGGCGGAACCCACAGGGAATATGGGAGAACTAGATTACAGTTGATAAGTGAACTTGTGAGGTAGTTACTTCAAAATTGGGGGATTCTGAAGAAAATTGAAAATAAAACAATTATTAAAAATCTAGTGTTGAGTCAATGCTAAAGGATAACTAGGGTTTGTGTTCCCAATGGGTTCATAACTGTTTTGGGTATACACTCGTGATTATCATCAATACTTACTTATAGAACTGATAACTTAGGTTCATTCAAGCGACCGACCAAACCCTATTGAATGACTATACTCAATCACTCGACCAAGTCTCATGAGCGGTTTCAAACTATCCGTTATCACTAAGTTCCAAATTTAACTATCCTGCGATCACAACTCAAGTTAATACAATGATTATCAAAATCAAGGCTTTGTTGTAATTCTCTTTTCCTAATCTCTACCTCTTAGTCCTAAGCAAGTAAAGAATTCGAGCATGTCCTAGTGTTGCGCACCGTTAAGAGACGTTTAAGTATGAAGAGAATACAATCTAAGTATTTGTATTTTTTTTGAAATAACTTTGTGCAACCCTAGCTTGTTAATCTATCATGGTTCCCACAACCCTAGTTATGGAGGTTTTAGCCTCTCATAGTTGTAAGATTGTGAATTGCATTCATGATTAAAAACATAAATTAATACTTACAATTATGAATGAGAAAACACTTCCTTTAATTACTCAGTAAAATCTTCAAGAACAAATAGCAAGAACAAGAAGAATTCAAGAAAAGGTTGATCACAAGTTAAATCAACTCAATTCTTTCTTTCTCTAATGTCTTTTCTCGCCCAAATATGATCTCTACCGACCTCTCTTGACTTCTCTTAAAATAATAAAACCTAAAAAGTATTTATACAAACACAAGAATCCTTTTCTTAGACTGATAGGGTGAATGTTTATATCTTGTTCTACCTTCATCACGAGTCAACCTACAACCCGTAGCACCATCCTACGTCCCGTACCATCCATTCATACCTTGCATGACTGGATGGATTTTTGCGAAGTGTTGGATCCTGGTACGACTCGTACCTCCATCCTACGATCCATATTGAGCTCCCCTGGCTTGACTCTGAAACTTTTAAATTCTTTTGAAGTTTATCACGACCGCCATGGTATGACTCGTACCTTCTTCCTACGGTTCGTACTTGCTTTCCATAGCAGAAGTCAACCTCTTATGCAAATCTTCTGAATCTGCTCACGAATTCATCACCATGACTCGTACAAGCTTGGTATGACTCGTACTGAGGCTCATAGATTGTATCTCTTTAACACTAGCCTTCTGCAACTTTTCGCGGCCATCAGTACGGCCCGTAGGACATTTCTACTGCTCGTACTGTGGACTGCACTTTGAGCCTATTTTGCATACTTCAGGCTTTCTTTTGCATCTTTTAACTCCAACACCAATTTGTCCTGCAACCAAAGGAAAAGTCCATGCTATTTCTTAGTTTTGAGCGTCAAAAGTGCTGTAAATCCACATCACATCAACACCCTCAACTTAAGACTTTTGCATGTCCTCAGGCAAAGAAAAGAAAAACTAAACACGACACTCAACTAGAAAATAGACTTAAGATACTACAGCCAATATCCAAACAAAACTTGCACTTTTTATACAAACTCTATTGACCCTTTCTCATGGAACAACATCAGCTAATGCATTACAAGCAACCTTAAAACATCATAAATAGGGATCAGAACATGTCATCCATCTATCAACAGGAAATTAAGTCATCACCAATGTTTTCCACACAGACCAATGGTAAAAGAAAACATAATCCATGTACCCCCACACAAATGAAGTCCTCACTCAGATATGAGATGTCAAACATAACATGGGACTATACAACTAAGGCTCTCACTCTCACAAAGAAGTTACAACTATTATGTATCAGATACCATAGGCTTGCCCTTATTTTCTCTGCTTTGGTTTATCAGATGGTCAAGTTAGGATCATATAGAACTTGATATAGCTTGTAATGTAGGCTAGGGCTAGACATGATAGAGATGGAAAATTTTATTAGTGACTATTGATGCGCCGTGATGTTACGACACTTTCAACGCTTAAAACCAAGAAATTATGCACATTCCGGGTATTTTTATATAGGTATGATGTATTTTTTGCTTAATGTTGCAGGAAAACAGGTTCAGAAGTGAAGTGGAAAAAATAATGCTGAAAATAACTGAAAGGGTGACTGCCAGACATTTCACGAGTCATTGGTAGGAGGCATGACTCATTGTTGAAGGCGTGGGCAAAAGTTGAAGTTTGAAGAAGAAGAGACAGTGTACTTGACGAGTTGATGGAATGACTCGTTACACCTGGTAACGAGCCGTGAGGTCAATCGTGAAGGCTGAGAGAGAAAATCTTAACAAAGTGACCAGTGTAGTTGACGACATACATAACGAGTCGTCACATGAAGGAACAAATCATTGGTAGATCACTGGGATCAATCGTAAGGTGCACTGGACTTTTGGAGGACTTAGACCATGAGGGACCTAATGACTCATGCTCTGGCACGACGAGTTGTTAGGTGACCCGTTGGCACAACTGGGTATGTTGCTGAGGATGACTAATTTAAGCAAAGCACGACTCGTCAAAAGGACAAATGAATCGTCACCAAGCCCGTTGCTACTGCTGACCTGGTTTTCAGTTTTAATTAGGAAAAGGATTTCTTGGAACAATAAATACACAGTTTAGGTTTATTTTTAAAAGATGACTAGTTACAGTTTGAGAATAATTCATAGAGCCTATTTTATTAGTTTTCAAGAAGGATTTTGGTGTTGTTCGATTGTTCTTGAATCGAGAAACAAGTTTTACAATTTTGTTCTTGAATTTGAGGATCAAAAGCAACATTGAAATTTATTCATCAATTTTAGAGTTTTATTCAATCCACGTGGTTTTTCTTGTACGATAATTTGTAAGTTACAATTATGATTTATTCAATATTTTGTGATTGCGATAATACAAGCATGAGTAGCTAAACCCATAACTAGATTTGTGGGAACCAAGATGAATTAACACACATAGGTAAAACACTTAGTGATTCTTGAACGGAGTTTGTGCATGTATTGTTTTTCCCTTTGGTTTGATTGATTCTTGACGGTTGCAAATGTTAGGACTTGCCTTGTTCTTACTTACCGGACCAAGGAGGTAATGAATGGGAAAAGGGATTAACAATG
Organism: Datura wrightii; assembly: GCA_035772735.1. Classification (NCBI taxonomy): domain Eukaryota; kingdom Viridiplantae; phylum Streptophyta; class Magnoliopsida; order Solanales; family Solanaceae; genus Datura; species Datura wrightii. The sequence continues at coordinate 39,814,433 of JASDFA010000019.1, forward strand.
GAGATTTGAGGCTATCAACCCTTATCTAATATCTTGAACTTGTCCGAGGATAGCTAATCTGATATTAAGGGTAAGGGTCAATTAAAAGTACACCAGTATACAAACCAAGTTGCGTGGTGATAATCATCTAGATAGGGGACCAACCATTTAGGTAAACCTAACTTACCAATATTACATGTTAAACACCGAAATAGATCACTAGTGTATAAGCCTTGTGGTTATGAAATCTTGGGGAACACAATCCTAGTCAAGTCGTTATCTGAATACAAACCGAATTTGATTTCAGCATTCAGTAATTTTACTTTTGTTTATTATTCTATATTTTCCCCTTTTGGAAATAAGTAACTCAATAGTAACAATTATTCACACTAACTTAATTTCTTACCATATTCTCCGTGCGATCGACCTCAACCTTTGTTGGGTTCTATATTTGACAATCGACCACGTATATCTCAATTGCGAGGTGTAATTTGGGCGACATCAAATTTTGGTGCCGTTGCCGGGGAATACGGCTAAGGCTTTTGTTAATTGTGTTTGCTTTACTATTGGTTCTTATTTCATTTTTTTAATTTTTCTTTTGTTGTTTTGGTTGCTTAATAATTCTTAGGTTTGTGCATACCCAATACTAGGAGCCAAGAAAATCCCCTGGTTCCAATTGATCACGAACTTGAGCAGACGTTAAGAAACCTAAGAAGAATGGCCAATATCCAAGAGTAGGAAACCGTGGACCAAGCCACATCAAGAATGTCGGCTGAAGAGCAAGCTCGGGCTAGAGATTGTGAGTTATCCAGAGTTGCGGAAGAGCAATGTCTAGATGCAGAAGCAGAGCGAGCTAGATGACACAGAGGTCCAGAGCACCAGAGACACCGATATTTTGATGAAGAGAATGATGCGGATATAGATGAAGCCGGTGCCACAAGAGCTATAGTCCCTCCTCCTTTGCCTGCTGGGGAAAAGTTTTACATTACCAGTGCAATGATACAACTGCTTAATATGAAGGGAATATTTGCAGGTCATGCATCTGATGACGCCCACGCTCACTTAAAAAATTTCATGGGTATATGTAAGGCATACAAGCAACCGGGGGTGAGCCAAGACGCAATTAAACTGAGGTTATTTCCATTCTCTCTAGAGAGTGAGGCAATGATGTGGTTGGCTGAGCTGCCGAATGATTCCATTACTACTTGGGGAGAGCTTAAGAGAGCTTTTCTTGAAAGGTTCTTCCCACCATCCAAAGCGTTGCAGTTGAAGGATTAAATATATAACTTCAGACAGCTAAATTCTGAGGCGCTCCACGAGACTTGGCCGCATTTCAACAAAAAGCTCAAAAGGGTGCCAAATCCCAGAATTCTAAATGATACATTGTTGGAGATCTTTTATAGGTCTCTGGATGACAACACCAAGGTGGTGGCTGATACCGTCTCTTGAGGAACTTAATTGAGTCACACTTATGTAGAGGTTGTGGAACTGCTGGACAGGAACACCAAAACCAACCGAGCTTGGCACACTAGAGAGTCGGAGGTTCCCACTGGTTCTTATGTGGTTGGTATGTCTATAGAACAGAGGAGAAAAGATGAGGAGCGTGATCAAGATATTGCAGAGATAAAGACCACCATGGGGTTGCTTGCTAAACACTTGATGGGTGTCGGATCAAAAAAGGTAAATGCTGTGGGTTCTCAGGGAAAGGCCCCGAGAAATGATGGTTGTGAATTTGAGTCTGAAGAAGAAGTTAATTATTTTAATGATCAGAGGGTGGGTTTTCAGACCAACACCCAGGGGTCTAACCAAGACTCTTGGCGTCAAGGTCAAGGGAACTAAGGATGGAAGTTTTACAAGGATAATAATTACAATCGGGGCCAATACGAGATAATTGGGGACTGGAAGAAGCGCGAAGAGTTCAAAAATGATAGAGGCGGTATATATGTTCCACCCAGAAATCATGAGCCAGAGTCTAGTGGTTCAAGGGTTGAGGGAATGCTCTCCAAAGTTCTCAATTAGATGGAGACAACAAATAGCCACTTTAAGGAGCTTCGAGCTGATATTTACGGTTTAAATAAAAAGGCGGAGTCACATACCGTGGCGATCAGGCAGATTGAGTAGCAGTTGAGTCAAATGTAAGTTGCAATGAATCAAAGGCAGAAAGGCACACTTCCCAGCAACACAGTGCAAAATCCAAAAAATGACAGTCATTGCATGGCAGTCACTACTAGGAGCGGGAAGGCCACAATTGATCCTCTAAGGCCAGTTGTAGTTAAGGAGTCAGAAAAGCCCATCATGATGAATGAAGATGGTGTAGCGGATTTTGAAAATCCAACTTTGGTTGGGGACTCAGATGTGCAAACTGCTCCAAGTAGTGCAAAGGAGCAAGGAGCTGTCCATGGGAAGGAGAAAGAGGCACATCAAAAACCGACAACAATCCCTACACCTCCTCCTCCTTATCCACAACCTTTGAAGAAGTAAGCTGAAGATGGGAAGTATCAAAAGTTTATCTCTATGCTTAAGCAGTTGTCGATGAACATCCCATTGGTTGAGGCACTTGAGCAAATGCCTAGATATGTCAAATTCATGAAGGACCTCGTCACCAGAAAATAGATTGTAAGTTTAAAACCTGCCGATAATTTGCACCATGGTGCCATCACTACCAGGGTTCTAGCTCAGAAGAAGGAAGACCCATGTGCGTTTACTATACCTTGCACCATTGGGGAGGTTGAGTTTGCAAGGGCACTTTGTGACTTGGGAGCTAGCATAAATTTGATGTCGCTAGCAGTGTTCAAAAAGTTAGGCTTGGGAACCCCCACACCGACTACTATGCAGCTATTGATGGCTGACAGAACAGTTAAAAAGCCGGTGAGGATTTTATTTGGTATACTAGTCGAAGTGGATAAATTCATATTCCCAGTAGACTTCATGATTCTGGACTGCAAAGTCGATTCTATGGTCCCCATCATTTTGGGGCGACCATTTCTTGCAACAGGTAGGGCCCTAGTAGATGTGGAGGCAGGCCAATTGAAATTCAGGTTGAACAAAGAAGAGGTCACCTTCAACATTAGCCGAACCATGAAACATCCAAAGGAATTCAGCATAGTCTCAACATTGGAGGATGGAGAAGAGTCACTTGACGAATTCTGAGTAGTCAAGAGACTTGCATCGTGCTGCGATGTTAAATTAGGTGCTACATGGGAGGCAACCCATGGAGGTGTTTTAGTGAAGTCTGAGTAGCCAAAACACCCACATTGTGCCACGATGTTAAATCAAACACTTCTTGGGAGGCAACCCAAGTTGTAAATGTAAGAAATATGTAGTGTTCACGTTTGTTGATGGGTGCAGGTGAATAAGATGGAAAATCTGAAGTTGGAACCAAGAAACTGGAACTTTAGTTCTGGTGAAAAAAAGTCACAAAACGAGTCGTTGTCTGACCTGACGACTCGTTCAATAAACTCATGAAGAGAACTGCAAAAAATAGGGGAGCAACGGGTGACTTAACGATTCGTGTCTTCAAGAAACGAATCATCATATCCCCCGTCATGTACACTGGATCAAAGTCTGAATTAAAAGGAAAAAGGTGACAACGACTCAGTCAACGAATTTTTGGGAGACCAAATGAATCGTTAAGTGACCCGTCTTGAAACTATATCAGGCCAAGGACCACGACTCAGGCAATGACTCGTTGGGTGACACCACGAGTCATTACTTGACTCATTAGGTCCCAGGTAAGTTATTGAACTTAGGTAAAAGAATGAAGGGTCAAAACGAGTTATCTCATCACTTAACGACTCGTGTAATTAGTCATCATGTATTTCATATAATTGCTATCCGACTCCACCTAGGAGTGAAATTGGGGTAATTTTAATTTACATCACCTAAAAACACAAAAAGCCCGATTCTTTCCCTTATACAAAGCCTCTCCAGTGTCCCTCTCCAACCACTTCAAATTTCCCTCTTCTTCTTATTCTACTCAAAACCCATCGAAAAGAACTCCTCGACCTTGCACGCAAATCACTCAAACACATACACGATTGCACTTCGTCCTTGTTCAAAGAATATCATGAGTACTCTTTCCCCATTTAAATCTTGTATATCGTTGCATTTAAACAAGGAATTTGAGGACCTATGTTGTGAATAAAATTGACTCTACTTCGGGTAATATTGTTCTTGTGAAACATCTGTGCCTCTTGATGCGCGATGAATCCTAGGAAGGTGTAAATAAATGGGTTTGCGATTGTATGTACACTGGGTTTGGTTTAATAATGTGATGATTTTGTGTTTGTGAAGTGGAAGTTTAGGAAGAAGATGAAGATGAACGTGTGAACTGAAACTATTGAGCACGAACTACATGACGAGTCATTGGATCACCAAACGACTCGTTGCGTAGCTCGTCCTAAGTGGTAAACATAAACCACTAAGGCAGTGTGCCTAACAATTGACCTAATGATTCATTTCCTTTGGAAACAACTCATTGGGACCAATCATCAAGTACACTGGCACAACTTGAAGCTAGTCTAGTCTGGAGTAACGAGCGATCTCACAAGTCGTTGCCAGTGGCAACAACTCATTTAGTCACCCGTCAGGACCACTAGGCACCAACTCAAAAATATTTTCTGTTTCATCTTGTCTTGCTTAATAACAATGTTTCCACAGGTACAGTGGCTCCAAGAGGTACACCAAAGAAGGGCTCAACAAAGAAATAAACACCTGAGCATAGTCAACCTTCATATCGTAGACTGCGTGATGATCCGTCCTCCTTTGAAGAGTCAAGTGGATCTGAGGAAGAGTATGACATATTAGAGGAGCAGTTAGTGAGGAGATCCACCAGGGCTAGAGCTCAAAAAAGTTCAAATCTGACAGCCCTGGTCGATACTCCCACTCCACTAGTAAGGGATCCGCCCAGCCGCACTGATGAGAATGCTAGGTCTGCTGCAGCACTTGTTCCTGAGGCTCCTACAGCTGAGAAAAACACAAAGAGAATTGATGAATCATATGCTTAGCGAGGGGACTCTGATAATGAGCTAACTGAGACCTCAGACACATCAAATCAGCAACCAAGAAATGTGCAGAGATGGTTTGTCCATGGCATGCAGGCTATATACAACAAAGATATTGCTCCTAATGAGAAAGGCAATCCGAAGAGGAGTATATACGAGGAGCTGAGGCTGGTCATCACAGGGATTAAAGATATTCCAGAGCTACAGAAAATGTTCGATAAGTATAGATTTGGCTGGCTGACCCAACCATTAGGTAGCTATAGCCCATGCTTAGTCTGAGAGTTTTATGTAGCATATGCAGCCACATTGCAGCAGTTGGCATTAGAGGTCCAGGATTGGAAGAACAGGCCAGCCTTAAATCAGGTGTTGGTGAGAGAGACTCCGGTAGATATCTCTGAGCGGACAATCTCTAGGATGCTGTAGGGGCCGAATTATCAGGCTCCGATGAACACGACAAAATTTGATCACAGGCTATCTGAGTTGAAGAAAGTCAAAACAAAGAAGTTGAATATCCAGGAGAGGATCCAGCAGTATACTTGGTTGTCTCGGATCATTACTACGTGAGGTTCGCTAGTGGATGGCTGCATGGTACAAAATCGCAGATAAAGAAGGCCACACTAAATTTTCAGGCCAAATATTGGTGGTCACTGGTGCGGCAGAGGCTGGTACCAACCAGCAATGAAAACATCCTTTCACCTGTCAGAGAAGCTTTGTTAGCAAGTACAATGGAGGGGTATGCCATCAATTTCCCGCGATACATTGTTGAGGAGATTATAGAGTGGGCAGTCAATGACGGTACTACCATTCTGTTTCCATGTTTGATTGATAGACTCTGTTAGGAGTTAAAGGTGCCGGTATTGCCATTAGTTGACCAGAGAGTAGTGGTCCAGAAGATTACTAATATCGGGTTGATTCGAGATGATTCAAACCCGGTATCGAGGGCGAAGACTCAGGCAATTGCATCCACTGGAGCGACAATATTAGCAGAGGCATTTGGCAGTGGGATGTAGACTGATGCAACACAGTTCACTGAGTTGGCAACTGAGCCTATGGAGGGCATAGAGACAGGTAGCTAGCCTGAGGCTATAGATGCAGCGGATACATCCACACCTACCGATGTTCCTAAGTCATCATCTACTGCAGCAGCCTTGAGACCACAAGTTGCGCCTCTATGAGCCACCACAGCCGGCCTAGTTACGGTTTCACAGGAGTTCTTAGTTGATATGGCTAGGCGGCTATCTAAGGCTGAGAAGTAGCAGGCATACATGACTCTACAGGTTAGAGTTCTGATGGAGCAGGTAAAGCCGTGGGTGTCGAAGGAGTTGGAGACACTGTCCAGTTCAATGCATGGCCGATTTGATGTTTTGAGAAGAGAATGGATGAGTGCCTTGCACAGTTACAGGCGCTGGAGTTGTCTAGATGGTACTCAGAGCTAGAAGCACTCAGATATGAGGTGTGGGACTTGGCCGCACGACAGGTAGCTGTAGTACCTCCACCGGTACTTCCCGTGATAGAGGATGAGTTTGCAGAAGAATTGCCACTGATTTTGACTTTATCACAGAGGAGCTGGTGGCACATGATAAGGGGAAGAGGCCTCGTGAGGAGGAAGGTTTTGATGATGATGCTTCTTTGCTCCGTTAGAAATAATGAGAGCGGAGTGAGATGGAGAGAGAGCTGCATGAATCAAGAGAAGAGGCTTGACAGAGAGATGAGACTGAGGAAGCGAGAGTTCGTGGAGAAGGCACGAGCTCTGTTGGATCTGAGAATGCACCGGTTTAAGCCGATAATATTGGTGATTACATTGGAGGAGTATCTACACCCTCCATCGACTAGGTGGCTGACACCTAGGTCTCATAGTTATGTTCCCTATTTCCTTAGTTTTGTTTGGTATATATATGCGTCGAGGATGATGCATGCTTTATAGATAGTGGTGGGGAGGGATACCTGTGCATTCTTTTGGCTAAACATAACCCGAGGATTTTTCTTGCCGGATATCTTTTCCATCGGGTGTTCCATATCTAGTAGAATCGACATGTTTAATATTTTATTTTATGTTTTTTGTGTTTTTTTTGTCAGTTGGAAGAAAGTTAGGAAAATTGAAGGTAGTCAAGAGCTGAAATTGTTGAAAATAACTATTGATTAATAATTTGATACCCCTCCAAAAAAATTTGTATAGATGTATGTGAAAGTTGACAAGTATGACCTTTGGGAATCTTTTCATGGCATTGAAACTGTGAACATGTTTACCATTGTATGACTGTACCTGAACTAGCGATTGGTAGAAGTGATGATGTTGACCTGTGCTATGTGTGAGTGAGGTTTAATAGTTGAATTTGGTTGTGTGTGTCAATCTAGAACTTGCCTGGTAAGTCGTACTCAGATAGAGTATAGGAAACTAGGAAAGGATCATAGGCCGTTTTTAATTTATGAGTCCACTTTAGCCTTAAAAGACCTACCAAAAGTGAATAAAAATCACTTGATCCAATTGGTTGAGCTTAAATTGACCTTTATTTTTCTTTACACCAATTCACCTGCCCGATTTTATTATGAATGAACCTGTTTTGGCCCTGGTCCCTCTTGGACATTGTGAACCTCAACTCAAGCAAATCACCTAAGTTGAGGGTGGCTATTATAGGGGTGATTAAGAAGAATCGAGTGGAAAGAAAATTGGGTAACGAAAAAGGAAAAAGAGCAGGTGTGGTATATATAATGAAAAGAAAAATAAAAATGTTGTCAAAAAGAAAGAAAAGAAAAGAAAAAAGATGTGACATCAATGAGTGTTTGAATAAAGAGAAACCGCATCCGTAGTTACAAAAGCAAAGAAAAAAAAGCAGTTAAAGGCAAAAGGGAGAAAATAGAAATAAAGGCGAAAAGTGGAACCAAGAGGTGTGTAGTGCCAAGGAGGGTTGAGCTACTAATTCTATATGTACCATACGAGCCCGAGACTATGTTACAAGCTTAGAAAGTCCTATAGTGATCCTAGCTACTTGTCTGAAAATCGAGGTATTGAAAGTAAAGGCAAGCCTATGGTATTGTATGCACACAGTTCCAATTTCTTTGTGAGAGCGAGTGAATCTTACCTAGTCCCAAGAGAAATATATCGAGTTACTCAAATACACATGAGTGAGTGTGGGACTTCTTTGAGGTGAGAAGCATTGGTTCAACAAAATCATCTGCAAATTGTTTGGGTCAGTGTTATAGATTTATGTGCATGGTTGAAAGTGACAGTATTTTTCCATGTTTTGATTCCTCTGTGTTATGGTTGGAAATTTTGCATATGCATAGTGATTTGAGTTGATACAATGAGGAGGGGTTAGAAAATTTGATTTTGATGTATAAATGTGATTGCCGTAAGTTTCCTAGAGTTCTTTTGATTGAAGCGTCAAAGTAGTTTAGTTTTCTTAATTTTTTTTTTGCCTGAGGACATGCAAAAGTTCTAAGTTGAGGGTGTACTATCCCTTCCTTGGCACTACATATATTTGGCTGCACCATTCACCTATTTCACCCTTTTACTCTTTCATTCCCTTTTCTTCCCTTTTCACCCCCTTTTTACACATTTGCATGGGTGTGGTGAGTTTTCAAATTTTTTTAGCATTTTCATTTTCCTTTAAGTTTTCTTTTTCCAAGATTTTCAGAATTTTTCATCCTTTTCTTTTCATCTCCCCACACCTCATTTTTCACCATTTTTTTCTTTTCCTTTCTTTTCCTTTCTTCCGTTCCCACCATTTACGCACCCCTACTCTAGCCACCCTTAACTTAAGCATTTTTCTTATGTTGATATTCACAATATCCAAGGAAGGACCAGGGCCAAAACAGGTTCATTGTAAAAAATGGGTATGGTTAATCGGTAAATCAACGAAACATGGTCTATTAAGGCTAAAACTTGGGATAAAGGGATTCATGAAACTTTGGTAGGGTAATATAGTCTAAAAGTGAGCTAAACAAAAATGGCCTATGATCATATCCTAATCAACCATCCTTAGCCTATGCAAAGAACAACCAGGCAAGTTCTAGTTCTTCAACACAATACCAAACTGAATACTACACTTCACTCACACACGGTACATGAACTATTTTCACCTCACCTGTCTAGTTTATACATGGCTTAACAAGACTACTCATGTTAACAAACTAAATGATCATCAAAATATCCACAACAATCATGCATGTTGTCATAAATACATAGCTAATGCATCAGAAAATTTTTAAACAACATCAATTATTTTTCAAAACCAAAACTAGTGCATTTTTTTTGGCTGAGTACTCCTAAGCTACTTTGCAATTAAACAAAAATCACAAACTAAAAAATATAAATCCTACACATGCTGGTTCTACTAGATAGCATGCCTGAGGAAAAAGAAACACAATAAGAAAAACCCTCAAACGAATAAAAAATCCCAAAAATCACAAATATACCCCCTCCCCTTTTTGAAAAGTAAGCTTCTTTCCCGAAGCATTATCTATAAGAACATAGGGAAGAGAACAAACCTATGGCTCACTAGGTGCTCCTGTCCTCTTGTGGAGGTGGTACCTCCGCTGTAGTAGTGGCGTAAGCGGTGGCCAACACGCCTAATGGTGTGTCAATAGGGGGAGTGGTCGCCCCCCAGTAATTGTGGCCACTTGGACTGCCTCTGTAACTGTCGGGGCTGAATGTGGCTCTCCCAAAGGGTCACGACCACTAGAAAGCTCGGGCTGAACTATGGTGGAGCTGCCTTCTCCGCTAGCTCTCTTATGCAGATCAGACATATGTGTGTCATGACTCCACATGCTTTCTGCTCTGGCCCACTTGTGCTCTTTTCTCTCCTTCTTCCTCCTCTTTCTCAGACTCTTCTCTCTATCATCCTCAGCAGCTCTTTTCTTACCCTTCTCATCAGCAGTAGTCAGCTCCAAATATGCCACCAAATCAATGTCCTCGTCAGGCTCGACATCTAGGTCCGAAGAGTGGGGGTTGCTAAAACTGTTGGTTGTTGATCTTGGGAAAATTTATATGCCCAAGTGATACTCAAATGTGGAATTTTATCCTTGTTTAGCTATCAATGTGTATACATTGTCGTGTAATTGGTAATAAAATGTGAATTTATACTAACAAACATGATTAGCATTGTTTTACAGGTAAAATGTAATTTTGGGAAGCTTAAATGCATGTTGGAAGAGATCGGGGTTGGACTCAGACGTGAGCAAGGGACAAGGCATTGGAAAGCACAAAATAAAGGGGCTCCGCGATGGAGCCGTGTCACACTGCCATCGCGGAGGCCTTCTGCCTGGATAGGGAATTTTCGCCCAATTTCCAGAGAGGGTACGCGATAGGGCCATGGCAAGGTAGCATGGCTCTGCATTGCACGCTGTGCCACGTTGGGCCTTATTCCCCGGACCCCCAGTTTCCAGTGAAGGTCCGCGTTGGTAGCGTGTCACGGAGGCAGTGCTCCGCGATGCACTCCGTGACACGTTGCTTGTTATTCCGGGAAAAATTCCCACTAGTATAAATAGAACACTTAGGTTCATTTTTCAATATTCTGTCTTGGTGGAGCAAGAACGTGGGTTACAGGCAGTTGAGGGGACGAAATTATCAGGGTTTTTCTCTCTTTCCTTCTCCTTGTATTCAATTGCTTGTATGTTTAACACTCATTTAACGATGTTTAATCCACAAATGAGTGGCTAATTCATCTTCTTGCTGAGGTTATGAACAATTATAATGAAATGTGATCATTGATTCTTTGGTTTTTCATCTTTTCTTCCATGGTTGTTCTATTAATTCTTGTTCTTACTGCATTAATGTGTGGCCTACATTAATGTACATCTAAAAAGTCCGGTTTCACTCGAGAGAGCAAGAAATTGGAAAGTTGTGAATTAATAGGATATGATCTTTTCTTAGTTTGGGAAAATTGAGAATTGATTTACTTTCAGGATAGAAATATACCTGAAAGTCGTATTAGTCAATTTAGGAACTGGGTTTGTATGGCTAGAACATGAATTGCATTTAATCACAGAAATGTAGGTGGATGGCTCATGATTCTTAAGTGGGGTTAAATACGAGAGTTTTAATCTCTTGGCAATAGTTGTTGGCTAGCAACCGGAGGAAAAGACTAACCAAATTATGTCGATAAAATTTCATTACATGTTCGTTTAACCTCAGCATGCTCTCATTCATAGTTCAGACTCACATTAGATAGTTGTTTTAGATTTAGTATAAAAATTATAAATCAAAATATCAAACTTTTGGTTACGCTGTTGTCTGCATTTTTAGAATTAAAATATAGTACACTTGAGCAGATTGCACTTCATCCCAGTCCCTGTGGGATCGATACTTGGATTACTTAAGCCACTTTACTACTTGTTCGACCACATGCACTTGCGTGTAGTTTTATACCCAAAACAAAAGCATCCGAACAAGGTTTTGGCGCCGTTGCCGGGGACTAGCAATTCGTGAATTTGTTTTAAGTGTTAATTTACTCTATTTTATTCTCTTAGTGTTGACAACTTGGTCTCAGCCTGTATTTTGCAGATTTAATCTCTGTTGAACACTGGCAAGAGACAAGGAGATGGTGGACTCGTATATAGAGCTAGAAAGAATATTTCATAGTAAGCGAAGAGAAGCTCTACAAAGAAAGCTGCAGTTTCTCAGACAGACGATCATGGAGCAACAGAATCCACCGGTAGTACGGGCAATGTTAGTGCCCGAAGAAGTAGCAGCTCGGCCGGTTCGCGAGGTGGCGATCCCACATGCTAATAATGTCACATCTAGCATCCGCAAACCTGAGCCAGGAGGGAGGTTCGAACTTAAGCAGAATATGATGCAATTGTTGCACACGAGCAGGCAGTTTACAGGTCTCCCTTATGAAGATCCACAGCAGCATCTCCACAAGTTTTTGGAGATAAGTGACACTTACATCCCCGTTGGAGTGTCATCAGATTACGTCCGGCTTACATTGTTCCCATTTTCACTATTGGGAGATGCCAAGAAGTGGTTGAAAGCTGAGCCACCGAATTCTATTTCTACGTGGGATGATCTTGCAAGGAAGTTCTTGATACGATTTTTTCCCTCTGGTAAAACAGTAAGACTTAGAAGTCAAATTCTAAGTTTCAAACACAGGGAAGGAGAGAATTTATATCAGGCTTGGGAGAGATTCAACTCCATGTTGCGGGATTGTCCTCATCATCATCAGTCCAATGATGTGCTGGTGCATACTTTTATAGAGGGTTTGGAACCCCATACAAAAATATTGCTAAACTTAGCAGCTGGGGGACAAGCGCTGGAGAAAACTTACGAGGAGCTGTATACTTTGTTGAACCGTATTTCGCAGGGCAATCCGGAATGGAATGCTGATTCATCAAGAGGCGGGACAAGGAAAGCAGCAGGAGTGCTAGAAGTGGATGGGTTTACAGCTATTGCTGCACAGATAGCTGCACTACAAAATGTACTTAACACCCACTTCAGCAACATGACAATGAACCAGCCCCAAGCCCCAGTTAATGCAGTGCAGCAGATGTGGTGTGAAGTGTGTGGAAGTAGTGAGCACTCAGCTGAGTGTTGTGGAGCAAATCCTGACTCGGTAAACTTTGTGGGAAATGTGCAAAGGAACAACCACCAACAGTATGGTAATAGCTACAATTCCAATTGGAGGAATCACCCGAATTTCTCTTGGGGTAGCAACAACCATCAGGGGCAAAGTTTGGGTTAGGGTGTGCAAAGGAACCAAGGAGGGCAGCAGAATTATCAAGCACAATTCAGAAACAACAATGCACCTCCTCCACCACCATCACCCAGCATTGAGGAGATGTTCAAGACCATGATAGCTAACCAAGCTCAATTGCAGGCTGACTATGTGAAATTGGCAGCCGAAGTGAAAAACAACCAGTTAGCTACCAAGGCACTTGAATATCAATTTGGGCAATTTGCTGGAGCCCAAAACACCAGGCCTAGAGGAGGACTTCCGAGCGACACAGATCCAAATCCCAAGCAGGTGAATGCAGTGACCACAAGGAGTGGTTTGCAGCTGAAAGAGGTGGAACCAGAAAGACCACATCAACAATCGGGAGCAGCAGAAGTCGAGAGGGAGCAAAGTACTGAGAGGGGGAAAACTAAGGAAGCTGAATCAGAAAGACCACCACCCTCGTTCCCTCAACGATTAAAGAAACACAAGGAGGAGGCGTGTTTCAAGAAATTCATGGAGGTGATGAAACAGGTACATATTAACTTACCTCTTGTTGATGTTTTGTAGGGAGTGCCGAAATATGCCAAGTATATAAAAGATATCGTGGCAAACAAAAGTCGGTTGACTGAGTATGCTACGGTGGCTCTAATGGAGGAGTGCACTTCCCGGATTCAAAACCGACTGCCCACAAAGCTCAAAGACCCTGGAAGCTTTACTATACAGATTACTATTGGGAAGAACATCCGAGCTTGTGGATTGTGTGATTTGGGAGCGAGCATAAATTTGATGCCGTCATCGGTATTCAAAAAGCTAGGTCTAGGGAGTCCTAGACCCACAACAGTGATCTTGCAATTGGCGGATCGGTCCTTAGCCAGACTTGATGGCATTGTGGAGGAAGTTCTGGTGCAAGTTGGCTCCCTGATTTTCCCGGTAGATTTTGTCGTACTGGATTTTGAACTAGACGCGGAAGTCACATTTATTTTGGGACGTCCCTTCTTGGAAACCGGGAAAGCACTGATTGACGTAGCTGCGGGGCAGCTAACAATGCGAGCACACGACAAGGTGGAGGTATTTGATGTGTTTAAAGCCATGAAGCTGCCAGCAATACATGAGGAGCTTTCAGCAATAAGTGTGGTTGAATCGGAAGAAATTCGTCAGATTGTTGAATCTCAAGACCCACTGGAAAAAGTGTTGATGCACTCCGATCATTTTGGAGATAAAGACTCCTATGAGGTGGTCCAAATGTTGAATGAGGCACAAGGGCATCCGCGGAAACAGGAATTTCAATCATTGATGAGGTCCCTAGAACCGTTGTCGAAACCATCCATTGAGGAGGCACCAAAGCTGGAATTGAAAGAATTGCCTCCCCATTTAAAATATGTCTTTTTGGGGGAAAATGAAACGTTACCAGTCATCATCTCCGCAGAATTGACAGAGGCACAGGAGAAAGAAGCTTTGGGTGTCCTCAGAAAAAGGAAGAAAGCAATGGGTTGGCAAATGTCAGATATTCAGGGTATAAATCCATCTTTTTGCACACACAGGATTTTCATGGAGACTGGAGCAAAACCAACCGTTCAGCCACAACGAAGGCTCCAACAATGAAGGATGTGGTGAGGAAAGAAATAATCAAGTGGCTTGATGCAGGTGTGGTCTACCCGATTTCAGACAGCGAATGGGTCAGCCCCGTTTAGTGCGTTCCAAAGAAAGGAGGGATGACCGTTGTCACCAATTCAAAAAATGAGTTGATTCCTACACGAATCGTCATAGGCTGGCGGATCTACATGGACTATAGAAAGTGAAGCCACGAGGAAAGATCATTACAATATCCCGTTTATTGATCAAATTTTGGATAGGTTGGCTGAACAGGAATATTATTGTTTCCTTGATGGGTACTCTGGTTATAACCAAATAGCCATAGCTCCGGAGGATCAAAAGAAGACTACTTTTACCTGTCCTTATGGGACATATGCTTTCAAGCGAATGCCGTTTGGGTTATGTAATGCACCTGCCACATTCCAGAGATGCATGATCGCTATTTTCCATGACATGGTGGAGGATTTTGTTGAGGTATTTATGGATGATTTTTCTATTTTCGGTAATTCGCTTGCTACTTGTTTGCAGAATCTTGATAGGGTGCTGGTTCGCTGTGAGGAATCCAACCTTGTACTAAACTAGGAGAAATGCCACTTCGTAGTGAAGGAGGGTATTGTCCTTGGCCACAAAGTGTCTCGAAAGGGGTTGGAAGTCGATCGTGCTAAGATCGAGGTTATTGAAAAGTTGCCACCACCTGTGTCAGTGAAAGGTTTGCGCAATTTTCTTGGGCATGCAGGATTCTAAAGACGATTCATCAAAAACTTTTCCAAAATTTCTAGACCACTATGAAAATTGCTAGAAAAAGAGGTAAAGTTTGAGTTGAATGATGAGTGTGTTAAAGCATTCGAGGAGTTGAAGCAGAGATTGATAGAAGCACCTATCCTTACTTCTCCGGATTGGGAACAACCATTTGAGCTGATGTGTGATGCCAGTGATGTGGCCGTGGGAGTCATATTGGGGCAAAGAAAAAATAGAATCTTTCATTCTATTCATTATGCAAGAAAAACGCTGAATACGAACCAAAGCAATTACACAGTCACATAGAAGGAAATGCTAGCATTGGTGTTTGCATTTGACAAGTTCAGGTCCTATCTGGTGGGTTCGAAAGTTGTGGTGTACACCGACCATGCAGCGATTCGATACCTATTCAACAAGAAGGATGCTAAGCCCAGGTTGATCAGATGGATTTTGTTGTTGCAGGAGTTCGACGTTGAGATCAAAGACAAAAGGGGGAGCGAGAATCAGGTAGCAGATCACTTATCACGATTGGAAAGCCGGTCGCATGTGATGGAAAGTGATAACATCAATGAAGAGTTCCTAGATGAGCAACTCTTGGCAGTTGGGGAAGCTGAAGTCCCCTGGTACGCAGACATAGTCAACTTGCTAGTGAGCGGAGTCTACCCACCTGAGGCAACAAACCAGCAGAGAAGGAAATTGAGGCATGATTACCGGCACTTTATTTGGGATGAACCATACTTATTTAAACAAGGACCAGATCAGGTAATGAGAAGATACATCCAAGAGAGTCAGATTGTAGAGGTGTTGAGGGGCTGTCATTCTTCGTTGTATGGGGGTCATCATGGAGGCGAGCGAACAACACACAAGGTTCTACAGTCAGGTTTCTTTTGGCCGACACTGTTCAGAGACTCTATAGAATACGTCAAAGTGTGTGATAGATGTCAGCGTACAGGAGCAATTGGTAGAAGACAAGAGATGCCGTTGCAGAATATACTGGAAGTTGAGCCCTTTGATGTATGGGGCATTGATTTCATGGGCCCATTCCCACCATCATTTGGTAATCATTACATCTTGGTGGCCATAGATTATGTATCAAAATGGGTGGAAGCAATAGCTTGTCCAAGGAATGACAACAAGGTAGTAACAAAGTTTGTGAAAAAACATATCCTCACCAGGTTCGGGACACCCCGAGCCATTATCAGCGATGGAGGGGCTTCTTTTGTCAATGCAAGTTTCAAGAAATTACTAGCCAAGTATGGGGTGCGCCATAAAGTGGCGACAACATACCACCCCCAAACTAGTGGGCAAGTAGAGGTGTCAAATAGAGAAGTGAAGCAGATTCTCCAGAAAACGGTAAATACACAACGGAATGATTGGTCAAGCAAACTTGATGATGCGTTGTGGGCGTACAGAACTGCTTAAAAGACACCGATTGGAACCTCACCATACCGACTGGTCTATGGTAAAGCGTGTCATCTTCCGGTGGAGTTAGAGCGCCGAGCCTTTTGGGCTGTGAGGAAGCTAAATATGGACTTAAATCTGGCGGGCAAGAAGAGACTAATGCAGCTTAGTGAACTTGAAGAGTTCCGATGGCATGCCTATGAGAGTGCCAAGTACTACAAGGAAAGAACGAAAAGATGGCATGAAAAGCATGTGGCGCATCACATTTTTGAGCAAGGACAGGGATTCTTGCTCTTCAATTCAAGATTGAAGTTGTTTCCAGGAAAGCGGAGGTCTAAATGGTCGGGACAATTTGAAGTGGTAAGAATGACCCTGCACGGGGCAGTAGAGTTGTGGCAAGAAGATCGGAGAGCCACGTTCTTAGTAAATGGCCAGAGGTGTAAGCAATACTGGGGGGAGGATGGTGATCGAGAGAAATCGTCCATCACCCTAGAGGACAACTGAGCTTAAAGACGTCGAGCCGCGACGGTAAACCAGGCGCTGCACGGGAAGCAACCCATGAATTTTTTTTCTCTTTGTAAAGTGTGAATAGATTTTTCTTTTTCTTTTTCTTGATTAACTACAAAATTTTTAGTTTTTGTTTTTGTTTTTGTTTTTATTTAGAGTGAAACCTATAATTCTAACCAATTTTGTGTAGTGAGATGAATTTCAGGTCAAACGGAGGAAAATATGCACAGAATCGCAAAGGAAAATTCGAGGTATGAAAATTAATAAAAAGTGGCAAAACAGTGAGCTAGGGCGATAGCTCTGTGTCATGGAGGAGGACCTCTGCGTTACCCTCCGTGACACGTTGAGGTATAAATCCAGTGTCACACCCCGGCTTGGGGGGTATGACTGGCACCTGGTGCCCTACTGGGACCTGAACTGCTGGACTGCTAAGCCTGGCCACCTCTGGTGCCTGGCTGGCTCTAACTCATATTTCTGGAAACAAAGGGCTATATAACGGCTGTAAACACAGCCCCGACCCATTGGCCTATAGCCTCCTGTACCTGTACTAACAGCTGACCAGAAACACATCAATTCAGGGAAACCTATGCGGGCCGACAAGGCCACCATGCTGTCTAGTTATCTGCAATTCAATCATGAAGTACTAAAAAGCTACGTGACTGGCAAGGTCACCACTACTGGTAAACTATGGCCCCACACGGCCATCACAAAAGAAAGAAAGAGCACTAACAGCTATACAACTGCACGGCCTCACACGACCGGCTCATCTGACCACATGGAATATATACAGACTGCAAGCCTCTAGGAATAACAATAGAAATGATCGAGACAGGGCCCTGACCTACCCGTGCTATACAACAAAAGGAACAGAACTACACCTCTGGAATTCAGTCTCCGGATGACAGGAGCTGAATACTCGACCGGTGACAGGAATCACGTAGTATCGCCTGCTCGTCTATGAGTACCTGCAGGCAAGTAATGCAGCGCCCCACCGGGCATCAGTACCGCTGGTACTGAGTATGTAAAACAATAACTGAAAGCAAAGTCTGAAAACAACAAAGTAACTGATAAACTGAAGTAGGAAGAATTAGATTAACTGCCTGATACTGTAAGTCATACCTTTTCTCGTTTACACTAGAAAGAAATAGAAGTCATACCTGGAGACATATCCCTCTACTGCTGATCTACTCGTGTCTAACATAACATGGCATAACATGAAATAGCATAACATGGCACACACAAACCTTACCCGGCCCCCATAAGCCGGGAGGTACAACCAGCACAGAATCTACACCCCTACCCCGGTCATCCCATCTCCTATAATGGCTGTAAGCATCCTGCCGGTCCCCTGGGTATGCACTTGGGCTCGCTGAGCCCCTGACTATAACTGTACCTGAGTCTGGAGGACTCCTGAATCAACACCCGGGCGTATCCGCTCGACGGGGGTGTATAAAAGCCGACCAAGGCAAAATATGGGGAAACTGGCATCCCATCTTCGTCCCCTGGGGGACGGCATGCCACTCCGTAGAGCGACGTATCCTCGTCCTCTGGCGGACGAGTCGATACAGCTATTAACCCTGGGGCGGTCATGGATGCTAGGTAGACCAACCCCAAACAATACAACAGTCTCAACTAGTAATACTGTCTGCATATCTCACATGTTGAGGCTAATAGGGGTAGAGTATCGTATACATTGCATGCTGAACTAATGATAGTAATCTGTATGTATTCAATACGTGCTGAGACTGGTAAATATATATATATATATGAATATAGTCTCCTGCCAAACTGTACTGGAGGAAATGCTATACAAGATAGTGTTTCTACTGAAAACTAGGCTGTTTACTGAGTTTCTGTATTAACATGATTTACTATTCCTAACATGAGTTCTAAACTTTATTCTAGTCTGTCATTCTATTTCTGAAGTGCTTTACGGATATTTCTTCACTTTACGGGGTTTCAACTAAGTACAATAATATCTTAACATTTAATATTACATCACATACTGAGCATACTGGGCAGTTTCTAACACTTGTATTAGAATCTATGTCGTACTAGTAAGTTCCACGCAAGTTACAACTCGATGCTTCTCATATCGTATCAACATTCACAACAAACGTAACACTCGACTTCTGAACATTCTACTGGTCTGTAAATTATTACATTGTACCGATATTACTTAACTTGCCGAGGGAACTAGCTTTACATACCTTATCCTTGAACTATTCGTCCGTCGGACGAGGCTCGGCCGGTACTTCAACTATTTTCTCCCAATTGCATTCATAAATACGTCAATTAATACTAAATACAACTTTATTATAAAGAGCAACGTTACTTTCGATATAGTTTATAGCCTAAACTTAGGCTTATCGAAAGACAGTCGAAAACTCGCTATTTTTCAGCGGTCCAGAAGGGAGAAATATTCACTTCTCAGCTAGGAACACATAGACTTTAATTTAGAGCAATTCTACTTACCTTAGTTCGGTGGCTCGCCGATTCGTCGGCCGTATTTCACGAAACTAAATCCGTAGGAATGCTATCTGATGCTAAATACCTCAATATCTGGGGTTAATTTGAATTTGGGCAGCGTTTAGCAGCGTAGTCGGACGAAAATTATTTAATTTCCTTCGTTCTTACTCCTCTCTGCCGTTCACCCTCTGTTTTCTGGAAATTTTTAAAGGTTTAAATGAAATTAAACCGAAGTGGGGCTTATATACTTGAGCCTGAACCTAGGCAACACGGAGCCATCGCGGAGGCCTCACCTCCGTGACACGCTGCCATCGCGGAGGGGCTCTGCCTCGGCTCCTCCCGCGATGGTTCGACGGGTTTCTCATCCGATCTTTTTCCCGGCCTTTCTCTAGCACGTATGGCCTTCTAATATGCTTAACCAACGTGCGAATAGGTCATCTAGGTGCCGGAAATTCTACGGGGTATAACATTCTCCCCCCGTTAAGAACATTCATACTCGAATGTACACTGTTATCTAGAGGACTACTTACTTTTCTTTCTAGAAAAATTTCGGCAGAGTTTCCCCTGTAATATGGACTATAGCAAAAACCTGAAATGCAGAAAAGTCCAACACAGGCACTGCACATAAAATTCTAGGATCCACTGGATAACTAAATATCACTCTTTCTCATTCACAGACATACAACCATAAGGTACTGCATAAATAATAATACGGACATACCTGTCGCCTGACTAGGCCTGAAATAGGTGAGGGTATCTGACTTTCATATCATCTTCTGGTTCCCACGTCATTTCCTCACAATTCCTGTTACGCCACAATACTTTGACAGATGCAACATCTTTAGTTCTTAACCTGCGAATTTGTCTGTCTAAGATAGCTACGGGAACCTCTTCATATGCTAACTCTTCTGTGACCTGAACATCTTGAACCGGAACTACTGTAGAAGGGTCCCCTACGAACTTCCTTAACATAGAAACATGGAATACTGGGTGAACAGATGCTAACTCTGGAGGCAAGTTCAACTCGTATGCAACTCGACCTATTCTTCGCCGAATCTGATATGGCCCAATGAATCTTGGGCTAAGCTTGCCTTTCTTACCAAACCTCATTACCCCTTTCATCGGGGACACTTTCAGATATACCCAGCCATTTACCGAAAATTCTAGATTTTTGCGCCGCATATCGACATAAGACTTCTGGCGGCTCTGAGCAGTCAGTAAACGTTCTCGGATAAGCTTTATCTTTTCCTCGGACTGCCGAAAAATGTCTAGGCCAACTAATGCTGATTCTCCTATTTCAAACCAGCCCACCGGCGATCTACATTTTCGCCCGTATAATGCCTCGAAAGGCGCCATCTGAATAGCTGAATGGTAGCTGTTATTATAAGCAAATTCAATTAACGAAAGATGTTCATCCCAGCTACCCCCAAAATCTAGCACACACGCTCGTAGCATATCTTCGAGCGTCTGAATTGTACGTTCAGCCTACCCATCTGTTTGAGGATGGAATGCTGTGCTCAAGTTAATCTGCGTCCCCAAATCTTTCTGGAACGACTGCCAGAATCTAGCTGTGAATTGGGCTCCTCTATCTGAAATGATGGATACCGGCACCCCATGCAATCTAACTATTTCTCTGATATATAATTCGGCATAATCCTCAGCTGAAAAGGTAGCCCACACTGGCAGGAAATGAACTGATTTTGTCAGCCTGTCAACTATTACCCAAATGGAATCATTTCTGCGTCTAGTACGGGGTAACCCTGTTACAAAATCCATGTTTATCGCTTCCCATTTCCACATTGGTACCGTTATCTCTTGCGTCAAACCGCCCGGTTTCTGGTGCTCTGCCTTCACCTGCTGACAGTTAGAACATCTAGATACAAATTCGGCTATCTCATCTTTCATACCTGGCCACCAGTAGATGTCTCTGATATCGTGGTACATTTTGGTCGCTCCTGGATGGAGGGAATAGCGAGCGTAATGTACCTCATGCATGATCTGCCCACGAAGTCCTGAGACATTCGGGACACAGAGGCGACCCTTACAGCGTAGCACATCATCCTCAGTTATCTGAAAATCTGGATCCTTACCTTTCTGAATTCTATCTCTGAGCTGGACTAAATCGGGATCCTCGTACTGTCGTTCTTTTACCTCTGTAACTAATGATGACACCGCAGAATTCTGAATTACTTCTCCATTATTTTCTGTTCCCATTACTCGAATGGCTAGACCAGCTAACTGATGAATTTCTTTGGCTAACTTCTGCTTCTCAGGTCCCAAATACGCTAAACTCCCCATTGACTTACGGCTCAGGGCATCTGCTACAACATTAGCTTTTCCGGGGTGGTATAGAATATTCACATCATAATCTTTTAACAGCTCCAACCAGTGGCGTTGCCGCAGATTCAACTCCCTCTGAGTGAAAATGTACTGTAGGCTCTTATGATTTGTGTAAATATCAACATGGACGCTGTACAGGTAATGCCTCCACATCTTTAAGGCGTGGATTACTGCGGCCAATTCCAGGTCGTGGGTGGGGTAATTCTTTTCGTGTTTCCTCAGCTGTCTGGAAGCATATGTAATTACTCTACCATGCTGCATCAACACACAACCTAACCCAACACCCGACGCGTCATAATAAACTGAATAACCTTCTGTGCCTTCCGGTAATGTCAACACTGGAGCGGAGGTTAATCTGTCTTTCAATTCCTGGAAGCTCTGCTCGCATGTCTCTGTCCATTGAAACTTTGCTGCTTTCTGTGTAAATTTAGTTAGAGGTGCTGCAATGGTCGAGAACCCTTCAACAAACCTCCTGTAATATCCTGCCAATCCCAGGAAACTACGAACTTCAGTTGGGGTGGTAGGCCTAGGCCATGACTTAACTGCTTCTATTTTCTGCTTGTCTACCTGTATATCAGCGTCTGAGACGATATGCCCTAAAAAGGCCACTGAGTTAAGCCAGAATTCACACTTCGAAAATTTAGCATACAACTGGTGGTCCCTGAGAATCTGGAGCACTGTCCGCAAATGAGTCCGGTGATCTGCTTCAGAGCGAGAATACACCAGAATATCATCAATGAATACTATCACGAACAAGTCCAGGAAAGGTCTGAAAATACTGTTCATCAGGTCCATAAAGACTGCTGGGGCATTCGTTAATCCGAAGGACATAACTAGAAATTCAAAATATCCATATCGGGTCCTGAACGCTGTCTTAGGAACATCTCTCTCACGTACTCGGACCTGGTGATATCCGGACCGCAAGTCAATCTTGGAAAAGTATCTGGCCCCCTGCAACTGATCAAATAAGTCGTCAATTCTGGGGAGCGGGTACTAGTTCTTTACTGTAACTTTATTTAGCTATCGATAATCTATGCACGTTCGGAGCGAGCCATCTTTCTTTCTCACGAATAAAACTCGCGCACCCCATGGTGAAGTACTCGGCCTGATAAAACCTTTATCTAACAAATCGTTCAACTGCTCCTTTAATTCTCTGAGTTCTACAGGAGCCATACGATAGGGAGGTATTGATATTGGCTGAGTGCCTGGTAACAAGTCGATAGCAAAGTCTATTTCCCTTTCTGGGGGAATACCAGGTAACTCATCAGGAAATACATCTGGGAATTCATTCACCACTGGGACAGACTGGAGTGTCGGAGATTCTTCTTGGACATCCTGAACTCTGACCAGATGGTAAATACATCCCTTAGATATCAACTTTCTCGCCTGAAGGTAGGAAATAAACCTACCTTTTGGCGTAGCGGTACTGCCCTTCCACTCCCGTACTGCTTCTCCTGGGAAGTGGAATCGGACCGTTTTGGTCCAACATTCAACATTGGCAAAGCATGGTACTAACCAGTCCATACCCATTATGGCATCGAAGTCTATCATTCCTAACTCGACCAGATCTACTGTGGTCTGACGGTCAGCAATCTCTACTATACACCCGTGGTAGATTCGGCTAGCTGTGATAGAGTCACCGACGGGCGTAGATACTAAGAAGGGCTGGTGTAATGATTCTGGTACAATACTAAACTTTCGTGCCACAAATGGAGTAATATAGGACAAAGTAGACCCTGGATCAATTAACACATAAGCAGGGTGTGAGCAGATAGTTAGCATACCAGTCACCACATCAGGCGACGCTTCTGAATCTTGCCTCCCTGGTAAGGCATATGTGCGGCTTGGGCCCGCACCTGTACTGGAGGCCTCTGATCTGCCCCGACCCCTGCCTGCTGAAACTGAGGGCCTGCGCCCAGTCGAGGATGCTGTGGCTCGTGACCCTGCTGATGCCCTATCCTGTCTATCACGGTCCTCTCGACCTCTGGCTGGGCAATCTTTCATCAAGTGGCCTTCTTGGCCACAAATATAACATGCGGTGGAGCCATATCTGCATGCTCCAGGATGGCGTCGATTGCATATAGGGCAAAGTGGTAGGGTATACCTACTCTGCTCCGCTCTCCTCTGTAATGGTGAATCTGCCATCTGCGAGCCTCTACTAGTCTCTGACTGCCCCCTGCGGCTGAAGCTACCCCCCTGCGGCTGCGGGGGCCTGGGCGGCCTGTCTAACAATCGTGGCCTGGGTCCTCCCGGGGCCTCCCTATGTAACTCAACTGGCCTGTCCCGGCAACGCTGTTCCTGACTGACCCTTCTGATCTCCCGTTGTCGCTGTCTGATGCCCTCAATATTTTGGGCAAATGCCTGAACTCGAGCAATGTCCATGTCCTCTCGCAGTGTGGCTGTAATACAAGTCTCAACATATTCTGGATTCAACCCCATGATGAAACGGTGCACTCTGGATGCCATGGTATCAACAAAGGCCGGTGCATATCGAGCCAAAGAATCAAACCGCAAGGAATATTCCCGGACACTCATGGCCCCCTGCTCTAGATGTAGGAATTGGTCTACCCGGGCCTGTCGAATCTCCCGCAGCAAATAGTGATCCAGAAAGGCTCCTGAAAAGCTGGACCAGGTGGGAGGGGAAACATCTCTCCCTCGGGACCTCTCCCAGCTTTCATACCATAACACCGCAATATCCCGTAACCGGAATGCTGCCAGTTCAACTGATTCGGTAGGCGTGGCATGCATAACCCTGAAGATTCTCTGCATTTGATCCAGAAAATCCTGGGGGTCCTCTGTTCGGTCTGTGCCTGTAAATTGTGGGGGATTCAGGGCTAAGAACTCTCAGACCCTCGAACTGCCGGGCCCTCATGATAATTCTGCAACTGTAGACGACATTGGCTGACGCTGAGCAGCCATCATCTGTGCTAACATAACTACAACACTCCTAACCTCCTGGTCAGAAGGTGTCGGTATAGGGACTGCTGAAGGAACTGTCGCCCCAAGTGGTTCCTGATGTGGTGGAGACTGCTGAGGAGGCTGGGACGATGCCTCTGTAGTGCCCTCTGATCGGGCTATTTCTAAATGAGGGGGAGGCATCCTGCTGGTGCCTTCCCCTGCTGCAATATCTAAGCTCCGACCTGTGATAGGATGTTGCTGGTCTGACATTATCTGTAACCAAAGAATATAGTAAGCTTTAAGGGACTCAACCCTATGTTTCACCGCTCTATAGCACGACTGAATAAGAACAAAAGACAACCATCCTATCATGCCTTGCAGCCTCCTATCCATAGTATGTGGTGCACAACACATCCATGGACAGAACTCTGCTTAGCACGACTTGCAGACTCCCTGGGATACAACCTGCTCTGATACCAAGTTTGTCACACCCCGCCTTGGGGGGTATGACTGGCACCTGGTGCCCTACTGGGACCTGAACTGCTGGACTGCTAAGCCTGGGCACCTCTGGTGCCTGGCTGGCTCTAACTCATATTTCTGGAAACAAAGGGCTATATAACGGCTGTAAACACAGCCCCCAGCCCATTGGCCTATAGCCTCCTGTACCTGTACTAACAGCTGACCAGAAACACATCAATTCAGGGAAACCTATGCGGGCCGACAAGGCCACCATGCTGTCTAGTTATCTGCAATTCAATCATGAAGTACTAAAAAGCTACGTGACCGGCAAGGTCACCACTACTGGTAAACTATGGCCCCACACGACCATCACAAAAGAAAGAAAGAGCACTAACAGCTATACAACTGCACGACCTCACACGACTGGCTCATCTGACCACAGGGAATATATACAGACTGCAAGCCTCTAGGAATAGCAATAGAAATGATCGGGACAGGGCCCCGACCTACCCGTGCTATACAACAAAAGGAACTGAACTATACCTCTGGAATTCAGTCTCCGGATGACAGGAGCTGAATACTCGACCGCTGACAGGAATCACGTAGTATCGCCTGCTCGTCTATGAGTACCTGCAGGCAAGTAAGACAACGCCCCACCGGGCGTCAGTACCGCTGGTACTGAGTATGTAAAGCAATGACTGAAAGCAAAGTCTGAAAACAACAAAGTAACTGATAAACTGAAGTAGGAAGAATTAGATTAACTGCCTGATATTGTAAGTCATACCTTTTCTCGTTTACAATGGAAAGAAATAGAAGTCATACCCGGAGACCTATCCCTCTACTGCTGATATACTCGTGTCTAACATAACATGGCATAACATGAAATAGCATAACATGGCACACACAAACCTTACCCGGCCCCCATAAGCCGGGAGGTACAACTAGCACAGAATCTACACCCCTACCCCGGTCATCCCATCTCCTATAATGGCTGTAAGCATCCTGCCGGTCTCCTGGGTATGCACTTGGGCTTGCTGAGCCCCTGACTATAACTGTACCTGAGTCCGGAGGACTCCTGAATCAACACCCGGGCGTATCCGCTCGACGGGGGTGTATAAAAGCCGACCAAGGCAAAATATGGGGAAACTGGCATCCCATCTTCGTCCCCTGGGGGACGGCATGCCACTCCGTAGAGCGACGTATCCTCGTCCTCTGGCGGACGAGTCGATACAGCTATTAACCCTGGGGCGGTCATGGATGCTAGGTAGACCAACCCCAAATAATACAACAGTCTCAACTAGTAATACTGTCTGCATATCTCACATGTTGAGGCTAATAGGGGTAGAGTATCGTATACATTGCATGCTGAACTAATGATAGTAATCTGTATGTATTCAATATGTGCTGAGAGTGGTAAATATATATATATATGAATATAGTCTCCTGCCAAACTGTACTGGAGGAAATGCTATACAAGATAGTGTTTCTACTGAAAACTAGGCTGTTTACTGAGTTTCTGTATTAACATGATTTACTATTCCTAACATGAGTTCTAAACTTTATTCTAGCCTGTCATTCTATTTCTGAAGTGCTTTACGGATATTTCTTCACTTTACGGGGTTTCAACTAAGTACAATAATATCTTAACATTTAATATTACATCACATACTGAGCATACTGGGCAGTTTCTAACACTTGTATTAGAATCTATGTCGTACTAGTAAGTTCCACGCAAGTTACAACTCGATGCTTCTCATATCGTATCAACATTCACAACAAACGTAACACTCGACTTCTGAACATTCTACTGGTCTGTAAATTATTACATTGTACCGATATTACTTAACTTGCCGAGGGAACTAGCTTTACATACCTTATCCTTGAACTATTCGTCCGTCGGACGAGGCTCGACCGGTACTTCAACTATTTTCTCCCAACTGCATTCATAAATACGCCAATTAATACTAAATACAGCTTTATTATAAAGAGCAACGTTACTTTCGATATAGTTTATAGCCTAAACTTAGGCTTATCGAAAGAAGGTCGAAAACTCCCTATTTTTCAGCGGTCCAGAAGGGAGAAATATTCACTTCTCAGCTAGGAACACATAGACATTAATTTAGGGCAATTCTACTTACCTTAGTTTGGTGGCTCGCCGATTCGTCGGCCGTATTTCACGAAACTAAATCCGTAGGAATGCTCTCTGCTGCTAAATACCTCAGTATCTGGGGTTAATTTGAATTTGGGCAGCGTTTAGCAGCGTAGTCGGACGAAAATTATTTAATTTCCTTCGTTCTTACTCCTTTCTGCCGTTCACCCTCTGTTTTCTGGAAATTTTTAAAGGTTTAAATGAAATTAAACCGAAGTGGGGCTTATATACTTGAGCCTGAACCTGGGCAACGTGTCACGGAGCCATCGCGGAGGCCTCACCTCCGTGACACGCTGCCATCGCGGTGGGGCTCTGCCTCGGCTCCTCCCGCGATGGTTCGACGGGTTTCTCGTCCGATCGTTTTCCCGGCCTTTCTCTAGCACGTATGGCCTTCTAATATGCTTAACCAACGTGCGAATAGGTCGTCTAGGTGCCGGAAATTCTATGGGGTATAACATCCAGAATTTGAAAAAATCCAGAGTACCCTCGCGACAGCTCCGTGTCACAGAGGCAGTGCACCGCGATGCACTCCGTGACACGTTGCCGTGTATATCGCGACGTGTCACACCGGGTCGCCAGGTGACCCGCGCGATTTTCCCACTTTTAAACCTCGAAACCCCCTCACTATTCCCTTTTTTTCACTCACTCTGCGACCAAAATCCCTAAAACCCATCCCCCTTCAACGTAACACGAATGGCCAAGAAAATCATTGAGTTTCCTTCAATTCTTCAACTTCAAGGTATGTTCTTCGATTCCATCTCATTTCTTGTCGATTTTCTTCGATAGTGAGAATGTGAGGTGAGCTAAGTTCGCCCTAAGTAGAAATTAATCATGAATTCAATTGAATTGTTGTTGATGAATGTTCGGAATATCATTATGATTGCTTGAACTCGTTAATTACATAATTTAATCGAATTTTTCTTGATATCATCATTTCTAGGGCTTGTTTTTGAATTTGAAGTGGAAAGATGTAGTGAACTTGTGAAATTCATGCCGGGATGTACATGTTGAGTGAGATGAGTCGATGTGCTAGTTGTTATCATGTTAATAGACCAACGGATTCTCGGGTTAGGGGAATATTGAAATTTGCAAGGATTGGGTTGGTTGTATAGGTTCGTGTAGATAAATTCTTATTGTTTTTCGTTTCTTTGTTTTTTTTCCTTGCTAAGTGCGATGGATTAAAAGGTTGTCGATGGTAATGATTGTTGTTAGCTGTACGAAGTCTGAGTAGTACATAGTATATATACCGTCGAATTCTTCGTATGCACTAAGCATGTTTGTATAGTTGGTTGTTTATGTGTGTAAATAAAGATGATCTTGCCGGTATGTTGTAACTGTAGCTAAGGACTAAGTGTGGGGTAGCCTAGCTTAACCCGACCTTAGTCGAAGTTAATATTCATTGGCTTAACATTGATCTTGTCTACTTGGGTTGACAGGTAAAATGGCAAGCAAGCAAGAAAAAGGGAAAGGCGCATCAACATCTGGCGCCGGAAGAAAGCGAATCAGACTGGGCACAACAGTCCCAGCAGCACCAGCGGTTCCACGCGGCCAACGCCGCCAATACGGAACCAGATCGGTGACAGATGAGGGGAAGAAGTGGTACGCAAAGCACAAAGAAAATAAGTACTTCCCCAAGGAACATATCGCATGGGAACCATTGGCACAGGAGTTCCCTAGGATTGTCCACCGGATCGAGGCAGCTGGGCTCAACTTCATCTTTGAAGAGCCCAAGGAATGCAACTTGCACCTGATTCAGGAATTCTATGCCAATTGGAACCCGACCCTAAGAAGTCACACAATAAAAATCAGAGGGAAAATAGTCACATTTGAGCCCCACCACCTCAATGCTATCATAGGGGCGCGGGACACAGACGCCCACGTGCTTCGACAGCTGAACATTACCCCACAGTATGCGGACATCAGACGCACATTGTGTGGGACCCGATCGACAGCTAGATGGAGCAGACACAAAGAGAGGGGCTACCATCAGACTTTGCCCTATTCATAGATGAACAGGGAAGCCAGAATATGGCTAAAGATTGTCTGTTCCTGCCTAATCCCGGGGGTACATATGACAGATGTAACCTGGGATCGTGTATGCTTGGTGTACGCCCTGATGAAAGGGCTGGAGATTAACGTGGGGGCGGTGATTATCTCCGCCATGAAGAGAGCCCGGTTGCATCAGGGGGATAGATACGGATTTGGTGGGCTACTCCACCTTCCTGAGGGGCCTAGATGTTGAGGAAGAGGCCCTTGATTATATCCCGCAGATGGAGCGGTGGGCCTTAGATGTCACTAAAACTAAGGCACCCGAAACCACCCACGGGCCAGTGCTTACACTTGGTGAGTGACATGCTCGTGATGATCAGTATATGGCTTGCATGTATGGGATACAGATGCTCCAGCTGAGGATAGGCGGGAGGCCGGCGACAGAGGAGGAGCTATGGCAGCTCGAGCTAGACTAGCCTTTCAGCGAGAACGCCAGGGCTCTATGCCAAGTGGGGCCAGCATTTGTAGAGCCCACGGATGATGATGTCCCCACAGACGAGGAGACACGTCAGGAGGACTCCGATGTGGAGTCCGATGATGACGACGGGGGTGATTCAGACATGGGAGATGAAGCAGCAGCACCTGATGAAGAAGTGGAGTACTTTGATTGATCAGGGAGTTCCACCACCCGATTTTTGTGCTATTTTAATTTTTGTGAACACTGGGGACAGTGTTCGAGCTAAGTGTAGGGTGGGAGTAGTTAGGTGTTGGCTGTGTTGTTATGTATATATTCTAATCTGTTGTCGTGCCTGTGAAATTTTGTTGTTCCCTGTGATTTGTGAATTATTAAGTTGTTGTTCTGTATTGTAAATATGTGTGAAATTGTTGTGTGGTGCTGAATGTTGCTAGTTGATTTGGTACATATTTTTGTTATCGAAATGATCGATATTTTTAAATTTTTTTTTCAATTCTTGGGTTTCTCGGCGTTTGTTTTTAGTTCTTTTACCGAGGATGGTCCCATTGAACAGAAGTCCTAGTTAGTGACCGTTCCATATGATGGATGGATGACGACCGTCTTAAGGGAAATGTAGTCGTTAGGAGTAAGTTTTTCAATTATTTTTCAGTTGTTTTCTTTTGTGGGTTGCATCCGAAAACCTGTAGTTACTTGATGGTTGCGAAATTCTGGTTGCGTGTTGTACATGATATTTAAAATGCAAAGGTGATTCGTATGAAAGCATGCAACTTTGTAAATATATTGAGATACCTAGGCCATAGAGTTCGATTCAGTGTGATTGAGGCTTAATGTTTGAATTCCTGTAATTAGCTGATTGAAGAGTCTGTGAATACATCTTGAATTGAGCATGTGCAATAAGTGTGAAGTGAGGTTTTGTTATTCCATGCGATTGTGAAGTGTCTAGAACTTGCCTGGTGTGTGTACAAAATGAAATGAAGGAGGTGTATTGTAGGAGAGGATGTAGGCATTTCTTTGTTTTAACCGAAAGTTTCTATTTTTCATTGTCGTACCCACCTTGATTGTATACCCTAGTCAGCCCGTTGAGCCTTTAGCCTATTATTTTTTTTCTTTTGTCAAAAAGGATAAACCGAGAATAATTTTTTTTTCATTAGCCGTAAAGTCTATACAAAACTCTTAAGCGCTTAAGAAGAGAAAATCCTTTTCCCAAAGTGTCAAAAGAGTGGGAATGGTGAAAAGAAAAGAAAAGCCGAGTGATGGAGGAAAAGAAACGGTTGAAGGTGCACTTGTTGTAAATAAAATACAATGAAGGTGCATGAATAATCTTTGTTGTTGTGTCAAGTGTGCTTAATAAGATGGGCCAAACTAAAGAAAAACGTCAAGAATGGGAGGAAGAAAAAAAAAGAAACAATGTCCATGAGTTGATGGGATGTGTTGAAAAGGAGCTTAAGGATGCTAGTGGCTATTATTGGCTAACCCAATATTTACTAGTTCCGTAGCTTCCATTACAACCCGTTAAAGTCCTACATGATCTTGCATCGCACTTCTTTATATTAGTGGAGTAATACACTAAGGGCAAGCTTATGGGTCATGACATGATGCATGTGAATTCTGTTGGGAGAGAGAGCGAAATTGTGTTTACATGCCCCTGCTTGAAATTTTGTGAGTTTATATGATCAAAAAGGGGAAGACTCTTTTGTGTTGTGAGGGCACATGCTTGATGAGAGATTAATTTTCGTGTCAGATACCTTGATCAGTTGATTTGCATGAGTTTGCCAATATCGAGAGTCGACTCTTAAGTCTAAGAGGTCTTGATGTATTGAAGGTCATTACATTGATTGGACCATGCATGTTTTCTTGATGATTTGCTGTATTGAATAATCGGTATGACCATAGCATAAATTGTCGAACCAAAGTAGCGAGGTTGGGATGTAAATTGCATGAGGTGTAGTATTATTGTTCGAGGACGAACAAGGATTTAAGTGTGGGGTAAGTGATCTTGGACAAATTTATATGCCCAAGTGATACTCAAATGTGGAATTTTAGCCTTGTTTAGCTATCAATGTGTATACATTCTCGTGTAATTGGTAATAAAATGTGAATTTATACTAACCAACATGATTAGCATTGTTTTGCAGGTAAAATGTAATTTTGGGAAGCTTAAATGCATGTTGGAAAAGATCGGGGTTGGACTCGGACGTGAGCAAGGGACAAGGCATTGGAAAGCCCAAAATAAAGGAGCTCCGCGATGGAGCCGTGTCACGCTGCCATCGCGGAGGCCTTTTGCCTGGATAGGGAATTTTCGCCCAATTTCTAGAGAGGGTAGGCGATAGGTCCGTGGCACGGTAGCATGGCTCTGCGTTGCACGCCGTGCCACATTGGGCCTTATTCCCTGGACCCCCAGTTTTCAGTGAAGGTCCGCGTCGGTAGCGTGTCACGGAGGCAGTGCTCCGCGATGCACTCCGTGACACGTTGCTTGTTATTCCGGGAAAAATTCCCACTAGTATAAATAGAACACTTAGGTTCATTTTTCAATATTCTGACTTGGTGGAGCAAGAACGTGGGTTACAGGCAGTTGAGGGGACGAAATTATCAGGGTTTTTCTCTCTTTCCTTCTCCTTGTATTCAATTGCTTGTATGTTTAACACTCATTTAACGATGTTTAATCCACAAATGAGTGGCTAATTCATCTTCTTGCTGAGGTTATGAACAATTTTAATGAAATGTGATCATTGATTCTTTGGTTTTTCATCTTTTCTTCTATGGTTGTTCTATTAATTCTTGTTCTTACTGCATTAATGTGTGGCCTACGTTAATGTACATCTAAAAAGTCCGGTTTCACTCGAGAGAGCAAGAAATTGGAAAGTTGTGAATTAAGAGGATATGATCTTTTCTTAGTTTGGGAAAATTGAGAATTGATTTACTTTCAAGATAGAAATATACCTGAAAGTCGTATTAGTCAATTTAGGAACTGGGTTTGTATGGCTAGAACATGAATTGCATTTAATCACAGAAATGTAGGTGGATGGTTCATGATTCTTAAGTGGGGTTAAATACGAGAGTTTTAATCTCTTGGCAATAGTTCTTGGCTAGCAACCGAAGGAAAAGACTAACCAAATTATGTCGATAATTTATTTTATTACATGTTCGTTTAACCTCAGCATGCTCTCATTCATAGTTCAGACTCACATTAGATAGTTGTTTTAAATTTAGTATAAAAATTATAAATCAAAATATCAAACTTTTGGTTACGCTGTTGTCTGCATTTTTAGAATTAAAATATAGTACACTTGAGCAGATTGCACTTCATCCCAGTCCCTGTGGGATCGATACTTGGCTTACTTAAGCCACTTTACTACTTGTTCGACCACGTGCACTTGCGTGTAGTTTTATACCCAAAGCAAAAGCATTCGAACAGTTGTCGTGATGACAACTCAACTACTTGGCTCCGAAGAGCCCCCAACTCCACATGAAAACTACTGCTATATGTTTGCTCCACTATGCTCACATTGAATCGGCTCTCAAAACTATCTATGCGAGCATGTAGAGCCTGAGCTGCTACCTCTATCTCTGACTTGACCCATGGTTTTACATTGTCCATCATGGCCTGAATCTTTCGCTCCTCCATAATCAATAATTTTTCTAGCTTTTGGAGGAAGTCCTGTGGTACCAAGGTATACCCTACTGGTATCTGAGTCTGCATGCTGGTCATCAGTGTAGCTGAGATGCTAGGAGCCAACTCTAAATGACCGACGTCTGTTGCTGGTGTCTCGCTCTGCTCCTGTGTAATGGGGACATTCACCTATGTGTTCCCTGCTGGCTGGGCTGCTAGAATTGCTATGGAAATCCTGGATCTGCTTACCGGGTTCATCTCATCCCTGATAAGGCCTATGTATGCAATCCTTTGGCCTCTAATCAACCGCTCGTCACCTCGTGGAGCTTCTGCCTCCATACATAATCTAAGCACAAGACTCAGTAATGGGATAGTAGTTCTCACTCCCACCACCCGGTCTTGTATCTCATATGCTATGATCCTCGGGATATTGATGGGGTAACGAGACATGAGGCATGCCACCAAAGCTGCTCTGTCAGCACTTAATGTGTTGTCATTGACCGTAGGTGCTAACCGATGGCGCACTAGTCTCCAGAAGGCATTTGTTATGAAATTTAGTGAGTTCTTGGTCACCTACTTCCCACCTGTAACCCATTCAGCTTCATCCTTGTTCTCAGCAATCACCCCTTCTAGCCATTGCAGCTGCCTCTATCGCTTCAGTGGGATCTAATCTGCTTCATTGCCTTGACCCTGTAATCGTACTCTGGCATCATCTTTGTTGGTGTGAACTGTGGTCCATATACAATATTCAAGCAATGGTCCGCTCAGATATATCAACCTCTCGACCTCGGACCATAACACTCTCCAGACGAGGATGGTCTTTTATCTTCTGTCCTTCCTTTTCCTTTACCTCCATGGTGGACAAGTAGTTGGCTTAGAACTCTCGGATTATTTCTTCTATGTACTGTGCTGGAGTCTTGGCCATACCCTCAAAACCATAGAAGCTAAAAATCCTCTTTATCTCCTCAACTTCATTCAATGAGTTTGTGAGGATCCGTGGCTCTTCTTGGATGCTCCTCCTTGGCTTATTCTTGGCGGTGAGAGAGATGCCTTGCTCATAGATTTCTTTAGCTCCCGGCACTCTCCACCGAATTGTACGGCTTGCCCTGGGTGGGTTCTACTCTTATGCAACATCAGGAGCCTCCTCCTCTGACTCTTAACTGTCGCTTTCTCCTCCACTTTGGGTCTCCCCTGACCCTTCTTCAGCATTGGAGTCACATCCTAACTTCTGTTGTTCCTCTCTAACTTCCTCCTCAGACTGGGGAGCTCGAGTGGATGTGGCAGTGGTTAATTCAGCTTGGGCCTTTGCTTTTACCCTAGTGGTTATGGTTCCATTAGTGTCTGAAGTGTCTACTTGATACTCTTCAATTGAACCACTAGATGAGTCTCCTGCCTTGTCAGACTCCGACTCAGTTGTTTTATCAATCAGTGTCCTTCGGGCTTTTGTTTTGTATGCCCTGCGCTTGTATGTCATTGTACCTATAGAGAAAGAAGTTAGTATTCTTTTTTGAAAAAGAATAATTAGAAAGGAGATGTTCAGATTCTCATCATGAGTCATCACTACGGGTCGTACCCTGAAGGCACGACCTGTGAGAAGTCCTCGAATTACATTCAACTTTTTGTATGACTCGCAGGTATGACTCGTACCACAAAGATACGATCCATACCTTGAGTCATTTGATGAAGCCCCTGCGTTGGTATTCTTCTGGAATTTTCCACGACTCATGGTACGACCAGTAGGTCGATTCCACGAGTCATAGGAAAGGCATTTTTATGCTTGGTCAGCTTGGGGGTACGAGTGCTCAGTACAACTCGTAGTAGCAACCTACAATCCGTACTGTGCCTCATACCACTTCCAGATTTTCGTTTCTCAATTTGCAAGGGTTCTCTTTTCACATTTTGAGGTACTCAGATTTCCCCCCAGGTCTAGGCTCATCATTAACTCAATTTAACCTATGCTCAATCCTCCCCTTTTCGACCTACTACCCGTAACTCATTGTTTGTTTTAAGACCTAAGTTCATCAAAATTTTAGCATTTCTTCAGTCGGAAAAGAACATTTCACAACACCTTGATCACTGTCTCTCTTTTCAAAATTAATTTTCGAGCATAGTGACTGACTCACAGGGGTTTTGGCACCATCACTATCAATATATGAACGTTAGCAATGTTTAATACAATACACTTACTTGGTTGATGCTTCATCAACTAGAAATCACCATTTAGGGTTTTCAGAACTTGAGTTAAGCAAAAATTTTGCTCGATTGTTTTGGTGATTTTGAGTTACGGGTGTGGGGAGGTGAGTTCAAGTCGTTCTTTTGAGTGTTTTTAGCGTGGGAGAGGGTGCTTGTGGGGTTTGAATAGGTAAGGGAAAATTTTAAAAATTTAGGCCGAGTCGGGTATTATTGCCAGTTTTAACCTGTCACGACTCATACCACGACTCATAGGAAGTACCTGTGGCTCATCCCTTGGACTCACAAGCGACCCTGTTGAAGAAAACTTACCTGGCGACCTACGAATAAATCCTACAACTCGTACCACCGAGGTACGATCTATAGGATGAATTGTAGGTCGGAACTTGGAGTCATTTTTTCTCTGAACCTCGCCACAACTGCTGCTACGGCTCATATTATCTCATCAAGAGTCATACTGAGAACCGTAGCAGCTGATGTTTCAGCCTCCTATTTTAATTTCCCTATACACCGAGCACACATTAGTCCAATAACTTGGATTTCCTCCTAAGAAGCACTTGATTTAACGTCGCAGCACGACGTAGGTAGCCTGGTTACTCAGACTTCACCAAACTACCACTTGGGTTGCCTCCCAAGAAGCGCCTGATTTAGCGTAGCGGCACGACGCAAATCTCTTGACTACTTAAAATTCGTCAAGTGATTCATACTCATCCTCCAGTGTTGAGATCACACTAAATTCCTTGGGTTGCTTCATTGTCCTGCAGATGTTGAATGTGACCTCTTCTTTATTTAATCTAAACTTCAGCAGGCCAGCCTCCACATCTACTAGAGCTCTCTCGGTTGCAAGGAATGGCCGCCCCAAAATGATGGGCACCTCATAATCAACCTCGCAATCCAAGATCATGAAGTCTGCTGGGAATATAAATTTGTCTACCTTGACAAGCATATCGATTAGGATGCCACCGGCTTCTTAACTGTTCGTTCGACCATCAGTACCGGCATGTTGGTCATGTGGGGGCTCCCAATCCTAATTTCTTGAATACATCCAAGGGCATCAAATTAATGCTAGCTCCCAAATCATAGAGTACCCTTGCGAACTCGACATTTCCAATCATACATGGTATAGTGAAGGCACCTGGGTCTTTCTTTTTCTGTGCTAGGACCCTTGTAGCTATGACACTATAGTGATGCACGTTGTCAACCAGCTCATAACTCACAGATCTCTTCTTAGTCACCAAGTCCTTCATAAATTTTGCATATCCTGGCATCTACTCTAATGCTTCGACCAATGGTATGTTCATAGATAGTTGCTTAAGCATTGAAAGGAATTTATGAAACTTACCATTCTCCGCCTTCTTCTTCATCCTTTGGGGGAATGGTGGCGGTGGTCATGGGATACCTTTAGGTACTTGTGTTGCCCCTTGATCCATGTCAGGTTCCTTTTAACCTCTCGGGGTCTTTTGAAGCCACCATTCTCTCGCTCAACACTTGCATCATCTTCCTCCATTATGCTCTCTTTCATCCGCTAAACTTCAACTGGAAATGGGGGGTCAACTGTGGTTTTACCACTCCTAGTCATCATTGCCATACAATGTGCATCGTTTTTTAGATTTTGGACATTATTGCTAGGTAGTGTACCCTTTTGTCTAGAGTCCTTTGATGCTGAGAGTTGCCCAAGTTGATGTTCAATCTGCTTGATGGCGGTAGCATGAGATTTCACTTTTTGACCCATACTTGATAAGTCACCTCGGATCTCCTTCAGCTGATCATCAGTGGACCTCACCTTCTTCAACATCTCAGCCATCATACTTTAAAACTTTGATTTCCCATCCTCCCCTTCTCGTGCATTGGGAGGCACATAAAATCCAGCCCGGTCATTGCGGTATCCATCGTTTCATCTCCAATCTCCTTCGCGCTCATGACCCCGGCTTCTGTCTCTGAACCTGCTTCTATTGTAGTTGTCTCTATACTGGTTCCGATCTTGATTTCCAGAACCTTGGCGCCAATTGTCTTGTCCAGACGCTTGGGCATTGGTTCGGAAGCCCACCACCTGGCTATCCAGGAAGTTTGCCTCTTCCTCACAATCAGAGTATCAGCTCCTTAATCCCTACCTTGAGTTCCCACTACATTGACCTATTTAGCTCCAGCTCCCATAATGTGCTTTGTCAGCAAGTCCAATGATGTGCGCATATGAGCCAACTCCTGGTCGTGCTCTTCTTTTTTCTTCGTTGGTCTACAGTCAAACCAAATGCATATGTGCCTGCCACTGCATTAGCCTCCATCGTATTCCAGGCCCTTTTTGTCTTAGTCACCCTATCAAGAATGGTGGCAGCTTGCTCCCAGGTGTGACTCGTCAATGCTCCTCCAGCCACCGTGTCTTCTACATCTTTGGTGCTATTGTTCAGAGACCTGTAAAAATTTTCCAACAAACTATCATTTGGGATTTTGTGGTTAGGGGACTTTGTCAACTTCTTTTTGAATCGCAACCAAGTTTCATGAAGTGCCTCAGTCTTAGTCTATCGAAAATTATAGATCTCATCCTTTAGCTGCAACATCCTGGATGGGGGAAAGAATCTCTCCATAAAGGCTTGTTTGGGCTCCCTCCAGTTGGTTATGGAGTCATTGGGCAACTCTGATAACCACAAAGTAGCTTTCTCTGATAGACAAAAAGGGAAGAGTCTGAGCCGTGTTTCATCCTGGCTTACTCCAGGCAACCTGTACGCCTTGCATATTCCTATGAAGTTCATTAAGTGCAGGTTGGTGTCATCCGCTGCGTGACCACTGTTCGGGTGGTTTTGGGTATATAAAATGACACGCAAGTGCACGTGGTCGAACAAGTAGTAAGTGGCTTTAGTAAGCCAAGTATCGATCCCACAGAGACTTGGATGAAGTGTAAATTGCTCAAGTGTACTATATTTTACTTCTAAAAATGCAGACAACAGTGTAATCATAAAGTTGATAGTTTGTTTTATAAATTTTATACTAAAACTAAGAACAATTATCTACTTTGAATCTGAACTATGAATGAAAGCGTGCTGAAGTTAAACGAACATGTAATGAAACTAATTATCATCATACTTTGGTTAATCTTTTCCTCCAGTTGCTAGCCAAGAACATTTGCCAAGAGATTAAAACTCTCGTATTTAACCTCACTTAAGAATCATGAACCATCTGTCTACATTTCTGTGATTGTTCGGGTGGTTTTGGGGTTATAAAACCGACACGCAAGTGCACATGGTCGAACAAGTAGTAAGTGGCTTTAGTAAGCCAAGTATCGATCCCACAGAGACTTGGGTTAAGTGCAATTTGTTCAAGTATACTATATTTTTACTTCTAAATATGCTGACAACAAAGTAACCAAAAAGTGAATAACTTGTTTTATAAATTTTATACTAAAACTACGAACAATTATCTACTTTGAATTTGGACTATGGATAAAAGCATGCTGAGGTTAAAGAACATGTAATGAAACTGATTATCATCATAAATTGGTTAATCTTTTCTTCCAGTTGCTAGCCAAGAACATTTGCCAAGAGATTAAAACTCTCGTATTTAATCTCACTTAAGAATCATGAACCATCCGTCTATATTTCTGTGATCAAATGCAATTCATGTTCTAGCCATACAATTCCGGTTCCTAAGTTGACTAATACGACTTTCAGGTATATTTCTATCCTGAAGGTTCATTAAAACTCAATTTTCCCAAACCAAGTAAAGAACAATATCCTATTAATTCACAACATTCCAATTTCGTGCTCTCTCGAGTGAAATAGGACTTTTAGATGTACATTAATGTAGGCCACACACCAATGCAGTAGAAACAAGAATAAATAGAACAACATGGAAGAAAAAGATGAAAAACCATATAATTAATAATCAAAATTCATCACAAGTGTTCATAACCTCAGCAAGGAAGGGAATTAGCCACTCATTTGTGGATTAATCATCATAAAATGAGTGTTAATCATACAAACAATTGAATTAGAGAAGAAAGAAAGAGAGAAAAAACACTGAACTTTTCGTCCCTCAACTGCCTGTAACCCACGTCCTTGCTCCACCAAGTCTGAATTATGAAAAATATACTTAAGTGTTCTATTTATACTAGTGAGAATTTTTCCCGGAATAATGAGCAACGTGTCACGGAGTGCATCGCGGAGCACTGCCTCCGTGACATGCCATGAATGCGGACCCTCACTGGAACTGGGGGGTCCGGGAATTCAAGCTCAACGTGGCACGGCGTGCATCGCGGAGCACTGGCTCCATGCCACGGAGCAAACGCGGACCTCCACTGGAAATATGGTGAATTTTCACCCTCCAGGCAGAATGCCTCCGCGATGGTAGCGTGACACGGCTCCATCACGGAGCCCCTTTAAATCATGCTGTCCAATGCCTTGTCCCTTGCTCGCATCCAAGTCCAACTCCGATATCGTCCAACATGCATTTTAGCTTCTCGAAATCACATTTTACCTACAAAACAATGCTAATCACGTTGGTTAGTATAAATTCACATTTTATTACTAATTACATGAAAATGTATACACATTGCTAGATAAACAAGGCAAAAATGATACTTTTGAGTATCACTTGGGCATATAAATCTGCCCAAGATCAGTGATCAAATGCAATTCATGTCCTAGCTATACAATTCCGGTTCCTAAATTGACTAATACGACTTTCAGGTGTATTTCTATCCTGAAAGCAAATCAAGACTCAATTTTACCAAATCAAGTAAAGAACATATCCTATTAACTCACAATTTTCCAATTTCGTGCTCCCTCGAGTGAAACCGGACTTTTTAGATGTACATTAATGTAGGCCACACACTAATGCAGTAAGAATAAGAATTAATAGAACAACATGGAAGAAAAGATGGAAAACCAAAGAATCAATGATCAAATTTTATTACAATTGTTCATAACTTCAGCAAGGAGAGGATTTAGCCACTCATTTGTGGATTAAACATCATAAAATGAGTGTTAATCATACAAGCAATTGAACTAAAGAAGAAAGAGAGAGAGAAAAAACCCTGAACTTTTCGTCCCTCAACTGCCTGCAACCCACGTCCTTGCTCCACCAAGTCAGAATATTAAAAAATGAACCTAAGTGTTCTATTTATACTGCTGGGAATTTTTCCCGGAATAACGAGCAACGTGTCACGGAGTGCATCGCGGAGCACTGCCTCCGTGACACGCTACGAACGCGGACCCTCACTGTAACTGGGGGTCCGGGAATTTAGGCTCAACGTGGCACGGTGTGCACCGCGGAGCACTGGCTCCGTGCCATGGAGCAAACGCGGACCTCCACTGGAATTTGGGTAAATTTTCCCCATCCAGGCAGAATGCCTCCACGATGGCAGCGTGACACGGCTCCATCGCGGAGCCCCTTTAATTCATACTGTCCAATGCCTTTTCCCTTGCTCGCATCCAAGTCCAACTCCGATATCATCCAACATGTATTTTAGCTTCCCGAAATTACATTTTACCTGCAAAACAATGCTAATCATGTTGGTTAGTATACATTCACATTTTATTACCAATTACATGAGAATGCATACACATTGATAGATAAACAAAGCGAAAATGATACTTTTGAGTTTCACTTGGGCATATAAATCTGCCCAAGATCACTTACCCCACACTTAAATCCTTGTTCATACTCGAACAACAAGCATACAATTCATGCAATTTACATCCCAACCTCGCTACTTCGGTTCGACAATTTAGGCTACGGTCATACCGATTATTCAATACATTAAATCATCAAGAAAACATGCATGGTCTTATCAATGCAGTGACCTTCAATACATTAAGACCTCCTAGACTTTAAGAATCGACTCTCGATATCGGCAAACTCATGCAAATCAGCTGATCAAGATATCCGACACGAAAATTAATCTTTCATCAAGCATGTGCCCTCACAACACAAGAGAATCTTCCCCTTTTTTCTCATATGACTCACAAACATTCAAACAGGGGCATGTACACACAATTTCACTCTCTCTCCCAAAAGAATTCACATGCATCATTTCATGACCCATAAGCTTGCCCTTAGTGTATTACTCTACTAATATAAAGAAGTGCGATGTAAGATCACGTAGGACTTTAATGGGTTGTAATGGAAGCTATGGAACTAGTAAATATTGGATTAGCCAATAATAGCCACTAGCATCCTTAAGCGCCTTTTCAACACATCCCATCAACTCATGGACATTGTTTCTTTTTTTTTCATCATCCCATTCTTGATGATTTTTTTAGTATGGCCGATTTCATTAAGCACACTTGACACAACAACAAAGATTATTCAGGCAGCTTCATTATCGTTTATTTATATCAAGTGCACCTTCAACCTTTTCTTTTCTTCCCTCACTCTGCTTTTCTTTTTCTTTTCACCATTCTCACTCTTTGACACTTTGGGAAAATGATTTTCTCTTCTTAAGCGCTTAAGAGTTTTGTATAGACGTTACGGCTAATGAAAAGAAGGAATTAAGCTTGGTTTACACTTTTTGGACAAAAGAAAAAAAAATAATCGGCTAAAGGCTCAAAGGGCTGACTAGGGTATACAATCACAGAAAGTGGGGTATGACAAGGAAAAACAATAGAAACTCTCGGTTAAAACAAAGAAATGCCTACATCCTTTCCTACAATACACCTCCTTCATTTCGTTTTGTACACACACCAGGCAAGTTCTAGACACTTCACAATAGCATGGAATGTCAACACCTCACTTCACACTTTCTGCACATGCTCGATTCAAGATGTATTCACAGACTCTTCAATCAGCTAATTACATGAATTCAAGCATTAAGCCTCAATCACACTGAATCAAACTCTACAGCCTAGGTATCTCAATATATTTACAAATTTGCATGCTTTCATACGAATCACCTTTGCATTTTGAATATCATGTACAACACGCAACCAGAATTTCACAACCATATAGTAACTACAGGTTCCGGGATGCAATCCACAAAAAAAACTGAAAAAATAATTAAAAAAAACTACTCCTAACGACTACATTTCCCTTAAGACGGTCGTCATCCATCCATCATAGGGAACGGTCACTACTTAAGACGTCGGTTCAATGGGACCATTCTCGGTAAAAGAACCGAAAACAAATGCCGAGAAACCCAAAATAAAAAATGTCGAAAATATCGATCATTTTGATAGAAAAATTATTTACAAAATATTTTAAAATTTACAAACTATTTTAATTTTTTTTTAAAAATATCGATCATTTCGATAACAAAAATATGTACAGAATCAGAATCAGCTAGCAACATTCAGCAACACACATCAATTTAACAAATATTTACAAATATGAAACAACTTACGAAACAACTTGAAAATTCACACTCATAGGGACACACAACATACACGATAACAGAAGAGAGCATACATACAAACCAGCCCAGCCCAGCACCTAACTATTCCCACCCCACACTTAGCTCGAACACTGTCCCCAGTGTTCACAAAAATTAAAATAGCACAAAATCGGGTGGTGGAACTCCCTGATAAGTCAAAGTATTCCACTTCTTCGTCGGGTGCTGCTGCTTCATCTCCCATATCCGAGTCGCCTCCGTCTTCATCATTGGACTCCACATCGGAGTCCTCCCGACGTGTCTGCTCATCTGTGGGGACACCATCTTCTGTGGGCTCTACAAATGCTGGCCCCACTCGGCATAGAGCCCT
The DNA here is from genome assembly GCA_035772735.1 of Datura wrightii. NCBI lineage: Eukaryota > Viridiplantae > Streptophyta > Magnoliopsida > Solanales > Solanaceae > Datura > Datura wrightii. Next base: position 39,857,573 of record JASDFA010000019.1, read on the forward strand.
GGCGTTTTCGCCAAAAGGGTAGTCTAGCTCGAGCTGCCATAGCTCCTCCTCTGTCGCCGGCCTCCCACCTATCCTTAGCTGGAGCATCTGCATCCCATACATCCGAGCCATATACTGGTCATCACGAGCATGTCGCTCGCCAAGTGTAAGCACTGGCCCGTGGGTGGTGTCGGGAGCCTTAGTTTTAGTAACGTCTAAGGCCCGCCGCTCCAACTGTGGAATATAGTCAAGGGCCTCCTCCTCAACATCGAGGCCCTTGAGGAAGGTGGTCAGTAGTCCACCAAAACCATACCTGTGCCCCTGGTGCAACCGGGCTCTCTTCATGGCGGATATAATAACTGCCCCGACATTGATCTCCAGCCCTTTCATCAGGGCGTACACCAGGCATACACGATCCCGGGTTACATCAGTCATATGTACCCCCGGGATTAGGCATGAGCAGACTATCTTCAGCCAGATTCGGGCTTCCCTGTTCATCTGTGAATAGGGCAAAGTATGGTGGTAGCCCCTCTCTTTGTGTCTGCTCCATCGAGCTATTAATTGGGTCCCACACAATGTGCGTCTAATGTCTGCATACGGTGGGGTAATGTTCAGCTGTCGAAGGATGTAGGCGTCTGTGTGCCGCGCTCCTATGATGGCATTGAGGTGATGGGGCTCCAGAGTGACTATTTGCCCTCTGATCTTGATGGTGTGACTCCTGATCGTCGGGTTCCAATTGGCATAGAACTCCCGAACCAAGTGCAGATTGCATTCTTTGGGCTCTTCAAAGATGAACTTGAGCCCAGCTGTCTCGATCTGGTGGACCATCCTGAGGAACTCCTGTGCCAATGGTTCCCGTGCTATATGCTCCTCGGGGAAATATTTATTTTCCTTATGCTTCGCGTACCACTTTTTCCCCTTATCGGTCACCCATCTTGTTCCGTATTGGCGGCGTTGGCTGCGTGGAACTGCTGGTGCAGCTGGGACTGCTATGCCCATTCTGATTCGTTTCCTTTCGGCGCCTGAAGTTGACGCGCCTTTTCCTTTATCTTGCCGGCTTGCCATTTCACCTGTCAACCCAAGTAAACAAGATCAATGTTAAGCTAACGGATATTAACTTCGGCTAAGGTAGGGTTACGCTAGGTTACCCCACACTTAGTCCTTAGCTGCAGTTACAACTCTACGACAAGATTATCTTTATTTACACCCAATAAACAACTATACAATCATGCTTAGTGCGTTCGAAAAATTCGACGGTATAACTTCTGCGTACTACTCAGACTTTGTACAGCTAATCACAATCACTACCATTGCTAACATTTTAACCATCGCACTTAGCAAAGAAAAACAAAGAAACAAAAACAACACAAAAATATATCTACACACGAACCTATCCAACCAACCAATTCTTACAAATTTCAACATTTCCCCCAACCCGAGAATCCGTCATTCTATTAACATCCTAACAATTTGTACATCGACTCATCTCATTCAACACGTACAACCCGACATAAAATTCACAATTTCAATACATTTACAACTTCAAATTCAACTAACAAGCCCTAGAATTGATTTTATCATTCAAATTCGATCAATTTATGCAATCGACAAGTTCAAGCAATCATACGACATTCCGAACATTCATCAATAAACAATGAAATCAAATTCATGATTAATTTTGACTTAGGGCAATTTAGCTCACCTCCCATGCTAAAAATCGAAGAAAATCGACAAGAATTTGAGAGGGAATTGAAGAACATACCTTGTTTTTGAAGAATTGAAGAAAACTTGGTGAATTTCTTACCTTACTCCGTGTCACGTTGATGGGGGATGGGTTTTGGGGGGTTTGGTCGCTGAGGGATTAGAAATGAGGGAAAATGGGAGGTTTTCGGGGTTAAAAAGTAAGAAAATCGCGCGGGTCACCCGGCGACCCGGTGTGACCCGTCGCGATATACACGACAACGTGTCATGGAGTGCATCGCGGTGCACTGCCTCCGTGACACGGAGCCATCGTGAGACCATTCTGGAAATTTTTTAAAATTTTCGGGTTATACCTCAACGTGTCGCGGAGGGTAACGCGAAGGTCCTCCTCCGTGACACGGAGCTATCGCCCCAGCTCACTGTTTTCCACTTTTTATTAATTTTTTCATACCTCGACTTTTCCTTTGCGATTCCGTGCGTATTTTTCTTCGTTTGACCTGAAAATCATCTCACTATACAAAATTGGTTAGAATTATAGGTTTCACTCTAAATACAAATAAAACAAAAACTAAAACGAAAAATTTTGCTGTAAATCAAGAAAAAGAAAAAGAAAAATCTATTTACACTTTACAAAATGAAAGAAAAAATAAGGTTTTCACGGGTTGCCTCCCGTGCAGCGCCTGGTTTACCGTCGCGGCTCGACGTCGTTTAAGCTCAATTGTCCGCTAGGGTGATGGACGATTTCTCTCGATCACCGTCCTCCCCCCAGTAGTGCTTACACCTTTCCGGTGGTTTTCCATTAACTCTAGGGAATCCTTCATCTGCTTATCATCACCTTGATCAATCACATTGATCACCGAGAGTTCTTCATGCACCATCGGGAGCTTGGGTGCCTTGTACACATCGAACACCTCTACCTTGTCATGTGCTCGCATTGTTAGCTGCCCCACAGCTACGTCGATTAGTGCTTTCCCGGTTGCCAAGAAGGGACGTCCCATAATAAATGGGACTTCCGCGTCTGGTTCAAAATCCAGCACGACAAAATCTACCGGGAAAATTAGGGAGCCAACTTGCACCAGAAGATCCTCAACAATGCCATCCGGCCTGGCTAAGGATCGATCTGCCAACTGCAAGATTACCGTTGTGGGTCTAGGACTCCCTAGACCCAACTTTCTGAATACCGATGAAGGCATCAAATTTATGCTCGCTCCCAAGTCACACAATCCACGAGCTCGGATGCTCTGCCCAATAGTAAGCTGGATAGTAAAACTCCCAGGGTCTTTTAGCTTTGTGGGCAGTCTATTTTGGATCCGGGAAGTGCACTCCTCCATTAGAGCCACCGTAGCATACTCAGTCAACCGACTTTTGTTTGCCACGATGTCCTTTATATACTTCGCATATTTCAGCACTCCCTGCAAGACATCAGTAAGAGGTAAGTTAACATGTACCTATTTCAGCACCTCCATGAATTTCTTGAAACACGCCTCCTCTTTGTGTTTCTTTAGTCGTTGAGGGAACGGGGGTGGAGGTCTTTCTGATTCAACTTCCTTGGTTTTCCCCCTCTCAGAACTGTGCTCCCTCTCAACTTCTACTACTCCCGACTGTTGAGGTGGTCTTTCTGGTTCCACCTCTTTCAGCTGCAAACCACTCCTTGTGGTCACTGCATTTACCTGCTTGGGATTGGGATCCGTGTCGCTTGGCAGTCCTCCTCTAGGCCTTGTGTTTTGGGCACTAGCAAATTTCCCAAATTGATATTTAAGTGCCTTGGTAGCTAACTGGTTGTTTTTCACTTCGGCTGCCAATTTCACATAGTCAGCCTGCAATTGAGCTTGGTTAGCTATCATGGTCTTGAATATCTCCTCAATGCTGGGTGATGGTGGTGGAGGAGGTGCATTGTTGTTTCTAAATTGAGCTTGATAGTTCTGCTGCCCTCCTTGATTCCTTTGCACACCCTGACCTGAACTTTGGCCCTGATGGTTGTTGCTACCCCATGAGAAATTAGGATTATTCCTCCAATTGGAGTTGTAGCTACTACCATACTGCTGGTGGTTCCTTTGTGCATTACCCACAAAGTTTACCGAGTCAGGATTGGCTCCACAATACTCAGCTGAGTGCTCACCACTTCCACACACTTCACACCACATCTGCTGGACTGCATTAACTGGGGCTTGAGGTTGGTTCAATGTCATCTGGCTGAAGTGATTGTTCAGTTGATTTTGCAATGCAGCTATCTGTGCAGCGATAGCTGTAAACCCATCCACTTCAAGCACTCCTGCTGCTTTCCTTGTCCCACCTCGTGATGAATCAGCATTCCATTCTAGATTGCCCTATGAAATCCGGTTCAACAAGGTATACAACTCCTCATAAGTCTTCTCCAGCGCTTGCCCTCCAGCTGCTGAATCTAGCAATATTTTGGTGTGGGGTTCCAAACCCTTAATAAATGTGTGCACCAACACATCATTGGACTGATGATGATGAGGACAATCCCGTAACATGGATTTAAATCTCTACCAGGCCTGATATAAATTTTCTCTCTCTCTCTGTTTGAAACTTAGAATTTGACTTCTAAGTCTTGCTATTTTCCAGAGGGAAAAAACCTTATCAAGAACTTCCATGCGAGATCATCCCACGTAGAAATAGAATTCGGTGGCTCAGCTTTCAACCACCTCTTGGCTTCTCCTAGTAATGAGAATGGAAACAATGTAAGCTGGACATAGTCTGGTGACACTCCAGTGGGGATGTAAGTGTCACTTATCTCCAAAACATTTTGGAGATGCTGCTGTGGATCTTCATGAGGGAGACCGGTAAATTGCCCGCTTGTGTGCAACAATTGCACCATATTTTGTTTAAGTTCAAATCTCCCTCCGGGCTCTGGTTTGCGGATACTCGATGTAACATTATTGGCATGTGGGATTGCCACCTCGCGAACCGGCCGTGCTGCTGCTTCTTCGGGCACTAACACTGCCCGTACTATCGGTGGATTCTGTTGTTTCTCCATGATCGTCTGTCTGAGCAACTGTAGCTTTCTTTGTAGAGCTTCTCTTCTCTTACTGTGAAATATCCTTTCTGGCTCTATATACGATTCCACCAGCTCCTTGTCTCTTGCCAGCGTTCAACAGCAATTAAGTCTGCAAAATACAGGCTAAGACCAAGTTGTCAACACTAAGAAAATAAAAATACAGTAAATTAACACTTAAAACAATTTCACCAATTGCCAAGTCCCCGGCAACGGCGCCAAAAACTTGTTCGGGTGGTTTTGGGTATATAAAATGACACGCAAGTGCACGTGGTCGAACAAGTAGTAAGTGGCTTTAGTAAGCCAAGTATCGATCCCACAGAGACTTGGATGAAGTGCAAATTGCTCAAGTGTACTATATTTTACTTCTAAAAATGCAGACAACAATGTAACCAAAAAGTTGATAGTTTGTTTTATAAATTTTATACTAAAACTAAGAACAATTATCTACTTTGAATCTGAACTATGAATGAAAGCGTGCTGAGGTTAAACGAACATGTAATGAAACTAATTATCATCATACTTTGGTTAATCTTTTCCTCCAGTTGCTAGCCAAGAACATTTGCCAAGAGATTAAAACTCTTGTATTTAACCTCACTTAAGAATCATGAACCATCCGTCTACATTTCTGTGATCAAATGCAATTCATGTCCTAGCTATACAATTCCGATTCCTAAATTGACTAATACAACTTTCAGGTATATTTTTATCCTGAAAGCAAATCAAGACTCAATTTTCCCAAATCAAGTAAAGAACATATCCTATTAATTCACAACTTTCCAATTTCGTGCTCTCTCGAGTGAAACCGGACTTTTTAGATGTACATTAATGTAGGCCACACACTAATGTAGTAAGAACAAGAATTAATAGAACAACATGGAAGAAAAGATGGAAAACCAAAGAATCAATGATCAAATTTCATTACAATTGTTCATAACCTCAGCAATGAGAGGAATTAGCCACTCATTTTTGGATTAAACATCATAAAATGAGTGTTAAATCATACAAGCAATTGAATTAAAGAAGAAAGAAAGAGAGAAAAAACCCTGAACTTTTCGTCCCTCAACTGCCTGTAACCCACGTCCTTGCTCCACCAAGTCAGAATATTAAAAAATGAACCTAGTGTTCTATTTATACTGCTGGTCGTGGAGCACTGGCTCTGTGCCACGGAGCAAACGCGGACCTCCACTGGAATTTGGGTGAATTTTGTCCATCCAGGCAGAATGCCTTCGCGATGGCAGCGTGACACGGCTCCATCGCGGAGCCCCTTTAATTCATACTGTCCAATGCCTTTTCCCTTGCTTGCATCCAAGTCCAACTCCGATATCATCCAACATGCATTTTAGCTTCCCGAAATCACATTTTACCTACAAAACAATGCTAATCATGTTGGTTAGTATAAATTCACATTTTATTACCAATTACATGAGAATGCATACACATTGATAGATAAACAAAGTGAAAATGATACTTTTGAGTATCACTTGGGCATATAAATTTGCCCAAGATCAACCACTGAACGCCCCTTTCATGTTTAGCAATTGAATCATGGTGCTTGTAATGTCAAATTTGGCCCCAGCGGGCAGTGGTGGTGGCACAATTGCTCCAGTCGACCCAACATCATCAATGTCTAGGTCATCATCATCATCGAAGAACTGAGGGGCAAATCTATGAGCTCTGTTGCCCCTCCCCTATCGACCATCATTTACTACCTCATCTCTATCATCTTCTGCATGCTGTAGTGTAGCTTGCCGAGCTAGCTCGGCTTGCCTAGCTTCTTCAGCTATGTGGGCTTCTCTTTGCTCGTGGTTCTCCATTCTATGCAGTGCTCTCTCGATTTCTGGATTTAGTGGAACAAGGGGATCTCCTCTTCTCCGAGTGCTTGGCATTTATCGGAGAATATCCTGTGGTATCAATACACAAAAATAAACGTAATTAAGGAAATAACTACCAAAAAGTCAAATACAAGCTAACAACCTAGTCCCAGCCGTAGTCCCCGGCAATGGCGCCACTTTTTGATAACGCTCAAACCGTACCTCTTACTAAAGTATGAAGTGGACGTTGTCAATAAAGAAACCAACTAGAGGTTGGGGTCGAACCCACAGGGAATATGGAAGAACTAGATTACAGCCGGTAAGTGAACTTGTGAGGTAGTTACTTCAAAATTGGGGGATTCTGAAGAAAGTCAAAAATAAAACTATTATTAAAAATCTGGTGTTGAGTCAATGTTAAAGGATAACTAGGGTTTGTGTTCCCCATGGGTTCATAACTGCTTTGGGTATGCACTCGTGATTATCACCAATACTTATATATAGAACTGATAACTTAGGTTCATTCAAATGACCGACCAGTCCCTATTGAATGACTATACCCAATCACTCGACCAAGTCTTATGAGCGGTTTTAAACTATCCATTATCACTAAGTTCTAGATTTAACTATCCTGCGACCACAACTCAAGTTAATACAATGATTATCCAAATCAAGGATCTGTTGTAATCTCTTTTCCTAATCTCCACCTCTTAGTCCTAAGCAAGTAAAGAATTCGGGCATGTCCTAACGTTGCACATCGTTAAGAGACGTTTAAGTATGAAGAGAATACAATATAAATATTTGTATTGGTTTTAAAATCACTTTGTGCAACCCTAGCTTGTTAATCCACCATGGTTCCCACAACCCTAGTTATGGAGGTTTTAACCTCTCATAGTTGTAAGATTGTGAATTGCATTCATGATTAAAAACATAAATTAATACTTACAATTATGAATGAGAAAACACTTCCTTTAATTACTCAACAAAATCTTCAAGAACAAATAGCAAGAACAAGAAGAATTCAAGAAAAGGTTGATCACAAGTTAAATCAACTCAATTCTTTCTTTCTCTAATGTCTTTTCTCGCCCAAATCTGATCTCTACCGACCTCTCTTGACTTCTCTTAAAAAAATAAAACCTAAAATTTATTTATACAGACACAAGAATCCTTTTCCTAGGCTGATAGGGTGAATTTCCATATCTAGTTCCGCCTTCGTCACAAGTCAACCTACGACCCATAGCACCATCCTACGGCCCGTACCATCCTCTCGTACCTTACATGACTGGCTGGATTTTGGCGAAGTGTTGGATCCTGGTACGACTTGTACCTCCATCCTACGATCCATATTGAGCTCCCATGGCTTGACTCTGAAACTTTGAAATTCTTCTGAAGTTTATCACGACCGCCATGGTACGACTCTTACCTTCTTCCTACGGTTCATACTTACTTTCCGTAGCAGGAGTCAGCCTCTTGTGCAAATCTTTTGAATCTTCTTACGACTTCATCACCACGACTTGTACAAGCTTGGTACGACTCATGCTGAGACTCATACATTGCATCTCTTCAACACTAGCCTTCTGCAACTTTTCATGGCCATTAGTACGACCAGTAGGATCTTCCTACAGCTCGTACTATGGACTGCACTTTGAGCCTATTTTGCATACTTCAGGCTTTCTTTTGCATTTTTAACTCCAACACCAATTTGTCCTGCAACCAAAGGAAAAGTGCTGTATATCCATATAAACACACTTAAGTCCATGCTATTTTCTTAGTTTTGAGCGTCAAAAGTGCTGTAAATCCACAACACATCACCCAACCCCACATGATCAACACCCAATTACCCACTAATATTTCATCACCCATATTCTAAATTCCTTTTTCAAGAAAAATTAGAGTAAGTAAAAACAACCCACATTTGCAACTATGAGTATTTAGATTAAAACTTAGATGAAATGTTAGAATTATACTAATTGAGTAAATCTAAGATTAGTTGAACAATACCCAATCCAAATCAACCCCAATCATTACACACCCTTAGCAAGAAATTTAGCTACTCATATAAGTAGAAGAAGATATCGCATTCAATAACAATTCAACATCCATTCAATAAAATTAGTAAGAAAAATTCAAGCTCAAAGGACTGATTCCCAATGGAGTTTTCTACCTTTTCAATAATAAGAATATGAGTTCTTCCCTCTCTCTACTTCTCTCTTCTCTTTCACTTCTAATTCAATACAAGGCTAATAGAATAATGAAAAACTGATATGGAATAATGGAACATTCAGTTCCTTTTTGAGATATACAAAAATAAGGTACATTGTTTCTCCTCTTTTCCTGAGCTGGATATTTTTATCCCCGTGCAGGTGGGTGTCACTAGTGATTTACTCGTGGTTCACTAGTGCTCATCCGCGGTCCTTCGGTTGATTTTGTGTGATGATCAGTGAATTCCAGATTCCTTTGATGCTAGCGCCAGCAGTTTGCCGGTGCAGAACTATGGCTCGCCGGTATTGATCTTCATTAGCATTGTGTGGAATTGCGATCATCCAACGTTTCACCGGTAGAGCGCTAGTCCACATATCCTTTTTCATGCTTTTTGCTCAATTTCATGCTTTTCTATTGAAGTTAGGTACCTACAAAGATCAAGGAAAAGGGCATAAAATCCATCTAAATGACCTAAAAACTAAGTAAAAACTCATGTTTAAGAGCCTAGTGAGTCGGTAATTACCAACTCATCAACTAGTCGTCACCTGACGGGTCACTTAACTACCCATAAGGTCATACCATGAGTCACTGGATGACTCGTTCTGTGATCTGGTGCAAAATTTCCTACTTTCTCAGATTCAACCCACGGGTCTGATCTTAGGAAATTTTAGGGTATTACAATATCTCCCTCTTGGAAACATTCATCCTCGAATATGGCTAAATATACTGAAAAGATGGGGAAGGGAAATGATATCTCAAATACTGAATATCTGAAGCTAAAAAAATGACGGAGTGCCTGACTCAGAACTGCTATACATGATTATACTGAATTCACGAACCACACATACATGTACTGACATGAAAGGAACTTAGAGAGACATAAACTAAACATGAAACTGAATAGAGTACTGAGGAGGAAACTGATACCTCATGCTGGAACTAAGTTGGAAGGAAATAAATGTGGGTATTTAGCTGTCATATCTGCTTCGGCTTCCTATATAGCTCTCTCAATAAGCTAATTTCTCCATAGAATCTTTACTGAAGCTACTTCGTTGTTCCTCAACTTCCAAACCTGACGATCAAGGATCTCAACTAGTACCTCCTTATAACTAAGGTTATCCTTCACACTTATGCTCTCCATCGGGACTACCAAAGTCGGGTCAGTAATGCACTTCTTTAAACAATGATGCATGGAAAACTGGATGTACCGAAGCCAACTCTGCTGGTAGCTCCAACAATACTGTATGGGCCAACATATCGAGGACTAATCTTCCCTTTCTTTTCGAACCTCATCACTCCCTTCATGGGAGACACCTTCAAAAACACCCAATCATCAACTTCAAACTCCAGTTCTCTCCTCCCAAGATCAGTATAGGACTTTTGATGATTTTGAGTTATTTTCAGCCTTTCCCTTATAAGCTGAACTTTCTCCATAGCCTCATGAACTGAACCTGGCCCTATTAATGTAGCCTCACTTACCTCAAATCAACCAATAGGTGATCAATATATCCACCCATATAGAGCCTCAAACGGAGCCATCTAGATGCTGGAGTGGTAGCTATTGTTGTAAAAATTGATAAGAGGCAAATAACTACCTTTGAAATCAATCACATATGCTCTGAAAATATCCTCGAGTGTCTGAATGGTATGCTCAGCCTGACCATCTATCTGTGGGTGAAAAGCTATGCTAAGCTTGACCTAAGTACTAAGTCCCTTCTGAAACGATCTCTAAAATTGCGAGGTGAAATGAGTACCTCTGTCTAAAATGATGGACAAGGGAACCCCATGCAATCGAAATAACTCTTGAATGTACAATTTAGCATAATCCTCCACTAAGTCAATAGTTATGACTAGCAGAAAATGGGCTTCTTTAATCAACCTGTCTACAACGACCCAAATAGAGTCATACTGTTGACACGAACAAGGTAACCCTGTGATGAAATCCGTATTGATCTCTTCCCACTTCCAAGTGGGGATACTGATATTTTGTAGCACTCCTCTCGGTCTTTGATGCTCTACTTTCACTTGTTGACAGTTCAGACACTTAGCCACAAACTCCGCTATGTCCTTCTTCATGTCATTCCACCAATAGACTTCCCGTAGGTCACGGTACATCTTGTTGGCACTTGGGTGGATAGAATACCGCAAACCATGAGGCTCATGCAACATCCGTTCTCTCAAGTCATCTACACCCAAAATACACAAATGACCCTGATATCGAAGTACACCATCTCCCACTTGGGAGAAGACCTCTACCTTCTAATGCTGAACCGCTTCCTTCAACTTCACCAAAATAGGATTGTCATCTTACCTAACCTTGACCTCAGTCACCAAAGAAGATTCTGAACCATTTTGAATGATGACACCACCATACGTCGAGTCTATGAGATGCACTCCTAATTGTGCGAGCCGATGTACATCCCTCACAAACTCTTTTCTTCCTTCTTCCACATGAGAAATACTCTCCATGGATAGCCTACTAAGGGCATCTGCACTACATTAGCCTTACCCCGCATGATAAAGGACACTCATGTCATAGTCCCTGAGCAACTCTAACCACCTCCTTTGTAGAAAATTCAAAACTTTCTGATCGAACATGCATTGTATGCTCTTATGGTCGGTAAACACATCCACATGGACCCCATAAAAATTATGTCTGCAAATCTTCAATGTGAACACCACTGCTGCCAATTCTAGGTCATGAATCGGGTAATTCTTGTCATGAGTCTTAAGCTGTCTAGAGGCATACACAATAACCTTACCATGCTGCATCAACACACACCCAAGACCAACCCTAGATGCATCACAATAGACAATGAATCCGTCTGTATCCTCAGGTAGGGTCGACACTGGGGCTTAAGTGAGTCGAGTATTTAACTCCTGAAAACTCTTCTCATAGACATCCGACCACTAAAATTTGACTTTCTTTTGAGTCAATTTAGTCAATGGTGCTGCAATGGATGAAGATCCTTCAACAAACCTCCTGTAATAGCCAGATAAACCCGAGAAACTCCTGATATATGAAGGACTAACTGGTCTAGGCAAATTCTTTACAACTTCCATCTTTTGAGAGTCCACCTGCACATCTTCACTTGACACCACGTGTCTCAAAAATGCTACTGAGTCCAACCAAAACTCAAACTTACTAAATTTAGCAAACAACTAGCGATCCTTGAGAGTTTGTAGCATAACCCTCAAATGAGCGACATGCTTCTCCTTGCTCCGAGAGTATATGAGAATGTCGTCTGTGAAGACAATCACAAATATGTCCAATTATGGCTTAAACACTGTGTTCATCAAATCCATAAAAGTGGTAGGAGCATTCGTTAGCCTAAAATACATAACTACAAACTCATAGTGACCATATCGAGTCTTGAAAGTTGTCTTCGAAATGTCACTCTTCCTAACCCTGAGCTGATTATAACCAGATCTGACAACTATATTTGAGAAACACTTAGCACGCTGAAGTTGGTCAAACAAGTCATCAATTCTGGGGAGGGGATTCTTGTTTTTAATTGTAACATTGTTCAACTGTCGATAGTCAATGCATGTACAAAGAGACCCATCCTTTTTTCGAACAAAGAGAACTAGTGCACCCCATGGGGACTCGCTAGGTCTAATGATGTCACGACCTGAGCGTAGACCCGAATCATAGACACAGGACAAGGGACCCCGAGAGACCCCAAGTCGACCCATGACATAAGCATTCAATTAACTCTTTTAATAAACCTGAAGAAAACATAATTATAAACTTAACAGAAGTCTCATACAACGACACATCAGAATAATATCCGAAGCTACACATACATAAGTTTGAAAGCTCCATTCTGGACGAGTTGATGGGATAAAACTCCATCTAACTCAACAAATACTGAAACTGGACATACATAAAGGAAAATGATAGCCTACTCCTCAAAGGATGAGGGCTCACCAATCCGAGCAGATACTAACTTTGGAAAATTGCCTAAGAATGGGGATGAAGCTGCGAGCCGGGTCCTCTATCATGAAACAATACAACATAGAAAGTATGCAGTCAGTATGTGGAATGTACTGAGTATGCAAGGTAAGTAAAACCGCTTTAGTAAAGTAAATCATTTAAAACATTTCATACATATCATAAGCTTTCAACATGAGAGGAAGGGCATACATGAATTCTTTCTGAAATAATAATCTCATCATAACATGACCATGCATAACTTTATAACATCATGACCGACTCGAATGACTCAAAGCTGAAACATGACATTTACTTTAAAAGCCGAATAATGAGTCAAATCTTGTCTTTAGAACATGCATGCATAAAGTAATCATCATGAGTAATGAATATGCAATTCTGAATGATATATACAGTGGGAGGCTCGTCACTTAACCGACATACCATGATAGAGCTTACATGGTCCCAACTATCACACTCAAGTGGGTAAAGCCGTCCATAACCTTGCCATGGAGATGGACGATACCATGATATTGATATCAAGCTAAAAGGGACATCTGGGCTAGGGATAGCTCACAAAGGAGGTCAGTATCAACCTACGTTGGTGTGTAGTTCTGGGGAATAGGGTGATCGACCCTTAACCTGCTCGGTGCTAGACTCTTCTTCGAAAAATATGCAATGCTCTACATCATATATAACGAAGATAAACATCGTTATACCTCGAGAACCCAAAGATCTGTTCCGGAATTGAATCAGGAGAAAAACTGGAAAATGTTGCAGCAGTTGCAGAACGGGTCACTTAACGACTCGTGAGGAGGCCAAACGAGTCATCATGTTAGTCGTGGGGTGGTCCTAGAGTAAGATAGTAAGGCCTATCTAGTGTACTTAACGGATGGTACCTAACGAGTCATCGTCAGTCCTAACGACCCGTTAGGAGGGCTGTTACCAAGTCAATTGAATCTTCTTGAACAATGAGGTAGTGTACTCGACAAAAGGGCGTAACGAATCGTATCACCGGGGGATGAGTTGTCATGTCCTCCGTTAAGAGCCAAAGGAAAATTTCTAGTGGACATGATGAAAAGACCAAACGATCCGTCGCTCTTGGCAACGAATCGTCAAGTCCCCCGTTAGGGTCACCTGACAGTTATTTCCTGCAAATTAGTAAGGGCCTTCTCATAATTTTCTACCCTCCTAAGACCTAAACTACGCTGTTTTGAGGTTGAGACCAAGTTTTTAAAGGAAAATCATTCCTAAAAACTTCATTTCTATTCATATAAGATTATAGAGGAAGGAGGAAAGGGAATTCAAGTTTCTTCTCCAAAATTTTTCAAGAATCTACCTAGGGTTTTCATGGAAGTTGGGATACTCAAAATTTTCAGGTATGTGGTGTTTGAATGGGTAGTTTAGTCCCTACCCATGCCCATTTCTTCCTATTTCCTATGTTTAATTTGCAAAGACCCGAAATTTTGTGAACAATTCAGAGTCGAATTTGTTGATTCTCGGATACAAAGTATAAAGTTTACATGAGCTTGTGGTATTGTGTTTCAATTGTGGGTTTTGAATTGTTTTGGTGGATTTTACTTGTATATATTTTATATTCCCTTATTTAAGACTCTAAAAGTACGGATTTCCAATTATGAGGGATTTTTAGTAAAATTTATGTTCATGATGATTCCACAAGCACGATATGAATTTTTGAATTTAAAGCATGTATTCAAGTTTTCTATTTCTCATGTTGTCATGACGATGTTTCGCATAAATTAAGCATTTCAAACATGTTTAAGATATTGGGGCATGCCCCGTATGTCGTGTATGATTCATGAAGTATGTCTTTGACCGAGTCACGGACCCAATCCCATCGCTAGTAATATGAATTATCAAGTATGTCATGATTCCAATGTTTTCACAAGCCATGCATGTCATGTTATGAATGTTATGAGCACGTTACATGTTTTGGGAGTAGTACTTAACATCGAGTAGGTTCGGGGCCTAGTTTACGCCCCGAATCTTAGAACTACATGCCACCGTAGGATCATGCTTGGGATCTCCTTAGTGACTGTCCCCTGTGACCTACAGGGCCTTCATGAGTGATATCACGCCTTCATGGTTCATACCCTTGGCAAGGTTTGAACGGCCTCCAAACTAGGCGTACAAGTCAGACTTCATGTGTGCTCATGTGGAGTATTTCAGTTATAGAAATCTCCCATTGTTCCTCATGGTTTGAAAGGCAATGCAGTGGCAGCCCGGATCAGAGACTTTCTGAGGATGAACCCTCCCGAGTTCACAGGGGCAAAGTTGGACGAGGATCCACATGAGTTCATCGAAGGGATTTTGAAGGTCACTCAGGTCATGGGAGTGACAAGTGAGGAATGTGTTGATTTGGCCTCTTATCAGCTTAAGGAGGTCGCTTACATTTGGTTCAAGCAATGGAAGAGTAGCAGGGCATCGGGGCAAGCCCTATCAGCTGGGATAAGTTCCGCATAGCCTTTCTCGACAGGTTCTTCCCTCGGGAGATGAGGGAACTGAAAGCATCTGAGTTTGTCAACCTTAATCAAGGAAAGATGACGGTGCTGGAATATTACTTGAGTTCACTCGCCTGTCAAAATATGCCCCGGAATTAGTGATGGAACAAAGGGCGCGGGTGAGCAAGTTCGTGTAGGGAGTAGTTGAGTATCTGGACAAGGACTGTAGAACCGCCATTCTTCATCAGGATATGGACTACCCACGGATAGTCCTCTATGCTCAGCACATGGAAGTAGCTCATATGAGGTAGAGAGAGGCCAAGAGGGCCAGAACTGATAGCCACAGGTTTTCCTAGCCTAAGCCAAGGGGTGAATTCCACCAGCAGTCCCAGCACAGGTCCACTACACCAACACCATCTTCAGCCAGTACTCCATTCAGGCCACAAGAAGGTCAGAGGAGCAGGGCCTCATGTTCAAGGAGTCAGAATAGCATGCGCACAGAGTGCACATTCCCATGTTGTGCTACTTGTGGCAAGAACCACCTAGGGAAATGTTTGGTGGGCTCAGACGCTTGTTTCGGGTGTGGAAAACCCGGACACAGACTTAGGGATTGCCCTACAGCTAGGTCCAGGGGTAGTGGAGCCCGCACTTTAGTAGCTAGTTCAGCTGTTCCAGTGACACGTTAGACTCAGCAGGGTGCTCGGACTGGCTCAGCTGGCGGCCAGCGCTAAAACCGGTTTTATGCACTTGGCTCTCGACAGGAGCAAGAGACCTCTCCTGATGTGGTTATGGGTATGTTGCAAGTTTTTCCCATTAATTCTTATGCTTTATTAGATCTGGGAGCCACACTATCTTTTATGACACCTTACATTAATAGTTACTTTAGATTCAATCCTGAAATCTTATCCGAACCATTTGCTGTCTCTACCCCTGTTGGTGATTCAGTCATCGAGAGCGGGTATATAGAGGTTGCCCTATTATAGTATTACATAAGGTTACCTCCGTATACTTAGTAAAATTGGCTACGACTTATTTTGACATCATCTTAGGCATGAATTGGTTGTTTTCATGTTATGCTTCTGTTAACTGTAGAACTTGGGCAGTGGAGTTTCGGCTTCCTGGTGAACCGGTTTTTAAAATGGAGGGGTGGTTCAGTGGTACCTGTAGGTCACTTTATCTCCTATATCAAGGACAGAAAAATGATTTCCAAGGGATGTATTTACCACTTGGTTAAGGTTAAGGATGTCATGTCTAAGACCCCGACCATTTAGCCTGTCCCGGTGGTGTGTGAATATCCCAAGGTATTTCCAGATGACCTACCAGGTGTTCCTCCCGAGAGGGAGATTGATTTTGAAATTGATCTATTTCCGGACACACAACCCATATCAATCCCTCCTTACCGTATGGCCCCAACAGAATTAAAAGAGTTAAAGGACCAGTTGAAGGATTTACTAGATAAGGGTTTTATTAGACCGAGTAACTCCCCATGAGGCTCCCCAATGTTGTTCGTCCAGAAGAAAGATGGTTCCCTATGGATGTGTATTGACTATAGACAGTTGAACAAGGTCACCATCAAGAATAGATACCTTTTACCCTGGATCGATGACTTATTCGACCAGCTTCAGGGTGCCAAATACTTCTCTAAGATAGATCTCAGGTCCGGGTATCATCAGCTCAGGGTTTGGGAGAATGACATCCCAAAGACCACTTTTAGAACCCTGTATGGCCATTATGAATTCGTTGTTATGTCTTTTGGAATAACCAATGCCCCTGCAGCTTTTATGGGTATGATGAACAGGGTATTTAAGGCATACTTGGATATGTTCGTGATCGTATTCATTGATGATATTGATATACTTCCGGAGCGAGGAGGAGCATGTTACACACCTGAGGGTAGCACTTCAGACCCTCAAAGACAATCAGTTATACACCAAGTTCGGTAGATGTGAATTCTGGCTGAAATTAGTTGGATTTTTAGGGCATGTAGTGTCAAGTGAAGGTATAAGGTGGAATCCCAGAAAATAGAGGCAGTAAAGAATTGGGCCAGACTGGTAAACCCTTCGGAGATCAGGATGTCCAATTATGAGGGATTTTTAGAAAAATTTATGTTCATGATGATCCCGCAAGCATGATGTGAATTTTTGAATTTAAAGCATGTCTTCAAGTTTTCTATTTCTCATGTTGTCATGACCATGTTTCGCATAAATTAAGCATTCCAAACATTATTATGATTTTGGGCCATGCCCCATACGTCGTGTATGATTCATGAACTATGTCTTTGGCTGACTCACCGGCCCAATCCCATGGTTAGTAATATGAATTCCCAAGTATGTCATGATTACCATGTTTTCACTAGCCACTCATGTCATGTTATGAATGTCATGAGCATGCTGCATGTTTTGGGAGTAGTACTTAACATCGAGTAGGTTCGCAGCCTAGGTTACCCCATGAATCTCAGAACTACGTGCCATAGTAGGATCATGTTTGGGACCTCCTCAGTGACTGTCCCCTATGAACTATGGGGCCGTCATGAGTGATATAACGCCTTCATAGTTCATACCCTTGGCAAGGTATGAACGGCCTCCCGACTAGGCGTAGAAGTCGGATTTCATGTGTGCTCATGTGGAGTATGTCGGTTATAGAAATCTCACATTGCTCCTCATATTTTGAAATATGCATGATTATGTTCTGTTGGCTCAAGTTATGATTTATGAAATATTTTCCCCACATGTTAAGACTTTGACGAGTTTATGAATAATTATGGAAATATTGAGCCTTACGATATACTTATAGTTTCGGTTTTATGATCATGATGTCCCCACTCCTATAACTTTTATGTTGTTAAGCATTGTTTTGCATACCTTACATACTCATTACTTTTCAAGTACTGGCCCCTATATTTTCAAGATCTGGTTCACTGGCTCAGCATCATCCCTAGTTCATGCTCAATTCCGCTAAATCTCCAGTGGTGAGTCCTCATGATCCGAGGGCTTCATGTTCGGACTTGTTAAATTATCTTATGTTTCAAAATGTTTGGTTTAGTTGGGGTCTTGTCCCTTCAACTCGTCTTTTTATGATTAGAGGCTTTCATACTTATGTGCAGTATTTTGTCATTGATGGATGTATTTCGGTTTGTTGTTCCTTACAATTCATGATACGATTTTTAGTTAGCTTATGATTGATAAGTTAAGTCTTCCGCCTTTTATGAATGAATTAGTATTGTGCTCACTCCATGGGTTGACTTGTGGTCTCTCGGAGCTCCTTGTCCCGTGTCTACAATCCGGGTATACTCTCAGGTCCTGAGAATCGTCTAATGACAAAGCTCAATAACGAAATCATGCATAACTCAACATCTTACGAAATGAAGCTTAACATTGTCCTTTGACAAAGCTCAATAATGACATACATCTCAATTATGAATACATCCATATGAGAAGTTTTTATTTCGAAACATACCACAAGCTCAATCATAGGTGGGAGCATATACACCGAATCATGTGGTAAACTACATGTAGAAATATTTAACTCAACATACCACAAGCTAGAATTTATGAAAAACTGGGAAACTTCACTTCAACAATGTGGTAAGCTTATGTTGGGAAAATCATCACTTTAAATCAACAGGTGGGCATTGCCCAAAACTTTATCATACTAGGATCTACTCATTTCATTTTGAAAACAACATCCTAATAATGGATAGCTTTAGAAACATGCTTTTCATAATTAAATCTCATCATCATCATACATTCAACATCATTCTCTTCTTTCATGAACTTCTTATCCATGGGCATTCAACTTTATAATATAGAAATCACAATTTGGATTGAAAACAATTCAAAATTTGCCCAAGCTTCACAATTCATCTATATAAATATAATCTAATCATACCCATGTATAGAGATTGAAGGTTTATGCAATTGGGTAGAAACCCAATACTTGATCATAGGCAATTCATCATGTTTTGATAGAAATTGGGCATGGGTGTGGAAGAAGACACCCACTCAAAACCTCACATACCTGGGAATGATGAATTCTAACACCCTCTAATTTCCCAAACTGAGATTTTAATGGAAACCTTGAGATTTTTCCTTGAATCCTCTCTTTCAACCTTCAAACTTGCATGCATGGGAAGAATGACTTAAACGATGTAGTATAGGCCCCTAGGAATTAGGAATTATGGAAAAGCCCTTACTAAAATCACTGAAAATGACTGCCAGGGTGTCCCAACGAGGGATTTAATGACTCATCATGATGGTCCACAACTCGTCAAGTCGTTCATCGGGTTCACTGGATGACATATCACTTAGGGCTCGTAACAAGGGACTGAACGATTCGTTCCTCGAGACCACGACTCGTGGTCACCTCCCATCATACACATTTCCTCATTCTCAGATAAAGTTCAACCTTCTTGCTCAAGACTCACCTCACGAGTCTTTGGGACTGACCACGACTCATGGGGTCCCTTCCATTAGGTACACTGGTCAATTCTCCCATTTATTCCTCAACTTCACCCTATGGTTAACCTGACGACTCGTGTTGGATGACCACGAGTCTTTCCCATGCTAGTGGGGACCTCAACCCTTCAATTCATCCAGGCCCTTCCATGAGCCACCTGACGACTCGTGGGGTCTCTTCACAAGTCATCCAATGACTCGTCCTGCAACTGCATCATCATTTCCTAGATTTTTCCCGTTTGACTCCTGGGTTTGAGTCTTGGGTTCCCGGGGTATTATAATATATCCCTCTTGGGAACATTTATCCTTGATGTTGGAAACAAGCATAAAACAGAAACATGAAATTTTCATATGCAAATACTGATTATTTTAACTGAAAATAGATGGAATGACTACCTCCAAACAGAACTTTTAAGATGAACTGAATTCAGACATCACATACATGTACCATAACATAATTCAAACTTGTGCACAAGAATTGAACATGGAAACTGGTTAGAGAACTAGGACAAAAAGTGATACCTTAAACTGAAACTGAGCCGGTAGGGAACAGGCGGGGGTATTTAGCTACGATGGCCGCTTTGGCCTCCCACGTAGCTCCCTCAACACTATGGTTTCTCCATAACACCTTCAACGAAGCTACTTCTTTGTTCCTCATCCTCCTAACCTGGCGATCCAAAATTGCAACTGGAATTTCCTCATAACTGAGGCTATCTGCCACACCAACGCTTTCCACTGGGACTACTAAAGCTGGATCACCCAAGCACTTTTTCAAGAGCGACACATGAAACACGGGATATACTAAAAATAACTCTGATGGCAATTCCAACTCATACACTACATTACCAACTCTTCTAATAACCCGGTAGGGACCAACATAGCGGGGACCGAGTTTTCCTTTCTTCCCTAACCGCATGACTCCATTCATAGGAGATATATTTAGAAATACCCAATCATCAGCCTTAAACTCCAAATCTCTTCTTCTCACATCCGTATATGACTTTTGAAGACTCTAAGCAGTTTTCAGCCTGTCCCTTATCAATTGAACCATCGCCATAGCCTCATGAACCGAGTCTGGCCCTATCATAGCTGTCTCACCAACCTCAAACCATCCGATGGACGACCTACACCTTCGCCCGTAAAGAGCCTCGAATGGTGCCATTTGGATACTGGAGTGATAGCTGTTATTGTAAGCAAACTTGATCAAGGGCAAGTGATCATCCCAACTACCTTTAAAGTCCATCACACAGGCTCTCAACATGTCCTCGAGAGTATGGATTGTCCACTTCGCCTGACCATCCGTTTGCGGATGGAATGTTGTGCTTAGCTTAACCTAAGTCCCAAGCCCTTTTTGGAACGACCACAAAAACTGAGAGGTAAATTGAGTACCTCGGTCTAAAATAATAGAGAAGGGCACTCCATGAACTCAAACCAACTCCTGAATATACAATCTAGCATAATCATTCGCTGAATCTGTGGTTTTGACCAGTAGAAAGTGTGCAGCCTTGGTCAACCTATCTACTACCACCCAAATGGAATCATGATGTCAGCGAGTAGTGGGAATGCTAATATCTTGAAGTACGCCTCTCGGCCTTTGATGCTCAACTTTCACTTGCTGACAATTCGGGCACTTAGTTACAAATTATGCAATATCCTTCTTCATGCCTTTCTACCAATAAATTTCCTGTAAGTCATGATATATCTTGATGGCACCCGGATGGATCGAATACCTAGATCCATGTGCCTCATGCAATATCCAGTTCCTCAAATCATCAACATATGGAACATATAGACGGCCCTGGTACCACAGCACCCTATCTCCCCCTTGGGAGAAGACCTCCACCTTTTGACTTCCAACGACTTCCTTCAGCTTTACCAGAATTGGATCTACATCTTGCTTGGCCTTCATATCCATCACCAAGGACGATTCTGATTTGTTTTGCATAACAACACCGCCATCGGTCGAGTCGACCAATCTAACTCCCAACCTGTAAAGTCGATGGACATCTTTCACCAACTCTTTCTTTCCCTCATCCACGTGGGACACACTCTCCATAAAGAGTCTACTAAGTGCATCCGCTACCACATTAGCCTTACCCGGGTGGTAAAGAACACTCATATCATAGTCCTTAAGTAGGTCCAACCACCTCCTTTGATGAAGATTGAGGTCTTTCTGCGTGACCACATATTGAAAGATCTTGTGATCCGTGAATACATCCATGCGGACCCCATACAAGTAATGCCTCCATATCTTCAATGCAAACACCACCGCGGCCAACTCAAGGTCATGGGTTGGGTAATTCTTTTCATGAACCTTCAACTGTCTCGAGGCATAAGCTATTACTTTCCCACGCTGTATCAACACACACCCAAGTCCGATTCTCGAAGCATCACAATACACCACAAAACCATTGGTACCCTCAAGTAGGGTCAACACTGGTGCTGAAGTGAGTCGAGTCTTCAACTCTTAGAAGTTTTTCTCATAAGCCTCCGACTATTGAAACTTTACCTTCTTCTAAGTCAACTTGGTCAAAGGTGCGGTAATAGATGAAAATCCCTCCAAAAATCTCCGATAGTAACCCACTAAGCCCAAAAAGCTCCTGATATCTGATGGGTTCACCTGTCTGGGCTAATTCTTTACCGCCTCGATCTTATGAGAATCTACCTTTATGCCCTCATTTGATACCACATGGCCTAGAAATGCCACCAAGTCCAACCAAAACTCACATTTGCTGAACTTTGCATAAAACTGATGATCCTTGAGGGTATGAAGCACTACCCTCAAGTGAGCGACATGCTCTTCCCCACTTCGAGAGTATATAAGGATGTCATCAATGAATACAATAATGAACATGTACAAATATGCCTTGAACACCCTGTTCATTAGATCCATAAAAGCTGCAGGGGCATTGGTTAGTCAAAAAGACATAACAACAAATTCATAGTGACCGTACCGAGTCTTGAAAGAGATCTTCGGAATGTCACTCTCCTGGACCTTGAGCTGGTGATACCCAGAGCTAAGGTAAATCTTGGAGAAACACTTGGCTCCCTGAAGCTGATCGAACAAATCAACAATCCTGGGTAAGGGATACTTGTTCTTGATTGTAACCTTGTTCAATTATCGGTAATCAATACACATGCGAAGGGAACCATATTTCTTTTGAACAAATAACATTGGTGCACCCCATGGAGACTTACTTGGCCTGATAAAGCCCTTATCTAACAGGTCCTTCAACTGATCCTTCAACTCTTCTAGCTTAGCTGGAGCCATCCTGTAAGGTGGAATGGATATAGGCTGCATGTCAGGAAGAAGATCTATACCGAAATCAATCTCCCGCTCGGGAGGGAAACCTGGCAAATAATCAGGAAACACCTCTGGATACTCACGTACTACCGGTACAGACTGGATAGTCAGGGTTTCGGACTCCACTTCCTTAACCCTAAAGAGATGGTACATGCAACCCTTAGAAATCATCTTCCTGGCCTTAAGGTAGGAAATAAATTGACCTGCCGACACAACTGAACTACCCTTCCACACTGATACAGGCTCACCCAGAAATCTGAGCTCTACTGACTGGGTTCTACAATTAACTAAAGCATAGCATGCAAATAGCCCATCCATACCGAGAATAATATCGAAATCGATCATGGCTAGCTCTATCAAGTCTACTGAGGTGACCTTATGAAGGACTGAGACTGGGCAACCTCTATACACCCGTCTAGTTATAACTGAGTCACCTATTGGAATAGAAATTGAGAAGGGCTCTGATAAGACATCAGGACTAACTTCGAAGCTACTGGCTACGTATGGTGTCACAAAGGATAGGGTAGCCCCTAGATCTAGCAATGCATATACATCAGTATGAAAAACTTTCAACATACCGGTGACTACATCTGGTGAGGCCTCTTGTTCTGATGAGTGGCTAAGGCATAGAATCTATTCTGGCGCTTCCCGCCAGTTGTTCTAGTAGATGCCCCCTGATGTGCTGTGAGTGGGGGTGGGGCTTCTGAACTAGAAGCTGGGTGTCACGAACCGAATGTACACCCAGATCATAGACACGGGCCAAGGGACCCCGAGAGACCCCAAGTCCACCCATGGCACATGCATATAACTAATCTCATTTAATAAAGCGGAATACTTAGCATAAAACATAGCGGAAGAATAAACATAGCATAACATTAGAAAATACTAGACGTACATATAAGCTGAATACTACACATGGTCTGAAAGCCTCTACTACAAACAATGGGTTGATGGGACAACATCCCCAACTAACCCGAACAATAATGAAATGTAAGATAACATAAAAATTTGTCAAACCACCCTCGGAACATGAGGACTCACCAATAAGTCGAGAACGTATGCTGAGATGGGCTAAGGATGAGGATGAGCCTGAGATCCAGACCCTGTATCATGAAATGATACAACATAGAAGGTATGCATTCAGTACATAGAATGTACCGAGTATGCAAGGTAAGTAAAACGGACATTTAAAAGTAAAATAAAACTCATAAATAAACATAGATGAAGGACATCATGCATATATCATAAACACTAGAAGAAAACATAAGGCTCAAGGCTTTCAAGTCATTCATAAAGCGTCCATAATCATAATCGTAAGTAAACATTATCAAAACATAAATTGAGCCAATAACATAAATATAAAAATGCATAAAACATACAGAACAGTGGGAGGACTCGTCATAACCAACACCATCATGGTAGAGCCTTTCATGATGCCCCATTATCTCGCTCAAGTGGGCAGAGCTGACCCTGGCTTGCTAGACGAGGGTCGTGCATTAAGCGTGATATCACATTTTAGGGGATCATTATCAATACATCATATCATTTAGAAACCCACGGTGGCATGTGGTTATGAGACAACGGTGTATTCCTTTGAACGCCAGGCTGCTCGGTGCTAGACACGGCTTCCAAAACATGAATATAGGCTCATACGTAAGTCAATAACATTATGCATTAAGATTCATTGGCTAAAATATAACATTTATCATCATTGATCCCCTTTAAAATATGATTGGCCAAGAATCGAAGGCCCTTTCATCGGCCAACATCATAAATCGATAAATCATGTAATTCTCTCCATAAATCATAAATCATTCTTTAACATGTGGGCATTGCCCCATACTTCAACATATTCAATTCTTTTGAAATATGCTCATAAACATGTGTACTTGAATTCATGCTTATTCGTCATTAATAAATTCAAAATATTGCATATTCATTGTAAATCTTAACTTTCATAAACTTTCATCAAACAGGCATTTTCAATTTAAAAAGATTAAAACACGATTTTAAAGAAAACAATATAAAACCTGCCCATCATTCATAATTCAACCAATAAAAACTCAATTAAATCAACCCATAAGGAGAAATCACATTTTCATGCATTTGGGTAAAACCCCATAGAACTTGAATAAGAGGATTCATGATTAAATTCGAAATTTGGCATGGGTGTGAAAGGAATCACCCATTCTAAACCCTACATACCTAGGGATGGACTGATTTCAATGTTCCTTGAATGCCCACAAAGAAATTGATGGAGTTTTAGAGAAGAAGACATTGAATCTCCCTAAAACCTCTCTAACGCTCTTTCATGGGAATGGGTATGCATTAGGGACTTAACCCATCTTAACACACAGAAAAAAATACACAAAAGGATGTAGTTTAGGGTCTCAAAGCATGGAAAAGTCAGATATGCCCTTAATGAACCTGCCTTGAAATCTGCCTAGATGGAACCCACGAGTGGTACCAACCGGTTGTGGGAACCAACAATGACCCTTCATGTCCCTCGTTGAATGACTGTTGAATGACTTCTCTCGGAACTAACCAACAGATGGACAGGATGACTTGTCCTCTGAAACCACGATCCGTTACACCTTTCGTTGTTTGCTCACCATAAGATCTAAACCCACTTACCATGAGCGTCACCACGAGTCGTGGTTCCCTCCAACGAGTCGCGGTCTCAACCCGTTGCCTACACTGGAAATTATTAACCTCCAACAATGACCACAACCAACAACCCGTGGTTTCACTTATCAGGTCATTGGGTCTCCCGTTGTTTACCTTGTCGACCAGCCTGACCCTAACCACGATAGAAAAGGAAAGCCCGTTGTATCCCACAACAGGTTGCCATAACTCTCGTTTTCTCCACTTCACCAACCTTTCCCTAACCAACGACAACAAACAACAACTCGTGGTTTGATACCACGAGTCATTTTGTGGTCCGTTCTATGGTATTTTGCCAGTTTTTTTGCACTACTCAAATTAAACTTGTACACATGAACTAAACATGAAAACTAGACAGATTCATATGGCAAAAATTGATATCTCAAGTCGGAACTGAGCCGGTGGAGAACAAATATGGGTATCTATCCATAAGATCCGCTTCGGCTTCCCACATAGCTCCCTCAACATGCTGATTTCTCCATAATACTTTAACCGAAGCTACTTCTTTGTTTTTCTACTTCCAAACCTGGTGATCCGAGATTTCAATGAGAATATCTTCATAACTGAGGCTGTCTTTTACCCCAATCCTGTCTACCGGGACTACCAAGGCTGGGTCACCCAATCACTTTCTCAAAAGCGACACATGGAAGACGGGATGAACCAAAGATAACTCCAATGGCAAGTCCAACTCATACGCCACCTTACCAACTCTTGTCACAACCTGGTAGGGACCAACATAGCGGGGAATGAGTTTCCCTTTCTTCCTAAACTTCATGACTCCCTTCATGGGAGATACCTTTAGAAATACCCAATCGTCCACCTCAAACTCCAAATCTCTTCTCCTCACATCGGCATATGATTTATGATGACTCTGAGCAATTTTCAACCGGTCATCTTATCAAATGAACCTTCACCATCGCCTCATGTACTGAATTTGGCCCTATCATAGCTGCCTCACCAACCTCAAACCATCCGATGGGAGATCTACACCTCCTCCCATAGAGGGCCTCGAACATTGCCATCTGGATACTAGAGTGATAACTGTTATTATAAGCGAACTCGATCAAGGGCAAATGATCATCCCAACTACCTTTAAAATCCATAACACATGCCGTCAACATATCCTCAAGAGCCTGGATTGTTCATTCTGCCTGGCCATCCGTTTGCGGATGGAATGCTATGCTGAGCTTAATCTGAGTCCCAAGTCCCTTCTGAAGAAACCACCAGAATTGGAAGGTACACTGAGTACCTCGGTCTCAGCTAATAGACAAGGGTACTGTTCGGTGCGTTTGTTAGGGTTATAAAACCGACACGCAAGTGCACGTGGTCAAACAAGTAGTAAGTGGCTTAAGTAAGCCAAGTATCGAACCAAGGAGACTCTGGATAAGTAAAAATTGCTCAAGTATACTATATTCTATCTTACTTCTATATATGCTGACAACAAAGTAACCAAAAGTTAAATAATTTGTTTATAAATTATATACTAAAACTATTAAGAAATATCTACTTTGAATTGAAACTATGGATATGAGCATGCCAAGGTTAAGAACATGTAATGAACTTGATTATAATCATAATTTGGTTAATCTTCTCTTTTAGTTGCTCGCCAAGAACATTAGCCTAGAGATTAAAACTCTCGTATTTAATCTCACTTAAGAATCATAAACCATCCGTCTACATTTCTGTGATCAAATGCAATTTATGACCTAGCAATACAATTCCGGTTTCTAAATTGACTAATACGACTTTCAAGTATATTTCTATCAGGAAAGCACATCAAAACTCAATTTTCCCAAATCAAGTTAAGAACAATACCCTATTAATTCACAACTTTCCAATTTCGTGCTCTCTCGAGTGAAATTGGACTTTTTAGATGTACATTAATGTCGGCCACACACCAATGCAGTAGAAACAAGAATTAATAGAACAACATAGAAGAAGAAGATGAAAAACCATATAATTCAATAATCAAAATTCTTCACCATTGTTCGTAACCTCAGCAAGGAAGAGAATTAGCCACTCATTTGTGGATTAATCATCCTAAAACAAGTGTTAATCATACAAACAATTGATTGAAAGAAGAAAGAAAGAGAGAAAAACCCTGAGCTTTTTCGTCCCTCAACTGCCTGTAACCCACGTCCTTGCTCCACCAAGTCTGAATTAATTAAAAATAAGCCTAAGTGTTATATTTACACTAGTGGGACTTTTTCCCGGAATAACAAGCAACGTGTCACGGAGTACATCGCGGAGCACTGCCTCCGTGACACGGCGTGGACGCGGACCCTTTCTTGAAATTTAGGGTCCAGGAATAAAGCTTCAATGTGGCACGGCGTGCAACACGGAGGCTTGAGTCCGTGCCACGGAGCTATCGCGAGGCTCCACTGGAAATTGACAAACTATTCACCCTCCAGGCAGAATGCCTCCGCGATGGTAGCGTGACACGGCTCCAACGCGGAGCCCCTTTATATTGTGCAGTCCAATGCCTTTTTTGTGCTCGAATCCAAGTCCAACTCCTATATTGTTCCAACATGCATTTTAGCTCCTCAAAATCACATTTTACCTACAAAACAATGCTAATCATGTTGGTTAGTATAAATTCACATTTTATTACCAATTACATGAAAATGTATACACATTGCCCAATAAACAAGGCGAAAATGATACGTTTGAGTATCACTTGGGCATATAAATCTGCCTAAGATCACTTACCCCACACTTAAATCCTTGTTCGTCCTCGAACAATAAATACTCAATTCATGCAAATTACATCCCAACCTTCGCCACTATGGTGCGACAATTTGAGCTACGGTCATACCGATCATTCAATATTGTAAATCATCAAGAAAACATGCATGGTATTACAATGCAATGACCTTTAATACATCAAGACTTCCTAGACTTTAAGAATCGACCCTCGATATCGGCAAACTCATGCAAATCAGCTAATCAAGATATCCGACACGAAAATCAATCTTTCATCAAGCATGTGCCCTCACAACTCAAGAGAATCTTCCCCTTTTTGTTATGTGACACACAAACATTCAAGTAGGGGCATGTAAAAATTAATTTCACTCTCTCTCCCAAAAGAATTCACATGCATCATGTCATGACCCATAAGCTTGCCCTTAGTGTATTACTCCACTAATATAAAGAAATGCAATGTAAGATCACGTAGGACTTTAATGGGTTGTAATGGAAGCTATGGAACTAGTACATATTGGATTAGCCAATAATAGCCACTATCATCCTTAAGCGCCTTTTCAACAAATTCCCATCAACGTATGGACATTGTTTCTCTCTTTTCTTTTTTCCATCATCCCATTCATGATGATTTACTTTCGTCTGGCCCATTTCATCACGCACACTTGACACATAAACAAAGGTTTTTCATGCACCTTCATTGTCATTTAATTATAGCAAGTGCACCTTCCACCTTTTTCTTTTCTTTCCTCACTCTGCTTTTCTTTTTCTTTTCACCATTCTCACTCTTTGACACTTTGGGAAAAATCTTTTTTTTGTTCTTTTTAAGCGCTTAAGAGTTTTGTATAGACTTTACGGCTAATGAAAAGAAAGAATTAAGCTTAGCTTATACATTTTTGGCCAAAGGAAAGAAATAATAGGCTAAAGGCTCAACGGGCTGACTAGGGTATACAATCACATAAAAAGGAGAGTATGACAAGAAAAAAATAGAAACTCTCGGTTAAGACAAAGAAATGCCTACATCCTTTCCAACACTACACCTCCTTCATTTCGTTTTGTACACACACCAGGCAAGTTCTAGACACTTCACAATAGCATGGAATAACAATGCCTCACTTCACACTTTATGCACATGCTCGATTCAAGATGCATTCACAGACTCTTTAATTAGCCAATTACATTAATTCAAAAATTAAGCCTCAATCACACCGAATCGAATTTTACAGCCTAGGTCTCTCAACATATTTACAAAATTTCATGCTTTCATACGAATCACTTTTACATTTTGAATATCAAGTTACAACACGCAACCAACATTTCACAACCATATAGTAACGACAGGTTCCGTGATGCAATCCACCAAAGAAAAAAACTGAAAACAAATTAAAATCACTACTCCTACCGACTACATTTCCCTTAAGACGGTCGTCATCCATCCATCATAGGGAACGGTCACTAACTTATGACTTCGGTTCAATGGGACTATTCTCGGTAAAAGAACCGAAAACAAACTCCGAGAAACCCAAAAATAAAAATTGAAAATTTTTACAAAACATCGATCATTTCGATGGAAAAATATTTACAAATATTTTTAATATGTACAAAATATTTTTTCAAAATTTTAAAAATAACGATTATTTCGATAGAGAAAAAAATTAAATGAAGAAAATATTTACAAAAATTTTTTTTACAGACTTAGCTGGCAACCACAACATTTCACAACACACATCAATTACCAAAAATATGTACAAATACAGAGCAGTTTGCACTTTGCACTTCACAAACACAGGGCAACATAAACATACAAAACAAACAGAGGAAAAACATACAAGCAAACCAGCCTAGCCCCAGCACCTAACTACTCCCCACCCCACACTTAAATCGAACACTGTCCCCAGTGTTCACAAAAATTAAAATCACAAAATTGGGTGGTGGAACTCCCTGATCAGTCAAAATATTCAACTTCTTCATCAGGTGCTGCTGCCTCATCGCCCATGTCCGAGTCACCTCCATCGTCGTCATCGGACTCCACATCGGAGTCCTCCCGACGTGTATCCTCGTCCGTGGGGACATCATCATCAGTGGGCTCTACAAAGGCTGGCCCCACTCGGCATAGAGCCCTGGCATTTTCGCCAAATGGGTAATCCAGCTCGAGCTGCCATAACTCCTCCTCCGTGGCTGGTCTCCCACCGATCCGAAGCTAGAGCATTTGCATTCCAAACATCCGTGCCATGTACTGGTCGTCACGAGCATGTCGCTCGCCAAGCGTCAGCACTGGCCTGTGTGTGGTGTCGGGGGCCTTAGTTTTGGTCACGTCAAGGGCCCTCCGCTCCAACTGCGGGATGTAATCCAAAGCCTCTTCCTCGACGTCGAGGCCTCAGAGAAAGGTGGTGATAAGTCCTCTGAACCCATACCTGTGGCCCTGGTGTAGTCGGGCTCTCTTCATGGCGGATATGATGACCACCCCAACATTAATCTCCAGCCCTTTCATCAGGGCATACACCAGGCAGACACGGTCCCGGGTCACATCAGTCATGTGCACCCCAGGGATTAGGCACGAATAGACTATCTTCAGCCAGATTCTGGCCTCCCTGTTCATTTGAGAATACGACAGATTCTGGTGGTAACCCCTCTCCTTATGTCTGCTCCATATGGCTGTGGATCGAGCCCCACACAGTGTGCGTCTGATATCGGCATATGGTGGGGTGATTTTCAGCTGGCGGAGAACGTGGGCGTCTGTGTCCCGCGCTCCGATGATGGCATTTGATTGCTGGGGTTCCAGAGTGACTATCTGCCCTTTGATCTTGATTGTGTGGCTTCTGATTGTCGGGTTCCAATTTGCATAGAACTCCCGGACTAGATGTAGGTTGCATTCCTTGGGCTCCTGAAATATGAAGCTGAGCCCAGCTGCCTCGATCCTTTGTACTGTGAGGGGGAACTCCTGTGCTAGTGGTTCCCGTGCAATATGCTCCTCGGGGAAGTATTTATTCTCCTTGTGTTTGGTGTACCACTTCTTCCCTTCATCGGTTACCCACCTCATTCCGTATTGGCGGCGTTGGCCGCGTGGAACTGCTGGTGTAGCTGGAACGGCTGTGCCCAGTCTAAGTCGTTTTCTCCCAGTGCCTGAAGTAGATGCACCTTTACCCTTATCCTGCCTACTTGCCATTGTACCTGTCAACACAATTAAACAAGCAAAATGTCAAGTTAAATGAATATTAACTTCGGCTAAGGTCGGGTTAACTAAGTTTACCCCACACTTAGTCCTTAGCTATGATTACGATACTATGGAAAGAACCCATTTTCTTTCTTTTTTGATTACCTTCCTCGCGTATGTATAAGACCAAATCCATTCGATTTCTGCAAGAATCACTTTATTTAAACCAAAAATTAACAACTATACAATTCATGCTTAGTGCGTTCGCAAAGAAAAATTCGACGGTATAACTTTAGTGTACTATTCAGACTTCATACAACTAATCCCAATCACTACCATCTTTAGCAATTCAACCATCGCACTTAGCAAAGAAAAACAACAAAACAAAAACAACAACATAAATTCTATATATACATGAACCTATATAATCAACTCAATTTGAACAATTTTCAACATTTTCCCAAAATCCCCGAGAATTCGTCCTCTATTACATTCAAACAATTTTTACAACGACTTATCTCATTCAATACATACAACCCAACATATAATTCACAAATTTACCAAGTTACCCATTTCGAATTCAACAACCAAGCCCTAGAATTGAATTTCGCAAGAAAATTCGAATCATTCACACAATCGACAAGTTCAGACGCTCATTACAACATTCCGAACATTTATCAATCAAGGAATAACTCAATTTCATGCTAAATTTCAACTTAGGGTGATTTATCTCACCTCCCATGCTTAATTTCGAATAAATTTGACAAAAACTTGAGAGAGAATAGGAAAACATACCTCGTAGTTGAAGAACCGAAGAAAACTCGATAATTTCTTTGCTTTATACCGTGGCACGTTGATGGGGGAGGGAATTGTGGGTGTTTGGTCCCGGAGAAGTGAGAAAATGAGGGAAAAAAGGGGTAAATTCGGGGTTTAAAATGAAGAAAACACGCGGGTCACCCGGCAACCCGGTGTGACCCGTCACAAATTATAGGGCAACGTGTCACGGAGTGCATCGCGGTGCACTGCCTCCGTGACACGGAGCCATCGCGATAGCCCTCTGGAATTTTTTTAAAAATTCCAGATTAAACCTCAACGTGTCACGGAGGGTAACGCGGAGGTCCTCCTCCGTGACACGGAGCTATCGCCCCAGCTCACTGTCTCTGCATTTTATTCATTTTTTCATACCTTGCCTTTTCCTTCATGATTCCGTGCACATTTTTCTCCATTTCACCTGAAAATCATTTCACTAAACAAACTTGGTTAGATTAATAGATTTCAAAAACTAAAATAAAATCATACTAACTAAAACAAAAATCTTGTACTAACTCAAGAAAAAGAAAAAGAAAATAAAATCTATTTACACTTTACAAAATAAAAGAAAAAATATTTTTCACGGGTTGCCTCCCGTGCAGCGCCTGGTTTACCGTCGCGGCTCGACGTCCTTTATGCTCAATTATCCGCTAGGGTGATGGACGATTTCTCACGATCATTGTCCTCCCCCCAGTAGTGCTCACCCTGATCTGGTGGTCTTCCCATCAACTCTCGGGAATCATTCATTTGTTTAGCATTCCCATGATCAATTACATTGATCACCGAGAGTTCTTCATTCACCATTGGGAGCTTGGGTGCTTTGTACACATCGAACACCTCTACCTTGTCATGTGCTCGCATTGTAAGTTGACCCGCAGCCACGTCGATTAATGTTTTCCTGGTTGCCAAGAAGGGTCATCCCAAAATAAATGGGACTTCCGTGTCTGGTTCAAAATCCAGAACAATAAAATCTACCGGGAAAATTAGGGAGCCTACTTGCACAAGCACATCCTTAACAATGCCATCTGGCCTAGCTAAGGATCTATCTGCCAACTGCAAGATTACGGTTGTAGGTCTAGGACTCCCTAAACCTAACTTTCTGAATACCGAAGATGGCATCAGATTTATGCTTGCCCCCAAGTCACACAATCCACGAGCTCGGATACTCTGCCCAATAGTAAGCTGGATAGTAAAACTTCCAGGGTCTTTTAGCTTCGTAGGCAGTCTATTTTGGATCCGGGAAGTGCATTCCTCCGTCAAAGCTACCGTGGCATACTCAGTCAAACGACTTTTGTTGGCCACGATGTCTTTAATATATTTGGCATATTTTGGCACTCCCTGCAAGACATCAACAAGGGGTAAATTAACATGTACCTGTTTAAGCACCTCCATAAATTTCTTGAAACACGCCTCCTCCTTGTGTTTCTTGAGCCGTTGAGGGAACGGGGGTGGAGGTCTTTCTGATTCTGCTTCTTTGGTCTTCCCCCTATCCGAAGTTTGCTCTCCCTCAACATCTGCTGCTCCTGACTTTTGAGGTGGTCTCTCTGGTTCCACCTCCTTCAGCTGCAAACCACTCCTTGTGGTCACTGCATTTACCTGCTTCGGATTAGGATCCGTGTCGCTAGGCAGTCCTTCTCTGGGCCTTGTGTTTTGGGCACTAGCAAATTTCCCAAATTGATAATCAAGAGCCTTGGTCGCTAACTGATTATTTTTCACTTCGGCTTCCAATTTAACATAGTCAGCCTGTAATTGTGCCTGATTAGCGATCATGGTCTTGAACATTTCCTAAATGCTAGGTGATGGTGGTGGAGGAGGGGCATTGTGATTTCTGAATTGAGATTGGTAGTTCTGTTGCCCTCCTTAATTCCTTTGCATACCCTGACCCGAACTTTGGCCTTGTTGGTTGTTGCTACCCCATGAATAATTTGGATGGTTCCTCCAATTTGAGTTGTAGCCGCTACCAAACTGCTGCTGATTTCTTTGTGCATTGCCCACAAAGTTAACAGAATCAGGATTTGCTCCACAGCACTCAGCTGAGTGCTCACTGCTTCCACACACTTCACACCACATTTGTTGGACCGCATTGACTGAAGCTGAAGGCTGGTTCAAGTTCATATTGCTAAAGTGGTTGTTCAACTGATTCTGCAAGGAAACTATCTGTGCAGCGATAGCTGTAAATCCATCCACTTCAAGCACTCCTGCTGCTTTCCTTGCTCCACCTCATGATGAATCAGCATTCCATTCTGGATTTCCCTGTGAAATCCGGTTTAGCAAAGTGTACAACTCCTCATAAGTCTTTTCCAGCGCTTGCCTTCCAGCTGCTGAGTCTAACAAAATTTTAGTATGGGGTTCCAAACCCTCAATAAATGTGTGTACCAACACCTCATTGGACTGATGATGATGAGGACAGTCCCGCAACATGGATTTAAATCTTTCCCAGGCTTGATACAAATTTTCTCCCTCCCTCTGTTTGAAACTTAGAATTTGACTTCTAAGTCTGGCTGTTTTACCAGAGGGAAAAAATATTATCAAGAACTTCCGTGCTAGATCATCCCACATTGAGATAGAATTTGGTGGCTCAACTTTTAACCACCTCTTGGCTTCACCAAGTAATGAGAATGGAAATAGTGTGAGCCGAACTTAATCAGGTGACACTCCAGCGGGTATATAAGTGTCACTTATCTCTAAAAAGTTCTGGAGATGTTGTTATGGGTCTTCATGAGGGAGACCGGTAAATTGCCCGCTTGTGTGCAACAGTTGCACCATATTCTGCTTGAGTTCAAATCTCCCTCTAGGCTCTGGTTTGCGGATACTTGAATGTACATTGTTGGCATGTGGGATTGCCACCTCGCGAACCGGCCTTGCTGCTGCTTCTTCGGGCACTAACACTGCCCTCACAACCGGTGGATTTTCTTGCTCCATAATAGTCTGTCTGAGCAACTGCAGCTTCTTTTGTAGAGCTTCTCTGCGTTTACTATGAAATATACGTTCAGGCTCTATATAAGATTCCACCAGCTCTTTGTCTCTTGCCAGTGTTCACAGAAATCAAGTCTGCAAAATACAGGCTAAGACCAAGTTGTCAACACTTAGGAAAATAAAATAAAAATACAGTAAATTTGCACTTAATACAATTTCACCAATTGCCTAGTCTCCCCGGCAACGGCGCCAAAAGCTTGTTCGGTGCGTTTGTTGGGGTTATAAAATCGACACGCAAGTGCACGTGGTCAAACAAGTAGTAAGTGGCTTAAGTAAGCCAAGTATCGAACCAAGGAGACTCTGGATAAGTAAAAATTGCTCAAGTATACTATATTCTATCTTACTTTTATATATGCTGACAACAAAGTAATCAAAAGTTAAATAATTTGTTTATAAATTATATACTAAAACTATTAACAAATATCTACTTTGAATTGAAACTATGGATATGAGCATGCCAAGGTTAAGAACATGTAATGAACTTGATTATAATCATAATTTGGTTAATCTTCTCTTCTAGTTGCTAGCCAAAAATATTAGCCTAGAGATTAAAACTCTCGTATTTAATCTCACTTAAGAATCATAAACCATCTGTCTACATTTCTGTGATCAAATGCAATTTATGACCTAGCAATACAATTCCGGTTCCTAAATTGACTAATACGGCTTTCAAGTATATTTCTATCAGGAAAGCACATCAAAACTCAATTTTCCCAAATCAAGTTAAGAACAATACCCTATTAATTCACAACTTTCCAATTTCGTGCTCTCTCGAGTGAAATCGGACTTTTTAAATGTACATTAATGTCGGCCACACACCAATGCAGTAGAAACAAGAATTAATAGAACAACATAGAAGAAGAAGATGAAAAACCATATAATTCAATAATCAAAATTCTTCACCATTGTTCGTAACCTCAGCAAGGAAGAGAATTAGCCACTCATTTGTGGATTAATCATCCTAAAACAAGTGTTAATCATACAAACAATTGATTGAAAGAAGAAAGAAAGAGCGAAAAACCCTAAGCTTTTTCGTCCCTCAACTGCCTGTAACCCACGTCCTTGCTCCACCAAGTCTGAATTAATTAAAAATAAGCCTAAGTGTTATATTTATACTAGTGGGAATTTTTCCCGGAATAACAAGCAACGTGTCACGGAGTGCATCGCGGAGCACTGCCTCCGTGACACGGCGTGGACGTGGACCCTTTCTGAAAATTTAGGGTCCAGGAATAAAGCTTCAACGTGGAACGGCGTGCAATGCGGAGGCTTGCCTCCGTGCCACGGAGCTGTCGCGAGGCTCCACTGGAAATTGACAAACTATTCACCCTCCAGGCAGAATGCCTCCGCGATGGTAGCGTGACACGGCTCCATCGCGGAGCCCCTTTATATTGTGCAGTCCTATGCCTTTTTCGTGCTCGAATCCAAGTCCAACTCCGATATTGTTCCAACATGCATTTTAGCTCCTCAAAATCACATTTTACCTACAAAACAATGCTAATCATGTTGGTTAGTATAAATTCACATTTTATTACCAATTACATGAAAATGTATACACATTGCACAATAAACAAGGCGAAAATGATACGTTTGAGTATCACTTGGGAATATAAATCTGCCCAAGATCAGGTACTCTATGAAGTCAAAACAACTCCCAAATATACAACTTGGCATAATCATCCGCTAAATCCGTGGTCTTGACAGGTAGGAAGTGTGCAACCTTGGTTAACCTGTCTACTACCACCCAAATGGAGTCATAATGTCGGCAAGTATGGGGTAGACCTAATGAAATCCATTTTAATTTCTTCCCACTTCCCAGTAGGGATGTTGATATCCTGAATTATGCCTCCCGGCCTTTGATGTTCGACCTTCACTTGCTGAAAGTTTGGACACTTGGATACGAACTTTGCGATATCCTTCTTCATACCATCCCACCAATAGATTTCTCGCAAGTCCCGATACATCTTTGTGGATCCTGGATGAATGGAATATCTGGTACTATGTGCCTCCAGCAATACCCAAACTCTCAAATTATCAACGTCCGAAACACATAGCTGACCCTGGTATCCAAGGACACCATCTCCTCTTTGGGAGAAAACCTCCACCTCTTGACTTTGCACCACTTCTTTCAGCCTTCTCAAAATAGGATCCTCATCTTGCTTAGATTTGAGATCAACCACTAAGGACGATTCTGACCCATTCTGCACAATAACGCTGCCATCAGTCGAGTTGATCAATCTAACTCCAGTCTTGCCAATCGGTGGACATTCTTCACCAACTCCTTCTTTCCCTTATCCACATGGAACACACACTCTATAGAGAGCGTACTAAGTTCATCCGCAACCACATTGGCCTTTCTCGGATGGTAGAGGACACTCATGTCGTAGTCCTTTAGTAACTCCAACCACCTCCTTTGTCGAAAATTTAGATCTTCCTGTGTGAAGACATATTGCAAGATCTTGTGATCTATAAATACATCCATGTGGACTCCATACAAGTAATTCCGCCATATCTTCAATGCAAGCACCACCGCGGCCAACTCGAGATAATGGGTCGGGTAATTCTTTTCATGAACTTTCAGCTGTCTCAAGGAATATGCTATTTCCTTCCCACGCTACATCAACACACATCCCAGCTTGACTCTCGAAGCATCACAATATACAACAAAGCTATCAGTACCCTCGGGCAAAGTTAAAATAGGTGCTGAAGTGAGTCGGGTCTTCAATTCCTAAAAGCTTTTCTCACACTCCTCTGACCATTGGAACTTTACCTTTTTCCGAGTCAACTTAGTCAAAGGTGCCGCAATAGATGAGAAACCCTCAACAAACCTCCAGTAGTATCCGTCTAGACCTAAGAAACACCAAATTTCCGAAGGATTCACCGGTCTAGGCCAATTCTTCACCGCTTCAATTTTTTGAGAATCCACCCTTATGCCTTCACTTGATACATCATGAACCAGAAATGCCACCGAGTCTAGCCAAAATTCACACTTACTAAAGTTTGCATATAACTGCCGATCCTTGAGGGTCTGAACAACTATTCTCAGGTGAGCGGCATGCTCCTCCTCACTCCGTGAGTATATCAAGATGTCGTCAATGAACACAATCATGAACATGTCCAAATATGCCTTTAACACCCTGTTCATTAGATCCATAAAAGCTGCAGGGGCATTGGTTAGTCCAAAAGACATAACAACAAATTCGTAATGACCATACCGAGTTCTGAAAGCGGTCTTTGGGATGTCACTCTCCCTAACCCTGAGCTGGTGATACCTGCACTTGAGATCAATCTTGGAGAAGCACTTGGCACCCTAAAGCTGGTTAAATAAATCATCGATATTGGGTAAGGGGTACGGTTCTTGACGGTAACCTTGTTCAACTGCCGATAGCCAATGCACATGCTAAGGGAACCGTCCTTCTTTCAAACAAATAGAATTGGTGCACCCCATGGAGACTGGCTTGACCTAATGAAAACTTTATCCAACAGATCCTTTAACTGATCCTTTAATTCCTTTAGCTCAGTTGGGGCCATACTGTAGGGTGGAATAGAGATAGGCTACATACTGGTAATAGATCAATACCGAAATCAATTTCCCTCTCCAAAGGAACACCGGGCAAATCATCAGGAAACACCTTCAGATATTTGCACACCACCGGAACTGACGGAATAGTCAGGGTCTCGGACTCCACATCCTTAACCCTAACTTGGTGGTACATGCAACCTTTAGAGATCATCTTCCTGGCCTTAAGATATGAAGTAAATTGACCTGCTGGTACCGCCGAACTACCTTCCACACCAACACTGACTCACCCAGAAAACGAAATTCCACCGTATGGGTCCTACAATTAATCAAAGCATAACATGAAAACAACAAATCCATGCCAAGAATAATGTCAAAGTCAGTCATGGATAACTCTACTAGGTCTGCAGAGGTAACCTTATGCAACACAGTAACCGGGAATTCTCTATATACTCGTCTAGCTATGATCGAATCACCAACAGGGGTCGAAACTGAAAATTGTTCTGACAAGATCTCGGGACTAACTCCAAGGCTACTAGAAATGTAAGGAGTTACGAAAGACAAGGTAGATCCCAGATCTAGCAAGGCATAAACATCAATATGAAAAACATGCAACATACTAGTTATCGTGTCTGGCGAAGTCTCCTGCTCCTGGCGTGAGGCAAGGGCATAAAATCGGTTTTAGCACTGTCTGCCACCCCTACTAGTCGATGCTCCCAGTGGAGCAGAACGGGTTAGAGCTGCTGCTGTCCTTGTAGTCTATGCACAACCCATATCATCACCCTGTCTAGCATATAGGCGCACTCGACGCATGTGCCCAGATCTGCCACACCCATAGCAAACATCTGAACTGAGCAGGAACTCCCCGGCATGACTCTTGCCGCACTTCCTGCAGGACGGAGAGGTATACTCTAACTGGGCGCCCCTCTGATCCCTCGACCCTTGAAGCCCTGCTCCTCTAATCACTCCTGGGTATGGATGGAACACTAGCTGACGATGGTGCTGGGGCTAGTGATCTCTGCTTAAACTGTGGACGGTAGCCACCGTCAAACCTCTAATGTGAAAACCCACGGCTATCCGTCTGAGCCCTCTTTTCCTCCCTCTCCCTCGCATGAGCCGCCTCTATCTGCCTGGCGTACAACACTATGAGAGGAAAGTCCATATACTAGTGAAGCATAGCAGTCCTGCAATCCTTTTCTAAATAACCAACCATACCATGAATGAATCGATGCACCCCCGCCCTCTGATCCATCACTAACTTTGGGGCGTACTTTGACAAACGAGTGAACCCAAGTGAATACTCCAGCACTGTCATCTTCCCTTGTTTGAGGTTCAAAAACTCCACTGCTTTCAACACCCTCATCTCTCGAGGGAAGAACCTGTCGAGAAAAGCCATGTGGAACTCATCCCAGCTGATAAGGCCCGCTTCCGCTGCCCTGCTGTCCTTCCATTGCTTGTACCAAATATGAGCGACCACTTTTAGCTTATAAGAGGCCAATTCAACACATTCCCCATTTTTCACCCCAATAAATTGAGTGACTTTCAAGATCCCTTCAATGAACTCGTGTGGATCCTCGTACACCTTTCATCCCGTGAACTCAAGAGGGTTCATCCTCAAGAAGTCTCTAATCCGAGCCGCCACTACATTGCTATTCTGTGGAACCTGTGCAGCAGCCTGCTGATTGACCTGAGTGGTCAAGGCCTTCACTAACATCTGAATAGCTGCTCGAAACTCAGCGTGGGCGGCTGGCTATGGTTCCTGGGGCTCCTGAATAGGTGGGGCTTGCTAATGCACATGGTCATTGCCACCCCCCTGGGGCTCCTGAATAGGTGGGGCTTAATGATGCACATGGTCATTGCCACCCCCTGGCCTTCATCATTACCATTTCTCCTTTCGTTCATTCATTTAGGAGCCATAATTCTGCAATCGTGAATCGCAAAAATTAGAAGGATGGAGAGACTTTTCATCGCACCATATGGAACATGAAAGAAGGGAACTGTTTGGTCGTTTGTTGGGTATATAACTACACGCAAGTGCATCTGGTCGAACAAGTAGTAAAGTGGCTTAAGTAAGCCATAGTATCGATCCCACAGGGACTGGGATGAAGTGCAATCTGCTCAAGTGTACTATATTTTAATTCTAAAAATGCAGACAACAACGTAACCAAAAGTTTGCTATTTTGATTTATAATTTTTATGCTAAATCTAAAACAACTATCTAATGTGAGTCTGAACTATGAATGAGAGCATGCTGAGGTTAAACGAACATGTAATGAAATTAATTATCGACATAATTTGGTTAGTCTTTTCCTCCGGTTGCTAGTCAAGAACTATTGCCAAGGGATTAAAACTCTCGTATTTAACCCCACTTAAGAATCATGAACCATCCACCAACATTTCTGTGATTAAATGCAATTCATGTTCTAGCCATTCATGTTCTATCCTGAAAGTAAATCAATTCTCAATTTTCCCAAACTAAGAAAAGATCATATCCTATTAATTCACAACTTTCCAATTTCTTGCTCTCTCGAGTGAAACCGGACTTTTTGGATATACATTAACGTAGGCCACACATTAATGCAGTAAGAACAAGACTTAATAGAACAACCATGGAATAAAAGATGAAAAACCAATATGATCAACAATCACATTTCACTACAATTGTTCATAACCTCAGCAAGAAGATGAATTAGCCACTCATTTGTGGATTAAACATCGTTAAACGAGTGTTAAACATACAAGCAATTGAACAAAAGGAGAAGGAAAGAGAGAAAAACCCTGATAATTTCGTCCCCTCAACTGCCTGTAACCCACGTTCTTGCTCCACCAAGTCAGAATATTGAAAAATGAACCTAAGTGTTCTATTTATACTAGTGGGAATTTTTCCCGGAATAACAAGCAACGTGTCACGGAGTGCATTGCGAAGCACTGCCTCCGTGACACGCTACCGACGCGAACCTTCACTGGAACTGGGGGTCCAGGAAATAAGGCCCAACGTGGCACGACGTGCAACGCGGAACCAGGCCACCGTGCCACGGACCCATCGCGAACCCTCACTGGAAATTGGCTGAAAATTCCTATCCAGGCAGAAGGCCTCCGCGATGGCAGCGTGACACGGCTCCATCACGCAGCCCCTTTTGTTTTGTGCTTTCCAATGCCTTGTCCCTTGCTCACGTCCGAGTCCAACCCCGATCTCTTCCAACATGCATTTAAGCTTCCCAAAATTACATTTTACCTGCAAAACAATGCTAATCATGTTGGTTAGTATAAATTCACATTTTATTACCAATTACATGAGAATGTGTACACATTGATAGATAAACAAGGCTAAAATTCCACATTTGAGTATCACTTGGGCATATAAATTTGCCCAAGATCACTTGCCCCACACTTAAATCCTTCTTCGTCCTCGAACAACAATCC
Organism: Datura wrightii; assembly: GCA_035772735.1. Taxonomy (NCBI): domain Eukaryota; kingdom Viridiplantae; phylum Streptophyta; class Magnoliopsida; order Solanales; family Solanaceae; genus Datura; species Datura wrightii. Next base: position 39,899,680 of record JASDFA010000019.1, read on the forward strand.
TACACCTCATGCAATTTACATCCCAACCTCGCTACTTTGGTTCGACAATTTAGGCTACGGTCATATCGATTATTCAATACAGCAAATCATGAAGAAAACATGCATGGTCCTATCAATGCAATGACCTTTAATACATCAAGACCTCCTAGACTTAAGAATTGATTCTCGATATTGGCAAACTCATGCAAATCAGCTGATCAAGATATCCGACACGAAAATTAATCTCTCATCAAGCATGTGCCCTCACAACACAAGAGAGTCTTCCCCTTTTTGCTCATATGAACTCACAAAATTTCAAGTAGGGGCAAGTAAACACAATTTCGCTCTCTCTCCTAAAAGAATTCACATGCATCATGTCATGACCCATAAGCTTGCCCTTAGTGTATTACTCCACTAATATAAAGAAGTGCGATGTAAGATCACGTAGGACTTTAACTGGTTGTGATGGAAGCTACGGAACTAGTAAATATTGGGTTAGCCAATAATAGCCACTAGCATCCTTAAGCGCCTTTTCAACACATCCCATCAACTCATGGACATTGTTTCTTTTTTTGTTTTTCATCCTCCCATTCTTGATGTTTTTCTTTAGTTTGGCCCATCTTATTAAGCACACTTGACACAACAACAAAGATTATTCATGCACCTTCATTATAGTTTATTTATAACAAGTGCACCTTCAACCTTTTCTTTTCTTCCATCACTCGGCTTTTCTTTTCTTTTCACCATTCTCACTCTTTTGACACTTTGGGAAAATGATTTTCTCTTCTTAAGCGCTTAAGAGTTTTGTATCGACTTTACGACTAATGAAAAGAAGGATTAAGCTCGGTTTACACTTTTTGACAAAAGACAAAAATAATAGGCTAAAGGCTCAACGGGCTGACTACGGTATACAATCCAGGTGGGTACGACAATGAAAAATAGAAACTTTCAGTTAAAACAAAGAAATGCCTACATCCTCTCCTACAATACACCTCCTTCATTTCGTTTTGTACACACACCAGGCAAGTTCTAGACACTTCACAATAGCATGGAATAACAAAACCTCACTTCACACTTATTGCACATGCTCAATTCAAGATGTATTCACAGACTCTTCAATCAGCTAATTACATGAATTCAAACATTAAGCCTTAATCACACTGAATCGAACTCTATGGCCTAGGTATCTCAAGATATTTACACAATTGCATGCTTTCATACGAATCACCTTTGCATTTTAAATATCACGTACAACACGCAACCATAATTCTGCAACCATAAAGTAACTACAGGTTTTGGGATACAACCCAAAAAAAAAAGAAAACGACTGAAAAATACTTGAAAAACATCTACTCCTAACGATTACATTTCCCTTAAGACGGTCGTCATCCATCCATCATAGGGAACGGTCACTAACTAGGACTTCGGTTCAATGGGACTATTCTCGGTAAAAGAACCGAAAACAAATGCCGAGAAACCCAAGAATTTTTTTTTAAAAAATATAAATCATTTCGATAAACAAAAATATGTACAAAATCAGCTAGCAACATTCAACAACACACAACAGGTTCACATATATTCGCAATACAGAACAACAACTTACAATCACAAATCACAGGGTCAGAAAAATTTGTTCACAGGCACAACAACAGATTAGGACATACATACATAACAACACACCCAGCACCTAACTACTCCCACCCCACACTTAGCTCGAACACTGTCCCCAGTGTTCAAAAAAATTAAAATAGCACAAAAATCGGGTGGTTGAACTCCCTGATAAATCAAAGTACTCCACTTCTTCATTAGGTGATAATGCTTCATCTCCCATGTCTGAATCACCCCCGTCGTCATCATCGGACTCCACATCGGAGTCCTCCTGACGTGTCTCCTCGTCTATGGGGACATCATCATCTATGGGCTCTACAAATGCTGGCCCCACTCGACATAGAGCCCTGGCGTTCTCGCCGAAAGGGTAGTCTAGCTCGAGCTACCATAGCTCCTCCTCTGTTGCTGGCCTCCCGCCTATCCTCAACTGGAGCATCTGCATCCCGTACATGCGAGCCATATACTGATCATCACAAGCATGTCGCTCGCCAAGTGTAAGCACTGGCCCGTGGGTGGTGTTAGGTGCCTTAGTTTTAGTAACATCTAAGGCCCGCTGCTCCATCTGCGGGATGTAGTCAAGGGCCTCTTCCTCGACATCTAGGCCCCTGAGGAAGGTGGTGAGTAGTCCACCAAAAGCCGTACCTGTGCCCCTGATGTAACCGGGCTCTCTTCATGGCGGATATAATCACCGCCCCCACGTTGATCTCTAGCCCTTTCATCAGGGCGTACACCAGGCATACACGATCTCGGGTTACATCTGTCATATGTACCCCCGAGATTAGGCAAGAACAGATGATCTTTAGCAATATTCTGGCTTCCATGTTCATCTGTGAATAGGGCAAAGTCTGATGGTAGCCCCTCTCCTTGTGCCTGCTCCATCTAGCTGTCGATCGGGTCCCACATAATGTGCGTCTGATGTCCGCATACGGTGGAGTGTTGTTCAACTGTCGAAGCACGTGGGCGTCTGTGTCCCGCGCCCCTATTATGACATTGAGGTGGTGGGGCTCAAATGTGACTATTTGCCCTCTGATTTTTATGGTGTGACTTCTTAGAGTCGGGTTCCAATTGGCATTGAATTCCCGAATCAGGTGCAAGTTGCATTCCTTGGGCTCTTCAAAGATGAAGTTGAGCCCAGCTGCCTCAATCCGGTGGACAATCCTAGGGAACTCCTGTGCCAATGGTTCCCGCGCCATGTGTTCCTCGGGGAGGTACTTGTTTTCCTTGTGCTTGGCATACCACTTCTTCCCCTCATCCGTCACCCACCTGGTTCCGTATTGGCGGCGTTGGCCGCGTGGAACCGTTGGTGCTGCTGGGACTGCTGTGCCCAGTCTGATTCGCTTTCTTCCGGCGCCAGATGTTGATGCGCCTTTCCCTTTTTCTTGCCTACTCGCCATTTTACCTGTCAACCCAAGTAGACAAGATGAATGTTAAGCCAATGAATATTACTTCAACTAAGGTCGGGTTAAGCTAGGCTACCCCACACTTAGTCCTTAGCTACAGTTACAACATACCGGCAAGATCCTGCTTATTTGCACAAATAAACAACCAACTATACAAACATGCTTAGTGCATACGAAGAATTCGATGGTATATATACTATGTACTACTCAGACTTCGTACAGCTAACCACAATCATTACCATCGATAACCTTTTACTCCATCGCACTTAGCAAGGAAAAAAAACAAAGAAACCAAAACAACAAGAATTTATCTACACGAACCTATACAAGCAACCCAATTCTTGCAAATTTCAATATTCCCCTAACCTGAGAATCCGTCGGTCTTTTAACATGATAACAACTAGCACATCGACTCATCTCACTCAACATGTACATCCCGGCATGAATTTCACAAGTTCACTACATTTTTCCTCTTCAAATTCAAAAACAAGCCCTAGAATTGATGATATCAAGAAAATTCAATTAAATTATGTAATTAACAAGTTCAAGCAATCATAATGATTTTCCGAACATTCATCAACAATAATTCAATAGAATTCATGATTAATTTCTACTTAGGGCAGACTTAGCTCACCTCACATGCTCAATATCGAAGAAAATCGACAAGAAATGAGATGGAATCGAAGAACATACCTTGAAGTTGAAGAATTGAAGAAAACTCAATGATTTTCTTGGCCTATTCCGTGTCACGTTGAAGGGGGATGGGTTTTAGGGAGTTTGGTCGCGGAGTGTGTGAAAAATAAGGAAAAGTGAGGGGGATTCGGGGTTTAGAAGTGGGAAAATCGCGCGGGTCACCCGGCGACCCGGTGTGACCTGTCGCGATATACACGACAACGTGTCACGGAGTGCATCAGGGTGCACTGCCTCCGTGACACGGAGCTGTCGCGAGCCTGTTCTGGAATTTTTTTTAAAAAATTCCGGATTATACCTCAACATGTCACGGAGGGTAACGCGGAGGTCCTCCTCCGTGACACGGAGCTATCGCCCTAGCTCACTGTTTTGCCACTTTTTTTGAATTTTCATACCTCGAATTTTCCTTTGCGATTCCGTGCATATTTTCCTCCGTTTGACCTGAAATTCATCTCACTACACTAAATTGGTTAAAATTATAGGTTTCACTCTAAATAAAAATAAAAACAAAAAAAATAAAATAAAATTTTTGTTGTTAATCAAGAAAAAGAAAAAGAAAAATCTATTCACACTTTACAAAGAGAAAATTTTTTCACGGGTTGCCTCCCGTGCAGCGCCTGGTTTACCGTCGCGGCTCGACGTCGTTAAGCTCAGTTGTCCTCTAGGGTGATGGACGATTTCTCTCGATCACTGTCCTCCCCCCAGTAATGCTTACACCGTTTCAGTGGTTTTCCCAATAACTCTTGTGAATCCTTCCTCTGCTCATCCTCGCCTTGATCAATCACATTGATCACCGAGAGTTCTTCGTGCACCATCGGGAGATCGGGTGCCTTGTACACATCGAACACCTCCACCTTGTCATGTGCTCGCATTGTTAGCTACCCCACAGCTACGTCAATCAGCGCTTTCCCGGTTGCCAAGAAGGGACGTCCCAAAATAAATGGGACTTCCGCGTCTGGTTCAAAATTCAGCATGACAAAATCTACCGGGAAAATCAGGGAGCCAACTTGCACCAGAACGTCCTCCACAATGCCATCAGGTCTGGCTAAGGACCGATCCGCCAATTGCAAGATCACTGTTGTGGGTCTAGGACTCCCTAGACCCAGCTTTTTGAATACCGATGACGACATCAAATTTATGCTCGCTCCCAAATCACACAATCCACGAGCTCGGATACTCTGCCCAATAATAATCTGTATAGTAAAGCTCCCAGGGTCTTTGAGCTTTGTGGGCAGTTGGTTTTGAATCCGGGAAGTGCACTCCTCCGTTAGAGCCACTGTACCATATTCAGTCAACCGACTTTTGTTTTCCACGATGTCCTTTATATACTTGGCATATTTCAGCACTCCCTGCAAAACATCAACAAGAGGTAAGTTAATATGTACCTATGTTAGCACCTCCATGAATTTCTTGAAACACGCCTCCTCCTTGTGTTTCTTTAATCGTTGAGGGAACAGGGGTGGTGGTCTTTCTGATTCAGCTTCCTTAGTCTTCCCCCTCTCAGTACTTTGCTCCCTCTCGACTTCTGCTGCTCCCGATTGTTGAGGTGGTCTTTCTAGTTCCACCTCTTTCAGCTGCAAACCACTCCTTGTGGTCACTGCATTCACCTGCTTGGGATTGGGATCTGTGTCGCTCGGAAGTCCACCTCTAGGCTTGGTGTTTTGGGCTCCAGCAAATTACCCAAATTGATATTCAAGTGCCTTGGTAGCTAACTGGTTGTTTTTCACTTCGGCTGCCAATTTCACAAAGTCAGCCTGCAATTGATCTTGGTTAGCTATCATGGTCTTGAACATCTCCTCAATGTTGGGTGATGGTGGTGGAGGAGGTGCATTGTTGTTTCTGAATTGTGCTTGATAATTCTGCTGCCCTCCTTGGTTCCTTTGCACACCCTGACCCGAACTTTGCCCCTGATGGTTGTTGCTACCCCAGGAGAAATTCGGGTGATTCCTCCAATTGGAATTGTAGCTTTTACCATACTGGTGGTGGTTGTTCCTTTGCACATTTCCCACAAAGTTTACAGAGTCAGGATTTGCTCCACAACACTCAGCTGAGTGCTCACTGCTTCCGCACACTTCACACCACATCTGCTGCACTGCATTCACTGGGGCTTGGGGATGATTCATTGTCATGTTGCTGAAGTGGGTGTTAAGTTGATTTGGTAATGCAGCTATCTGTGCAGCAATAGCTGTAAACCCATCCATTTCTAGCACTCTTGCTGCTTTCCTTGTCCCGCCTCTTGACGAATCAACATTCCATTCCGGATTGCCCTGCGAAATACGGTTCAACAAGGTATACAGCTCCTCATAAGTTTTCTCCAGCGCTTGTCCCCCAGCTGCTGAGTCTAGCAATATTTTTGTATGGGGTTCCAAACCCTCTATAAAAGTATGCACCAGCACATCATTGGACTGATGATGATGAGGACAATCCCGCAATATGGACTTGAATCTCTCCCAAGCCTGATATAAATTCTCTCCCTCCCTCTGTTTGAAACTTAGAATTTGACTTCTAAGTCTTGCTGTTTTACCGGAGGGAAAAAACCGTATCAAGAATTTCCTCGCAAGATCATCCCACGTACAAATAGAATTCGGTGGCTCAGCTTTCAACCACCTCTTGGCTTCTCCCAATAGTGAAAATGGGAACAATGTAAGCCGGACATAATCTGATGACACTCCAGCGGGGATGTAAGTGTCACTTATCTCCAAAAAATTTTGGAGATGCTGCTGTGGATCTTCATGAGGGAGACCTGTAAACTGCCCGCTAGTGTGCAACAATTGCACCATATTCTGCTTAAGTTCGAACCTCCCTCCTGGCTCAGGTTTGCGGATGCTAGATGTGACATTATTAGCATGTGGGATAGCCACCTCGCGAACAGGCCGGGCTGTTACTTCTTCGGGCACTAACACTGCCCGTACTACCGGTGGATTCTGTTGTTGCTCCATGATCGTCTGTCTGAGCAACTCCTGATTTCTTTCTAGAGCTTCTCTCTGCTTACTATGAAATTTTCTTTCTGGCTCTATATACGAGTCCACCAACTCCTTGTCTCTTGCCAATGTTTAACAGAGATTAAATCTGCAAAATAAAGGCTATGACCAAGTTGTCAACACTAAGAGAATAAAAAAAATACAGTAAATTAACACTTAAGACAAATTCACCAATTGCCAGTCCCCGACAACGACGCGAAAAACTTGTTCGGTCATTTGTTGGGTATATAACTACACGCAAGTGCACATGGTCGAACAAGTAGTAAAGTGGCTTAAGTAAGCCAAGTATCGATCCCACAGGGACTGGGATGAAGTGCAATCTGCTCAAGTGTACTATATTTTAATTCTAAAAATGCAGACAACAACGTAACCAAAAGTTTGCTATTTTGATTTATAATTTTTATGCTAAATCTGAAACAACTATCTAATGTGAGTCTAAACTATGAATGAGAGCATGCTGAGGTTAAACGAACATGTAATAAAATTAATTATCGACATAATTTGGTTAGTCTTTTCCTCCGGTTGGTAGTCAAGAACTATTGCCAAGGGATTAAAACTCTCATATTTAACCCCACTTAAGAATCATGAACCATCCACCTACATTTCTGTTATTAAATGCAATTCATGTTCTAGCCATACAAACCCGGCTCCTAAATTGACTAATACGACTTTCAGGTATATTTCTATCCTGAAAGTAAATCAATTCTCAATTTTCCCAAACTAAGAAAAGATCATATCCTATTAATTCACAACTTTCTAATTTCTTTCTCTCTCGAGTGAAATCGGACTTTTTGGATATACATTAACGTAGGCCACACATTAATGCAGTAAGAACAAGACTTAATAGAACTACCATGGAAGAAAAGATGAAAAACCAATATGATCAACAATCACATTTCACTACAATTGTTCATAACCTCAGCAAGAAGATGAATTAGCCACTCATTTGTGGATTAAACATCGTTAAATGAGTGTTAAACATACAAGCAATTGAATACAAGGAGAAGGAAAGAGAGAAAAACCCTGATAATTTCGTCCCCTCAACTGCCTGTAACCCACGTTCTTGCTCCACCAAGTCAGAATATTGAAAAATGAACCTAAGTGTTCTATTTATACTAGTGGGAATTTTTCCCGGAATAACAAGTAACGTGTCACAGAGTGCATCGCGGAGCACTGCCTCCGTGACACGTTACAGACGCGGACCTTCACTAGAATTGGGGGTCCAGGAAATAAGGCCCAACGTGGCACGACGTGCAACGCGGAGCCAGGCCACCGTGCCACGGACCCATTGCGAACCCTCACTAGAAATTGGCTGAAAATTCCTATCCAGGCAGAAGGCCTCCGCGATGGCAGCGTGACACGGCTCCATCGCGGAGCCCCTTTATTTTGTGCTTTCCAATGCCTTGTCCCTTGCTCACGTCCGAGTCCAACCCCGATCTCTTCCAACATGCATTTAAGCTTCCCAAAATTACATTTTACCTGCAAAACAATGCTAATCATGTTGGTTAGTATAAATTCACATTTTATTACCAATTACATGAGAATGTATACACATTGATAGATAAACAAGTCTAAAATTCCACATTTGAGTATCACTTGGGCATATAAATTTGCCCAAGATTAGGAACATTTCCTAAACGTCTAGTAGCCTCTTCATCATAGGTGTGGCGTGCTTCACACCCATGGAAAAGACTCTACTTAACGCGGCTTTCAGACACCCCAGGACACTTCAAACCTATTTCTCTGATACCAAGTTTGTCACGACCCGAACGTACACCCGGATCGTAGACACGGGACAAGGGACCCCGAGAGACCCCAAGTCGGCCCTTGGCACATGCATCCAACTAATATCATTTAATAAAGTGGATTACTTAGCATAAAATATAGTTGAATTGTAAACATAGCGTAACATTAAAAAATACTAGACGTACACATAAGCTGAATACTACACATGGTCTAAAAGCCTCTACTACATACGATGGGTTGATGGGACAACATCCCCAACTAACCTGAATAATACGGAAATGTAAGATAACATAAAAGTCTGTCAAACCTCCCTCAAAGCATGAGGACTCACCAATAAGCCAAGAACGTTAGCTGATATGGGCTAAGGATGAGGATGAGCCTAAGTTGGACCCTGTATCATGAAACGATACAACATAGAAGGTATGCGGTCAGTACGTGGAATGTACCGAGTATGCAAGGTAAGTAAAACGGACATTTAAAAGTAAAATAAAACTCATAAGTAAACGTAGAAGAAGGACATCATGCATATATCATAAACTCCATAAGAAAACATAAGGCTCAAGTATTTCAAGTCATTCATAAAGTTTCCATAATCATAATCGTAAGTAAACATTATCAAAACATAACTTGAGCCAATAAAATAAATATAACAATGCATAAAATATGCATAACAATGGGAGGACTCGTCATAACTGACACCATCAAGGTAGAGCCTTTCATGATGCCCCACTATCTCGCTCAAATGGGAAGAGCCGACCCTGGCTTGCTAGACGAGGGTCGCGCATTAGGCGTGATATCACATTTGATGGGATCATTATCAATACATCATATCATTTAGAAACCCACGGTGGCACATGGTTATGAGACACCGGTGTAGTCCTTTGAACGTTGGGCTGCTCGGTGCTAGACACGACTCCCAAAAACATGCATATAGGCTCATACTTAAATCAATAACATCATGCATTAAGATTCATTGGCTAAAATATAACATTTATCATCATTGATCCCCTTTAGAACATGCTTAGCCATGAATCGAAGGCCCTTTCAGTGTCCAACATCATAAATCGATAAATCATGTAATTCTCTCCATAAATCATAAATCATTCTTCAACATGTGGGCATTTCCCAATACTTCATCATATTAAATTCATTCAAAATATGCTCATAAACATGAGTACTTGAATTCATGCTTTTCCTTCATTAATAAATTCAAAATATTGCATATTCATCAAAAATCATAACTTTCATGAACCTTCATCAAATGGGCATTTTCAATTTAAAAAGATTAAAACATGATTTTAAAGAAAACTATATAAAACCTGCCCATCATTCATAATTCAATCAATAAAAACTCAATTAAATAGACCCATAAGGAGAAATCACATTTTCATGCATTTAGGTAAAACCCCATAGAACTTGAATAGGAGGATTCATGATTAAATTCAAAATTTGGGCATGGGTGTGAACGGAATCACCCATCCTAAACCCTACTTACCTGGGGATGGACTGATTGCAATGTTTTGAATGCCCACAAAGTAATTGATGGAGTTTTGGAGGAGAAGACCTTGAATCTCCCTAAAACCTCTCTAAAGCTCTTGCATGGGAATGGGTATGCATTAAGGACTTAACCCATCTTAACACACTCAGAAAAAAAATACACAAAACGACGTAGTTTAGGGTCTCAAAACATGGAAAAGTTGGATATGCCCTTAATGAACCTGCCCTAAAATCTAGCCGGATGGAACCAATGAGTGGTACCAATGGGTCTTGGGAACCACCAACGACCCGTCATGTCCCTCGTTTAATGGACTGCTGAATGCCTTCTCACGGAACTAATTAACGGACGGATAGGATGACTCTTCCTCTAAAACCACGATCCATTACATCTTCAGTTGTTTGCTCACCATAAGATCTAAACCCACTTACCACGAGCGTCACCACGAGTCATGGTTCCCTCCAAGGAGTCATTGTCTCTACCCGTCACCTACACTAGAAATTATTAGCCTCCAACAACGACAACAACCAATGACCCGTGATTTCACCTAATGGGTTGTTGGGTCTCCCATTATTTACCCTTTCGCCCAGCCTAACCCTAACCACAATAGCAAAGGATGGCCTATTGTATCCAACAATGTGTCGTCATACCTCTCATTGTCTCCACTGCCACCAACCTTTCCCTAACCAACAACAACATACAATGCCTCGTGGTTTGATACCACGACTCATTCTGTGGTCCGTCCTGTGGTATTTTGCTAGCTCTCTGCACTTCTCAAATTAAACTCCCAGGTCTATTCTTAGGCCTTCCTGGGGTATCAGTGCGAGCATCTGAATAGCGGGCTGGAACCTAGCATGAGCGGCTGGCTCCAGTGCCTGAGGCTCTTGAACTGGTGGGGCTGTCTGATGCCCATAACCGCTACCATCCTCATGGACTTCACCACTTCCATTCCTCCTTCCATTCATTCTTCAAAGTGCCATGATTCTGCAATCATGAATAACACGAATTAGAAGGATAGAAAGACCTTTCATCGCACAACATAGATCATGAAAGAAGGGGACATTTTATAAAATGTCTAGTAGCCTCTTCATCATAAGTCTGGCGCACTTCACACTCATGAAAAAGACTCTACCTACGCGACTTTCAGACTCACTAGGACACTTCAAAGCTATGGCTCTGATACCAAGTTTGTCATGACCCAAGTGTAGACCCGAATTGTAGACACTAGACAAGGGACCCTGAGAGACCCCAAGTCGACCCATGGCATAAGCATTCAACTAACTCATTTAATAACGTGAAGAAAGCATAATTATAAAATTAGAGGAAGTCTCATACAACAGCACATTAAAATAATATTCGAAGATACACATACATAAGTCTGAAAGCCTCTATTCTGGACGAGTTGATGGGACAAGACCGGAACTAACTCAACAATACCGAAACTGGACATACGTAAAGGAAAATGATAGTCTATTACTCGAAGGATGAGGATCACCAATTCGAGCAGATACTAATTTCGGAAAGCTACCTAAGAACGGGGCTGAAGCTACGAACAGGGTCCTTTATCATGAAACGATACAGCATAAAAAGTATGCGGTCAGTACGTGAAATGTACCGAGTATGCAAGGTAAGTAAAACCGCTTTAGTAAATTAAATCATTCAAAACATTTCATACATATCATAAGCTTTCAACATGAGAGGAAGGGCATATATACATTTGAAATCATAATCTCATCATAACATGACCATGCATAACTTTATAACACATGGCCGACTCGAATGACTCAAAGTTGAAACATGACATTTACTTTAAAAGCCAAACAATGAGTCAAACCTTGCCTTTAGAACATGCATGCGTAAAGTAATCATCATGAGTAATAAATATGCAATTCTGAATGATATAGACAGTGGGAGACTCATAACTTAACTGACATACCACGATAGAGCTTACGTGGTCCCAACTATCACACTCAAGTGGGTAGAGCTGTCCATAACCTTGCTAGGGCGATGAATGATACAATCATATTGATATCAAGCTAAAAGGGCCATTTGGGTCGGGGATAGCTCACAAGAGAAGTCCCAATAATATAATAGTATCAACCTACATTAACGCGTAGTTCTGGGGCATAGGGTGATCGACCCTTAACCCGCTCGGTGCTAGACTTTTCTACGAAAAACATGCAATGCTCTACATTATATATAACAAAGCTCAACATAATCTAATGATGAAGCCAAAAATCATCTAATGACGAAGCTCAATAACGAAATAATGCAAAACTCAACATTGTATGAAACGAAGCTCAAATTGTCCTTTGAGAAAGCTCAATAATGACATACAACCCAATTATGAATTCATGCATATGAGAAGCTTTATTTCGAAACATACCACAAGCTCAATCATAGGTGGGAGCATCTACACCAAATCATGTGGTAAGCTACATGTAGAAATATTTAACTCAACATACTACAAGTTAGAATTTATGAAAAAATGGGAAACTTCACTTCAATAATGTGGTAAGCTTATGTTGGGAAAATTATCACTTTAAATCAACAGATGGGCATTGCCCAAAGCTTTATCATACTAGGATATACTCATTTCATTTTGAAAATAACATAATCATGGGTAGCTTTAGAAACATGCTTTTCATCATTAAATCTCATCATCATCATATATTCAATATCATTCTCTTCTTTCATGAACTTCTCATCCATGGGCATTCAACTTCATAAGTTAGAAATCACAATTTGGATTGAACACAATTCAAAATCTGCCAAAGCTTCACAATTCATCAATATAAATATAATCTAATCATACCCATGTATAGAGATTGAAGAATTATGCAATTGGGTAGAAACCCCATGCTTGATCATAGGCAATTCATCATGTTTTGATAGAAATTAGGAATGGGTGTGCAAGAAGACACCCACTCAAAACCTTATATACCTGGGAATGGTGAATTCTAACACCCTCTAATTGCCCAAGATGAGATTCCAATGGAAACCTTGAGATTTTTCCTTGAATCCTCTCTTCAAACCTTCAAACTTGCATGCATGGGAAGAATGACTTAGAATAGGTTTTCCTTTTGCTTAAAACCCACTAAAACGAGCCTTAAACGACGTAGTAGAGGCCCCTAGTATTTAGGAATTATAGAAAATCCCTTACTAAAATCGCTGAAAATGACGCCAGGGGGTCCCAACGAGGGCCCTAACGACTCATCAAGTCGTTCATCAGGTACACTGGATGACATATCTCTTAGGGCTCGTAACGGGGGACTAACTGATTGTTCCTCGAGACCACTTGTGGTCACCTCCCATCATGCACACTGACTTATTCTAAGATAAAGTTCAACCTGCTTGCTCATGACTCACCTCACGAGTCGTTGGGACGGACCACAACTCGTGGGATACCTTCCGTTAGGTACACTGGTCAATCCTCCCATTTATTCCTCAAGTTCACCCCATCATTAACCTGACGACTCATGGTGGTTGACCACGAGTCGTTCCTATGCCTGTGGGGACCTCAAGCCTTCAATTCATCGAGGCCCTTCCACGAGCCACCTGACGACTCATGGGGTCTCCTCACGAGTCATCCAACGACTCGTCCTGCAACTACAACATCATCTCCCAGATTTTTCCCATTTGACTCTCGGGTATGATCCTTGGGTTCCCAGGGTATTATAGATGAATCCTTTATCTAGAATATCCTTCATATGTTCTTTCAACTCCTTTAGATCAGTTGGAGCCATTCTGTATGGAGGAATAGATATAGACTGTATATCAGGAAGAAAGTCAATACCAGAGTCAATCTCCCGCTCGGGTGGCAGATCATCTGGGAAAACCTGCAGATACTCACACACTACAAAAACTGACTAGAGAGTCAGGGTTTCGAACGTAGTATCCTTAACCCGATATAGATGGTAAACACAACCCTTGAGAATCATCTTTCTGGCGTTAAGGTAGGAAATGAACTGACCTACAGGCACAACTAAACTACCCTTCCATTCTAGGACTGGCTCACCCAAGAACTAGAACTCTACCGTACGGGTTCTATAATTCACTGAGGCATAACATGCATGCAACCAATCCATACCATAGATAAGATAAAAGTCGGTCATGTCTAACTCTAGTAGATCGATTGAGGAGACTCTGAAGGACTGTGACAGGGCAATTTCTGTATACCCGTCGAGCTATAATTGAGTCATCGACTGGAGTAGAGACTGAGAAGGATTCTAATAGGATTTTGGGACTGACTTTGAAATTAATTGCAACACAGGGTGGCACAAAAGATAAAGCAGCCCTTGGATCTAAAAATACATAAACATCAACATGGAATACTTTTATCATACCAATGACCACATCTGGAGAGACCTCCTGCTCCTGCCGTGCTGAGAGAGCATGAAACCTGTTCTAACGCTGACCACCATCTGCATTAGTGGATGCACCCTACTGAACTGAGTGTGCCGGTGGAGCTGCTGAACTGGTAACTGGGTCATGATCTCTACCATGGCCTTGTCTAGCCATTGGAAAATCTCTAAGCATGTGGCTGGGCTTCCTGCAACCAAAACATGCCCCTGGACCTGCTAAGCACTAACCGGTGTGCCTCCTACCACACCTATCACAAACTAGAATTCTGGGCTCTACTAACCTGCTCCCCTAACCTCGAGAGCGTGATGTATTTCCCCTCTAATCGTGCTTAAACATAGATGCCACACTAGTTGATGACGGCGCTGGGGTTGATGATCTCTAGTGGGACTACTGGCGATGTCCGCCACCAGACCTCTACTGGGAAAACTCAAAACTGTCTGTCCTATCCCTCTTAGCCTCTCTCTCTCTCTCTCCCCCTCAGCTGCACCGCCTCTATCTGTTGGGCATACAAGACCAATCGGGAGAAGTCAATATCCTGATATAGCATAGTGGTCCTACAGTCATTGACCAAATAGTCTGCTACCCCATTCAGAAATATGCTCACCCAATCCCTTTGATCTGCCACTGTCTCTAGCGCATATTTGGACAACCGGGTGAACTCTATAGAATACTCCTGGACATTTATGTTGTTCTATTTCAAATTCATGAACTTGGATGCCTTGATTTGCCTTATCTCCCAGGACCTGCTCTAACTCTCCGGCTATCCTTCCACTGCCTATACCATATATGAGAGACCCCCTTCAACTGATAGGAGGCTAAGTCTGCACACTCCTCTCCCATCACCCCCATAATCTGGGAGATCTTTTGGATCTCCGCAATAAACTCATGTGGGTCCTTATACACCCTCGACCCAAGGAACTCAGGAGGATTCATCCTGGGAAATCTCAAACTCTAGCCATTACTGTGTTCCCATTCTGGGGAACATGAGCCACTACCTGCGGAAATGCTTGTGCCAACATCTGAATGGATACCCTAAACTCAGCATGGGCAACCTGGTCCGGCACGGGATCTGCTGGGGCTGGTGGGGCTTGCTGGTGCCCATCTCCATTGCCATCCTCATGTCCATTCCCATTTCTGTTGCCATTCTATCTTTCGTTAACTCAGCGTGGAGGCATGATTCTGCAAACGCATAAAGCTGGAGTTAGAGGAATAAAGAGGGTTGAACTCATAGCACGAGATAGAATCATGAAAGAAGGAAAGTTTCCTAAAATTTTTCGTAGCCTCTTCGTCATAAGTCTGGCGCGCTTCACACACATAAAAAATACTCTAGTTAACACGGCTTTCAAACACCCTAGGACACTTCAAAACCTAAGGCTCTGATACTAAGTTTTTCATGAACCATACATAGGCCTGGATCTAGACACGCAACCTAGAACCATAAATGGCTCCAAGTCAAACCATTGCATGAACATGATAACTAAAGATCAACATAGGAAAAATTGATAACTGAATTCTGAAATAGCGGAAGTCTGAATAAGAAAACATCTAATCAATGGAAATATCATAACACCGAATCAAGCTGAATATACAAGTCAATGTCTGAAAAGCCTCTACTAACTGATGAGATGCTGGGACAAGCCCCCAACTATCTCTAAGTCTAAAACAAACTACCATGACAATATTGAAAGATAGATGTCCTTGGAGGATGAGGGCTCACCTAATGCAGGGTCTGAGCTGGCACGAGAGTAGAACTAACAGTGCGTCTAAGTCTGATTTCTAGGACCTGTATCATGAAATGATACATAGAGTATGCGGTCAGTATATGGAATGTATTTTGAGTATGCAAGGTAAATAAAATAGGCTGAGTAAGTATAAAATGAAATCATGTACACCATAAATCATAACATCATAAGACTCTGAAAGTAAAGACTGCATGCTAATATCTGAAAACATGTATAGATATAAACTGGATGTCATAACTAAATCGAATGGCCCAAAGCTAAAATTGAGAATCATAAATAAGAACTAATAACCTGATCATTGGGTCAAACCTGCTAAAACATAATATCATAATTGATAAACATGAATAACTGGGATCATGAGGAATAATGGGAGACTTATCATATAACCGACACTATCACGATAGAGCTTAGGTGATCCCAACTATTACACTCAAGTGGGAAAAATCGTCCAAAGTCTTGCCAGGGCTAAGGGCGCTACCATGATATCGATATCAAGCTGAAGGCCCATTCAGGCAGGGGGAAGCTCACAAAGGAGGTCCCAAAGTAACATGTGAAATCTTACGTTGGCATGTAGTTCTGAGAATCGGGGTCTTCATAAACCTCTAGCCTACTCGGTGCCAGACACTGCTCCTAAAAATGCAAGGTGCTTTCCGTTGTTTTTCTATGAAGTTGAAACCATCATATTTTGATGAAGATGAAACCATCATTTTTCAACAAAACTGATAATGAAATTACATGCATAGTCCGAAATCTAAATATGAGGAGTCCTGGCTCTAAACATACCATAAGCTGAATAGGGGAGTAAAGACTCCAAAACCATATGGTATAAGCTGATTAATAAAACTGAACTGAATAATGAAAACATGCTAAATCTAAGTGGGATTACCCAAAATCTAAAGATCATGCATACTTGAAATAGACATCACTAGTCAAAATCATAAATTCATATTTGGGTAATTTTTAATATACATACATGCTAGATACTTCATCATACTTGAAATCATCAATCATAAATCAACTTTTCAGGAATTTGTGTAATTGGGCATAATCTAAAATTTAAAAACATTAATTTGTAATCAAACATATATATAATATACCCATAAATTTTAAAACATATTTTGAAACATGAAGGGAATTGACCCATAACTAAATTATAGAGAATTTTATAAATTTGGGTTAAAACCCCAAAGAATCATACATTTGAATTAGCACTTGAATTCATGAACCTGAGAAGAAGTTTGGGCATGAGAGTGAAAGGAAACTCTCATTCATGGCCCTATATACCTAGGTAAACTAATTCTCAACTTGACTTTGAAAGTCGAAGATATTTGGAGAAGAATTGGAGGATTTCTAAGATTGATCTTCAATGGAACCCTCTAAACATGCATGCATGGGAATTGAATGAATTAGAATAGGTTAAACTCCTTAAATACACTTCTTTCAGAGATTAAAATGACGTAGTTTAGGACTCAGGAGCTTAGGAATTACGAAAAGACACTTACTAATTTTGCAGGAAAACAGTCACTACCAGTTCACACGAGGGATTGGACGCGTTGTTACCAAATTGGAAGACCCATTGTCCAACTCGTCGTCATCACATGAAAAAATCTACTTCTACTTAACTGCTTCAACTAACAACTGACATGATGAGTCATTAACAGGGATGACAACTCATTACTTTCTTTCATTGACACCACTGCTAGTCTCACACTATCCAACTAACGATCGACCTGATGAGTCATGAAATAGAACCATAACTTGTCCCTCCATCCATTTCCAGCACTTCCCAAACATCATTTTTAACCACCTGATGGGTCAGATCACGAGTCATTGGGAGTGACAATGACTCGTCGTCCATTCCATTGCCACTACCCGAGAACGACACCTTTTCAGTTGGTCGCCACCTGATGGGTCACTTAAGGACCCATTAGGTCACACCATGAGTCATTGGATGACTCGTCTTGTGATCTAGTGAGAAATTTTCTGCTTTCTCATATTTAACCCATGGGTCTGATCATAGGGACTTTCGGGGTATTACATCTCATTAGAGAAAAATGTGGTTTGAAATGTGATAAAGTACCCATAGTTTTATATGAAGATAATGCAGCATGCGTAGCACAACTAAAGGGAGGATTCATAAAAGGAGATAGAACGAAGCACATCTCGCCAAAACTTTTCTACACACATGAGCTCCAAAAAAATGGTGATATCAACATGCAACAGATTCGTTCAAGCTTGACGTATATAGGCATCATAAACATGTAATCTTATTGACAACCTACCCGTTATGTTGCTAATCATGAACAAGGAGTGTTAAACAGCTAACCACAAGCCCTTGTGGCATTGGTAAGGTAGCAAGACATCAATAGCTATTCTAAGCGACAACGATTCATGTAACGACTCTTATGTCGCTTCTAATTGAAAGGCAAATAGCTAGACGTGGAAAATCTTGGCAAAGGATACTTACACCACATTATTAGTTCAACTTCCAGGAGCTAACTAACAATAAGAAACATAGTCATGAATGCTACTGCGATCGACAATAAGTTGTATCAAAGATATGACGAAAAAACTTGCCGAAGAGGGTTTAGCCTTAACATACCTCGCAAGTGATTTGGTGAAACCAGCAACAACTTGCACTATAGATCACTAGCTTCTTCTATTTACAACCAACACAACTCTTACAGAACTCCAAAACAGCCCCTAACTCCAATGTTTCAAGACAATCGAGTTCCAATATTTCAATTTTCGATAATGACGTAAAATCATGAATTAGACCTAAGGAAGAAGATGGAACCTTACCTTAACCTTTGGAAATTACTTATGAATGGAGAACTCAATTTTTCCAGAATCTTTTCATCACCATAACACCCCAATTAACGCCAAAATCAATGGAGCAATTCAATTGTAACAATCTTCATGACCTCCGCAACTTAATTCTAACTTGGATTGAGATTTGGTGAAGGTTACGTCTTGATTTTTCTTCCAAAATGCTTTAAAACCCAATAAATATCATGGGGGAATGAGATGGGATGTTTTCTGGAAATAATAGTAAGGAAATGACGAGATTTGGGCCAAAAATTGGATTAAATACGTCATTCAAAAACCAACCCGACCCGTCTGGCCCGTGACCCGCTTCTGCCCCAACAGTCCGTGGTAAAACACTCATAACTCTTTGCTTCGATGTTAGATTGATGAGAAGTTTGATGTTATGGAAAGTAGACTCAAAGATCCTTAATTTGATAGGTATTAGGACTCTAACTCTTTATATATTGGGAGAAGTGTCTCAAGATATTTGACCCAAATTTTGAGAATTATAAAACTAACCTGCGATAACTTTTGCCGACTTTTGTTTTACAACATGCTCGAACATACGATAATTGAGTGATATGAATACCTCATAACACATACTTCTTGGGGTACTAGAACTCTTGGCCATAGCTCAAAAGTACGAGGTTATCGCTTAAATTATATGGGGTATTACATCCTTCCCCCCTTTGGAACATTCGTCCTTGTATGTAACTTAAATTTAAGAATTCAAGCATATAGAAGTAGCCAGAAAAATTTGGCGGATTCTCTCCTATAATATGGACTATTTGAAAACCTAAAAAGTAGAAATTTCAACCTAGAAGTGTCACAGAATGACACAAATAGCTAAACAACATAACTATGCAACAATAATGCACACAAGATACAACATCAATAATAATAAGAAATAATATAAAGTCCGAATAGGAATCTCACCTCAATTGTAATAACCTGAATTGATATGCCATCACCCTGGGGTCAGAAACAAGTGCGGATATCTAAATCTCATGTCATCATCAGCTTCTCATGTCACTTCTTCCACATTCCTGTTTCTCCAAAGGACTTTAATGGAAGCCACATATTTGGTCCTCAATCAGTGAACCTTTCAATCTAATATGGAAATTGGAATTTCCTCGTAGGAAAACTCTTCTGTGATCTGAACATCCTCAATTGGGACGACCCGAGATGGGTCTCCGATGCACTTTCATAGCATCGATACATGGAAAATCAGATGAACAGATTCTAGCCCTAGAGGAAACTCTAGCTCATAAGAAACTTAGCCTATCTTCTTGAGGATTTGGTATGGTCCAATGAATCAGGGCCAGGCTTTCCCTTCTTGCAAAATCTCATAACGCCCTTCATAGGCGAGTCATTTAGGAATACCCAGTCGTCAATATAGAACTTCAAATATCTACGCCGTACATCATAGTAAGATTTCTGGCGACTTTGAGCTGTCAATAATCGCTCTCTAATGAGCTTAACTTTCTCTTTAGACTGATATATTAACTCAGATACAATTAGCACTGATTCGCCTATCCCAGACCATAAAATAGGGGATCTGCATTTCCGCCCATACCAGGCCTCACAAGGCACCATCATAATGCTAGAATGGTAATTGTTATTATACGCAAACTCAATAAGAGGTAGGTGATTGTCACACCCCGCCTTGGGGGGGGTATGACTGGCACCTGGTGCCCTATTAGGACCTGAACTGCTGGACTACTGAGCCTGAGCACATCTGGTGCTTGGCTGGCTCTACTCAAATTCAGGGAAACAACGGGCTATATAACGGCTCTAAATACAGCCTCCGACCGACTAGGCCTATAGCCACCTGTACCTGTACTAACAGCTAACCAGAAACATATCAATATAGGGGAGCCTATGCGGGCCGACAAGGCCACCATGCTGTCTAGTTATCTGTAACTTAACAATGAAATATTGGAAAGCTACGTGACCGGCAAGGTCACCACTACTGTCAAGCTATGGCCCCACACGGCCAACATAAAGAAACAGAAGTACTAACAGCTATACAACTGCACGGCCTCACACGACCGGCCCATCTGACCACAGGGAAATATATACATACTGCAAGCCTCTAAGAATACTGATAAGATGGTCGGGACAGGGCCCCGGCCTACCCATGCTGTACAATAAAAGAAAAGGGATAAACCTCTAGCTATCTAGCTCCGGATGACTGGAGCTGATGACTCTGTGAGCTGGCTGGAATCACGAGGTATCGGCCCCTCGTCTATGAGTACCTACAGGCAAGTAATACAGCGCCCCAAACGGGCATCAGTACCACTGGTACTGAGTATGTAAAACAATAACTGAAAGAAATATCTGAAAACAACAACACAACTGATAGAACTGAAATAGGAAGGAATAGATTAACTGACTGAAAATGTAAAGCTATGCCTACTCTTAACTTATACTGGAAGGAGTAGGAGTCATACCTGGAGATGTATTGTACTACTGTCGATCTACTCGTATCTCGTGTAACATGGCATAACATAACATAACATAACATAGCACACACAAACCTTACCCGGCCCCCATAAGCCAGGAGGTACAACCAACACGCAATCTATACCCCTACCCCGGTCGTCCCATCTCCTATAATAACTATAAGTATCCTGCCGATCCCCTGGGTATGCACTTGGGCTCGCTGAGCCCCTGACTATAACTGTACTTGAGTCCGGAGGACTCCTGAATCAACACCTGGGCGTATCCGCTCGACGGGGGTGTATAAGGGCCGACCAAGGCACAATATGGGGAAAACTGGCATCCCATCTTCGTCCCCTGTGGGACGGCATGCCACTCCGTAGAGCGGCGTATCCTCGTCCTCTGGCGAATGAGTCGATACAGCTATCAACCCTGGGGCGGTCACGGATGCTAGGTAATCCAACCCCAAGACAATACAGTGGTCTCAACTAGTAATACTATCTGCATATACCACATACTGAAGCTAATGATAATAATGTATCTATACATACTGTATGCTAAACTAGCGATAATGATATGTACGTATTTAATACATGCTAGGACTGATAATAGTATATATATGCATAAATATAATCTTCTGCCATACTGTACTGAGTCTAGTGTTGAACAAGATATAGTTTTTCTGCTGGAAACCATGTTGTATAACTGAATTTCTATAGTAACATGATTTACTATCTCTAACATGCTTTCTAAACATCATTTTTAACCTATCGTTCTTCTTCTGAGATACCTTACAGGTAATTACATTGCTTTACTGGGTTTCAACTTAATACGATAATATCCTAACATTCTTTGCTAAATCACATACTGGACATGCTGTACTGTTTCTAACACTTGTATCAGAATTTATATCATGCTAGCAAGTTTCACGCTATACATAACATGATGCTTCTAATATCTTACCAACATTTGTAATAAACATAACACACGACTTCCAAACATTCTACTGGCCTTTAAACTAGTTACTTATACCAAGATTACTAACTTGCCGAGGAAACTAGCTTTACATACCTTCGCTTCTGATTTCCTGACTAACTGGCGTAGCTTGGTCAGTATTTCAGCTATTCCTCCCAACTGCATTCATATATATGTCAATCAGTACTAAATACAACTTTATTCTGAAGGACGACATCACTTTCGATATAATTATAGCCTAAACTTAGGCTTATCGAAAGACGATCGCAAACTCGCTATTTTCTAGAAGTCCAGAAGGGAGAAGTATTTACTTCACAGCTAGGAACACATAGACACTAGTTTGGAGCAATTCCACTTACCTTAGTCCAGTAGCTCGATGATTCGTCGGCCGTATTTCGCGAAACTAAATCTGTAGGAATGCTCTCTGCTGCTAAATACCTCGGTATCTGAGGTTAAATTGGGTTTGGACTACATTTAGCAGCGTAATCAGACGAAAATATATTTACCCTCTTCGTTCTTTTCTTTCCTCTGGTCTTTCCTCTCTGTTTTCACTGGAAATTATAAGAATGATTGATAAAAAACGAAGTGGGGCTTTATATACTTGGGCCTGGACAAGGCCAACGTGTCACAGAGCCAACGCGGAGGCCCACCTCCATGACACATTGCCATCGCGGAGGGGCTCTGCCTTCGCTCCTTCCGCGATGGTTCGATAGGTTTCTCGTCCGATCCTTTTCCCGGGCGTTTCTTTAGCACGTATGGCCTTCAAATATGCTTAACCAACGTGCGAATAGGTCATCTAGGTATCGGGAATCCTACGAGGTATAACATTCTCCCCCCCTTAAGAACATTCGTCCTCGAATGTAAACTTCTATTTAGAGGACTTCTCAACTTACTATCTAGGAAAATTGCGGCAGAGTTTCCCCTGTAAGATGGACTATAGCAAAAACCTGAAATGCAGAAAAGTCCAACACAGGTACTGCACGCAATACTTTAAGATTCACTGGACAGCTAAGTATCAATCTTTCTCATTTATTCATATACAACTATAAGGTATTGCATAAGTAGTAATACGGACATACCTGTCGCCTGACTAAGCCTGGAATAAGTGAGGATATCTGGTCTTCATATCTTCCTCCGCTTCCCAAGTCATTTCCTCTCGGTTCCTGTTATGCCACAATACCTTGACAGACGCAATATCTTTAGTCCTCAATCTGCGAATCTGTCTGTCTAGGATATCTATTGGAACCTCTTCATAAGCTAGCTTTTCTGTAACCTGGATATCCTAGACTGGAACTGCTCTGGATGGGTCTCCTATGCATTTCCTCAGCATAGATACATGGAAGACCGGATGAACGAATTCTAGTTCTGGAGGCAAGTTCAACTCATATGCTACTCGACCTATCCTTCTATGAATCTGATAAGGCCCAACAAACCTCGGGCTGAGCTGACCTTTCTTGCCGAATCTCATTACCCCTTTCATCGGCGATACTTTCAGGAATACCCAGTCATTCACATCAAACTCCAAGTCTCTGTGCCGCACATCTGCATATGATTTATGGCGGCTCTGTGCGGTCAGTAAACATTCTCGGATAAGCTGTACCTTTTCCTCTGACTGCTGAACAATGTCTGGGCCAACCAACGCTGATTCTCCTATTTCAAACCAACCAATCGGTGATCTGCATTTTCATCCGTATAATTCCTCGAAAGGCGCCATCTGGATGGCTGAGTGATAGCTTTTATTGTAGGCAAATTCAATTAACGACAAATGCTCATCCCAGCTACCACCGAAATCTAGCACACACGCTCGCAACATGTCTTCAAGCGTCTGAATTGTGCATTCAGCCTGCCCATCTGTCTGAGGATGGAATGTTGTGCTTAAGTTAATCTGTGTTCCCAGACCTCTCTGAAATGACCGCCAAAATATAGCCGTAAACTGTGCTCCTCTATCTGAAATAATGGATACTGGCACTCCGTGCAATCTAACTATCTCTCGGATATACAACTCCGCATAATCTTCAGCCGAGAAAGTAGTTCTTACTGGCAGGAAATGAGCTGATTTTGTCAATCTGTCAATTATCACCCATATAGAGTCATGTCTGTGTTTAATACGGGGTAATCCTGCTGCAAAATCCATATTCACTGCTTCCAATTTCCAGAGAGGTACAACTATATCCTGAGTCAAACCGCCTGGTTTCTGATGTTCTGCTTTCACCTGTTGGCAGTTAGGACACTGGGCTACAAATTCAGCAATTTCTCTTTTCATACCTGGCCACCAGTAGTTTTCCTTGATATCATGGTACATTTTGGTCGCACCGGGGTGAAGAGAATAACGGGCGTAATGTACCTCGTTCATTATCTGCTGGCGGAGCCCTGAAACATCTGGAACACATAGGCGACCTTTACATAACAGCACTTCTCCCTCAGTTAGCTGAAAATCTGGCGCTTTACCCTGCTGGATTCTGTCTTTGAGCTGGATCAGGTCAGGATCCTCATATTGCCGTTCTTTCACTTCCACAACTAATGATGACACGACGGTGTTCTGTATTACTGCACTACCGTCCTCTGTTTCTTCTACACGAACGGCTAGGCTAGCTAACTGATGTATCTCCCTGGCCAATTCCCGTTGTTCGGGCTGCAAATGTGCCAAGCTCCCCATGGACTTACAACTGAGAGCATCTGCTACAACATTGGCTTTTCCGGGGTGGTATAGAATATTCACATCATAATCTTTTAATAGCTCCAACCAGCGACGTTGCCGCAGATTCAACTCCCTCTGAGTGAAGATGTACTGTAGGCTCTTGTGATCTGTGAAAATATCAACATGGACGCCATACAGGTAATGCCTCCACATCTTCAAGGTGTGGATCACTGCGGCTAATTCCAGGTCATGGGTAGGGTAATTCTTTTCGTGTTTCCTCAGCTGTCTGGAAGCATATGCAATCACTTTACCATGCTGCATCAACACACAACCTAACTCGACGCCTGATGCATCGCAATACACCGAATAACCTTCTGTACCTTCCGGCAATGCTAACACTAGGGCGGAGGTTAATCTGTCTTTCAGTTCCTGGAAACTCTGCTCGCATGCCTCTGTCCACTGAAACTTTGTTGCTTTCTGTGTCAGTTTAGTCAGAGGTGCCACAATAATCGAGAACCCTTCAACGAACCTCCTGTAATATCCTGCTAATCCCAGAAGGCTACGAACTTCAATTGGAGTGGTAGGCCTAGGCCATGATTTAAATGCTTCTATTTTCTGCTTGTCAACTTGTATACCAGCATCCGACACAATATGCCCTAAAAAGGCTACTGAATTAAGCCAGAATTCACACTTAGAAAATTTAGCATATAACTGGCGGTCCCTGAGGATCTGGAGCACTGTCCGCAAATGAGTCCGGTGATCTGCTTCAGAGCGAGAATACACCAGAATGTCTTCAATGAATACTATCACGAACAAGTCCAGGAAGGGTCTGAAAATACTGTTCATCAGGTCCATAAAGATTGCCGGGGCATTCGTTAACCCGAAGGACATGACTAGAAATTCAAAATGTCCATATCGGGTCCTGAACGCTGTCTTAGGAATATCTCTTTCACGTACTCGAACCTGGTGATATCCGGACCGCAAGTCAATCTTAGAAAAGTATCTGGCTCCTTGTAACTGATCAAATAAGTCATCAATTCTGGGAAGCGGGTACTTGTTCTTCACTGTAACTTTGTTCAATTGCCGATAATCTATACACATACGGAGTGATCCATCTTTCTTTCTCACAAACAAAACTGGCGCACCCCATGGCGAAGTACTCGGTCTGATAAAACCTTTATCCAACAAGTCTTTCAGCTGCTCCTTTAATTCTCTGAGTTCTACAGGAGCCATACGATAGGGAGGAATTGATATCGGCTGAGTGCTTGGTAACAAATCAATAGCAAAATCTATTTCCCTTTCTGGGGGAATACCAGGTAACTCATCGGGAAACACATCAGGGAACTCGTTCACCACTGGAACAGACTGGAGCGACGGAGATTCTGCTCGGACATCCTAAACTCTGACCAGATGGTAAATACATCCCTTAGATATCAATTTCCTCGCCTGAAGGTAGGAAATAAACCTACCTTTTGGCGTAGCGGTGCTGCCCTTCCACTCCCGCACTGCTTCTCCTGGGAAGTGGAATCGGACCGTCTTGGTCCAACATTCAACATTGGCAAAGCACGGTACTAACCAATCCATACCCATTATGGCATCGAAGTCTATCATTTCTAACTCGACCAGATCCACTGTGGTTTAACGGTCGGCAACCTCTACTGTACACCCTCGGTAAATTCTGCTAGCTACGATAGAATCACCGACGGGCGTGGATACTGAAAAGGGCTGCTACAATAATTCTGGTGCGATATTGAACTTTCGTGCCACAAATGGAGTAATGTAGGACAAAGTAGACCTTGGATCAATCAATACATAAGCAGGGTGTGAGCAGATAATTAGTATACCTGTCACAACATCAGGTGACACTTCTGAATCTTGCCTCCCTGGTAAAGCATATGTGCAGCTTGGACCCGCACCTGCACTGGAGGCCTCTGATCTGCCCCGACCCCTGCCTGCTGAAACTGGGGGCCTGCGCCCTGCTGAGGATGCTGTGGCTCATGACCCTGCAGATGCCCTGTCCTGTCTATCTCGATCCTCTTGACCTCTGGCTAGGCAATCTTTCATCTAATGGCCTTCTTGGACACAAATATAACATCCGGTGGATCCATACCTGCATGCTCCAGGATGGCGTCGACTGCATATAGGGCAAAGTGGTAGGGTATACCTACTCTGCTCCGCCCTCCTCTGAAATGGTGAATCTACCATCTGCGAGCCTCTACTGGTCTCTGATTGCCCACTGCGGCTAAATCTACCCCTTTGCAGCTGTGGTGGAGGCGGGGACCTAGGCGGCCTATCTAACAATCGTGGCCTGGGTCCTCCCCGAGTCTCCCTCTGTAACTCAACTGGCCTATCCCGGCGGTGTTGTTCCTGATTGGCGCTCCTGATCTCCCGATGTCGTTGTCTGATGCCCTCAACATTCTAGGCAAATGCCTGAACTCGAGCAATATCCATGTCCTCTCACAGTGTGGCCGTAATACAAGTCTCAACATATTCTGGATTCAACCCCATGATAAAGCGGTGTACTCTGGATGCCATGGTATCAACAAAGGTCGGTG
This sequence comes from Datura wrightii, assembly GCA_035772735.1. NCBI lineage: Eukaryota > Viridiplantae > Streptophyta > Magnoliopsida > Solanales > Solanaceae > Datura > Datura wrightii. Next base: position 39,927,104 of record JASDFA010000019.1, read on the forward strand.
CGTACCGGGCCAAAGAATCAAACCACAAGGAATATTCCTGAACACTCATGGCCCCTGCTCCAGATGTAGGAACTGGTCTACCCGGGCCTGTCGAATCTCCCGCGACAAATAGTGATCCAGAAAAGCTCCTGAGAAGTTGGACCAGGTCGAAGGGGAAACATCTCTCCCTCGGGACCTTTCCCAGCTTTCATACCATAATACGGCGATATCCCGTAACCGGAATGCTGCCAACTCAAATGATTATGTAGGCGTGGCATGCATGATCCTAAAAATTCTCTGCATTTGATCCAGAAAAACCTGAGGGTCCTCAGTTCAGTCCGAACCTATAAACTGTGGGGGATTTAGAGCCAAGAACTCCCGGACCCTCGAACTACCGGGCCCTTCTGACGACTCCGTAACTGTAGACGGCATCGGCTGACGCTGAGCAGCCATCATCTGTGCTAACATAACTACCGCACTCCTAACCTCCTGGTCGGAAGGTGTCGGTATGGGGACTGCTGGAGGTAGTGTCGCCCCAAGTGGCTCATGATGTGGTAGAGACTGCTGAGAAGGCTGGGACGATGCCTCTGTAGTGCCCTCTGATCGGGCTGTTTCTAAGCGAGGGTGAGGCATCCTGCTTGTGCCTTCCCCTGCTGCAATATCTAAGCTCCGGCCTGTGATAGAATGTCGCTGGTCTGACATTATCTGTAACCAAAGAATACAGTAAGCTTTAGGGACTCAACCCTATATTGTACCGCTCTACAGCACGACTGAATGAGAATCAAAGACAACCATCCTATCATGCCTTGCAGCCCCCTACCCATAGTATGTGGTGCACAACACATCCATGGGCAGGACTCTACTTAGCACGGCTTGCAGACTCCCTGAGATACGACCTTCTCTGATAACAAGTTTGTCACACCCCGCCTTGGGGGGGTATGACTGGCACCTGGTGCCCTACTAGGACCTGAACTGCTGGACTACTGAATCTGAGCACATCTGGTGCCTGGCTGGCTCTACTCAGATTCAGGGAAACAACGGGCTATATAAAGGCTGTAAATACAGCCTCCAGCCGACTAGGCCTATAGCCACCTGTACCTGTACTAACAACTAACCAGAAATATATCAATATAGGGGAGCCTATGCAGGCCGACAAGGCCACCATGCTGTCTAGTTATCTGTAACTTAACAATGAAATATTGGAAAGCTACGTGACCGGCAAGGTCACCACTACTGTCAAGCTATGGCCCCACACGGCCAACATAAAGAAACAGAAGTACTAACAGCTATACAACTACACGGCCTCACACGACCGGCCCATCTAACCACAGGGAAATATATACAGACTGCAAGCCTCTAAGAATACTGATAAGATGGTCGGGACAGGGCCCCAGCCTACCCATGCTGTACAATAAAAGAAAAGGGATAAACCTCTAGCTATCTAGCTCCGGATGACTAGAGCTGATGACTCTGTGAGCTGGCTGGAATCACGAGGTATCGACCCCTCGTTTATGAGTACTTGCAGGCAAGTAATGCAGCGCCCCAAACGGGCGTCAGTACCACTGGTACTGAGTATGTAAAACAATAACTGAAAGAAATATCTGAAAACAACAACACAACTGATAGAACTGAAATAGGAAGGAATAGATTAACTGACTGAAAATGTAAAGCTATGCCTACTCTTAACTTATACTGGAAGGAGTAGGAGTCATACCTGGAGATGTATTGTACTACTGTCGATCTACTCGTATCTCGTGTAACATGGCATAACATAACATAACATAACATAGCACACACAAACCTTACCCGGCCCCCATAAGCCGGGAGGTACAACCAACACGCAATCTATACCCCTACCCCGGTCGTCCCATCTCCTATAATAACTATAAGCATCTTGCCGATCCCCTGGGTATGCACTTGGGCTCGCTGAGCCCCTAAATATAACTGTACCTGAGTCCGGAGGACTCCTGAATCAACACCCGGGCGTATCCGCTCGACGGGGGTGTATAAGGGCCGACCAAGGCACAATATGGGGAAAACTGGCATCCCATCTTCGTCCCCTGTGGGATGGCATGCCACTCCGTAGAGCGACGTATCCTCGTCCTCTGGCGGACGAGTCGATACAGCTATTAACCCTGGGGCGATTACGGATGCTAGGTAATCCAACCCCAAGACAATACAGTGGTCTCAACTAGTAATACTATCTGCATATACCACATACTGAAGCTAATGATAATAATGTATCTGTACATACTCTATGCTAAACTAGCGATAATGATATGTACGTATTTAATACGTGTTGGGACTGATAATAGTATATATATGCATAAATATAATCTTCTGCCATACTGTACTGAGTTTAGTGTTGAACAAGATATAGTTTTTCTGCTGGAAACCATGCTGTATAACTGAATTTCTATAGTAACATGATTTACTATCTCTAACATGCTTTCTAAACTTCATTTTTAACCTATCGTTCTTCTTCTGAGATACCCTACAGGTAATTACATTGCTTTACTGGGTTTCAACTTAATACGATAATATCCTAACATTCTTTGCTAAATCACATACTGGACATGCTGTACTGTTTCTAACACTTGTATCAGAATTTATATCGTGCTAGCAAGTTTCACGCTATACATAGCATGATGCTTCTAATATCATACCAACATTGGTAATAAACATAACACACAACTTCCAAACATTCTACTGGCCTTTAAACTACTTTACTTATACCAAGATTACTAACTTGCCGAGGAAACTAGCTTTACATACCTTCACTTCTGATTTCCCGACTAACTGGCATAGCTTGGTCAGTATTTCAGCTATTCCTCCCAACTGCATTCATATACATGTCAATCATTACTAAATACAACTTTATTCTGAAGGACGACATCACTTTCGATATAATTATAGCCTAAACTTAGGCTTATCGAAAGATGGTCGAAAACTCACTATTTTCCAGAAGTCCAGAAGGGAGAAGTATTTACTTCACAGCTAGGAACACATAGACACTAGTTTGGAGCAATTCCACTTACCTTAGTCCGGTAGCTCGACCATTCGTCGGCTGTATTTCGCGAAACTAAATTCATAGGAATGCTCTCTACTGCTAAATACCTCGGTATCTGATGTTAATTTGGGTTTGGACTACGTTTAGCAGTGTAATCGGAAGAAAATATATTTACCCTCTTCGTTCTTTTCTTTCCTCTGGTCTTTCCTCTCTGTTTTCACTGGAAATTATAAGAATGATTGATAAAAAACGAAGTGGGGCTTTATATACTTGGGCTTGGACAAGGCCAATGTGTCACGGAGCCAACGCCGAGGCTCCACCTCCGTGACACGTTGCCATCGCGGAGGGGCTCTGCCCTGGCTCCTTCCGCGATGGTTCGACAGGTTTCTCGTCCGATCCTTTTCCCGGGCCTTTCTTTAGCACGTATGGCCTTCAAATATGCTTAACCAACGTGCGAATAGGTCATCTAGGTGCCGGGAATCCTACGGGGTATAAAAGTGATCATCCCAAATTCCCCTGAAGTCTAGCACGCACGCCCATAACATATCCTCAAATGTTTGAATTGTGCGCTCATCCTTGCCATTTGTCTGGGAATAAAAAGTTGTATTCAAATTAACCTGTGTCCCCAATCCCTTTTGGAATGACTTCCAGAAATTGCCTATAAACTATGCCCTTCTATCAGAAATAATAGATATTGGGACACCATGTAGTCTGACTATCTCTATGATATATAACTCAACATAATCTTCAGCTGTAAATATATTCTTAATTGGCAAGAAATGGACTCATTTTGTCAGCCTACCCACAATGACCTAAATAGAGTCAAATTTATGCCTGGTACGAGGTAAACCTGTAACAAAATCGATGTTTATTACTTTCCATTTCCACATAGGCACGTCTATCTCCTGAGTTAATCTGTCGAGCTTCTAATGTTCAGCTTTTACCTACTGGAAATTGGAACATTGTGCTACAAAATCAGCAATATCTTTCTTCATCCCACACCACCAATAGATTTCTTTTATATCTTGGTACATCTTTGTCAAACCTAGGTGAAGAGAAAAGCGAGAATAATGTACCTCTGCTATGATCTTTTAGTGAAACCCTGCAACATTTGGAAGACAGAGTCGACCCCTAAATCTCAAGACTCTGTCTCCTACTATCTCAAAGTCCAATGACCCATCCTGCTAAGCTCTGCCTCTAAGCTGTACTAAGATAGGATCCTCGTACTGACGTTCTTTCACCTCCAAAAATAGCAATGACATTGCAGTGTTATGAATCACAGCCCTGCTACCATATGAGTATATGAATTGGACTCCCAAACTAGCCAACTAGTGTAGCTCTCGAGCCAATTCTCTTTTTTCTGGGCTCAAGTATGACAAGCTTCCCATAGATCTGCGACTAAGAGTATCGGCTACAACATTAGCCTTCCTTGGGTGATACAAGATATATACGTCGTAGTCTTTCAACAACTCAAGCCAACGACACTATCGCAGGTTCAACTCTTTCTATTTGAAGATATACTGGAGACTCTTGTGATATAAAGATGTCTACATGAACACCATATAAATAATGTCTCCAAATCTTTAATGCATGTACAACTGCATTCAACTCTAAATCATGGGTCGGGTAATTTTTCTCATGCTTCCTCAATTGCCTCAAAGCATAGGCAATCACCTTACTGTGCTGTATCAGAACACATACTAACCCAATGCTTGAGGTGTCACAATATACAACATATCTCTCTGAGCCTTCTAGTAAGGATAGTACTGGTACAGATGTGAGTCTATCTTTCAATCTCTAAAACTCTTCTCACAAGCCTCTGTCCACTGAAAGTTAGCTGCCTTCTGAGCTAGCCTCGCCAATGATGCTGATACGGAAGTGAATCCTTCCACAAATCTTCTGTAATACCCATCTAACCCAGAAAGCTGCAAACTTCCATTGGAGTTGTGGGTCTAGGACAAGTCTTCACGGCCTCTATTTTCTGCGAGTCAACTTTAATGGCTGTGTCTGACATAATGTAGCCCAAGAAAGCCATAAAATTCAACCAGAACTCGCATTTAGAGAACTTGGCGTATAACTCGTGATCTCTAAGTACCTGGAGTACTACCCGCAGATGATCCCTATGCTCAGCCTCTAAACGTGAATATACAGGGATATCATTAATAAATACTATCACGAACAGATCTAAGAATGGCCTGAATGTACAATTCATTAGGTCCATAAACACTGTTGTGGCATTCGTCAATCCGAAAGACATCACCAAGAACTCAAAGTGGCTATATTTAGTTCTAAAAGCTATTTTTGAAATATCTTTTCCCAAACTCGTACCTAATGGCACCCAGATCTCAAATAAGACTTTAAAAAATAATTGGCACCTTGCAGCTGATCAAACAAGTCATCTATCCTCGAAAGGGGATATTTTTTCTTAATAGTGACTCTATTTAGTTGCCGGTAATCTACACACATTCGTAGGGATCCGTCTTTCTTTCTCATAAAGAAGACTGGCGCATACTACGATGAAGCTATAGGCCTGATAAAACCTTTAGCAAGCAAGTTTTTCAAATGATCCTTCAACTCCTTTAGCTCGGCATGAGCCATTTTGTAAGGATGAATAGATATGGGTTGTGTTTCTGTTAGCATATCAATGGCAAAATCGATTTTCCTTTCTGGGGGAATACCTGGGAGTTCATCTGGAAACACATCCAGGAATTCACTAACTACTAAAATAGACTGAGAAGTCGAGGATTCTACTTGCACATCCTGAACTCTGACAATATGATAGATACAACCCTTTGCAATTAGCTTCCTTGCCTGGAGATAGAATATGAACCTACCTTTAGGTGTAACTATAGTGCCATTCTATTCCCAAATTGCTTCTCCAGGGAAATGGAATCTAACAATCTTTGTCTAGCACTCAACATTGGCATAACATGATGCTAGCCAACCCATGCCTATAACTACATCAAAATCATTCATCTCTAAATCTATCAAGTCTTCAAAGGTATGGCGGTCAACAATTTCCACCATACGGCCTCGATAAACTCTCCTAGCAATAATAGATTCACCAATAGGTGTACACACAGAAAATGGTCACTGGAGTAATTTTGGTACTATACAAAATTTCCTTGCTACCAGCAGGGTAAGACATGACAGAGTGAAGCCTGGATCTATTAAAGAATATACCAAGTGGGAACAAATATTTAGTGTACCTATCATAACATTTGGTGATGACTTAGAGTCCTGTCGCCCTGCTAGTGTATAAGTACAGTTCTGACCACTACCAACTCCTATTCTGCCTCTACTCTACCCATTGAAGTCTGGGGCCACGCCCTATAGAAGGTGCTGGCGAATGTGACCCTGCTGATGATCTAATCTACTGACCGCTATCACCCTGATCTCTAGTCGGGCAGTCCCTCATCATGTGACCCTCTTGTCCACAAGAATAACAAGCTATAGAACAATATCTGCATCTCCCAAAATGCCTCCTACCATATGTAGCACAACGCAGCGGTGCTGGCCTCATTTGGTCGGAGCCTCTCTGCTGCTGCGAACCTGTTGCTCGTGAACTCTCACTGGGACTGGACTGCCTGCGATGATCCAACATGCTACCTTGGTACTGCTATGGTGAAGGCATAGGTGGCCTACCTGAGAATCGGGGCTTGGGTCCACCCTGGGGCTCTATATATAAATCAACTGGCCTGGCCCTTCTGTGTTGCCCCTATCCCCCCTCTAGGCCATATGCTGTTGCTGTCTAACCTCTTCTATATAGTAGGTAAAGGCCTAAATTCGTGATATATCTATTCCTCTCGCAACGTGATGAGTTGGTAATTACCAACATATTAGGCTTTTAAACATAAGCTTTTGCTTAATCTTCAAATCATTTAAGAGGATTTTATGCTCTTTACCTTTAGTTTTGTAGGTATTTATTTGAGGAGAGAAAGTAAGAAAATGGGAAAAATCATGGGATTTAAGAATAGGATTGAAGCTTGACCAAATGGGACTGGCGCTCGACCAGATGGAGTCGGAAAAATGCTGAATGGAACATAGAAGCTACTGGACCAGAGTGGAATGAGCACCAGCCAAACGGGGTTCAACACCTGCAAACCACTAGTGTCAGTGCCGGTTGGACCCAGGATTCACAGCCCATGCACCTACGCAGTAGCGGCTTTCGCGGATGGGCACCTTGGAATGCCGATGACTTGCAAGTAGCACCGCTTGTAGGAAGGGCAAAATCATCCAGCACGGAAAATTAGAAGCATTTTGACCTATTTCTATACATTCTTTTGGAAAGTACCAGATATACTTTACCAGATTTGTAGAGAGTAGAAAGTAGAGAATAGTGCATATCTTTTTGCTCATCTTCTTCTTCTTCTTGAAGGTACAAAAACCTCATTGAAGCATTTGTGACCTTAAATTTATCTTTTGATGATGAATGTGATGATGTTGATTGTTAATATAATTATGTATTTTTCATCAATGAGTAGCTAAATCTCCTTACTAGAGGTGTGTGCATAAATTGGGGTTAAATTGGATTGGGTGTTGCTTTCCAATGTATAGTGATTTACCTATAGTTGCAAATGTGGGTGTTGATTAGTTATTCTATTTTTGCTTGAAAAAGAGAAATTAAATATAGGTGAGAGAGCAATGTTGGGTAATTGGGTATTGGTTATGTGGGGTTAGGCTAGACATAGCTAGAACCCATGGATATGAACCCATGAGAGATTTGAGGCTAGAAATAACTCAAATCTGACCCAAGTATTAATAGATTTATTATTTGGGACCTTGGTTTTTGAGAAAACCCGAGGCACAAGATACCCCCATGGTTGAAAAATATCGGGTGTCACTTCATCCATGAATATTTATAATTATGAGTGATTAATTGATTGCCTAGTTAATTCCAATCCAATTGATGCCCCATTAAAAAGCATATCCCTAGCTCTTGCTCACATTTGTAATTTGAGTTGGTTATCATGTCGATTGATCAATAGCTCATTGCATTTTAAATGTTATATTGAAAACCCCAAAATTTTACTCTCTTGTTTTCAATACAATGATACTCTTTAGTTTAACTTGATAGGTGATGAGTTGGTAATTTACCAACTCACTAAGCTCTAAAACTTGAGTTTTGGTTTAATTTTTAAGTTGATTATTTGGATTTTATACCCTTTTTTCTTTTGTTGTGTGCAAATGATTAAATGTGAAGAAAAGATAACAAATGGAGAAAAAAGAAAGGAGTGAGAGTAAATCGGCAATTCACAATTGAAAACCAGTGAAACGCCGGCCAAAGGCCAAACATCACTGCCTTTGAGGATTAATGCCACCGGCGGTTTGCCACTTGCCAGCGGCCAGTCACTGAAAGATACCCAAAATATCTAGAAAATTGCTTGAAAACCCAATAGTTCATGGATTGAAATCGGCAAAATGTCGGGTGAACCACCGATGTTCACTGGAATTGGGTGAGGATTTAGAAAAGATACCCCATGGTTCACGGATTGGAACCGGCAAATCGCCGATGTATCCGCTGATTCCAGAATTGTGCTCATGGGGGTATAATCGTCCAACATTGGAAAAGAGATAAAAAATGTCCTACTTTTCAGGATATAAATAGAAGATAAAGTCTTTGTACAAAGATAGATATGCAGAAGGAGAGATAGAAATAGAGATATTGAGAGAGAACAAAGCTTGCATCACATCATTGTTTCCCCTTTTATCTGAAGAACATTCTCTTAGCTGAGATAGGGAGATTCTGATTGAAAATTGTAGAAAGTACTCTGCTCTATTTCTTCTTTGTACTAGTAAGTTTCATCTATTGTTGGAGATTTTATTGTGAAGTTGATTTTTCTACTTTTGCTATTAAATTCAATGATGCTATTGATGAACGTATTTTTGAAATTTTTAACTGTGAGTTGCTAAAATTATTAACTAGAGGTGTGTGATGATGAATACTTAATTAGATTGGGTATTGCTATAGTCATCTTCATGTTGTTCAAGTAAGTGTAAATCTATTAGATTCTCTTCAATCTATAAGGGAAGGTCCATTGATTATGATATGGGTCTATCTATTCTTGCTTGATTGTTACTTGTAAAAGAATAATTAAGTATTGGAAGAGAATTTAATAGTGGGCATGGAGAAGAGATTGTGCAATTGGGCTAGAAATAGATAAAATTGCATTCTCTTTCCTTATTAGCAGCTAATAGCTAGAAATTAGTGCAGTTGCTTATCCAAATCAAATAGGGTTGAGCTAAATTGTGACTAGAGGTTTGTAAAACTCTAATAAGTGGTAACTAGAAGGCTGAAAAGCTGTAATTACCCACCACCCAAGATTATTTAAACTTGTTGAACTCGTGAGATGAACTGGCATGTCCCGATCAAGTTAGTATTTCATCTACACCGCACCTCTAGTCTTTCATATCCTTGTTGACAACTTAGCTGTTCTTGATATTTTATTTCACTGAATCACCCAACACAATTCTCTGAAAATTTCAATCCCCCAATTTTATTTGTTTTTATATTAAATCTACGTGATGCAAGCTAACGTCAATTTCTCAATCTACACTTGTAACTATCATTCCCTAGTCCTCGTGGGATTCAACCCCGACACTCACTGAGTTACTTGTTTTGATACTTCGGTCGTGTATATTCCTTGCATTGAGGATATATTTTGGACATATCAATAGGCAACATCTGTGCCATCTAAGCGCATTCTCTATAGGATTCGACCCCGACACTCATTAGGTATCTTTGTTTTGCCAATGACTATTTAAATTCTTTCTTTACGAGGAGTGAATTTGGACTTTATAAAAAATGGCGCGGTTTCCCGGGAATGCCATTAGACAACCTTTAGTTGATTATTGAGTTAAATTAATTTAGCACCTTGTGTTTTGCTTTTACAATTGTTTTGTTTTTGGGTACCTTTAGAGGATGACTAATATTGGCCAACAATCTCAAGAGGGTTCTGTGGATGGTTAGATGGACCACGAAGATGATGACCCTATGATGTCAGACATAGCAGGTGCCATTCACCTACCACCCATGTTAAGAAATGTGGTGTTCCATGTGACTAGTACAATGCAACACTTGCTACAGATGAAAGGACTCTTAGGTGGTCAGCTAAGTGAAGATGCAAATTGACATCTTCTAAATTTTCTTGAGATTTGCCAACCATTTAACATCACCAATATAAGTCAAGAGTCTATCAGATCGAGGATCTTTCCATTCTCCTTGACTTGGGAAGCGACCATATGGCTTGAGAAGCTCACTCCGGGATGTATAACATCATGGAAAGAATTAACCGAAGCCTTATTGGATAGGTTTTTTCCTCCATTGAGGATGTTGCAGCTAAGAGATAATATCACCAACTTCAGGCAAACACCGGGTGAACCTTTACATGAGGCTTGGTTGACGTTCAAGAAGAAAGTGGCTCTTAGTCCCAATCATGGGCTTCCGGATGGAGTGCTCCTTCAAAGTTTTTATCATTCTTTGGACACCATTAACAAGTACGTGGCAAATAACTTGGCGGGTGGATCTCTTATGGACCAGCCCTATGGAGTAGCTAGAGCTTTGTTGGATTGGATGACCAAAACAAATGGGGTTTGGAACACAAGGGAAACTAAAGTACCTCCAAATGGTACGGGTTCAAGTTTTATATCCACCAAGATGAGAAAGAGGGACGAGGAGCGAGATGAGACATCGGCAAAAATGATGACCCATCTTGAGTTGATGACAAAGCATGTTATGGGGAGTGGGTCTAAGAGTGTCAATACTGTAGGCACCCAGGGTCCAATGCTGTATAAGGGAGAAGCCTCACCACCTAGGTATGAAGAGGAGTGCCAATTCATGGAAAATCAAATGGGGGGTTCTCGCCCGGGGTACCAAGGTGCCAATCAAGGCCCTTGGAGACTAAGGGAGAAGAATCAAGGTTGGAGGAACCGAGACAACCAGGGTTGGGTTGATCACAATTAAAGATGGGCAAACCAAAATCATGATGGGGAATGTTACCATTGCAGCTCAAACCTATACGTTCCCCCTCCAAAGGCTAACAATCCCCAAACACAACTTGGTGTGAGCATTGTTGGAAGTTCCAAGATTGAGGAGATGCTTTCTCGAGTACTCAAGAGAGTGGAATCCACTGATAGTGGAGTCAAGGAATTGAAAAGGGAGTTGTCGAACCTCGCCCAAACAGTGAACTCCCACTTGACATTGATTAAGCACTTGGAAGCGCAAATGAATCATTTGTCTTCCCAAATGACTCTCCGTATGAAGGAGACGCTTTCTAGTGACACCGTACCCAACCTGAAGAAGGATGGCCATTTATGGAAATTGTGACTAGAATTTGCAAAGTGTTGGAAGATGTGGGTGTGAAGCCCAAGGATGTTGTTGAACCAAATCCAAGAGATGTTGTGGATAAAGAGGTGCCAAAAGCACCAAATGTTGTTCTTGATATCGATGAACTTGATGACGGGGAAGTTGATGTTGATCCCGAGAAGGTAGTTGAGGAGGATATGAGAAAAGAAGCTATACCCGACATAGGCCAAGAGCCTAGGATCCCACCTCTGTATCCCTAGAGGTTAGCCAAGAAAAAAAAAAGACAATCAGTTTCAGAAATTCATAGAGATGTTTAGTTAATTGTCTATCAATATAACTCTAGTGGATGCATTGATAGATGCCTGGGTATGCCAAGTTTATGAATGATTTGTTGAAGAAAAAGAGGATCGTAGATGCTGGTGTGGGGGAGGTGACTCACCATTTGCCATGATGGAAAGCAACCTCGCTCCCAAAAGAGAAGACCTAGGAGCCTTCACTATTTCCTGTACCATTGGGTTGTGTGTTTTCAAAGAGGCCTGTGTGATCTTGGGGCAAGCATAAACTGATACCTCTTATTATTTTCAAGAAGTTGGGGTTGGGGAGTCCCAAACCCACCTTAATGAGGCTGTTGATGGCTGATCGATCCATAAAGAAACCGGTAGGCATATTGGAGGACATCTTGGTTCGGGTTGACGAGTTCATACTTCCAGCTGACTTTGTCGTGCTTGATTATGATATGTATGTTGAAGTACTTGTCATCTTGGGGAGACCATTGCTTGCCACCGGTAGAGCTTTGGTAGATGTGGAGCTTGGTGAACTGAAATTTTGAGTGGGAGGCGAGAAAGTCACCTTTAAAGTTTTTCAAATTGCTGAGCCCCTGGATGAGTTCAAGGTGATAGGATTTGTGAATGATAAAGTAGCACAAGATGAAGCTTGTATTATAGAGGTTGATTCGGAGGATGATCCTCCAGAGTGTTGAGAAGTGAGTTGGTATCCGTCGTGCCACTATGTTAAATAATGTGCTTCTTGGGAGCCAACCCAAGTGTTTTTACTTTGGGCACTTTGATGTTTTTGTTGTTTTTAGTTTTGTAGATGGATTGGATTAACAAACCAAGGAGAAGGAAAAACAAGGCAGCCATTGTGCAACACCGGCGAAACGCATGTACCCAGGCGCGAAGCGCTACCCTATCACAAGAAAGAGGTAGAATATGGGTACAAAAGAGGGTAAGCCGGTGTTCGACTAGCGAAACATCAGTAGCATTCCATGGGCCACCGGACTGGCACGGTTGCAAACCAATGTACCTAGAGAAATTCTAAAAATCAAAGAGTGAGCTGCGACTCACTGGTGAAATGCAGGATGAGACCCACGAGACACCGGTGTAGCGCAACCCGAGCATAGTGAACTAGGTATATGGGCAGGTCACTGGTGATAGAACCAGCAAAATGTTGGTACCCATAGGCGGCCGCAAGTCTAGTACCGGTGGAGGTGCGTAAGTTTATTTTGAAATATTGACCGACCAATTAACCAACTCAACCTAGAATACTTTAAAACTCATCCAAACTGGTCAAAATCCCTTTTCATCTTTCCAATACTCTCTCCATTCAACTTTTCACCTAACCACACCCTTTTCACCTTCCCACCTTCCCTCCATTAAACCTACTATTAACACCAACTTTCCACTACCCAATCCCATTTCCCCTCTTCAACCTATATACAACCCTATCATCATTCATCTATTCTCATTTCTAGTCACTCAAAATCTCTCTTAGCAACAAAGATTTTCACTCTCTGCACCACCATTGTTGGGCAAGTTCCAAGTTTAAACTTTTGCAGTTTTGTTGAAATTCTCAAATTGATATGTGTCCATGAGCTCTTACATTGCTTTAATCTTACTGATTGATTGAGATTATGAATTATGTTGTGTATGATATTTTCGATACTCTTGTTCCCCATTGCCCATTTTGTGTGCTTTTTCATTGATTGAATCTTTCATAATATGTGGGTATGTTGGGGATGGTGATATAAATGTTGAATATTAAGGTGAGTATCTTCTGTGGTAAAATGCTTCATTTTTGGTGTGCTCGATATATTAAGTGGGGATGAAGTCTGAGTAGCCCCATGTGCTTAGAATGCATGATTTGCCCAATGATAGATAGAGTGACATCTTTCGTAAGGGTAAATCATCATTTTTATTTTTGTTGTGTTGCTTGGGGAAATAAAATTGTAAAATGAAATGAATGAGTAAGTCATGGATGTGAAGATGTTCTATTTAACTGAGTTGGGGGTGAAAATGCACTGGTTGACATTCACTGAAGAACCACCGATCAGGCCTGGTGAAATACTAAATTGAAATGCAGGTCAAGGTACAACGCTCTAGGCCACTGCTTAGACCCGTGTTTCACTGGCTCTTTACAGATCAAGATAGGCGAAATGCCAGTGTGGCACCAGAAGAATGGTTTACCTAGTCTACTAGCAAGCACCAACGGCTTACCGGCACTGCCAGCACGTCACTTTTGAACCCTTCAATTTTTTTGACATCCAATCTATATAATTTCTTTCCTTATCTTAGAATAGATGTTAATTTTTCTTTTCCATTATGAAAATTATAAAAAGAAGTATTGTTTGTGTGGCACTAATATGGCATTACAGGTCATGACTTCATTCAAATAATCCAGCAAAGGAAAAGCCCCGGCTACATCCAAAGGCAAGGGAAAAAGGATAGCTAAGGCAACCTCATCCCCTGCCAACAAAAGAGATGCCATCATATTTTGTCTGCCGACATAAACTACCATTGCACTATTTGTGAAGGGTGTTCTACTACAGTGGAGAAAAGGTTCGACTTAGCGGGGGCTCAGGGGTGACTTCCCCATAATTATTGCCTAGTTCAACCATCACCAATGGCTTGTTTTTTCTAAGCCACTGCAAGAATATTACAGCAGCTTAGTGCCTGAGTTCTATGCTTCAAACCAGGAACGATAGGAGGCCTTGAAGCATAAGGGGAATGTTGATGAATTCCCATTCCTACCTTTGGTCCGTATCAGGGGTGTGGAGGTCTATATCACCCCAGCTATCATCAATGCTTTATTTTGGGCTAATTAGATTGCCCCCAAAATCGAGTACCCCGGGAGAGTGGCTAACAAGGAGAATAAGTTCAGCTAGATAGCTCCGATCATTGCTAGCGGGCCCCCCATTCTAGGAATCCATGGGGCCTGAGATCTCCAGACAAGATTTGAAGTTTGAGGCCAAGTTGTTGCTTGATTTTATTTGTGGCCACATTATGCCCTCGAAGAGTAATCAATGGGTCAATCTAGAGGCGGCGATTCTCATTGCTTGTATTATGACTAGGGTGCCAATAATCTTTGGGGAAATAGTGGAAACGCAAATGAAAAGAAAGGCAGGGCAAGCTAGAACTTCAATGCCCTATGCCATGCTCAAATCCCAGCTTTACCTTAGGGTAGGAGTGCCACTATTACCGGATGAATACCCCAGCTCCGCTACCGTGTGATTACTGTTGATAAGAAGAAGGATGCGGAGGCCTCCTAGAGCAAGAGGAAGAGGATGAAAGACTTCAAGGTCCCTGAGGAGTACATTTCCCATGGTAGAGAGGACACTTCCATTGCCCCTGATCTCAACATACCATTTCCTAAGGCATCAGGTCATGCTTCTCGGGAAGCATCCACTAGAGGATCATCAACCCCTTCTATATCTTCTCGCCCAATAGCACCCCCTCCCATATCTTCTCACCCGAGCAGCCTCCACAAGCTTGCAGAGATGACACAGTCCCATGAGAGCCAACTCCAAAAATTGGCTAAAAGTCTCCCTACTCTGATTGCTAAGACTGTGAAAAAGGAGATCAAGTCTATATATGATATCTTGAGCATGTTATGCTCTTGAGTGGATATTGTGAAGGGGGATGCCACATCTCTCTGAGCTGAAGTGAGGGAATGGAAACCTTAGGCGTCAATGGATGTTCCTGACATGAGCGCGCTTGACGTAGCTATGGCTGCCCCGTCTATAGCCTGAGGCCCCATAGATGGATTGTTTGAGGGCTTTGGTGATGATGAGGATGATATGGGAGATGGTGGCCATGACGCGGATGCTGCGGATGAGGATGATGATGATGATGAGTGACCACTTCCGGGAGTTCTTACCCTCACTTGTTTTACATGCATACATTGGGGAAAATGTATTATTTTTAGTTGGGGATGGGATGAGTATATTGCTCTTGTGGTTATTATTATTGTTGTTGAATTTTGGTGCTCTTGTCGGGCAAAATTTCTAATGTTATGGGGTTGGTAATTTTTTGAATTGGTGTTTGGTTGTTGCCCTTGTCGGGTTGATTTAGAAAGTTTGTTTGTGATGTGGATTGGTTATTAAGCCTTTGTCGGGCTCGTGAAGAAAGAAAAAAATAAATGAAAAATTGTTCTTAAATTGTTAGTGCCAATGATTGGTAATTTTAAATTGAAAAATGTTGTGATCCATGTTTTAATTATAATTTTTTATTTACAGTAGTTAGTGAATAAACTCCTATGGGTTTTCTTTATACCACAGTTCTTTTCCAAGGAGTGATTTTCTTTTCTTTTATTTTGTTGTTGAACCGGGTGGCATTATCTTAATGATGGATTGAGAGGCAACTTTCTTAAGGTAAAATGCCGAGTTTAAGTTCTTTTGAGTCAATAATTGCAATGGCTTATGAGAGGTACCACCAGAAAATATTTTCTTGAATGGCATGGCTGTTGTATTTTGAGAAAGAAAGGTCCATTTGAATTTGAGAAGTTGAGTACATTTTTGTCATAAATTGCACATTCTTTGTTTGGCTTCTTGATTCTCATGTATTCTTGTTTTATGATTCTTGATGTGGTGGTGAAAATGGTGTGTAACCCTTGGAGGGTGATGCTTTGTGAAAAGGTTTAGTTTAATTCTCTTGCATGAATGATTATCTAGAACTTGCTCCACGTGTGACTCAAGGAGAAATCCTAGATGTAGTTGCACAAGGAAAATGATTTTAGGATTTCTTTTGGATAACTACTTTACCCATATGACCTCCTTGAACATGAATCCTTGTTAGCCAATGTTGAGCCTTTAAGCCTTTTTATTGGAAACCACATTACAAGCCCAATACCCTTTTTATAATTCCTCTTTTATACCCATCCTCCCCAGTGCTAATTGTGAAAAGAAATGCAAAAATGATGCTCAAAGTCCCAAAAGTGTGGGAACAGAAAAGGGAAAGATGAGGCAAAAGCCTAAGTTTGGGGTTTGCAAGAAGTAAAAGGGGAAAAATAATGAGAACTTCAATGAGAGGTAGCACTACATCATGAAAGAATAAGTGAATTGCTTGAGTGAAAGGAATTGAATTATAAAAGGTGCTATCTATTGCTCAAATTAGATGAAAAGTGGTTCCTAAGGAGAGATAAGGAGGGCTCTTGTTTTAAAAGTGGAAATCATGTCAAGGAGAGATAAGGTGAGGGTAATCTAAGAGGAGAGTGGAGTATGCAGTAAGAGTCACGAAAGGGTATTAGGGAGGTTCTAGTCACTAGAGCTTAAAAGTTATCCTACCTTTACCCCTAGCCTACATTATGACCTCCAAGTCCTAATTGATTTTAAGTGAAGAAACTATACATTTAGTGGCGAGTTACACGAAGGGCAAGGCTATGGGTCAAGTTATGTGCATGAGAATCTCTTTGTGAGAGTGAGCATAATTGTTTCATTCTATAATCCCTTGAGTGTGAATTGCTTTAACTAAATGGGATTCTCTCTTGTTGTGAGCAACATCACCTCCTTGGAGGACATGCTTACACTTGCCAAAGGATATGATTAGAAAAGATTGTGGTGATCTTGAAGATAAACTTTGAATGTGAATTTTTAATAACTTGAGATGCTCTATAAACTTGATATGAACATCAAGACCCTTGTTTTTAATGAAGAAATCAAATGTGACTCATGCCAAATTGATTGTGGTTATCTCTTGAGGCATCCGCATAAAGGGTTGAGTCTCCTATTTTCCTTTATGTTGGTGAGCTATCTTTGGGTTGTCTAGGTCAATATAGTCCCTGTGCATAATCTCATATGACATACTTATTCCTAAGTTTAGATGTAAAGAATTGCATTACTTGAGGACAAGCAATGATTCAAGTTTGGGGGTTTGATGAGTTGGTAATTTACCAACTCATTAGCCTCTTAAACATAAGCTTTTTCTTAGTTTTCAAATTATTTAAGAGGATTTTATGCTCTTTCTCTTTAGTTTTTAAGGTATTTAATTTTAGGAGAGAAAGCAAGAACTTGGGAAAAAGCATGGGATTTAAGAAGAGGAATAAAACTTGACCGAATGGGATCGGCGCTCCACCAGATGGAGCCGGCAATACACCGGCTGGAACATAGAAGCTACTGGACCAGACTGGAATGAGCACTGGTGAAACACGGATCAGCACTAGTGAACCGTTGGTGCAAGCACCGATTGGACCCAGGATTCACTGCCCATGCACCTGCGCCACAACGGCGTTTCGCGGATAGGCACCGGTGGAATGCCGGTGACTTGCAAGTGGAACCTCCTACAGGAAGGGAAAATCATCTAGCACGAAAACTTAGGAGTATTTTGACTTATTTCTGTACATTCTTTTGGAAAGTACCAGATATACTTTACCAGATTTGTAGAGAGTAGAAAGTAGAGAATAGTGAATAAATTTTTGCTTATCTTCTTCTTATTCTTGAAGGTACGAAAACCTCCATTGAAAAGCATTTGTGAGCTTAAATTTAGCTTTTGATGATGAATGTGATGATGTTGATTGTTAATATAATTTTGCGTGTGTGCATGAATTAGGGTTAAATTGGATTAGGTATTGCTTGAGTAATTTTTTAGTTATTCATTTATTATAAATCTATTGTTTTCTCCCAATTTATAGTGTATTTACCCATATTTGCAAATATGGGTGTTGATTACTTATTTGATTGTTGCTTGAAAAAGAGAAATGGAATATGAGTGAGAAAGCAATGGTGGGTAATTGGGTATTAGTTATGTGGGATTAGGCTAGACATAGATAAAACCCATGGACATGAACCCATGAGAGATTTGAGGCTAGAAATAGCTCAAATCTAACTAAAATCTTAATGAATTTATTGTTTGGGTCCTTGGGGTTTGAGAAAATCCGAGACACAAGACACCTCCGTGGTTGAAAAATATCGGGTGTCACTTTGTCCATGACTATTTATAATTATGAATAATTAATTAATTGCCTAGTTAGTTCCAATCCAATTGATTCCCATTCAAAAGCATACCCCTAGCTCTTTCTCACATTTGTAATTCGAGTTGGTTATCGTGTCAATTGATCAATAGCTGATTGCATTTTAGTTGTGATATTACAACCCCCAAATTTTACTCTCTTGTTTTCAATACAGTGATGCTCTTTAGTTTGACTTGATAGACAAATTCCATGCCATCTAAGAGCATTCTCTATTGTATTCGACCTCGACACTCGTCGGGTATATTTATTTTTCCAACAACCCTTTACACTCTCTCTATACGAGGAGTGAATTTGCATGTTTTCACAATGCAGCTATAGCACAAGACTCAACATACTCTATATCAGGCCCTTCTATGAACCGGTGTACCCTGACTGGCATTGTAGTGACAAAGGTTGGTGCATATCTAGCCAAGGAGTCAAATCTCAGTGCATACTCTGGGACACTCATCTTGCCCTACTTCAGATGTAAGAACTGTTCTACTCTGTCCTATCGAATCTTTTGAGGTAACTAATGATCTATGAAGGCCTTAGAGAAACTGAGCCAGGTAGGTTGAGGTGCATCCTCGCCTCTGGACCTCTCCCAACTCTCGTACCACAAAACTGCTATATCTCACAGTCGGAACACCTCTAGCTCAACCGACTCCGCGAATGAAGCTTGCACAACCCTAGATATCCTCTACAACTAATCTAAAATGTGTTGAGTGTCCTCTATATGGTCTTTCCCCATAAACTGTGGAGGACTCAACGAAAGAAACTCATTAACCCTTGAACTTTTGGGTCCCTTAATGGGACCGACAACAACAGGTGCCATTGGCTGATGCTGAGCAGCCATCATCTAAGCCAACATATATATTGCACTCCTTACATCTTGGTCTGAGGGTGTAAGAAGTACTGGTAATGTTGGTGGCACGTTTGTAGCCCTGGGAGCTTCCTGGTGTAGTGGGGAATGGTTTGGAGATTGAGACAATATCTCTCTTTGGATCGCAGATTAGGCCATTTCTGACTGTGGCACCTTACAAGTACCCTCTCCTGCTGCTATATCTAGCTCTCGATCAGCTGCAGTCTGTCTTGCATCAGGCATCTCTGTTGATAGATATAACATTATGAACTTAGGGACTCAACCGTATACAACTCAGCTCTATAACACGATTTGACTAGAAAAGATGGGAAACCATACTATCATGCCTCGTAGCTTCCTGCTTATAAAATGTGGTGCACAACACACTTATAAACTAAACTCTACTAGAAATGGCTTGCAGACTCTCTAGAATACGACGTGGCTTTGATACCAAGTTTGTCACGCCCCATCCTGAGAGGCATAACTGGCACCTAATGCCATACTGGACCCTGAGCTGACTTAGTTAGTCATATACACCTATGGTGCACACCAGCAACATATAACCAAGAAAACAATCAAGTATATCTCATCTTAAATAATCCCTTGGCCAATAAGGCCGCAATATAAATACCTATGCAGATATTCAGCATACCCAACAGTTCACAATAATAATAACATCCTATATGGGCCGACAAGATCATCATATTGTGTAAATCAAATAAAGTGAAAGGTAGACATATATATATATATAGACAAGGGATATTAAGGCTTCCAAACTGCTTAGACAAAGTAACATAGCTAACATGGACAACAACGTAATTGTATACAATTCCATTGTCTGCAAGCCTCTAAAGAGTAAATACTTGGTCGGTTGATGTCGCCCAAGCGCATGAAAGTGCACGTGGTCATCAAGTAATATAGGATTTTGAAGTCCAGATATCATACCCAAGGGACTTGTCAATTTAATCATTATAAGGTTGTCACTTCAATTTCTCCGTTCTCTAACAACTATCACAAGATTTCGCAAACAAATATGCATCTTTGAACATAGTAGGCCAATAAAACCCAGCTTGAAGGACTTTTGTTGCTGTCCTATCTCCACTATGATGTCCACCATACTGTAAAGACTGGAATCTTTACAGAACCTGGTGCACCTCTCCCTCCGAAACATATCTTCGGACCAACTGATCAGGACCTATCTTGTACTAGAAGGGTTCATCCCATATATAGATTGACTGTCATGCAGTAATCTTCTTTTCTTTTATGAGTTTGCATCTGGTGGGTACACACCACTAACCAAAAAATTTATCATATCTGCATGTCATGACAGCTCCAGGCTGTGAACAACAAGTAATTGCTCATCAGGAAAAGTCTCCAATATGTTAGTCCCATAGTCAATATGATCTCTATCTTTCAACCTGGATATATGATTTACTACTTGGTTTTCTATGCTCTTCCTATCCTTGATCTCAATGTCAAATTCCTACAGTAGCAATATCCATCGAATGAGTCTGGGCTTAGCATCCTTCTTTGCAAATAGGTACCTAATTTCGGTATGATCAGTATAAACTATCACCTTTGTCCCGACTAGATACACTCAAAATTTACCAAATGCATATACCATAGCTAATAACTCCTTCTCGGTTACAGTGTAATTTTTTTGAGCTATATCTAGGGATTTTCTTGCGTAGTAAATGGGTTGAAACCTCTTTCCCTTATTCTTTGCCAAGAAAGCTCCTATCGCATAATCACTAGCATCACACATCACAATGAATGGTAATGACCAATCTGGGGCAATAATAATTGGAGTTGTTGTCAACTTATCCTTCAATGTGTTCAAAGCCTGGACATATTCCCTGTTGAACTCAAACTTCAAATCCTTCTCTAAGAGCTTGCACATAGGATTTGCAATTTTTGAAAAATCCTGAATAAACCTCCTATATAACCCAACATGGCCTAAGAAACTGTGCATTCCTTTCACCGAGTCCGGGAGTGGTAGTTTTTCAATTGCTTCAACTTTAGCTCTATCAAATTCAATACCTACCTTTGAAATTTTATGGACCGGGACTATCCCTTGACGTACCATGAAATGGCACTTCTCCTAATTCAGTACAAGATTAGTCTCTTCACATCTGGCTAGTACAACATCCAAATGATTCAAGCAGTTATCGAAAGCACTTCCATAGACTGAGAAGTCATCCATGAACACCTTCATATATTTCTCCACCATGTCCATGAATATAGCCAATATACATCTCTGGAATGCTCCTAGAGCATTATATAATCCAAACGACATCTTTCGGAATGCAAAGGTGCTGAAAGGATAGGTGAAAGTTGTTTTCTCCTGATCCTTCTATGTGATCATAATCTGATTATAACCTGAATACCCATCCAATAAACAATAATTATCATGCCCATATAACCAGTCTAGCATTTGATCTAAGAAAGGTAAGGGAAAGTGATTCTTCCTGGTGACTGCATTGAGCTTTTGGTAGTCAATACAAATTCTCCACCCTGTGACTATTCTTTTGAGGGATCAATTCATTCCTCTTATTATGTACCACAGTCATCCCCCCTTTTCTCGAAACACAATGAACTGGGCTCACCTAATGACTATTCGAAATTAGATAGATGGTGCCTATATTTAGTAACTTTATGATCTCCTTCTTTCCCACCTCTTTCATGATCAGATATAGTCTTTGCTGATGTTCAACACTGGGTTTGGCTCCTTCTTCAAGAAGTATCTTATGCATGCAAAAAGAATTGCTAATTCCTTTTATATCATCTATTGTGCACCCCAGTGCTATCACACGATGTCTTAGTACTTCACCTGTTTATCATTCAACAAAGCAAATATTATCATAGGCAGTGTGTTAGCACCGCCTAAATATACAAATTTCAAATGAGTGGAATGGTTTTTCAATTCGATGGCTGGTGCCTTCTCATAGAGGGCTTCGGCTTCTCCCAATATAGAGATTTGTCAAGTATCTCTGCAGGAGTATCTCTCCTAACATATGAAATGGTGGAATCTAGTTCTATTAAACATTCTACCATCTCTAACCCCTTTGTCTGTTCTTCTTCATATACCAACAGTCTGTCTAATGGATCATTCTGTGATAGATACTGCTCGAAGTTTGTAGTAGATAATTTCGGCTCGATAGGCGTAATGGTTTTCATCTCCTCATGGCGAGGCGACAATTTTGCTGCTCTAAACATATCAAGAACTGCTTCCTGACCATCCAATGTCATGGTCACCTTTCCTGATTTCACCTTTATTACAACATATGTGGTGGATAAAAATTCTCTCCCCAAGATGAGGGGAATGTATGTTTAGTATAACCGCCACTTCAAATCAATTGAATCAATGCAAGCAATGTTGTTCCCACATGCCTATTCATTCATATTTTGTTGGATTCCTTGGTTGTGCTGCATCTGCCTCATAGTCCAAGATTATAAAGTCAACCAACAAGATGAAAGGTCCCACCTTTATTAAGACATCGTCAGTGATTCCTTCCGGATGAACAATGGACCAATCTGCCAACTGTAAGGTTACTATGGTGGATATTGGTTCTCCTAACCCCAATGTTCTAAATAAAGATGCAAGCATCAAAATGATGCTAGCAGCCAAATCACACAACGCTGACCAAACTTCTCTGCTTTCGATGGTCACAAGAATTGTGAAACTCCTTGGGTCCTTCAACTTTTTAGGAATTTTATTCTGCACAAGCAAACTACACTCCTCTGTCAATGCTATAGTTTCAAATTCCGTTAGCCGCTTCTTATTTGCCACAATATCTTTAAAATATTTGGCATATTTTGGAACATCTTGCAAAAGCTCCACCAAAGGTAAGTTAACATGAACTTCCTTTAAATTCTCAAGGAATCTCTGACAAGCTATGTCCACTTTCTTCTTCTTAAATCTTTGAGTAAATGGGAGAGGTGGTCTAGGTACTATAATTTTCGATTTTGGCTGACTTGGTTCACCCACTTCGTGTCTACCCATCATAGTCTGATACATATCAGTGTTTTCCTCTCTGGGGATCATTTCACCTAACTCCTTACCACTATGCAAGGAAATGACATTTACATTTTCCTTGGGGTTCTTCTCAATGTTACCCGAGAGTGCCCCTGTGCTCTATTGTTTTGTTGTAGGGAGAATTGCCCCATTTTCCTTTCAAGATAATGCTTGGAATTTTGCATTTCATTTACCACTTGCATGTGCAGCACCATCCATTGCTTCATTGTCTCCTCAAGAGAACTGTTCTGCTGCTGGCCCTATGGCCTTTGATAAGTGTTTTGGGGCCTTTGAAAGTTTTGATTCCCTCCCCATGAGGGATTTGCTCAATTTTGGTACCCCTGATTATAGCCATTACCTACAAAACCTCCATCATGACCTTTTTGTCTTACAAAATATACAAACTCAAAGTTAAGAGGACAACCTCAATAGGCGTGGCCTTCTCCGCATGCCTCACATGATGGTGGTGGTATTTGTACCTGCTGTACTTGTCCTCCTACTGGTGTGGTCACCAAATTACTAATCGCTTTCACAAACTGGCTAATGTCTGCCCTGATTGTTGCTACACCATCCACCTCAAGCTTTCCCGACACCTTTGCTGCTGCAAATCCTCTGCCTGAGTCTTGATAATCCTGACTCCCCGCAGACATGAGGTTCAAGAGAGCCTCAATTTCATCATAACGTTTGGACATAATCTTTCCCTGTACGGTAGTGTCAAGGAGTTTCTTAGACTTGAGCTTCAGACCCTCAATGAAGTTGTGCTAAATTATCTCCTTAGGTTGCATATGTTGTGGACAATCCCTCAAGTAACCCTTGTAATGTTCCCATGCTTGAGCTAGCATTTCTCCATCTTTTTAAACAAATCCGAAGATCTTTCTCCTCAGTTCTTTAGTTCTTCTCGAAGAGAAAAACCGGTCGATGAACTTATTGGAGAGGATCTCCCAAGTGGTGATGGATCCTGCATGCTCATTCTGAAGCCACTCCTTGGCTTCTCTGATCAGTGAGAATACAAACAGAGTTAACTTGACTTATTCATCTAACGCGTTCTAGTAATGGAAGTTTTCACTCACCTCTACAAACGTCATCAGATTCCTGTGGGGATCCTCGTGCAGTTTTCCCTGAAATTGGCAAGTGTTTGGAACAACCGGATGGTCCCTTCTTTTAGCTTAAAGTTTCCAGTGATGGTCAGTTTGACAATTGGTTTAGAAGTGTTCTACAAATTCGGCGTAGCAAAATGCATCACTGGAACTCTCTCATTCTCTTCACCTGCTGCTTGCGTGACATTTTCCATAGCTAACCTTGGAAAGGTTCTCTTTATTTCAGGATCAAGAGAAGCTAAAGATGGTCCTTGGCTTCTCGTGCTTGGCATACACTGAGGCAAACAACCCTGTGTACTTCAACAAAAACAAGAAACAAACGTAAAATACAGACTAGAGAAACAAAACTCTAACATACAGATAATTAAAAAATAGTCCCCTACAATGGATCCAAAAAAGTGATGTTTGCCCAAGCATACGCAAGCGCACATGGTCGTCAAGTAATATAGGATTTTGAAGTCCAAATATCGTACCCAAGGGACTTGTCAATTTAATTGTTATAAGGTTGTCACTTCAATTTCACTAATCTACCAAACAAGTAAAATGAAAATTATTTTGGAAAATTTAACTACTAAAACTTCAAATATAAAATTAACTAAAATAAATGC
Organism: Datura wrightii; assembly: GCA_035772735.1. Taxonomy (NCBI): domain Eukaryota; kingdom Viridiplantae; phylum Streptophyta; class Magnoliopsida; order Solanales; family Solanaceae; genus Datura; species Datura wrightii. The sequence goes on from JASDFA010000019.1 coordinate 39,952,195, forward strand.
AAACTTGATTGTATTTCGATAATGCTGAAAGACTAGGGAAATGGCACTTGGTTGGTTTCAAGTTTAGTTTTTTCAAACGTAATTAAACTGGAATGATTCTTCCAATGGTTGTTAGTTGCAGGTTACTATCCATTGCTTACCACTATCCCTAGCATCCAAGAACTATTTTGTGAACCCTAACGCCTATATTCCTATGATCATAGGAGAACAATGAAACGACGGTTATGCCTACTTGTTTTTCAACTAAACGGGGTTGAAGGGTATATCCCTATCCTCAACAACAAATTCTATCCTATCACCAATGGGTTCAAGGGTCTTTGAATTTTCGTTCTGTATTTATTTTTAACCCTTTTAATTTATATTTCCAATTTCAATCGAAAGCCAACAGATTACTTACAAGGTGATCAATTTTATAAATAATAAATTAACACAAATAAATACAAACAACCTTAAAAGAAAAATTAAAACCAACTTTAATTAGTCTTTCAATCAATCAACTATTCACCATGGACACAACCCTAGAATATAAGTTTATCCACTCATAAAAAAGTGGTAAAAAAAATATTTAGTCATCATAATACGAAAATACGAAGTAAAGAAGAGAAAATCTAGCTGCAGAACTTTGTCTTCCTTCCAAATGGCTTACAAGTTTTCATAAATGAACTACGAAATATAAAAATGAGGAAAGACTGCTCCAAGAAGTCCATAAAACCTTAACAAATGACCTAAGGCCTCTATTTATAGATGAGCCTTCAAATGACGCTTCTGCCCTTCAATACTTGGCTTTAAAATTAGCATTTTCCGCCCTGGAATTACCCTAGCATGCTGCCCCATGTATCTCCCCACAGACTTAGTCAAATTTCCAACAATTTCAGCTCTGGACAAGGCTTGGCGAACCACCTCCTCAATCTCGCCAAGGTGTTCATAAAATTTCTCTAAGTCTGTACATCTCTGGCGCGGGCCAACACTCATCTCACCAAGTTTCTGAAGTGCATTTCTCTTAAATTTAAGAGCTAGCATGCCAGACTGAAGTTTTGTCCTCTGAAGTTTGGGACTTGGTGCGGGGCACAGCCATAGCACCAAACCCTTCAGCTCCTCAAATCTTCATTTCTTGCTTCATTTTGAGCCCATTTTGTTGTCACGACCCGAACGGAGGCCCGGGTCACAACACGGGACATGGAGCACTGAGAGACCCCATGTCGACCCATGGCATAAGCATACATCTAACTCGATCAATGAAACCGAATAATATTCATAGCAGAAGTCTAAACTTAAACATAACATCACAATATACAATCCGAAGTTGAATACAACTATATACCTGAAAAGCCTCTAAACATGACAGTTGTTGGGACAAGACTCCCAACTATCTCAACAAGATGAAATTGAAAATACATAAGGCGATCTGAGTAGTCTAGTCCTCGGGAGACGAGGACTCACCAATAACACAAAGGCTAACTCTAATAAGCTGACTACGATCGGGGCTGAATATGAGAGTCGGATCCTGTATCATGAAACGATACAACATAGAGTATGCAGTCAGTACGTGGAATATACCGAGTATGCAAGGTAAGTAAAACCGCTCAAATACAATGCATAATGTAAAACATAAACATTAAGAGTCTGAGAGTAGGGGTTGCATGCATTCTTTCTGAAATCATGATCTCATCATAATATAGCATATCATCATAACATATCATAACATAATTGATTGACTCAAAGCTGAAATCTGATATTTATAAGTAAAGTTGAACATTTAGTCAAACCTTCTTTAGAACATGCTTACATATGTAAATCTCATGAGTAATGAACATGCATAACTGAAATCATAAGGAACAATGGGAGACTCATCTTTTAATTGGCATACCACAATAGAGCTTACGTGGTCCCAACTATCACACTCTAGTGGGTAGAGTCGTCCAAAAACTTTCTAGATCTAGGGACGATACCATGATATTGTTATCAAACTGAAGGCCCAATCAGGCAGGATACCTCACAAGGGAGGTCCCAAAGTCACAACGTATAAACCTATGTTGGCGCGTAGTTCTGAGGCATAGGGTGATCGACCCTTAGCCCGCTCGGTGCTAGACACTACTCCCAAAAATATGCATATGCTCTACATCGTTATTCAAGAAGCTCAACATCGTCTATTGACGAAGATCATAAATCAAATACATCTCAAAGCAGAATCATGCATAAGAGAAGCTTTAACTCAAACCGTACCACAAGCTGAAAGATAATTGGGAGTCTTCGCTCCAAAACCATGTGGTAAGCTATGCATATGAAAAACTGTAACTCAAACATACCACAAGCTGGAAAATATAAGTGGGAGCCTTCGCTCCAAACTCATGTGGTAAGCTTAATTCGAGATATCATCGATCATACTTTAAACATGGGGCATTGCCTAAAGCTTTATCATACTTGAAAATACTCAATTCATATTGAAAACATGATTATAAATATGGATAGCTTGAAAACATACTTTTCATCATAATATTTCATCATCATCATACATTCATCACAAATCTCATCTTTCATGAACTTCTCATCAATGGGCTTTTTCATTCATAAAGTGAGAACATGATTTTAATTGAAAATATTATAAAACTCTCCCATGCTTCGTAATTCAATAGTAGAAACGTATTTAAATCATACCCATGTAAAGAATTAGGAAATTCATACATTAGGTTAAAACCACATAGATTAGTCATAGATCATTCATGATTTAGAGAGGGATTGGGCATGGGTGTGAAAGGAATCACCTATTTATAACCCTACATACCTATTGGTAGCTCATTCTTACACTTCTTTTGATGCCCCATAGGAAATCAAAGAGAAATTGATGAATGCTAGGTTTGATCACCCTCTCTTGTATTCTACCTTGCATGCATGAATAAATAAGGCCTAAAATAAACTTAACCCCTTTAAAAGTCACTATTCATAACTCAAAACAACATAGTTTAGGCCTTAGGAACTTAGGAATTATGGAAAAGCCCTTACTAAATTAGCAAAAAATAACTGCCAGGTGGTCTCAACGAGGGACCTAACGACTCGTTACCCTGGGCCATGATCTTGGGCAGATTTATATGCCCAAGTGATACTCAAACGTATCAATTTTACCTTGTTTGTTTCGCAATGTGTATATAATATCATGTAATTGGTAATAAAATTTGAATTTATACTAACCAACATGATTAGCATTTGTTTTGCAGGTAAATGTGATTTTTAGGAGCTAAAATGCATGTATGAACTATGTCGGAGTTGGACTTGGATGCGAGCATGGAAAAGACCTTGGAATGCACATTTTATAGGGGCTCCGCGATGGAGTCGTGCCACGCTACCATCGCGGTAGCACACTGCCTGAACAGGAATTAAAATGGCAATTTCCAGTGTGCCTTTGCGTTAGCTCCGTGGCACGGAGAGAGGCCTCCGCGTTGGCCTCCGTGCCACGTTGAGGCTAATTTACCGGACCCTGAAATTCCAGTGAAGGTCCGCGTCCACGCCGTGTCACGGAGGCAGTGCTCCGCGTTGGCCTCCGTGACACGTTGCTTGTTATTTCGGGAAAAATTTCCCACTAGTATAAATAGCACACTTAGGTTTATTTTAAGCAGTTTTTAGTTTTTAGACTGAGTTCAGAAGTGGAGAGCAAGGACGTGGGTTAGGAGCAGTTGAGGAACGAAAAAGCTAAGGGATTTCTTCTCTTCTTATCTTCTTTCTATCAATTGTACGTATGATTTACACTCATTTTAGGATGATCAATCCACAAATGAGTGGCTAATTCTCTTCCTTGCTGAGGTTTTGAACATGTGTAATGAATTTTCATTATAATTGATATGGTTTTCTTCTTCTTCTTTCATGTTGTTCTATTAATTCTTGTTCTTACTGCATTAGTGATTGGCCAACATTAATGTACATCTAAAAAGTCCAATTTCACTCGAGAGAGCAAGAAATTGGAAATTTGTGAATTAATAGGGTATTGTTCTTAACTTGATTTTGGAAAATTGGGTTTTGATGTGCTTTCCTGATAGAAATATACTTGAAAGCCGTATTAGTCAATTTAGGAACCGGAATTGTAGTGCTAGGTCATAAATTGCATTTGATCACAGAAATGTAGACGGATGGTTTATGATTCTAAAGTGAAATTAAATACGAAAGTTTTAGTTTCTAGGCGAATGTTCTTGGCTAGCAATATGAAGAAGAGATTAACCAAATTATCATGATTATCAAGTTCATTACTTGTTCTTAACCTTGGCATGTTCATATCCATTGTCTGAATTCACAGTAAATAGTTGTTATTAATTTTAGTATATATAGTTTAGAAACAAAAAAAAACTCAAGTAACTGTTGGTTACATTGTTGTTAGCATAATTAGAAGTGAAATAGGATTATAGTAAACTAGGAAACTTTACATATCTTGAGCCTCCTTAGATCGATACTTGGCTACTTAGCCACTTTATTACTTGTTTGACCGCGTGCACCAGTTGTGAGGGCAGTTTTAGTGCCCGATGAAGCAGCAGCGAGGCCGGTTCGCCAGGTGGCAATCCCACACGCTAATAATGTACATTCTAGCATCCGCAAACCAGAGCCTGGAGGGAGGTTTGAATTAAAGCAGAATATGGTGCAACTTTTGCACACAAGCGGGCAATTTACCGGTCTCCCTCATGAAGATCCACAACAACATCTCCAAAACTTTTTGGAGATAAGTGACACTTATATACCCGCTGGAGTGTCACCTGATTATGTTCTGCTCACCTTATTTCCATTTTCCTTACTTGGTGAAGCCAAGAGGTGGTTAAAAGCTGAACCACCCAATTCTATATCAACGTGGGATGATCTTGCACGGAAGTTTTTGATCAGATTTTTCCCTTCGGGTAAAACAGCCAGACTTAGGAGTCAAATCCTAAGTTTTAAACAGAGGGAGGGAGAAAATCTATATCAAGCCTGGGAAAGATTTAAATCCATGTTGCGGGACTGTCCTTATCATCATCAGTCTAATGAGGTGTTGGTACACACATTTATTGAGGGTTTGGAACCCCACACTAAAATTCTGTTAGATTCAGCAGCTGGAGGGCAAGCGCTGGAAAAGACCTATGAGGAGATGTACACTTTGCTCAACCGGATTTCACAAGGCAATCCAGAATGGAATGCAGATTCTTCAAGAGGTGGAGCAAGGAAAGTAGCGGGAGTGCTTGAAGTGGATGGATTCACAGCTATCGCTGCACAGATAGCTGCTTTGCAAAATCAGTTAAACACTCACTTCAGCAATATAAATTTGAACCAGCCTTCAGCTTTAGTCAATGCAGTTCAACAGATGTGGTGTGAAGTGTGTGGTAGTAGTGAGCATTCAGCTGAATGATGTGGTGCAAATCCTGATTCTGTTAACTTTGTGGGTAATGCACAGAGAAATCAGCAGTAGTTTGGTAGTGGCTACAACTCAAATTGGAGGAACCATCCGAATTTTTCGTGGGGTAGCAACAATCAACAAGGCCAAAGTTCAGGGCAGGGTATGCACAGAAACCAAGGAGGGCAACAAAATTATCAAGCTCAATTCAGAAATCACAATGCCCCTCCTCCACCACCATCACCTACCATTGAGGAGATGTTCAAAACCATGATCGCTAATCAGGCACAATTGCAGGCTGACTATGTTAAATTGGCAGCCGAAGTGAAGAACATCAGTTGGCGACCAAGGCTCTTGAATATCAGTTTGGGCAATTTGCTAGTGCCCAAAATACTAGACCCGGAGGAGGACTACCTAGCGACACGGATCCTAATCCGAAGTAGGTAAATGCAGTGACCACGAGGAGTGGTTTACAGTTGAAGGAGGTTGAACCGGAAAGACCGCCTCAAAAGTCAGGAGCAGCAGATGTTGAGGGAGAGCAAATCTCAGATAAGGGGAAGACTAAAGAAGCTGAACCAGAAAGGCCTCCACCCCCGTTCCCTCAACGACTTAAGAAACACAAGGAGGAGGCGTGTTTCCAGAAATTCATGGAGTTACTTAAACAGGTACATGTTAACTTACCTCTTGTTGATGTCTTGCAGGGAGTGCCAAAATATGCGAAATATATTAAAGACATCGTGGCTAACAAAAGTCGTTTGACTGAGTATGCCACGGTAGCTTTAACGGAGGAATGCACTTCCCGTATTCAGAATAGGTTGCCCACAAAATTGAAAGACCCTGGAAGTTTTACTATCCAGCTTATGATTGGGCAAAGTATCTGAGCTCGTGGATTATGCGACTTGGGGGCAAGCATAAATCTGATGCCATCTTCGGTATTTAGAAAGTTAGGTCTAGGGAGCCCTAGACCTACAAGGGTAATCTTGCAGCTAGCAGACAGGTCTTTAGCTAAGCCGGATGGCATTGTTGAGGATGTGTTAGTGCAAGTAGGCTCCCTCATTTTTCCGGTCGATTTTATTGTTCTGGATTTTGAACCAGATGCTGAAGTCCCATTTATTTTAGGACGACCCTTTTTGGCAACCGGAAAAGCATTAATTGATGTAGCTGCGGGTCAACTCAAGATGCGAGCACATGACAAGGTCGAAGTGTTCGATGTGTACAAGGTACCTAAGCTCCCGACTGTTGATTAGGATCTCTCGGTGATCAATGTGATTGATCATGGGAATGCTAATGGAATGAGTGATTCCCGAGAGTTACTAGGAAGGCCACCGGATAAGGTTGTGAACTACTGGGGGGATGACCATGATCGGGACAAATTGTCCATCACCCTAGTAGACAAGTGAGCATAAAGGACGTCGAGCCGCGACGGTAAACCACGCGCTGCACGGGAGGCAACCCGTGAGAAAAATATTTTATTTTTCTTCTTTTTGCACAGTGTAGTTAGTTTTTATCTTTATTTTTGTTTTTATTTGTTTATGTCCAATTGTTATTTTTCTTTTTCTTTTCTTGATTAGGTTTAGATTTTAATTTTAGTTAGTATTTTTTATTTTAGTTAGGAAAATCTATTAATCTAACCAATTTTTGGTTAGTGAGGTGATTTTCAGGTATAACGGAGGAAATATACATGGAATCGAGAAAATGAGGCAAGGTATGAAAAATCAAATTAATTGAAGAAATAGTGCACTGGCGCGTTGGCGCCGTGTCACGGAGGCAATGCTCCGCGTTACCTTCCGTGACACGTTGAAGGCAAAATCCGAATTTTTCAAAAATCCAGTAAGCCAAAACGTTAGCTCCGTGTCACGGAGGAGGGACTCCGCGTTACCCTCCGTGACACGTTGCCCCATATTCAGTGCCGGGTAACACCGGGTTGCCGGGTGACCCGCGTGTTTTCTTTAAATATACCCCCAATTTTGACCAATTTTTCCCCATTTCTCTCCTCCTCCGCGACCAAAACACCCAATTTCCCCTCCCCAACCAACGTGCCACGCTAATAGGCAAGGAAAACATCAAATTTCTTCGGTTCTTCAACTAAAAGGTATGTTTTCACCGTTTCTCTCAAGTTTTTGGCGATTTTTGACGAATGTGAGCATGGGAGGTGAAATATATCACCCCAAGTAGCAATTAAACATGATGTTGAATTATTTTGTGATTGATTATGTTCGGATTGTTGTAATTAGCGTTTGAACTCATCAATTATGTGAATAATTCAAATTTGATTGTAGAATTGTATTCTAGGGCTTGGGTTGTTGAATTTGACTTGGGCAACTTGATAATTTGATGAATTCGATGTCGGGGTGTGGTTGTAAATTGAGATAAGTCGAGGTAAATATTGTGTGAATGTTGTGGGAAGACGAATTCTCGAATTGTTGGGGAAAATGCGAAAATTGTGTAAATTGGTTTGATTAATTGGATTCGCTTGTATATATAATGTTTCTGTCGTTGTTTTTATTTTGTTGTTGTTTTTGTTGCGAAGTGCGATGTGTGAATTGTTAGCGATAGTAGGATTGGGATTAGCTGTATGAAGTCTGAGTAGTACGCTAACCGTTATGCTGTCGAAATTTTTTTGTGAACGCACTAAGCATGAAGTGTATAGTGTTGTCTGTGGTGTAATTAGAGTTATCTTTGCCGTAATTTTGTAGAAGTAGATAAGGCCTAAGTGTGGGGTAAATGTTGTGTAACCCGACCTTAGCCGAAGTTAACAAGTTTTTAGCTTAACTTTGTGCTTGTTTGTGTAAATTGACAGGTACAATGGCTAGCAGACAAGATAAAGGCAAGGGTTCTTCTACCTCAGGCACCGGTAGGAAAAGGATGAGACTGGGCACCGCAGTCCCAGCTGCACCCGTTGTTCCGCACGGCCAACGCTGCCAATACGGAACAAGATGGGTAATCGAGGAAGGGAAGAAATGGTATGCTAAGCATAAAGAGAACAAGTACTTCCCTGAAGAACATATTGCATGGGAACCACTCGCACAGGAGTTCCCTCGCATCGTACAGAGAATCGAGGCAGCTGGGCTCAGCTTTATTTTTCAGGAGCCCAAGGAGTGCAACCTTCATTTGGTCCGGGAATTTTATGCAAATTGGAACCCGGCCATCAGAAGCCACACAGTGAAAATCAGAGGGCAGATTGTCACTCTGGACCCCAGCAGCTGAATGCCATCGTTGGAGCGCGGGACACAGACGCCCACGTTCTCCGCCAGCTAAACATCACCCCACCGTACGCCGACATCAGACATACGTTGTGTGGGGCTCGATCCACAGCCCGATGGAGTAGACATAAGGAGAGGGGTTACCACCAGACTCTGCCTTATTCGCAGATGAACAGGGAGGCCAGAATATGACTGAAGATTGTGTGTTCGTGCTTAATCCCGGGAGTCCATATGACGGACGTGACCCGGGACCGTGTCTGCTTGGTGTATGCCCTTATGAAAGGGCTTGAGATTAATGTGGGGGCGGTAATAATATCCGCCATGAAGAGATCCAGACTGCACCAGGGCCACAGATACGGATTTGGAGGACTCATCACCACCTTCCTCCGAGGCCTCGACATTGAGGAAGAAGCCTTGGACTATATTCCGCAGTTGGAGAGGAGGGCCCTCGATGTGACAAAGACTAAGGCCCCCGACACTACACACGGACCTATACTGACTTTGGGCGAGCGACATGCTTGGGACGATCAGTACATGGCCCGTATGTTTGGCATGCAGATGCTTCAGCTACGGATTGGTGGGAGACCAACCACCGAGGAAGAATTATGGCAGCTGGAGCTGGACTACCCCTTTCGCGAGAACGCCAGAGCTTTATGTCGGGTGGGGCCAGCCTTCGTGGAGCCGACAGATGACGATGTCCCTATTGATGAGGAGACACGTCGTGAGGACTCCGATGTGGAGTCTGATGACGACGATGGAGCTGATTCAGACATGGGCGACGAGGCCGCAGCACCGGATGAAGAAGTCGAATATTTCGACTGAGCAGGGAGTTCCACCACCCAAAATTTTGTGCTTTGTATTTTTTTGTGAACACTGGGGACAGTGTTCGATTTAAGTGTGGGGTGGGGAGCAGATAGGTGCTGGGACTTAGGCTCTAATCTGCTGTATGCTTTTTCCTTGGTTTGTATGTATGTTTGTGCTACCCTGCTGTGAACTGATTTGTGTGTATCCGTATATATTTTTGTGGTTACTGATGTGTGTTATGCAAAGTTGTGGTTGCCAGTGTAAATAGTTTGTAAATATTTTTTTCTATCGACATGATCGATATTTTTCAAAATTTTTGCGAAGATATTTTGCAATTATAAAAATCTTTTGTAAATATGTTTCTATCGAAATGATCGATGTGTTGCAAAATTTTTTCGATTTTTATTTTTTTAGATTTCTCGGAGTTTGTTTTCGGTTCTTTTACCGAGAATAGTCCCATTGAACCGATGTCATAGTTAGTGACCGTTCCCTATGATGGATGGATGACGACCGTCTAAAGGGAAATGTAGTCGGTAGGAGTAGGATTTTTATTTGTTTTTAGTTTTTCTTTGGTGGATTGCATTAATGAACCTGTAGTTGCTTTATGGTTGCAAAATTTCGTTGCGTGTTGTAACTGATGTTCAAAATGTGAAAGTGATTTGTTTGAAAGCATGCAATTCTATAAATATCTTGAGTTACCTAGGCTATAGAATTTGGTTCAGTATGATTGAGGCTTAATCTTGAATTCATGTGATTGGCTAATTAGAGAGTCTGTGAATGCATCTTGATTCGAGCATGTGCATGAAGTGTGAAGTGAGGTATTGTTATTCCATGTCATTGTGAATTGTCTAGAACTTTCCTGGTGTGTATACAAAACGAAATGAAGGAGGTGTAGTGTTGGAAAGGATGTAGGCATTTCTTTGTTTTAACCGATAGTTTCCATTTTTTTTCTTGTCAAATTCTACCTTTTTATATGTTGTATACCCTAGTCAGCCTGTTGAGCCTTTAGCCGATTTCTTTCTTTCTTTGGTCCAAAAGTGTATAAACTAATCTTTATTCCTTTCTTTTCATTAGCCTTAAAGTCTATAAGAAGCTCTTAAGCGCTTACAAAGAAAAGAAAATGTTTCCCAAAGAGTGAAAAGAGTGAAAAGAAAAAGAAAAGCAAAGTGAGGAAAGAAAAGATGATGTTGAAGAGGCACTTGTTGTAATTAATTGATAGTGAGGGTACATGAAAACCCTTTGTTTTGTGTCAAGTGTGTTTGATGAAATGGGCTGTATGAAAGGAAACCAGCATGAATGGGAGAAAAAGAGGAAAGAGAGGAACAATGTCCATAAGTCGATGGGAATGAGTTGAAAAGGCGCTTAAGGATGCTAGCGAATATTATTGGCTAATCCAATATATATATATACTAGATCCATAGCCCCGTTACAACCCATTAAAGTCCTACGTGATCTTACATTGCATTTCTTTATATTAGCGGAGTAATACACTAAGGGCAAGCTTATGGGTCATGACATGAGGCATGTGAATTCTTTTGGGAGAGTGAGTGAAATTAATTTTTATATGCCCCTACTTGAATGTTTGTGTGTTGCATGAACATAAAGGGGAAGATTCTCTTGAGTTGTGAGGGCACATGCTTGATGAAAGATTGATTTTCGTGTCGGATTTCTTGATTAGCTGATTTGCATGAGTTTGCCGATATCAAGAATCAATTCTTAAAGTCTAGGAAGCCTTGGTGTATTAAAGTTCATTGTATTGTAAGACCAAGCATGTTTTCGTGATGATTTGCAAAAATTGAATAATCGGTATGACCGTAGCGTAAATGGTAGCACCATAGTGACGAAGGTTGGGATGTAATTTGCATGATTTGTGTATATGTTGTTCGAGGATGAACAAGGATTTAAGTGTGGGGTAAGTGATCTTGGGCAGATTTATATGCCCAAGTGATACTCAAACGTATCAATTTTACCTTGTTTGTTTTGCAATGTGTATATAATATCATGTAATTGGTAATAAAATATGAATTTATACTAACCAACATGATTAGCATTTGTTTTGCAGGTAAATATGATTTTTAGGAGCTAAAATGCATATTGGAACTATGTCGGAGTTGGACTCAGATGCGAGCGTGGAAAAGACCTTGGAATGCACATTTTATAGGGGCTCCGCGATGGAGTCGTGCCACGCTACCATCGCGGTAGCACACTGCCTGAACAGGAATTAAAATTGCAATTTCCAGTGTGCCTTCGCGTCAGCTCCGTGGCACGGAGAGAGGCCTCCGTGTTGGCCTCCGTGCCACGTTGAGGCTAATTTACCGGACCCTGAAATTCTAGTGAAGGTCCGCGTCCACGCCGTGTCACGGAGGCAGTGCTCCGCGTTGGCCTCCGTGACACGTTGCTTGTTATTTCGAGAAAAATTTCCGACTAGTATAAATAGCACACTTAGGTTTATTTTAAGCAGTTTTTAGTTTTTAGACTGAGTTCAGAAGTGGAGAGCAAGGACGTGGGTTAGGAGCAGTTGAGGAACGAAAAAGCTAAGGGATTTCTTCTCTTCTTTTCTTCTTTCTATCAATTGTACGTATGATTTACACTCATTTTAGGATGATCAATACACAAATGAGTGGCTAATTCTCTTCCTTGCTGAGGTTTTGAACATGTGTAATGAATTTTGATTATAATTGATATGGTTTTCTTCTTCTTTCATGTTGTTCTATTAATTCTTGTTCTTACTGCATTAGTGATTGGCCAACATTAATGTACATCTAAAAAGTCCAATTTCACTCGAGAGAGCAAGAAATTGGAAAGTTGTGAATTAATAGGGTATTGTTCTTAACTTGATTTGGGAAAATTGGGTTTTGATGTGCTTTCCTGATAGAAATATACTTGAAAGCTGTATTAGTCAATTTAGGAACCGGAATTGTAGTGCTAGGTCATAAATTGCATTTGATCACAGAAATGTAGACGGATGGTTTATGATTCTAAAGTGAAATTAAATACGAAAGTTTTAATTTCTAGGCGAATGTTCTTGGCTAGCAATATGAAGAAGAGATTAACCAAATTATCATGATTATCAAGTTCCTTACTTGTTCTTAACCTTGGCATGTTCATATCCATTGTCTGAATTCACAGTAAATAGTTGTTATTAATTTTAGTATATATAGTTTAGAAACAAAAAAAAACTCAAGTAACTATTGGTTACATTGTTGTTAGCATAATTAGAAGTGAAATAGGAATATAGTAAACTAGGCAACTTTACATATCTTGAGCCTCCTTGGATCGATACTTGGCTACTTAGCCACTTTATTACTTGTTTGACCACGTGCACTTGCGTGTCGGTTTATAATATATAATACCAATCGGAATAGCACCGAATAGGCCACTACTCGTGGCATGATCCGTGAGTACACTGCTCATCTGATCGCCTGGGCTCATCACGGGCAACCTTACGACTCGCTACTGGTGACCACGACTCGTGGTCACCACCCCTTATGTACACTACCTTTATGCCAATTATTTTCTCACTAGCTGATTGCGACCCTCCCCATGAATAGTGGGGACTGACCACGACTTGTGGGGTCCTTCTATCGAGTACACTGCCTTTCTTCCTTTTCACCCACCCCATGACTGACCTAATGACTCGTGGGGCTTGACCACGATTTGTGACCATGACCGTGGGGTCTCACTTCTCAAGTTTCTCATTAGATCCTTGGGCCTCCCCATGAGTCACATCATGACTCGTTGGTTTCTCTCACGAGTCTTCTCACGACTCATTCTGAGTCTGATGCCAAATTTCAACTTTTTCTCTGTTTCAACTCCCGGATATGATCTTTGGGCTTCCGAGGCATAACAATATCTCCCCCTTGGGAACATTCATCATTGAATGTTTGAAAACATACAAAAAGGCAGAGAAATGAAGTTATCATTTCACATACTGATCATTTAAATCGAAAACTGACGGTATGACTATCCGCGATTCAAACTATATAGCTGAACTGATTTCACAAACCATACACACAATGATATACATAAAAGAAACTTGGACACATAAACTGAACATGAAAACTAGATAGAATTTTAGGTCAAAACTGATACATCATGACGGAACTAAGCTGGTAGAGAATAAATATGGGTATCTAGCCATCATATCCGCTTCGGCTTCCCACGTAGCTCCCTAAACCTGCTGATTCCTCCATAACACTTTCACTAAAGATACTCCTTTGTTCCTTATCCTTCGAACCTGATGATCCAATATTTCCACCGAAACCTCCTTATAGCTAAGGCTGTCTTTTACACCAACACTGTCCACCGGGACAACTAGGGCTGGATCACCCAAACACATCTTCAAGAGCGATACATGAAACACAGGATCCATGGAAGATAACTCTGAGGGCAACTCCAATTCATACGCTACCTTGCCAACTCTTTTCACAATCCTATAGGAGCTAAATAGTGGGGACTAAGTTTCCCTTTCTTCCAAAGCCTCATCACTCCCTTCATGGGAGACACCCTCAGAAATACCTAGTCATCGACTTCAAATTATAATTCTCTTGTTCGCATGCCAGCATAAGACTTTTGGTAACTCTAGGAAGTTTTCAACCGGTCCCTTATCAATTGAACCTTCTCCATAGCCTCGTAAACCGAATCTGGTCCTATCATTGCCACTTTGTCAACCTCAAACCATCCAATGGGTGACCTATACCTCTTCCCATAGAGATCCTCGAACGGTGCCATCTAAATACTGGATTGATAACTATTATTGTCTGCAAACTCGATAAGTGGTAAATGCTCATCCCAGCTACCTCTGAAGTCAATTACACATGCTCTCAACATGTCCTCGAGGGTCTAGATTGTCCGCTCAGCTTGATCATCTGTTTGTGGGAGAAATGTGGTGCTGAGCTTAAACTGTGTACCCCATCCTTTTTGTACCGACTGCCAAAACAGAGAGGTAAATTGAGTACCTTATCTGAAATGATGGATAAGGGCAGTCCATGCAATTGGACTAGCTCCCGGATATATAACTTGGCATAATCCTCCGCCGAATCTATTATTTTGATGGGTAGAAAATGAGCGGCCTTAGTCAATCTGTCTACCACAACCCAAATGGAGTCATATTGTCGACGAGTACGGGGTAAACCTATGATAAAGTACATGTTGATCTCTTCCCACTCTAAGTAGGAATGCTCAACCTTTACTTGCTGACAGTTCTGACAGTTAATCACGAATTCTACTATATCCTTCTTCATGCCATTCCACCAATAGACTTCCTGTAAGTCACGGTACATCTTGGTGGCACCTGGATGGATAGAGTACCTGGATCCATGAGCCTCTTGCATCATCCGACTCCTTAAATCATCTATATCCGGAAAACATAGGCGGCCCTGGTACCAAAGCACACCATCTTCCCCTTTAGAGAACACCTCTACCTTCTAATTCTGAACGACTTACTTCAACTTTACCAAAATCGGGTCCTCATCTTGTCTAGCTTTTACATTAGTTACCAAGGACGATTTTGATCTGTTCTGAACCATAACACCGTCATCGATTGAGTAAACCCATCTAACTCCCAACCTTGCGAGTCGATGCACATCCTTCACCAACTGCTTTTTCCCCTCATCAACATGGGACATACTCTACATAGAGAGCCTACTAAGTGCGTCCGTTACTACATTGGCCTTACCCGGATGGTAAAGAACACTCATATCGTAGTCCTTGAGTATCTCTAACCGCCTCTTTCGCCGAAGGTTGATATCCTTTTGAGTAAACACATATTGTATGCTCTTATGGTCGGTAAACACATCCACGTGGACTCCATACAAGTAATGTTGCCATATCTTCACGGCGAACACCTCCGCGGCCAAATTCAGATCATGGGTCAGGTAATTCT
Source organism: Datura wrightii (assembly GCA_035772735.1). Classification (NCBI taxonomy): domain Eukaryota; kingdom Viridiplantae; phylum Streptophyta; class Magnoliopsida; order Solanales; family Solanaceae; genus Datura; species Datura wrightii. Next base: position 39,967,427 of record JASDFA010000019.1, read on the forward strand.
TCTCGTGGACTTTTAGCTATCTAGAAGTATATGCTATAACATTCCCATGCTGCATCAACACACACCCAAGTCCGATCCTTGAAGCATCACAATACACCACAAACCCATCAGCACCCTCCGGTAGAGTTAACACCAATGCTGAAGTAAGTCGAGTGTTCCTCTCTTGGAAACTCTTATCACAAGCCTCCGACCATTGGAATTTCACCTTCTTTTGGTTAATTTGGTAAAGGGCGCTGCAATAGACGAAAAACCCTCAACAAATCTCCGATAGTAGCTAGCTAAACCCAAGAAACTCCCAATGTCTGTAGGATTCACCGGTCTAGGACAATTCTTTATCGCTTCTATATTATGAGAATCTACCCTTATAGCCTCACTTGTTACCACATGGACCAAAAAGGCTACGGAGTTCAACCAAAACTCACACTTTCTAAATTTGGCATATAATTGACGATCCTTGAGTGTCTGAAGCACTACTCTCAAATGAGCAGCATGCTCCTCCTCACTCCGAGAGTATATAAGGATGTCATCAATGAACACGATCACGAACAGGTCCAGGTATGGCTTGAACACCATGTTCATCAGGTCCATAAAAGCTGTAGGAGCATTTGTTAGTCCAAAAGACATAACTACAAGCTCATAATGACCATACCGTGCCCTAAAATTTGTCTTTGGGGTGTCACTCTCCCGAACCCTGAGCTGGTGATACCCGGACTTGAGAACTATCTTTGAGAAGCAGTTGGCACCCTGAAGCTGGTCAAATAAATCATCAATCCTGGGTAAAGGATACTTGTTCTTGACGGTGACTTTATTCAATTGCCAGTAGTGAATGCACATTTGAAGAGAACCGTCTTTCTTTTGGACAAAGAGAACTGGTGCACCCCACGGGGACTTGCTCGACCTAATGAAACCCTTATCTAACAAGTCCTTCAACTTCTCTTTCAACTCTTTTAGCTCAACTGGAGCCTTTTTGTAGGGAGGAATAGATATAGGCTGCCTGTTGGGAAGAAGGTCAATACCAAAATCAATCTCCCTTTCGGGAGGGATTCCAATTAAATCATCTAGAAATACCTATAGATACTCACATACAATTGGAACTGACTAGATAGTCAAGATCTCGGACTCAGCATCCTTAACCTAAGTAGATGGTACACACAACCCTTAGATATCATCTTCCTAGCCTTAAGGTAGGAAATGAAATGACCTATAGGAACAATTAAACTACCCTTCCATTCTAAGACTGGCTCACCTGGAAATCTGAACTCTACTGCTCGGGTTCTACAATTAACTGAAGCATAACAGGCAAATAGCCAATCCATGCCAAGAATAGCATCAAATTCGGTCATGGCTGACTCTACCAAATCTACTGAGGTGACCTTCTGAAGAACTGAGACTGGGCAACCTCTATACACCGTCTAGCTATAGCTGAGTCACCTACTAGAGTAGAAATTGAGAAGGGTTCTGACAAGACTTCGGGAGTGACTCCGAAGCTACTGGCCATATAAGGTGTCACAAAAGACAAGGTAGCCTCTAGATCTAACAAGCCATAAACCTTAATATGGAAAACTCATAACATACCAGTGACTACATCCGGGGAGACCTCTTGCTCTTGGAGTGATGCTAAAGCATAGAATCTGTTCTGGCGCTGACCGCCACCTGTGCTGGTAGCTGCTCCCTAATGTGCTAAGCGTGCGGGTGGGGATTTGATTGTGGGAAAAAATAGCATGCCCGAGTGATGCTTTATACCTAATTTAGTCTTGTTTATCTAAGTTATTTTATACATTTTCATGTAATTTTATATAAATGTGAATATATGTGCTAACCAACATGATTAGTCCTTGTTTTGTAGGTTTCAATGATTTGGAGGAACTAATTTATAAGTTGGTGAAGGAAAGGAATGGAGTCAGAAGTAATCGGCGGAAGTGGGCAAGGAGTAGGCATGGCAAGTGAGCAGATGCGGCAGCAACGTGCCACGGAAGGCCAGCCCCGCGCCAGCAACATGCCATCGCGCTGCCCAAGCAGCGTGACACGCTGCCAACGCGGCAAGAAGGCTACCGAGGGTCGATTTAGGGTGATTTCCAAAAAGCCTTCATGTTACCTCAGTGTCATGGAGGGAGAGCTCCGCGATACACTCCGTGACACGTTGCTTGTTATTCCGAGAAAAATTCCTACTAGTATAAATAGAACACTTAGGTTCATTTTTAATTATTCTGACTTGGTGGAGCAAGAACGTGGGTTACAGGCAGTTGAGGGGATGAAAATCTCAGGGTTTTTATCTATCTCCTTCTTCTTTAATACAATTGCTTGTATGTTTAACACTCATTTAACAATGTTTAATCCACAAATGAGTGGCTAATTCCTCTTCTTGCTGAGGTTAAGAACAATTGTATTGAAATGTGATTGTTGATCGATTTGATTTTTCATCTTTTCTTCCATGGTTGTTCTATTGATTCTTGTTCTTACTACATTAATGTGTGGCCAATCTTAATGTATATCTAAAAAGTCCGGTTTTACTCGAGAGAGCAAGAAATTGGAAAGTTGTGAATTAATAGGATATGATCTTTTCTTAGTTTGGGAAAATTGAGAATTGATTTACCTTCAGGATAGAAATATACCTGAAAGTCGTATTAGTCAATTAAGGAATTGATTTTGTATGGCTAGAACATGAATTTCATTTAATCACAGAAATGTAGGTGGACCGTTCATGATTCTTAAGTTGGGTTAAATACGAAAGTTTTAATCCATTGGCAATAATTCTTGACTAGCAACCGGAGGAAAGATTAACCAAAATTATATTGATATTATTTCTTTAAATGTTCATTTAACCTCAGCATGCTCACATTCATAGTTCAGACTCACATTAGGTATTCGTTTTAGACTTAGCATATAATTAGAAATCAAAATATCAAACTCTTCTTTGCACTGTTGTCTTCATTTTTAGAGTAAGTATAGTAACACTTAAGTAGATTGTTACCCTCGCCCAGTCCCTGTGGGATCGATACTTGGCTTACTTAAGATACTTTACTACTTGTTCGACCACGTGCACTTGCGTGTAGTCTTCCATTTGACCCCGAACAAGTTTTTGGTGCCGTTGCCGGGGACTGGCAATTGGTAAAATTGTTTTCTGAGTGTTAGTTTACAAATTCTATATAAGTGCTAACAACTTGGTCTTAGTGTTTGTTTTAATTCTTTTTTTATTTTTTATTTTTTTTTGGATACCCTTATTGACATGACATCATGGTATACAAATGGTTTAAATGGTGGATACTCATAGTTTGGCGAATCTTGTCTGAATTGCGGAGGACACCACTCGTGGCAACACTATAACACGTGCAATATATGTGGTGGTCAAGATGGCCATTGGGATGGCTGTCCGAATGCATATTCCCCTCCCCCAAGCCCCTACTATGATCCTTCTATTGTTTTTGCTGAATATAGGCATGCTGAAAATGAGGACTTGGGATGCCAAGCTCAAATAGAAGACATGCTGAAACAACTCCTGGAGCAATCAGAAGCAATGAAGGAGGTGATGGCAATATTGAGAATTCAGCAAGAAGAGAATGCAGAGGCTCTAGAAAGGATAAGTGTCAAATTCACGGAGAGATTGCTGAGGCTGAAGCTTGTGATAAATTGCAGGTGACAGTTTTAGCCGATATTCAAGAGGAATTACAAGAGGAAGACATGGGTGAATTTTTGGATGAAGCCCAACAATTAGAATCTGTTGAGTGTCCCCGTGATGGGCTCACACTTATGGAAAATCCATTCATGGAGAAGAGATAGAGTATCCCCCAGTTGACATTAATAGACAGATAGATGTCGGTCAAGCATAATGCAGTTTCAGAGTTGAGGTTTATTAGACCACACTCGAAGCATTTTTTGACATTAAGTTTGGTTGACAACCGAGAAATAGAGTCTTCCAAACTTATAGAGAAATGTCTAGAGGAGGACCAAGCCCAGTATATTTTGAAATTTGCTAACTCGGAGAGACAAAATGACTTCGCTTACTTAAGGGCCAATAAGTTCAAAAGGCAACATCTACTGCTTGGTCCTTACAATTTTTCACCACCACCCCTAGAAAATAAGAGGAAATTAGAAAAGAAATTAGGGGTGATATTCATATCCTCAAGGTGGAGGAAAAAGTGGTGAAACTTGTTACGTCGTGCCGCGACGTAAAATCAGGAACTGCTTGGAAGGCAACCCAAGGGTACCACAGGTACCATTTTAATTTCTTGCATTTGAGTTGATTTATGTTTATTTTCATCTTGTGTTGTTTTGGTGGAAAGTTAAGCACAGATGGAGGGTAAGGCTGAGTACCCTTGGAGGAGGAAACTAGCAAGCATTGAAGAGAAAAAGTGTGGGGTCAAACACCCACTTGTGCAAGTTGAAGAAAAGCATGTTGTAGCTTGGCCTAAAGGCCTCAGGGAGTATTTCTCACCCTCTTTAGATGTTAATTTGATGCTATGAGGACATAGCATGATTTAAGTGTGGGGTGAGGGAAATTTCAAGAAAATTTCAACTTTTTTTGTGCTTAACGATTTTTGGTGAATGTAATGCTTGTGAGAAGAATTTTGAAAATTGTTTTATGAGTCAAGCATGACTTCATCACCCGTTGGTTTTTCTTTTCGGTTCTTTTCCGACGGGGGATATTTGAACTGAAGAATAAAATTTTTCTTTTTCTTTCCTTTGTCTGTATATAATGTTTTAGTCATAGTTAGGAACTGTTTCCAACGATGGATGGATGACGACCGTCTTGAGGAAAAATTAGTCGATAGGTTTTGGGTTTTTGAAACCATAACTAATTGGTGCTTGATGTTCTTGTTATGTGCTATACGTGATTGTAAGAGGAAAGTATGTTCAGTGTGAAGCATGCAGGTGTATAACTTTGTGTGAGACACTTAGGCTCTTGAATTTGACTCAATATGATTGAAGCTTAATTCTGAATTCTTGTGATTAGCTGAGTAAGAGTCTGATGAATGTGTCTTGAATTGAGCATGTGCCATGAGTGTAAGGTTTTTGAGTATTTTTTGCTATTGTGGAATGTCTAGAACTTGCCTTGTGTGTATATAAAACGAAATGAAGGATGAGAATTGTAGGAAATGATTTAGGCATTTCTTTGAAGGAACCTAAATGTCATCCCTCATTTTACCTACCTTGAATAATTAATCCTAGTTAGCCCCATTGAGCCTTGAGCCTATTCTTTCATAGCTGCAACATAAGCTTAATCCTTTTTCTTTCATTAGCCTTGTGTTTGATCCAAAACTCCTAAGCGCTTAAGTGAATAATCCGAAAGAGTAAAGGAGTGAGAAAAAAATGAAAAAGAAGGGAAACAACAATTGTAAAAGTTGAGAAAGGTCGAGGGTGCACTTAGTTGAATACGGGTGAGTATTAGTAGGGAGTAAGAAAATAAATAAATGAAAATTTACTTATAGAACTCCTTACTAATAAGTTAAAAGTGCCTAAAGAAATGGGGGAACAAAAGAGAAAAAAGAAAGATGAAAGGAGAAAGAGGTGAAGTGATAAAAGGGAAGCTCGTAATGAGGGCGTGATGTATTAAATGCGCTTAGGAAAGATAGTCACTACTACTGGCCATAATAGTACCTACCCGCACCTGAGTTACATTACAACCTAAAAAGTCCTACTTGATCTTACATTCGTACATCCTTAAATTAGTGGAATAAAACACTAAGGGCAAGCTTATGGGTCATTACATGATGCATGTGAATTCTTTGTGAGAGTGAGTGTAATTCTATTCATGTACCCACACATGTTGTGATTTAAAAATTGTTTTTGCGTGTAATTGGGTAACTCTCTCTTTCCGTGAGGGGCACATGTTGAATGAAGGATATAATTCATGTGGGATTTCTTAATCAGTTGATTTACATGAGTTTGCTAAGATTGAGAGTCGATTCTTGAGGTTAAGAAGTCTTAACATAGTTGTACTTCATTTCAATGATCAAATCGTGCAGGCTCTATTTTTAGCTTGTTATCTTGAGTAATCATTGTAGCTGTAACTTGAATATTCTTGCTAAATGAGTTATGGGTGAGTCTCCATATGCATGAGATGTAATAGGTTGTTCGAGGACGAACAAGACTTTAAGTGTGGGGTAGGTGATCATTGGCAAAAATAGCATGCCCGGGTGATGCTTTATACCTTAATTTAGTCTTGTTTATCTAAGTTATTTTATACATTTTCATGTAATTTTATGTAAATGTGAATATATGTGCTAACCAACATGATTAGTCCTTGTTTTGTAGGTTTCAATGATTTGGAGGAACTAATTTATAAGTTGGTGAAGGAAAGGAATGGAGTCGGAAGCAATCGGCGGAAGTCGGTAAGGAGTAGGCATGGCAAGTGAGCAGATGCGGCAGCAACGTGCCACGGACAGCCAGCCCCGCACCAGCAACATGCCATCGTGCTGCCCAAGCAGCATGACACGCTGCCAACGCGGCAAGAAGACTGCCGAGGGTCGATTTAGGGTGATTTCAAAAAAGCCTTCGCGTTACCTCAGTGTCACGGAGGGAGAGCTCCGCGATACACTCCATGACACGTTGCTTGTTATTCCTGGAAAAATTCCCACTAGTATAAATAGAACACTTAGGTTCATTTTTAATTATTCTGACTTGGTGGAGCAAGAACGTAGGTTACAGGCAGTTGAGGGGACGAAAATCTCAGGGTTTTTCTCTATCTCCTTCTTCTTTAATTCAATTGATTGTATGTTTAACACTCATTTAACGATGTTTAATCCACAAATGAGTGGCTAATTCCTCTTCTTGCTGAGGTTAAGAACAATTGTATTGAAATGTGATTGTTGATCGATTTGGTTTTTCATCTTTTCTTCCATGGTTGTTCTATTGATTCTTGTTCTTACTGCATTAATGTGTCGCCAATGTTAATGTATATCTAAAAAGTCCAATTTCACTCGAGAGAGCAAGAAATTGGAAAGTTGTGAATTAATAGGATATGATCTTTTCTTAGTTTGGGAAAATTGAGAATTGATTTACCTTCAGGATAGAAATATACCTGAAAGTCGTATTAGTCAATTAAGGAATCGGTTTTGTATGTCTAGAAAATGAATTTCGTTTAATCACAGAAATGTAGGTGGACGGTTCATGATTCTTAAGTTGGGTTAAATACGAGAGTTTTAATCCATTGGCAATAATTCTTGACTAGCAACCGGAGGAAAGATTAACCAAAATTGTATTGATAATTTATTTCTTTACATGTTCATTTAACCTCAGCATGCTCACATTCATAGTTCAGACTCACATTAGATATTCGTTTTAGACTTAGCATACAATTAGATATCAAAATATCAAACTCTTCTTTGCACTGTTGTCTTCATTTTTAGAGTAAGTATAGTAACACTTAAGTAGATTGTTACCCTCACCCAGTCCCTGTGGGATCGACACTTGGCTTACTTAAGCCACTTTACTACTTGTTCGACCATGTGCACTTGCGTGTAATCTTCCATTTGACCCCGAACAGGCTTCTGAACTACAAACTGGGCCTCAACCCCCATCATGATCCTGCCTCGCTGTTGGGCAATCTATGAGCATGTGCCCGAGCTTCCCACACCTGAAACAAGAACCTGTACCTACTACAAACTGACCCATGTGACCCCGGCCACACCTATAGCAAACTGGAACACTTGAATCTGCGGGTTCACTGCTCTGACCCCTAAATCCTGATGCTCGCCCCCTCTGATCGTGCCTCGATCTGGATGGCACCCTCAATGCTGAAGATACTGGGGCTGATGATCTCTGGTGGGTCTACTGTTGGTGCTCACCTCCTGACCTCAACTGTGAGAATCTGTGGTAATCGATCCTAGCCCTCTTGGCCTCCCTCTCTCTCAGATGTGCCGCCTCTATCTGCTGGGCATACAAGACTATCCAAGGAAATTCCATGTCCTAGTGAAGCATAGCGGTCCTACAATACCTATCTAAATAGCCCCCTACACCTTGGACGAATTTACTCACCCTCGCCCTTTGATTAGCCACCAACTCTTGGATGTACTTCGACAAGCAAGTGAACTCGAGATCATACTCTTGTACCGTTATTCTCCCTTGCTTTAGATTTACGAACTTAGCTACATTCAACTCCCTCATCTAATGAGGGAAGAACCGAACCAAGAATGCAACATGAAACTCATCACAAGTGATAGGACCCGCTCCGACGACCCTGCTATCCTTCCATTGGCGAAACTAGATATGCGCGACCCCTTTTAACTGGTACGAGGCCAACTCCGTACACTCAACTCCATTCACCCCCATGACTTGAGTGATCTTGACAATCTCATCTATGAACTCATGCGGGTCCTCATCTACTTTTGACCCGAGGAACTCCGGCGGATTCATTCTAAAGAAGTCTCGAACTCAAGCGCCGTTGCATTTCCATTTTGCGGAACATACACAGCAGCCTGCTGATTGACTTGAGAGGTCAAAGCATGTGCTAGATCTGAGTTGCTGCCTGAAATTTAGCATGGGCAACTAGCTCCGGTGCCTGGGGCTCCTGAACTAGTAGGGCTTGCTGGTGCCTAGTACCGTTGCCATCCTTGTGGCCTTCACCATTCCCATTCCTTCTACCATTCATTCTTTTGGGAGCCATGATTCTGCAATTGCGAATAACACGAATTAGAAGGATAGGGAGACATTTTATCGCACGACATAGATCATGAAAGAAGGGAACATTTCCTAAACATCTCATAGCCTCTTCGTCATAAGTGTGGCGCGCTTCACACCCATGAAAAAGACTCTACTTAATGCGGCTTTCCGATACCCTAGGACACTTCAAACCTATTGGTCTGATACCAAGTTTGTAACAACCCGAACGGAGGCCCGGATCGCAACACGGGACATGGAGCCTCGAGAAACCCCAAGACTACCCATGGCATAAGCGTACATCTAACTCGATCAATGAAACTAAATAATCAACAATATATTCATAATGGAAGTCTAAACTTAAACATAACATCATAATACACAATCTGAAGATGAATACAACCATATGTCTAAAAAGCCTCTAAACATGATGAGTTGTTGGGACAAGACCCCCAACTAATTCAACAAGTTGAAACTGAAAATACATAAAGAGATATGAGTAGTCTAGTCCTCGGTAGATGAGGACTCACCAATAACGCAAAGGCTAACTATGATAAGCTGACTAAGATCGGGGCTGAACTTGAGAGCTAGATCCTATATCATGAAATGATACAACATAGAGTATGTGGTCAGTACGTGGAATGAACTGAGTATGCAAGGTAAGTAAAACCGCTCAAATAAGTAAATTCATTTAAAGACAATGCATAATGTAAAACATAAACATTAGGAGTCTGAGAGTAGGGCTTGCATGCATTCTTTCTGAAATCAAGATCTTATTATAACATAACATATCATCATAACATATCATAACATAATTGATTGACTCAAAGCTAAAATATGATATTTATAAGTAAATTTGAACATTGAGTCAAACCTACTTTAGAACATGCTTACATATGTAAATTTCATGAATAATGAACATGCATAACTGAAATCACGAGGAACAATGAGAGACTCGTCTTTTAATCGACATATCATGGTAGAGCTTATATGCTCCCAACTATCACACTTAAGTGGGTAGAGCCGTCCAAAGTGTTTCCACGTATAGGAAAAATACCATTATATCGATATCAAGTTGAAGGCCCAATCACGTAGGGGATAGCTCACAAGGGAGGTCCAAAAGTCATAATGTATAAACTTACATTGGCGTGTAGTTTTGAGGCATAGGGTGATCGACCCTTAGCCTGCTTGGTGCTAGACACTACTCCCAAAAACATGCATATGCTCTACATCATTATTCAAAGAAGCTCATAAATCAAATACATCTTAAAGCAAAAATCATGCATAAGAGAAGTTGTAACTCAAACCATACCACAAGCTGAAAGATAATTGGGAGTCTTCGCTCCAAAACCATGTGGTAAGCTATGCATATGAAAAGCTTTAACTCAAACATACCACAAGCTAAAAAATATAAGTGGGAGCCTTCGCTCCAAAACCATATGGTAAGCTTAATTCGAGATATCGTCAATCATACTTTGAACATGGGGCATTGCCCAATGCTTTATCATACTTGAAAATACTCAATTCATATAGAAAACATGATTATAAACATGGGTAGCTTGAAAACATACTTTTCATCATAATATCTCATCATCATCATACATTCATCACAAATCTCATCTTTTATGAACTTCTCATCAATGGGATTTTTCATTCATAAAGCTAGAAACATGATTTTTAATTGAAAAGATTTTAAAACTCGCCCATGCTTCATAATTCAATAGTAGAAATGTATTTAAATCATACCCATGTAAATAATTAGGAAATACATGTATTGGGTTAAAACCACATAGATTAGTCATAGATCATTCATGATTTAGAGAGGGATTGGGCATGGGTGTGAAAGGAATCACCTATTTATAACCCTACATACCTATTGGTAGCTCATTCTTACACTTCTTTTGATGCCCCATAGGAAATCAAAGAGAAATTGATGAATGCTAGGTTTGATCACCCTCTCTTGTATTCTACCTTGCATGCATGAATAAATAAGGCCTAAAATAAACTTAACCCCTTTAAAAGTCACTATTCATAACTCAAAACAACATAGTTTAGGCCTTAGGAACTTAGGAATTATGGAAAAGCCCTTACTAAATTAGCAGAAAATAACTGCCAGGTGGTCTCAACGAGGGACCTAACGACTCGTTACCCTAAGCCACTACTCGTGGCATGATCCGTGAGGTACACTGCTCATCTGATCATATGGGCTCGTCACAGGAAACCTCATGACTCGTTACTGGTGACAACGACTCGTGATCACCACCCATTATGTACACTGCCTCCATGATAATTATTTTCTCACTAGCTGACCATGACCCTCCCCACAAATCGTGGGGACTAACCACGACTTGTGGGGTCCTTCCGTCGAGTACACATGCCCTTTTTCCTTATCTTTTCCTTCTCACGCACCCCACGACTGACTTAACGACTCATGGGGCCTGACCACTAGTCGAGGTCATGCTCATGGGGTCTCACTTCTCAAGTTTCTCGTTAAATCCTTGGGCCTCCCCACGAGTCACATCACGACTCATGGGCTACTCTCACGAGTCTCCTCACCACTCGTTCTGAGTCTGATGCCAAATTTCAACTTTTTCTCTGTTTCAACTCCTGGTTCTGATCTTTTGGCTTCTGGGGCAAAACATTTGCTTAGTTTCCTGCTCAAATAAACTCAAATCGTTTATTAGCGCATAAAACACACACATACATGAATTTAAGCATAAATTAAGGATTATGAACTCAAAACATGATCAAATATGGGTAAAACTATGGCGAATGGGCATAAAAATATGCCCAACATTACCGGGATAGGGGCCCGACCTACCCAAAAGAACTATACAACAAAAGACAGACAAACGCCTAGAGTATGGTAACTTCGAAAGAAGGAGCTGACCAATGTGCTGAGCCTGAACTACTATTGAGGATGTCCCTGAACCTATCTATTATAACCTGCAAGCAAGAGTGTAGCGCCCCTAGGCTTGGGCGCCAGTACAACAATGCACTGAGTATGTAAGGCAATAATAATAAACTAAAATTAAACTGATAGTAGGAATGGAATGTAAGCAGCTATAAGAATAAGAGAATAACCTAAAAGATCTTATTAAATTATATTGGAAACTAAATAGGCAATAGTAAAACAAGAACCTAACCTCGCTCCCATAAGCCTGGCAGGTACAAACAATAAATAATAACCTACTTGAGCCTCCATGAGCCTTGGCAGGTATACTTCAATATACAAATCCCTATTTGTAACACTATAGCCCATAGGCAAGCTGTAACCATACCTTAAGCACACTTGGCTCATATATCTCTAACTGTGTCTTGAACCTTCTAGGCTGCTGTAGTTGTATTTGAGCTTCTGCGCTCCTATAAGTGCACCCTGAGCACATAGAGCTCTACTGAGGGTCAGTAACACCAACTTAGGCATAAAGAAATTCTATAAGTGAATAGACATCAATATTGCTGTGTAGGCCTCAATGTAGTCTTTCCATATATTTTATAGCTATTATAAGCAAAGTGTAACCCCGTAGGCAGGGTACACTTGACTATAGACTTTCTAGGCAATTTGTACATGGGCATCTGGATAAATAGCCTAAGGGTTTTGGCCTAAATACTTAACAACCGACAAGATATATGATTAAGGCATCATACAATCTATTAAGCTATCAATAAGTAAGATGGCCTTTTATGCGACCTGTACAACAATCTGTATGTTGTATGCAGCTATAAGATCACTAAAAATAGGTACAACACCATGATACTTACCACCAAAGTTCAATAGGAAGTCATAGTGCCACTACCCGAAGGTCGAACTATAATATTAAAATTCTTGCTCTATAGGTGTCAAGATAGGCCAAAAGGCGAGCTTGTCGTATATAGGCATCATAAACATGTAATCTTACCGCCAACCTACTCGTTATGCTGATGATCATGAACAGGGAATGTTAAACAGCTAACCACAGGCCCTTATGGCATTGGTAAGGCAGCAAAATATCAATAGCTAATCTATGCGACAATGATTCATATAAACGACTCTTATGTCGCTTCTAATCGAAAGGAAAATAGCTAGACATGGAAAATCTCGGCAAAGGATACTTATACCACATTACTTCCAGCAGCTAAACAAAAATAAGCAACATAGTTATTAACATTACTACGATCGACAATAAGTTGTACCAGCGATATGATGGAGAAAACATGTTGAAGAGAGTGTAGTCTTAACATACCACGAAAGTGATTTGGTGAAACCAGCAAAAACTCACACTATATATCACTAGCTTCTTTGGTTTACAACCAACACAACTCTTATAGAACTCCCGAAACAGCCCCTAAGTCCAACATCTCAAGACAGACGAGTTCCAACAATTCAATTTCTAGTAACAACGTAAAATCATGAATTAGACCAAAGGAAGAAGATGGAACCTTACCTTAACCTTTGGAAATTACTTCTTAATAGAGAAGTCAATTTTTCCAGAATCTCTTCATCACCACAATGTCCCAATTAATGCAAAAGTCAATGGACCAATCCAATCATAATGATCTTCACGACTTTCGCAACTTAATTCTAACTTGGATTGAGATTAGGTGAAGGTTACCTCTTGATTTTTCATCCAAAAGGCTTTAAAACCCAAGAAATAGAGAGGGGGGACGAGCTGGGATGTTTTTTTGGAAATAATAGTGAGAAAATGATGAGATTTGGGCCAAAATTTGGATAAAATACGCTATCCAAAAACCAACCCGACCCGGCTGGCCCGTGACCCGCTTCTGCCCAGATAGTCTGCAGTAAAACACTCATAACTCTTTGCTTTGATGTCAGATTAACGAGTGGTTTGATGTTCCAAAAATTAGACTTAAAAAATTTTAATCTAATGGATTGTAGGCCTCCTAAATCTTTATAAATTGGGAGAAAATCCCCAGGATATTTGACCTGAATTTCAAAGAATTCTAAAAGTTACTTGCCACAACTTATGCCGACTTTTATTCTACAAATTGCTCGACCTCAAATTTTAATATATGATAATTGAGTGATATAAACACCTCACAAAACATCCTTCTTGTGGTACTATCACTCTTGGACGTAGCTCAAATATACGATTTTATCGCTTAAATTATACGGGGTGTTCCAGAAGATTTCATGATACGTCTATATGCCAGTAGTCTGAAAATCCAAACTTGCAACCTTGCGGAACCTTAATCCACGACAAATAGAACAAGTCCATGATCTAGTTTCATAGGCCGTCAAAAAGTCTTGTCGAGTAGTGACTTGATAGCACATTTGTTGAATATCTTAGAAGGATAGCTGGATGGTCCATTCTTTTGTTTCACTAGCCATCAAACGAGCCGTTATTCCAAAACCAACTTGTGACTTTGTAGATCTTTTTCACCGACAAATAGGATGGTCCATGGATAGGTTACATGGTTCTTCATTCTTATCCATGGCTCCATACTTGTACTTTAAGCTCAAACTTTCAATTTTGGTTGTGCAACATGTTTACCTGCACATAGACGCAAATTACCATCATATCCCATTGAAACAAACTTAAGAGCTACAAAATTCTTCGTTAAGAGTGTCATTTTGTGCCATAAAATTTTGGAATATCAACACTCTCAACTTAAAATGTTTGTTTGTTCTCAAGAAACTAAACAAGATTCTATTAACATGATGCTTAGGCATAACAAAACTAAAAAATCTACAGTAGTCATATAAATACTAGGCGACACATCTTACTCAACCTACCCCCTTCTTTTATCAAAGAAAACACATATGCATATCCAAAGCTTCTCAAGTTGACATTGAAGGATCAAAGAATAACATTAAGTTATTGATAGACAATCATGCATACACCAATGCTGCACAACCTTTACATCTAGCAATTAGACAACGTTATCCTAGTTCTCTCACCAAATAAAGAATGTCCCACACACATATATTCAAGGAAGATCGGGATAATAGAAATACTAGCTCTCACACTCACAAAGAAGTTCAAATATTGCACATACATATACCATAGGCTTTCCCTCATTTTCTATACTTCTATCATCAGATGGTTGGATTAGGATCACTATAGGACTTTATTTGTCTTGTAATATAGTCTTAGAGATGGGTACGGTAGATGGAATTAGTGACTCCACCCTCCTTGGACACTACACTTTTTATTTATTTGTTCATTTCTTTACTAGGCCCATTGCTTCCTTTCCCTTCTTAATTTTCATAGGATTCGGGTGTGGTTTTATTTATAAAATATAACTATTTTCTTGTGGTATTGTAATTTTCTGGATTTTCTTATTTTTCTTTTCTTTTCTTTTCTTTTCTTTTCTCTTTTTTTCCTTGTATGTTTTTCTCTTTTATCACACCCTTTTTTTATTTAGTCAACTAGCTTCTTTTTTTCGCATCCAACTCTTTGACATCATTCTCTCAACTCAGCCACCTTCAACTTACGTGACTTCCCTAAGTTGAAGTCTAGTATCCAAGGATCGATTGGAGCTAAGAAAGGGATCATATAGATAGAGGATGTGATGAAAATTGACTAATCAACAAAAATGGCTAAAGCTCAACATCGAGATCTAGGGATTATTTCTCTTATTTTGTTGGTCTTTTAGGCTAAATTAGGCTTTCAACAAGACAACCTATGATCCTTTTCTAACTAAACCAATCCTACGACATTAGCAAGACTAATTGGATAAGTTCTAGATTATATACACAATGTATGAACTAAGCAATAAGGATCACACAAACATGACACCAAGTTTTCATCATCAACTACCAATTATTAGGTTATTACACTAGCTTAAGTCACAATCACATCATCTATACACACAATGTCAAATAGTGAGCCATAAAAGTAAACATATTGAAACAATAACAATGGCACAATCCAAAATTTGGAGGGATATCAATTTTAAAATTTTCATGCTTCAATGTGCCAGTTGCTACATTTTTGACTACCAAGTCTTCCCATATTTCTTCTACCTAAATACAAATATAAAACAAACTTTAATCAAAACATGCTGGTTCAACAAAAAAATACATCCTTAGAAAAATAAAATAGCAAGAAAAATCTAAGGACGGACATGTACATAAGCTCCTAAACCCACCAAAATTGTTATGCTTTGTCCCCAAAGCACTAGAGAAATCAAAATCTTTGGATGCGGGAACTTATTATGGCTCTTAAGTGCTAGAGTTCGTGTCAAAGTTGGGGCTGTAGGTATAGCCTCGGTGGTAACAACATAAGTGGTGCTAGATGCACCAATCAGAATCTAAGACTCCCCCTAAGGGTCATGGTCTCCAATATGCTCGGCTCTCCTAGGTTCCCTACTCAATAAAGCTCCAACCTTCCCCACTATGTGAGTGTCAACTCTAGAGCATTGAAGAGCTTCCAACATCTCCTTCTTCTCTCTCTTTCGTGCTCTCTCAATTGCACCTTCATCATCACTATCATCACGGACCCTCTTCGCCACATTCCATAGGGGTGACTCCTCAAACAACCTAAACAATGATCGCTCATCATGCGGCTCCTCAAATACTGTGGCTACTGGTGCCTCAAATAGAGACAAAGTGCTAGCCTAAAATGTTGCAATGTCTGCTCGAGCCTATGCCAACTCTACTAAAATTCTTCTTATGTCTGGAGCATGACTCATCCTCAGCCTCTCATTGGACCGCTCCTCAATATTTTCTATCCTCTCATGCAGAATCTGCACGAACTAATATATTGGAGTAACTATAGTAGCAATAGATTTCTCCACAAATGGCTTAAGTTTCTAAGTAAGTAGGTCGATTTGCCTCTCATTCCGCTCAGTACGTTGTGCTATGGATACGAGATTCTCTTGTGTGAGTGCATAGGCTGAAGTTTAGACTATAGGCCTGACTATAACTATAGTCTCGATTTCTTTGGGAACTATAATAGTTCTATCCTCTACGACTAGAAGTTTAGAAGGCTCAACAATTGTGGCAGCTCCCTCTATTGTGTTTGGTGGTGCATCTTTCACTCATATCAGGTAGATCCTTAAAAAGAGTACCCTTGAAGTAGAGGACTTCATCCGATCATGAAGAGGAGAATCGGGTACCTGCCGGGGAATCCACTTTACTTGATTGATGAACATAATCTCTCGAATTGATGGGAGGTTGGATAACATGGATAATCATTTGGTAGACCTTGGAGCACAAAAATAGAGACTGTTCTTCTACTCCTTTCTATCATACCATGGGCAAACAAGTGGATTCCATCATGACTCCTCTTCACCGATATCACCTGGACTTCTCATAGGATGTTCTGTCCCACCTCCATCTCTCCTCTACCATCTTCTACCCTACTACATGTACGTTCACCACATACATATGTACCTCCACCACCAGCACATGTACCTCTGCCACAATAATATATTCCTTTTTCTCCTTCAAATACCAGCATTCCAATTCGAAATGTCCGGCCAATTTGAAATATCCAATTTTTGGGTGGTGAATTCCATGAGGTGTTTGATGATATTCACAATTATTACCACAACCACACGAGTGGGCCATACATGAAATTTCAAGGTCCTCACTGTGGAAAGGAGGTCAACATGGTCCTATCCATCAAATGTGTAGGCATTATAGAAGAGATGGCCAATGTGGTCGGGGCTATCACGATGATTACTCTGTTGATGATCCTTATAGGGATAATTGGTTCCATGGAAACAATGGGGGTCAGGAAATAAATTTCAACTCCATTAAAGTTACTCTTTTTTCCTTCAAGGGTGAAAGCAACCCGGATGTCTTTCTTGATTGGGTGATGTAATGGGATAGAATCTTCTTGACTAATGAAATATCCGATGTCTAAACAACTTCTTATGCCATTGCTATATTTTATGGATTTGCTTACACATGGTGGGGAAGCTCAAGTTAAGGCAAAAAAGGTGCATGGTTCGACTCCCACCCCTTCTTCAGAAAAGTTGAAAGCAATTTTGAGGAAAAAGTATGTTACGGAGAGGTACTTTCAAGACCAACTAAAGAAGATCTACACTTTAAAACAATTCACCAAAAGTGTAGAACAATATTATGATGAGTTCCGACTCTTGAAGATACAGATTGATTTTGATGAAGCTCCTTTGAACGAAATGACTCAGTTTCGAGCTAGGATAGGTAAAGATATTGCTTCCCATATGAGATTCTACCAGTATTGTGATATCGATGAAACTCTTAAAGAAACTATTGAGATAGAGGTGGGGCTCCAAGAAGAGAAGTTTGGAAAACCAAGGGGTTTTAAAGGAATTTGGAAATACAACAAAGATGGAGGAACTTCTTCTTCTAATTGGCAAAAAAACAAGAGTATCATGTAAGATGTCAAGAAGCTCTTTGTCAAAGGAAATCTAGCAGAGAGGTCCATTCCCAAACTTCCTCCAAAGGAAGGAGGTGACACTTCTCTCCCTTTCAAATGTTACAAATGTCAAGGTTTTGTTCATAAGAGAGTGAGTGCCCCAACCGAAGGGCATTCATTGTGATGTTGATGATTCATATTGCTTTGATGATATTATTGAGGGGTTGACAATGATGACCTTCAAGTGGAGGATGATGTTGTAGATTATAAGGAGTATGAGGATGGTGATGATGTTGGTGTTCCTTTTGAATTAGCCAAGTGGGCCTTGATGATCAAGGATATGCCTCAAGAAGGGAGCTCACTATTCCTACTTATGTAGTGCAATGTACTATGATAAGTAAGGTTATGGATGACTCTAATCAAAGGAAAAATCTTTTCCATTCTAAATTCCTCATTAAGGGGAATAATGTGCTCTTTGATCATTGATGGTGGTAGTGGTGCCAATGTTGCAAGTTCTTCTTTGATGGACATTTTTCACCTTCCTACACCAAACACTCTACTCCTTACAAACTTTACTAGTCGAGTGAGTGTGGGGAGTTGAGGGTGCATTGTCAAGTTATGATCAAGTTCAAGATTGGTAAATACCAAGATGCTTGTGATGTGGTTCCTATGCAAGCTTACTATATTCTACTTGGGAGACCTTGGTAATATGTAGGGCTACTAATCATGATGGTAGAACCAATTGGCATTCCTTTGTACATGAAGGGAACAATCATGTTCTCTACCCCTTGTCTATATTGCAAGTGAGTGACATGTATGACAAAATGAAGGAGTTGAAGGAGAAAGGTAAGGGAGTTGTTGGCATTAGCGGAGTTAGTGTCGGGAAGAAGAGTGAAAGGGTTGTGAACCCTAAGGAAATATCAAAGGATGCTCTCTTGTTAAGTATCCAGGAGGTTAGGGAGGAGTTGGAGGAGAGGTAATCGATGGTCCTCCTCATGCATAGGGACTATTCTTTACTTACTAATAAACTAACCCCTTCTTTGCCTAGTCCTATTTCTTCCTTTTTGCAATATTATGATGAAATGTTTTCATTAGAACTCCCAATGGAATTACTTCCCTTAAGTATATTGAGCATCAAATTGACTTCACCTCGGGGTCACAATTGCCACATAAATTGGTTGGTGATGCCTTTCGATCTCATTAATGTTTCTAGTACTTTCATGTGCTTAATGAATCATGTGAGGAAGCCTTTTATTGGTAGATTTGTGGTTATATACTTTGACGATGTGCTGGTGTATAGAAAGGCCATTGATGAACATGTTGATCATTTGAGATGTGTCTTTGATGTGCTTAGACATGAACAACTTTATGCTAATATTGACAAATGTTCTTTTGGTGTTGATGAAATTGTTTTCTTGGGATTTGTTGTGAGTTCAAGGGAATTGAGGTTGATGAATCCAAAATAGATGCTACTAGAAATTGGCCAACTCCTATATTCGTAGTTTTCATGAATTGACTAGTTTCTATAGGTAGTTTGTTAAGGGTTTTAGCACCATAGCCACTCCCTTTACCAAGGTGATCCAAAAGGATGTGCCTTTTATTTAGGGTGAGGAGCAAGTAAGGTCCTTTGAAACCTTTAAATAAATGCTTTAGCTTCACAATTTTATTTCAATTGCCCAATTTTGATATGACTTTTAAAACCGAATATGATGTTAGCAAAATAAATAATTGTTCTAATGGAACCTTCTTCTCTATCGTAGATTGGATGTGGGAATGATTTGAGTGATCCAAAATAAAAAGTAGTGGTATTTTCTAACAATAACATGGCTCGACATGCACTTGTATGGTATGAAGAGACTTACTTATCTTATAGTTTAGGGGCTAATTGTTCAGGTGATTGTGGGTATATAAAACGACACGCAAGTGCACGTGGTCGAACAAATAGTAAGTGGCTTTAGTAAGCCAAGTATCGATCCCACAGAGACTTGGATGAAGTGCAAATTGCTCAAGTGTACTATACTTTACTTCTAAAAATGCAGACAACAGCATAACCAAAAATTTGATAGTTTGTTTTATAAATTTTATACTAAAACTAAGAACAATTATCTACTTTGAATCTGAACTATGAATGAAAGCATGCTGAGGTTAAACGAACATGTAAAGAAACTAATTATCATCATACTTTGGTTAATCTTTTCCTACAGTTGCTAGCCAAGAACATCTGCCAAGAGATTAAAACTCTCGTATTTAACCTCACTTAAGAATCATGAACCATCCGTCTACATTTCTGTGATCAAATGCAATTCATGTCCTAGCTATACAATTCCGGTTCCTAAATTGCCTAATACAACTTTCAGGTATATTTCTATCCTGAAAGCAAATCAAGACTCAATTTTCCCAAATCAAGTAAAGAACATATCCTATTAATTCACAACTTTCCAATTTCGTGCTCTCTCGAGTGAAACCGGACTTTTTAGATGTACATTAATGTAGGCCACACACTAATGCAGTAAGAACAAGAATTAATAGAACAACATGGAAGAAAAGATGGAAAACCAAAGAATCAATGATCAAATTTCATTACAATTGTTCATAACCTCAGCAAGGAGAGGAATTACCCACTCATTTGTGGATTAAACATTATAAAATGAGTGTTAATCATACAAGCAATTGAATTAAAGAAGAAAGAAAGAGAGAAAAAACCCTGAACTTTTCGTCCCTCAACTGCCTGTAACCCACGTCCTTGCTCCACCAAGTCAGAATTTCTCAAATAAAACCTAAGTGTGCTATTTATAGTAGTAGGACTTTTTTCCGGAATAACAAGCAACGTGTCACGGAGTGCGTCGCGGAGCACTGCCTCCATGACACGCTACGGGCGCGGAAGCTCTCTGGAAATCACCCGAACTTGGCCCTGGCAGCACCCTGCCGCGTTGGCAGCGTGTCACGCTGCTTGGGCAGCACGTTGGCACCTCTTGGTCGCGCAGCCAACCTGCCGTGGCACGTTGCCAACGTGCAGGTGGGCTGTTGTGATCAGCCTGCCTGCCGTGGCACGTTGCCGATGCGCCGGTGGGCTGTTTTGTGCCTCCTCTTTGCCGACGTTCGCGTGTTAATTCCGTTTCCAAGCCTCTACTTCACCAACTCATGGATTAGTTACTCAAAAGTCATCAAAACCTACAAAACAAAGGCTAATCATGTTGGTTAGCACTTATTCTCACATTCATATAAAATTACATGAAAATGTATACAATTACTTAGATAAACAAGACTAATTTAAGTCACAAAGCTTAACTCGGGCATGCTATTTTTGCCCGTGATCACAACCCCACCCTTAAAGCCTTGTTCGTCCTCGAACAACCTTTTACATATCATGCATATGGAGACTCCCACATAATTAATTTATCAAGATAATTCAAGTTACGGCTATAATGATTATGTAAGATAACAAGCTACAACTAGAGCATGCATGATTTGATCATTGAAATGTAGTACAACTATGTTAAGACTTCTTAACCTCAAGAATCGACTTTCAATCTTAGCAAACTCATGCAAATCAACTGATTAAGAAATCCCACATGAACTCTATCCTTCATTCAACATGTTCCCCTCACGGAAAGAGAGTTACCCAATTTCACACGCAAAAACAATTTTTTATATCACAACATGTGTGGGTACATGCATAGAATTACACTCACTCTCACAAAGAATTCACATGCATCATGTAATGACCCATAAGCTTGCCCTTAGTGTTTTATTCCACTAATTTAAGGATGTATGAATGTAAGATCAAGTAGGACTTAATGGGTTGCAATGTAACTCAGGTGCGGGTAAGTACTATTATTGCCAGTAATAGTGACTATCTTTCCTAAGCGCTTTTAATACATCACGCCTTCATTACAAACTTCCCTTCCCTCACTTCACCTTTTTCTCTTTTCATCTTTCATTTTCCTCTTTTGTTCCCCCCTTTCTTTAGGCACTTTGAGCTTATTAGTAAGGAGTTCTATAAGTAACTTTTCATTTATTTATTTTCTTACTCCCTACTAATACTCACCCATATTCAAACAAGTGCACCCTCGACCTTTCTCAACTCTTACAATTGCTACTTTCCCGTCTTTTTCATTCTTCTCACTCCTTTACTCTTTCGTATTTTTCCTTTAAGCGCTTAGGAGTTTTGGTTCAATTTCAAGGCTAATGAAAGAAAAAGGATTAAGCTTATGTTGCAGCTGTCAAAGAATAGGCTCAACGCTCAATGGGGTTAACTAGGATTAATTTTTCAAGGTAGGTACAATGAGGGATAAAAATTGGTTCATTCAAAGAATTGCCTAAATCATCTCCTACAATTCACATCCTTCAT
Organism: Datura wrightii; assembly: GCA_035772735.1. Classification (NCBI taxonomy): domain Eukaryota; kingdom Viridiplantae; phylum Streptophyta; class Magnoliopsida; order Solanales; family Solanaceae; genus Datura; species Datura wrightii. The sequence goes on from JASDFA010000019.1 coordinate 39,989,663, forward strand.
TTCGTTTTATAAACACACCAGGAAAGTTCTAGACAATCCACAATAGCACAAAATACTCAAAAACCTTACACTCATGGCACATGCTCAAATCAAGACACATTCAGTAGACTCTTAACCAGCTAATCACAAGAATTCAGATTAAGCTTCCATCATATTGAGTCAAATTTAAGAGCCTAAGTGTCTCACACAATGTTATACACTTGCATGCTTCACACTGAACATACTTGCATCTTACAACCATCTATAGCACATAAAAAGAACATCAAGCACCAAATAGTTATGGTTTCAAAAACCCAACACCTACCGACAAATTTTTCCTCAAGACGGTCGTCATCCATCCATCGTCGGAAACAGTCCCTAACTATGAGTAAAAACACTATATACAGACAAAGGAAAGACAGAAAAAGAAAATTTTTATTCTTCAGTTCAAAGACCCCCCATCGGAAAAGAACCGAAAAGAAAAACCAACGGGTGATGAATTCATGCTTAACTCACAAAAAAAAATTCAATTTTCTCACGAGCATTACATTCACCAAAAATCATTAAGCACAAAAATTTGAAATTTCCCTTGAAATTTCCCTCTCCCCACACTTAAATCATGCTATGTCCTCATAGCATCAAATTAAAATTTAAAAAGGGTGAGAAATACTCCCTGAGGCCTTTAGGCCTAGCTAACAACATGCCTTTCTTCAACTTTGCACAAGTGGGTGTTCGACCCCACACTTTTTCTCTTCCATGCTTGTTAGCTTCCTCCTCCACGGGTACTCGGACTTCCCCTCCATCTGTGCTTAGCTTTCCACCAAAACAACACAAGATGAAAAATAAATAAAATCAACTTAAATGCAAGAAATTAAAATGGTATGCATGGTACCCTTGGGTTGCCTCCCAAGCAGCGCCTAAGTTTACGTCACGGCACGACGTACCAAGTTTCACCACTTTTTCCTCCACCTTGAGGATATGAATCTCACCCCTAATTTCTTCTCTAATTTCCTCTTATGCTCCAGGGGTGGTGGTGAAAAATTGTAAGGACCAAGTAGTAGATGTTTTCTTTTGAACCTATTGGCCCTTAAGTAAGCGAAGTCATTATGTCTCTCTGAGTTAGCAAATTTCAAAATATACGGGGCTTGGTCTTCCTCTAGACATTTCTCTATAAGCTTGGAAGACTCTATTTCTATGTTATCAACCAAACTTAATATCGAAAAATGCTTCGAGTGTGGTCCAATAAACCTCAACTCTGCAAATGCATTATGCTTGACCTCCTTACTTGTATACACCTTCTTAGCATCGACATCTATCTCTCCATTAATGTCAACTGGGGGATACTCTATCTCTTCTTCCAGGAATGGATTTTCCATAAGTGTGAGCCCATCACAGGGACACTCAAGAGATTCTAATTGTTGGGCTTCATCCAAAAATTCACCCTTGTCTTCCTCTTGTAGTTCCTCTTGAATATCGGCTAAAACTGTCACCTGCAATTTATCACAAGCTTCAGCCTCAGCAATCATCTCCGTGAGTTTGACGCTCATCCTTTCTAGAGCTCTGCATTCTCTTCTTGCTGAATTCTCAATACTGCCATCTCCTCCTTCATTGCTTCTGATTGCTCCAGGAGTTGTTTCAGCATGTCTTCTATTCGAGCTTGGCGGCGTCCCAAGTCCTCATTTTCAGCATGCCTATATTCAGAAAAAACAACAGAAGGATCATAGTAGGGGCTTGGGGGAGGGGAATATGCATTCGGACAGCCATCCCAATGGCCATCTTGACCACCACATATATTGCACGTGTTACAGTGTTTCCACGAGTGGTGTCCTCCGCAATTCAGACAAGATTCGCTAAAATATGAGTATCCACCATTTATACCATTTGTATTCCATGATGTCATGTCAATAAGGGTATCCAAAAAAGAAAAAAAGAAAATGAAAAAAAAATTAAAACAAACACTAAGACCAAGTTATCAGCACTTAAGAAAAAAAAATATAGTAAATTAACACTTAAAACAAATTCACCAATTTCCAAGTCCCCGGCAATGGCGCCAAAAACTTGTTCGGGTGATTGTGGGTATATAAAACGACACGCAAGTGCACGTGGTCGAACAAGTAGTAAGTGGCTTTAGTAAGCCAAGTATCGATCCCACAGAGACTTGGATGAAGTGCAAATTGCTCAAGTGTACTATACTTTACTTCTAAAAATGCAGACAACAGCGTAACCAAAAAGTTGATAGTTTGTTTTATAAATTTTATGCTAAAACTAAGAAAAATTATCTACTTTGAATTTGAACTATGAATGAAAGCATGCTGAGGTTAAACGAACATGTAAAGAAACTAATTATCATCATACTTTGGTTAATCTTTTCCTCCAGTTGCTAGCCAAGAACATCTGCCAAGAGATTAGAACTCTCGTATTTAACCTCACTTAAGAATCATGAACCATCCGTCTACATTTCTGTGATCAAATGCAATTCATGTCCTAGCTATACAATTCCGGTTCCTAAATTGACTAATACGACTTTCAGGTATATTTCTATCCTGAAAGCAAATCAAGACTCAATTTTCCCAAATCAAGTAAAGAACATATCCTATTAATTCACAACTTTCCAATTTTGTGCTCTCTCGAGTGAAACCGGACTTTTTAGATGTACATTAATGTAGGCCACACACTAATGCAGTAAGAACAAGAATTAATAGAACAACATGGAAGAAAAGATGGAAAACCAAAGAATCAATGATCAAATTTCATTACATTTTTTCATAACCTCAACAAGAAGAGGAATTAGCCACTCATTTGTGGATTAAACATCATAAAATGAGTGTTAATAATAAAAGCAATTGAATTAAAGAAGAAATAAAGAGGGAAAAAACCCTGAACTTTTCGTCCCTCAACTGCCTGTAACCCACGTCCTTGCTCCACCAAGTCAGAATTTCTTAAATAAAACCTAAGTGTGCTATTTATAGTAGTAGGACTTTTTCCCGGAATAACAAGCAACGTGTCACGGAGTGCATCTCGGAGCACTACCTCCGTGACACGCTACGAACGCGGAAGCTCTCTGGAAATCACCCGAACTTGGCCCCGGCAGCACCCTGCCGCGTTGGCAGCGTGTCACGCTGCTTGGGCAGCACGTTGGCACCTCTTGGTCGCGCAGCCAACCTGTCGTGGCATGTTGCCAACGTGCAGGTGGGCTGTTGTGATCAGCCTGCCTGCAGTGGCACATTGCCGACGCACCGGTGGGCTATTTTGTGCCTCCTCTTTGCCGACGTTCGCGTGTTAATTCCGTTTCCAAGCCTCTACTTCACCAACTCATGGATTAGTTACTCAAAAGTCATCAAAACCTACAAAACAAAGGATAATCATGTTGGTTAGCACTTATCCTCACATTCATATAAAATTACATGAAAATGTATACGTTTACTTAGATAAACAAGACTAATTTAAGTCACAAAGCATATCTCGGGCATGCTATTTTTGCCCGTGATCACTAATCGGTATTGATATACTGATTCGATCTGTGCTCTTGGAATTGAAATAAATTCGGCAGCGGATTGCAAAATTTTGGTGATCTTCTCTATCTAATGAATGGGGGGTCCGCTTTAAAATTGTCTTCTCTGCACCCACACCCCGAGTATATACTTCAATAGGAATCACACAAGGGTAGATTAGAAACCTCTAGTAAAATATCCGTCCGTAACCCATCAGATAAAGCACATTACATAGTCCAGGGATTGCCGACTTATACATATAGTGATTTTGGCATTGGACGTTCCCAAAATAGGGATTATCGGGTAAATTCTATCTAATAGACCCCTATTGGCATTCCAAACTTCCTTTTCCTTTCAGAGCCTATCCGAAAGAGAATCCAATACTTCTTGGTTGTGAATATCTAAACTGGTTATTTGCTGTTCAAGAAATCTTATTTAGGCAATTCATACAATCCATACATAGTGTATTGATCTATATTTCAATTCTTTTGTATTTTAGTAGTAACATATTCTTCTATGGAGTTAAGGTCCAAAATATGGATGAAATAAGCTCCATGATTCTACTATCCATTCAATTCTATTCCACTTAATCCCTCTTTCATGGACACATATCTTTCCATCTGTTATTTCTCACGTTACATGAATCCAATTTTCATTTCATCCGGAAAAGCCATCTTTTTCTCAGCAATGTCTTTGTCTTTTGATCCAATAGCCTTCGTTACATAGGAACAAATTTGATAAATATTGATAACTCTTAGATAGAGTATTAGAACATAAAGATCCATTAGATAATGAACTATTGGTTCTAAGCCATCTCTGACGAGCAATCAACAATTTGAAGTGCTTTTCTTGCGTATTCTTGATATACTATCATTTATATATACATGTAGGAGGATCTGTTTGGGAAGTAAGAAGCCCCTTTGACATCTCTTCATCTGCAAATAATTCTCAATGTAAAAGCATAGAGCCTGTGGGTTGACCTTTGAATGGGAAAAAGAGTGGATCTGCAGGGTCCTAAATGAATTGGATTATTCAAAAAAGGCCTTGTTCATTGGAAGATCTATCTCATGTCTGGTACCGCATGGTCTCACTCTGCAAGAACCCAGAATCATTCTCTTGAAGCTCATCCTCTTCATCATAAATGATCCGCTTTCCCCTAAATGACCTAGACCAATAGGGAAATACCAATTCATTGGGCTTTTCGATATAATCAAATAGAAAGCCTGATAGGCGCCATATTCTAGGAGCCCAAACTATGTAATTGAATAAATCCTCCTACGGATCAAGGACTCCTTCTCCCTCCCTTTCTTCAAACTCCGATTCATATTCATTTTGGTGCGAGATTTAAAATCCATTTCTTATTTTATTGAGAAGCTCAAAGGTATGACCTAGAATTATTCCACCTATGATCTTGAGCTTTAACTTTTGATTAGAACTTTGAGTAATTGGAAACATTAATTGTGGCCTAAAGAGATTGTCATTAGGACAATTCATGAGTCCTTGAAACATATTAAGGCCCAAGCAAAGTTGAACACGTGGCATGTCAAATGGATTGAGTTTCTTGAATGTTTTCCTTAAGTAATCAAATACAAAAAGGGGAAGGATAATGTGGTGGTAAATGCCTTGCTAGGAAGCATGTTTTGATTATTACATTAACTTCCAAATTGATGAGCTTTGAAAACTTAATGTCTTTGTACCTCGAGGACTCTAAATTTGCTCAAATCTTCAAACAATGAAACATGGGAGAGGACCCATGGGCTTAAGGATAAACCCCTAATCCCTTTTGCTATATTTGATGGTTACTAGTTAAAAAAACAAGCGACTATGTATACCTATGAGATTTTAGAGAGAACTCCTCATGATGGTGGTTTCATGGACTATTTTGGCATTGATAAAATCTTAGGGAATCTTGAAGAACAATTGTAATGGCCTAAGATGCGTATTGCTATTGCTAAATTGTATGGTCAATGTGTTGAATGTGGTAGTGCTAAATTTAGTCTACTTTCCCATGGTTTGTATACCCCTCTTTCCACTCCCCAAAGGGAGTTGGCTTGACATTTCTATGGATTTTATGTTGGGCATGCCGAGGAATAGAATGGGAAAGAATAGCATTTTTGTGGTTGTTAACTGGTTTTTAAAGATGACTCATTTTATTGCATGTCATAAATACCCTGAAACTTCTCATGTTGCATCCTTGTTTATTGAAAATAAGGTTAAGTTGCATAGTATTCCTAAAATCATTGTGAGTGATAGGGAACCAAATTTCCTTGGCCACTTTTGGAAGAAATTATGGGGTTGATATGTTACTAGATTGTTGTTTTCTATATCATGTCACCCCCAAACCGATCGCCAAACAGAGGTTGTGAATAGGACATAGATTGTATGCTTTAGGTCCATGGTTCAAGGTAAACTTACATCTTAGGAAAATCAATTACCTCTATTTGAATTTGCTTAAAATTGTGTGATTCATAGTACTATTGACATGTCTCTATTTGAGGTTGTTTATGGTTTATCCCCCAACCGTCCTTAATATAACCCCTTTGTCTCAAGATGTTATTTTGAGCTTAGATGGTAATAAAAGGGTCGAGGCTATGAAAGTCTTGCATGAGAAGGCGCGACTCCAACTTGAGAAGAAAAAATCAAGAGATGTCCAAAAAAGCCTACAAGGTTTACGTAATATGTTTGTAATATGTATATAATATATATGCACCAAATTCTCTATGTGTGATTTTTTTTTTTCAAATTTGGTCCTCCTAGTAAAAATTCTAGAATATGTATATTTGTAATTGTGTATATAAATTTTGTATACATTAGTAATAAAAAATTTTGATTAGTGATCTGTGTATTCAATATTTATGATTTGTCTATATCATTATATTTATGGTGACTTTATGTATGAATTTTTACTGAATTACTTATATATACTACAGTTTAAAAAGATGAAATCTGATGTGCATAAAATTTATATGAAATTTGATATACATCAATTTTGAGATATGTATTGTCAGAGTATGCATATATAAATATTATATAAATTAGTCTTAAAATATCAAAGAGTAATAACTTATTAATTGAGATGTGACTGATTACTCTGTGTATGAAATGTGTATAAATTATGTATAACTTATCGATCTTTGACTCCCATTGTCTATGATTTTTGAAAATTTTTCGAGAAAAAAATGGAGAAAAATAGGAGCTAATATCAATTTGAATGTGGGAGAGAAAATTTTGATCACAATTAGGAAAAAAAATTAAGCCATAAATTAGGAAAGAAGTGACCATAAATAGATAATAAGATTTCAGCCATAAATTAGAGAAGAACATCACCGATTTTCACCTCAAAATTGGGTAGTTTGCTTCCCTTATATAAATTTCGTAAGAAATCTATTTTTCCTATAAATTACAAATGAAAATGTATTATTGTATTTTATAATTATAAATATTATTTTGTATATATAGAAGAATTTCCAAAATAATTAATAGATGAACGAAATGAATCGTAAGGTGTTAGAGGAATTACAATGCGATGACCTGGTTTCCTAGTAAATGAACCCGTACTCCTAGAATTCAAATTGATTCTGCTTATCCTGATTAATACATCAATCAATCAAATGTTCAAAAGAAGGGGCATTCTCAATATGGCTTGTAAAGTCCTTGCCGACAAATTTATTTCAAGCATTCCTACTTTTAATTATGGTTAACAAAAAAGTTGTACACTTAAGAAGTTGAATGTTTTCAATGTTGGATTTAAGAGAGTTAAGTGTTGGTGTGAATTGGAAAATGGTGAGAAATAAAATGGAAGAAGGTAAAAAATTTCTTGTTATAAAGTGAACTTTGTCCATCATTGGTTAGAAACAGGAAAGCTTTTGGCCTTATATTTAGAAGCCTATCCTCTAACTCATAAAGAGCTGAGAAGAGAGCCTCCCTCACGCTGTCGTTGTTGCTCGGCTCGGCTTTGACTTTGACTTGATTGATAAATTTTTTGAACAAAATTTATTTATTTATTTTTTGTTTTTTGATTCTCGTAAAGTTGTTGTTATGTGACCAGGAGGTCACAGGTTCAAGCTGTGGAAATAGCCTCTTATAGAAATGTAAGGTAAGGCTGAATACAATAGACCCTTGTGGTCTGACCCTTCCTTGGACCCCACGCATAGAGGGAGCTTTAGTGCACCAGGATGACCTTTCCATTTTATGATATTATTTTTGAAATTTAATTTTCGCAGAAATAATTACCAACAAAAAATTTCTACCAAACAGACACCTCAACTAAAACCTATTCTGAACATGTGTTTTTGCACCATTTCAACTCGATTTTTTAGACTATAAATGAAGACATTCTTCCTTCATTCTGGCAACAATTTACTTAAATTCTGCATTATTTTTGAATAAATATCAATTTTTTTTTGATTTATTACTGCATGGCACGCCCCACCTTAGGAGACGTGACTAACACCTAGTGCCACACTGGGATCTGAGCCGACCTGGCTGGGCATAAGCACCACCAGCGCCTACCAGCGACTCATAATCAAGAAAACAAATTGCTATATCTTGGATGTAAACACATCCTCGGGAAAACAAGGTCAAACAACACCTGTAAATGAAAACAGCTAACCCAGCCAATACATAACTAAAAGGGATCCTATGTGGCTGCCAAGACCACCATGTTGTCTAGTTATAACAAGAATGAAAATAGGCAGCTATACTGGGCCTCATACAGCCAACAACAACCAACTGACTGAAGACTGTAGCTTGCAAGCCTCTAAGAATAAGAATATTCGTCGGGACAGGGCCCCCACCTACCCAAAAGCTATACAAATAAAACACTATAATCTCTACAACAACAGGTTGGCCCAGAATGAAAGGAGCTGGCAAAACTGTTGTCTTTGAATAGCTTCTAATGGAGGTCCTAAACTCTGTCTGTCTACACCTGCAGACAAGTATGCAGCGCCTCATAGTTGGGCATCAGTACAATATGTACCGAATATGTAAGGCAGTAATAGAAGCTGACTAAAATGTATAAAGAACTGAAAGTGAATAGTAGTAAGGGCTAGAAGTTAACCTGTACGCTTTCTTATCCATAACATATATATGGTAAATCACTAAATGTATATGAGATGAGACTATATGACTATTCATTCATAAACTATAGTTGGCAGGCAAATACACAAACAAGAACCTAACCTAGCCCCCATAAGCCGGGAAGGTAAAAGCAACACAAAATAACCTAACTGGGTCCCCATAAGCCTCGGTAGGTGCCAATTAGTCTATATAGCCCTATTGGTACCCCGTAGAATCTTCAAGTAACATTAACTATATTTTAGCCATTTGGGCTCCTGTAACTGTATCTGAGTCATTTGGGCTCCAGTAACTTCATCTGGACCCTGAGCCTTGGCTCGACTGAGGGTCATAATGTAACTGCTGTAACTGAATCCCGAGCCTTACCTCGACTATGGATCATAATGTATCAGCTCTAACTGGATCCCGAGCCTTGGCTTGACTATGGATCATAATGTAGTTGTTGTAATTGGATCGCGAGCCTTGGCTCGACTATGGATCATAATGTAGTTGTTGTAACTGGATCCCGATCCTTGGCTTGACTATGGATCATAATGTTACTGTTGTAACTCGATACGACCCTCACGGCCTCTATTTGTGTAACCTAATACGGTCCTCCTGACATCAATCTAGTCCTTTCGGACATCATACTACCCCTAAAAGCATGGCTCTATAGTCCACAATAGCCAATAACTCAAACGTCATAAGGAAAAACCAATCAAGTTAGGGTTAGCTCTGATGAGGGTTACTATATCATCGTTGTCGTCTCAATTCTATCCGTAACAGCTGACTGTAATGGGCTTACTCTAGAATACTTGTCCTCTGTGTAGATCAACTATGAGCTGCTACTAATCGGATATTCTCCTAACAGTCAGCCCCAACCTTCCATAGACAACTTATTGTAACTCTCAGCCTGGTGGTAATACTATAACACTGTGGTTCTAGTCCCTTAGATACTAACTTGGTCTATTCAGATTTCATATGTCTTCACTGGGTGATTCCTAACCTCGTAGGTATGTTATCTGGACTTAGCCGTTCCCAACAACCTGTATCTGAGTATCTTATAAGAGTAGGCTGGGGCATTGGCCCTGTATCTAGCTAGTAATAAATCTTTCTTCTTAGGGTATCTACTGCTCTATCAAACTGGTAACAACTGGGGTGGTATCCCAAGTGACCTGTACGATAAGCACCGCGTCCACTGAAACTAATTGTCACTGGCAATAGCCTCTTTGTGGCAGACTGACCCACAATTCACTAGGCAACCCTGATGCTGCTAACTCTAGGGTAAGACCATACAAACATAATTCTAGCCCTGAAGGCGTTAAGGTACGACAATGGCCTCTGGGCGAGCTTTACTGACAATACTGGCACCAAACTGATGGTTATATCTCCTGACTGCACCTATGCTGTTCAATTTACTAATTCAGGCCAATAACTATTCAAAAACTTCTAAAGCCTAGGCACGATGCCATAACATCTATTCTACTAACACAATGAACAGGAGGAGGGAGGAGTTTCTAGGAAACTTCTAGAGTGAGTCACACTTAACATCTTTTTTCCTAACAAGGGATACTGCCATATAATCTTAAAATGCTTTCTAGCATCTAGCCACAACATATGTAATCATAATCTACTGATAGCAACTCATGATCCGTATATACTTGCAGCAGCTAATTACAACATGTAGGATCATTGTCTACGCTCAAAAACATAGGTTGTATTATTATACGATGAGAATAACTTGCCGAAGGAATAAGCCTTAATATACCTGTCTTTCTGGCTCCAAAACATTTCCACCAATTCCTTATTTCTTGCCAGCGTTCATAAACTACTCAGTACCTACAAGAGTAACAACTAAGATCAAGTTTTCAATACTTACAAAAACTTGCAACAACTAACACTCAAAAAATTTCACCAATTTCACCACTCCCCGGCAACTGCACCAAAAACTTGTTCATGCCCCAACGCACGCAAGTGCACGTGGTCGTATAAGTAATATAGTGGCTCTTTCAAGCCAGGTATCAAACCCACAAGGACTGTAGCTCAGTGGTAAATTTTTTTTACTTTAGTAGTCACAATTTCTTTATGCAAGTATGTGAATAACACAACAAATTAAAAGTTGCCAAAGAGTAATATCTAAAGTAACACTAATTGAATCAAGAAAATGTGATTTAAATAATAGCACGAACAATCTAAGGTCAAGGCATGACATGTAGGCATGTATAATTTATATTATTCTTCAGTTACCCTCTCTTTTAGGTTGATGGTCGGGAAAGGTTAGAATATGGCTCTGGTCTTTCGAACCTCTAGCCAATTACCTTGTTATGAGACCTGCAACTACACATTTCTATGATGCAATAACTCATCCTCGAGCGAGTCAAAATAGTTCCCCTTGATAACCGAATATGACGTTGCAGGTATATTTCTATCCTGCACGCGAATCTTACCTCTAATTCACAACAAAGATAAGGACATATTCCCCTATTCCAAGTCTACCCTAATAATTTTCCTCTTAGTGTCAAATTAGTATTCTAATTTTACCTTAATGCTAGACAAACATTAAAACAATGAAAATTAAGAATAGAAGAACAACCGTTCATGAAAGAAGTAAATTCAGTTGAACTAATATGAAATTACACGATCCTGCAATTAGCCTCAACCTCAGAATGAGGTAATTTAGCCACTCATTTGTTGATTAAACATCTTCAAACAAGTTTTAATCATACCAACAATTGAAATTTAGAAGAAAAGATAAGAGAAAGAACCCTAGAATTTTCTTCAGCTCAACTGCCATTTCCCACGTTCTCCAAAAATGTCAGATAAATCAAAATAAAAGCCTAAGTATTCTATTTATACAGGTGGAAAATTTCCCAGCGATAAACTAGCTCTGTGGCACGGAGCTCAACGCAGTGAAATAGCTCCGTGACACGGAGCTGTTGCAGACTTTCACTGGAATTGGGGCGAGGCTAGACTTCCTTTCAACGTGGCACGGAGGCTAACGCGGAGCTCCATCTCTGTGCTTCGGAGCCATCACACACCTTCACTGTTTTGCGCCTTCCAATTTTCCAAAATTTTCTTCCTCCACCCATGTACTGTGGCACGTTGATCAACGCTGACCATCCTTAGCGTGACACGGTGGTGAACTTTCACTAAATGTTTACACTTCTACAAACATTTCCATACTCCCCCTCGGAGTTTAACTCGCTCCTCACGCTGACATCTCTGTCTTATCCACCTACAAATAGTCACAACACAATTATTAATCCGAAAAAGAAAAACAACTATAATTAACACAAAACATGCGTGAATACATCAATATTATCCTTATCTAGACTCACGAAGTGTTGAAAATACGAAGTTTGGTTGTATAAATACGCCCAAAATCACCACCCCACACTTATAACCTTGTCTGTCCTCGGACAAACTTTTAGTATCCTCGACATGATTTCAACTACTTTACCATCATTAGAGGACCAAAGTAACTCACATCTAGTTGTACTAAACACTTTAATCATGCAGTACCATTCACTTCATCAAGCATGGTCTTCACTCACCATTTCCATGTGCAGAATCACACAAGCCCTAATTAATAACTTTTCAACCAAAAATCCGGCCAACATGTCTGAATCATAATAGCAAAGTATTATCTTAACCAAAAGCCCACCATTATGTGCCCTCACTGATGTACAATGGTTCTATTTCCATGAAATCAAGATAATCACAACTAAACACATTATGTACTGAATCTCTCACACTCCAAAGATTATTCCAAGCAAATCTAATACATCATGAATTTGCCTTTAATGTACTACTCAACCGAACATAACATCATCTGTAGGATCAAAAAGGCTTTTTCCAGGTTGTAATATCGGAGAAGGGACTGGTAGGATTATTTGGATTGTAGTGACTCTTATCTCTGTGCACTTTAAGACAATTACACATTTTTCTTTTCAGAAACTTACTTCTTTCGACTTTCACTTTAACTCCGTTCAAAGTGTCCTCATAGATGTACAGATTTTGTACCCTTGGTTGAACTCATAAATAGACTATATATACACATGTGTCTATGTATATACATCATATATATATATATATATATATATTTTCATGTATATATATAGCTTATGATTACAAATGAGGCACCCACACTCCTTTCCCTTTTTTAACTTCCTCCTTTAACATCTTGCCCTCGTGAAGTGCAACAGGATCTATTTTGATCAAAATGACATTGAGGCCATTTGAACAAGTGGGGTAAGGTTTATCAATGAGGTTGTTCCAATAAATTATAGGCTTAAAGGCTCAAACGGGGATCATTAGGGAAAATCATTAAGGTCAGGGACCTTAATGAGATGGGTCAACTATCTAGGTTCACAAAGAAGTGCCTTAATCATATCCTCTAAGCTTAATGTCATTTCCAGCTTTTTGTACACACAAGGAAAATTCTAGATGTTAGTTTGCACGAAATACAATTAGTTCTCACCACACATGGCACAGAGGGTCACTTTTGGTTAGCTTAGACTCCTTTCATGATTGCATCCATATTGACTGACAAGCACAATTAAGCCTAAAATTTGGAAATTTGGAGTTAAACATCACGCCCTATGTGATCCACTTAGAGTTATCCATTTGCTTGTCCAAATGTATGTTCCATGAATTCTAGCAGCTTAGCAAGTGAAATGCTTTAGCCCAATAGTGATGGGTTTATTTTATATTTCCTAACGTGACTAAATTCCCTTAAGACGGTCGTCATCCATCCATCATTGGAAACAGTCTCTACTTATGACTTCGTTTCAAAGGGACTATCCTCAGGAAAAGCACCGAAAACAAAAGCCGAGAAACCCAAAACATGAAAAATAGTCACAAGAAAGAAAGCACCCTAGGACAGAGCATACTAGCTATTTCAAACCAGTTTATACATGCCACAGTCATAGGACCACACAAATAAACAAACATAAGATAACCTCCACCCCACACTATAGGTGAACACTGTCCTCAGTGCTTGCACAAATCAATGGAAGAACATAGTTAGGGTGGTAAAAACTCCCTAATCAATTAATTGGTTGAATGTCTTCATCCAGTGCACAGGCCTCGTCACCGATGTCCGAGTCATCTCCCTCATCTTCATCTGACTCAAAGTCTGAGTCCTCCCGGCGTCTCTCCTCATCGGTGGGTACATCATCATCCACCGGCTTTACAAATGCTGGGCCAATCCTACACATGGCTCTAGCATGCTCATTCATCGGGTAGTCCATGTCCACCTGCCACAACTCATCCTCTGTTGCAGGCCGTCCACCTATACGCAACTATAGCATTTGCAGTCCAAACATCCTGGCTGCATAGGAATCATCTCAAGCGTGTCGCTCTGCTAACGTGAGCACTGGACCATATGTGGTGTCTAGTGCCTTAGTCTTGGTCACATCCAAAGTGCGCCGTTCTACCCTCGGTCTGAAGTTTAGAGCCTCTTCTTTAATTTCATGGCTTCAGAGATAGGTGGTGAGTAGACCACCAAACCCATACCTGTGCCCCTGATGCAGCCTTGCCTTTTTCATGGCTTATATGATCACCGCCACGACATTAATTGTCACGCCGCAGAACTAGGGTAGGGTGTAACTGGCACTCGATTCGTGGTCGATCGAGAAACTGGCTATATAACATCTATAAATGTAACACTAAGGCTGACCAAGCCACCTGTCACAACCAACCAAGATAAATACTGGGCCTATAATGCCTTGATAATTATAAATATGCAACCTGGAAAGCCGACAACGCTACAATAAAGCTAAGCAAGGCAATGAAAAACCGATATGACTACACAACCCACACTACTGACATGCCCTTATTTGTGCGTCCGCAAGTGTACGGTTCGTGCAAGTAATATAGTGGCTCTTTTTAAGAACCGGAATATCGAACCCACAGGGACTGGACCCATTCGTCTAACTATCCATTTCAAGTGTTTTCTTAACTTTCGCAAGTGTCGGTTATAGAAGTTTTTGACGGAGATTTAATTAAGTCTAGTTTTGGTCAACGAAGTATCGTGAATTTACTCTAGGAGCAACATAGAGTTAAAACCAGCTAATCATACGATACTACGATTTGCAATGGGTTAAGCATGAAACTATCGATTATTATTTCACATAATTAGAATTGCATGTTCATGGTCTTTCGAGCCTCTAAACACGGCAAACTAGCCTCACTGCATCATTGTGAGTGAGGATGCTAATTTCTAGTTTGCGGACAATTAATTATGTTGTGGTTTACAGGGAAACGATTAGGGACTTTCGTGCGTCTAACCATTTAACTTAACTTAGCCTCACAACTACTTCTTCGAGTGGTGATGTGATAATCCTAAGTTGGTCTTTAATAACCCCCGTTTATCAACCAAGCAAGGTGTTAGGTATAATTCTATCCTAACACAAATTTATATCATGAGATACAAACATGCTCCTTACATTCTCGTGTCCTGACCTAGGTAATTCTTTCTCAAGCAATTGCCCAAGCTAACATATATGTTTTAATGGTGATCAATCATAAAAACAACCAACAATCCAGAATGCAAGACGAAAACAACAATCAATAACTTAATTCGAAAACAATTTCATAAATCACAATCATAATTCATGGCTTCAACCCTAGAGGAAGGTTTCTTGCCATTCATCTTCGTAAAACTACAACTAACTACTACTAAACTAACATACTTACATGAATTTGGTAGATGAGAAGGGAATTTGCCAAACCCTAGATGAGTTCTCCCACATCTCCCTTCACTCCTAGGTAGTTTTCCAGAATAAAATCGTGACAAAATGATTTTAGGAGCTAAGGGACCTATTTATAATAAATGAGAAACGTGCACAATTTAGCCTGTCGTGGAATGGCTCCGTGTCATGGAGTGTATCACGGAGCACTGCCTCCGTGACATGGAGGTAACGCGGAGGCAAACTGGAAATCAACAAATACCGACTCTAGGCAGCCCCTTGCCGCGATGCCCGGCGTGGCACGTTGCTCAAGCGGCTCGATGGCATGCTGCTGGCGCGCAGCTGGCCTGGCGTGGCACGGCGCTAGCGTGCAGCTCGCCTACCTGCATGTTGCCTTCTCTCGTGCGCCTGGCATAGGCATGTCACGGCCCTGGGCGTGGCACACTCACAACGTGGCACGCTGCCTGGCGCGGCCAGCCTTGCCAAGGCATGCTTCTTTGCCGGCTTTCGCAATTTGCTCCCGACTACATTCCTCTACTTCACCAACTTATGAATTAGTTCCTCAAAATCCTTGAAACCTACAAAACAAGGACTAATCATGTTGGTTAGCACACATATTCACATCTATATAAAATCACATGAAAATGTATAAAATAACTTAGATAAACAAGACTAAATTAAGTTATCAAGCATCACTCGGGCATGCTATTCTGCCGAGATCAACTACTATACAAACTAGTCCACATCAGCCTCTACAGAGTAAACAAACTAAAATGCATGGGATAGGGCCCCGGCCTACCCATGTTGTACACAAAACTGAAAATAGTCCAAACAAGACATGGCTCCTACAAGAGAGGAGCATACCACTATTCTGCTGAAGTCTGGCTCGGCCTATACCTGCAACACGATTGCAGGAAGGGTCCCAAGATAAAGGGACGTCAGTACTAATAAAATGTACTGGTATGTAAGGCTGAAAGCTGTAAACATGTAAGATAAAAATTATAACTAGGCCAGAAATAAGGATTAGTAACAACCCAAAATTCTGAAAACAGAAACCTGACAATATCTCATTATTGAAGTGTAAATGCAACCATCTAATGCATAACAAAGACTATAGCTGACATGCCAGTAGACAGCCAACCATAAAATCTATATACAATCCGTCCAGCCAGTGTACCACATCGGGGTAAAAATAAAAATGCCTCTAGCCGGTGTACCATACCGGGGTAAAAATAAAAATACCTCCAGCCGATGTACCATACTAGGGTAAACTCCGTCTAGCCGATATACCACACCAGGGTAAAATAACAAGACCTCCAGCCGGAGTACCACACTGGGGTAAAATCAATAAAGCTTAGACAAAATCGTAAATGGAGCCGATATGTCTTATACTGGACCAACTCAATACATACAGCATAGAAATGATGAATACTAAACATGTGGCCTGCATAGGCCTCCTTCGTAATGCATAACTGGAACTGAGTACATATAACATGTAAAGCTAGAAAATAGAACTTAAATGCATGTAGTAAAAACTTGTATAAATCATAAGGAACTACGGATAACCTAATAGTTTTAACAAAATTTATAAATCGTCTCCAAGGGACATTAGAGCTCAGAAACTCGCTAGCTTGTCGTTTGGCTTAAGGGAAAGGGATTATGAAATCTCCCTTGGCCTGAAATATTTCATAACATACATATAAGATAAAGGACAACCATAACTAGGTAATCCTAATGTGGTAAGCTCGTTTACCCTCAATAGCTTGCGATGTCTTTACGTGGCTAAAAATCGTTTACACGTTGTCATCTCGGCTCTTTCACCAATTTCAGTTAACAACCAGACCTTTAAACACATTTAACATCAAATATTCATACACATGACATATAGTAAGGACCAGCTAACAATGCCAACCATAACCAGGTAATCCTAATTTGGTAATATCGTTTACCCTCAATAGCTTGCGATGTCCTTACGTGGCTTAAAACCGTTTACACGTTCTCATCTCGGCTGTTTAACCAATTTTAGTTAGCAACCAGACCTTTAAACACATTTAACATCACATATATATACACATGACATACAGTAAGGACAAACTAACAATTCCCACGCTGAGGGATCTCCAACTCCATGTACAACTACGACAACAATCAACACAATATCACACTTTAGGTGTCTCACTTCGGCTAGGCATGATCTTAACATTTATCCTCAATAAAACATGGGAATTTAAAACTTAAATGAAGATTAACATACTGTCTCAAGAATTTTAAATAGGTTTCTTTCTCATTCGATTCACAACACACGGATCGTGCTTAAAAGAATGATAGACGGGGCGCCTTACATACCTTTCTCCGATAAACTTTTCTCTAGCCGATTTCGTATCTCAATGATCAGCCTTAAACCTCCTTAATCTAGTGGTTTTATAGGCCAACAACAAGCTTAATCTATATCAACAAAATGCAGCCAACATAACTAATCAGAGGCAGTCAAAATAGCATCAACAACACACGACAACATCAACAATATTTAGCAATTTTCTCTACTAATTTTCACTAACTTTTGAGGGAGAAAACAGAGGAAATTTTACCATAGTTTTTCTGTGATTCTACCCCTCAAGAAGTATAATCCTGCAAAAGAAAAAGCCAAAAATCCTAAGGAAAACGAGAAAAACTCAGCTAACAAACAGTCCATCGGCAGCTCACTTAGCTGCCAATTTCTAGATTTTCACTTTGCAATTTGAGAGGTTTAAAAGGGGCGAAATCCTTACCTTTTCTAATTTTTTCAACACCTACTCAAAGATGGATATATAGGAAGTCCAAATAGATTTTGAAATGCAGAAAACCTTCTTCAAAACCTTGCCAAAAGGAGCTCCAAAACAGCCCCTAACATACTTGGCAAGGTAATCTCAACTTACCTTGTCATTTTCTTCAACTTTGCTTGATGTTCCTCCTTATTTTCTTTGTCCTAGCTGCTGGAATTGAGAGAGAAATGGAATCCTTAGCAAGCTGGTCGATTTAAATTTAGCTAGAAATGTTTTCTATGAGTGAAAATTATATTTTAAGTAAATAGGACGGTGGAGGATGCTAGGGCGTCATGCCCGCGTCACCGCTCACGATGGTTCGGTAAAATGCCCATAACTTCTTACTCCGAATACTGATTGACAAGCGATTTGATGTTCTGAAACTAGACTCAAATAACTTTAATTTGATAGGTCGTGAGACTTCTAATTCATTATATACTGGGAGAAATGGTCGTTTAAAGTTGACCCTTACTTATGAACTTCACACACTCTTTGGTTTTTTGATCGTACAGATTTCCCTTGTCACCTACGACCAATAACCAACCCGTACATTCCCTAACCTAGCACAAAACATAAAATAATCACCAAAAATTTTTCAGGGTGTTATATTATCCCCCTTATATACGTCCCCGAATGGAAATTAATTTCACTTAAATGCATCAAAATAGATACTCAGTAACTTAAGTATAAAACACACACCTTAACATCATGTCGACATTGTAAATAGGTGAGGATATTTATTCTTCATTTCCTCCTCAGCCTCCCAAGTCACTTCCTTGATATTATTACTTCGCCATAATACTTTAAATGACGCGACTTCTTTGGTTCGAAGTTTACTGACTTGCCGGTCAAGAATAGAAACTGGAACCTCGGTGTAGGTCATCTCCTCAGAAATTCGGACATCATCGATAGGCATAACACGAGTTGGGTCTCCTATACACTTCCGCAACATCGATACATGAAATACTGTGTGGACTGCCGCTAACTCTGGTGGCAACTCCAACTTATAGGCCAATTTTCCTATCTTACGGATAACTCTGTAGGGCCCAACATATCTAGGACTCAGCTTGCCTTTTCGGCCAAATATCATAACGCCTTTCATAGGCGACACTTTCAGGAAGACCCAATCATTAACAACAAACTCTAGCGCTTGATGGTGTACATTTGCATAAGACTTCTGCCTGCTCTGGGCTGTCTGAAGTCAATCTCTAATAAGTTTCACCTTGTCAACAACTTGCTGCACTAAGGCTTTCCCCAATAACTCTGCCTCACTAAGTTCAAACTAGCCCACTGGTGACCAACATTTTCGCCCATATAAAGCTTTACATGGATCCATCTGAATACTTGCCTTGTAGCTGTTATTATAGGCGAACTCAATCAATGAAACATGATCATCCCAGCTTCTACCAAAATCTAAAATACAGGAACGCAACATGTCTTCAAGCATTTGAGTGGTGCGTTTAGCCTGTCTGTCTGTCTGAGGATGAAATGTGGTACTAAGGCTTACCTGAGTGCCCATGCCTTTCTGGAAAGACTTCAAGAAGTTTGCTGTGAACTGAGCACCTCTTTCAGAAATAATGGACAAGGGGACGCCATGTAGGCGAACTATCTCTCGTATATAATGCCTTGCATAATCCTATGCAATATATGTGGTCTTAACTTGCAATAAGTAAGATGATTTAGTTAATCTATCAACTATTACCCAGATAGAATCATGCTTCCTGCTCATTCTAGGAGATCCTATAATAAAATCCATATTAATCACCTCCCACTTACAGGATGAAATTTCTATATCCTGCACCAAACCTACAGGCCTCTGGTGCTCAACCTTTACCTGTTGGCAATTAGAACACTGAGTCACAAGACCGGTGATGTCCTTTTTCATGCCATTCCACCAATATAGTTGCCTCAGGTCATGATACATCTTTGTGGCACCTGGATGTACTGAATATCGAGAATGATGAGCTTCATTCATAATTTGTTCCCGTAGTTCTCCCACATTAGGTACACATAGACGACCCTAGTATCTAAGAACTCCATCGGGTCCACAATCAAATAGGCTCTGCTTCTGTTGTGGTATACTGTCTCTTAGTAAGACTAACTCTGCATCATCATATTGTCGTTGCTTAACTTCCGCTACCAAGGACCATTCTGCTGTGTTTTTGACAATAACACCCCATCTTCGGCATCCAATTACCGAATTTGTAAGTCAGCCAACTTTCGTAGAGCCTTCATCATTTCAATCCTATCAACCTGAATATGACTCAAGCTACCCATATACTTGCGACTTAGCACATCAGCTACAACATTTCCCTTGCCCGGATGATACAGAATGCTAACATCATAATCTTTCTGCAATTCTAACCACCTTCTCTGGCGTAAACTCCTTCTGCTGAAATAAATACTAGAGTCTCTTATGATCTGTGAAGATATCAACATGTACTCTGTATAAGTAATGGCACCGAATCTACAATGCAAATACCACTGCAGCCAACTCAAGATCATGGGTAGGATAATTTTGCTCGTGCTTCCTCAACTGTCTAGAGGCATAAGCAATGACCTTGTTGTGTTGCATCTGAACACAACCTAGCCCAACTCTCGATGCATCACAATAGACCACATAATCCTCGACACCCCTCTAGAAGAGTCAGGACAGGTGCTGAAGTCGGCCTGTCCTTTAATTCCTGAAAACTTCACTCACATGCCTCTGTCCACTGAAACTTAGCTGCTTTATGAGTCAACTTTGTCAATGGTGCAACAATAGTAGAGAAACCTTCCATAAATCGGTGATAATAGCCTACTAACCCCAAAAAGCTGCGAACCTCTATAGGATTCAAGGGTATGGGCCAAGTCTTTACTGCCTCTATCTTCAGACTATTAAATCTTATACCTTCAACTGTAATTACATGACCAAGGAAAGCCACAGATGTTATCCAAAACTCACATTTAGAAAATTTAGCATATAACCTATGATCCTGTAGAGTCTGTAATACTGTTCTCAAATGACCTGGATGCTCGGCCTCGGATCGTGAGTAAATTAGAATATCATCAATGAAGAAGATCACAAATACATCAAGAAATGGCCTAAACACCCGATTCATCAGGTCCATAAAAGCTGCTGGGGCATTAGTAAGACCGAATGACATCACTAAGAACTCATAATGGCCATATATAGTCCTGAAAGCAGTCTTGGGGATATCAACTTCCTTAACCTGTAACTGATGGTACCCGGATCTCAAATCAATCTTTGAGAAGAATCTTGCACCCTGTAACTGATCAAATAGGTCATCCATCCTTGGAAGTGGGTACTAATTCTTAATCGTAACCTTATTTAGCTGCCTATAGTCAATACAAATTCTTAACGACCCGTGTTTTTTTCGCACAAAGAGCACTGGTGCACCCCAAGGCAATACACTAGGTCGAATGAATCCCTCCTCGAGCAGATATCTCAACTGCCCCTTTAATTCCCTTAGCTCTGCTGGAGCCATTCTATAAGGAGGGATAGATATAGGCTGAGTACCTGGAAGTAGATTAATACCAAAATCTATCTCCCTTTCAGAAGGAATTCCAGGCAAATCCTCTGGAAAGACCTCAGGGAACTCATTTACAATAGGAATTGACTGGACAGTGTAGGCTCACATTCAAAGTTTCTTACCCGAATCAAGTGAGAAATACAATCCTTGGATATCAACTTTTGAGCCTTAAGGTATGAAATAAACTTATCATTAGGCATAGCGGCATCACCTTGCCATTCCCGGACTGGCTCGCCGGGAAAATTAAATTTGACAACCTTAGATCTGCAATCAATATTAGCATAACATGCCTCCAACCAATCCATACCCAAAATGACATCAAAATCAACCACTTCAAGCTCAACTAGATCAGCTAAGGTAGATCTATCACATACCAATACTATGCAGTTTCGGTAAACTCGTCTAGCTAACACAGATTTGCCAATTGGCGTAGAAATAACAAATGGTATAGATAATAACTCCGGGACTGTCTCAAACTGACTTGCAACCAATGGTGTGACATTGAGAGTGTAGAACTGGGATCAAGTAAGACATATACTGCACGAGAATGAATAATCAAAGTACCTGTAACAACATTAGGTGAGGCCTCCTGGTCCTATCGACCGCCCAAAGTATAAAATCGATTTTTGGTTGCCCCAAAACTAGAAGCCTCTATCCCTATGACTCTGCCACGGCCTGTTGCTAGCTGAGGATCAGGTCTGGGAGGTCAAACGGAGGGAGACAAAGCAACCGCTGATCATGTCTGATCCGCCTCGACCCTATCTGAACAATCCCTCATAAAGTGCCCTGGCTTCCCACAATGATAACATACATTCTGCCACTGAAGACACTGACCTGGATGAGATTTCCACACTGGGGACAAGGCGGCAATGGTGGTCGCCTCTGCCCCGCCTACTCCTGTCGTCGAGAGCTAGATGGAGCTGGGCCTTGGTCCATTCTCTTTCCCTGAAACTGAGGTGGGGCACCCCTTATTGGCCTAACTGACTGCCTGGATGACTGGGCCCCTGGGTCACTGTGCGGCCCTATGTAAGGACCCACAATCCTAGCTCTCTTTCGTTGCTCCTTCTGTCTCCGAGTATCACGTAAGTGATGAACCAAATCCTCTGCCCTCTGGGCGAAAGCTTGAATTCGTGAAATGTCCATGTACTCCTGAGTAGATACCCCCAAGAAATCTCGAGCTATATGAAGCCCCAACCCTAACACAAACCGATGAACTCTATCTTCCATCTTCTGAACCATGTGAGGAGCAGATCTAGAAAGAGAACTAAACCAAAGAGAATACTCACGCACACTCATGCTTTCTTGCTCTAGGTGCAAAAACTGCTCAGTGAAGCTCCCGGTGTAGATAGTGGTGCATAAAGGCCTCGGAGAACTCTTCCCTCTCAATTGGTGGTGCATCGGCTCCTCTAGATCGAGCCCAAGCCTCATACCACAATATGGCCACATCACATAGTCTGAAGAACGCCAACTCTACTTCCTCAATCGTTGTAGCTCGCATCACCCTTAACACCATATAAGTCTTATCGATAAAGTCCTAAGGATCCTTGCTCGGGTTTGATCTAGTGAATATAGGAGGGCTAAAACTCAAGAACTCGCGGGCCCTGTAACTCTCAGTTGGCTGGCTTCTATGTCTCTCCATCGCCTCCAATCGTCGCTCTTGACCTGCGGCTATACGAGTCATCAACTGAATAGCTCCCTCAAGACCCAGTCCTTCCGGAACAATTGGAGGTACCAAGGGCATGGGAGGGTCTGCCACTCTACTACCCTCAAGTACTGCTAGTGCGGGAGGAGCTGGAGGTCTATTTGCCATTGCTCTGGTCGGTTCGAGAGGAACTGTAATACTTGGGGCAGGAGATTCACTCTGAGCCTCTGACCTGTCTCTCTGATCCACTGGAGGGAGACTGTCACACCCCGCCTTGGGGAGTATGACTGGCACCTGGTGCCCTACTAGGACCTAACCTGCTGGATTGTTAAGCCTGGGCACATCTGGTGCCTGGCTGGCTCTGACTCACATTTCTGGAAACAAAGGGCTATATAATGGCTGTAATTACAGCCCCCGGCCCATCGGCCTATAACCTTCTGTACCTATACCAGCAGCTGACCAGAAACATATTCATTCAGGGGGGACCTATGCGGGCCGACAAGGCCACCATGTTGTCTAGTTATCTGCAACTCAATCATAACGTATTAAGAAGCTACGTGACCGGCAAGGTCACCACTACTGATAACTATGGCCCCACACGACCATCACAATAGCAAGAAGGAATGCTAATAACTACACAACTGCACGGCCTCTCACGACCGGCTCATCTGACCACAGGGAATATATACAGACCGCAAGCCTCTAGGAAGAATAATAGAAATGATCAGGACAGGGCCCCGACCTACCCGTACTGTACAACAAAAGGAACTGAACTACACCTCTAGAAATTCAGTCTCCGGATGACAGGAGCTGAATACTCAACCGCTGATGGGGATCACGTGGTATCGCCTGCTCGTCTATGGGTACCTGCAGGCAAGTAATGCAGCGCCCCACTAGGCGTCAGTACCGCTGGTACTGAGTATGTAAAGCGATAACTGAAAACAAAATCTGAAAGCAATAATATGACCGATGAAACTGAAGTAGAAGGAATAACTTAACTGTCTGATAATGTAAACCTTACCTTCTCTCAATCATTACTGGAAGGGATAAGAGTCATACCTGGAAACATATCGTGCTACTGCTGATCTACTTGTATCTAACATAACATGGCATAACATGAAATAACATAACATAGCACACACAAACCTTACCCGGCCCCCATAAGCCGGGAGGTACAACCAGCACAGAATCTATACCATACCCCGGTCATCCCATCTCCTATACTAGCTGTAAGCATCTCGCCGGTCCCCTAGGTATGCACTTGGGCTCGCTGAGCCCCTGACTACAACTGCATCTGAGTCCGGAGGACTCCTGAATCTGCACCCGGGCGTATCCGCTCGACTGGGGTGTGTAAGGGCCGATCAAGGCACAAATATGGGGAAAACTGGCATCCCATCTTCGTCCCCTGGCGGGACGGCATGCCACTCCGTAGAGTGACGTATCCTCGTCCTCTAGCGGACGAGTCGATACAGCTATTAACCCTGGGCGGTCATGGATGCTAGGTAATCCAACCCCAAACAATACAACGGTCTCAACTGGTAATACTGTCTGTGTATCTCACATGCTGAGGCTAATAAGGGTAAAGTACCATATATATTACCTACTGAGCTAATGATAGTAATCTGTACATATTTAATACGTGCTGAGGCAGTTAAAGATGTATAAATATGAATATAGTCTCCTGCCGGACTGTACTGGGCAAATACTATATAAGATAATGTTTCTGCTGAAAACTCTGTTGTTTACTAAGTTTCTGTATACACTATATGCTGGACTAGTGATAAAAATATGTACATACTTAATACCTGCTGAGGCTGGAAGTACTATATGTGTATGTACGAATATAGTCTTTCTGCTGAATTATGTTGTATACTGATTTTCTATAGTAACATGATTTACTATTCCTGACATGCTTTCTAAACTTCCTTTTAGTCTGCTATTCTATTTTTGAAGTGTTTTACGGGTATTGCATTGCTATACGGGGTTTCAACTGAATACAACCACATCCTAACATTTCGTATCAATATTCATAATAACGCAATATTCGACTTCTGAACATCCTACTAGTCTGTAAAATGCTATAATGTCTCAATATTACTTAACTTGCCGAGGAAACTAACTTTACATACCTTATCTTTAACTATTCGTCCGTCGGACGAGGCTCGGCCGGTACTTCAACTATTTTCTTCCAACTGCAGTCATAAATACGTCAATCAATACTAAATACAGCTTTATTGTAAAGAGCAACGTTACTTTCGATATAGTTTATAGCCTAAACTCAGGCTTATCGAAAGACGGTCGAAAACTCGCTATTTTTCAGCGGCCCAGAAGGGAGAAGTATTCACTTCTCAGCTAGGAACACATAGACATTAATTTAGAGCAATTCTACTTACCTTAGTTCGGTGGCTCACCGATTCGTCGGCCATATTTCACGAAACTAAATCCGTAGAAATGTTCTCTGCTGCTAATTACTTTGGTATCTAGGATTAATTTGAGTTTGGGCAGCGTTTGGTAGCGTAATCGGGCGAAAATATATAATTTCCTTCGTCTTCCTCGGCTTCACTGCGCTTTTCTCAAAATTTATAAGTGATAATTGATTTTAAACCGAAGTGGAGGCTTTATATACTTGGGCCTGGACTTGGCCAATGTGTCACGGAGCCATCGCGGAGGCCTCTCCTCCGTGACACGCTGCCATCACGGAGGGGCTCTGCCTCGGCTCCTCCCGCGATGGTTCGACGGGTTTCTCGTCCGATCTTTTCCCGGGCCTTTCTCCAACCCGTATGGCCTTCAAATATGCTTAACTAACGTGGGAATAGGTTATGTACGTGCCGGAAATTCTACGGGGTGTAACATTCTCCCCCCCTTAAGAACATTCGTCCTCGAATGTATACTGTTATCTAGAGGACTGCTTACTTTACTTTTCTGGAAAAATTTTGGCAGAGTTTCCCCTGTAATATGGACTATCGCAAAAACCTGAAATGCAGAAAAGTCCAACACAGGCACTGCATACAATATTCTAAGATCCACTGGACAACTAAATATCACTTCTTCTTTCTCATTTACAAACATACAACCATAAGGTACTGTATAAGTAATAATACGGACATACCTGTCATCTGACTAGGCCTGAAATAGGTGAGGGTATCTGGTTTTCATATCTTCTTCAGCCTCCCACGTCATTTCCTCCCGATTTCTGTTACGCCACAATACTTTGACAGATGCAACATCTTTAGTTCTCAGTCTGCGAATCTGTCTATCTAAGATAGCTACGGGAATCTCTTCATAGGCTAACTCTTCTGTGACCTGAACATTCTGAACTGGAACTACTGTAGAAGGGTCCCCTACGAACTTCCTTAACATAGAAACATGGAATACTGGGTGAACCGACGCTAACTTTGGAGGCAAGTTCAACTCGTATGCCACGCGGCCTATTCTCCGCCGAATCTGATATGGCCCAATGAATCTTGGGCTAAGCTTGCCTTTCTTGCCAAACCTCATTACCCCTTTCATCGGGGACACTTTCATATATACCCAGTCGTTTACCGAAAATTCTAGATTTCTGTGCCGCCTACCTGCGTATGACTTCTGGTGGCTCTGAGCGGTCAGTAAACGTTCTCGGATAAGCTTTATCTTTTCCTCGGACTGCCGAACAATGTCTGGGCCAACTAATGCTGATTCTCCTATCTCAAACCAGCCCACCGACGATCTACATTTTTGTCCGTACAATGCCTCAAAAGGCGCCATCTGAATAGTTGAATGGTAGCTGTTATTATAAGCAAATTCAATTAGCGAGAGATATTCATCCCAGCTACCCCCAAAATCTAACACACACGCTCGTAGCATATCCTCGAGCGTCTGAATTGTACGTTCCGCCTGCCCATCTGTCTGAGGATGGAATGCTGTGCTCAAGTAAATCTGCATCCCCAAACCTTTCTGAAATGACTGCCAGAATCTAGCTGTAAACTGTGCTCCCCTATCTGAAATAATAGATACCGGCACTCCATGTATTCTAACTATTTCTCTGATATATAATTCGGCATAATCCTCAGCTGAGAAGGTAGCCCTCACTGGCAGGAAATGAGCTGATTTTGTCAGCCTATCAACTATTACCCAAATGGAATCATATCTGCGTCTAGTACGGGGTAACCCTGTTACAAAATCCATGTTTATCACTTCCCATTTCCACATAGGTATCATTATTTCTTGAGTCAAACCACCCGGTTTCTGGTGCTCTGCTTTCACCTGCTGATAATTAGCACATCTAGATACAAATACAGCTATCTCAGTTTTCATACCTGGCCACCAGTAGATGTCTCTGATGTCGTGGTACATTTTCGTCGCCCCTGGGTGAAGGGAATAGCGAGCGTAGTGTACCTCATGCATGATCTGCCCACGAAGTCCTGCAACATTCAGGACACAAAGGCGGCACTTACAATGTAGCACCCCATCCTCGGTTATCTGAAAATCTGGCTCCTTACCCTTCTGAACTTTATTTCTGAGCTGGACTAAATTGGGATCCTCGTACTGTCGTTCCTTTACCTCTGTAACTAACGATGACACTGCAGAATTCTGAATTACTACTCCATTATTTTCTGTTTCCATTACTCGAACGGCTAGACCAACTAACTGATGAATTTCCCTGGCCAATTTCTGCTTCTCAGGTCGCAAATATACTAAACTCCCCATTGACTTACGGCTCAGGGCATCCGCTACGACATTAGCTTTTCCGGGGTGGTATAGAATATTCACATCATAATCTTTCAGTAGCTCCAACCAGTGGCGTTGCCGCAGATTCAGCTCCGTCTGAGTGAAAATATACTGTAAACTCTTATGATCTGTGTATATATCAACATGGACGCCGTACAGATAATGCCTCCACATCTTCAAGGCATGAATTACTGCGGCCAATTCCAGGTCATGGGTAGGGTAATTCTTTTCGTGTTTCCTCAGCGGTCTGGAAGCATATGCAATTACTCTACCATGCTGCATCAACACACAGCCCAGCCCGACACCTGACGCGTCACAATAAACAGAATACCCTTTTGTGCCTTCCGGCAATGCTAATACTGGGGCGGAGGTTAATCTGTCTTTCAGTTCCTGGAAACTCTGCTCTCATGCCTCCGTCCACCGAAACTTTGCTGCTTTCTGTGTCAATTTAGTTAAAGGTGCTGCAATGGTCGAGAACCCTTCAACAAATCTCCTGTAATATCCTGCCAACCCTAGAAAGCTACGAACTTCAGTCGGGGTGGTAGGCCTAGGCCATGACTTAACTGCTTCTATCTTCTGCTTGTCTACCTGTATACCCGCGTCTGAGACAATATGCCCTAAAAAGGCCACTAAGTTAAGCCAGAATTCATACTTCGAAAATTTAGCATACAACTGGCGGTCCCTGAGAATCTGGAGCACTGCCCGCAAATGAGTCCGATGATCTGCTTCAGAGCGTGAATACACCAGAATATCATCAATAAATACTATCACGAACAAGTCCAGGAAAGGTCTGAAAATACTATTCATCAGGTCCATAAAGACTGCTGGGGCATTCGTTAACCCGAAGGACATAACTAGAAATTCAAAACGTCCATATTGGGTCCTGAACGCTGTCTTAGGAATATCTCTCTTACGTACTCGGACCTGGTGATATCCGGACCGCAAGTCAATATTTGAAAAGTATCTGGCTCCCTACAACTGATCAAATAAGTCATCAATTCTGGGGAGCGGATACTCGTTCTTTACTGTAACTTTATTTAGCTGCCGATAATCTATGCACATTCGGAGCGAGCCATCTTTCTTCCTTACGAATAAAACTGGCGCACCCCATGGTGAAGTACTCGGCCTGATAAAACCTTTATCTAACAAATCTTTCAACTGCTCCTTTAATTCTCTGAGCTCTATAGGAGCCATACGATAAGGAGGTATTGATATTGGTTGCGTGCCTGGTGACAAGTCGATAGCAAAGTCTATTTCCCTTTCTGGGGGAATACCAGGTAACTCATCAGGAAATACATCTGGGAATTCATTCACCACTGGGACGGACTGGAGTGTCGGAGATTCTGCTTGGATATCCTGAACTCTGACCAGATGATAAATGCATCCCTTGGATATCAACTTCCTCGCCTGAAGGTAGGAAATAAACCTACCTTTTGGCATAGCGGTGCTGCCTTTCCACTCCCGTACTGCTTCTCCTGGGAAGTGGAATCGGACCGTCTTGGTCCAACATTCAACATTGGCAAAGCATGGCACTAACCAGTCCATACCCATTATGGCATCGAAGTCTATCATTTCTAACTCGACTAGATCTACTGTGGTCTGGCGGTCAACAATATCTACTGTACACCCGCGGTAGATTCGGCTAGCTATGATAGAGTCACCGACGGGCGTAAATACTAAGAAGGGCTGCTGTAATGATTCTGGTACAATACTAAACTTCCGTGCCACAAATGGAGTAATATAGGACAAAGTAGACCCTGGATCAATCAACACATAAGCAGGGTGTGAGCAGATAGTTAGCATACCTGTCACAACATCAGGCAACGCTTCTGAATCTTGCCTCCCTGGTAAGGCATACGTGCGGCTTGGGCCCGCACCTGTACTGGAGGCCCCTGATCTGCCCCGACCCCTGCCTACTGAAACTGAGGGCCTGCGCCCAGTCGAGGATGCTGTGGCTTATGACCCTGCTGATGTTCTATCCTGTCTATCGCGGTCCTCTCGGCCTCTGGCTGGGCAATCTTTCATCAAATGGCCTTCTTGGCCACAAATATAACATGCGGTGGAGCCATATCTGCATGCTCCAGGATGGCGTCGATTGCATATAGGGCAAAGTGGTAGGGTATACCTACTCTGCTCCGCCCTCCTCTGTGATGGTGAATCTGCCATCTGCGAGCCTCTACCAGTCTCTGACTGCCCCCTGCGGATGAATCTACCCCCCTGTGACTATGGCGGAGGCGGGGGCCTAGGCGGCCTGTCTGACAATCGGGGCCTGGGTCCTCCCCGGGCCTCTCTCTATAACTCAACT
Organism: Datura wrightii; assembly: GCA_035772735.1. NCBI lineage: Eukaryota > Viridiplantae > Streptophyta > Magnoliopsida > Solanales > Solanaceae > Datura > Datura wrightii. Next base: position 40,019,868 of record JASDFA010000019.1, read on the forward strand.
GGCCTGTCCCGGCGATGCTGTTCCTGATTAATCCTCCTGACCTCTCGTTGTCGCTGTCTGATGCCCTCAATATTCTGGGCAAATGCCTGAATTCGAACAATGTCCATGTCCTCTCGCAATGTGGCTGTAGTGCAAATCTCAACATATTCTGCATTCAACCCCATAATAAAGCGATGCACTCTGGATGCCATGGTATCAATGAAGGCCGGTGCATATCGGGCTAAGGAATCAAACTGCAACAAATATTCCCGAACACTCGTGGCCCCCTGCTCCAGATGTAGGAATTGGTCTACCCGAGCCTGTCGAATCTCCCATGGCAAATAGTGATCCAGAAAGGCTCCTGAAAAGCTGGACCAGGTGGGAGGGGAAACATCTCTCCCTTGGGACCTTTCCCAGCTCTCATACCACAACACGGCGATATCCCGTAACTGGAATGCTGCCAACTCAACTGACTCGGTAGACGTGGCATGCATAACCCTGAAGATTCTCTGCATTTGGTCCAGAAAATCCTGAGGGTCCTCTGTCCGATCCGTACCTGTAAATTCTGGGGGATTCAAAGCTAAGAACTCTCGGACCCTCGAACTACCGGGCCCTCTTGATGATTCTGCAACTGTAGATGGCATTGGCTGACGCTGAGCAGCCATCATCTGTGCTAACATAACTACAGCACTCCTAACCTCCTAGTCAGAAGGAGTCAATATAGGGGCTGCTGAAGGTAGTGTCGCCCCAAGTGGCTCCTGACGTGGTGGAGATTTCTGAGGAGGCTGGGATGATGCCTCTGTAGTGCCCTCTGGTCGGGCTGTCTCCAAATGAGGGGGAGGCATCCTGCCGGTGCCTTCTCCTGCTGCAATGTCTAAGTTCCGACCCGTGATAGGATGGCGTTGGTCTGACATTATCTGTAACCAAAGAATATGGTAAGATTTTTAGGGACACAACCCTAAACTGTACCGCTCTACAGCACGACTGAATAAGAATAAAAGACAACCATCCTATCATGCCTTGCAGCCTCCTATCCATAGTATGTGGTGCACAACACATCCATGGACAAGACTCTGCTCAGCACGGCTTGCAGACTCCCTGGGATACGACCTGCTCTGATACCAAGTTTGTCACACCCCGCCTTGGGGGGTATGACTGGCACCTGGTGCCCTACTAGGACCTAACCTGCTGGACTGTTAAGCCTGGGCACATCTGGTGCCTGGCTGGCTCTGACTCACATTTCTGGAAACAAAGGGCTATATAACTTCTGTACCTGTACCAGCAGCTGACCAGAAACATATTCATTCAGGGGGGACCTATGCGAGCCGACAAGGCCACCATGCTGTCTAGTTATCTGCAACTCAATCATAACGTATTAAGAAGCTACGTGACCGGCAAGGTCACCACTACTGATAACTAAGGCCCCACACGACCATCACAATAGCAAGAAGGAATGCTAACAACTACACAACTGCACGGCCTTTCACGACCGGCTCATCTGACCACAGGGAATATATACAGACCGCAAGCCACTAGGAAGAATAATAGAAATGATCGGGACAGGGCCCCGACCTACCCGTACTGTACAACAAAAGGAACTGAACTACACCTCTAGAAATTCAATCTCCGGATGACAGGAGCTGAATACTCAATCGCTGATGGGGATCACGTGGTATCGCCTGCTCGTCTATGGGTACCTACAGGCAAGTAATGCAGCGCCCCACTGGGCGTCAGTACCGCTGGTACTGAGTATGTAAAGCAATAACTGAAAACAAAATCTGAAAGCAATAATATGACCGATGACACTGAACTAGAAGGAATAACTTAACTGTCTGATAATGTAAACCTTACCTTCTCTCAATCTTTACTGGAAGGGATAAGAGTCATACCTGGAAACGTATCGTGCTACTGCTGATCTACTTGTATCTAACATAACATGGCATAACATGAAATAACATAACATAGCACACACAAACCTTACCCGGCCCCCATAAGCCGGGAGGTACAACCAGCACAGAATCTATACCCCTACCCCGGTCATCCCATCTCCTATACTGGTTGTAAGCATCCCGCCGGTCCCCTGGGTATGCACTTGGGCTCGCTGGGCCCCTGACTATAACTGCATCTGAGTCCGGAGGACTCCTGAATCTGCACCCGGGCGTATTTGCTCGACTGGGGTGTGTAAGGGCCGATCAAGGCACAAATATGGGGAAAACTGGCATCCCATCTTCGTCCCCTGGCGGGACGGCATCCCACTCCGTAGAGTGACGTATCCTCATCCTCTGGCGGACGAGTCGATACAGCTATTTACCCTGGGCGGTCATGGATGCTAGGTAATCCAACCCCAAACAATACAACGGTCTCAACTGGTAATACTGTCTGTGTATCTCACATGCTGAGGCTAATAAGGGTAAAGTACCATATATATTACCTGCTGAGCTAATGATAGTAATCTGTACGTATTTAATACGTGCTGAGGCAGGTAAAGATGTATAAATATGAATATAGTCTCCTGCCGGACTGTACTGGGCAAATACTATATAAGATAATGTTTCTGCTGAAAACTCTATTGTTTACTAAGTTTCTGTATACACTATATGCTGGACTAGTGATAAAAATATGTACATACTTAATACCTGTTGAGGCTGGAAGTACTATATGTGTATGTACGAATATAGTCTTTCTGCTGAATTATGTTGTATACTGATTTTCTATAGTAACATGATTTACTATTCCTGACATGCTTTCTAAACTTCCTTTTAGTCTGCTATTCTATTTCTGAAGTGCTTTACGGGTATTGCATTGCTATACGGGGTTTCAACTGAATACAACCACATCCTAACATTTCGTATCAATATTCATAATAACGCAATATTCGACTTCTGAACATCCTACTAGTCTGTAAAATGCTATACTGTCTCAATATTACTTAACTTGCTGAGCAAACTAACTTTACATACCTTATCTTTGACTATTCGTCCGTCGGACGAGGCTCGGCCGGTACTTCAACTATTTTCTTCCAACTGCATTCATAAATACGTCAATCAATACTAAATACAGCTTTATTGTAAAGAGCAACGTTACTTTCGATATAGTTTATAGCCTAAACTCAGGCTTATCGAAAGACGGTCGAAAACTCGCTATTTTTCAGCGGCCCAGAAGGGAGAAGTATTCACTTCTCAGCTAGGAACACATAGACATTAATTTAGAGCAATTCTACTTACCTTAGTTCGGTGGCTCGCCGATTCGTTGGCCGTATTTCACGAAACTAAATCCGTATAAATGCTCTCTGTTGCTAAATACTTTGGTATCTAGAATTAATTTGAGTTTGGGCAGCGTTTGGCACCGTAATCGGACGAAAATATATAATTTCCTTCGTCTTCCTAGGCTTCACTGCGCTTTTCTGAAAATTTATAAGTGATAATTGATTTTAAACCGAAGTGGGGGCTTTATATACTTGGGCCTGGACTTGGGCAACGTGTCACGGAGCCATCGCGGAGGCCTCTCCTCTGTGACACGCTGCCATCGCGGAGGGGCTCTGCCTCGGCTCCTTCCGTGATGGTTCGACGGGTTTCTCGTCCGATCTTTTCTCGGGCCTTTCTCCAACACGTATGGCCTTCAAATATGCTTAACCAACGTGGGAATAGGTCATCTACGTGCCGGGAATTCTACGGGGTGTAACAGAGACTAGTACCCTCCCCAACAGCTGTGCCAATCAACCATGTAGTCATCTTCCTTTTCACAGTCATAATCTGAAACAATAACATGATTTATATATCACAGTACTTATGATCATGACCTATAGCACTAACTATTAGTAAAAGAAGTGAAAAAATTCCTAAATGTCCTGTAGCCTCCTTATTATAAGTATGGTGCACAACATACCCATAAGCAAGACTCTACTAGACACAGCTTTGTGGACTCTCTAGGACACGACTTCTCTCTGATACCAAGTCTGTCACGCCCCAGAACGAGGGTAGGGTGCAACTGGCACTCGATTCATTATCGATCGAGAAGCCGACCATATAACATCTATAAATGTAACACTAAGGCTGACCAAGCCACCTGTCACAACCAACCAAGATAAATACTGGGGAAATAATGCCTTGATAATTATAAATACACAACCTGGAAAGGTGACAAGGCTACAATAAAGCAAAGAAAGGCAATGAAATATCAGTATGACTACACAACTCATACTACTATACAAACTAGTCCATATCAGCCTCTAAGGAGTAAACAAACTGAAATGCACGGGACAGGGCCCCGACCTACCCATGTTGTACACAAAATTGAAAATAGTCCAAACTAGAACATGGCTCCTGGAAGAGAGGAGCATACCACTATTCCGCTAAAGTTTGGCTCCTACTTCGTCCGATGATCTGAGCCTCGGCCTGTACCTGCAGCACGATTGCAGGAAGGGTCCCAAGATGAAGGGACGTCAGTACGAATAAAATGTACTAGTATGTAAGGATGAAAACTATAAACATGTAAGATAAAAATGATAACTAAGCCAGAGATAAGGAGTAGTAACAACCCGAAATTCTGAAAACAGAAACCTGACAATAACTCTTTATTGAAGTGTAAATGCAACCATCTAATGGACAACAAAGACTTTAACTGAAATGCGAGCAGACAGCCGACCATAAAATCTATATACAATCCATCCAGCCAATGCACCACACTAGGATAAAAATAAAAATGCCTCCATTCGGTGTACCATACAGGGGTAAAAATGAAAATGCCTCCAACCGGTGTACCATACCGGGGTAAGCTCCGTCCAGCCAGTGTACCAAACTGGGTATAATAACAAGACCCGTGCACCACACCAGGGTAAAATCAATAAATCTTAGATAAAATCATAAATGGAGCCGATATGGCTTATACTGGACCAACTTAATACATACAACATAGAAATTATGAATACTAAACATGTGGCATGCATAGGCCTCCTTCGTAATGCATAACTGGAACTGAGTACATATAACATGTAAAGCAAGAAAATAGAACTTAAAAGCAGGTAATAAAAACTTGTATAAATCATAAGGAACTACGGATAACCTAAGAGTTTCAACAAAATTTATAGATCGTCTCCAAGGGACATTAGAGCTTAGAAACTCGCTAGCTAGTCGTTCGGCTTAAGGGAACGGGATTATGAAATCTCTCCTTGACCTGAAATATTTCATAACATACACATAAGATAAAGGACAACCATAACCAGGTAATCATAATTCGGTAAGCTCGTTTGCCCTCAATAGCTTGCGATGTCTTTACATGGCTTAAAATCATTTACACGTTCTCCTCTCGGATCTTTCACCAATTTACGTTAGCAACCAGACCTTTAAACACATTTAACATCACATATATACAAACAAGACATACAGTATGGACCAGCTAACAATGCCCATGCTGAGGGGTCTCCAACTCCATGTACAACTACGAAACAATCAACACAATATCACACTTTAGGTGTCTCACTTCGGCTAGGCATAATCTTAACATTTATCCTCAATAAAACATGGGAATTTAAAGCATAAATGAAGCTTAACATACTTCCTCAAGACTTTTAAATAGGTTGCTATCTCATTCGATTCACAACACACGAATCGTGCTTAAAAGAACTTTTCTCTAGCCGATTTCCCATCTCAATGATCAGCCTTCAACCTCCTTAATCTAGTGGTTTTATAGGCCAACAACAATCTTAATATATTTCAAAAAAATTCAGCCAACATAACTAATCAGAGGCAGTCAAAATAGCAACAACAACACAGGGCAACATGAACAACATTTAGCCATTTTCTCAACTAATTTTCACTAACTTTTGAGGGAGAAAACAGAGGAAATTTTACCATAGTTTTTCTGTGATTCTACCCCTAAATATGAAGTATAATTACTGCAAAAGAAACAGCAAAAAAGCCTAAGAAAAATGAGAAAAACTCAGCTAAGAAACAGTCCATCGGCAGCTCACTTAGCTGCCAATTTCCAGATTTTCACTTAGCAATTTGAGAGGTTTAAGTGGGGCAAAATCCTTACCTTTTCTCATGATTTCAACACCTAATCAAAGATGGATATATAGGAAGTCCAAATAGATTTTGAAACGCAGAAAAACTTCTTCAAAACCTTGCCAAAAGGAGCTCCAAAACAGCCCCTAACATACTTGGCAAGGTAATCTCATCTTATCTTGTCATTTTCTTGAACTTTGGTTGATGTTCCTCCTTGATTTTCTTTGTCCTAGCTGCTGGAATTGACCGAAAAATGGAATCCTTAGCAAACTGGTCGATTTAAATTTAGCTGGAAATGTTTTCTGCTAGTGAAAAAATCAGATTTAAAGTAAATAGGGCGGTGGAGGCGCTAGGGCGTCTTGCTCGCGTCACCGCTCGAGATAGTTCAGTAAAATGCACATATCTTCTTACTCCGAACTGCAATTTACAAGCGGTTTGATGTTATGAAAACTAGACTCAAAGTACTTTAATTTGATAGGTCGTGGGGGTTCTAATTCATTATATATTGGGAGATATGGTTGTTTAAGTTTGACCGTTATTTATAAACTTCACATACTCTTTGGTTTTTTGATCGTACACATTTCCCTTGTCACCTACGACCAATATACAACCCGTACTTTCCCTAACCTAGAATAAAACATCAAATAACCACCAAACAAAATTTGGGGTGTTATATTCTCCCCCCCTTAGGAACATTCGTCCCCGAATGGAAATTAGTTTCACTTAATATGCATCAAAATAGATGCTCAGTAACTTAAGTATCAAAAACACACCTTAACATCACGTCGACATCGTAAATAGGTGAGGATATTTATTCTTCATTTCCTCCTCAGCCTCCAAAGTCACTTCCTCGATGTTATTACTTTGCCATAATACTTTAACTGAGTCGACTTCTTTGGTTCGAAGTTTCCTGACTTGTTGGTCAAGTATAGCAACTGGAACCTCGGTGTAGGTCATCTCCTCATAAATTCGGACATCATCGATAGGCATAACACGAGTTGGGTCTCCTATACACTTCCGCATCATCGATACATGAAATAGTGTGTGGACTGCCGCTAACTCTGGTGGCAACTCCAACTTATAGGCCACTTTTCCTATCCTGCGGATAACTCTGTAAAGCCCAACATATGTAGGACTCAGCTTGCATTTTTGGCCAAATCGCATAACGCCTTTCATAGGTGACACTTTCAGGAAGACCAATCATTAACAACAAACTCCAGCGCTCGACAGTGTACATCTGCATAAGACTTCTGCCTGCTCTAGGCTGTTTGAAGTCAATATCTAATAAGTTTCACCTTGCCAATAGCTTGCTGCACTAAGTGTGGCCCCAATAACTCTACCTCACAGAGTTCAAACCAGCCTACTGGTGACCTGAATTTTCGCCCATATAAAGCTTCATATGGAGCCATCTGAATACTTTCCTGGTAGCTGTTATTATAGGCGAACTCAATCAAGGAAACATGATCATCCCAGCTTCTGCCAAAATCTAAAACACAGGCACGCAACATGTCTTCAAGCGTTTGAATGGTGCGTTCAGCCTGTCCGTCTGTCTGAGGATGAAATGCGGTACTGAGGCTTACCTGAGTGCCCAGGCCTTTCTGGAAGGACTTCTAGAAGTTTTCTGTGAACTGAGCACCTCTATCAGAAATAATGGACAAAGGGATGCCATGTTGGTGAACTATCTCTCGTATATAAAGCCTAGTATAATCCTCTGCAGCATATGTGGTCTTAACTGGCACGAAGTGAGGTGATTTAGTTAATCTATCAACTATTACCTAGATAGAATCATACTTCCTGCTCATTCTAGGAAATCCTATAATAAAATCCATATTAATCACCTCCCACTTCAAGGCAGGAAATTCTATATCCTACACCAAACCTCCAGGCCTCTGGTGCTCAACCTTTACCTGTTGGAAATTGGGACACTGAGTCACAAGACCGGTGATGTCCTTTTCTATGCCATTCCACCAATATAGCTGCCTCAGGTCACGATACATCTTTGTGGCACCTGGGTGTACTGAATATCGAGAATAATGAGCTTCATTCATAATTTGTTCTCGTAGTTCACCCACATTAGGTACACATAGACGGCCCTGGACTCTAAGAACTCCATCGGGTCCATAATCAAATAGGCTCTGCTTCTGTTGTGGTATACTGTCTCTTAGTAAGACTAACTCTGCATCATCTTATTGTCGTTGCTTAACTTCTACTACCAAGGACGATTCTGCTATGTTTTTGACAATAACACCCCATCTTCGGCATCCAATTACCGAATCTGTAAGTCAGCCAACTGTCGTAGAGCCGTCATCATTTCAATCCTGTCAACCTGAATATGACTCAAGATACCCATAGACTTGCGACTTAGCACATCATCTACAACATTATCCTTGCCCGGATGATACAGAATGCTAACATCATAATCTTTCAGCAATTCTAACCACCTTATCTAGCGTAAATTCAACTCCTTCTGCTGAAACAAATACTGGAGGCTCTTATGATCTGTCAAGATATCAACATGTACTCCGTATAAGTAATGGCGCCAAATCTTCAATGCAAATACCACTGCGGCCAACTCAAGATCATGGGTAGGATAGTTTTTCTCGTGCTTCCTCAACTATTTAGAGGCATAAGAAATGAAATTGTCGTGTTGCATCAGAAAACAACCTAGCCCAACTCTCGAATCATCACAATAGACCACATAACTGTCGACACCCTGGAAGAGTTAGGACAGGTGTTGAAGTCAGCCTATCCTTCAATTCCTAAAAACTTCGCTCACATGCCTCTGTCCGCTGAGACTTAGCTGCTTTATGAGTCAACTTTGTCAATGGTGCATAGTAGAGAAACCTTCCACAAATCGGCGATAATAACCTGCTAACCCCAGAAAGCTGCAAACCTCTGTAGGATTCAAGGGTCTGGGCCAAGTCTCTACTGCCTCTATCTTCAGACTATCCACTCTTATAACTCCAACTGTAATTACATGACCACGGAAAGCCACAGATGTTATCCAAAACTCTCATTTAGAAAATTTAGCATATAACCTATTCTCCTGTAGAGTCTATAATACTGCTCTCAAATGACCTACATTCTCGGCCTCAGATCGTGAGTAAAATAGAATATCATCAATGAAGACGATCACAAATACATCAAGAAAAGGCCTAAACAACCGATTCATCAGGTCCATAAAAGTTGTTGGGTCATTAGTAAGACCAAATGACGTCACTAAGAACTCATAATGGCCATATCTAGTCCTAAAGGCAGTCTTGGGGATATCAACTTCCCTAACCTGTAACTGATGGTACCCGGATCTCAAATCAATCTTTGAGAAGCATCTGACACCCTCTAACTGATCAAATAGGTCATCAATCCTGGGAAGTGGGTACTTATTCTTAATCTTAACCTTATTTAGCTACCTATAGTCGATACAAATTCTTAACGACCCGTATTTCTTTCGCACAAAGAGCACTGGTGCACCCCGAGGCGATACACTAGGTCGAATGAATCCCTTCTCAAGCAGATCTCTCAACTGCTCCTTTAATTCCCTTAGCTCTGCTGGAGCCATTCTATATGGAGGGATCGATATAGGATGAGTACCTGGAAGTAGATAAATAGCAAAATCTATCTTCCTTTCAGGAGGAATTCCAGGAAAATCCTCTGGAAAGACCTCAGGGACCTCATTTATAATAGGAATTAACTGGAGAGTCGTAGGATCACTTTCCAAGCTTCTTACCCGAACCAAGTGAGAAATACAACCCTGGGATATAAACTTCAGATCCTTAAGGTATGAAATAAACTTACATTTAGGCATAGCGACATCACCTTGCCATTCCCGGACTGGCTCGCCGGGATAATTGAATCTAACAACCTTAGTCTGCAATCAACATTAGCATAACATGCTTCCAACCAATCCATACCAAAAATGACATTAAAATCAACCACTTCAAGATCAACTAGATCAGCTAAGGTTGATCTATCACATACCAATACTATGCAATTTCAGTAAACTCATCTAGCTAACACAGATTTGCCAAGTGGCGTGGAAACAACAAATGGTATAGATAATAACATAGGGACTATCTCAAACTGACTTGAAACCAATGGTGTGACATAGAGAGTGTAGAACCGGGATCAAGTAAGACATATACTACATGATAATAAATAATCAAAGTACCTGTAACAACATCAGGTGAGGCCTCCTGGTCCTGTCGACCGCCCAAAGCATAAAATCGATTCTGGGTTGCCCCAGAACTAGAAGCCTCTCTCCATATGACTCTGCCACGGCCTGTTGCTAGCTGAGGATCAGGTTTGGGAGGTCGAACGGGGGAAGACAAAGCAACCGCTGATCACGCCTGATCCGCCTTAACCCTATCTGAACAATCCCTCATAAAGTGCCCTGGCTTCCCACAATGATAACATACATTCTGCCGCTGAAGACACTGACCTGGATGAGATTTCCCACAATGGGGACAAGGAGGCAATGGTGGTCGCCTCTGCCCCGCCCACTCCTGTCGTCGAGAGCTAGATGGAGCTGGGCCTTGGTCCGTTCTCTGTCCCTGAAACTGAGGTGGGGCACTCCCTATTGGCCTAACTGACTGCCTGGATGAATGAGCCCCTAGGTCACCCTGCGGCCCTCTGTAAGGACCCACAATCCTAGCTCTCTTTCATTGCTCCTGCTGTCTCCGAGTATCTCATAAGTGATGAACCAAATTCTCTTCCCTCTAGGCGAAAGCTTGAATTCGTGAAATGTCCGTATGCTCCTGAGTAGATACCCCCAAGAAATCTCAAGCTATATGAAGCCCCAACCCTAACATGAACCGATGAACTCTATCCTCCATCGTCTTAACCATGTGAGGAGCATACCTGGAGAGAGAATTAAACCGAAGAAAATACTCGCGCATACTCATAATTCCTTGCTCTAGGTGTAAAAACTGCTCAACTCGAGCCTGTCGAAGCTCCCGGGGTAGATTGTGGTGCATAAAGGCCTCGAAGAACTCTTCCCACTTAGCTGGTGGTGCATCAGTTCCTCTGGATCGAGCGCAAGCCTCATACCACAATATGGCCACATTACGTAGTCTGCAGGCCGCCAACTCTACTTCCTCAGTCATTGTAGCTCCCGTCGCCTTTAACACCCTATAAGTCTGATCGATAAAGTCCTAAGGATCCTCGCTCGGGTCTGATCCAGTGAATATAGGAGGTCTCAAACTCAAGAACTCGCAGGTCCTGGAACTCTCAATTGCCTAGCCTCTATTTCTCTCCTTCGCCTCTAATCGTCGCTCTTGACCTACGGCTATACGAGCCATCAACTGAACAGCTCCCTCAAGACCCTGTCCTTCCAGAACAATTGGAGGTACCACAGGCGTGGGAGGGTCTGCCACTCTACTACCCTCAAGTACTGCTGGTGCAGGAGGAGCTAGAGGTCTATCTGCCATTGCTCTGGTCGGTGCGGGAGGAATTGTAATACTTGGGGCAGGAGATTCACTCTGAGCCTCCGACCTGTCTCTCTGATCCACTGGAGGGAGACTAGTACCCTCCCAAATGGCTACGCCAATCAACCTTGTAGTCATCTTCCTTGTCACGGGCATACTCTGAAACAATAACATGATTTATATATCACAGTACTTATGAGCTCGACCTATAGCACTAACTATTAGTAAAAGAAGTGAAACAATTCCTAAATGTACTGTAGCCTCCTGATTATAAGTATGGTGCACAACATACCCATAAGAAAGACTCTACTAGACACGGCTTTGTGGACTCCCTAGGACACGACTTCGCTCTGATACCAAGTCTGTCACGCCCCATAACTAGGGTAGGGTGCAACTGGCACTCGGTTCATTGTCGATCGAGAAGCCGGCCATATAGCATCTATAAATGTAACACTAAGGCTGATCAAGCCACCTATCACAACCAACCAAGATAAATACTGGGGCAATAAGGTCTTGACAATTATAAATATGCAACCTGGAAAGCCGACAAGGCTACAATAGAGCTAAGCAAGGCAATGAAAAACCGATATGACTACACAACCCACACTACTATACAAACTAGTCCACATTAGCCTCTACAGAGTAAACAAACTGAAACACACGGTGTAGGGCCCCGGCCTACCCATGTTGTACATAAAACTGAAAATAGTCCAAACTAGGACATGGCTCCTGGAAGAGAGGAGCATACCACTATTCTGCTGAAGTCTGGCTCCTACTACGTCCGATGATCTGAGCCTCGGCCTGTACCTGCAGCACAATTGCAGGAAGGGTCCCAAGATGAAGGGACGTCTGTACGAATAAAATGTATTGGTATGTAAGGCTGAAAACTGTAAACATGTAAGATAAAAATGATAACTAGGCCAGAAATAAGGAGTAGTAACAACCCGAAATTATGAAAACAGAAACCTGACAATAACTCATTATTGAAGTGTAAATGCAACCATCCAATGTACAAGAAAGACTACAATTTACATGCTATCAGACAGCCGACAATGAAATCTATATACAATCCGTCCAGCTTGTCTACCACACCGGGGTAAAAATAAAAATGCCTCTAGCCGGTGTACCATACAGGGGTAAAAATAAAAATGCCTCCAACTGGTGTACCATACCGGGGTAAACTGCGTCCAGCCAGTGTACCAAACTGGGGTAAAATAAAAATACCTGTACACCACACCGGGGTAAAATCAATAAATCTTAGATAAAATCATAAATGGAGCCGATATGGCTTACACTGGACCAGCTTAATACATACAACATAGAAATGACGAATACTAAACATGTGGCATGCATAGGCCTCCTTCGTAATGCATAAATGGAGCTGAGTACATATAACATGTAAAGCTAGAAAATAGAACATAAATGCATGTATTAAAAACTTGTATAAATCATAAGGAACTACGGATAACCTAAGGGTTTCAACAAAATTTATAGATCGTCTCCAAGGGACATTAGAGCTCAGAAACTGGCTAGCTTGTCGTTCGGCTTAAGGAAAAGGGATTATGAAATATCCCCCTGGCCTGACATATTTCATAACATACACATAAGATAAAGGACAACCATAACTAGGTAATCGTAATTCGGTAAGATCGTTTACCCTCAATAGCTTGCGACGTCTTTACGTGGCTTAAAATCGTTTACACGTTCTCATCTCAGCTCTTTCACCAATTTCAGTTAGAAACCATACCTTTAAACACATTTAACATCACATATATATACACATGAAATACAGTAACGACCATCTAATAATGCCCACGCTGAGGGGTCTCCAACTCCATGTACAACTATGACAACAATCAACACAATATCACACTTTAGGTGTCTCACTTCGGCTAGGCATAATCTTAACATTTATCCTCAATAAAACACGGGACTTTAAAGCTTAAATGAAGCTTAACATACTGCCTCAATACTTTTAAATAGTTTGCTGTCTCATTCGATTCACAACATATGAATCGTGCTTAAAAGAATGATAGACGGGGCGCCTTACATACCTTTATCCGATGAACTTTTCTCTAGCCGATTTCCCATCTCAATGATCAGCCTTTAACCTCCTTAATCCAGTGGTTTTATAGGACAACAACAAGATTAATATATATCAATACAATGCAGCCAACATAACTAATCAGAGGCAGTCAAAATAGCAACAACAACACACGGCAACATCAAAAATATTTAGCAATTTTCTCAACTAATTTTCACTATCTTTTGAGGGAGAAAATAGAGGACATTTTACCATAGTTTTTCTGTGATTCTACCCCTTAATATGAACTATAATTCCTGCAAAAGAAATAGCCAAAAATCCTAAGGAAAACAAGCAAAACTCAGCTAACAAACAGTCCATCGGCAGCTCACTTAGCTGCCAATTTCAAGATTTTCACTTTGCAATTTGAGAGGTTTAAAAGGGGCGAAATCCTTACCTTTTCTCATGATTTAAACACCTAATCAACGATTGATATATAGGCAGTCCAAATAGATTTTGAAACACAGAAAAACGTCTTCAAAACCTTGCCAAAACGAGCTCCAAAACAACCCCTAACATACTTGGCAAGGTAAGATCTTAATTCTTTAATGATGTCATTTTGAGCCCTGAAATGATTGTTTTAAGAGGGTTTAGTCTAACCTAAGTCATTGTATTGAATTTCTCTTCCATGATAAAAGTAGAATTCTCCTCAAGTTCTTCTCCAATTCTCTCGGGCATTCAAGACTAGTTTTAGAAATCAGTTTACCAAGGTATGTAAGGTCGGTTTTGGAGTTAGCTGGGGCTTGTCCCAGCATCTCATGAAATAGTAGAGGCTTTTCAGACATAGATTAGGATGTTCAGCTTGAGATTCAGCATTGTGATATTATCGTTTGATATATGCTTTATGATATTCAGTCTTCCACTTATTGATGTTCATATTGATTTCTGCATGATTATACTTTTAAGTTCTGCTATGTATGTACTATGGGTTAGTGTCACGATCCGAGTTCATACCCTAGCCGTAACACGGGACAAGGAACCCCCAAAGGATCCAAATCGACTCATGACGTAATCATAGCATACACTTAACATCAGACATGACTAACAACATAAATAAGCGGAAGCTAATATCAATAATTAAATACAAACCATAAGGACAATTTAACAACACTTAGATACAATGCTGAATATGTCTAGACAAGTCTGAAAGCCTTTTACTAAACTGATGAGTTGCTTACAAGCCCCCAAATAACTTCCAAAGTCTAAAAACTGAAACATAGTAACAATAAGAACATAAATCATGTCCTCGGAAGATGAGGACTTACCACTAGAAGCTGGGAAAGAAAGAAGCGTATCTAGCCATGCGGCGGAACCTAGAGACCTGAATCTATATCATGAAACGATATAGCACAAGAGGCGTGCGGTCAGTACTTGGAATGTACTAAGTATGAAGGAAGTGTAGTCAACTAACTCAAAAGCATATACAATAAGGAAATATAAAAAAACATAATAATAGTAATGTAATTGAAGTGAGATACGACAACCTTATATGAGATTCACATATTCATATCAACACAACCACATTATAAAGACATACATAATTATAATATCAATTGATGAGAAAAAGTAATAATCAGAAATAATACAGAGGTACGATGTCGTGACTAATATCAAGAGGTTCCCTAACTGTTCAAGGAAAGTTCCTGACTGTCAAAGGGAGCATCCCTGACTATCAAAGGGAAACATTCTTACTAACGAGAATCCTCGACTGTCAAAGGGAGAAAATGCTCTGATATAGAGAGTCACTGACTGGATAGGGATGTTAGTCCCGACCGATTAAGGAGAAACATTCACAGCTTTTAGCTACGAATGTGAGTCCCGACTGACTAGGGATCTACTCTTGCTAACGAGAATCTCGACTGACTACGGAAACATTCTTACTAACAAGAATCCTGACTAATTAGGGAAACATTCTTGGTAATGAGAATCCCAAATGACTAGGGAAACATTCTTGCTAACGAGAATCCCGACTGTTAAAGGGAGAAAATGCTCTAATAATGAGAGTCACGAACTGGCTAGGGATGTTAATCCCAACTGACTAAGGAGAAACATGCATGGCTGGTAGCCAGGGATGTGAGTCCGACTGACTAGGAAACTACTCTTGCTAATGAGATTCCGACTAACTAGGGAAACATTCTTGCTAACGAGAATCCCGACTAACTAAGGAAACATTCTTGCTAACGAGAATCCTGACTAACTAGGGAAACATTCTTGCTAACGAGAATCCCATAGATTCACCTTGCACATTTTACTATCATGACATTCCAAACTCTGAATTCATCTCATTCAACATGTAGCATAAGGTCATGCATGATTAATAGATTCCACTCATACTTTATCATAGATGCATGGCTTCATTTATTTCAAAACCCACAAGCTAACATTTATAAAATTTGGGTGACTTTTCTCCAAACAATGTGGTAAGCTTATTTCAGGAAAATCATCATTTTAAATCGACATGTGGGCATTACCCCAAGCTTCGTCACACTTGAATCTAATCAATCCATTTTGAAAACAACGACATAATCATGGGTAGTTGTAGAAACATGCTTTTCATTATCAACCTCATCATCTGATGTGCCGTGATTTTATGGCTCTTTCGACGCTTAAAACCAAGAAATTATGCACATTCCGGGTATATTTATATAGGTATGATGTGTTTTTTTTCTCAATGTTGCATGAAAACAGGTTCGGAAGTGAACTAGGAAAATTAATGCTGAAAATAACTGAAAGGGTGATGTCAAGCACTTCATGAATTATTGGTAGGAGGCACGACTCGTTGCTGAAGCCGTGGGCAAAAGATAAAGTTTGATGATGCTAAGATAGTGTACCTGACAGGTTGAAGGAACGACTTGTTACATCTGGTAACAAGTCGTGAAGTCAGTCGTCAGGATTGAAGAAGAAATATTGCCAAAGTTGCCAGTGGAGTTGACGACAGACTTAACGAGTCGTTAGTTGACTAAACGACTCATTGGCAGATCACTGGAATCATTCGTAAGGTGCACTGGAATTTTGAAGATGTTAGACCGCGAGGGACCTAATGATTCGTGCCCAGGCATGACGAGTCGTTAGTGACACATTGCCACAACTAAGTATGATGCTGAGGATGACTATTTTAAGCAAGGCACGACTCGTCAGAAGGCCTAATGATTCGTCGCCAAGCCCGTTGCCACTGCCGACCAGGTTTCTAATTTTAGTTAGAAAAAGGTTTTCTTGGAACTATAAATACAAAGTTTAGGTTTATTTTTGGATTATGAATGAGAGAGGCCGATTATTATTATTTTTCAAGTAGGATTTGGTGTTGAACAATTATTCTTGAGTCAAGAAACAAGATTTACAATTTTGTTCTTGAATTTGAGGATCAAAAGAAACATTGGAATTTATTTATCAATTTTGGAGTTTTATTCAATCTACTTGGTTTTTCTTCTACAATAATTTGTAAGTTACAATTATGATTTATTCAATAATTTGTGATTGTGATTATACAAACATGAGTAGCTAAGCCCAAAACTACGGTTGTGTGAACCAAGATGAATTATCACACATAGGTAAAATACTTAGTGATTATTGAATGGGGTTTTATGCATGTGTTGTTTTTCCCTTCGTTTTAATTGATTCTTGATAGTTGCAAACGTTAGGACTTGCCTTATTCTTACTTACCGTACCAAGGAGGTAATGAATGGAAAAAGGTATTAACAACAGAGATTTGAGGCTATCAACCCTCATCTAATAGCTTGAACTTGTTCGGGGATAGCTAATCCAATATTAAGGGTAAGGGTCAACAAAAGTACACCCGTATATGGACCAAGTTGCGTGGTGATAATCATCTAGATAGGGGACCAATCATTTAGGTGAACCTAACTTGCCAATATTGCATGTTAAACACCGGAATAGATCACTAGTGTATAAGCCTTTTAGTTATGAAGTCTTGGGGAGCACAATCCTAGCCAAGTCGTTAATCGAATACAAACCGAATTTGATCTAAGCATTCAGTAGTTTTACTTTTGTTTATCATTCTATTTCTTTCCTCCTTCGGAAGTAAGTAACTCAATAGTAACAATTATTCTCATCAACTTAAGTTCTTATCATATTCCCTATGGGATCGACTTCAACCTTTGTTGGGTTCTATATTTGACAATCGACCGCTTATATCTCAATTGCGAGGTGTAATTTTGGCGACATCATCATCATCTCACATTTATCATAAATCACTTCTTTTGCGAACTTTTCATCCATGGGCGTTTTAGATTCAAAAATTTGGAAAACAATTTTTGTAAGGAAAAATAATATAGAATCCACCCAAGCTTCATAATCCATCAATACAAATACAATCTAATCATACCCAATCAATTAAATTGAAAATATGGTGATAATACGTAATTTACTTTCAATTGCTCAAGCCCACAAACTCCAACTCATCTCAACATAGTCATCAATGTCATAATCAGGTCATTAAGGTTAATCATATAATATTTCCATAATTCCATCATGTTCATGAATTACTCCGATGATCAAGAGAGCAATAAACAAATCCCATTCAATGCTCAAGCCAATTTATTAAGAACATGCTACACTCTTGTATTCCCAACATATAATCCACATTTCAAAGCAACCCATTAATTTATGTTCCAAATAAATTCATAATTTCAGAGGATTTTAGCATTTATGAAGAATATAGAAGAATTTTCTCATCATACAAGCCCTAGGTCATGCTTTTCTAGATTAATTGAAAACGGGTTTTTAATGAAAATATTTTGGGTTACAAGGATGGAAGAATATCCTTATTGAAGACCCACATACCTGGTAGAATAAATCCCACTTGAAATTGCACCTTGAAGCTTGGAGGAAAAACCTTGGGGAACCTTGATATTGAGAGGAGAAGAAGGAGAGTTGAGAGAATGAGGGTTTAGGCATGAAAAACCCTTAAAAACGTCCCAAACAATATACAAAATGAAGTAGTTTAAAATTTAAAAGCATAGGAGTTTACAAAAATTCCCCTGGAGAAAACTGGAAAAATTTCCTGAATTTGGAGTCACAACTCATGTAACGAGTCGTCCCCCCATCCAACGACTCATTGTCTCGCCCGTTAAGTACACTGGAAATTTCCTTCGTGGTCTCAGCTCCTCCCTCCTAATGACTGACATGACGAGACGTTGCCTCACCGAACGTCTATTTAAATTTAGCTGGGAATGTTTTCTTCAAGTAAAAAATCAGATTTTAAGTAAATAGGGTGGTGGAGGCGCTAGGGCGTCATGCCCGCGTCACCGCTCGCGATGGTTCGGTAAAATTCCCATAACGTCTTACTCCGAACTCCGATTGACAAGAGGTTTGATGTTATGAAAACTAGACTCAAATACCTTTAATTTGATAGGTCGTTGAGCTTCTAATCCATTATATATTGGGAGATATGGTCATTTAAACTTGACCCTTACTTATGAACTTCACATACTCTTTTATTTTTTGATCGTACACATTTCCCTTGTCACCTATGACCAATATACAACCCCTACTTTCCCTAACCTAGAATAAAACATCAAATAATCACCAAAATTTTTTTGGGGTGTTATATTAATCTCCACGCCTTTCATCAAGGCGTATACTAGACAGACTCTGTCTCGGGTGACATCAGTCATATGCACCCCAGGAATGAGGCAAGTGCAAACAATCTTCAACCACACTCTGGCCTCCCTATTCATCTGTGAATATGGAAATTTTTGGTGGTACCCTTTCTATTTTTGGCGCCTCCACCTGGCTATTGATTTTTGTCTGCATAATGTGTGTCGGATATCAGCATATGGTGGGGTGACATTCAGCTGGCAGAGAGGATGTGGGTCTATGTCAGGTGTCCCCAAGATGGCATTTAAGTGTTGTGCCTCTAAGGGAACCACCTGCCCCCGGATCTTGATTGTGTGGCTGCATAGAGTGGGGTCCCAATTCGCGTAAAATTCCCACACCATGTGTAAATTACACTCCCTGGGCGCATTAAAGAAGAAGTCCTTGCCCAAGGCGTGTATCCTGTGCAGTATCCAGGGGAACTCAGCGCCTTCAGCTCCTTTCATCCGGAGCTCAAAAGACAAAGGTTGACTTCCCTTTTATTTGTACAGTATGGGTAGGCCGAGGCCCTGTCCCGACCATCTTGCTATTCTTAGAGGCTTGCAGATTGTATATATTCCGTGTGATTAGCTGTGTAGGTTGTGTGGGGCTATTTGTGTGTTTCAGTTATATGCAGTGGCCATGTGGGGCCTTATTCAGTTGGTAGTGGTGACCTTGTCGGTCAAATAGTAGCTTGGTACTTGTTTTCATTTCTCAGATGAACTAGTAAGCATGGTGGCCTTGTCGGCCCACATAGTTTCCCGTATGTTCAGTTGTTCTGGTTAGCTGTTATTTTCCTACAGGTGGCTATAGGCATTGTCGGCCGGAGGCTATATTTATAGCCGTTATATAGCCCATCATTTTCTTGACTCCAGAATTAGAGCCAACCTGGCACCAGAAGTGCTTAGGCTTAATTAATCCAGTAGTCTACGTCTTAGTAGGGCACCAGGTGTCAGTCTGCCTCCCCAGGCGGGGCGTGACAAACTTAGTATCGAGCAGGTCGTATCCCAGGGAGTCTGCAAGTTTTGCTAAGTAGAGTTTTGTCTATGGATGTGTTGTGCACCACATACTATAGACAGGAGGCTGCAAGGCATGATAGGATGGTTACTCTTTCTTCTCATTTAGTCATGCTATAGAGCGGTATAATATAGGGTTGAGTCCCTATAGCTTACTATACTCTTGTTTACAGATAAAATGTTAGACCAGCGACATCCTATCATAGGCCGAAGGTTGGATACAGTAGCAGGAGAGGGCACCAGCAAGATGCCTCAGCCTCGTTTAGAATCAGCCCGATCTAACGGCGATACAAAGGCATCGTCCCGACCTTCTCAGCAGTCTCCACCACATCAGGAGCCACTTAGGACGATGCCACCTCCAGCAGTCGCCCTACCTTTACCATCTGACCAGGAGGTCAGGAGTGCAGTAGTCATGTTAGCACAAATAATGGTCGCTCAGCGTCAGCCGATGCCATCTACAGCTGTAGAGTAGTCAGGAGGGCCCGAGAGTTCGAGAGTCGGAGAATTTCTGGCACTGAGTCCCCCCCAGTTTACAGGTACGGATAGGATAGAGGACCCCCAGGATTTTCTAGAAAAGATGCAGAGAATCTTCAGGGTAATGCATGCCACACCCACAGAGTCGGTCGAATTGGTGGTGTTCCGGTTAGGGGACATCGCCGTGTTGTAGTATGAGAGTTGGGAAAGGTCCCGAGGGAGAGATGTTTCCCCTCCGACCTGGTCCGGCTTCTCAAAGGCTTTTCTGGATCATTATCTACCATGGGAGATTCGACAGGCCCGGGTTGATCAGTTTTTGCACCTGGAGCAGGGGGCAATGAGTGTTCGAGAATACGCCCTACGGTTTGATTTGTTGGCCCGATATGCGCCAGCCTTTGTGGATACCATGCCATCCAGAGTACACCATTTCATTATGGGGCTAAATACAAAATATGTTGAGACTTGTATTACGGCTACTCTACGAGAGGACATGGATATTGCCTGAGTATAGGCATTTGCTCAAAATATTGAGGGCATCAGACAGCGGCAACGGGAGATCAGGAGAACCAGTCAGGAATAGTGCCGCTAGGACAGGCTAGTTGAGTTACAGGGGGAGGTCCGGGGAGGACCCAGGCCACGATTGTCAGATAGGCCGCCCAGACCGCCGTCTCCATCACAGCAGTAGAGGGGCAGGTTTAGTCGCCGGAGGCATTCAGAGTCCGACGGAGGTTCGCAGACAGCAGATTCACCGCAGCAGAGAAGGGGTAGAGCAAAGCAGGTATACACTACCACTTTGCCCTATTTGCAGCCAACGCCACTCTGGAGCTTGCAGATATGGCTCCACAGGATGTTATATTTGTGGCCAGGAGGGTCATCTGATGAGAGATTGTCCAGCTAGGGGTCATGCTGACCGGGATCGACAGGATAGGTCATCAGTAGGGTCACGAGCTCCAGCATCCCCAGCAGGGCGCAGGCCCTCAGTTCCAAAAGGTAGAGGCCGAGGCAGATTAGGGGCCTCCAGTTTAGGTGCGGGGCCAAGCCATACCTATGCATTACCGGGGAGACAGGATTCAGAGTCGTCATTAGATGTTATGACAGGTATGCTGACTATTTTCTCTTACCCTTCTTATGTGTTGATAGATTTGGGATCCACCTTGTCCTATGTTACACCATTAGTGGCTCGAAAGTTTAGTATTGTGCCGAAATTGCTTCGGCGACCTTTTTCAGTATCCACACCCGTTGGTGACTCTATTATAGCCAGAAGGGACTTCAGGGATGTACAGTAGAGGTTGCCAGCCGTCAGACTACAGCAGATTTGGTAGAGCTAGAGATGGTTTATTTTGATGCCATCAAGGGTATGGATTGGTTAGCTCCATGCTATGCCAATGTTGAGTGCTGGACCAAGACTGTCCGATTTCACTTTCCAGGGGAGGAAGTACAGGAGTGGAAAGGTAGTACAGTTATGCCAAAAGGTAGGTTTATTTCCTATCTTCGGGCGAGAAAGTTGATAGCAAAGGGGTGTATTTACCACATTGTCTGAGTTCAGGATGTTCGAGCAGAGCCTTCGACTCTTCAGTCTGTTCCAGTGGTTAATGAGTTTCCTGATGTATTTCCAAATGAGCTCCCTGGTATTCCTTGATCTTGGGTAGATTTATATGCCCAAGTGATACTCAAATGTGTCATTTTGCCTTGTTTATCTATCGATGTTTGTACATTCTCATGTGAATTGTAATAAAATGTAAATTTATACTAACCAACATGATTAGCATGGTTTTGCAGGAAAAATATAATTTTAGGAAGCTAAGATGCATGTCGGGAGAAATCGGGATTGGACTCGGAAGCTAGCAAGGAAAAAAGCACAAGGAAAGCACGAATTAAAGGGGCTCCGCGATGGAGCCATGTCACGCTGCCATCGCGGATGCATTCTGCCTGGATGCTGAAAATATGCCAAATTCTAGTGAAGGTGCACGTTGGGGCCGTGGCACGTTGGCCTAGCCCCGTGTTGCATGTCGTGCCACGTTGGGCTTTAATACTTCGACGATCGGATTCCAGTGAGGGTCCGCGTTGGTGGCGTGTCACGGAGGAAGTGTTCCGCGATGCACTCTGTGACACGTTGCTTGTTATTTCGAAAAAAATTCCCACTAGTATAAATAGAACACTTAGGTTCATTTTTAATTATTCTGACTTGGTGGAGCAAGAACGTGGGTTACAGGCAGTTGAGGGGACGAAAATCTCAGGGTTTTTCTCTATCTCCTTCTTCTTTATTTCAATTGCTTGTATGATTAACACTCATTTAACGATGTTTAATCCACAAATGAGTGGCTAAATTCCCTTTTTGCTGAGGTTAACAACATTTGTATTGAAATGTAATTATTGATAAATTGGTTTCATCTTTTCTTCCATGGTTGTTCTATTGATTCTTGTTCTTACTGCATTAATGTGTGGCCAACGTTAATGTATATCTAAAAAGTCCGATTTCACTAGAGAGAGCAAGAAATTGGAAAGTTGTGAATTGATAGGATATGATCTTTTCTTAGTTTGGGAAAATTGAGAATTGATTTACCTTCAGGATAGAGATATACCTGAAAGTCGTATTAGTCAATTAAGAAATCGGTTTTGTATAGCTAGAACATGAATTTCTTTTTATCACAGAGATGTAGGTGGAAGGTTCATGATTCTTAAGTTGGGTTAAATATGAGAGTTTTAATCCATAGGCAATAATTCTTGACTAGCAACCGGAGGAAAGATTAATCAAATTGTATCGATAATTTATTTCTCTACATGTTCATTTTAGCCTCAACATGCTCATACTTATAGTTCAGACTCAAATTGTATATTCGTTTTAGACTTAGTATAAAATTAGGAAATAAAATATCAAAATCTTCTTCACACTGTTGTCTGCAGTTTAGAGTTAAAGTTATTAACACTTGATTAGATTGATACCTTAATCCAGTCCTTGTGGGATTGATACTTGGCTTACTTGAGCCACTTTACTACTTGTTCGACCACGTGCACTTGCGTGTAGTTATTCCAAACTGACCGAACAAGTTTTTGGCGCCGTTGTCGGGGACTGGCAATTGGTAAAATTTTCTGAAGTGTTAGTTTACTATTTCCTCTTAGTGTTGACAACTTGGTCTTAGCCTGTATTTTGCAGATACTAATTTCTGTTGAACACTGGCAAGAGACAAGGAGCTGGTGGACTAATCTTTAGAGCCGGAAAGACAATTCCATCGTCAAAGGATAGAAGCTCTAGAGAAAAAGTTGCAGTTGCTCAGACAAAAAATCCTGGAGCAACAACAGAATCCACCAGTTGTAAGGGCAATGTTAGTGCCCGAGGAAATGGCAGCTAGGCCGGTTCACGAGGTGCAATCCCGCATGCTAATAATGTCAAATCTAGCATCCGCAAACCTGATCCAGGAGGGAGGTTCGAGCTTAAACAGAACATGGTGCAATTGCTGCACACCAGCGGGCAGTTCATAGGTCTCCCTCATGAGGATCCAAAGCAACATCTCCAAAATTTTTTGGAGATAAGTGACACTTACATCCCCGCTGGAGTGTCATCAGATTATGTCAGGCTTACATTGTTCCAATTTTCACTTTTGGGAGAAGCTAAGAGGTGGTTGAAAGCTGAGCCACCTAATTCCATCACCACGTGGGATGATCTTGCAAAGAAATTCTTGATACGGTTCTTTCCATCCGGTAAAACAGCAAGACTTAGAAGTCAAATTCTAAGTTTTAAACAGAGAGAGGGAGAGAATCTGTATCAGGCCTGGGAGAGATTTAAATCTATGTTACGGGATTGTCCTCATCATCACCAATCCAATGATGTGCTGGTGCATACTTTCATACAGGGTTTGGAACCCCACACAAAAATCTTGCTAGACTCAGCAGCTAGGGGACAAGCATTAGAGAAGACTTATGAGGAGCTGTATACCTTGTTAAATCGTGTTTCGCAGGGGAATCCGGAGTGGAATGCGGACTCGTCAAGAGGAGGAACAAGGAAAGCAGCAGGAGTCTTAGAAGTGGATGGTTTTACAGCTATTGCTGCACAGATAGTTGCGTTACAGAATCAACTCAACACCCACTTCAGTAACATGAGCATGAACCAGTCTCAAGCCCCAGTGAATGTGGTGCAGCAGATTTTGTGTGAAGTGTGCAGGAGTAATGAACACTCAGCTGAGTGTTGCGAAGAAAATCCTGATTCGGTGAACTTTGTTGGTAATGTACAGAGAAATAACCACCTACAGTATGGCAACAACTACAATTCCAACTAGAGGAATCTCCCGAATTTCTCTTGGGGTAGCAACAACTATCAAGGGCAAAGTTCGAGTCAGGTGGGGCAGAGAAATCAAGGAGGGCAGCAGAACTACCAGTCGTAATACAGAAGCAATAATGCACCTCCTCCACCACCATCACCCAGCATTGAGGAGATGTTCAAGACAATGATAGCTAACCAAGCTCAATTGCAGGCTGATTACGTGAAATTGGCAGCCGATGTAAAGAACAATCAGTTAGCTACAAAGGCGCTGGAGTACCAGTTTGGGCAATTTGCTGGAGCTCAAAACACCAGGCCAAGAGGAGGACTTCCAAGTGACACTGATCCCAATCCCAAGCAAGTAAATGCAGTGACCACGAGGTGGTTTGCAACTCAAGGAGGTGGAACCAGAAATACCACCACAGCAGTCAGGAGAAGTGGAGAAGGAGAGGGAGCACAATGATGATAAGGGGAAGGAGAAGGAAGCTGAACCAGAAAGACCACCACCCCCGTTCCCTCAAAGACTAAGGAAACACAAGGAGGAAGCGTGTTTCAAAAAGTTCATGGAGGTGCTTAAGCAGGTACACATTAATTTACCTCTTGTTGATGTTTTGCAGGGAGTGCCGAAGTACGCGAAATATATCAAGGACATCGTGGCAAACAAAAGCAGTTTGACTGAGTACGCTACGGTGGTGCTTATGGAGGAGTGCACTTCACGGATAAAAAATAGGTTGCCCACAAAGCTCAAGGACCCTGGGAGCTTTACAATTCAAATTATAATTGGGCAAAGTATCCGAGCTCGCGGATTATGTGATTTGGGAGCGAGCATTAACTTGATGCCGACATCGGTATTCAAGAAGTTAGGGCTAGGGAGTCCTAAACCAACAAGAGTGATCTTGCAACTAGCGGATCGATCCTTAGCCAGAACTGATGGCATTGTGGAAGACGTGCTAGTGCAAGTGGGCCCCCTTATCTTCCCGGTAGACTTCGTTGTGCTGGATTTTGAGCCAGACGCGGAAGTCCCATTTATTTTGGGACGTCCTTTCTTGGAGACCGGGAAAGCACTTATTGATGTAGCGGCAGGGCAGCTAACTATGCGGGCCCATGACAAGGTGGAGGTGTTAGAGGTGTACAAGGCTACAAAGCTTCCGGTCGTGTACAAGGAACTCTCAATGATCAACGTGCCTGATCGAACGGATAGTGCTCAGAGCGTTGAGTCATGGGAGCCATTGGGGAAACCACCGGAGAAGTGTAAGCATGACATGGGTGAGGACGGTAGTCGAGAGAAAACGTCCGTCATCCTAGAGGATGACTGAGATTAATGACGTCGAGCCACAACAGTAAACCAGGTGTTGAACGGGAGGCAACCCGTGAAATTTTTGTAATATGTGAATATATTCCGTAGAAGAGAAAAAAAAGAAAAAAAATGAGAAAAATAAAAATAAAAACAAAAAAATTGTATTTTATGTGAAACCTATAAATTCTAACCAATTTCTTGTTGTGAGATGAATTTCAGGTTGAATGGAGGGTAAAAAGGCAAAGGATCGCAAAGAAAAATTTGAGGTAAGAAAAATAATAAAAAGTGGCAAAACAGTGAGCCTGTGCGATGGCTCCGTGTCATGGAGGAGGGCCTCCACGTTACCCTCCGTGACACGTTGAAGGTGTTTTGGAATTTTTTACAAATTCCAGAACCCCTGCGCGATGGCTCCGTGTCACGGAGGGTGTGCTCCGCGTTACCCTCCGTGACACGTTGAAGTGTTATTCACGATGGGTCACACCGGGTCGCCGGGTGACCCGCGCGGAAAACCTCCTTTTTAACCCCGAAAACACCCAATTTTCCCCATTTTTCACTCCCCTCCGCGACAAACAACCCAAAATCCCCCCTTCCCCAACGTGACATGGACCTAGGAGCTAAAATTCTTCAATTTTTCTTTGATATCATCGAATTGAAGGTATGTTCGTTAACTTCACCTCATTTCTTGACTAATTTTTTCGATTTTGAGCACAGGAAGTGAGGAAAACTTGCCCTAATTGTAAATTGAGCTTGAATTCATGTAAGCTATTGTTAATTGATGTTCGTAGTATCATTGTGATTATATGAACTCGATAAATACATGGGTGATTGAAATTCTAGTGAAATTGTAGCTAGGGTTAGAATTTGAATATGAAGAAGTAAAAAGTGAGTTGAAATGTGAAATTCTTGTTGGTTTGTGCATGTTGAGTGAGGTAAGTTATGTTGTGCTTAACGTTAATACGCTAAAGGCGCGACGGATTTTCGGGATAATGAAATGTTTGAAATTGCATAGAAATTGGGGGAATTGCATCAGTTTTGTTGATAGAAATTTTCGCGAAGTGCTATGTGATGAAATGTTATCAATGGTAATAGTGGATTAGTTGTACGAAGTCTGAGTAGTACATAGAATTTATACCGTCGAACCCTCTGAATGCACGAGGCATTTTTGTTATTGTTTTTTTTATTTATTTCGAAATTTAGAAAAAGAGGATTGTCTTGCTGTAATGTTGTTATTGTGGCTAAAGACTAAGTATGGGGTGGCCTAGCTTAACCCAACCTTAGTCAAAGCTAATTTTAATTTGAATAACATTGGAACTGTCTGTTTGGTTTGACAGAAATAATGGCAAGCAGGCAAGGTAAAGGGAAGGGCGCATCTACATCAGGCGCCGAAAGGAAAAGAATCAGACTGGGAACAACAGTCCCAATAGCACCAGCGGTTCCGCGCGGCCAACGTCGTCAATACGGAACCCGATGGGTGACAGAGGAAGGGAAGAAATGGCACACAAAGCATAAGGAAAGCAAATACTTCCCCAAGGAGCACAATGATAGGGAACCGTTGGCACAAGAATTCCCCAGAATTGTCCACAAGATTGATGCAGCTGGGCTGAACTTCATCTTTGAAGAGCCCAAGGAGTGCAATCTTCACCTAATTCGGGAGTTCTACGCTAACTGGAACCCGACACTCAGAAGTCACACCATAAAGATAAGGGGGCAGGTAGTCACTTTTGAGCCCCATCACCTTAATGCCATCTTGGGGGCGCGAGACACAGACGCCCATGTACTCCGGCAGCTGAATATCACTCCACCATATGCGGACATCAGACGCACTCTATGTGGAGCCTGGTCTACAGTACGATGGAGCAGGCATAAGGAGAGGGGCTACCATCAGGCATTGCCCTACTCACAGATGAATAGGGAAGTCAGGATATGGCTTAAAATTATTTGTTCCTGCTTGATCCAGGGGGTGCATATGACAGATGTCACCCGGGATCGTGTGTGCTTGGTCTATGCCTTGATGAAAGGGCTGGAGATCAATGTTGGGGCGGTGGTTATCTCCGCCATGAAGAGAGCCCGTTTGCATCAAGGGCAAAGGTACGGGTTTGGTGGCTTACTGACCACGTTCCTGAGGGGCCTAGATATTGAGGAAGAGGCCCTTGACTACATCCCGCAGATGGAGAGGCAGGCCTTAGATGTCACCAAAACTAAGGCACCCAACACCACTCACGGGACAGTTCTCACACTAGCCGAGACATGCTCGGGATGATCCGTACATGGCTCGCATGTTCGGGATGCAGATGCTCCAGCTGCGCATAGGCGGGAGGCCAGCAACAGAAGATGAGTTGTGGTAGCTCGAGCTAGACTACCCTTTTGGCGAAAATGCCAGGGCTCTATGCCGAGTGGGGCCAGCTTTTATGGAGCCCACTGATGATGACGTCCCCACCGATGAGGAGACACATCGTGAGGACTCAGATGTTGAGTCAGATGATGCTGACGGGTGCGATTCAGACATGGGAGACGAGGCAGCGGCACCTGACGAAGAAGTGGAATACTTCGATTGATCAGGGAGTTTCACCACCCACTTTTATGCTATGCTGAATTTTGTGAACAATGGGGACAGTGTTCGAGTTAAGTGTGGGATGGGAGTAGTTAGGTGCTGGTTTTTGTTGTTATTAATGTCTCTGTTTTGTTGTTGTGCTTGGAAAAACTTGTGACCCTGTGATTTTTGTGTGTATGTTTGTATTGTAATTAATGTAAAGTTGTTGTGTGCTATTGAATGTTGTTAGCTGGTTGTATAAATATTTTTGTTTTATCAAAATTATCGATATTTTTAAAAATTTTCGTGAATTTTTTTATTTTTGGGTTTCTCGGTGTTTGTTTTAGGTTCTTTTACCGAGAATAGTCCCATTGAACCGAAGTCGTAACTAGTGACCGTTCCCTATGATGGATGGATGACGACTGTCTTAAGGGAAATGTAGTCGATAGG
This sequence comes from Datura wrightii, assembly GCA_035772735.1. Taxonomy (NCBI): domain Eukaryota; kingdom Viridiplantae; phylum Streptophyta; class Magnoliopsida; order Solanales; family Solanaceae; genus Datura; species Datura wrightii. Next base: position 40,048,969 of record JASDFA010000019.1, read on the forward strand.
AGTAGATTTCTTTTATTCTTTTTAATTTTTTTCTTTTGTTTGTTTGTATCCCAAACGTGTCGTTACTTTATGGTTGCAAAATTCTTGTTGTGTGTTGTACATGATATTTAAAATGCAAAGGTGATTCGTATGAAAGAATGCAACTTTGTAAATATGTTGAGAAACCTAGGCCATAGAGTTCGATTCGGTGTGATTGAGCCTTAATGTTTGAATTCTTGTAATTAGCTGATTGAAGAGTCTGTGAATATGTCTTGAGTTGAGCATGTGCAATGAGTGTGTGGTGAGGTTTCGTTTCTTCCATGCTATTGTGAAGTGTCTAGAACTTTCCTGGTGTGTGTACGAAACGAAATGAAGGATGTGTATTGTAGGAAAGGATGTAGGCATTTCTTTGCTTTAACCGAAAGTTTTTTTTCATTATCGTACCTACCTTGAATGTACATCCTAGTTAGTCCATTGAGCCTTTAGCCTATTTTTTTTTCTTTTGTCAAAAAGGTGTAAACCGAGCTGAACCCCTTCTTTTCATTATCCGCAAATTTGATCCAAAACTCTTAAGCGCTCAAGAAAAAAATAATTTTCCCACAGTGTCAAGGAGTGAGAATAGTGAAAAGAAAAGAAAAAGCAGAGTGATGAAAGAAAAGAAAAGGTCAAAGGTGCACTCGCTATAAGTTAAATATAATGAAGACGTATAACTAATCTTTGTTTTTAAGTCGAGTGTGCTTAAAGATATGAGAAAAAAAATAAAGACAGACTTCAAGAATGGGAGGATGAAGGAAGAAACAATGCCCATAAGATTGATGGGATGTATTGAAAAAGCGCTTAAGGAGGCTAGTTGTTATTATTGGTTAGCCCAGTATTTTCTAGTTTCGTAGCTTACACTACAACCCGTTAAGTCCTACGTGATCTTACATCACGCGTCCTTATATTAGTGGAGTAATACACTAAAGGAAAGCCTATGGTTCATGACATGATGCATGTGAATTCTTTTGGGAGAGAGAGCGAAATCGTGTTTATATGCCCCTGCATGTAATGTCTTTGAGTTCATGTGATTAAAAAGGAGGAAATTCTCTTGTGTTGTGAGGGCACATGCTCGACGAGAGATTGAATTTCGTGTCGAATATCTTGATCAGCTGATTTGCATGAGTTTGCCGATATCAAGAGTCGATTCTTGAGTCTAGGAGGTCTTAATGTGTTGAAGGTCATTGTATTGAGAAGATTATGCATGTTTTCTTGATGATTTGCTATATTAAATAATCGGTATAACCATAGCTTGAATTGTCGACCCAAAGTAGCCAGGATCGGGTGTCAATCGCATGAGGTGTAAGATTATTGTTCAGGGACGAACAAGGATTTAAGTGTGGGGTAAGTGATCTTGGGTAGATTTATATGCCCAAGTGATACTCAAATGTGTCATTTTTCCTTGTTTATCTATCGATGTTTGTACATTCTCATGTGAATTGTAATAAAATGTGAATTTATACTAACCAATATGATTAGCGTGGTTTTGCAGGAAAGATATAATTTTACGAAGCTAAGATGCATGTCGGGAGAAATCGGGATTGGACTCGGAAGCTAGCAAGGAAAAAAGCACAAGGAAAGCACGAATTAAAGGGGCTCCGCGATGGAGCCGTGTCACGCTGCCATCGCGGATGCATTCTGCCTGGATGCTGAAAATATGCCAAATTCCAGTGAAGGTGCGAGTTGGGGTCGTGGCACGTTGGCCTAGCCCCGCGTTGCATGTCGTGCCCCATTGGGCTTTAATACTTCGACGACCGGATTCCAGTGAGGGTCCGTGTTGGTGGCGTGTCACGGAGGTAGTGTTCCGCGATGCACTCTGTGACACGTTGCTTGTTATTCCAGGAAAAATTCCCACTAGTATAAATAGAACACTTAGGTTCATTTTTAATTATTCTGACTTGGTGGAGCAAGAACGTGGGTTACAGGCAGTTGAGGGGACGAAAATCTCAGGGTTTTTCTCTATCTCCTTCTTCTTTATTTCAATTGCTTGTATGATTAACACTCATTTAACGATGTTTAATCCACAAATGAGTGGCTAAATTTCCTTTTTGCTGAGGTTAACAACATTTGTATTGAAATGTAATTATTGATAAATTGGTTTTTCATCTTTTCTTCCATGGTTGTTCTATTGATTCTTGTTCTTACTGCATTAATGTGTGGCCAACGTTAATGTATATCTAAAAAGTCTGATTTTCACTCGAGAGAGCAAGAAATTGGAAAGTTGTGAATTGATAGGATATGATCTTTTCTTAATTTGGAAAATTTGAGAATTGATTTACCTTCAGGATAGAGATATACCTGAAAGTCGTATTAGTCAATTAAGGAATCAGTTTTGTATGGATAGAACATGAATTTCTTTTTATCACAGAGATGTAGGTGGAAGGTTCATGATTCTTAAGTTGGGTTAAATATGAGAGTTTTAATCCATAGGCAATAATTCTTGACTAGCTACCGGAGGAAAGATTAATCAAATTGTATCGATAATTTATTTCTCTAAATGTTCATTTTAGCCTCAGCATGCTCATACTTATAGTTCAGACTCAAATTGTATATTCATTTTTGACTTAGTATAAAATTAGGAAACAAAATATCAAAATCTTCTTCACACTGTTGTCTGCAGTTTAGAGTTAAAGTTATTGACACTTGATTAGATTGATACCTTAGTCCAGTCTCTGTGGGATCGATACTTGGCTTACTTGAGCCACTTTACTACTTGTTCGATCACGTGCACTTGCGTGTAGTTATTCCAAACTGACCAAACATTCCTCCAAAAAGGGAAATTGATTTTGCTATTGATCTATTACCAGACACTCAGCCTATATCAATTCTCCCTTATCGGATGGCTCCTGCGGAACTCAGAGAACTAAAGGATCAGTTGAAAGATTTGCTAGATAAGGGCTTTATTAGGCCGAGCACCTCACCTTGGGGTGCGCCTATTTTGTTTATGAGAAAGAACGATGGCTCCCTCAGTATGTGTATAGACTATTGGCAATTGAACAAAGTCACGGTCAAGAATAAGTACCCGCTTCCCAGAATAGATGATTTATTTGATCAGTTACAAGGAGCAAGGTATTTCTCCAAGATTGACTTAAGGTCCGGATATCATCAGGTTCGGGTTCATGAAAGAGATATTCCAAAGACTGCTTTCAGGACCAGATACGGCCACTTTGAATTCTTAGTCATGTCCTTTGGGCTAACGAATGCTCCAGCAGTATTCATGGACCTGATGAACAGTATTTTCAGGCCATACCTGGACTTGTTCGTGATAGTGTTTATCAATGATATTTTGGTGTATTTTCGCTCAGAGGCAGACCAATAGGATCATCTGCGAATAGTGCTCCAGATTCTCAAAGAATGCCAGCTATATGCCAAGTTTTCTAAATGTGAGTTTTGGCTGAATTCAGTAGCCTTTTTGGGTCATATCGTGTCGGACGTTGGTATACAGGTAGATACACAGAAGATAGAAGCAGTAAAAACATGGCCCAGATCTAATGGGATTAACCGGGTACTACAGAAGGTTTGCAGAAGGATTTTCCACTTTAGCAGCACCTCTAACCAAACTGACGCAGAAGGCAGCAAAATTCCAGTGGATTGAGGTTTGTGAGCATAGCTTCCAGGAATTGAAAGACAGATTGACGTCAGCACCAGTTTTAGCATTACCAGAAGGAACAGAGGGTTATGCAGTTTATTGTGACATTTCGGGTGTTGGGTTAGGACGTGTGTTGATGCAGCATGATAAAGTGATTGCTTATGCTTCCAGGCAGCTGAGGAAGCATGAAAAGAACTACCCTACCCATGACCTGGAATTAGCCACAGTAATTCATGCTTTGAAGATATGGATACATTACTTGTATGGCATTCACGTGGATATTTTCACTAATCATAAAAACCTATAGTATATCTTCACCCAGAAAGAGTTGAATTTGCAGCAGTGTCGCCGGTTAGAACTATTGAAAGACTATGATGTGAACATTTTGTATCACCCAGGGAGAGCCAATGTGGTAGCAGACGCCCTTAGCCGTAAATCTATGGGGAGTTTGGCATACTTGCAGCCCGAGCGGCGGGAATTGGCCCGAGAATTACATCAGTTAGCCCATTTAGCTGTTCGCATAGAAGAAACAGGGGATAGCAGAGCGGTAATCCAGAACACCGCAGTATCATCATTAGTCGTGGAAGTGAAGGAACGGCAGTGTGAAGACCCTAGCCTGGTTCAGCTCAGAGACAAAGTTCAGCGAGGAGAGGTGACAGATTTTCAGGTAACCGAGGATAGAGTGTTGAGATATAAAGATCGCCTTTGTGTTCCAGACGTTGCAGGGCTTTGCCGGCAGATTATGGGTGAGGTACACTATGCCCGTTATTCTCTCCATCCAGGTTCGATAAAAATGTACCACGATGTAAAAGAAATCTACTGGTGGCCAGGAATGAAGAAGGGGATAGCAGAATTTGTAGCACGATGTCCCAATTGCCAACAGGTAAAAGCTGAACATCAGAAACCATGCGGACTGATCCAGGATATAGCTGTGCCTCTATGGAAATAGGAAGCAGTTAACATGGACTTTCTAGCAGGATTACCTCGCACCAGGCGTAGATATGATTCAATCTGGATAATTGTTGATAGGTTGACAAAATCAGCTCATTTTCTGCCAGTAAGGGCTACCTTTTCAGCCAAAGATTATGCCGAGCTGTATATTAAAGAAATAGTCAGGCTGCATGGTGTTCCATTGTCAATTATTTTCGACAGAGGGGCGTAGTTTACAGCTAGGTTTTGGCAATCGTTTCAGAGAGGCTTGGGGACGCAGGTTAACCTGAGCACAACTTTTCATCCTCAGAAAGATAGGAAGGAAGAACGTACCATTCAGACGCTTAAGGATATGTTGCGAGCATGTGTGTTAGATTCTGGAGGTAGCTGGGAAGAACACCTACCCCTTATTGAGTTCGCCTATAATAACAGTTATCATTCAGTAATTCAGATGACGCCTTATGAAACGTTATATGGGCGGAAGTGCATATCTCCAGCTGGTCGGTTTGAGGTAGGAGAATCAGCATTAATTGGGCCACATATTATTCATCAGTCAGAAGAGAAAGTTAAACTTATCAGGGAACGTCTGTTGACTGCTTAGAGCCGCCAGAAATCTTATGCTGATGTGCGGCGCAGAAACCTAGAATTTAATGTGGGTGACTAGGTATTCCTGAAAGTTTCACCAATGAAGGGTATGATGAGATTTGGCAAGAAAATCAAGCTTAGCCCGAGGTTTGTTGGGCCTTATCAGATCCGTCGAAGGATAGGCTAGGTGGCATATGAATTGGATTTACCTCTAGAGTTAGAATCTGTCCACCCAGTTTTCCACGTATCAATGCTGAGAAAGTGCATAGGAGATCCCTCCAGAATTGTCCCAGTCCAAGATGTTCAGGTTACAGAAGAGTTAGCCTATGAAGAAGTTCCAATAGCCATACTAGACCGGCAGATCTGTAGACTAAGAACTAAAGATGTTGCTTCTGCCAAGGTGTTGTGGCATAATAGGAACCGTGAGGAGATGACTTGGGAAGCATAAAATGATATGAACGTCAGATATCCTCAGTTATTCCAGACTTAGTCATGTTATGCAGCCAGAGGTATGTTGTTACTGTTGTTTCATGAGTTGTTTTATATTCATGTAAGTGTGGAGTAGCTGACTCTAGTTTATTGTGAAATGAACACTATAGTATCGTGTGGATAACCTGTATTGGACTTTTCTACATTTCAGGATTTTCAGATAGTCCATATTACAGGGGAGACTCTACCGAAATTTCTCCAGAATAAATAGTGGCAAGCTAAGATTCTTGCAAGCAGAAGGTAACATTCGAGGACGAATGTTCTTAAGGGGGGGAGGATGTTGCACCCCGTAAGTTTCTAGCATTTAGTCGACCTATTCGCATGTTGGTTGAGAGTTTTAGAATGCCATACGTGCGAGAAAAGGGCCTGGGGAAAGGCCGAACGAGTGCCAAGTTGGAATTTCGCAAGAGGAGTTCGAACCGCGCTGCCCAAAGGGGCAAAGTGGCACGGAGCTGGAACATCCGCGTTAGCCAACGTGGCACGGAGCCAAAACAGCGCATTGGCCAGTGTGCCACGTTGCCATGTATTTTACTGCAAGTATATATAGGCCTCACCCTTAGATTAATATCATTCTCCATATATACCATGCGATCAGTAGATATAGGGACGAAGAGAACATATAAATTTCTTCCGATTACGCTGTCAAACACCGTCCAAACTCATATTAACTTCGGGTATCGAAGTATAAAGCTACAGGGAGCATTCCTACGGAGTTGTTTCGCGAGAATCGCCCGGCGAAACGGCGACCTGCAGAGTCAAAGTGATTGGAATTTCTCCAAACTAGTGTTAATACACTCCCGGCATTAAAGTAAGTATATCTCCCTTCTATACTCCCGATAAATTGCGAGTTTTCAATCGTTCTTTGATAAGTCGAAGAATAGGCAGTAAATATATTCATAAGTATAGTTTCTCTCCAAAATAATAGTAGAATTAATTCTATTCCTTCGTGAATATGAATAAAGTTGGAAGAATAGTTGAATACTAGTCGAACCTCGCCAGTTAATTAGTAAACCAGCAGTCGAGGTATGTAAAGCCAATTTCTTTCGGCAAGTTAGATATCCCAGTATAGTAAAACAGTATATTCCAGTAGAGTATTCCAGGAACAGTATAGCGTACTCAGTATAAAATTTAGTAAAGCACGTCAGAAATATTATATCGCGTTTAGCATGAAACTTAGGAAAATAGCATAAGTCCCAGTAGATTATTTCAGAAATGTTATAACCGCATGTCATAGATTATATTATTATTATCAAATTCAGTATGTATTATATGCAGTCATTGCTATCAGTTGAGACTTGATTGTATTGTTTTGGGCTGGATTACCTAGCTTCTGTGACCGCCCTAGGGTTAAATAGCTGTATCGACTAGTCCGCCAGAGGGCAAAGATACATCGCTCTACGAAGTGGAATGCCATCCGCTAGGGACGAAGATTGGATGCCAGTTTCCCCATATTTTGCCTTGGTCGGCTTTTATACACCCTAGTCGAGCACTTGCACCTGGGGTGTTGATTTCAAGAGTCCTGCGGACTCAGGTACAGTTATAGTCAGGGGCTTAGCGGGCCCAAGTGCATACTCAGGGAACCGGCAGGATGCTTATAGTTACTAGGGTAGATGGGATGACCCGAGGTAGGGGTATAGATTGTGCGATGATTGTACCTTCCGGCTTATGGGGGCCAGGTAAGGTTCATGTATGCTATGTTATGTTATGTTATGCTAGATATAGATAGATAGACAGTAGAATGCCACGTTACCAGATACGTCTCCAACTCCTTTCAGTGTGGTTAAGGACAGTCTTGAATTCACATTTCCAGTCAGTTACAGTCTGTTTCCTTATTACTTTAGTTCTATCAGTTTTATTGTTTACATTCAGTACTTTTATTTGTTGCTTTGCATACTCAGTACCAGCAGTACTGACGCCCGTTTGGGGTGCTGCATTAATTTCCTGTAGGTACTCATAGATGAGGAGCAGATCCCTCGTAGTTCCAGCCAGTGTACAGCGCCTTCAGCTCCTTTCATCCAGAGCTCCAAAGACAAAGTTTGACTTCCTTTTATTTGTATAATATGGGTAGGTTGGGGCCCTGTCCCAACCATCTTGCTATTCTTAGAGGCTTGAAGATTGTATATATTCCCTGTGGTTAGCTATGTAGGTCGTGTGGGGCTATTTGTGTGTTTTAGTTGTATGCAGCGGCCGTGTAGGGCCTTATTCAGTTTGTAGTGGTGACCTTGTCGGTCACATAGTAGCTTGGTACTTGTTTTCATTTCTCAGATGAACTAGTAAGCATGGTGGCCTTGTCAGCCCGCATTGGTTCCCGCATGTTCAGTTGTTCTGGTTAGCTGTTATTTTCCTATAGGTGGCTATAGGTCCTTTCAGCTGGAGGCTGTATTTACAGCCGTTATATAGCCCATCATTTTCTTGACTCCAGAATTAGAGCTAGCCTGGCACCAGAAGTGCTTAGGCTCTATTAATCCAGTAGTCTAGGTCTTAGTAGGGCACCAGGTGCCAGTCATGCCTCCCCAAGCGGGGCGTGACAAGATGAAACCCCAGAATCTAACCACGACTCACCCAATGACCCGTGACGTCAACCCACAACTTTTACAATAAGTCATTCTAAGGTATTTTTGTAGATTTTTCTGTTGAATCTACTACAAGTCTAGGGCTTGATCGCAGGGACTTTTGGGGTGTTACATTATCTTCCACTTGGGAACATTCATCCTCAAACATAGACTAAGCATATTGAAAAGCTGGGGAAAGAATTGCAATTTCAAAACTAAACAACTGTAGTTGAAAACTAGCAGAGTGATTGACTCCGAACTGATATACATGACTGAACTGAATTCATGAAACATACATACATGCTATGATTTGAAATAAACTTAGAGACATGAACTTGACATGAAACTGAATAGAGTATTAAGGAGGAAATTGGTACCTCATGCGGGAATTGAGTGAAAGTGAAATGATGCGGGTATCTAGCCATCACATCTGCTTTGCCTTCCCAGGGATCTCCTTCAACAAGATGATTCCTCCATAAAACCTTCACTAAATCTACTTTCTTCTTCCTCAATTTTTGAACTTGATGATCAAGGATCTCAACCAGAACCTCCTTATAGGTAAGGCTATTTTTCACACCTATGTTCTCTACTAGAAAAACTAAGGCTAGGTCACCGATGCACTTGCTTAACAGAGATACATGGAAAATTGGATGCACCGAAGCTAACTCCTCTGGTAGCTCCAACTCATATGCCACCTTGCTAACTCGCCTCAAAATCCTATGAGGACAAACATATTGGGGGCTAAGTTTCCCTTTCTTTCCGAATCTCATTACTCCATTCATGGGAGAAACCTTTAGAAATACCTAATCATCGACCTCAAACTCAAGTTCTCTCCACCTCACATCCGCATAAGATTTCTGACGACTGAGCTATTTTCAACTTTTCTCTCATAAGTTAAACCTTCTCCATAGCCTCATGAACTGAATCTGGCCATATCAAAGTAGCTTCACCTAACTCAAACCATCCAATGGGTGATCAACACCTCTGCCTGTAAAGAGAATCAAAATGGAGCCATATGAATGCTAGAGTGGTAACTGTTATTGTAGGTAAGCTCAATGAGAGGCAAGTGATCATCACAACTACCCTTGAAATCAATCAAACACGCTCTCAAAATATCCTCAAGAGTCTTAATATTTCGCTCGGCCTGGCCATCTATTTGCGGGTGAAAAGTTGTGCTAAGCTTTACCTGAGTACCAAATCCCTTCTGAAACGATCTCCAAAACTTAGAGGTGAACTGAGTACCCCTATCTTAAATGATGGGAAAAGGAACTCCATGTAACTAAACTAACTTTTGAATGTACAATCTAGCATAATCCTTGGTAGAATCAATAGTTTTGATCGATAAGAAATAGGCTTATTTGGTCAACCTGTCCACAATAACCCATATGGAGTCATATTGTCGGTGTGTATGAGGCAAACCTGTAATTAAGTCCATATTGACTTCTTCCCACTTCCAAGTACGAATACTAATATCCTAAAGTATACCTTTAGGTCTCTAATGCTCAGCGTCACTTATTGACAATTCAGACACTTAGCCAAACACTCTGCTATGTCCTTCTTCATGTCATTCCACTAATAGACTTTTCATAGATCACGGTACATTTTGGTGGCACCGGGATGGATAGAATATCAAGAGCCATGAGCCTCACTCAACATCCGCTCTCTTAAGTCATCTACAACTGGCATACACAAACTACCCTGATATCGGAGTACCGCATCTCCCCCTTAGGAGAAAACCTCCACCTTATGATTCTGGACAACTTCCTTTAGCTTCTCTAGGATAGGATCCTCATCTTGCCTATATTTAACTTGCGTCACCAAGGAAGATTCTGACCTATTCTAAAAAGTCACACCACCATCTGTCGAATCTATGAGGCAAACCCCCAAGCAAGCAAACCTATGGACATCCTTAACCAACTCCTTCTTTCCATCCTCGACATGAGACACACTCTCCATGTACATCCTAGTAAAAGCATCTGCCACTACATTGGCCTTTCCTGGATGGTAAAGGACACTCATGTCATAGTCCTTGAGAAGCCCTAGCTATCTTTTCTGTGGCAAATCCAGGTCCGTCTGAGTGAACACGTACAGGAGGCTCTTATGATCCGTGAACACATCCACATGCACCCCATAAAAATAGTGTCTCCAAATCATCGAAGCAAACACTCAGCTTCCAACCCTAGGTCATGCGTCAAATAATTCTTCTCAAGAGTCTTAGGTTGTCTCGAGGCATACGCAATGATCTTACCATGTTTTATCAACACACAACCAACACCCACTTTAGAGTCATCATAATACACAACAAAACCATCCGTACCCTCCGGTAGGGTCAATACTGGGGCTAAAGTGAGTCAAGTCTTTAACTCTTGAAAACTCTTCTCACAAGCATTCGTCCACTAAAATTTGACCTTCTTCTAGGTCAACTTAGTCAATGATGTTGCAATGGATTAAAATCCCTCAACAAACCTCCTGTAGTAGCTAGCTAAACCCAAGAAACTCCTAATATCCATAGGACTAACTGGTCTACGTCAATTCTTCACTGCTTCTATCTTTTGAGAGTCCATTTGCACACCTTAGCTAGACACCACATGGCCAAAAGATGCCACTGAGTTCAGCCAAAACTCGCACTTGCTGAATTTAGCAAATAGTTGGTGATCCTTAAGAGTTTTCAACACAATTCTCAAATTAGCGGCGTGCTCTTCTTCGCTTCGAGAGTATATGAGAATATCATCTATGAAGACAATCACGAACATATCCAAATACTGTTTGAACACCCTATTCATTAAGTCCATAAAAGCTATAGGAGCATTTGTTAGTCCAAAAGACATAACTATGAACTCATAGTGACCATACCAAGTTTAGAAGGTTGTCTTCAGGAAGTCACTCTCCCTAACTCTGAGCTGGTGATAGACGGATCTGAGGTCTATCTTTGAAAAGCACTCAGCACCCTAAAGCTTGTCAAATAGGTCATCAATCCTAGGGAGGGGATACTTATTCTTGATTGTGACCTTGTTTAACTATCGATAATCAATTCACATTCTAAGGGAACCATCCTCTTCCAAACAAATAGAATTGGAGCACCCCATGGGGATTTTCAAGGACTAATGAAACCCTTATCTAGGAGATATTTCAACTGTTATTTTAACTCTTTTAGCTTGGCTGGATCCATTATATAAGGAGGAATGGTTATAGGTTGCGTATCAGGGAGAAGGTCAATACCAAAGTCAATCTCCTACTCTGGAGGGACTTCTGGTAAATCATCTGAAAACACCTTCGAATACTCACATTCAATAGGAACAGAATGAAGAGTCAGGGTCTCAAACGTAGAATCCTTTACCCAAACTAGATGATACACACAGCCATTAGAGATTATCTTCCTGGTATTGAGATAGGAAATAAAGCGACCTACAGGCACAATTGAACTACTCTTCCACTCTAGGACTAATTCACCTGAAAATCGAAACTCTACGGTACTGATTCTATAATTAATTGAGGCATTATAACCAATCCATACCAAAAATAACATTGAAATCATTCATATCTAACTCCATTAGGTCAGCTAAGGTGATCTTCTGAAGAATCGTGACAGGGAAATTTCTGTACACTTGACAAGCTAAAACTGACTCACCGATATGAGAAAAGACTAAGAAGGGTCCTAACAGGATTTTGGGACTGACTCTGAAACTAACAACAACATAAGGAGTCACAAAAGATAAGGTAGCCTCTGGATCTAACAATGTATACACATCAAGATGGAATACTCGTAACATACTAGTAACCACATCAGGAGAGCCCTCCTGCTCCTGACGAGATGAAAGTGCATAAAACTTGTTCTGGTGTTACCCGCCACCTACACTAGAAGAGGAGTCCTACTAAGATGGGTGAGTTGCTGGGGCTGCTGAAGTAGTAGTTAGGGCATGACCTATATTGTTACCCTGCCTAGCTAAAGGATATCCCTGCGCATATAACCGGGCTTTTCACACCTAAAGCAACAATCTAGACCAACCAAGCACTCGCTAGGGTGCTTCCTACCACACTTCCTACAAGTCGGATACTATGCTCCCCTAACATGCTCCTCAGTCCCCTAGAGCCTGACGCTCTACCTTTCTAATCTCCTCGGGGCTTGGATGGAACGTTGGCTGATAAGGGAGCTGGGTTTGAAGATCCTTGGTGGTTCTTAGGTCAATTCCACCACCAAACCTTAATTGAAAATGCCCATGACTCCCTATCCTGGCCCTCTTCGCCTCTCTCTTCTTCTTCTTCATCCGCTCCGTCTCTGTCTATTAGTCATATATGACCAACCGGAAGAAATCAATATCATTAATCAACATAGTGGTCCTGCACTCTTTGACCAAGGAATCTGCCCCTCCATTTAAAAACCTATGCATGCGAGCCTTAGGATCAGCAACCATCTCCGGTGAAGATGGCTGGGTAAACTCCAAAACATACTCATGGACAATTCTATTGTTCTGCTTCAAGTTGACGAACTCCGCTTCCTTTGCCTCTCTCAACTCCCTAGGACAGAATCTATCCAAGAAAGCTATCACAAACTCATACCAACCCATGAGAACTGCTCCAACTCCTCTACTATTCTTCCACTAATAGAACCATATGTGAGCAACCCATTTCAGCTGTAGGAGGCTAAGTCTACACTCTCCTCTCCCATCACCCCCATAATTCGGGTGATCTTCGGCACCTCCTCAAGGAACTCGTACGGGTCCTCATCCACCTTTGACCAAAGAAACTTAAGTGTGTTCATCCTAAGAAAGTCTCACCCTCTCGCCACTGCTGTGTTCCCATTATGGGGATCATGGGCCACCTCCTGCTGGTTGACCTAAGCGGTCATGGCCTATGAAAACATCTGAAATTTCGCTCTGAACTCAGTATGAGTGGCCTGCTCGGGAAAGGGATCCATTGGAGAAATTGGGGCTTGTTGATGCCCATCTCTATTGCCATTGTCATGGCCATTTCCATTGTCATTTCTCCTACCATTAACTCGGTACGGAGGCATATTTCTACAAATGTGTACATCATGATTTAGAGGAATATAGAGGTATTTCATCGCACGACATAGATCATGAAAGAAGGAAAATTTCCTAAAATGTCTTTTAGCCTCTTCCCCATAAGTGTGGTATGCTTCACAACCATGGAAAAGAACCTAATTAATGCGGCATTCAGACACCCTAGGACATACCTAAACCTTGGCTCTGATATCAAGTTTTTCACGACCCGAGTTGGGACTCTAATCGAGACACGGGACCTAGAACTATGAATGGTTGTAAGCTAACCCATGGTACATACAATAGCAGGACTTAAATGCATAATTAAGTGGAAAACAACATGAACATGAATAAGTGGAAGATTGAATATCATAATGCGTATATCAAACGATATCATTATAATGCTGAATCTTAAGTTGAACATAATAGTCTATGTCTTAAAAGCCTCTACTATGTGATAGGATGCTGGGATAAGCCCCCAGATAACTCCAAACTAAAACTAACTGATACAACAAGCCAAAAGTGATAGATATCCTCGAATGATAAGGACCCACCCAAATCAGGGACTAGACTAGACTGAGGTAGGAGTAAGCTATCGGCGAGACTGAGTTGGATCACCTGAACCTATATCATGGGATGATATAGCATAGAGTATGTGGTCAGCACTTAGAATGTACTGAGTATGTAAGATAACAAAAACATGCTTAATAAAACATTAGATAAAATCATGCATATAAAATCAAAAGATCATGAGAGTGAGAACTGCATGCTAAAATCCATGTATCTAATATATACAAAATTGTAAGCTGGTTATCGTAACTGAACATAGTGACCCAAGATTTAGAAATAGAAATCATATGACTTTTCATAGTTGAAATCATAAGTAAAAGCTCATAAACTGATTATTGAGTCAAATGTGCTAATAAACATAATATCATAAGTCATGAACATAAGTATCTTAAACCATGAGAAATAATAGGAGACTCATCATAACCGACAATCACTATATATGAGCACATGTTGATCCCACATCTTGCCCTCATGTAGGAGAGCCATCCTAAGCCTTTCCAGGGTGAAAGACGAATAAGATATGATACCACGTTGTGCCCTTGGGCAGGAGAAACACTCTTTTGAGAGGTCCCAAATATATATACCTATGTTGGCATGTAGTTTATGAGACCAGAGAACCTCGGAACCCCAAGCGTACTCGGTGATAGATATTACTCACAAAAACATGCATAATGCTCATATAATCATATACTCATAGCTTAAATCTGAACACTGGGAGTCTTGAATCCATATCATATCATAAACTAATCTTATTAGCCTTGGGTAAATCATGAATAATATACTTAACTTGCATGGGCTTGCCTAAATTATAAAATCATGCATACTTGAAATAGACTTCTCAAGTCAAAATCATGGAATCATAAGTTGAGAGTTCATAAACATTCCTGCATACTGGATAACTCATCATACTTGAAATCATGGACCATAAGCTTGAATTTTCATAAAGCTTGCACAATTGGGCATTTTCTAATGACTTGAAATCGTGAATTTACAATAATATTAAGTGTAAAGTCTTCATATTATACTAAAACATACATTAGAACATGAGGGAATTTGACCCATAAATATAACAGAGATAGTTTCATAGAATTGGGTTAAAACCCTAGAAATCAATACACTTGATTAAGAACTTGAATTCATAAATTCGAAAAGAATTTTAGGCATGCGATTAGAAGGAATCCCCAATTCATGGCCATACATACCAGGGTAAACGGATTTCCAAAACTAGTCTTGAAAGCTCAAGAGAATTGGGGAAAAACTTGAGGAGAATTCTAGTTTGATTTTGGAAGAGGAATTTAACACAATGCATACATGGGAGCCTAATGACTTGGGATAGACTAAACCCTCTTAAAACATTCATTTCATGGATCAAAACAACAACATTAAAGAATTAAGTTCTTGGAAAATTACAATAATACCCCTAGGAACACATATTAAAAATCCTGACTACCAGTCGTACCATGAGTCATACCACCTTACCACGACTCATGGTTTCCTTTGATGGTTGGCTGGTCAAAAACTCAGATTCTCTGGATCAAACCACGAGCACTCACTACGACTCGTCCCTGTACACCATGAGTCGTCCTGTGATTCATGGTTAGTGGGCAGTCCTTGTCCCATCTATGAACTCACTACGACTCGTCCCTGTACACCACGAGTCGTCCTGTGACTCATGGTCAGTGGGCAGTCCTTGTCCCACCTCTGATCCTCCAAACTACGACTCCAAATCACAACCCGTTACAAGGACCTATGAGTCGTACTATGACTCGTCACCCCAACTTCTTCTGCAGTTATGGACCATGACTCATAACCACGAGTCATACCCACTCACCATAACTCATGTTGTGGACTCATGGTCTAGGAAATGAAACCTCAAAATCTAACTGCGACTTACCCAATGACCCGTGACGTCAACCCACAACTTGTACAATGAGCCGTTTTGAGGGATTTTTACAATTTTTCTACTGAATCTGCTACAAGTATAGGGCTTGATTGTAGGGACTTTTGGAGTGTTTCACAGACAATGGGATTATATAGAAGTACGTTGTTGTCCATGTTAGCTCAGTTATTTTGTCTGAGTATTTTGACAGCCTTAATGGCCTTTGTATAGATGTCTACCTTCCGCCTTATTTGAGTTGACAATATAATGGCCTTCTCGGGCCGTATAGGATGTAATTATTATTGTGAATTGTTAGGTCTGCTGTATATCTACGTAGGTGTTAGTATTATCGACTTGTCAGTCAAGGGCGTATTTAAGCTGAGATATACTTGATTATTTTCTTGATTACACGCTACTAGTGTGTACCATAGGTGTATATATTCAGCTAAGTCTGCTCAAGGTCCAGTATGGCATCAGGTGTAAATTACGCCTCTCAGGGTGGGGCATGACATTTTCTTTAAATACAATTATTGTAATTCCATGTTTTGGAACCTTTTTTGGGAGATTGATTGTCATCAATCTCGTGATCTCTATGCATGAGTTTTAGATAAAAACTAAAATTCTCCTCGAGAATATTCTAGGTGTCATGTTCTTGCATCTTGGCTTTTACAACTTCATAGGCTTCTTTATATTTTCTATCATCATGTTTCAGAAGCTCTTCTTTATGTTCGATACGTGCTATCTCTATCTTTAGATCTTATATTTGCCTCTTCAAAGTTTCATTTTTCTCTTTGGCCTTTTTCTGCTCCCGTTGTTAGATCTTCCAGTAAGGGGTTGGGTTTGTGCTAGGAAGTAATGAGTGGAACCAACGGCTTGTTTTTATCACCAACGGGCCATCCTTTCCACCCATCGTCAGGCCCCAGGCCCCAATAGTGTTGACAACCAGTGGCTGCAATGACCCGTTGTACCTAACAATGAGTCGTTGTATCTCTCATTGTCTTAGGGTCCGAGTTTCCCTCTCCGTAACCACGACAGGAACCAATGGCTCGTTAGTGCTTCTAACGGGTCGTTGGATCCTCTCGTTGTTTTAGTCTAGTAGGTCTGGCTTCCGAAACTAGAACCAATGAAAGCTTTCAATGGGCCGTTGTTTGAACCAACGACCCGTCCTGAGATCCATTGTTCAGGGTCGGGTAGTTTTCAGTTTTTTCTGCCAAGGGTATTTTAATATTTTCTCAGCTTTTTAAACTTGAAACCTCGTTATTTTGGGTTCGTATAGTAGGAAATTAAAGGGGTAGAACGACCCTTTTAATTCATTCCTCTCAACTCCCTCAAGAACAGAATGTAAGAACTTCTCTGAAAGTACAGAGAAGGAGAAAGGGTTTGATATTATTCTCTATTTTTCTCAGGGATTTTCACCAGGGTTTCTTCTACAGGTATGTGGGAATTCAGCAAGGAGATTTTTCTCCCCTTGTGTCCCCAAAAACTCTCTCTCTGTTCACTTTCAATCCTAGCCTGAGATTGCGAATTTGAAGATATTGTTATTGTTTTTTGATTAATTCATGTGGAATCCTATCATATGTTAATTGTAGCTATTTTCCACCAGTTTGTAACTAAAATGATGTTTGTTCCAACGAATTAGGATTTTAGCCCTAGCTCTTGAAAAGTCAGAAACTAGAATCTTGTTTAAGCATTAAATTCTTGAGAATTGATTGCATCTTTCAGAGTTAGGGGTTTCTATAATAATTATATGTATTAGAAAATCATTTACATGTATGTTATTTAGATTCAGTCAGAAAATCTATACACTTTGTATTACTCAGAATCATCAGTTCATTTTTAGTCAAAGTACTAGAATATCCAGTGTTAGTTAGAAATGTCAGCTGATCAGTTTAACTACAGTCTTCTTCCGAGGTGTCCGTGGTGCCTCTTAGTTATCAGAATCAGACTCAGATTATAGTTATTTAGTCAATTAGGTGGTCATGACATTCTAGTTATATAGCTCTGACCAGCCCCAGGACCTAGTTCAGTTATCAGATTGTTCTTTAGATGGTTATGACGCTTTCTGATAAGTAGCTTTGACCAGTCTTAGAACTCAGTTTTGAAATCCAGTCCTATAAGACGCTCAGGGAACTCTCAGGTAGTATCCCTGAGTCAGTTATAGTCTTGGGCCCTAGTATCGAGCTATCCGCTTGGCAGTAGTAGTCGAGATAAGATTATCCAGTGGGAGTAGGAATTAGCACCGAAAGGGTCAGGGTTCCAGCGCACCCCGGTATCATAACTACGTTGCCACCGTAGGTTATATTTACTTGGCGTCATGGCCCCCTGACAGTGATTCTCACAGTCCATGCCTTTATACCCTGGCAAGGTATATTGGGTCCTACCAGTGAGGTGTATACATCGGATTCCACGTCTAGCTCACGTGGTTATATATCGGTTATAGCTTCTCTCACTAGTCAATCAAGTCCAGTTTCAAATAAGAAGCTCAGTTCAGTTTCAGCTCTATCAGCTTAGCTCAGATTAAAACAGTATCTCAGACTCAGAACTTTCAGAATTGGGGCATGTGTTTGACCACCGGACAGGGTCATCTTGACCATCTCAGTTTACTACAGATTGTTCAGTTCAGTTATCAGTTGGTCATTGCATGTCTTTTCAATTCATTCATCTATATATTTATCATTATTCTTCTCTCACTTACTCCGTACATTTAAAATACTGATGCATACTTTTATGATGTATTATTTCATGATACAGCAACAGGTTCTCAAACCCAACGTTGTTAGCCGATTCGTTTGGATCTCTCTATCAGCAGCAGTAGTGTGAGTCCTCATATTCCGAGGGCGTTATTTTATTCATTTCAGTTTTCTTTATCATTTTTAGTTAGACTTAGGGTTAGTTGGGGGCTTGTCCCAGTAACTTCTAAGTTAGATGGCTTTCAGACACAGACTTGATTTCAGATCCTCAGATATTTTAAATCTCTATGTTCAGTTTTTTTTAATTTTGATAAAATGCCTTTATGTTATTATTTCAAATTTCCATTGTGCATGTTTTACTCAGAATACTAGTGTATGATAGAGCAGCGTTGACTTGGGGTCATTTGTGACTTCAAATACTGTATTACGTCCAAGGTGTAGGCTCGGGCCGTGACAGCTGTCAAACACAATATGGTGTCTTCTCTATTTGTGTCTTGCAAATTGCAGTAATAAGAAATATATTATGAGATGTCTCCAAACCCAATATGGTTTTCATAGTTGATGTGAGGTGTTTTTACAAGATAATATTTGAAAATCTTATAAATAGCAATCTATATATAGTGATTTATATTAGATTTAATAAGAAGTCAAAAATAGACCAAATCTATCCATCTTAAGAACCTACCAAAAATATAAACTTAGTAAGAAAATCAATATCATAAAATAGATAAATAAAATACTATTATTACTAATTGAATTTTTGCCTATTGAAAAATAAACTTATTCACATTATATTTAACTTAGTTCCTGCAGTAGTAGATTAATGTATTAAAAGATACATGAATTAGTGAAAAATTCTAGATTAGTCTACTGAGTTCTTATTCATCTACTTGGAGGATGTGAAGTGTGAAATTACTAATAGTGATACATGTATGCTAGGCTATATATATGGATGAATTCACCTATAAATAGTCATGTTATTTATATTGTCTTGCTCCCCCAAATTTCCAACATTGCCCGGTCAAGTTTAATTACCTTAAATTAATTTTGTCATCTCTATACATATTAATATAATAATATATCAATTAAATTTAGTGCTAATTAATTAGTAATAATTATTTTCTAGAACCAAAAACATAACTAGAAAGCCATAGATAAACTTATAAGAAGGGCACTCTTTAAAAGATTCTTTTAAGATGCTCTCTTCACTTTCTTCTTTGCTCATATTGGCACAGGATGGTTGAACCATATGGCGGTAACACCATGGTCAAGGGACTGGGGTGTGGCTTGAAATCCTGAGCAGAATGACAAGGAGGATGAAAATGATGAACAAATCGCATGGATTAACCTATTTGCTGGGAATAGAATTACTAGTAAAGCATCATCCCTATCCTATATCTCACCTTAGGCAGTTAATGGACATCATGTTCTACAATTAGAAGAATATGAGATCCAAAAGAAGAAACAGAAGTAACAATATGCCCTAATTGCATATGTCATTGGATAAACCCTAGGAAATAAATATATGGAAAGGTATATTGCTGATATTTTGTCGAATGTTTCTCAACTTGAACTTTTTCTCCATGAAGGAGGATTTTACATTGTGGAATTTCATAAATTGATTGATATATGCACAAGATATTTTATTCGGAACCTTATGCTATAGGGTTAGACCTATAATTCTCAAATCTATGTGGCATCCCTCTTTAGGTCAAATTTCCTAGGATTCCTATGAGTTGTTGGAGCGAAAATTCTTTAAGCAGAATTGCTAGTCTACTTGGTATATAACCTTATGCTGATGAGTAGATAATAAAGCAGACCAGGATTTTTCATTATATCTTTTAACTTTGTAATTTAGAGTTGAATTTACCCCTTGTTAGACGTATTTATACCCATGCCATTAAAAATGGCCTAGTTTTACCTTTTTTAGCTATACAAGTGAAAAAAAATATTTTTAATTTATTTTTTTATTAAAATAAAAGCTATATAGGGGTATATTTAATCTTTCTCGCAAATTTATGGGTATATTTGACTCAATATTTTATTCAAAAATAGAAGAACCCCCAACCTCATCCCCACAAAAAGAAAATTTACATTTCCATCACTATATATTAACAAAAGTATCCACCTTAAGAGAAAAATATATTTTATTCATAAATTTGTTGTTGATCAATACATTAAGAAACAAGTGTACACATTGGAACAACTTAATCTAGGGCAGTTATTCTGTCTTTTTCCTCGGATACAAAAATTTTAAAGAGATTCTTCCGATAACATTCCTTTCTGACAATGTCAGGATCGGAAGATTTAATGGAAGGTCAAAATTTTGGGCCAACACACCCCTGTCACTTTTAGTGGAAGGAGTTTGACGTGCACAATCATTCTTAAAAGTCCATCGACTTAAAAGAATGGAGGTTACTATTGATTGTGAGATTTCAACACCGGTAGTAATCAACCATGGAACAACAATAGATAAAGCACCACCAATAGTAGAAGAAGCAAGAGCATATGAATGATCATGAGACCTATCACTATGGCGAACAGTGTATATAAAACAGAGAAGAAGGATAGGAAAAGAAGAAGGCTTATAGAAACCTAAAGCAAAAAGGTAGAATAGAAAGATGCATCATCTCGAAGGAACTAGGCTAGACTAAAATAAAGCATCCAAAGGAAAATCAAATAGTTAGGAGATCAACCGTTACAAATTCATTTCGGAGACAATGCTGTTTGTTTCTCTTTTACAAATCAATGTCGTTTATTCTTCCTTCAATGTAAATTAGTGTAGAATAATTCTTAGTCATTGAACCATGAGAATTCACTCCTATAAAGGGAACTAGACATGCATAGTGAAGAACACAACGAGTACAAATAAAACTCTTATTATCTATATCAAATCATGTTCTTAAGCAATATAACAAGAAAATTCGTTCTTATATACAAAAAGTATTATTACTCTACTATCAGAGAGTGAATTCAAATTCATTTCCAACAAAGCATATCTCTGAGTCTATCTCAAGCTTATCTGTACTTAAATTTAATTTAAATTGTTATTGAATTTTTCATTTTATTGTATTTCATTACTTTCTACAACAAATCAATCCACATATCCTATTTGACCCTTCATAAATTTAATTGTACTTATTTTTAGGTAAGCAGTCGATTTAGGACGATGAGTGCCTCAATGAAATGATGATTTTTTCCGCATTATGATTCCATTGTTGGGATTAAATTATTTGTATCATACTACTATATATAGATATAAATGACTCACACAACAATTGTGGTTAGATGCTCTATCGATCGGGCTTTGATTGGATGGCATGTAGTACACATGGGGACTTATTGAGCATGTATACAGTAATGAGAATCTCCCACTAAAAAGCTAAAGGTCTTCTTTCAATTATATAAGTGTTTGCATTTGCTTAAATTTTTTCATGTAAACTTGAGTCATTTAAATTATGTTACTTAAAGATTTCTTGATGTCAAAGATTTACTTATATTTCTTATAAGGGACTAAATCATGATGAATGATGAATATGTCAGGGTCAGCTTTACGATATGAATCCTTTAAATTCCTTACATGTTGTGTATATAATTCTTTGGTTATTCTTTCACTCCATATACTTCTATTATGTTTTATTCTGACATATTACATAAAAATTATTCCATATGTTCTTACACCCCTTTAGCTAAGGGTGCTATATTTTAATAATGTAGACTCGGGTATTTAGGACAATCGAGTAGCACATTATGTTCATACGTTTAGCTATCGGGTGAGCCCCATTTGCTCTTGAGGCCTAGTAATTATCTTGTCTTTGTAACTTACTTATAGGTTTATCGGGGGTCTTGCCTTGATAAAATGGTTTATTCATGATATGTTAGAGATTTCATAGATTAGTCGAGTTTGGTATGTTCATTCATGTTGTAAATTTGCAAAATCTTAATTTATAGCTATTGAATATGTTGTTTTTGAATTAAACTAAAACTTATGAATGACATTTCTTTCATCTTAAAGACCTTATGATATGAATTTGTCTCATCTCTTTTGCATATGTCATGAGTTATGTTATGTTAGTTGGTTCGGTTGGGTAAGTTATGGTATGTAGTGTCGGTGTTGCCTAGCTCAAGGTCAGGGCGTTATATCTTTCTCATTTTACTTAATGGGAATTACCGTGAATTGCAGTTCAGAGAGGACCAGTTTCTTAATGGTACTTTATAGGCCAATTACACATAGAATAAATGTAGGATTTCTTACACTAATACTATTTTTAAAAATCATAATTACAAAAGTTACAACTTCTTTAATAAAATTACATAAATACAAACTATTTAAGGTTTTATCTTTTTAATTATATTTTGTACAACTTTTACTTTACTAAAATATTTTTTTTAATTAAATATTAAAAAAATTTATATACCTAATATAATAATTTAAATACACAAAATAATATAAAATACTCTTTTTTTTGCAAAAATTTTAAAAATCCTCCAAATATCGCTCTATCTTCTCCATATTTATTTTTTCAAAAATTCTTACAATTCCTTTTTCTTATCCATTTTTTATTTTCCCAAAAATTTCTCTATCTTCTCTATTTTTATTTTTTCAGAAATTTCAAAATCCCTCTTCTTCCTCTATTTGTATTTGATTTCTCAAAAATCTCTTTCTTCTTCTTTTTTTTTATAAATTAGTTGTGATTTATTAAAAATTTATTTTTATTTCGTTGAAATATTTTAAGATACATGAATAAAGTGTGAATTAATCTAAAGGTTCATCAAAGGTATTTATGTATTAAATTATGATATAAAAATTGGATGCACATATATACGTCAATTATATAATATAATATATTGATACACATATGTATAATATAATATATAGTATATAATGTCTAATAAGTATTATATTCATAATCTTTATATGTGTGGAAGACTCGAAAAAATTATGTATTAAGAATATGAGAATAATATGAATAATTTTTTTAAAACAATATATAATCACACATATTTAGTATATGTATTGTGTTAAAGTTTTAGTATAAAAATTATACATAAAAAATAGATGCACATATATACTTCAATTATATAATATAATATGTTAAAATACATATGTATAATATAATATATGGTGTCTAATATATATTATATTCATAGTCTTTATATGTGAAAGGCTAAAGAAAAAGAAAAATTTATGGATGATGAATATGAGAATAATATTAATAATTATTTAAAAAATATATAATGATACATATTTAACATATTTAGGATATATATGATATTAAATATAATAATACATATTAAATTTTTACCATATTTAATCTACTTAAATTATGAAAGAAATTAATACTTATGTCATTTAAAAAAATTATCATATTTATTATTTTATCCATTTAATTATCTATAATGTATATATTGTATATTATGTAATTAAGAAAATAGTTATAACTTTTGTAATTATAATTTTAATAAGTTATATTTATGTAACCTCCCCATAAATGTATATGGCTTAAATACTCTTTTTTTAATATGTAACCATGAATTCATAATAAGCTATTTATTGAAAGAGAATCACAGCACAAACGTAAAGTAAGCGCGACACAAAGGTTATATGTGTCACACATAAAAAGATACTTCATACGTGTGTGACATTTGTCAAACATGCAACATAAGTCTTGTTGACTCACCATGCCCAGTGACACTTGTCATGCTCATGTGAATTGAGATGTGTTTTGTTTTCCAGCGATTTTATCATGTCTGGACACCTCCAATCATGAACTAGCCACTTAATTCCCCACTTTGCAACAAAGTGGGATATTAGTTATAGCATATTTGGCCAAACTTCTATAAAATTAACTTATTTTAAAAATTTATTTACAAACGTGCTTTTTATAAATAAAAAGCCTTTTGTGCAAAGTAGTTTGTTTATGGATAATAAATATAAAAAACATGTTTGAACAACAATTAGTGTTTGACTAATTTTTTAAAAGTACTTCTACGTATATTTTTCTTAAACGTGCTTTTTAACAAAAATATTTTTGAGAAAATACTACATTTTTAGCTTATGAAAAATAACTTCTACTACTCCTCAAAAAATACTTTCTTTTTCAAAAGTTTGACTAAACATCTCTTCATTTTAATAAGAACTTTTGACCTCTCAAATGCTTGTCCAAATAGTCTATTAATTTCCTTAAAAATTACCCAATAAATTTTAACCGATATCTTTTAATTAGCCCTTTTATTTATTAAACCCAAATTTCACATGAAAATATATCTTACAGTTACATATGCAAATGTCATCAATACATGATGGTTTGCAAGAGTTGAATCTAACAATTAATAATGATCTTACGTCAAAACTCCATAAGGTTTTAGATGTTGACCTTTTAGTTCATCCATTTACAACTCTCAAGAAACTCTTTTTGAAAATTTTACAAAAAATATTTTATCATGAACATTGTAATTTTTTTAGCATGAGGCATATCAAAAATATTATCCTTAAAGATAATTCACACAATGTAGGTGTATTCCTAGGATTCAATAATTTGATTTAGTATAAAATCAGGAGTACAGAAATTAAGAAATATTACAAGAATAAGGCTTAGCAAATTAATAGAATTTGAGAGAAAGAACTTGAGCCAATTCAATTTTCCTTCACAAGAAAAAGGAGTTGAATATATATAAATAGAAGAAACCGTCTCAACATTGTGCTTGGTGGGCGATATGGAAATTGAACCATCTGAGCCTATGGGGGAACTTGGTGATGAAGAACAATATGTTTTTCTTTTCAAGTTTGCTACACATAGAAGACAAAATAACATGTCTCACTTAAAAGCCTACAAGTGCAAAATGCAACACCCAAAAGTTGGCCTCTTTGCTTTCCTACCAGCACATCATGAGCATTATCGAAATTTTGATTCAATATTGGGATGAAAATTAATATCCTCCAAGTAGAGATAAATGTGATAAGGTTAATTATCATCGTGCTTCAACATTAAATCAAACATTATTTGGGAGGCAATTCAATTTATATCTTCTTTTTTTTGAATTTTTCTTTGATAAATTTGTTGAAGCGTGTTAGAAATGAGAAAATAGGTAAAAAGAATGATGAAGGACCATTATGTGGCTTCTTTTGTGGACCGCATTTTTTTTCGCAAAACTGTAACACTCCAAAAGTCACTACGACCTAGCCCTAGACATTTAGTAGATTCATCAGAAAAATCTGTATTTTTTCTTTCAGAATGAATTGTGGTAAGAGTGGTGGTTCCTTGGTAGGGGTCATGGTTAGAAGTCGTGGTAAGCTTATGGTTGTCACCTCTGGGACCTATGAGTCAAGGTATGACTCATTATTTGAAATGTAAGGTCATAGAAAAGGGTCATTGTATCTATTGAGTGGCAGGCTTGGGAGATCTAACGGGTCATGGTATGACTCATTGTAGGAAACAACGAATCGTTGTATGCAATTGTGGAAGGTGTATGTGAGGGATGGTGACCCCTAACCACAAGTCATGGTACGACTCATTGTAGGAATCAATGGCGCGTTGTGAGGCCCATTGTCTGAAAATAGTAAGTGCAGTGGACTAACAATGAGACAAAACCATGGGTTGTCGTTTACGGGTACGACTCATGGTACGAGCCGTGGTGACTGCAATGACCATTTTCCAGATAAATCATTAAGTGTGTTTTCATAATTTCTAAACTCCTAAGTTCTAAACTACGTCATTTTAAGCTTGGGAAATAGTGCTTTAAGGGGAATATTTACCCTAGAACATTTATTATACTCCTAAACCCCTAATTAGAAGATCAAAATATCTTAAGTCTTACAAGAACAATATAAGGTTCTTCCCTCTCATCCTCTCCAATTCTCATTGGGTTTTCGCTAAGTCAAGAATCAGTGAATCAAGATATGTGGGATTCATCAATGAGGGGTTCTTCCACACTCATGTCCCTTCTCCAATTGAAATCAAGATCTCCTAGCAAATTTTAAATTTTTTAGGGCTTCATTGGGTATTGTTGAATTCCTCCATGATTCTCTATGGGTTAACCTATCTTGATTAAATTAATAATTCCATGATTAGGTTTTGTATTTCTATCAAGTTTTTCATGAAATCTCTATCAAGCATGATTATGAGCTTATAGGGTTAAATTCCCTCTTCTTAAGAAATTCCATGATTTTCTTATGATATTGATTCTAAATTTTTAAGTATGTATTATGATCATCATGTATGATTTTTACAAAAACCCTTCATGAATTTATAGGTTTCAAGAAAGATGACTTTCTCAAGTATGCATAGTTGATACAAGTAACATGTTTATATTTATGGCCGACTCATGGGCCTCTTTCATCGCTAATTCACGTATTTCAAGCATATTCAAGTATATTATGATTTTAACTAGTCCATGTACTTCAAGTATGTTCTTGATTATACTATGAGCAATGTGCATGCTTTTTTGGGAGTAGTATCTAGCACCGAGTAGGTCGGGGGTTCCAGAAACCCAAACCTCAGAACTACATGCCAACATAGACTATACTCATGTTAACCCTATAGGGTCTCTATAGTATCACACCATGTCATCGTCCCTTTCTTGGCAAGCTTGGGGCGGCTCTGCCCACTCAAGCGAGATAGTTGGGGCATCATGTAAGCTCTATCATGATGGTGTCAGTTATGATGAATTCTCTCACTGTTCCTTATGATTATGTGCATGTTCATGATGGCTTATAATTGTGGCTTAAAAGTGCAAGTGGAAAAATGGGGTTGACGAGACGAATATATAGAATTTGGTGGTGCACAGGCATAGCTTTGCTATGGCCTGCACACCGTTCAGGTATTGCGGTGCAACCAGAGGCATGCCGCACAGGAATTTCAGCACAACCAGAGGCGCCCCACAAAGTCATTTCGGTGCTATGGGCGGTGCAAGGCACAAGCAAGTTGGGGCATCAAGAAAAGTCAAATTTCAATTCTACTAGGAAAAGGAGCTACAAATCCCAAATCAAATCCATGAAGGAATAAAGAAGGCATATATCTACTATTATAAATACCCTTTATTTCTTTGTAATAGGGAGCCAAGTTTTAGAGAAGTTTTAGACAATTGGGAGTTAGAAGTTTTATTTTACAAAATATCTTGAGATACTTGTTGTTGAATTGTTCTTCCTTATTTTTGCAACAATCAAGTGAGTTTCTTCCTATCATCTTTGTAAGTATTAATTTATATGTTTTTCTATGAATTCTATTAATTTACTTATAATTATGAGAGGCTAAAACCCCCACAACAAGGATTGTGTGAACCATGGTGAATTAACGAACTAGGGTTTGCACGACATGATTCTAAACCAATACTTCATGCTTGTATTATATTCTCTTCATATTTAACATGCATAGGTCCCACATGGACAACAACAACCAACAACTAAAAATTGTAGTCCGCGAGCCTCTAAGAGTGGAATAGTGGTCGAGACAGGGCCCGACCTACCCAAAAAGTGTACAACAAAAGGAGCAAACTTTTCTAACTATCAACTCCGGAGAAAAGGAGCTGACTGAACTTCTAACCCCAGCTGATAGCTAATAAGGTCCTAAACCACGTCTATCTGCACCTGCAGGCAAGTATGCAGTGCCCCATAGATGGGCGTCAGTACAATATGTACCTAATATGTAAGGCAATATGAAAATGACTGAATAGAACTGATAAAAGAACTGAAAGTAATCAATAAGAATGATAAGAGTTATAACCTGAATAGCCTCATAACCTAAAGTATAACTAGCCAGTAAGTAAACAAACAAGAACCTTACCTGGCCCTCATAAGCCTGGAAGGTACAATTAGCGCAGAATAACCTACCTGGACCCCTATAAGCCCTGGCAAATACAATTCAATGTATATACCCCTAGTATTATCAATATGATTCAACAGGTAACTATAGCCAACCTTCTTGGCCTATGGGTCTACAACTAAGCCTGCTGGGCTCCTATTGCTATATTTGAGCCCTCTAGGCTCCTCTGACTACACCCTGGACATATAAGGCTCGATGGAGGGTTAGTGATGCCAATACGATATAAGAAGAAGTCCATTCGTGGATGGAGTGTAATATGGCCTTATAGGCCTAAATATAGTTCTATCAGACATCATATAACTCCTCTGAGCAATCTATAGCCCCGTAGTTGATGACACAGCTAGCAACCCTAAGGTTGCTCGAGGGAAAGCTATATTAGGTGGGGTAAATCCCAACTGAAGTAATCAACTTTAATCTCACAACTATCTGTAGCAGCTAATCACAATATTCATGCTCGCAATATACTTATAAGAACGTAGGTCGTATTACTATACGACAGGAATAACTTGCCGAAGAGGTTAGCCTTAACATACCTCGAATGTCGATTCTCATTTATCTAAATAATTCCAACCTGTAGCTGGTAATTCCACTCAATTGCAACCCTACACTAAGAGAATAATGTTATTTTCAAAACTAAAACTCGGCAATTAATGATATCTTTCAATAACATTAATATATAACTCAACTTCATTCAATTCGGTCAAAAACTCACAAATTCCCAAGAGTTTAGAAGGTAGAAATGCTTACCTATCACTTGTATTCACTTAGGAATCAATTAGAAGTGATTTCTACAACTTTACTCTGTGGGGTTTCGGTACTCCAAGCGAATTTTCAATCATTTTCTCCCAGAACTCACAGAGTTAGTACGTAGAAAACTCAGACAACTAGTTCCAAGTAAGAACTAGAGCATCCATCTTTTCTCAGATCTTCCAAGTTAATTCTCAAGGATTCTCCTTCACGTATGTGGGACTTAAATAAGGGTTTTATTTCCCCTTTGTTTCCCAAATTATTTTTAGAAAACTTTCTAAATTCTAGCCCTGTAGAAGTTTGGAGCTAGGGTTTTCAATTGGTTAAGAAATTCTTTAACTCTTGTTAAATATCTAAGTTTGCATGATCATTCCTAGCTAAAATTCATGTCTTAGTTTTATTTATACAAATTGCTTTCTTAACTCTGCTCTGTAGTATAATATTTGAATAAAACCTGCATGATTTAGAACTCAGATATGAATGTTGTATTAGTATGATATTTTCACTCGAATTATGAATGCTAGCACAGATATATGAATGTAAAGTTAATTCTTTAGTATGTTCAGTCTCAGTATTACAGTCAGTACTCAGTATATTCAGTATTATCAGTCTATTAGCATGATTGTTGTTCTTTAGACTGTCACAATACTTTCAGACAAAGCAGCTCTGACAAGTTTTAGAACTCAGTTTCTTTTAGGTCCTTAGACCCTCAAAGCACTTCTAGATAAGTAGTTATGACTTAGTCATATTGTAATACCCCGAAAAGCCCTATGATCAGACCCAAGGATTCAAACAGAGAAAATAGGAAAATTTTCACCAAGTTACAAGACGAGTCATCCAGTGACCCATAATGTACTCCACAAGTCATTAAGTGAATCGTGAATTAAATGGAAGAAAGGTAGGAATTTGTGGTCAAGGGGTGACCAAGAGAGGAGCAACGACTCGTGGTCAAGGAAACGAGTCGTTCAGTTGGTCGTGGTCCGAGGCCAACATGAATGTTAAAATTTTGGATAGTGTTCTTCACGACTAGATCACCATGAGTCATTAGGTACACCACGAGTCATCAGGTCCCTCGTGGTGACTGGAAGAAGAAGGTTTTCCAGTGATGAAGAAGGTAGTAGGTAATGGGTCGTGGTCGGTGATGACGACTCGTCTAAACCCTCGTTAGGACTAGCAGTATGATTTTTCCTACAAATTTATTAAGGGATTTTTCATAATTTCTAAGTTTCTAAGACCTAAACTATATTATTTTAAGCTCAGTTAGGATTATTTTATGAGGGTTTAACTCATTATAAACCAATCCCTCTCCGTGCATGCAAGACTAGAAAGTTCCTAAGGGTGATCAAGTCTAGGATTCATCAATCCTCCTCCAATTCCTTTGGGCATTCAAGAAGGTTGTGAAATTAGAAGTACCTAGGTATGTAGGATTATGAATGCGAATATTCCTTCACTCCATTCCCAAATCCTTTTCTAAATTCATGAAATTCTTATTTGACGAATCTATGGGGTTTTAACCCAACTTGTGAAATTCTCTAAGCATCTATCATGGGTAAATTCTATTCATGTTTCTAATGTTGAATTCAGATTCATAGGCATGTTGTATAATGTTTTCAATTACAATTCATGTTTTCAAAGTCTTACAATTATAATACCCAATTATGAAAGTTCATGAAAGGTTGAGATTATGATCTATGTTTTCAAGTATGATGAGATATATGTGATGAAGGTATGATTTCAAATTACCCATGAGTATAGCCATGACTTTGACTATCTAAAATATGTATAAGTTTGGGCAAGCCCATATGATCAAGTATGTTCATTCTTTACTTTAATTTCATGTTATTAGCTTACCACATAGTTTTGGAGTCTAGGCTCCCACTTTTTAGCTTGTGGTATGGTTTGAGTCAAGGCTCCTCATGATATATTTTCAGATTATGCATGTATTATTATGATTCATCTTTGTCACAATACGATGGTTTAGTTTCATTAAAAATGATAGAGAGCATATGCATGTTTTGGGAGTAGTGTCTAGCACCGAGTAGGCTAAGGGTTTAGTCAACTCTGTGCCTCAGAACTATGTTCCAACATAGGTATGTTCATATTATTTGGGACCTCCCTTGTGAGCTTTCCCTGCCCCAAGGGGCCTGCAACTTGATATTAATATCATGGTAGCGCCCTTAGCCCTAGCCAGGCTTTGGACGTCTCTATCCGCTTGAGTGTAATACTCGGGACTGCGTAAGCTCTATCGTGGTAATGTCGGTTATATGATGAGTCACCCATTGTTCCTCATGATTTCAGTAATGTATGCTCGTCAGTCATGATATTTTGTTTTCAGCAGATTTGACCCAGTGGTCAGTTTTACTTATGATTATCAGTTTCAGCTTTTGGTCATTCGATTTAGTTATGATATTCAATTATGTTTAAATCATGTTTTCAGATAATAGCATGCAAGCCTTACTCTCAGAATCTTATCTTGAAAGTGTTTTATGATATGCATGATTTTTAGATTTACTTACTTAACAGTTTCACTTACCTTGCATTTCTTTGTACATTCCAAGTACTGTCCGCATACTCTATACTGTATCGTTTCATGATATAGGCTTGGACGTTCAGGTTCAGTTCCGCTACTAGCCAGATTCTCAAGTATTGCATTTTCCAGTCTTGTAAGTGAGTCCTCATCCTTTGAGGACCTTTTATCAGCTTGTATTCAGTATTTTCAGGCTTAGTATTTAGTGAGTTAGTTGGGGTCTTGTCCCATCAACTCGTTAGTATGTAGAGGCTTATTAGACATAGTATGTATTTAGCTTCAAAACTATGTGATGTATTCAGATGTTCAGATGTTATTATATGCTCAAACTTCCGCTATTTCACATGTTAGACTTTTTTGCATTTATTATGTTGAGATTTAGATGTCATGTTCATGTCATGGGTCAACTTGGAGCCTCTCGGGGTTTCTTGTCCCGTTTCTTATCCGGGCCTATGTTTAGGTCGTGACAAACTTGGTATTAGAGCCTTAGGTTTTGAAGTGTCCTAGAGTGTCTGAAAGTCGCGTTAAGTAGAGTCTTTTTCATGGGTGTGAAGCGTGCCACACTTATGATGAAGAGGCTACGAAGCATTTTAGGAAACTTCCCTTCTTTCATGATCTATATCGTGCGATAAAATGTCCCTCTATTGTTCTAACTCATGCTATACGCATTTGCAAAATCATGCCTCCTTGAGGAGTTAACGGAGAAGGAACGGAAATGAAATGACCATGAGCATGGCAACGTAGATAGGCACCAGCAGGCCCCACCATCCCCCGGGGATCATGTGCCCGAGCAGGTTTCCCATGCATAGTTTAGGGTAGCCATCCAGATATTAGCACAAACATTGACCGCCCAGGTCAACCAATAGACAGTAGGACATGTCCCCTAGAATATGAATGCGGCAGCAGCAAGAGTAGTGTGCAGACTTAGCCTCTTATCAGCTGAAAGGGGTTGCACATATATGGTTCAGACATTGGAAGGATGGTAGGGCAGTTGGAGCGGGCCCCATTGGTTGGGATAAGTTCCATACCGCATTTTTGGATGGTTCTTTCCCCGATAGATGAGGGAGATCAAAGCAACTAAATTTTTGAACTTAAGGTAGAACAACATGACGATCCAGGAGTATGCTAGAGTTCACCCGCTTATCCAAATATGAACTGGAGATGGTGGTTGATCAGAGGGCTCTAGTGAGTCGGTTCGTGCATGGGGTAGCAGACTATTTGGTCAAAGATTTTCGGACCACTATGCTTCATCAGGAAATCAATTTCTCTCAATTGGTTCTATACGCCCAGTAGATAGAGGAAGTACATTGGAGGGAGAGAGAGGCCAAGAGGGCCAGGACTGATAGCTTTGGATTCTTCCAGCAGAGGCTTGGTGATAGGCATTGTCAGTAGTTCCATCAGAGATCATCAGCCCCCGTTCCATCGGTAGCGAGTGTGCCATCCAGATCTAGGCACGACTAGAGGGGATGAGCATCAGGCTCTCAAGGTCAGGGGAGCAGGCTCGCAGAGCCCAGCATTCTAGGGTGTGACAAGTGTGGTCGGAGACACACTGGTCAGTGCCTAGCAGGTACAGGGGCTTATTTTGGGTGTGGGAAGCCCAAACATATGCTTAGAGATCGTCCAACGGCTACACAGGAACATGGTAGAGGCCGAGACCTAGCCACTAGTTCGGCAGCCCTACCAGCATGCTTAGCTCAGCAGGGAGCCTCCACTAGTGTAGGTGTTGGTCAGCGTCATAACAGATTCTATGCCATCGCATTTCGGCAGGAGCAAGAGGCCTCTCTAGATGTAGTCACCGGTATGTTGCGAGTATTCTACCTTGATATATTTTCATTGCTAGATCTAGGGGCTACTTTATATTTTGTGATGCCCTATATTGCTAGTAGTTTTGGAGTCAATCCAAAAATTCTATCAGAACCCTTCTTAGTCTCTACTCCAGTCGGTGATTCAGTTATAGCTCGATGGATATATAGAAATTGTCCTATCACAGTCCTTCAGAAAGTCACCTCAACAGATTTAGTAGAGCTATCCATGATAGATTTTGATGTTATTTTTGGACACGGATTTGCTGCATCCATGTTATGCCTCAGTAAATTGTAGAACCCGTGCGGTAGAGTTTCAATTTTTGGGTGAACTAATCCTAGAATGGAAGGGTAGTTCAGTTGTGCCTGTAGGTCGCTTCATTTCCTACCTTAAGGCCAGAAAGATGATCTCTAAGGGTTGTGTGTACCATCTAGACAGGGTTAAGGATGCTACATTCGAAACCTCGACTATCTAGTCAGTTCCTATAGTGTGTGAATATCCCAAACTATTTTCAGATGATCTACCGAGAATTTCACCCGAGCGGGAGATCGACTATGGTATTGACCTTCTTCCCGATATGAGACCTATATCTATTCCCCCTTACAGAATGACTCCAGCTGAGCTAAAAGAGTTGAAAGAGCAGTTGAAGGATCTCTTAGACAAGGGTTTCATCGGACCTAGCAAATCCCTGTGGAGTGCGCCAATTCTCTTTGTCCATAAAAAGGATGGTTCCTTTCGGATGTGCATTGATAATCGCCAAATGAACAAGGTCACCATCAAGAACAGGTATCCCTACCCAGAATTGATGACTTATTTGACCAACTTTAGGGTGCCAAGTATTTTTCAAAGATAGATCTCATATCCAGATATCATCAGCTCAAGGTTAAAGAGAGTGACATCCGGAAGACAACCTTCAGAACTCGGTATGGTCACTATGAGTTTATACTTATGTATTTTGGACTAACGAATGCTCCTGCAACTTTTATGGATTTGATGAATCGAGTGTTCAAGCCGTATTTGGATATGTTCGTGATCATGTTCATAGATGACATTCTCATATACTCTCAGAGCGAAGAGGAGCACGCCGCTCATTTGAGGGTGGTGCTACAGACTCTTAAGGATCGCCAGTTGTATGATAAATTAGGCAAGTGTGAGCTTTGGTTAAACTCAGTAGCATTTTTGGTTCATGAGGTGTCAAGTGAGGGTGTACAGGTGGACTCTCAAAAGATGGAAGCTGTGAAGAATTGGCTGAGACCAGTGAGTCCTTCGGATATCAAGAGTTTATTGGGCTTAGCTGGTTACTATAGGAGATTTGGAAGGATTTTCATCTATTGCAGCACTATTGACTAAGTTGACCCAGAAGAAAGTGAAGTTCCAATGGTCAGAGGCTTGTGAGAAGAGCTTCCAAGAGTTGAAGACTCGACTCACCTCAGCACCAGTATTGACTCTACCTGAGGGTACAGATGGATTTGTGGTATATTGTGATGCCTCAAGGATCGTCCTTGGTTGTTTATTAATGCAGCATGATAAGATTATAGCCTATGCTTCTAGGAAACTGAAAGTCCATAAGAAGAACTATCCGACTCACGACCTCAAGTTGTCAGCAGTAGTATTTGCCTTGAAGATTTGGAGACACTATTTGTACGGGGTCCATGTGGATGTGTTTATGGACCACAAAAGCCTACAGTACGTGCTCACCCAGAAGGATCTAAATCTACATCAAAGGAGGTGGTTGGAGCTTCTTAAGGATTACGATATGAGTGTCCTTTATCATCCAGGCAAGGCCAATGTGGAGGTAGACGCACTTAGCAGCCTTTCTATGGAGAGTATGACCCACGTAGATGAGCAGAGAAAGGAGTTAGTGAAGGATGTGCATTGGCTTGCACGGTTAGGAGTTCGTCTTTTTGACTCTGCAGATGGTGGTGTCATTTTTCAGAATGGATCAGAATCTTCCTTGGTGACCAAAGTCAAGGCTACCCAAGACGAGGATCCTATTTTTGTAAAGTTGAAGGAAGTTTTCCAGAATCAGAAGGTGGTGGTTTTCTCCCACGGGGGAGATGGTGTACTAATATATCAAGGTCGTCTGTGTGTTCCAGATGTTGATGACTTAAGGGAGCGGATGTTGCATGAGGCTCATGGTTCCAGATATTCCATACATACAGGTGCCACCAAGATGTACCGTGACCAATGGAAAGTTTATTGGCAGAATGAAATGAAGAAGGAAATAGCAGAGTTTGTGGCTAAGTGTTCGAATTGTCAATAGGTGAAGCTTGAGCATCAAAGACCTGGAGGTGTTCTTCAAGACATTAGTATCCCAACTTGGAAGTGGGAGGAAATCAATATGGACTTTATTATAGAGTTGTCTCGTACTCGTTGATAGTATGACTCTATTTGGGTGGTTGTAGATAGGCAGACTAAAGTAGCCCATTTTCTACCGGTCAAATCTACCAATTCAGCAGAGAATTATGCCAAATTATACATTCGAGAGTTAGGTGAGTTGCATGGAGTTCCCTTGTCCATCATATCAGATAGAGGTACTCAATTTACCTCCAGTTTTGGAGATCGTTTTAGAAGGGACTTGGTACTCAAGTCAAGCTTAGCACAGAATTTCACTCGCAGACAGATGGTCAGGCTGAGCTGACCATCCAGACTCTCAAGGACATGTTGAGAGTGTGTGTGATTGATTTCAAGGGTAGTTGGGATGATTATTTTCCTCTCATTGAATTTGCATATATAACAACAGTTACCATTCCAGCATTCAGATGGCTCCATTTGAGACTCTTTATGGGCGGAGATATAGATTACCCATTGGTTGGTTCAAAGTCGGTGATGACACGTTGATAGAACCGGATTCATTCCATGAAGCTATAGAGAAAGTTTATCTTATAAAGGAAAGGTTGAAAATAGTTTAGAGTCGCCAAAAGTCCTATGCGAATGTGAGGAGGAGAGAACTTGAGTTCGAAGTCGATGATTGGGTATTTTTGAAGGTATCTCCTATGAAGGGAGTGATGAGGTTCGGAAAGAAGGGGAAACTCAGTCCCCGTTATGTTGGCCGGTACCAGATTATGAGACGTGTTGGCAAGGTGGCCTATGAGTTGGAGTTGCTCTCAGAATTGGCTTCAGTACATCCAGTTTTTCATGTGTCGCTTTTAAATAAGTGCATAGGTGATCCAGCTTTGGTTGTCCTAGTGAAGAGCTTAGATGTGAAGGATAGTCTTATCTATGAGGAGGTCCTGGTGGAAATACTTGATTGTTAGGTTCGAATGCTAATAAATAAAGAAGTAGCTTCAGTAAAGGTGTTGTGGAGGAACCAGCGTGTTGAGTGAGCTAAGTGGGAAGCCGAAGTAGATATGATGGCTAAATACCTACATCTATTCCCTTCCGGCTCAGGTCAAGCTTGAGGTATTAGTTTCCTCCTTAGTACTCTATTCAGTTTTATGTTTAGTTCATGTATTCTAGTTTCTCTCATGTCAATGCATGTATGTGGGATTATGCATTCAGTTCAGTCATGTATTTCAGTTCGGAATCAGTCACTCCGTCAGTTTTCAGCTTTAGATGTTTAGCATTTGAGATGTCAGTTCTAATCCCTATTTTTTCAGTATGTTCATTCACATTTGAGGACTAATGTTCCTAAGGGGGAGATATTGTAATACCCCAAAAAGCCCTAAGATCAGACTCGAGGGTTCAAACTGAGAAAATAGGAAAATTTTCACCAGGCCACAGGATGAGTAGTCCAGTGACCCGTGATGTACCCCACCATTCGTTAAGTGAGTCATGAAGTGTAGGGACTAAAGGCAGGAATTCATGGTCAAGGGGTGAACATGAGAGGAGAAACAACTCGTGGTCATGGCAATGAGTCGTTAGGTTGGTCGTGGTCCGAGGTCGGCATGAAACTTGAAATTTTAGGCAGTGTTCTTCACAACTGGATCACCCCGAGTCGTGGTGTCCCTCATGGTGATTGGCAGAATAAGGTTTTCCAATGCTGACGACAGGAGCAGGTAATGGGTCGTGGTTAGTGGTGACGACTCATCTAGTCCCTCATTAGGGCTAGCAGTATGATTTTTCCCACAAATTTATTAAGGGAATTTTCATAATTTCTAAATTCCTAAGACATAAAATACTTCATTTTAAGCTTAGATAGGATTATTTTATGAGGGTTTAACTCATTCTAAATCAATACCTCTCCATGCATGCACGACTAGGAAGATCCTAAGGTGATCAAGTTTAGGATTCATCAATTCTCCTCCAATTCCTTTAGGCATTCAAGAAGGTTGTGAAATCAAAAGTACCAAGGTATGTAGGGTTATGAATGGGAGTATTCCTTCACTCCCATGCCCAATCCTTTTTTAAATTCATGGAATTCTTAGTTGACGAATCTATGGGGTTTAGCTCAACTTGTGAAATTCTCTAAGCATCTATCACAGGTAAATTCTATTCATGTTTCTAATGTTGAATTCATATTAATAGGCATGTTCTAATACAAAAATCTAGAATTGAAGACACTGTAAAACATATCTATGAAATGGGTTGTTAAATCTGGTCCTTTATATCAGCCTCCGTATTTAAAAGATTAGACAAAAAATTAAGAATAACCTTCGTTATATGCTTTGATTTATGTTATTTTCTCTCAGTATAGGTGTGTGAGTCTCTTCAATAAAAGGCCTGCATATTTATAATAAGTGAAAGAAAGTTGGTTAATATGATACCCCGAAAACTCTAAGATCAGACCAGGGAGTTAAAACGGAAAAAATAGGATTTTCTGCACCAGGTCACATGACGAGCCGTCCAGTGACCTGTTGGGTGCGCCACTAGTCATTCATTGACTCGTGTTGAGGAGGTTTTACATGGTTAAGATTATGAGCTTTGAGGTGGCCACGAGGGTGACTACAAGTTTTGGTCAGCACCACGATTCGTGGAGTGGTCCGTGGTAAAGAGTTGATTAAAGGATGGATGATTTCGGCAGTGTCCCAAACGATCAGTCACCACGAGTCGTCAAGAGCACCACGAGTCGTGATGTCCCTCATGTTGACCAGTGAAAATGGAATTCCATTGCAGGCAATGGGAGGTGACCACGAGTCGTGGTCAGTGATGATGAGTCATCCAGTCCCTCGTGCGGACTGGCAGTGTATTTCTCCCTGCAAATTTATTAAGGGATTTTTCATAATTCCTAAGTTCCTAAGGCCTAAAATGTCATTTTAAGTTCATAATAGAGTGTTTTAAGAGAGGGCAAGTTCATTCTAGGCCTATTCACTTTCATGCATGCAAGTCTAGAAGCTTCTAAAGGTGATCAAGCCTAAATTCCTCAAGTTCTTCCCCAAAATTTCCATTGGGTAATCAAGGAAGTTGTGAAATCAGATTTCTACAGGTATGTAGGGTTATGAATGGGTGTAATTATCCATACCCATGTCAATCCCTTCTCAATTCATGAAAATTCTAGTTGATGAATCTATGGCGTTTTAACTCAACATGTGAATTTTCTAAGTTTCAATCATGGATATAATCTAAGCATGTTTCTAATGTTGAATTATGATTAATGGGCAGATTTTACAATGTTTTCAATTATAAATTATGTTTTCAAGTTTTATAAATCATGATTCTCATCCAAGAAAGTTCACGAAAGTTGAGATCTATAAAATATGTGTTCAAGCATGATGAGATGTATATGAAGAAAGTATGATTTCAAATTACCCATGTCTATATTCATGTTTTTGAATGATCAAGTCTATGTCAAGCAAGTTTAAGTATTGGGCAAGCCCATATGATCAATTATGTTTCATGAATTTATCTAAACTTCATGTATTAGCTTACCACATAGATTTTGGAGTATAGACTCCTATTATTTTCAGTTTGTGTTATAGTTTAAGCCCAAGGCTCCTCATGTTATGATTTTTGATTTATGCATGTATGATATAAGTCAGCTTCATCATTAAACGATGGTTCAGCTTCGTTGAAAAATAATGGAGAGCGTTGTTATACCCCATTTTAACTAATTTAAAAATTACATAGCTAAGTGGTTTTCTCCCTAAATATTCAGAGTTCTATTTTAAAAAAAAAAAACTTTCTCATATTGACTGCAAAATAAGAATGAGTGAAACAAGTTCTAGTGAACCTCAAAACACAAAATTAAGTGAACAACCCAATAAATCATCCATTCATCTACAGAGGTGCAAATTAAAAAATAATAATAATAAAATTAATGACTCACAAGAATACAACTGAAGGCAAAAAATAAATAAATAATAATAATAATAATAATTAAAATGCAGAGAACCAAAGCATGATTTTCTTGGATAAATAAGATGTCTTGCAACCAAAGAGAAACGATAAGAGCCGAATATTACCTGCTTCAAGGCAGTGAACTAGAGAGTTGTCGGCCTCGAATCTACACTCGTTCTTTAGACACAAGAGAAGACGAGCTTGAGACGTTTTCAAAATTTTTGCAGGAAAGAAATAACTATTCAGTTTCAAAGTGAAGTGCCTCTATCTTCCTCTGTTCAAAATGGACGCCAAAGGCCGATATTTATGGAGATGAAGGTAGGGTTTATAGGGTTCTTTTGGGCGGAGTTATGTTTTTTTTCCAACCCAAGTCAATGAAAGCTTGAATCAAAATGTTGGGGATCTTGATGGATTTGACAGATCAGGTCAGAAAAAGAAGGAAAAGAAATAAAATTTTGCCTAAAAAATCACCCAAGAGAAGAAGAAATCGGCGAAAGGAAAAAACCTTGTATTCTTGTAATGGAATTTGAAGATTTCTTGGTTAACACCTCGATATTTCGTAGTATTTCGCCATAAATAATTGATCAAAATGACTATGCAGGTCTCTGCCCCCAAAGGATGGAGGTCAAAACCCTCCTCAATGAAGAAGAAACCAATGTGTCTTTCTGCCATAGCAGGGCCGAAAGTAGATAGAAACAAAGTGGGGAAAATAAAAAGTTACAGCTATTTGGAATAAAATAAAAACCTAGAATGATTTAGGGTTTGAAGGGCACATCGGGTATTTTGGGTAGATTAAATGGGGGTAAAATAGGTAGTTCATAGTATTAAGGAACCTAGGGTTTTAATTGTTGAATTGACTGGCCAATAAAAATATGACACGTGGCGAGGAGGATGCTGGGCATGTGCAAAGTGTGGGAGGAATGTGTTTGGCGTGTGTTTTGGTCCGTTGGCGCCTTATATGGCGCTGAGGTGGCGCCTACGTGGACGCTACATGGACAGGAGAGAGAGAAGGGGTCTAGCAGGTTGGGCTTTCTTCTTGGGCTATTTTAGCTGGATTAGTGGATTAGAAATTATATAATTTGGATAGTATGAAATACTTTCTTCCTTACATTTTTTTGGGCTCCTAAATCAAGATTAAGAACACTCATTTAATAAATTATTTATTAACATGTAATAAATTATTCAATAATAAAAATAATTATTAATACTTTGATAAAGTTACATGACATCATTAGAATTATGCGATAATAGTTATAAGGTATAAAATTAATAAATACTTCATTTGATAAAATAAATATGACGCCTTTTGCGAAAGATTAAAATAATAATAATAATAATAATAAAATAAATAAATAAATATTTAAGATGGTCATGATTGTAAATAGAAATATGATTATAATAATAATAATAATAATAATAATAATAATAATAATAATAATAATAATAATAACAACAACAACAACAACAACAACAACAACAACAACAACAACAACAACAACAACACAACAACAACAACAACAATAGTAAGTTATGTCGCCATTTTAAATAAACAAATAAGTAAATAACTTATGGGTTATGCTAATATGTATAACGATGACATTAAAACGCCTAATTTCAATAAAATAAATGAGCATTCTTAAAATATCAAAATTATTAGAAATACAAAGAAATAATTTGAAAGAAAGGTGGGACAAAATAGAGTGTCAACAAGCGTATGCATGTTTTGGGAGTACTGTCTAGCATTTAGTAGGCTAAGGGTCAGTCAACCCTATGCCTCAGAACGACGCGCCAACGTAGGTATGTTCAGATTATTTGGGACCTCCCTTGTGAGCTTTCCCTGCCCCCAAGGGGCCTTCATCTTGATATCGACATCATCGTAGCGTCCTTAGCGCTAGCAAGACTTTGGATGGCTCTTCCCACTTGAGTGTGATAGACGGGACCACTTAAGCTCTATCGTGGTAATGTCGGTTATATGGCGAGTCTTCCATTAATCCTCATGATTTCAGTTATGCATGTTCATCAATCATGATATCATATTTTCAGCAGGTTTGACCCAACATTTCAGTTTTACTTATGATTATCCGTTTTCAGCTTTGGGTCATTCGATTCAGTTATGATATTCAGTTATATCATGATTTCAGAAAATAGCATGCAAACCCTACTCTCATAATTTTGTCTTGATTATGTTTTATGATATGCATGACTTATGATTATACTTACTTAGCTATTTTACTTACCTTACATACTTGGTACATTCCACGTACTGACCGCATACTCTATGTTGTATCGTTTCATGATACAGGCTCGGATATTCAGGCTCAATCCCGTCATTATCCAGACCTGCAGCACTAGCACTTGTCAACCAAAGCGGTGAGTCCTCATCATTCGAGGGCCTTTCTTCTCAGTTATTTCTAGTACTTTCAGTTTCTGACTTTAGTGAGTTAGTTGAGGTCTTGTGCCATCAACTCGTTAGTAGTAGAAGTTTTTCATACATAGCATGTAATCAGCTTCGGCTTTGAGTTATGTATTCCGATGTTATGAGATTATCAACTTCCGCTATGTTAATTATGTTGATCTTCCGCTTTATTATGATGGAGTTAGGTGATATGTTCATGTCATGGGTCAACTTGGAGCATCTTAGGGTTCTTTGTCCCATATCTCAATCCAGCCTATGTTCAGGTTGTGACAGTTAAACGCAAACATTTTTAGGATAAGGACTCCTGGATGTGATAGTATTTGAGATGGATACAAACTTCTTGCTTCACATAACTGAACTTATGCAGTAATTAGGAGTTCTATTTTGTGTAAAGATCATCCAAGAAAACTTCTATATTTATCTGATCTTTTATTCTTATCTGAGACTCTTTTTATTCAAAGAGTTTTACTCGCAAGTCAAACTCTTGATGAATAGAACATGTAATTGTTATAGCTGATTAATTCAATTTAGCACTTCTTTCATATCATTTTTCTAATCCAACCCAACTCCTATCTGACCCAAAACATTTTATCAATTATCAAAACATCGAGAATCGCAAACACATGACAAGTTTAATAGATCTGAATTTATGACTATTCAAAATAACAATATCATCAATACAGACAACATGAGTGATCGAAGTTCAGGTTAGACAGAAAATTCAATGCCACAATTACTGTATTTATGAACCTTTGCGGTAGCAATTATGTGGCAGAAGTCTAAAGCAGCAAAGTAGATTAAATGATTCACTCGAGGAAACCTCCATTCTAGTTTAGAATAATAAACCACACAAAACCTCGACACAAACTAATATGGTCCACATTGCATTGAGTAATCTGCTTGATTACCTGTTAATCGGATCATATAATGATTTAATGATTTACTTAGTGGGAAATGGCTTATTAAGTGGTGGTGGTCATGGCTCGGCCGATTTTGTTCAGTGACATGTTAGATTAAAATTAATTAAAAATAATTATATTTCAAGAGATTAGTAATCTTTAAAATAAAGCAAAACAATAAACTTTCTGCAGCGGGTTAAATTGCAACAAATGTGTAAAATTCACTTGCACATAAATGCATTAACAAGACACAATGAATTGTGAATAAATGGAAGTACCAATAGACGTGCTAAAATGATCACCATATGTATGGTTATACATGATGCCATGAGCTAATTAAAGTGTAACAATGGATATTATGTCTGTTTCTCCATCTTACTATCACGGTCTTTTCTGATTTTGTTGCCATAGTTGTTGGAATGAAAGTCGAGAAAAAGTGCCAAAAGTGAAGCATTAAAAGTAATACAGGCGCACCAGGGTCCAAATCCAGAACACCCAACCTCAGTAATAAAGTGATAGTACACCATAATAGGTGAACATATAAACCCAAAAATGAACTGAATAATTTGACAATCTGTGACCAACCTCTTCCACCACGGCCTCTTCCCTAT
The DNA here is from genome assembly GCA_035772735.1 of Datura wrightii. Classification (NCBI taxonomy): domain Eukaryota; kingdom Viridiplantae; phylum Streptophyta; class Magnoliopsida; order Solanales; family Solanaceae; genus Datura; species Datura wrightii. The sequence goes on from JASDFA010000019.1 coordinate 40,092,308, forward strand.
AGAACACAGGAAATAATAAGCGTACATTAGTACATGTACTGAAGCATTGGTGATAACAGCAATATGGATTAGCGACTGCGAAGTGTAGATCCCAAGATAACAGAGAAGAGGCACCATCGTGTGGTGGTACACGTGGAGGAATGAGAGCCTTCGTGATCGAGAACTACTTAGGATGATCAAAAGGGTGTCCATAAATTCAAGAATCTTGGACAGGTAACAGAAGTGGACCCAAAAGAACACGGGTCCACGTGGAAGAGTACGGTTGTTGCCAGGGAAGCAGAAGACCCATCTCCAGTAGTCATCATGACGTGGCATTTGGTGGAGGACGGCGAGGCTGCAGCCGACGACCATGATGAGAGATAGGAGGCAGAGGATGAGGCTGTGCACCGCGGTGATGCGGTGGAGGGTGGTGGCTGAGAGAGTTGGGAGGAGTGATGAGAAGCGAAAAGATAATAGAGAGAGGGACAAGTAGATAGAGATTGAAAGTGTGAGGAAAATTAGGGAGGAACCAAAAGTGTGGCCTTGTTTCCACTCAAATTGGCTAATGGTTGGGTGGTCAGCAAGCCAATAGTGAACACTGGAAAAAAGAACATTCATTTTCAGAGTTCAGTGCAACCAATAAATGAAATTCTCTATCTCACAAATAACTTTACATATAGAATGCTACAGAGAGAGAGAGCGAGAATCATAAATGAGGATCTTCTTGAATACATGCATTGTAAGTCGATGCATGCATGAAATGGCCAGTGTCAACTAAAAAATTTACTTTACTCTTGGCTTTTTGCACGTATATATAAGGTTCAACCTTATAATATTTTAGTTCAATTTGAAACTTAACATTGGATCTGTTGCTTATCTTTATGAATGGTGATGTTTTCGATTAACTTGAGTCAAATTCTATCTCCTACTCATGGAATGCGCTCAAAGCTTAGTTTTGTTAATATAATTATTGATTGACTTCATAGAATATTTCAACAAAACAACTCAGCATTAGATCGCCTGCTTCAAGATTTTCCTCTTGATAAAGAAAATCAGCATGAAGTGAGGTATTTTACACAGTAGTATACGATATAAGTTAAAGATACGAGGCGTAAGTTCAATGGATCTACAAGATATATATCTCATGTTTATTTATTTTTTTAATTTTATTACCACGAAAATAAGCAAAATGTAATATTTCAATAATTCTGCAAATAAATAAACATAAATATAGAAAAAATATTATAATTATTATTTGAGAAAGGTAACAACAATAAAAAACAATAATAGTCGAGATAATTTAAAATAAAATCATCATCCACTTCATCGATGTCCACATCTACTAGTCCTTATAACTCTCAACTAATATTTGTATTGATTATTTGTTGCTACAGGGATGTTTTAATGATTGACAAAAGTTCTAAAACATATCAGTGAACCATGTTAGGGAAGCTGGTCAAAACACTCATACTCCCATTTGAAGTTGGACACTCCAGAAAATAATTACGTATCACGAGAGATTGGAGGCAATACATGAGGAAGTAGACTTGGAAACAAAGTAACAAAAGAGTAGTACAAGTTTAAGTAGAAGAGTAGTTTTAGTTGATCAAGAATTCTTGTTGATCTAGAAATCAAGAGAGACTGCGAAAATAAATAGACAAGGAAGCCTACGAAGGAGGTGTACACTCAAATAGAGAAAGTGAGTTTATGGAGCAAATAGTTACTTACCTTCTGGGTGCAATTTGTTGTGAAGAAACTGAATAAAAGATTGTGATTCTCTCAGAGTTTTTTAATTCTGGCTTCTTGTATTAGAAAGTTGAATCAAGATGTAATTTATTGATTTCCTAAAAAACTGATTGGAATACAAAGTTTGGTTATTCAAGTTAAGAATAACTTGAAGAGTGTTTAACGTTGTTGTGATTGTTGAACTTAGGAATTAGAACTATTTCCTAGGAAATCAAATTTATAATCTTGAACAGTTGTTGAGGCTCGTTGTTTTAGTGAAGTTTTAAAAACTCCTACAGTGCTATATGTTGTGATTTTTTCATATTTTGAGTCGGGTATTTTTCACGTTAAATTGTTGTGTACTTTACCTTTGCTTACACTGAAGTTCTTCACTTGAAACATGTGAATTGTCTGTTTCTTCCATAAGACTTGACTAAACAGTGAAATCCTCATTGACTTATATCATTTAATATGAGGGGCACAAGTCAATAATTGGTATCAGAGCAGGTTTTCTTATTAATAAAGTTTAACCACTTAAGAAATGATCATGAATTCTGCACCTCCTCTTGGTCATAATATGGGACAACACATCAACAGGATTCCATTGTTCAATGGCCAATACTACTTGTGGTGGAAGGCACAAATAGAAGACTTTCTTCAAGTCAAAGATTACATGTTGTGGAACAGAGTCACTGTCGGGCTGAAGCACCTAATGAAGAAAGATGCTGAGAATAATGATATACCCAAAGAAAATGATGAATACAAGGAAGACGACTTCAAGATGCTTGAAAAAAACTCCAAATCTAAGTGCATCTTCGTGTGTGGACTCGGTCCAGATGAATATAACAGGATTTTGGAATGCATTAGAGCTAAACAGATTTGAAACTCACTTGTTAATGCTCATGAAGGAATCAATCAAGTAAGAAAGTTCAGAGTAGTCATACTTGCCACTGAGTATAAAACCTTCAAGATGAAGTCTAGAGAATCATTATGGGATATGAATACCAGATTCACAATCATTTTGAATGAACTAGTATCCTTGAGGAAAAAACACTCAATTAAAGAATTGGCAGACAAGGTTCTTAACTCTTTACCAAATTAATGGGATATGAAAGTCACTGTTATAAGAGAAGTTAAGGACCTATCCACCATGACATTAGATAAACTAGTTGAAAATCTGAAGGCATGCAAAATGAATATAGAAAGATTCAAACAAGATACGGGAACAAAAGATAAGTCTCTAGCTCTCAAAGTGTAACACCTCGTATAATTTAAGGAACAAATATGTACTTTGAGGTTAAACTAAGAATAATTAATATGCTAATAAGGAATTTTTTGAGTTTTTTGAATCACTCTATGGTCGTATGTTATGTTTGGATGTCGATCAAGTTGTAGAACGAAAGGAGGCGAAAGTTATCGCAAACTTCTTTCTTAATATTCTCTGAATTCAGATCAGATATCTTAGAGATTTTCACCTAATATATAAGGAATTAAAGGGCCCATGACCTATAAAATTAAAGGTCTATGATTCTATTTTTCATTGCATTAAACCGTTCGCTAATACGACGTCGTAGTAAAGAGATATTCGCACTTTCATAAGACTGCGCAGAAAGGCGGCGAGGATCAAAGAGGCTTCATGATGGCAGCATGTCACACCATCAAATCATCACGTTGGGAAGTGTGACATGTTTCTACTAAGGCGGTGGCTGCTTATATAAGCTACTTGATTGGTTGTTTGAGTTATTATCCAAAATTTCCAGAAGGGTTTTATCTCAAACTCTCTCCTAAGCCTCCTTTACTTGTTCTAAATAATTATAAGGTTAGAAACTTTGTCCCAAGGTAATTTTGGTGTCGTAAAAGTCGATAGCCACTCGTGATCGCCGTTTTGCCGATGTTTTCACAAGTTTTAGCGGCTTCCATTTAAGGAATCCTTGGTAAGCTTCCTTGTTTGTATTCTTCTATGTTAGTTAGATTAAAAATAATATTGCTGAGGTTGATGTTGGGTTGTTTTAACTTATCCTCCAATGAATTTCTAAAAGGGCGAGTCAGTGACGTCCTTTTCATGATTGTTTCTTTTGTGGAACCTCTTAGCAACAGTTTTGGGTGGTTTGTTCACTGTTTTAGATTGATTTTGATCTTTTTAGAATTAAGGTTTTGTCTAGCTCATATTCTATGGAGTTTAAGGTATGTTAGGCAATTCTTTCAACCTTTTTAGTATGATTCCATAGCTTACCGTTAGCTTTCCTCCCTTTGATGTGTGGGTTTTTTTGTGATTCTTGGTTTGAGCTAAATATGTGCTTAGTGAGCTATTGGTTGGGTGGTTTTTGGTTGAGTATGGTTGATCTTTAAGTCAAGGTTGTACGTCGTTAGGTATATCGGTAAGTCAAACGAATTTGTGGAAGTTTGAAAAGGAGCAAGGGTATAGTAGTGGTCAATGTACTGACTTGTTTAGGGTTGTTCATAGTTCCTATTATGTATGTGTTTATCATGTATGATTGAGTATTATGTGTTTGGTTGTTGCCTTGTGGCTTGTAGATATTCGATGCATGAGAGTTGTTCCGGCTCGAGGTTGAGCCCAAGGGTTGATATGGTTTGTGGAGTTGATAGTTCCTCCATGGTACCGAGGCAAGACGTGATGATGAGTTGTTGGAAGAAGTAACAACTCGTCCTAACGAACCATTAGATGAAATTAAAAAAAATCAAGATCACTCTGGTGACAATAGGTGGGTATCTTCTATCGGGTTGTCCTATCCGCCCGTTAGGAGAGACCTAGAAATAGGAATTTCAGACCCAGAATCAACAATTGGACCTAACAAGTCGTGGTCACAACCAACGACTTATTGTGTGACCCGTTTGATTTGGACGAATAGTTTTTCAGACTACTTTCCAGGGACATTTTTGTAACTTTATGCTATTCTAATTCCTAAACTACGTCATTTTGAGAATATTTTCAGAAGATTTAGAAGAGTTAAATTGTTCTCCTCCCTCATTCTCCACTTAGACCTTCAAAACATCATTCGAAGAATTTATAGCTTCTCTCTCAAGCAAGAACTAGGGATTTTGCTTCTTCTCCGGAATTTCTTCTACAGGTCTGTGGGGATTTAACAAGGGTATTCCTTTCACCCTTGTGCCCCAAAGTATTTTCAGAAAATCTCATTATTGTTAGCCCCATAGAAATCATGAGTTAGGGTTTCCAAACAGTTATAATTTCCTTTAATTTTCAATGATTATCTCAGTGTCCTATGAGTAGTTCTACGTGAAATTCATGTTGTGCTTCAATCATACATATTCGTTCTAGCCCTAGTTCTAGCATGATATTTTTGGGTTGAACCTTGCGGGATTTAAAAAGCTGGTCTGAATATCTATCTTTGCATTGACTATTATCTGACTGTAATTTTCATCATGTATGCTTTAATTAAAGTTAACATTTTTAGATTTTGACTACACTTAGTATATTTCAGAAAGGTCAGTTTATCCGCTTATCGCTTATCAGTCTATCAGTATTTTTTAGTAAATTCAGTTGTCAGATTATTTAGGCTCTTAGAACACTTCCAAATAAGTAGTTCTGAGTTATCCTTAGAACATCAATTTCGAGCTAATAAATTCAGTTAGATATATTAAGAAATTCAGCTGGGAGTAGTACTCCAAGCGAATCGGGGTTCCAACGCATTCAGGTTCCCAGAACTTCATAAGTTGCTATTTGAAATTATACATAAGATGGTGATTCCTCATCGGGAAAGGAGGACCGAAGCAAACTATCTGGACCTAACTCTTATGGAACTACTTGATTCTGAGGTTCAGACGAATTCGTCTAGCATAATGCTTCAGCACATGTCAAGAATCTGCAAGCTGGATAAGAAGGGACATGCTTTAGCTTGTATTCTGGTTAGGGGAAATTTTTAAACATTTTGAGCTATCCATCAAGGTATAGAAAACTCAAACAACCAAGGATGTTATTGGGAAGGTGAACTAGGCATCCACACCTGCTTCATTCGGGGGAAGTAATGTGTTAGTTCAACGTCTCTGAGATAAATTAGCCAGAAAGGATGTTGAAATTGCCAAAATGCAAGCTGCTCATCAGGATGCCATTCTACTAATCCATAGCAAGTATGCTACCAGGAAATCTTTAAGTCCCAAATTTCTACTCTTCAATCTGACCTTGATCGGGAGAAGGAGATAAATTCTAGAAATCTACAAGGCCTATATGAACTTCTTAAACAAAACCCTCCTTCCTCATCTACTCCTCTGTTTTAATTGTAATCTCCCTGTGTTTCTTTTATCCACTCAATGATCAAATATTAAAAGATTTTTTGTACTAATCTGATATCATCTATCAATGAAGTAGATTTATTTTGAGATTAACTCTATTCTGTGTACTTACTTACACTTGTAATTATTTTATGTTATAAAAATGATGTTTGTGGTGTATGTTGATCATAACTATGATAGACCAGTGTCCATGAGCTTTAAATATCTAAGTGATTACTCAGATTGGGTATTAGAATTGCCTTTTTATTGATGCCAAAAGGGAGAAATACTTGAATAATATTTATAAATCAATATCTGACCTAGTTCATTTACATGTGTCAGTTGATGCAATGAATAGATGTCATAGATGTCTTTGAACCAGGTGCAAGAAGGCAAAAAGTAGAAGAGTTTGTCATCATCAAAAAGGGAAAATTTATTATTGCATGAATGTTTTGATGACTGACAAAAGTTTTGAAATATATCAGTGAACCATGCTAGGGAAGTTGGTCCAAACACTCAAATTCTCAATTAAAGTAGGACACCACATAAGATAGTTGTATATCACAAGATATTGGAGGCAAGACATGAAGAAGTAGACTTGAAAACAAAGTCTACAAAAGAGTAGTACGAGTTTAAGAAAAAGAGCAGTTTTAGTTTATCAAGAATTCTTATTGGTCAGAGAATCAAGAGAGACAGCGATAATAAATAGACCAGGAAGCCTATGAAGGAGGTGCGCACTCAAATAGAGAGAAAAGACAGTTAACTGAGTTTTTGGAACAAATACTTACTTATCTTCTGGGTGCAATTTGTTGTGAAGAAACTGAAGAAAAGATCATGATTCTTTTAAAGATTCTTATTTATAGGTTCTTTTGTTAGGAAGTTGAATTGAGTTGTAATTTATTAATTTCCTAGAAGACTAGTTAGAGTATAAAGTTTGGTTATTCAAGTTAAGGGTAATTTGAAGAGTGTTCAACGTCGTGGTGATTGTTGAACCTAGGAACTAGAGCTAGTTCCTAGATAATCAAATTTGTAATCTTGAACAGTTGTTGTGACTCATTTTAGTGAAATTTCGAAAAATCCTACAATGGTGCAGGTTGTGATTTTTTCACCTTTTGAGCCTGGTGTTTTTCACGCTAAATTTTTGCGTACTTTACTTTTTTCTTATGCTGAGTTTTTCACTTGAAACATGTGAATTGTCTTGTTTCTTCGATAAGACTAGGGTAAATAGTGAAATCCTCATTGACTTATATCATTGATCAGGGATGTGAACATTATTGTTTATATATTCAAAGAAGGAGAAGTAAATAGTGTAAGAGTAATGTCAAAATATAGATAAAGTTGTCTAAGGAACATAGTGTTATGGAATCTCTATCCTATCAATTTTAGGCATAATCATCTAAAAAACTATTTATGACAACATCATTTTTTGTGAGAGTTTCTGTCTTTATTGATACATTTTAGGAAAAATTACTACAATATAAAAACATAATAATATCAAGTATAAATATCATTACACCAATAAGAAAAAGTACTATTTATAACAAAATACTTTTAAAACGATAAAAATTAAATTTAACATCTGGGGCATACACTTTTATGTCCGAGACTTACGCCCAAATTTCGAAACTTACGCTTTATGAATTACGCCTTTTATTTACGTCTTGGAACATTTTTGGTACACCCAACTCCAGAAGTCGCTTCGAAAACACTTTCAAAAATACTGAAGAAAATATATTGTCTGTGTGCCAACCAAATTGTTTTTTCCCCTTTTAAACATTTATTTTAATGAGGTGAATACTCTATAATTTATCATTTGATAATTGCATGGCTAGCTAGGTAAAGTATATTGCTAGTATGTCTCACTCCGTTCAAACAATTACATATTTTTGGATGATGCGATTATTATAGAAACAACATTCCAATTTTGATACCATTTGAACTTATTACCTAATTTTTTTGTTTTACAAATTCGCGCCTCAATTAATAATACATGGAGAAATAAAGAGATAATGCCTAAGTATCTCTTCAGTCTATGATCAAATTTTCAGTGACATATTTTATTTTTACGGGGGTCCTATTATCCTCCCCCTCCCACTCAAACTATTTTAAAGTGTAATAAATGCACTCCTCGGTGCTGAGGTGGCACAAAGAATGCTCACTCTCTTAGAAGCAAGTGAGAGGAGAAAATGAAACTAAAAATCTAATCAATATAGACACATGTCCCTTTTTAATTAGACACTTTACAATTAACTAGTACACATAATTATTAATATTAAAACTTATATACTTTTAATTTTTTTTATTTGTGAAATATTTATTTCCCTCCTCACTTTTAACTTTTTATTTTTCTTTTTTTTCTTTAATTTATTTATTTTATTTTCATTTGTAATTCATTTGCATGTATTTCGAAATAATATAATACTTATGATATAGTTTCTTTTTTTTGTTTGAAGACTATCAGATATAATTTATATCAATTCTATTTCAATAACACTAATATCAAAATATAATTATAGAGGACCATATGTAAATTTTTACACTTCTTTTATACCTTATTATTCATTCAATGAAAATTTTTGATTGTATCCTATTAAAGAAAATTTCGCCATAATCTTAATTAATTTTGATTATTGAAATATTTTTAATAATTTTTCGAAACTATCTTATTTTAAATACAAGACATAAGAATTAAATTTGAAATCAAATCAAAAGAAAAAGCAAAGAAAATAAGAAGAATAAACAAAAATAACTAAAAAAGAAAAAACAAAAAAAGAAGGCATAAAATGGGAATAATAAATGAAAAAACTAAAAATTTAGATGAAATATACATGGCGGCACGTGTATATCACCTCAACTAGTTTATCTGGATTGTAGCTCCACATTAGTACATAAGGTGCAAATAAATACGGAAAAAAAATTTAAAAGGGTGATAGAACCCCCGTAAAAATAAAATATATCGCTAAAAATTCGATCATAGATTAAGGGATTAAGGGGTACTTATACATTTTTCTAGAAATAAACATAATCTAACAATGATAAGAGAAAAGGCAGATTTTAGTTAAGACTTCACCAATATTATCTTGAGAATTAAACTCGATGGACGACTTATATGATAGTATAAAATTTTATCGTCTCAAATTAAGGACCTTTGGAATATGAGAAGGATAACATTATTTACTATTTGAATAAAGTGTTTGTTAAATTAAATATAATCCTTAACGTTTAGTATATAATGAAAAAGGTATAGTGATTAGCATAGATCTAATTTATATTTGTTTATGGAAAATGGTATAGTGATTAGCATAGATCACATGGATCTAATTTATATTTGCTTATGAGATGGAGACTGGAGAGGGAAGTATTTATCGTACCTCTTAAGTTTCGAAGAAGTCGAGGAAGAAGAGATTAAATACATTTAGTTTCACGATGCACGTATGTATAGAGAGAGATTTAATTTATACGTGAAAGTATTTATTCTACGTACTATCACTTTCGTCATAATATTTTAGCACAGTTGGAATTTCGAGTATCAATAAAAAAAGAAATTTACTAAAAAAAATTATATGCCTTTTAAATATTTAATTTGTTAATTACTGTGGTTTATATAGTCTTTTACATAATTTTCAGATATATAAAAAAATTTCAAAAAAGAAAAACTTAAAACTTCTATGTTTTAATTCACATTCAAAGTTTGAATCTTGAAATTTTAATTGTGCCACATGGATTAGGACACATGGAATAGTACGTTTAGAAAGAGGAGAAGATGAATAGAATACATTTTAATTCCTCGTTTGCTGGCCAATATGATATAATATGAGAAGGATTAAGAATGTGCAAACCACCCTCACATTCAACCGATAATTAGTGGGGATCGAAGAATTGGATATAGTGTTGGCAATAGCTGCAGGAAGAATAAATTTACTAAACCTTAATTAATTAAAATCGAGTTAATGATCACTAAACTTTGCTTGGGAGATCAATTTACTCAACCTAGAAGCAGTGAGAATCAAGTTTTCATTAATTAGTCAAGTGTTCACTAGCTTTATTTATAAAGAAAAAAAAAATCAGTAGTCAAGTGTATTAATCGCTAATTTTATTAATAAAAGGATAGGGGTGTATAAATAAAATCGATAAATCACATTAACTCGATAATTTAAGTCAAACCGAGAAAAAGAACATGATTAATGACTTGGTTCGATTTGGTTTGGTATTGAAAAGAAAATTCGTCCATAATTGGTTTCATTTGATTTTAATTTTTTTTAAAAAAAGGGACCAAATTGACTCGATGTTAGTTATATATATAACTTTTACAAATATATGTAATTTATAAATACTGGTTAACTTTTTCGTAGTTTTTTGTCTTTTAATATATTATTTCAAGTTTGAGAATTTTGAAAATGATCCAATAAGTTTATAGCTCATAGATTCATTTAATTAACTCAAATAAAGCTCAAACAAAAATCAAATCAACATTAATGCTAACAAAAGAAATTACTTCAACGCTAAGAATGACAATGATATTAGATATTTATTCTTTAATTTTGTATTTGTTAATTTACACAGTGAAAACACATAATTTAATTATTATTATTTAATATTTAGTTATGTAATTAATACTTACTAGTCATACTTAGTTTGGCATGACTTAGTATTTTTAGAATTTATGTGATCATTTTCATTTTGACTTATTAATTAACAATGTTTCTTTTATATGATTTCATTACTTTTTTTGTTAAACATTTTAGTACAATGTCATCACTCATATCATATTTTGTATTATTTTCTTAATTAAGAAACGGCTTAGATAGTTGTAACTAACAAAATATTTCAAGTTATATGTTTTGTATGAAGATTTTATTAGGAGAAAAAACCTAAAACCCCGAGAAAATCAAAAACTTCTGTTACACCCTATAAACTTCCGTAGTATGATTGTTGTGCGCGCTTATACATTGAGAATTTTAGCAAACAAACCTCTGGAAAAAGGCCCAGGAGGTGAGAATACGAGTGCGTCGTCAAGTGGACGGGGGTCGAGGCCAGGAGGCCGGCGCACTGGGTGTCGCGTCGCGCAGCCTGCCCTGGCGCAAGCAGTGGTACATCGTTTCCCTAAGGCAGCTCGATGGGGGGAGAGCCGCACACCCCCCGGCCACCGCCCAACTATATGTATCCTCCCTTAGTTAAATATTGGATCATTTTTAATATATTCCCACAGCTAAAACAGAGAGAACCCGCGACTTTCACCAAATTTTCGTCTGACTATGCTGCCAAACACCGTAAAAACGCAAATTAACTTCGGGTAACGAGTTATAGGCCTACGGGAAGCATTACTGCGGAGTTATTTCTTAAAAATTCGCTCGGCATATCGGACCTCCACCGAGTAAAAGTTGTCAGATTGCTCCAAATTAAATCCTAAACGGCCACAGGCATTAGGTAAGAATTTCTCCCTTCTGAACTCTTGAAAAATTATAGGTTTTCGGCCGAGTTATTCAAAGTTGAACTATAGTTAATATTATTATCGGAAGTTATCGTTATTTGCAGAACATAGTATTGAAATTAGCCCTATTCTTTTAGTATGAGGGCTGCAGTTGGATAGAACCGCTGGTCACAAGTTGAGACTCGCCAGTTAAACGAAAGTCAGCACTCAAGGTATGTTAAGGCTATACTTTCGGCAAGTTATGTTCGTTTTAAAGTTAGTACGACTTGTGTATCTATAGTACTTCAGAGTAAACCTATTGTGGTAAGTTGTTATGAATAGAACGGAGGCGATAGTGATGACATAGTAACCCTCGTCAGAGTTAACCCTAGCTAGATTGGTTTCTCCTTATGATGTTGGGTTGTAGGATGTTATTGCCTACCGGACCATGCTTGTAGGGGAAGTATGAGGTCCGAAGGACCAGATGGAGGTCGTGAGGGTCGTATTGAGTTACACCATATAGAGGTCGTAAGGGTCATACCTAGTTATAGCAGTTATATTATGATCCATAGTCGAGCCAACGCTCGGGATCCAGTTACAACAGTTACATTATGATCCATAGTCGAGATAAAGCTCAAGATCCAGTTATAGCAATTACATTATGATCCATAGTCGAGCCAAGGCTCGGGATCCAGTTACAGTAGGTATGACCCATGGTCGAGCCATGGCTCGGGGTCCTATCACATAACCCAGACACCTCAGACACAGACACAGCTACAGGTGCCTATTAGGATTGGATACAACTTTAAAGAATGAGCAATCCTGAGTAAAGTATGCTTTCGAACCTTTAAGTAGTCAAATAGCAGGAGTGTGCATTGTTTGTACTTGCCGAGGCTTATGGAGGCTCAGGTAGGTTATTCTGTGTTGTTTGTATCTTCCAGGCTTATGGGGGCTGGTTGGATTCTTATTTGTATATATATACTTGTTATTTAGATATTTCATATGGTGAAATCATTCAGGTTAAACTCTTACCCTCCTTCATGATTACTTCAGCTTTATCAGCTTTCATTGAGTTATCATTTTACTGCCTTACATATTATGTACATATTGTACTGACGCCCATCCTTAGGGAACTGCATTACTTGCCTACAAGTGCGAATAGACACAGTTCGGGACCTTCTTAGTCATCAGCTGGAGTTAGCAGTGCATTCAGCTTCTTTCTTCCAGAGTTGATAGTTAGAAAAGGTGTATTCTTTTATCGTATAGTTTATGGGTAGGTCAGGGCCCTGTCTCGACCATTATTCCACTCTTAGAGGTTTGAAAGCTACAGATTACTAGCTCTTAGTTTTGTTGTTGGACATGTGGGGTCCATATATGTTTTATTTCGTGTGATAGTCATGTGGGGCCTAGTTAGCTACAGTTAGCAGCCTTGTCGGTTATAGCATAGTTATAGTTGTCTGTTTCCATTTAAGTTATAACTAGACAGCATGATGGTCTCGTCTACCCACATAGGATCCATGTTATTGCGTTGTTGTTGGTTAGCTGTTTTCTTTTATAGGTGGCCTTGTTGGCTAGAGGCTGTATTTAAGCCGAGATATAGCTTGTTGTTTTCTTAAACTAAGTTGCAGGAGTGCAAAAGCCTAGTCAGGTTAGTCCAAATCCCAGTGTGGCACTAGGTGTCAATCATGTCTCCTAAGGTGGGGCGTGACAAATTTAGTATCAGAGTAGGTCGTATCTCAGGGAGTCTGCAAGCCGTGTCAAGTAGAGTCTTGTCTATGGATGTGTTGTGCACCACATTCTATAGATAGGAGGCTACGAGACATAATAGTATGGTTACTCTTCTTTCTCCTCCAGTCGTGCTATAGAGTTGTGTTGTATAGGGTAACTCCCTAAGCTTATGTTATTCTACTTATTTACAGAGAAATGTCAGACGCACGGAAGACCGCGATTGGTCGAGAGTTGGATGTGGCGGAAGGAGAGGGCACTAGTAGGGGGCCCCAATCAGAGTCATCTCGATCTAAGGGCGACAAGAAGACGTCACCTCGATCTCCCCAGCACTTATTGTCGCACTCAGAGCCCTTTAGGGCAGTAGATACACCAATACCACCCCCAACCATTCCTGTGCCATCAGATCAGGAGCTCAAGGGTGCATTCTACATGTTGGTTCAGATGATGGCTGCCCAGCGTCAGCCTTAGCCAGTAGTACCAGTTGTTGTTGAGCCCACTGGGTGGCTCGGGAGTTCGAGAGTCCATGAGTTCCTTGCTTTGGGCCCCCGTAGTTTATAGGGACAGATTGTAAAGAGGACCCCCAGAACTTCATAGATCAGTTGCATAGAATATTCAGGGTTATGCATGCCTCGTCCACAGAATCAGTCGAGTTAGCAGTATTTCAATTGCGAGAGGTAGTAGTTTTGTGGTGCGAGAGTTGGGAAAGATCCTGGGGAAGAGATGCACCTCCACCTACGTGGCCTAGCTTCTATGAGGATTTCATAGACCATTACTTACCCCGAGAGGTCTGGCAGGCCAGAGTAGAGCATTTTTTACATTTGGAGCAGGGCAGAATGAGTGTCAGAGAATATGCATTCAGATTTGATTCCTTAGCCAGATATGCACCCTCGTTTGTTGACACTATGTCAGCTAGGGTGCATTGATTTATTATGGGACTGACACCAGAATATGTGGAGTCTTGCATTATGGCCACACTACGAGAGGATATGGATATCTCACGGATTCAGGCCTTTACTCAGAACATAGAGAAACTCAGGCAGCATTAGTACGCCATGGACAGGGTAGGTCAGGAGCAGCGTCGGAGGGCTAGACCCGCAGACTTTCAAGCAGACTTTCAGGGTGGGCCCAAGCCTCATTTATCAAGTAGGCCACCTAGGCCCCCGTTCCAGCAGCAGCAGGGCAGAAAATTAGATCATGGCGGATAGTTAGATCACGGCGAGAGTTCATGAGCATTAGGCTCACAGCCGCAGAGGAGGCTAGATCAGATGGGATCAGCGATACCACATTGCAACACTTGTCATAGGCTGCATCTGGGAAGATGCAGGTATGGTCCACCACCTGTTATTCCTGCAGACAAGAGGGACACATAATGAGGGACTGTCCGACTAGACGCTAGGGCGGTCAGAACCAGCAGGATGGATCCTCATCTTGTTCATATGCCCCAGCCCCTTCTGCAGGGCACAGGCCCTCAGCCACAGCCGGCAGAGGCCAAGGTAGGTCATGGACATCTAGTTCAAGCAGCGGTCAGGATCACACATATGCACTACAGAAGCGACAGGAGTCAGAATCGTCGCCAGATATTGTGACAAGTATATTTGATGTCTACTCTCATTCAATTTATGCTTTGATAGATCCGAGCTCCACTTTGTCGTATGTTACTCCGTTAGTGGCCCAAAAGTTCACTATAGAGCCAAAATTGCTTCAACAACCCTTCTCGGTGTCTACACCCATCGGTGACTCTATTATTGCTAAAAAATTTATCTGGGTTGTACAGTAGAAATTGTTGGTCTCCAGACCTTAGAAGATCTAGTAGAATTAGAAATGATTGATTTTGATGTAATCATGGATATGGATTGGCTGGCACCATGTTACACCATTGTAGAGTGTTGGACCCCAATTGTTCAATTTTACTTTCCAGGGGAAGTACTACAAGAGTGGAGAGGTAATACAGCTGCGCCAAAAGATAATTTCATATCCTATCTTTGGGTGAAAAAGTTGATAGCAAAGGGTTGTATCTACCATATTGTTAGGATTCGGGATGTGTAAGAATAATCCCCGACTCTTCAGTCCATTCCAGTGGTTAATGAGTTTTCAGATGTGTTTCCAGACGAGCTTCCTGGAATCCCTCCAGAAAGGAAAATCGATTTCTCTATTGACTTACTACCAGGTACTCAGCCCATATCTATCCCTCCGTACCAAATGACTCCTACTGAATTGAGAGAATTGAAAGAGCAACTGAAAGATCTATTAGATAAGGGTTTTATCACGACAAGTACATCACCGTGGGGTGCGCCAGTTCTATTTGTAAGAAAGAAAGATGGCTCCCTCTGTATGTGCATAGACTACCGGCAATTAAACAAGGGTACTATTAAGAATAAATACTCACTTCCCAGGATAGATGACTTGTTTGATCAGTTGCAAGGGGCAAAATGTTTTTCCAAGATTGATTTAAGGTCAGGGTATCATCAGGTGCGGGTTCCAGAGAAAGATATCCCGAAGGCAGCACTCAGGACTAGGTATGGTCATTTTGAATTCCTAGTCATGTCCTTCAGGTTGACAAATGCCCCAAAAGTGTTTATGAATCTGATGAACAGCATCTTCAGGCGGTATTTAGATTTGTTTATGATAGTATTTATCGATGACATCCTGGTGTATTCCCATTCAGAAGTAGAACATAGGAATCATTTGCGAACGGTACTTCAGATTCTCAAAGATCGTCAGCTATATGCAAAGTTTTCTAAATGTGAGTTCTGGTTAAATTCTGTAGCTTTCTTGGGCCACATTGTATCAGAGGCTGGTATTCAAGTTGATTCACAGAAAATTGAGGCAGTAAAGACATGGCCCAGACCTACAACCCCAATGGAGGTTCGTATTTTCTAGGTTTAGCCAGGTATTATAGAAGGTTTGTGGAAGGATTTTCTACCCTGTCAGCG
This sequence comes from Datura wrightii, assembly GCA_035772735.1. Classification (NCBI taxonomy): domain Eukaryota; kingdom Viridiplantae; phylum Streptophyta; class Magnoliopsida; order Solanales; family Solanaceae; genus Datura; species Datura wrightii. The sequence continues at coordinate 40,108,331 of JASDFA010000019.1, forward strand.
CCTTTGGCCAAATTGACTCAGAAGGCAACCAAGTTCCAGTGGACCAAGGCCTTTGAATGGAGTTTTCAGGAATTGAAAAACAGATTGACGTCAGCACCAGTGTTAGCTTTGTCAGAAGGTTCAGAGGGTTATGTTGTGTATTGTGATGCTTCAGGCGTCGGGTTAGGATGCGTCCTGATGCAGCACGGTAAGGTAATTTCTTATGCTTCAAGGAAACTTAGGAAGAACGAAAAGAACTATCCCACCCACGGTCTGGAGTTAGCTGCAGTGGTTCATGTCTTAAAAATATGGAGGCATTACTTATATGGTGTGCATGTAGATATTTTTACTGATCACAAGAGCCTCCAGTACATCTTCACACAGAAAGAGTTGAACTTACGGCAACGTCGTTCGTTAGAATTGCTAAAAGACTACGACGTGAATATTTTGTATTACCCAGGAAAGGCCAATATTATAGCAGATGCACTTAGCTGTAGATCTATGGGAAGCATGGCACATTTGAGGTCGGAACAGTGCGAGATGGTTCGAGAATTGCACCGGTTAGCCAGATTAGCCGTCTGGATAGTAGACTTAGGGGATAGTGGGGCTGTGATTCAGAATACGACAGTATCATCCCTGGTTGTGGAGGTGAAATAGCAGCAGTATGAGGATCCTAACCTAGTACAACTCAGAGATAAGGTTCAGCAAGGTGAATTATCAGCTTTCAAGGTAACCGGAGACGGGGCTTTGGGGTACAGAGGTCGCCTCTGTGTTTCAAATGTAGCAGGGCTCCACCAGCAGATCATGGCAGAGATATATTACTCTCGTTACTTTCTTCATCAAGGTTCAATGAAAATGTACCACAATATAAAAGAGATATACTGGTGGCCTGGAATGAAGAAAGGTTAGCTGAATCCTTAGTGCAGTGTCTTAATTGGCAACAGTAAAAGCTGAACATCAGAAACCTGGCGAATTAACTCAAGAGATGGCTATACCTATGTGGAAATGGGAGGCAGACAATATGGACTTTGTGATAGGACTACCCCATACCAAACGCAAATTTGACTTTATTTGGGTAATTGTTGATAGGTTGACAAAATCAGCTCACTTTCGGCCGGTCCAGACTACGTTCTCAGCCGAAGATTACGCTGAGCTATATATTAAAGTGATTGTCTGATTTCACAGTGTCCAACATCTATCATTTCAGAAAGAGGGGCACAATTTATAGCTAGATTTTGGCAATCATTTCAGAAAGGTTTGGGGACACAAGTTAATTTGAGTATAGCCTTTCATCCCAGATAGACGGTCAGGCAGAGCGCATCACAGACGCTCGAGGATATGTTACGGGCGTGTGTGCTAGATTTTGGAGGAATTTGGGAAGACCATTTACCCCTTATTGAATTTGCATACAATAATAGCTATTATTCTGCAATTCAAATGGAGCCTTACGAGGCGTTATATGGGCGGAAATGAAGGTCCCCATCGGATGGTTTGAAGTAGGGGAAGCAGGGTTAATCGGACCTGATATGATCCACCAATCAAAAGAGAAAGTTAAATTCATCAGAGAGCGGTTATTGACAACCCAAAGTCGTCAGAAGTCCTACTCCGATGTGCAGCACAAAGACTTAGAATTTAATGTAGATGATTGGGTATTCCTTAAAGTGTCGCCGATGAAAGGTGTGATGATATTTGGCAAAGAGGGAAAGCTTAGCCCTAGGTTCATTGGGTCGTATCGAGTCCTCCGACGGATAGGCCAAGTGGCGTATGAGTTAGCGTTACCTCCAGAATTTGAGTCTATTCACCCAGTCTTCCATGTGTCTATGTTGCGAAAATGTATAGGGGACCCATCCCGAGTGGTTCTAGTTGAGGACGTTCAAGTTATTGAGGAGTTAGACTACGAAGAAATTCCAGTCGTTATATTAGATAGACAGGTTCGTAGACTGAGAACTAAAGATGTAGTCTCCGTTAAAGTACTATGGAGAAACAGAAATAAAGAAGAGATGACCTGGGAGCTGAGGACGACATGAGATCCAGATATCCTCACCTATTCCAGGACCTACCCAGATTATGCAGTTGAGGTGAGGTTGTGGTTTAGTCATTATTTTGCTACCTATATTACTAGTACTGATTAATTGATTATCTCTATTTGGTGGAGTAGTTGGTTATAGCATCCTGTGGTATGCCTATGTTGGACTTTTCTGTGTTTCAGATTTTCGAATAGTTCATATTACAGAGGAGATTCTGCTGAAATTTTTTTTCCTAAACTCCTTTAAGCCTGAAGATGACATTTGAGGACAAATGTTACACCCCATAAACTTCCGTAGTATGATTGTTGGGCGCGATTATATATTGAGAATTTTAGCATACAAACCTCCAAAAGAAGTCCTGGGAGGTGAGAATACGAGTGCGTCATCAAGCGTACGGGGGCCAAGGACAAGGGACTGGCGCGCTGGGCGCCGCGCCGCACAGCCTGCATGGCTCAGGCAGTGGCGCGTTGCGCCCCTAAGGTAGCGCGATGAGGGGCGTACCGCACACCCCCCGGCCACCGCCTAACTATATATATCCTCCCTTAGTTCAATATTGGATCATTTTTAATATATTCCCACAGCTAAAACAGAGAGAACCCGCGACTTTCACCAAATTTTCATCCAATTATGCTTCCAAATGTCGTCCAAACGCAAATTAACTTTGGCCGGAAACATTACTACGGAGTTATTTCTCAAAAATTCACTCGGCATACTGGAACTCAGCGAGAAAAAATTGTCAGAATTGCTCCAAATTGAATCTTAAACGGCCACAGGCATTAGGTAAACATTTCTCCCTTCTGAACTCTCGGAAAATTATAGGTTTTCGGCCGAGTATTCAAAGTTGAATTATAGTTGATATTATTATCGGAAGTTATTGTTATTCGCCGAATATAGTATTGAAATTAGCCCTATTCTTTCAGTATAAGGGCTACAGTTGGATAGAACCGCCAGTCACAAGTTGAGACTCGCCAGTTAAATGAAAGTCAGTAGTCGAGGTATGTTAAGGCTATCCTTTTGGCAAGTTATGTTCGTTGTAAAGTTAATACAACTTGTGTATCTATAGTACTTCAGAGTAAATCTATTGTGGTCAGCTGTTATGAATAGAATGGAGGCGATAGTGATGACATAGTAACCCTCGCCAGAGTTAACCCTAGCTAGATTGGTTTCGCCTTACGACATTGGGTTGTAGGATGTTATTGCCTATCGGCCTATGCTTATAGGGGTAGTATGAGGTACGAAGGACCAAATGGAGGCTGTGAAGGCCGTATTGAGTTACACCAGATAGAGGTCGTAAGGGTCGTACCCAATTACAGGAGTTATATTATGATTCAAATTTAAGCCAAGGCTCGGGATCTAGTTACAGCAGTTACATTATGATCCATAGTTGAGCCAAGGCTCGGGATCCAGTTACAGCGGCTGCATTATGACCCATAGTCGAGCCAAGTTTGGGGTCCAGTTACATAACCCAAATAGCTCAGACCCAGACACAGCTACAGGCGCCTATTAGGATTGGATACAACTTTAGAGAACGAGCAATCCTGAGTACAGTATGCTTTCGAACCTTTAAGTAGTCAAACAACAGGAGTGGTGCATTGTTTGTACTTGTCGGGGCTTATGGGGGCCCAAGTAGGTTGTTTTGTATTGTTTGTACCTTCCAGGCTTATGGGGGCCGGTTAGGTTCTTTTTTGTACATATATACTTGTTAGTTAGATATTTCAGATGGTGAAATCATTCAGGTTAAGCTCTTACCCTCCTTCATGATTACTTCAGCTTTATCAGCTTTCATTCAGTTATCATTTTACTACCTTACATATTCGGTACATATTGTACTGACGCCCATCCTTGGGGTGCTGCATTACTTGCCTGCAGGTGCGGATAGACACGGTTCGGGACCTTCTTAGACATCAGCTAGAGTTAGCAGTGTATTCAGCTTCTTTCTTCCAGAGTTGATAGTTAGAAAAGGTTTGTTCTTTTGTCGTACAGTTTATGGGTTGGTCGGGGCCCTGTCTTGACTATTTTTCATTCTTAGAGGCTTGCAGGCTACAGATTACCAGCTCTTACTTTTGTTGTTGACTGTGCGGAGTCCATGTATGTTTTATTTCGTGTGATGGTCGTGTGGGGCCTAGTTAGCTATTAGTGAGCAACCTTGTTGATTATAGCATAGTTATAGTTGCCTGTTTCCATTTAAGTTATAACTAGATAACATGGTAGTCTCGTCGACCCGCATAGGATCCCTGTTATTGCTTTGTTGTTGGTTAGCTATCTTCTTTTACAAGTGGTCTTGTCGGCTAGAGGTTGTATTTACATCCGAGATATAGCTCGGCGTTTTTTTGAACTAAGTTGCAGGTGTGCACCAAGAGTGCACAAGCCTAGTCAAGTTAGCCCAAATCCCAGTGTGGCACTACGGTCATGCCTCCCAAGGTGGGGCGTGACAAATTCGAGGTTAAAAATTTCAATTTTTGTTAGTTTAATTTGATTTATAGAGTTAAAACCCGATACAATTGATTTGATTTGATATTCAAAATTTTTAACCAACCCAAACTATAACCCTGTACAAGTGCATGGCGACGATAGAGAACCAAACAAGAATGTTGGTTTTATTAATCGTTAATTTTGTTCAGGCCATATTAAAGTGTAAATGGGCGTAAAAATTTTAAGCTAAACATATAAATAGTGTAAAAGTTATACATATCAATATAATTTAACTAATTATAATAAATTCTTATTCTATTTTTCAGATTATCCTATGTTTTCTGCATGTGTGTGCATCCCATTTATCTGCAGTTTGACATTGTTTCTTGAATTACTTTTCGTCTATTCCTGTATTGAACCATTCGCAGTACGTGCTTATTCTTCAAACTTATAAGAAATGTACTCTACTTGAGTTTTCTTTTATATAAAATGTATATATTTCCATATAAGTTTTAACTTTGTTAGTAGTGTATGAGACAAAAATAAGTTTGGACATGTGGATAAACTGGAAAGAGGATATGTGTTAAAAGAGTGAATACACGGTGAGTTGGAAGAAGACACGTTGATGTATTAAATATAGATACATGGTTGGAAAACTGATATGTAATCAACATTTTAGAGAAAGTAGTATCATAGCTTATCGAAGAACTGAACCGGATCTAGAGAAAGCATTCGGAGAAAAAAAGAAGTAAATGTGAGACAATTGTTATAAAGTCATTCTGGAGTCAACGTCATCCGTTACATCGTCAATAATTAAAGTAATTTATTTTTCATTTAAGGCAAATCAATGTGCAATAAATATCAGACATTAAACTTTTAGATTTCATAACCCCCTATAAAAGGGAACGACACTTATTCTATAAAGGGGCATCAATTTCACATTAGAATACAGTATTGAATAGAGATAAAAGGGCTCTGTTAATCATGTTCTTAGCATCAAGTGCTTCTTCATTTTCTAATCATTATCACTTTGGCCAACAGAGGAATTCTCGATTCATAGCAAAACAAAGAAATCAAAGATATCGTCCGGCTTATGAGCCATCAGTCAATTGCTTTATTTAGTTTTATTTCATTATCTAACTTATGTTTTATTTCATCTTTTAAGTCAAATCAGTTATATATCTTTTAAGTCTCACTATAAATTCAATTGAACCTATTTTTAGGGTAAACAGTTTGGTGTCCATCGTGGGCAAAGGATAATTGTGGGATCAATTTGATTTTCTTTTCAAATACTAACAAATCTTATATTTCATAAAAGCTTTTTGATTCACAGAATCAACTAGAGCAATAGGTGGCACCGGAAACGCCTAACCATGAAATGCCAATAACAATGCGCTTTTGAACACTCCTATCAATGGAGGTAATTGAAAATACTTGTGCTGCATACAAATTGGGAACTTCTCGTCAAGATTCTCATCATTCTGAAAGGTCTGAGACTTAGAATGATAGTGCTGATGACCTGAAAACAGTAAGAATAGTCAGAGCAGATTTAACAAGAATTTTCTTGATGTTGGAAAGCCAGCAAAAGGCAATAATGGAGTTAAATAAAATAAAGAAAGAACAAGATATGAACCAAAATATATGTGAGAAGAGTTATCCAACAATATATATCAAGAAAAAAGATCGGGATGAAAATTACAGGAATAGAATGAAAAATATTGATTCAATGTAAGGTGATGAAACGCTAACACTCTGACTGGTCACTTGGATCGGACCGAGAAAGAGTTCAATGCCCAAATAGATCATATTCCTAGAGCTCCACCAATCTTGAAATGTCCAAACTCATGGAAGTATGTGTGACTCCCATTCCGTCCAACGCAACTCAAGAGATTCAAGATGCCAGACATGCCAAAGTACGATAGAACAACAGATCCACAGGAACACGTGACAACATATACCTGTGCGGTAAAAGGCAGCAATATGCAACTAAATGCAACCTAATTGGTGTTATTAAAGAAATTCGGTGAAACCTTATCCAAAGGGACAATGACATAGTATTCTTTATTAATTGAACGCTTTATTAAATTTTTTAAAATGCTCGCAAATGATATCATAAAAATATGCTGAAGCAAAAAAGTTACAAGCATGAAAAGTAGATATCTTTAAAATAGCCCGAGGGGACTCAAAATTGCTACAGGAATTTGTGGTTCGATTTCAGAGAGAAAGGATGTTGCTACCACTAGTCCCGGATGAATGGGCAACGAGAGCTTTTACTAAGGGGCGACCATACGTTAAACTACCAAAGAAACTAGGGTAAACCAATGTGATCATGACATTGTAGATGCTTGAGATGGGACGGATGCGACTTCCCTCAGTTGGTTTGGGTGGCATAGCCCGTTGCATAACTCCCCCCCCCCCTCCCCCCCTTTTTTTATCCTTTTCTTTAGTCTTTAGGGAGCCAAAGCTTGACTTTACTAAACTAATAAATAAGGCTCGCGCTAGGCGCTTACCTTTTTTGGAGTTCAAGTGCATCTCTTAAGCTAAAAGAGAATTTGTTGAAATTTTTAGCAACTACTTAAGTGGACGTACATAACAGATATGAGTCGAAAATTCGAGCAGAGGACGACCAGTCGACATTGTTGGCATCATCTGGATTGGGCTTTAAGCTTTAAACAAAAAATTTTGATTACAATGTAAGAATTCCAAGGGAAAGGTACCAACCTTATGTTCAGACGAAAATCAAGACCGGATGGAGAGATCAGGACGAGACAATCAGTAATTCTAACTAGCAGAGAGACCAAGGTCAGATAGACGAGGCAATCACCCTCAGAATAGAAGAAGCATGTTGAGCATAGAAGCCACCACTCCATCAACATCAGAGATAAGCAATATAAAAGCCTTAAGATTTTCCGAGTATTGCTTCAGTGTTGAACCGCCCGAATTAGTAGCAGCAATTAGACAAATCAAGGATGTGAAGTGGCCAAAACCTATCAGGTCCGATTCAAGTATACCCCTGAACTTTGTAAGAAGGATCAAATATACAAGCCACTGCTCCTGAACTTTGTGAAAATGATCAAATATACCCGTGAACATTGCGAGAAGGATCAAATATATCCATATATGGCTTTATTTTAATAAAAATAAAAATAATAATTTTAAAATTGATTTTTTTTTCACTTTCGTCAGTCGAAAGGGTATATATCTATGTCATTTGTTTAACAATAGAGGTATAAATGAGCCACTTTATAACGAAAAATATATCAACTCTAGATCGCAAAGTTGAGGGGTATATTTACACCTTCCCGGTTCTTACAATGCTTGCTTTTAATGGAGACCGCAGAAAGATTTAATTTTTTGTGTTATGTATGGATCACCACTCTCGGTCATAGTAAGTATTTAAGTTCTTAATTTAACACTTCATTAATTTTTTCTTAGTATTTGATTTCAACTTCGTTTAATAGTTTTTCTATTCATACATGTAGATCAGGACATGACTTGTAGCTCTATCTTGTGCTTCATAATATTGGTAGCAGTGTGTAATAGAAATAGCAACTAACTGACTTGGGCTTTGATCAGTCGATGTGTCTCATAATGTTTGGTTAAACTTAATAGCATTGGACAAGATGATATTATATCAAAGGTAAATATCCACTGACACTTAATTGGTTGCACACAGACATCACCGTTATTGTGAGATATTTCATATACATATTTGTCGTCTCATTTATGCTTGCTGCATTTTTGTTATCCAGTATATTATGAATCTTCAAACTAGTCTAACTTTGCACCGTCTTGATGCAAAAATTGATTGATAGAGGACCTTGTTAATTAACATAAAGGTGATCAGTACATTCCACACTCCTGTCAACTAAATAATTACCTGCTCAAGTAACCAAGAATCCAAGAAAACATGATCAATTTAATAATTGTGAACAATACCAAGATTTCATTTCATACCAAAACAAAAGAAAATATGAGTACCTCTTGAATTGGTTTACTATAATCCTTTGGGTTCACAAATTCTGTCAGACCAAACTTCTTAGCTGTAGAAAAAAGGTAAAATGCATGAATGAGTTGCTTTGCAAGGAAGGAACTAAATAAGATAATGTTTGATCAAGAATGTTGAAGATACAAATGAAAAATATCAAGTGTTAAAGCATTGCACATGTGTAGGTACAACTTAATTACCTTCCTCAAATCTGTTAGCATTTAAATCAACAACAATTATCCTTGAAGCACCAGAAGTTCTTGCTCCTTCAGCTGAGCACCTGCTCAGTGGGATCAGACAAATAATAAGATTCTTTAAAGTAAACAAAGGGAAAGAACCAGAACAGATAAAATATATAGCCACACTTGACCCTTTTGCTGGTTTAACTACATCCAAAGTTGCACCAAGGTCTAGAAAAGAAGCATTTGATCACATCAACAATTTAACCCCTTGAAAGAAACTACGTACATAATTTATCTCCATTTCTTCGTGAAGGTACAATCATCAAAATAATCATTTTATGTTTGTGCAAAAGTGTGTTTCGAGTAGACAACATTTCTCAAGAGAGTGAAAACTCTGGGTTTTTTTTTGTGTGTGTGCACGTGCATAGGTGGAAATTTTAAGTCCATCAAGTATCATGTCGATGAGCTTAATGAGGAGGCATACACATACGAATACACATTGTTTGAAGGTGATGCCTTGGTAACAACCTTGAGAAAATAACATGATATATGAAGTTTGAGCGGTCATATGATAGTGGTTCCATCTCTTAAGTGACCAGCATATGCTATATTGTGCGAGATCTCATGCTCAAGGAAGAGGAAATCAAGGCAGGCAAGGAGAATTTCTTGGCTTTTTAAAGGCCGTGGAAGCTTATCTCCTTCAAAAACCAGCTGCTCATTCTATCAGAACAAATTAATCAATCATCGTCATCTTACAATTTTCAATTTATTCATTTCCTGTCTCTTATTTCATTTTCTGTCACACTATGTTATATCTTAAGTTCACAAATTGCAGAGTACTAATAATCGATGAATGGCAAGAATAAATTTATTAGCTTCATTTTTGTGACTTGGTGAATTCCAACTTCTAAAAGAAGTGGATGAACTTCAATATAGGCTAAAACTAAGTTCAAAAGCAAATTAGAAAACTAATACTGCTTCTGATCTTGCAAATACTGCAAGTACTAATTATCAAATTAGTCAGCTAATGGACAGAGCCAATTTGATGGTTCTAAAGTACTGAAGTTTAATGTTGAGTTAAGAAGCTAAGGCAGTGCTTATATATAAAAAAGTTAATCTATATTGGATCTATTCAGACAACTTCATTACTTTATTTTTCAATGCTGAAAGTGACCATTTTCAGGTCAAAGCACCGTGTTGTGGAGACTACATCTAACAAGCCTCATCAAAAAGAAAAAAAACTGCATCTACAGAACATCTGATGATGCCAAAATTTCTCTAATAAATATATGCCAGAATGTTAAAGATCAAAAAGTTGGAGAAGGCCATAATCCTTGAAATGTACCACTAACAAGGCAACCTGTTTCATGTAGTTCAGAAATTATGCATCTGAAGGCATAACTTCTGCCTCACAGAGTTTCAGATAACTCTGAACTTAGCTGCAGTTATAGCCTGATATAAAAACCAGCCTATCAGTTTGATCTAAAGCAGCAGTTATAACATCCTGAATTCAGAATTCCCTCACATGCATAGTTATAATTTCACTCGAGATAATTCTCCATTCTACTTTATGGTTATCCGTGTCTTTGGTCATTCTAGGATTCTCAGAAGAATTAGAAGTATCGAGTTGGGATTCTGTACTGTTCCTTATGACTAGCTCTTTAATTACCAAGATGCCAGTATGCAATTCAATAGGATCGTAAATCTTTAGTTATTGAAATGCAGTGTCCCAAAGAATATTTAATTTGACTAAAACTGAATTATGTTTATTCAGCTACCAATTTAAAGAAGAATCCTTTCTACCCTATTCCAAATGAAAGCTTCCAAGATAACTTCAAATATGCAAGGCCACAACTGTGCAAGCACGAAATATATGGAACAATTAACTAGTTTTTTCTATTAAAACTCTCTCTTTGTTTTTATTTGGTTGATTGATAATTATTTCAAGGAAGAAAACAAAAATAGTAAAACATGGGCCAAACGGTTTTTAAGTTTAAATAAAACTTTACAATATGTGTTCAAAATCTATTCTAATGAAGATTTCGTTTTGAGATCATATAGACAATGAAATGAGAATTATTAATAAGTCAAATTAATTCTTAGAGTTGCAATACATAGAATAATGAATCATATAGAAAAAAGAAGATGACCTCATTCTTCCCAGAAGGCATGCTTCCATTAGCATTGCTGCAACAACTCTGCGTGCGCTTTTGGTGCAGTTGTCTAAGCAACTATCGAATTAAACACATCATCATCATCAAAATAAAGCAAACATCTAATCAAGAAAAAGAATGTACAAGAAAAATAATACCATAATTTTTGAGTTGTGCCAAACACTTGACTCAATCATGTATTGAAACATGTTCTTTGCAAATTAGATGCACGTGGATACTCGAAAACAGCACATAAGGAGTTTGTTTCTACTTACTTCGATAATGAGATTAAGATGGTCGCTTCCTTGTATATTTTTAATTTCTTCCTTAATTTTCACAGCTGAAGCCTTCAGAGACTTATTATAGCACGCAATCAACTTAATTTGATCCAGTGTGGGAATATCTACAAAGCTAAGGGGGATCTCCTCGAGCTGGTAACACCTTTTTATAACAAGTGTCTCAAGCTGTGGAAAAGATGCCTCTGAGGCTTCCCACCTTGAGATATTTAACTCCACCAGTTTCAAGAACTTAAGTTTATTAAATGTGATATCCCCGAGGCACCACTCTCCTGACTCACGTCCCCAATCCACTAATTGGAGATACTCCAGACATGGTAGTCCCGCAATCAAGGATCCCACGCTTAATACATAAGGTGCTTCAAGTGCCAACTCCTTTAGATTTGAAGGCAAGTGTAACTCGGATATAATAATATTGCTACCACGAAAGCAAAGGTCAAGTAATTGAAGCTGGTTAAGACTCTCCAAATTGGGATTGGAAGTACAAATCTCAGCAGAATCCCATTCATCGCTAAAAACACTAATCCCAAGTTCTTGAAGATTAGAACATTTCTGTAACAACACATCCATGCAATCAGCTTCATCAATTGGAAATTCAACTTTACTTAGTTTCCTCAAATTTTCCAATTTAGAGGATTCTTTAAAGATCCACTCCGTATTATTTTTCAAATCAAAAGAAGCATAACACTCAATATGCCTTAACTTTTCCATTTTCCAAAAAGTTGCTGGCAACAATACAGGACGACCAATTCCCTTCACTATGATAGTCTCTAGATGGCGCAGATGTGATTCTGGATGGAAATTGAAATCAAATATGGAAACTGCGAGGTACTTAAGGTGAATTAGTGGATTCAATGTAGCTGAAGACAAGTGATCCACTCTGTTGGAACTCAAATCCAAGACCTTAAGAAGTCCCAATTTACTAATCTGAGGGAAGGGATTCCAATGTAGATCATTGGTTATTATCAGTGACCTCAAATGTTGATGGAAGGGTTTCTGTGTTTTGGATCCCAACTGGTCGTACTTGGATATATCACAAGTGGATTTGAAGCTCAATCTATTTTGCTTCCAATCAGAAGGTTTAAATTGGCTACGATTTCTCTTCACCACTTGCATAAACTTTTCTTCTCTACTCCTCTCCAAGCAAAAGTGAAGCACTACATCATGAACCTGGCAGTGTTTAACTTTACTGTTATATATTCTCTTTGAAACCATTACCACATTACTGCTAATGAGATCCATCAAGTAACCTTCTGCAGCCTCTTCCAATCTCCCAGATTCAATCTTCTGCAGGAAGCCTTCTGCAATCCATAAACTTATCAATTTAGACACTGGAATTCTGGCATCCTCTTGGAACATCCCCATGTAAAGAAGGCAAGGTCTTAAATAATCTGGTAAATTATCATAACTTAACTGCATAGTTGAAAGACTATATTCTTCAGACTCGCCAAGATAGGAAAGCAGAGAATTTTTAACCTCCTGCCACCAAGAGGCTTCCGTTTTCTTCCTTTTGATAATTCCAGAAACCAAGACAATCACCAAAGGTAGCCCCTTGCACCTTTCTGCAACTGCTAGACTCACATTGTATAGTTCAGGGCGGGGACGTTCATTTTGGAACACTTTTTTCCATAATAATTCACAACTTTCTTCTGGTGTGAGGAATGGAAGGAAATAAGGTTCAGTATGGTGCTTGATCTGCATAGCCACTTTCTCAAGCCGGGTTGTTACAACTATTCTACTTTTGTTTTCATCATTTGGGAAACATAATCTTAGATCATCCCATGCCTTAACATCCCACATATCATCCAAGACAATAAGGTATCTCCTGCCCATTAATCTTTTCCTCAACATGTCAGCAAGTTCCTCATCCTTATGGACATAGTCCTCATAACTAGGAACTTGATGGTAGATCTCTTTTAATAGCTCTATCTGATTATATGTCTGGGAAATGCAACACCATGCTAGACGATCAAAATGAAAAACAATCATGTCATTATTGTACACCTTCCTAGCAATAGTTGTTTTCCCTTGTCCACCCATACCTACAATTGGGATGACATCCAACTCATTTGTACCTCGAATCAGATAGTCAATTATTTTTTCTGCTTCATTTTCAAAACCAACTATCTCCTCATCATTCTCAAGATTGTTACGTCGAGTTGGCAGATGATGAGATGGATCTACCACATACCATGATTTACAAGCTAAGTCATCCGACCACATCTTGCAAACCTCCACTCTAATATTCTTGATCTCTTTTAAGATTGTAAGAAGTGAGCAAAAAATATGCCAAAAAGCATTATACTGAGCAGGAACAGAGTCAATGGCAACTTCAGCTTCATATGCCAAATTGATAGTACGCCTCTGAAGATCTTTTAGAATTTCATGTTCATGGTGCACCTCTCTGAAGATGGATGATAGAGATGACAACTCTTTCTCTAAAATGGATATAAGAGATGAAAAATCTTTCTCTAAAATACCTCTGCGAGTTTTCATCATGAAATCTAAACCTGATTCAGATTTCAACATCCCATTCAATTTCCTTAAAAAAGAATTCAGAAAGCTCAATCCACCAACGTTGGGAAACTGACATGGAGTGAATTTTAAGGATTTGTAGCACCTCTCCACTTGGGTCTTTAGATCTTTAATTTTATCCAATATCTGTATTGAGCAAACATTTACTTTGCTAGTGTCATCTTTGTTTATAGAGCTAGGAAGAAGCTTTCTAATTACATATAGAATATCACCCGCTATAGCTCCAACATTTTCCAAGACCTCATTCGCCATTTTACCGTTAAAGACACCATCTGACACATCATCAAGAAAAAAAGACAAGAACTCTATTGCCACATCAATATTAGGAAAGTTCTCAAGCTTTGTGTTTCTAAGATTCACCAGCATAGTGTGCAGATGATGTGAAAATCCTTTTGGTAATATCTTATCCTTGAAGGTTCTTGCTTGAGTAAATTTTGGAGTCTTTAGTTCACCAAGAAAAATCTTCTTCATTTCCAGCTCCAATACCACAATCAGGGATAATAAATAAGATGGCTTATCCCAGAGATCATCTTCCGCCTCATCCTTAATTTCATCCTCATCTGAATATGTATCATCTCCATCCTCATAAATCCAAAGCGCATAACAGAATTGTCCCACATTGTCAGCCATGAACTGAATTCGGGTCTCCAGACCTTCCAGCTTCTCATGATCAATGTAACCCTTTATCTCTGTGACGTATAAGTATCTCAAAAATCCCATTTTCTTTTGAATGATTTTCACTTGCTTTGAAGATCGCTTCAACTTAAGGATACATTCATTCGTCAAAGAAGGGTCACACATATGCAATCCCAGGTACTTCAATATATCATCCAGAGAATTGCTGAGGCAATCCATATATTCCAAAAGATAGGAATCATTCAACTCATAATTGTACCTTAGGCCGGTATTACCTTCAACGAATTCCGATACTAGCCTTTCCACATCAAGGTTAGTTTTGCTTTCATATGGAAGATCACGAAGCATTTCCACAATCAGTTTGGCCTTATATTTTATTTTGTCTAAGGAATCAGGCAAAAAACCATGATTGTACTTGATAAAAGTTCTCAAGAATCTTAGCTCCACTTCAAGTGTCTCAATTTCGTCAATGTCGATACTGTTTGGATCACCTTCACGCTTGATCTTTTTTAGGTGATCTAACAAATCTTCGATGTCATCATATGTCATCTTCTGTAGATAAAGTAGAAAATTCCTGCAAGTTCACCAAAATCTTGGAATATTAGTTTCATTAATTAGGAGCCACAATTCTCGGTCTGTCTTTCAACATCTACTGTTAGAAGTTATAATGCTTGTGAAGTTTCACAAACCTCCCTTGAAGGTTTGACTTATAATACATAATTCTCTTACGGTTTTAAATGTGACACAAAATTTTCCTTATCATGCTATATTGTAACCAAATAATGGAATAAGTTGCCATTATAATTTCATCTTTATTTTTATTTTTCCTTTATATTTTCTTCATATTAAGATGAGTTTAAATGAAGTAACATGGTCAGTCAATTCATATAAACTTGTTTGAGTTTTCTTCATATTAGTTTTTGTATGGACCTATTCTCAGTAAGTTAAGAGTGGTATAAACCAATTAAGATCCTGTTTGGATTAATCGGAAAAAGATGGTTTTTAAACATAAGTGCTTAAACTACGTTTTGAGTGTTGAAACTTATTTTATAAATAAACAGTTATGTGTTTGGATAAAAGTGCTGAAACGGAAAAAAAAAATTATTGATGTGTTTGGTACACAAGTGTTGAGATAACACTTTTTTTTCAAAATGACTAAAATACTTTAAGTTGTTAACACTATAAAACACTGATTAATATGATATTTTTACCTGTCAAATAACTAAATCTAAAATAAAGTTATTTTTTAATTTAGTTGTAATATAAACTAATTATTTAAGTTAACTTTACATGTATAAGTTATTTTTAATTTTTAAAATATATAATTTGTATAAAATTGGAGGAAAGGGAAGGATTCTATAGAAATACCTTTCCAATTCACATTCATAAGTAATAGGGGTTACTTATCATTACATTTCTTCCCTATGACAAATTATTTTTGTGTGTGTCCATATATATATATATATATATATATATATATATATATATATATATTGTGAGTCTCACGTATATACTGGTTGGATGTAATCTTGTGATTTTCTTTTGGAAACAAATCAATAATTTCTACGATTTATTTTTATTATACTTATAATAATAATAACATAATTAGATCTATAATCATTGGCAAAGAAGAGGAAGAGGAAGAGGAAGAGGAAAGAAAAGAAGAATAAAAAGAAGAGGAGACAGACACTTTTAGGGCTTTTTGGTAGTATTGAAATTAAAAATATATATATATAGGAGATAAAAGAATAAAATTGTTAGTCAAACTAAAATTAGTGAGAAAAATGAAGGAATAGATATGCATAACAAATTGAAGGGAAAAGAAAAAAAAAAGAAAAAAAAAAAGAAGTTATTTTCACAAGAAAAAGGGGAGGGATTCATTCATGTACTTGTTCAAGCAAATCATGAAGAAGAAATTGACTTACTGGGTAAAATTAGTGAAACAAACACCAAAAGCTGAAACACACCTTCGAAATCCAACAAATATTATGTTCACTATTCACCAAAATGATAGTAACTAGAAATATATATATGGGCTAATTCTTCTTATCTGAACAAGAGTTTAAAAAGAGATGAATTGCACTAAAAAGTTGTGTGGTAGCTGTAAAGTGGCTCAATAATGTAGCATTCTTTTCTTTTGCTCCTATTCATTGATTGATACGCGAAGACAAGGAGTAAACATCTCACAAGAATCACTCAATTATAAAAAATTATTTAATAAAGTCATTTAATTTAATTTTATATTAATAAAATTATTTTATTTTGAAATTTTTTATATAAAATCACTTAATTATATTATTATAAAAGATAATAATATGAAAAAATCAATTAAAATTTTATATCAGGTAAATATGAACGTCACAAATAAAATAAAATAAAAAATATTTGGCTCATCAATAATTCCGTAATTATTAAAATTATAAACTTACAAAATTAACAGGGCTTTACAATATTTTTTTAGATTTATTTTTTCATAAAAAAAAAATTGACTTTCAAATATCAATTTAATTAAAAATAGTTAAAAATATGTAGCTGCATATAGAAACTTGATTTCTTTTTAATAAAGAAAAAATCGGCTACCTTTTTTTTCTATTCAAATAACAGAAAATATTCGATAATAAATTAAAAAACCTAAGCGCACACACATAAAAGAAAATTTTTTAAAATATAGACAGTAAAATTCTTTTTCATTTATTTATTTCATTTTGATTTTTCCTCTTTGTTTTTTTTTTCCTCTTCCATTATCTATTTATTTAAGTTTTTCATTCCCAAATTAAAGAGTTAATTTCTCAAATGGTCACTCAACTATAGATTATTCACTCACAAAGTCACTTTTCTTTGCTTTATAACTCAAAAGTCACTCATTTATTGGTGTTTCACTGACAAAGTCATTAACTATTGGTCTTTCACTCATAAAGTCACTCAAACAATTAGATAATTTTTTTATTTAATTTTTTTAATATAAAATTTTTATTTTAACCCAAATTTATTAAAAAAAAACAAAAAAATACTCATTTTAACCATTTTTTTAACCCGCCTCACTTGGCCCGACCCATTATAAGAATGCAATTTTAACATTTTATTTTTTGTTTAAAAGAATGCTCCTTTTTAAAAAAAAATAGAAGCAATTCAGTTTAAATTTTTTATTCTATTTCTTAAATAACAATCTCTTATAATTAAACAGCAAATATCCGAATACATTTATTCTTTGCTACTTGAGGCTAGCATTTTAAAAATGAAAAATATCAAAATAAGAATAAGATTGAATATTATTAAAAATGGCAAAAGAAAATCATATTGGTAAATTAAAATCATAAACTTTTAAAATTTAGGAGTCGGGTCAAGTGGGGCGGGTTAATAAAATGGTTAAAATGAACAGGTTTTTATTTCTTATAAATTTGGGTTAAAATAGAAATTTTATATTAGAAAAAATTATATAATCGGCTGAGTGACCTTGTAAGTGAAACATCAATAATTAAGTGACTTTATGAGTGAAACACCAATAGTTGAATGACTTTTGAGTTATAAAGCAAAGAAACATAACTTTTTGAGTGAGTTATCCATAGTTGAGTGACTATACGAGAAATTAACTCCCAAATTAAGCTATAATCTGAAAATGCATTGTTTTCCCTCAATTCTCAATTCTCAATTCTCAATTCTTTATATGTTTTTCTTCTTTTCTTTTACTTTTCTTTTTGATTATTTCAAAACAAAATTACTCCCCTTTCAAAAAATTTATTGTTATGGGTAGATACTCATAGGTAAGATATGAGTCTTCTTTAATTTAATTTTATTTTTAAGGTCATGGCTATATGACATAAATTATTGTTATGGGTTGAAACTCGTAGGTAAGATATGAGTCTTCTTTAATTTTATTTTATTTATGGGATCATGGCTATATAACATAAAAAGATTAATTAATTGTTTCATGTCATTATTTTTTATGACAAATATAGTTGAGTGATTTTATACGAGAAAATCTTAAAATTGAGTGATTTTATTGAAATAAAACAAAGTTGAATGACTTTGCTAGATAATTTTTGATAGTTGGGTTATCTTTTGAGATATTTACTCTAAAGGCAAGTTAAGCCAAAAAAACAAGAATTTCACGAAGAATTGACACTGGACTTTAAAGTTACTTTTTTTTCCAAAGGAAAAAATTCATAAGTAATGTATTTAGTGCCCATTTTTGTAATATATAATGAGATTTTAGATTTTTTATAACTGTGCGGTATTTTTCTTTTGAAATATAATAAAATATATTGTATTCGTACACATAATATTTAATCCTAATTGAAATTATACGAATAAAGTATTTAAGTTTAACTGTATGTGTATATATGACTTTTCGAAGCAGAAACTAGATGTATGTGTATATATGTATGTGAATCTACTATTTGTGTGACCGATTGAATTTAATATATGTATTTTTTAAATTATATGCGCGAATCAATTTTATAAAAGACCAGCCGTATGTGCGTAAAGAATATGTAAAATGTATGCTATATATATGAAAAATCAATACCTAAAAACATATATTTTATATGAATATTATACATGTATGTTTGATATTATTTGCCGTCTTTATTGAAAGTATGCTCACTTTTAGAATTTTCTTTTATATAATAAGGATACCGAAATCGCTGCATCAGTTAGTTTTCTGAGCAAATAGTTATGGGACTATCACTGCGGGGCGAGTTGGTTTAATTTTTAATTTTTAATTTTTAAAATTTGTGATTTTTAATTTTTTTTATTTTTACTGTTTACTTAATAAAAATTTATAGGTTAAAATATTTTTAATTATGATTTAATTTTGCTAGACAAAGTTAATTTTACAAGATACAACTTTTTAGAGAAGGTTTTGCCTTGGGAAACAAGTTCTGTAGTATTTAATTCACGAGGCTAACTTTTAAAGAACTTGTGACTTAAGACACAACTTCTATCACTAAATATATGTCCTATAACATAACTTGTGTATTAAACTAATACCTTTGGGGATAATTTGTACCACTAGACTTATGCCTTAAGCTTAATTTCTTTAGCTTTCAGGCATAATTTGTCTCTTAAGCTTAATTTATTTTGTCTACATAACTTGGGTGACTACACTTATTCCTTAGACATAACTTGTGCCATTGAATTTATGCTTGGAGGCATAACTTGTATGTTTTGTCACTGAAATTATGCCCGAGACACAACTTTATTAACGCCCTGCGATTTTTTTTTCTGTTGTGGATATTCTTTTATCATTTTTTTATTACTTAAAGTTTTGAAAGATAAAGGAGCAAAGTTCTCTCTCTCTATATATATATATACTTATATAGAGTAGTCAATATTACAAAACATACCATGAGCTTTTAAAAAAAAAAAAGTAGTTTTCAAAATTTTGTGTATAAAATGGATATAAAATGTGTATATCTCGCTCAAAATTATATGGATGAAAACTGTTTAAAATCAGTATAAAATGTGTATATCTCGTTCAAGGCTTAAAATATTCGCTCAAATTCGGTGTGAAATGTGTATCAAACATATAAGATTTGTATAGAAATTCATATTACATTTTAAAATTTTAATACATTTACAACAAACATTATATACAACTTTCGTATAAATTTAATATGACACAACAGCATAAATTTAAATTCATACAACTTTAATACAATTTTATTCAAAATCACATCAAATCTACATTAAATCAACCTACATTTAAGATATAAGCTCCCCAAGGTATTCTCTAATTGTTGAAACCACAGTCATTTCAAAATTATTTTAATTTTTCAAATCCAAGTTTCAAGCTTCATCCGTGGTGAAATTCGAGATGGAATATGAAATTTTATTCAAAGCCACATCAAATCTAAACCAAATAAATCTAAATTTGAGATATAAACTCCCTAAAATGTTCTCAAATTTTTAAAACCACACCAAATACGAAATTATTTTAATTTTTCTATAATCGAATTTCAACTTTGAAGCTTCAAAAATTCATCAATGATGAATTCCAGATTTTAATTTACAAAGAAAATTTGGTAAATCAACATATATATATATATATATATATATAAAGGAAGCTTAGAGGCATGCCGATGTGGCATGCCTCTAAGGCCTCCATTCCCATTTTTCTTTGGTTTTTTTAACTATTTTCTCATTTTTAAAATAATTTTATTAACTCATTTATTTAATTGTTATTGTTATTTAATGTTATCTAATTAAATGATCTAATCTAATAAGAATCTATATCATCTTATTATATAAGTGAGACGTCAAAAGATGAAAAGTTAGATTACCATTTTGCCCCTCCACTAAATTAAAATGTAATTAAGTACATAATTAAATATTAATATTTTATCATATCATATTATATGTATATATTTGTTACTATATAACTGAGAAGCCAAAAAGTGAAAAGTTAAAATAAATAAATAATAATAATAAATAAAATATAAACAATAAATAATAATAAATAAAAATAATGACAATAAATAAATAAATAATATATAAATAATAGTTAATTAGTAAATAATAATAATAATAAATAAATAAATAAATAATATTAATACTATATAAGTGGGAATTTAAAAAGTGAAAAATTAAAATACTAAAATAACCTTCAAACATTGAAATATTAATATACCATTCAAATCATATTTATCTCTCAAATATTGAACGACCATTTTACCTTTCAATCTAAAGCTATTTCAATAATATTTTACATACTAACAAGTAAAGTTACATTACAATCTATATATATATATATATAAAAGAAGATTATAGGCATGCTGATATAACATGCTTTTATGACCTCCATTCCTATATATCTTTTTGTGATTTTTTTGAGTATTTTCTCTATTTTAAAATTTATATTATATATATATATATAATATAAATTTTAAAATAGAGAAAATACTCAAAAAAATCACAAAAAGATATATCATATTATCATACAAGTGGGAAGTCAAAAAATGAAAAGTTGAATTTCTAAATTACCCTTTAAATATTAAGACTACTTTACCCATTAAATCTTGAACGATGATTTTACCCTTCAATTTAAATTTTTCTTAGAATATTTTATATACTAAAAAATAAAATTACATTGTAATAAATATTATGAGATCATTAAATTAAATCATTTTATTGTAACATACTTACATATATAATTATTGTTTATAATATTAAAATTTTTACATTTCATCTTCCATGTAATTATTAGATTATAAAAGTGCCCCTTAAAAATTGAATGACCAATTTATTTTTTACTAGAACATTCAATATATATGTTTGTAAGGAAAAACTGTAAATCCCAATTATCATATATCATCTATATCTATACTATTTTAAAAATGAGAACCTCTTGAGTACAAAGTTGAACTACTGAAATACCCATTAAAAATTGAATGACCACTTTACCCTTCCAATTAATATTATTTTTATAATATATTTGGTACATAAAAATAAACTCGCACTCCAATTGAAAAGGTCTATGTTGCAAATTGCAATAAATTAGATAAACTAGAAGACGTTTCTTATTAGCCAAAGACTCAATGCAGTTCATTTAATATTTTAATTAAAAGTGTTTTCATCTTCTCAAATTTATTGCAAAATTATTACTTCTTTTTGTTGTTATAAAAATATGAAGAATTTGAAGAGTTGCATAATTCAATATAAACTAAAGTTATTATATATATATATATATATATATATATATATATATATATATATATATATATATATATATAAGTTGAAAGCTTTTATATTTAAAGTTAAATCATCAAAATACTCATTGAAAATTTGATAACAATTTTATCCTTTAATCAAACACTATATATTTAATTTATTCTGTACAAAAATGCAAAAATACTTCAATAAACTTATTAATAAACTACTGAATCTTTTCATATACCATGTATGTCAACATTAACAATATAAAACTTATAAAATTATGTGAGTAAATATAGAGTCTTCATATCTGGAAGGACATATAACTGCTAATTAATTGTGATTATTGATGGCATGGGATACGAAACACATTTTAAAATTTGTATAATAATAAAGCAAAAAAAAGCTAACTAATATTAGTTCAAAGTCTATACTCCTCAAGTGAACACAGACATATAGAGAGAAGAAACAGAGGAACCTGCAAACAATAGAAGAATAGATCATGAACAAGCAAGGGAGAAGGAGAAATAAGAACAAAAAGTTTGAAGAGAAATGGGCTTTCTAAAGGACAAACTTTTTGAGCTGGCCCAATTTTTATTAATAGAGTAACAGATAGGAAGTAGAGTAATATTTAATTTTGCTGTAGAATTCTTTTTATCTCCTCCCTCATTCTTAAAATTGTCTTCAACGTGTGTTTTCCTTTACAAGTTATCAAAACATTCTAGAGTTGGTTTACAAAATACATATGGAGTGAAGAAGTTCAATAATAAAAGTTATGAATCAAAGCTTAGTAGATCAGAACTAAAGAGAATCGTCTCAATGTTTAAGTAGGCTTTTAGTTTCTCTAATTGGTTGATATTTATTTTTATTGTGTATATGAAAATTTATTTTGTACAAATGACTGGATGACCTTTTCAATATATTTGTTTTGTATTATGCATTTGAGAAAAGAGTACTCCAAAAGGTCTAAAATTTTGTGTTACTAATATAAATATCTTTCACTTTGTCTATATTTTCTATGTATGTGCACTACGAAAGTTCCGGTATTGCAAAATACTATTGCTTTTGTTTTGAAGTTTTTTGAGAATTATGATTATGCACATATCATCTGCTACTTATAATACAATAATCGTTGAAGCATGTGAGAAAAGGACCTTTCCAAGATGATCCTATGATGTTGGCAAAAAGAGCATTTTTGAATGGGTTTTAATATGGACAAGCAACATTGCTCATTTTAATTTTATTTGGAGAAGATTTTTAATGGATAAATAAAGCAAACAGGGCATGGCCGAGGAGGTGAGGTCTTATGATCCCACCAAAATTTGTCTTGTCTGTCTCTTGTTCCTATTATCAATTCACTTTGTGTCGCCTTGGTCGGCTTACATTTTCTTTTTCTTTTAATTTTTTTCTTTTTCCACTTGTAATAGCAAGCTTTTGATAGAAAAAAAAGTGTATATAAATTTATTTATTTATTTATTTTTAAACTATATATCCTATATGTTGAATCTCTTTAATTTCTTTATATTTAATTATCTTAGTAAGATTAGGGCTCTGTCAATATTAAAAGAGATAACTAATTAAAAAGAATAATACATCTGACCTTAACTATCAAAGTTCTAGGGATAGGAAACGAAAATAAGTTTATATAGTGAAAATTAAATCTTATTTTATTTGGATAATAATCTTTTTAATATAAATTATGGGATATACGTGGCGAACGTATCCAAACAATAATATATTAAAAGTGGAAAGTCATAGTGTAAAGTTGATTCACGAAAATTTTCTTTAGAAATTGAACAACCAAATTACCTTTTATGTAAAAGCAAAATAACTACAAGTTTTCAAAAGTAAAATTACTGCAAATTTTCAGGTGAATTATAGATAATGAATATTAAAAGGGAGTAGCTAATTTGGCTAAATAAGGAATATAGTAATTAAATAGTTACTTGAAAGAATTGATGATAAGCTTTTCACCGTTCAGGTGAAGTATTGATAATGAACATTAATAGAGGAACTGCATATCAAAATGTGAAGTATTGGTATTGCTCGAAGCAATAGAAAGCAATATTATTGTTAGATTGTACTTGGCTATGCCAATTAATTAATATCAAACATATAGGTTTACCCTTCATTAGTTTGAGCATGTATTATTTCCTTTTAAATTTGTGCAACTTATCACATAATTCTAATGTTATTTCTATTATATTTAAGAAATTTTTACTAATTAGCATAAAATAAATATGCACGTGTCTCTCTCTCTCTCTCTCTCTCTCTCTCTCTCTCTCTCTCTTTATATATATATATATATATATATATTATATCATACTATAAGTGGGAATAATAAAAGTGAAAATTTGAATTACCAAAATATCCATATAAAATATGAGACGTATTTTCCCTTACAATTAAACACCATTTCAATAATATTTGTCTACTAAAAGGTAAATATACTAACTTGTCACGCCCCACCTTGGGAGGCATGACTGACACCTAGTTTCTACTACGATCTGAACTGACTTAACTAAGCCTAGACACACCTGGTGTAGGCTCGCTTCTCAAATCAAGAAAACAACGGGCTATATCTCGGTTGTAAATGCAGCCTCTAGCCAACAAGGCCGTATTGCCACCTGCGAACGAAAACAGCTAACCAACAACAGGAAACAGAAGAGATCCTATGCGGGCCGACAAGGCCACCATACTATCTAGTTATAATGGAAATGAAGGCAAACTACTATCCTAGGCCCCACATGACCAACATACGAAACATAATTGATTAAGGCCCCACACGGCCAACCTACAACTAACTAACTGACGACTGTAGTCTGCAAGCCTTTAAGGGTACAAATAGTGGTCGGGAAAGGGCCCCGGCCTACCCAAAATATTATATAACTGACATACAGAAATCTTTACAACCTGGCAACTCCGAATAAAAGGAGCTGACCCAACTGCGGACTCTGAACAGCTCCTACTGGAGATCCTGAACCCTGTCTATCTAAACCTGCAGGCAAGTAATGCAGCACCCCATATTTGGGCGTCAGTACAATTTGTGCCGAATATGTAAGGCAGTAAATAGGTTGAATGAAAGCTATGAAATACTGAAAGTGAGTAGAAAGGAGAGACAAAGAGATTAACCTATAAGCTGGCTTATTCGCAATCTGCATCTAGCAAACACTACACATACATGAGCTATGACCGTATAATCATATATTTATAAGCTATAGCTAACAGACAAGAATATAAACAAGAACCTATCCTGGCTCCTATAAGCCTAGAAGGTACAATCAGCACAGAATAACCCACCCGGGCCCCCCATAAGCCCTGGTGAGTGCACTCCAATCTAAATACTCCTAACCAGGTTTCTATGACTCTACTAGTGCTATAGCCAACCTACCGGTCTCTTGGGTCTACAACTGAGCCCACTCGGCCCCTGATCTGTAGTTGTGTCTGAGTCCAGTAGACTCCTGATATCTGATGTCTGCACCCTGGGCACCAGGCTCGACAGGGGTGTGTAGAGCCAACCACGGAATATAATAGCCCACCCATGGAATGAATTGTATGAGGACCTGGGGCCCCAACTTCGTCCCTTGCGGATAGCATGCCGCTCTCTGAAGCAACGTCATCTCGCCCATGGCGGGCGTCAACACATCTAGTAACCCTGGGGTGGTCATGGATGGCTCCTAAGTGAGGGCAACCCCAAGAAAGATGTTGTACTAACATCTCAATTAGCCACTCAAAAGGCGTATCTGGCCTTCTAGGCCCAACGCTACCACTGGTCGCCCCCTAGGATAATCTGTAAGGCTACTAGCAGGCACACCGTGCACCTGTATTTGATCAGGGGATCCTGATAGTGATCATGATCTCTAATAGTATAGACTAAATAGGGAGATATCTGGAGTGGCCTAACAATACTCTGAATGTCCTACTCGGACAACTATAACTCATAAATAACTGTGAGGTCGCGGATGAGGATGACTAGTTACTTGGTCCCTCTGCTTGGAGCGGCTGTAGGGTTGTTACTAATTGAACATGCTTTTGGGCAGTCGGCCCCTAACCCTCCACAGGCAACTTACTGACATTCTTAGCCTGAGAGTAGTGTTGTATTAACACGGTACTGGTCCTTTAGACCCAATCTTGGTCTGGTCCCATCTTAGACTTTTCTGGGTGATTACTAACCTTAAAAATAAGTCTACATAGACTTAGCCTCTTACCACCATCTGTACCTGAGTATCTTCTAAGAACAGGCTGGGGTGCTGGCCCTGCCTCCATCTGCTTATAAGGTCCCCTTCCCTAGGGTACCCATGAGTCTATTTAACCTAGACGACTGGACTGGCTTCCGGGGTGATCTGTAGGATGAATGCTAGTCAACTGGGACTGACAACTACTGGCAGTAGCTAACTAGATGGCAGGCTGTCACTCAGTTCACTAGACAATCCTAGGCCGCTGATTCTAAAGTATGGCCTTGCTATCTGAATTTCTGGCCCTGGGGCATAAAGGGTATGCCAATGGCCTCTAGGTGTGCTTTTCTTCTCACACAGGCACCAAACTAGTAGTTATATCACCCAATCCCGCCTATACTATTCAACTCACTACCCGATAACTATTCACGAGCTTCTAAGATCTGGGCCTGACAATTAAACATACAATTCTACTAACACAATGAACTAGAGAATAGAAGAGTTTCTATGACACTTCTAGCGCGTGTCTGATATCTATATACCAGCAATAACTAATTACAACATGTCTAATCACAATCTAATGGTAGCAACAATCTACAACATATGAAATCGTCATTTCTATTCTGGAACATAAGTCGTAACATTGTACGATGAGTATACTTGCTGAGGGTTAAGCCTTACATACCTCGATTGTCGCTTCCTGAGTAACCGAAGAGTTTCAACTTGTATTCTCCAACTCTCTTCAGCTGTAACTGTTATACTGGGAGAAAGAGACGAATTTCAATACCAAATTTGGCGTAAAACGATAATTTTTAATACCAATATTGACTATACTTCAACTTAACGGAACACGACCGAAAACATATTATTTTCTGAGAGTTCAGAAGGGAGAAATGCTTACTTGAAGCCTGTGATCGTATAGAAATCAGTTTGGAGCAATTCTGACAAATTTGGCTTGGAGGGGGTTACGATTCGTCAGGCGAATTTCACGAAAATAACTCCGTAATAATGCTCCCTGTAGGGTTAGAACTCAATACCTGAAGTTAATTTGATTTTAGACGGTATTTGGTAGCATAATCAGATGAAAATCGGTTGAAATCTTTGTTTTCCCCTCTCTCTGGCCGACTGTGATTATTGGAAATGACTTATAATTGAAAGGAGGGGCTTCATATAGTTATTGAGGTGGTGGGCAGGGGTGTGCCTCGTGCCTCCTATTGAGGCTGCTACCCTGGCGCGCCGCGCCTTTCATTAATGCAGCAGTCCTAGCGCCCCGCACCTCTCATTGAGGTAGCAGGCCTAGCGTCCCGCGCTTGCCAGTGCACTGCTGGCTGGCGCGTCGCGCTGGCCCTGTGTGCACTGGTCCCGTTCGACTCCGCTTCCGAGGCTTTTTCCACATACATCAAACTCTTCTTACTAGTCACCAATTCATGTGTACGCTTACTATTCATTAACATTTACGGGGTGTAACATCCTCCCCCCTTGGGAACATTCGTCCTCGAATGTCTACTTCAGTTCATAGGAGCTTAACGTTTTGGACTATTATTCTAAAAAAGTTTCGACAGAGTCCCCCCTGTAATATAAACTATCTGAAAATCCTAAAAAACAAAAAAGTCCAATGCAAATATCTCACATGACATCATACAACTCTTTCATCACTCAAAATTGCAGTCAAGTGAACAATATATGCAACATAAATCATAAAACAACAACGGAATCAACATTTTTAGCTTAACTGCATAATTTAGACTAAGCCTAGAACAGATAAGGATATCTGGGTCTCATGTCATTTTCATCTTCCCAGGTTATTCCTTCTCTATTATTATTTCTCCACAATATCTTACAGAGGCGACATCTTTAGTTCTCAACCTACAAACTTGTCGATCCAATATGGACATTAGAACTTCTTCGTAGGTTGATTTCTAGTAACTTAAACGTCCTTAACTGGAACCTCTCGGGACGAGTCACCTATTCCCTTTTGCAACATTGACATATGAAAACTGAATGGGAAGTCCTAGCTCTGGAGGTAATTCTAGTTCATGTGCCATCTTGCTTGTCTCCCAGAGGATATGATACGGGCCAATGGATGTAACGTTAAACTTGCCCTTTCGTAATGTTGACATGTGAAAGCTGGAAGGTCGGTTCTAGCTCTGGAGGTAATTCCAACTCGTATGCGCCGATCCAACTACCCTTAATTTACCTGCTTCAAGTCATCATATAGGGGACTTACATTTTTATCCATTATAGGTCTCCGGCATCTGACTTGTGTGCTCTTCTTAGCTATTTGTTTGTATATGAGAGGTTATACTTAAGTTGGCATGTGTCTCAATCTGTTCTAACGCCTTTTCTAGAACTTAGTTGCAAATTACGCTTCTCTGTCAAAGTTTATCAAAAACTGGAGCTCCATGCACTCGAACTACTTCCGGGACATTTAACTCGGCATAAGTCTTAACTGCAACATAATTTCATCTGGCGAGACACAAATGAATCTCACTAGCCTCTCTATACTGGTTCAGATGAAGTCAAATTACACTTGGTATGAGAAAACCTTGTGAATGTATTCATGTTAATTATTCTCCACTCCCTTGCAGACACGACCATCTCTAATATTGCACTGCTCAGTTCTTGCTATTTCGTCTCTTCTAGCCTTTCATTGGAGCTATGCTTCTATGATTCAATGGTATCTTCTGTCTTTCCATACGATCTCATTGCATTTCGGTTAAATTCTGGGAGTAACAGACACATGCACCTTAGCTATGGTCTGCTATTTGAAGTTCTGCCTTCCTTGGAACGTAGAGTCGATCTCTGGGCCTTATGACCCTGCCTTTTGTTATCTTGAGGGCCAATGACTTTTTGTTGGGCCTTGTTTCTAGGTTGCACCAGGTTAGAGTCTCTATGTCGGCACTCCCTTTCCTTCTCCTCTAGCGGGATACCGCAACATTCTAGGCTACAACCTTACTATCTCTTAACTGTTAGCCTGATGCTTAGTTCTCAATATTTGGTGGTGATCCTATGTTCTATCAACCCGGAGGTGATTCTAGTTTTCCCCCATTAGATACTTGTGCCATTTCTCGTGCTCCCTTGGATTGAGTTCTCATGCTATCAAGGATGTCACCGACCAGGTTTATTGGCCTATATCCCTTTAGACTCGCACTCGGGCCTATTTTGTTCATATGATCTCCCTGTCCTTCGATATCACAACTAGGGTCATAGTCATTATCTTGCAGGTATGCCCTGCCGTCATTTAACATGCTATGGCAGAACCAACTCCCTTTTATGGCTTGAGCTTTACTAGTACTGGGGGCTTATTACTGTTGGACTCTCACATACACAGTCGAGTGGTATTGATATGTCACGCCCCGAGCCTACACCCTAGACGTAACACGGTACTTGAAGCCACAAGTGACCCCAAGTCAACTCCTGGTCTATCATACACTAGCATTCTGAGTATGCACAACGGAACTTTCAAATAATAGATTAATCAGTTTAAGAAAACGTAATGATTGAAAGTAGAGAAGGAATAATATATATGAAATACAATTCTGAAAGACAAGTTTGGTCTGAAAGCCAACTATTGAGGAGTTGCTGGGACAAGCCCCCAGCTAACTCTAAGTCTATACAAAAACCATATCCAACTGAAGTAAATTAACAAGGCCCCCGAATGATGAGGACTCACACTATGAGCTGCTTATATGGAATGCTATGAAGTCGAAGCAACTAATTATGCTGAATCTGAGAAACTGCAGCTGTATCATGAAACGATAAAACATGAAAAGCATGCGTCAGTACTTTGAATGTACTGAGTAAGTGGGAGAGACGTAACTGAGTACAAAGTCAAAACTGAAATGACACGCAATGACCAACAGATAAGCTGAACTGAACTACTGATATAATCTGAAATGGTCAAGATGACCCTGTCTGATGGTCAAGGACATGCACTAAGTCTAAAACACTGAATCTGAGACACTGTATTGAACTGAGCTGCCTATACTGACTAGTGGGAGAGTCTATAACTGACATTTACCCACGTGAGCTAGACATGGAGTCCGATATATACACCCCACCGATAGGACCCAATATACCTTGCCAGGGTATAAAGGCATGAACTGAGTAATCACAAAAATATCTAGGGTCAATCAGGCCAAGTAATATTGAAACCTACACTGGTAACGTAGTTATGGGAACCTGGGTGCGCTGGAACCCCGACCCGCTCGGTGCTAAGTCTCACTCTCACTGGAAAACCCTAAACTAAACTACTAAGCTGATAGCTCGAAACTGGGGTCCAAGACTAGTTAGGGACGAATAAGGGCATGTACCCTGAAAGTCTTATCGGACCAGATTCTGAAACTGGGTTCTAAGACTGGTCAGAGCTGCTTATCTAGAAGCGTCGTAACCGTCTACAAAATAATTAATAACTGAACTGATATCCTGGGGCTGGTCAGAGCTATAACTGAATGTCATGACTGCCTAATGGACCAAATAACTGAAATCTGAATCTAAGTCTGAAAACTAGGAGGCACCACTGACACCTCGAAAATAAAACTAGAGTCAAACTGATCAAATGACATTTTCTAGACAACATTGAGGTTGCTAAGAGTCTAACTGAAGCTAGACTGATATTATTCTGACTGAGACTAGACTGATAGAGTTCTGTGTTCTAACTGACTAAATTACTAAGCAGCTAATAGAAAATTTCTAACAACGTACTAAAGTCATTCTGATTCATGGGATATTTACCCAACATATACGAATAGAAAGAAAATTCTAGGAATTCAACCCAAAGCATTCTTCATTCACTAGAGGGAATTTAACAAGCAAAATCATTACTCGAAGAATTAGGGCTTAAATTCACCTTTTATATAAACACTGACAATTTGATAAGAAATTCATGGGGTTCATAACAAAAATATACATGAACATCGTTCTAAGTGAAATCAACGAAAGATAAAAAATGAATGCTTCTCATAGTCGAAAGCTCAGGGCTCAAAACTGATAGAAGAAATTGAGGAGGACTTTGGGGACAAAGGACAATCCCCTTGCTAAAACCCCACATACCTGGTGAAAACTCTTCGGGGAAGAGGACTTCAATTACTGAGATGATTGACAAACCCCTAGGCCTGCTTGGAGAGTTCTTGAGAGGAGACCTTCGATGCTTTCTTTAAATTGAGGGTGGGGAATGAGGGATGAACCATTTCCCCCCACTAAAACATCTGAAATTAGTGCTTGAACGATGTGGTTTAATGCTTTGGAGAACAGTAAATTACTAAATAACCCTTAGAAATTCGTTGGGAAAAACTGTCAGGTGTCCCTAACGAGTGACCTAACGACTCGTTACCAGGGCCAACGAGTTGTTGGATCCTCTCGTCAAGTTTACTAGAAAATCTCTACCGACTCCTGACGGGCACATGACGAGTCTTCATGACTGGAAACGACTCGTCGTGTCTTCCGTCAGGTACACTGGTAAGAAAGTTAGAAGGGACTGGCAATGAAGGACCTGGCGAGTCATTACTGCTTATGATGACTCGTGGTGACCTTCCATCAAGTACACTATTAATTCCTCAAATTTTTGAACTACGGCTTGGCAACGGGCGACTTAACGAGTCGTAGGGCTTGAGAATGACTTATGGGGTCATCCGTTAGGAATACTGGTTTATTTTCTTGGTATGCTTCACATGGTTGACTTGACGAGTCGTTGGGTCCCTTAACGACTCGTCAGGTTGGTCGTTCTGCAATATTTCTTCAGTTTTTCAGATTTTCTGCTTAAAGTCCCGGATATTGATTTTGAGCTTCCAGGGCATTACAATATCTCCCCCCTTGGAAACATTCATCCTCGAATGTTAGAAAACTCATAGCAACCAGAAAAAAATAAAATTCAAGGTATTCAAATACTACTCATAAAACTTCAAAACGACCGAAATGACTACCTCCATTTCAGAGAATATAACTGAACTGAATTTTGCTTTTCATAAACACGACCAAAGTCAGAAAGAAAATTTATTTACAAGAACTAATTTCAACAACTAGTTCAGGTCTTAAAACAAAAATTGACATATTAAGCTACAACAGAGTCGGTAGAGAACAAGTGTGGGTATTTGGCCCTCATATCTGCTTCGGCCTCCCACGTAGCTCCTTCAACTTGCTGATTCCTCCATAGGACCTTGACTGAAGCTATTTCCTTGTTCCTCCACTTACGCACCTGAAGGACAAGGATCTGGACTGAAACTTCCTCATATCAGAGGCTATCTTTTATTTCCACACTGCCCAATGGCACAACTGAGGCTGGGTCTCCGATGCACTTCTTCAAAAGTGACACATGGAAGACTGGGTGCATGGCTGCTAATTTTGAAGGTAGTTCTAGCTCGTATGCCACATTGCCAATACACCTAAGAATTGTATAAGGTCTCACATACCTGGGACTTAGCTTGCCTTTCTTCCCGAATCTCATCACCCCTTTCATGGGTGATATTTTCAGATAAACCGAATCATCAACTGCCAACTCCAACTCTCTTCTCCACATATCTACATAAGATTTCTAAGGCTTTGAGCTGTTTTCAATCTTTCTCGGATTAACTGAACTTTCTACATTGCCTCATGAACTGAGTCTGGCCCTATTAGGGTAGCTTCACCAACCTCAAACCACCATATAGGAAATCTACACTTTCTACCATACAGCGCCTCGAACGAGGCCATTTGAATACTAAAGTGATAACTGTTGTTGTATGCAAACTCGATAAGAGGAAATTGATCGTCCCAATTGCCCTTAAAATCGATTGCACATGCTCTTAGCATATCTTCTAGTGTTTGAATGGTCCGCTCCGTTTACCCATCTGTCTGTGGGTGAAAAGATGTGATGAGCTTGACCAGAGTACCAAGTCCTTTTTGAAAAGACTTTCAGAAGTGAGAGGTGAACAGGGTACCCCTGTCTGAAATAATAGCCAATGGCACCCCATGAAGTCTAACCAGCTCCCGAATATAAAGTTTAGCATAATCCTCAGCTGAATCTGTGGTTTTGACTAGGAAGAAATGTGCCGACTTAGTCATTTGGTTTACTATTATCCAGATTGAGTCATGCTGTCAATGAGTCCGACGTAGACCTGTAATGAAGTCCATATTTACTTCTTCCCACTTCCAGGCCGGTATGCTGATATCCTGGGTCATACCTCCTGGTCTCTGGTGTTCTACCTTGACCTGCTGGCAGTTCGGGCACTTAGCTACAAATTTAGCAATGTCTCTCTTCATGCCGTTCCACCAGTAAATATCCTGCAAATCGCGGTACATTTTGGTAGCACCGGGGTGAATGGTGTATCTCGACTCACCAATATCCGGCACGCACAATCTGCCCTGGTAACGAAGCACCCCATCTCCCCCTTGGGAGAAAGCCTCAACCTCCTTTCTGGGGACTGCTTCTTTAAGTTTAAGTAGAATTGGATCTTCATCTTGTATGGACTTAACTTCTACTACCAAGGATGAATTCGACCCGCTTTGCATTACCATGCCACCTTTAGCCAAATCCACCAACTGCACCCCTAACCGGGCTAGCCTGTGAATTTCTTTCGCCAGCTCCCTCTTGCCTTCCTCAATGTCGGCTACACTTCCCATAGACTGCCTGCTTAGGGCGTCAGCCACCACATTGGCCTTGCCCGGGTGATACAACACACTCATGTCATAATCCTTTGCAGTTCCAACCACTGCCTCTAACGCAGGTTCATAAACTTTTCCATCTTAGCCTCCCTCAACTCCTGAGGAAAGAACCTATATAGAAAAGCTGTATGAAACTCCTCCCACTCTACCGGTCCTATTTCTGCTGACCCCCCCTCCTTCCACTACTTGTGCCAAACCTGGGATACCTCATTTAGCTGGTAGACAGCCAGATCAGCACTCTCGTAGGAGTTAACACCTATGATTCGGGTGATCTTTTGGATCTCGTCTATAAATCCTTGTGGGTCCTCTCCCACCTTTGTTCCGTGAAAGTCTGGAGGGTTCATATGGGTGAAATCCCGCACCCGAGCTACAGCTGCAAACCCATTTATGGCTACTGAAACCACCTGCTAGTTCACTTGATTGGTGACGGTCTGAGCAAGCAACTGAATGATCGCCCTGAATTCGGCGGTAGACACAGAGTCTTCTTAAGGAACTGTCGGAGCTGGTGGAGCGGGTCTGTTAGCGTTTTCGGCTCTTCGGCCATTTCCACGTCAAGAAGGCATTGCTCACTAAGAGGAAATAGAACACGATTTAGAAGGACGCCTTTGGAATTGGACTTTAATGCACATAAAGAGCATGAATGAAAGGGTAATTTTCCTAATAACATCTCATAGCCTCCTCATCATAAGTGTGGCGCGCTTCACACCTATGAAAAGGACTCTACTTGATGCGGCTTTCAGACTTTCCGAGGATACTCTGAACCTAGGACTATGATACCAAGTTTGTCTGCCCTGAGCCTACACCCTGGACGTAACACGGTACTTGAAGCCACAAGTGACCCCAAGTCAACCCCTGGTCTATCATACACTAGCATTATGAGTAAACATGCACAACAAAACTTTTAGATAATAGATTAATCAGTTTAAGACAATGTAATGACTGAAAGTAGAGAAAGGATTAATATATTTGAAATACAATTCTGAAAGACAAGTTTGGTCTGAAAGCCAACTACTGAGGAGTTGCTAGGACAAGCCCCCAGCTAACTCTAAGTCTATATAAAACCATATCCAACTGAAGTAAATTAACAAGGCCCCCGAATGATGAGGACTCACGATCTAAGATGTTGAGATGGAATGCTCTAAAGTCGAAGCGACTACCTGTGTTGAATTTGAGAACCTACAGCTATATCATGAAATGATACAACATGAAAAGCATGCATCAGTACTTTGAATGTACTGAGTAAGTGGGAGAGACGTAAATGAGTACAAAGTCTGAACTAAAATGACACGCAATGACCAACAGGTAAGCTGAACTGAACTGCTGATATAATCTGAAATGGTCAAGACGACCCTGTCTGATGGTCAAGGACATGCACTAAGTCTGAAACACCGAATCTGAGACACTGTACCGAACTGAGCTGCCCATTATAATACTAGACTGGATTGACTAGTGGGAGAGACTATAACCAACATTTAACCACGTGAGCTAGACATGGAGTCCGATATATACACCCTGCCGGTAGGCCCAATATACCTTTCCAGGGTATGAAGGCATGAATTGAGTGATCACAAAAATATCTGGGGCCAATCAGGCCAAGTAATACGGAAACCTACGGTGGCAACGTAGTTTTGGGAATTTGGATGTGCTGGAACCCTGACCCGCTCGGTGCTAAGTTCTACTCCCAATGGAAAACCTAAACTGAACTGCTAAGCTGATAGCTCGAAACTGAGGTCCAAGACTAGTTAGGGACGAATAACTGCATGTGCCCTGAGATTCTTATCGGACCGGATTCTGAAACTGGGTTCTAAGTCTGATCAGAGCTACTTATCTGGAAGCGTTGTAATCGTCTACAGAAAAATTATTAACTAAATTGGGGTCCTAGGGCTGGTCAGAGCTATAACTAAATGTCATGACTGCCTAATGAACTAAATAACTGAAATCTAAATCTGAGTCTAGAAATTGGGAGGCACCACTGACACCTCGAAAATAAAACTGGAGTTAAACTAATCAGTTGACATTTTCTGAACAACACTAAGGTTGCTAAGAGTCTGACTGAAGCTAGACTGATATGATTCTGACTGAGACTAGACTGATAGAGTTCTGTGTTCTAACTGACTAAATTACTAAGCAGCTAATAGAGAATTTCTTTCAACGTACTAAAGTCATTCTGATTCATGGGATATTTACCCAACATATACGAATAGCAAGAAAATTCCAGGAATTCAATCCAAAGCATTCTTCATTCACTAGAGGGAATTTAATAAGCAAAATCATTACTCGAAGGATTAGGGCTTAAATTCACGTTTTGTATAAACACTGACAATTTGATAAGAAATTCATGGGGGTAATATCAACAATATACATGAACATCGTTCCAAGTGAAATCAACGAAAGATAAAACATGAATGCTTCTCAAGTCGAAAGCTCAGGGCTCAAAACTGATAGAGGAAATTGAGGAGGACTTTGGGGACGAAGGACAATCCCCTTGCTAAAACCCCACATACCTGGTGAAAACTCTCCGAAGAAGAGGACTTCAATTACTGAGATGATTGACAAACCCTAGGCCTGCTTGGAGAGTTCTTGAGAGGAGACCTTCGATGCTTTCTTGAAATTGAAGGTGGGGAATGAGGGATGAACCATCTTCCCCCACTAAAACGTCTAGAATTAGTGCTTAAACGACGTGGTTTAATGCTTGATAGAATAGAAAATTACTAAATAGCCCTTATAAATTCATTGGGAAAAACTGTCAGGTGTCCCTAACGGGTGGCCTAACGACTCGTTACCAGGTCCAACGAGTCGTTGGATCCTCTCGTCAAGTTCACTGGGAAATCTCTACCGACTCCTGACGGGCACATGACGAGTCGTCATGACTGGAAACGACTTGTCGTGTCGTCCGTCAGGTACACTAGTAATAAAGTTAGAAGGGACAGGAAACAAAGGACCTGACGAGTCGTTACTGCTTATGACGACTCGTGGTGACCTTCTGTCAAGTACACTGTAAATTTCTTAAATTTCTAAACTCCGGCTTGGCAATGGGCGACTTAATGAGTCGTAAGGACTGAGAACGACTCGTGGGTTCATCCGTTACGAATACTGGTTTATATTCTTGGCATCCTTCACACGGTTGACATGACAAGTCATTGGGTCCCTTAACAACCCACCAGGTTGGTCGTTCCTCAACATTTCTGCAGTTTTTCAGATTTTCTGATTGAAGTCCCGGATATTGATTCTGAGCTTTCGGGGAATTCATGACACCCTTATCCCCCTTCCTGGCTTACTACCGTTAGGGTCTAGATAACTTGTAAATACTAAGGGTTTCAACCACTCTCTAATCCTTCTCGGAGGCAACAATTCTAGCCCTCCTTTACTATTCCACCTAAGCACCATTACACGGATACTTACACTTTCTGTTGTATTGCAAGAATAAGCTAGGAGGTGGAAAAATAACCCTATCTTACTATAGTAGGACTGAGGTGTGGGACCTTACAGTATCTGAAGAGTTGGTGGTAGGAACCCTGCAATTTCCCCTTCTTCACGCCTTTTAGATAATTCACATTAACTGCTGTCCCTGGCTAACTCTAAATATCTAGTAGGTAAACCACCCCATATGTACATATATACTATACTCCTAACCCCCTATTCTGAGGTTTTAGGGAGAACTGGGGATGGTACTGGCATATCTATCTCATTATGAGGTTCCTGGTACTTCGGGAGGTTGATGGGGAAATGTAAAAGACATCTATTTCTACCGTTAGGCTAACCATCCCCCAACTGTGATGCCTCACTGGTACCTCCTCTTGCTGTTGTGGTTATCTTGCAATTGGTTGGTGTCTGTCTTTTCTCGAACATTATTCTAGACAGACATAACAAGGAAAGCTTAAGGATTCGACCCTATACAATGCTACTCTATAACACAATTTGAGAAGAAAGAGGGGTAACCATACTATCATGCCTCGTAGCCTCCTACTCATGAAATGTGGTGCACAACACATTTTTAATCAAGACTCTACTAGACATGGTTTGCAGACTCCCTAGGATACAAACAGCTCTGATACCAAGTTTCTCACGCCCTACCTTGGGAGGTATGACTGACACCTAGTGCCTACTAGGATCTGAATTGACTTATCTAAGCCTAGGCACACCTGGTGTAGGCTCGCTTCTAAAATCAAGAAAACAACGGGCTATATCTCGGCTATAAATACAAACCGACAAGGCCGTATAGCCACTTGTGAACGAAAGCAGCTAACCAACAACAGGCAACAGAAGGGATCCTATGCAGGCTGACAAGACCACCATACTGTCTAGTTATAACGGAAATGAAGGCAAACTACTATCCTAGGCCCCACACGGCCAACATACGAAACATAACTAATTAAGGCCCCACACGGCCAACATACAACTAACTAACTGACGACTGTAGTCTGCAAGCCTCTAAGGGTACAAATAGTGGTCAAGACAAGGCCCCGGCCTACCCAAAATGCTATATAATTGAAATACAAAAATCTCTACAACCTGACAACTCCGAATGAAAAGAGCTGACACAACTGCAGAATCTGAATAGCTGCTACTGGAGATCCTGAACCCTGTCTATCTAAACCTGTAGACAAGTAATACAGCACCCCATATTTAGGTGTCAGTACAATATGTACCGAATATGTAAGGTAGTAAACTGGCTGAATGAAAGCTATGAAATACTAAAAGTGAGTAGAAAGGAGAGATAGAGAGATTAACCTCTAAGCTGGCTTATTCGCAATTTGCATCTATCAAACACTACACATACATGAGCTATGAC
The DNA here is from genome assembly GCA_035772735.1 of Datura wrightii. Lineage (NCBI taxonomy): Eukaryota > Viridiplantae > Streptophyta > Magnoliopsida > Solanales > Solanaceae > Datura > Datura wrightii. The sequence goes on from JASDFA010000019.1 coordinate 40,146,794, forward strand.
CGCATAATCATATATTCATAAGCTATAGCTAACAGACAAGAATGCAAACAAGAACCTATCCTGGCCCCCATAAGCGTGAAAGGTACAATTAGCATAAAATAATCCACCCGGGCCCCCTATAAGCCCTGGTGAGTGCACTCCAATCTAAATACCCCTAACTAGGTTTCTATGACTCTACTGGTGCTATAGCCAACCTACCGGTCCCCTGGGTCTTCAACTAAGCCCACTTGGCCCCTGATCTGTAGCTGTGTCTGAGTCTGGTAGACTCCTGATATCTGATGTCTGCACCCTGGGCACTAGGCTCGACGGAGGTGTGTAGATCCAACCACACAATATAATAGCCCACCCATGGAATGGACTGTATGAGGACATGGGACCCCAACTTCGTCCCTCGCGGATGGCATGCCGCTCTCTAGAGCGACATCATCTCGCCCATGGCGGGCGTCGACACAGCTAGTAACCCTAGGGTGGTCATGGATGGCTCCTAAGTCAGGGCAACCCCAAGCAAGGTGTTGTACTAACATATCAATCTAGCCATCAAAAGGCATATCTAGCCTTCTAGGCCCAACGCTACCATTGCTCGCCCCCTAGGATAGTCTGTAAGACTGCTAGAAGGCATATCGTGCATCTATATTTGATCAGGGGATCCTGATAGTAATCATGATCTCTAATAGTCTAGACTGAAGAGGGCGAGATCTGGAGTGGCCTAAAAATACTCTGAATATCCTACTCGAACAACTATAACTCATAAATAACTGTGGGTCGCGGATGACTAGTTACTTGGTCCCTCTGCTTGGAACGGCTGTGGGGTTGTTACTGACTGAACATACTTTTGGGTGGTCGGCCCTTAACCCTCCACAGGCAGCTTACTGACATTCTTAGCCTGAGAGTAGTGTTGTATTAACATGGTGCTAGTCCTTTAGACCCTATCTTGGTCTGGTCCCATCTTATATGACTTTTCTGGGTGATTACTACCAGAGTATCTTCTAAGAATAGGCTGGGGTGCTGGCCCTGCCTCCATCTGCCAATAAGGTGCCCTTCCCTAGGGTAACCATGAGTCTAATTAACCTAGACGACTGGACTGGTTTTCGGGGTGATCTGTAGGATGAATGCTAGTCAATTTGGATTGACAACTACTGGTAGTAGCTAACTAGATGGCAGACTGTCACTCAGTTCACTAGACAACCTTAGGCTGCTGATTCTAAAGTATGGCCTTCCTATTTGAATTTTTGGCCCTAAGGCATAAAGGGTATGCCAATGGCCTCTGGGCGTGATTTTCTACCCACACAGGTGCCAAACTAGTAGTTATATCGCCCAGTTGCGCCTATACTATTCAACTCACTACCCGATAACTATTCACGAGTTTCTAAGATCTGTACCTGGAAATTAAACATATAAGTCTACTAACACAATGAACTAGAGAATGGAAGAGTTTCTATGACGCTTCTAGCGCGTGTCACACTTGACATGTTCCTGTTCGATAAGGAATACTGCTATATAATCCATTTACATTTTCTAGAAACTAACCAGAACTTATGTAACCATAACCTTCGGATAGAAGCTAATTACAACATGTATAATTACAATCTAATGGTAGCAGCTATCTACAACATTTGAAATAGTCATTTCTGTTCTAGAACATAAGTCGTAACACTATACGACGAGTATACTTGCCGAGGGTTAAGCCTTACATACCTCGATTGTCGCTTCTTGAGTAACCGACGAGTTTCAACTTGTATTCGCCAGCTCATTTCAGCTGTAACCGTTATACTGGGAGAAAGAGAAAATTTTCAATACCAAATTCGGCGTAAAACGATAACTTTTAATACCAATATTGACTATACTTCAACTTAACGAACACGATCGAAAGCATATTATTTTTCAAGAGTTCAGAAGGGAGAAATGCTTACTTGAAGTCTATGATCGTATAGAAATCAGTTTGGAGCAATTCTGACAACTTTGGTTCGGCGAGGTTACGATTTGACAGGCGAATTTCACGAAAATAACTTCGTACTAATGCTCCCTTTAGGCTTAGAACTCAATACCTGAAGTTAATTTGAATTAGGACGACATTTGATAGCATAATCGGACGAAAATCAATTGAAATCTTTGTTTTCCCCTCTCTCTGGCCGAATGTGATTATTGTAAATGACTTATAATTAAAAGGAGGGGCTTTGTATAGTTATTGAGGCGGTGGGTAGGGGTATGCCTCGCGCCTCCCATTGAGGCTGCCACCCTATCGCACCGCACCTCTATTAAGGCAGTAGGCCTGGCGCCCCGCGCCTCTCATTGAGGCAGCAGGCCTAGCGCCCCACGCCTCTCAAAGCGCCAACAAGCCTGGCGCCCCGCGCTGGCCAGTGCACTGCTGGCTGACGCGTCGCGCTGGCCCTGTGCGCATTGGTCCAGTCCGACCCCGCTTTCGAGGCTTTTCCCACATGCGTCAAGCTCTTCTTACTCGTCACCAATCCACGTGTACGCTTACTATTCGTTAACATTTACGGGATGTAACATAACTAATGAATATAACAAAAAAATAAAAAATCAAATTTAAAAAATACAAATCGTGGGACTCATAATTTAAGCATTCATTTCTTTTATATTAAATTTAAATTATAATAAATATAGCAGCTACAATTGAATATCTATATTTATTTTTATTGAATTTTCTCATATGTTATATAAAATCTAAAAACTATTGCTATAAATATTTTCATGCTAAAAGACAAACTTACTTCCTATAAATAACTCAGACAAATATAAATTAAAAAAAATTTAATTATTTGTCTTCAAACAACTCTTCGTTGCTTAAAAATATAAGAATTTGAGGAGTTTGCAACGGATCTTCCATATTAGATCAAATCCATTTAAATTATATTTAATGCACAATTAAATTAATCTTGTGAAATATTTTGAATAGTTATTGAATCATTGTTTAATTTAAAGACCATTTTCAATCATTAAATTCACTTTATTGCTCTTATTCTTCTTGATTAAATTAATAATAATATCTTTCAAGCTTTCTTATTTTTACCTAATGTATCTATGTATAAAATTCATATTCATACATCAGTTTGTTGATCATCATTGATAGATTATTTACTTCTAATACTGTCGATGATTTTTGCTTTCATAATATATAGGAAAACAATTTTATTCTTAATTACTCGTGTCTTCTTTTATTTGAACTTTTTAAAATTGAAACATGATTCATGCGGAAGATTTCAGATGCAAGCCGAGATGATCTTAAGTTTCCTAAAGAAGCTTTGAGATGGGTATAATAATTGTAATTGGGCTTGTGATGAGGTATTAATCTTCTCATTTATGTTTTACCATTTGATATGAACGTACTTTTTTCCTTCTCTTTTTACCATAATCTACTTTTAGTCGCATTATCATTTATCTCTATGCCTCAACACTTCATGCTATACTTCACTGTAATCCCCAAGCAAGAGGACATTCGGCTTTTATATACCCAACTTAAAGAATTTTTTATTTTCAAAAAATAAAAAATAAAAAATTGTATACGTGTTTGTGCACCTATTATTTATAGAAAATAAATTATATTTTCTATTATTATATCACTTACAATCTATTACAGGTGCAAAACATTCAGTTACATCAATTTGAAATACATATGTGTTAGCGGGGAAGCTACTAATAAGTATGATGTTTTAAATAAAGTATATTTTCTTCATTTTTGATAACAAGTTTTGATTTTACTCATGATGAAATTCCTTTGAATATATAGATGTAAATAAAATTATCATTAATTTGATATTAGTAATGTTGTATATCGTATCTTACTAATTGTTTCTATACAGTCATGCAGTTTGGACCTATTCTTTTATGATTCACCTTTATCTTTGGTTGGAGAATGTCTAATTTTTTTTTTTTAATTGAGTTAGTCAAGTAAGGTCTAAAGAGAGTTTGGTTTTCCATAATCTCCTACCCTATCCAATGTAACAAATATTTTTCAAAGATTCATATTTATTATTTTTAGGAACTTAAATTTTATTAATAATATTTATATAATTTTTTAAAAATTTATATTCATTATTATGGGATACACGCGCAAAGCATTACTATTCTAAAAGTGAAAACCAAAAAAGTTAAAAATTTGAATTACCAAAATGTCCATTAAATATTGAACGACTATTTTGTTCTTCAATCTAAAACTATTTCCATAATATTTTATATACTAAAAAGTAAAATTAAATAGGAATACATATTATTTTAATAAATATTATTAGACCATTAAAAATTAAAAATTGAATTACTAAAATATTTATTAGTAATTGAGTGACTGTTTTGTCCTCTAATTAAACAACACTATTCCTATAATTTTGATACTAAAAGATAATTTTACCTTTCAATTAATATATTCAATAGCGTATGTTATTACCGCGCGAAGCGCGGCTATGTTTACTAGTTAGAGAAATAAAGAAGAATGAAGAAATAAAGAAGGAGGAGGAGGAGAAGAAGAAGAGAATAGTTCTTTTGTTAAAAAAAGTTCATCAATGGTGAAATTTGAGATTTTAATTTACAAAGAAAAAGTTAGTAAATTGAAAAATAAAGTAGAAGGAAAAAATAAGGAAGAAGGAGGAGGAGGAGAAGTGAAATAGTTCTTTTTAAAAAAATTTATATTTTATAATGTATTTTTTTGTATTTTATAAATAAGAAAAATTATTGTTATGTTTAATAATTTAAAATATTAAATAGTCGTGGGATATAAATTTCTCAAATATAACAAAAAATTAAAAGCTAACAATTTTTAAAAAATAAAAATTTAAGATCTGTTATGAAATAATAAAAGAAAAGAACAAGAATATTGTATAGAAAGAGAGAAGGAGAGAAATTCTTATTTCTTTTGATGGGATGAAAAACAATGAAGGAGAACTCATCTATTTATAGGGATAATTCCTCCTAACTTTTCTCCAAAATTTAGACTTTCGCTATAATATAAACACATGTATTCACTACAATACAAATATCTTTATACACATTCACTATAATACAAATATACTTATAACACTCCCCCTTGAATGTCTATCTGATAGATAATGTGCCTCGTTAAAACCTTACTAGAAAAAACCCAGTGACAAAAAATCTAGTGAAGAAAAAAGAGTACACATATATAATAATATGCATTGGTAACTGCCTCATTAAAAACCTTACAAGGATAACCCAATGGGACAAAACGTCGTAGGGGAAAAAGAGTACAATGTGTATTAACTCCCTCTAATGAGAATATCCTTAAATCTTTGCATCTCGATCTTGTGCACCATCTTCTTGAAAGTTGCAGTTGGTAGAGATTTAGTGAATAAATCAGTCACATTATCACTTGAACGAATTTGTTGCACGTTGATATCTCCATTTTTTTGGAGCTCATGTGTGTAGAAAAGCTTTGCCTAGATGTGCTTCGTTCTATCTCTTTTTTATGAATCCTCCCTTTAGTTTTGATATGCATGATGCATTATCTTTATATAAAATTGTGGGTATTTTGTCACATTTCAAACCGTATTTTTCTCTAATGATATGTATCATGGATCTCAATCACACACATTCTCGGCTTGCTTCATGAATAGCTATTATCTCAACATAATTTGATGAAGTAGTCATTAATAGGCTCTTTTGTAGATCGAACTTTGCGTGGGTCAGATCCAGTATTGGCGTAACCAACAAGATCGTCTTGCTAATGAATTAACAAAATGTCATGCCTTGTAGTATTAGCAAGATATATTAGTGCATCAATCACACTAAGATATGGTCTTCAGGACCAAGGATTTCCTCATTCTTTTGTTGAGGTCAAACAAATTATCATTCACATCAAGTGATTGAACAACCATCGAAGTATTTAATGAATGTGATGCGTCCATATAAAAATCATTTCGAAACCTTCTTAGTATAGGCAGATTGATGTAGAAAGATATCATCTGCTAAATGTTCAATTTGCATACCGAGACAAAATTGTCTTTCTCAGATCTTTCACCTCAAATTCTTTCTTTATATAATCAATTACCTTTTGTAGCTCTGATGGAGTTGCAATGAGGTTTATGTCATTAGCATAAATAGCAAGTACAACAAACTCCGATGTTATTTTCTTATTTGATTTTCCTCATATAAGAATTATGAAGAAGTTTACAGAAACTTGTAAATGCTTCAGGCATTTTGAATTCTTCATGATTTTCATATAAATTTTATCAAGTGATAACATTCATTAGTATTTAAATACTTGACATCTTTTGGTGTCTAGACTACAGGTCCAATAAGATTTACGCTTATCAATACACATCATTTCACTTGATAATTATTTCTACATCAACATGCTTTAATAGACGTAGAATTCAGATCCTCACAATCTTTTACAATATTGCGTGCTATATTGTATCAACGATTTCGACGGCATATCATTTATATCGATTTGCAATTGGACATAACCCATTGAGATCTCATCACTTTCAATGTATTTCTTAGATATCTAAACCTCTCATGAGGTTTCATGAAGTGTTATGTCATAGGCTCTTCAAGAGTACATTGCCTCCTTATTATGATTATTTGCTCCATTCTTTTTTCAAAGATTATTGCAAAAGAACCAATTGATCTACAATGCTTCATGCATACTGTAGACTCTGTCCTTTAGGGACATAAATATAATAGGAGTTTTTGCAGCTGAAATATGAAAATATAAATACTTCAGGTGTTTAATTTGAATTATTTTAAATGAGAATCACACTAATGATAATTCACAATATATTTCTTAGTTGCTTATTCTCTCCCCCTCATGTTAGTAGAACTAACATGCATCCCCGATCATTTTTAAAAAATTCATCTGTGTACATCGTGATAAATTCATTAATCATATACTGCACATCAAAAGTTATTAGATGAAAAATATTTAGTTAATCCTGAACCAATTGAGTAGAGGGGGAATTAATTATAATTTCTTAATCTAATGAATACAAGTGTTGTTGTATATAATATATCATATCATAGACCAACACACTAAGCTTTATTCTTATAAATAATGGTTCAACTATTTAGCGGAGACATTCAGTGTCAAACCATATTGGATATAAACCAACATTATCAAGATGATTTATCTTGATTACACAGTCTGAGAATTATATTTTCAACTCAATTAATATTGAGTAAGCATATTTATGAATGTCAAACTACAGGTTGACAATAAATGCACATCTGACCATCTTATAGATGCATCAATTTAAGACATCACATGACAGGTTAATGGGCCCATATTCACCTTTTATACTTTTCAGAATTTGGGGATTCAATCCCAACATTAGCTGGTACAATTAACTTATCATGAGAACAAGAAACGCAAAAGATTTCTTGAAGAATCTTCTAGTTCTTCAATATATATATTGCAATACTCAATTAACACATCATATCAGGATGATCAAAATGGTCATGTCAACTGATAATAATCCATACTAGTAAACTTCAAGTTTACCATGACATGTATTATTTATTTTAGTAAATTTCAGATTTACTATGTCATGAATTTCACATCAATAAACTTCTGGTTTACTATAGCATATAATTTCATCATGAGTATATTTGTAGTACAAATCAGGTAACTTTTCATATACATATTTCTTACTCATAGTAATTTGAAGATATGTAATCTTTCAATCATTTGTAGTCTCAATATGATAAACATTTTTATTGTTGGTAAACTTCAGGTTTACTACAATTTGTATTTTAATCATAACAACTTCGTACTACAATATGGGATGAACGACATAATAATAAATAAACTCCTCGGGAGATTTCAATTTATTTTTCATAATATTGTTTGGACACTACTGGTGTCATGATTTTTGTTGACAAACAATCACGTTCTTTTGCAGACCTTGATCATTAATTTACACTATCTAATATTGCTTAAATACTTCTAGTATCATGAAAGCAAATTCAGACACCGCAGCTGTCAAGAAATAAACAGTAAACATTGAGTTCTAAACTTCATTATTTCAAACTTTTACTGCTTCGAGAGTAGATTGCAGGTTTTACTACTTCAGGAGTAAATTGTAAGACAGGAGTAAATTGCAAGATTTACTTTTGAAGAATCTTATTACTTCAGGAGTAGCTGTTAAATTCTTACTACTTCAGGAGTAAATTTCATATTTACTACTTTGGAAGTAAATTTCAGATTTACTACTTTGGAAGTAAATTTCAGATTTACTACTTCGGGAGTAAATTTTAAGATTTTATTAAGTATTGTCACATTTACTTCAAGGACTAGATCTGTATTAGATCTATATTTGTAACATTTATCAAAAGTTCTCAATTTCTCATTCTTCAGAAATAGAACATGATCATCTAAATATGCCTTAACCACATAAGGTATGATAGCTTAAAACCTCTTTTTAAGATATTACTACTTCGGGAGCAAATTGAGACATGCATATAACGTAGAGAATTTCTCTAACATATTTTCACCTGTAATTATAATAAACTTATGAAAATATTATCACTTCTAGTGATCATATATATATATATTTTGAAAATTCTCATTATTACTCATTAATTAATATTCAAAAAATATTGTTCTGCTGGAACAAATATATTTCCATAATGTTTGTTCTTCTGGAACAATTATGCGGCATGAATTGCCAAGTGAATCAATAAGTCATTTTCAGATCCATAAACAAAATTGATATTCTTATTAGTAAAGACATAAATATCAAGAAATACTAACTTTCATCTTCTAAGAAAACTTTAATTTTTCTTACCTTAGATCTTTCAAAGTGAGTGCTCAAGGTAGAGACTCATGCTGATAACATGTTATAAAATAATAAAGAAAGAACAAGAATATTATAGAGAAAGAGAGAAGGAGAGAAGTTCTTATTTCTCTTGATGGGATGAAATACAATGAAAGAGAATCCCTCTATTTATAGGGATAATTTCTCCTAACTTTTTACCAAAAGATAGACTTTCACTATAATATAAACACATGTATCCACTACAATATAAATACCTTTATAGACATTCACTATAATATAAATATGTTTATAATAATACTTATATTTATATCGAATTTATATTTATATTTATATATTATTAAGAAGAATAAAGTCAATTATGAGATTTTATTTCAAGAGACTCTCTCAAGAATCATGAATTTCTTTAAAAAAAAAAAAGACTTCCAACAATTCCCTTCTTTTCAGGGTATCTTTTGTACCAATAACCGTAAGGAAAAAAAGATTTCTTTCAAACAAGTTTATAAATCTCCAAAAATATATATAATTTGTATTTTATGTGCATTACAATATTTATATATTACACTAAAAATTTATATAGTATATAAAGTGTATAAAATGAATCGTGAAACAATTGAAAGATAGAACAAGCGATAAAGATGGAACATCTTTGAGAAATTACAATAATATTTGTTATGGAAGAGAGAGAAGAAAAAACTAATTGTATTAACATAATTAATTAATTAATTAAATGATAAGAACGGAAATTAATTGTTAACGGGGCAATTGCGTTATGATAGGGTATTATTATACAGTCAAATCTCTCTATAATAGCAGTATTTGTCTGAAAATTTTATGGCTGTTATAGGGAGGTATTGTTATATATGTATACTGACATTTCACATTTAGGTCTAATTTAACTGTTATAAATAAAAGTACATAAATATCTAGTTTAATGATTTTGTGTACCAAGAAGAAGAACTATATTTGTTAATCATTTTAACCCAAAAAAATTAATAGAAAGCTTATGAATGTACAAAAATCAAAGTCTTTCCTCATGAACTTACAACATAACTGATGGATACTATTTTAATATATTATTTTCCTTTTAGATATTCGTACTTGAAATTTACTATGTGCATGATATTAATGATGATTATCATAAAGATTTTAATATTTATTTATACATAATATATTTCTTATAGAATATTATTACACAATATATGAGAATGACTATTGTATAGGGGGAATTTTACAAAGAGTGTAACGCTATGATGAATGCCGCTACTATTGTAGGTAGAATGCTATTATAGAGAAGTAAAATATAACATGAAAAATCGATTATGAAGAAAATCAAGCTGTTATAATGAAATATTGTTATAATGAATGGTAGTTATAAAGAGGCTTAACTATATGTTGGAGTTTTTAGAACTGTAATACCCCCGTTTTGCACTAAAAGCTTGTCTGGTGAGGAAATTTTGAGGCTAAAAACATTTTTTTTAAGAGAAAAAGTGTTTATTTAAAAAAATTGAGGTATTTGGTTTATAAGTAAAATTGTTTTAAAATAAAATCGTTTTTTCTGCAATAGGGGAGAAGATAAAGATTTATGCTTCTTAAAAAAGAAAAAACAGAAGAAGAAAATTATTTTATTTACAGAAAAAGAAATATCCCTATCATAAAAATATAATTAATAAGTATATCCCTCGTTAATCCATTAATTTTTAAGCATATATATTTGGGAAAATGCATAAAATCTACCTCAAAATTTGTCCACCGAATTTACTTTAGCACTTTAACTGTACGGGCATTTAAATATCCCCTTTAATAACTTTCAACTGAATTTTATTCAACCCTCCTTTGCCTATACCAGGTCAAAGCTGGGTGTTGTTGCGTCACACGCGCTTTTAAGAGGCCACGTATTTATGAGTTATTTTTTTATTTAAATTATTGATTATTGAAAATCAATTATATTAATAATATGTGACCCACCCATTTCTCAAAGAAAGACTCGACCTGTTCCAAAATAAACACCCCTAATTTCTAAACAGATCGTTATTTCATAGACTTTCCCAAACTCTAAATCAAACCTAGTTGATTACCCAAATATTAGTTGACTACATCACATTTTGGAGGAAGTTATGAATTTGAGGTGCTCATTGACGAACACAAATTACTCAAGTTAGTATTTTACCTTTAGCGTTGGTGTAGAATTTGGATTTATGGTTTTTCCTAGAAAAAAAACTCGATCTTCGATCTTCAACTTGTATTTTTTTTTCCAGTTGAGAATGGATTTTGTATTCATAACATTGAGATTTCATCATGGAGGGATATTACAACAAAAACCTAGTATTAAGTATGAAGGAGGTACTGTTATAGATTGTTTTGATGTAGATATTGATAAATTCTCTTACTTCGAGTTTATTGATTATGTTAAAGAAATTGGATATAATTGTTCGTCTTGCATTGTTTATATTAGGCCACCTAAATCTGGTTATTTAGTAGGAATTAAACGTGATAGGACATTATTAATATCGTACCTCAATTAAAAAATAGATATATTATTGAACTCTATGTGTCCCACTTGATTGAAGAACCTGTTATGGTCTCCCCTACCCTTGAATATGTAAACCATGTGACTGGAGAATCTAGTGCTACTTTTGATAATGAATGTAGTCAAACTTTTGACAGTAGTGAGGCTTTAGGGGTTCAAGGGGCTACACAATCCCAAGAGCCTGTAGTGGGTAGTACTTTTGCTGTTTCTGGGGAGGACTTGGGCGGGACTTCAACTACTGCTGCTAAAGTTGATGTTCCATTAGTTGAATCTGATTGAAAAAGTGAAATTGAAGTTAGTGAAGATTCAGACAATATAGAGTTTGATGAAGGTGAAGAAGAATATGGTAGTGAGGTTCATGAAGAGGTTAGAATTTTTAGAGAAGATAAAAGGGTTGCCAAAATAAAAAAGAGGAAAGAAAAAGGTTCTAGAGCTAAAGGAGTTGATTTAGGTAAAAAAAAAGGTGTAGATTTGGGATATGATGAGTATGCATCAAAGAAAAAGAGTACTCTAGAGGGAAAAATAGCTGGTGATGAGCTATATTTTGATTCAGATGAAGTTGTTGGGTTTGAAATGAATACAAATAAAGATGCTGAAGATGATGATGATGCAATTGAGGTTTAAAAACCTGCAAGAAGAGAAAAAAGAGCAAGAAGAGCAAAAAAAAAAAAAAATAGACACAGGGTTATTTTTGATCCTACTTATCAAGTAATAGTTTGGGAGACTAGTCTTGCTTTTGAAAGTGTAAAGCAGTTTAGAGAAGCAATTACTAGATATGCAGTTCAAGAACATGTTGAGTTTGATAAATATGTTAATGAATCAATTAGGGTGAGGGTAAGGTGTACAATAGGTTGTCCATGGTTGTTTTTTAGAAGTTATAATTCTAGGACAAAATACTTTCTGATGAAGAATTATAAACTAGTGCATAAGTGCAATGGCATGACTAAAAACAAACCGATGAACTCAAAATACTTTTTAGAAAGAAAAAGAACAGGATTATTTCTAAACCTAACATTACAGTTTTTCAGTTGCAAAATTTAGTTAAAAAGGAGCTGAAGGTGTCGTTGAGAGGACAGTGGCAAGAAAAGCTAGAAACATAGTATTACAACAGATTATGAGTGACTATGTGGAGGAGTTTAGAAGAATTTTTTATTATAGGGATAAACTCTTAAAGACTAATCCAGGAAACACATGTGCGGTGAGTCTTAATGAAGAAACCTTTGAAAGTGGAAGAAAAATATTTCAATCATTTTATATATGTTTTGATGCTTTAAAGAAGGCATTCAAAGCTGGTTGTAGGAGATGTATTGGTCTTGACGGATGTTTTTTGGAAGGTGTTTGTAAAAGCCAATTACTTGTGGCTGTTTGTAAGAATGGGAATAATCAAATGCTACCATTGGCCTGGGTAGTAGTTGAAGTTGAAAGCAAATTCACTTAAAAATGATTTGTAAGCCTTTTAAGGAATGATCTTGATCTTGGAGATGGGTTAGAATTGACTACTATTACATATATGCAGAAAGTAATTTATGTTTTGTTATTCATTATCTGTATTTTTAAATTCTTTTATTACATTATACTATTGTAATCTAATATGTTTAATAGTTTTGTTGTAGAATCTTGCTTAGTTATCCAAGAGTTGTTGCCAAATGTAAAACAAAGGATGTGTGCCAGACACATCCTAGCCAACTGGTCCAAGGATTGGAGAGACATCGAGAGGAGGAACTGTTTTTGAAGATGTGTTAAGTCTACATATCTCCAAGAATTGAGAAGAAATCTGGATCATATAGAGAAGCTAGAGGACAAAATACAACAAAATATGTAATGAACTATTATGGTACAATATAGAAAGTTTGTCCAAGGTCTACTTAGCTGAAAGCTTCAATTCATGGATATTGAGACCAAGACACAAGACTATCATCACAATGCTTGAGGAAATAAGAGTCAAAGTGATGAGAAGAATAGAACAAATGAGGGAGTTTCCAATATTTGGATAACTGACATTTCTACAATGGCCCTAAAAGTATTGAAAGAGAATACACCAAAGTCAATGAGGTGTAGCCTTGAATTTGGCTTTGAGGTTAAGGATAGCTTGGGTAACACATTTAGTGAAACTGAACAATCAAACTTGTACTTGTAGATCCTGGATGCTAAAAGATATACCTTATTGTCATGCTATAACTGCTCTTCATTTTAGGAAATTGGGCCTATTAACTATGTTGCACATTGGTATAATAAGGTAACATACCTCAAGACCTATAGTTACTTCATTCATCCTATTACTAATATGCAAATGTGGCCAGAATCAACCAACCCATCTATTAGGCCACATGAAATAAGAAGACTTCCAGGCAGATCCCAAAAGTGTAGGAGGAAGGAGCACACTGAAAATAAAATAGAAACGCTGTCCAAAAAAGGTGTTGACATGACCTGCAGCATTTGTCATACAAAGGATCACAATAACAAGGGTTGTCAATTGGGTGTACAAGTTACTACAGTCAAAGGAAGGGGAAAAAATACAAGTTCAACAAGGTCAAGTGTTGGTTCTTCTGCAACATCAACTGAAACTCAACCAAGCACAAGCAGAGGAAAAGGAAGACCAAGAGGTTCTACAAAATAGGTAACCTTTGTTAATTTACTGTTTAATAAATTCCCTTTAAACTTTTCAAAATATATTATAGAGTATTTAAATGTGTTATAGAGTACTGTTGCTTCTGCCATAAAAAGAGGAAGACGTACACTTTTCTAAAGACCAAGGATGGTTGGAATGGGTTTGCTACATACACAAAGTGATTTTACAGTCCACATCATAAGTTGGATGATTTCTACAATCTTTTTTCAAGTTTACACCAAATTTTTACAAGTCTAAGTCAACTTATTTTTGTAAATACAACCTGGAACGCCAATGAACTAATCAATAGTGAATGGAAACCTTGGGCACCATTAGCAAAGAACAGAGGTGAAATGGAGAGGAAAGGTTGTTGTAACCCAAAAGAAACTTGAAGAGATGAGTGAAGAAAAAAGAATGAAGACAAGGTTCAGGGCTGCTGAAAATTATTTGAGCCAACTGGTTCATTAGTTGCCCAGAGTGACTGATATGCAGCTATGACTGCACTAATTTGATATCTATTTTTTTATATAATAATGCAACTGTGACTGTACTAACGTGATGGCTGTATTTTTGAAACAATTATGCAGCCGTGACTACATTAATTTGATGTCTGTTTTTTTGAGTTACTCTACAATTGCCACTACTATTTGGTGTCTATTAATTTATATTGTAACTCTAGTTTTGGTTGGAGTTGTCATGAACTATTATTTTTTTGCAGTATTATACAACAAAGACTGAACTTGTTTGTATTTTTGTTTCTTCTTAACATAATGGCCAATATAGTAATCAACTTGCCATGTAAATTTATAAACAACATATAATCAATTGTAACAAAATAGAATACACAAACAAACTACATTAGATTAAAAGACTACTCTATATACCAAGTTAAGTTTGATTACAAAAGAAGCTACACCTAATTGGTTTCAATACAGAGGATGTTACAGACCTACATGTCATCTAATAACATCAAAAGTCTAAAGTAACTTCATTGAACCTTTCTTCATAATAGATGACTCCAAATCAATAGCTTAAAGCTATAACTATAATACAACAATAAAACACAACAAAGAAGAGTGCATCCCAGTCCTTTATTTAACCATGTTGCTCTTTCACTTCTTCTCCCTTTTCTTCATCTTCTGAATCTCTCCTTCCAACTTATCCAATTTTATTTTTACACAATTATCATCTTGTTTGGATTCTGTAGGCCTGTCATTGATGTTGGACATATTCTTATGCCCATTTGCCATATTTTTACCCCTATTTTACTTTGTTTTGAGATTATAATTCTTATGAAATACATGAATTCATGTTTATGTCTTATGAGCTAAATAAGTGTTTTTAGATATTTTGAGAAGGAAACCAAGAAAAAAGGACTTCAAAATGATCCAAGGTGTGAAAGAAGAAGAGTTTGCAAAAATTGTCCTAGTGAGATAGCTGGTGTGGCATGCCAGGATCCCAACTTCAGAGAAAATTATGCTCAAGTTGGTGCATTCGATGGCATGGCATGCCAGGGCCTCAACTTCATAGGAATTTTTGTTCAACACCTTGGCGAGATAAGTGGACTGGCACACCAGAAGCATTTGGAATTAGAAAATTTTTCAACAATTTGGTACGTTGGATGGAGTGGCACGCCAGACTCAAAACTTCAGAGAATTTGACTAACACCTTGGTGCGTTGGCCGGTGTGGCGTGCTAAAGGGCAAACTTCAAAAGAATTTCAAGTCAAAATTCTAGTGAAGTAGATGGTGCTGTGCCCATATGCATTTCGTGAAGATTTTCAAGTTTAGAAGCTACAATTCTCAAGGGCAAAAGAGTCATTGGATCCCATGCTTATAAATATAACATCTACAGAATTTTCTTAGAAATCATTCATCGTATTGATCATTTTGTATGCAGTTCTTGGAGGAAGAGACAAGTTCATTTTCTAGGTTTCTTCTTCAACTTATGTTTTTTATTCGAATGACGAATTCTTTAATTTTTGGCTTGAACATGAGTGGCTAAACTCTTGTTCTAGGGTTTTGTCTATAGTAGATGATTGAAGTTTGAAAGTTTGTTTATGCTAGTTCTTAATTCTTTGTTAAAGGTTGTTTATACTTGCTTATTTTCATTTCTTATTCGTTAAATTGATCACCTCACGAATATAATTTGGTGGCTTTGGGTTGAACTCGAGAGAGAGAACTAAAAGGATTAAAAGTAAGTGTAGAACAAATCTCAATGACTCTTGTCCAATGGGTTCAAGATAAATTCCATTGTCGAGGATAGGAATATACCCTTCAACCCTATTCAGTAAAATATAAGTAGCCAACCGTCGTTTCATGTTTCTCCTGTGACCGTAGGGATATAGGCGTTAGGGTTCATGAGATAGTTGTTAGATGCTCGAGAGAATGTCAAGAAATGGAATAATAACTTGTAACTAGAAACCTTAGGAAGAATTAGTCTAGCGTATTCAAGCCTTAAAACTCAACTTGAAGAGAAAGTGTCAATACCCTAGATTCTATCATCATTTGAGTTACAACATTTGTGAATTCGCGTTCAATTCATTAGTTAATTTACTTTTCACGTTTTTTAGTAGTATAATCTCCAAACCATTCCCCATTTTTATCTGCGTTTATTAGAATATGAAATAAAGTGTTAACCTTGAGAAATTAATCTGACAAGTCTCTGAGGGATCGATAATTGGGGCGTCACTGTCCTATATTACTTGACTACCACGTGCGCTTAGGTGCTATCAAGTTTTTGGCTTCATTGTCGGGGACTTAAAAATTGATTAATTGTTTGTAGGTTAGGAATTTTATGCCGCTATTCTGTATTTTACTTTTGTTTGTTGGTTATTGAAGTTTGCATGTGTTGTGTTCAGTGTATGCCTGCTACAAGAAGTAAGTAGTCAACCTTGACTCATTTTGATCCTGAGATTGAGATCACTTTCCGTAGGTTAGCTATGGAAGAAAACCATGATCAGACGTAGGGAAACAACCAGGATACGGTTCCAATGCTTAACTTTGCCTCGTCAAACTTGGAGAATGCTTCTAAAGCGATCATAAGCCCTCAATCACTGGAAATTTTGAGTTGAAAGAGGGAACTGTGCGGTTGGTTCAGAATACTTATCAATAGAAGGGAAAGAGTACGAGGATCCCCACAGACATCTTATGATGTTCGTGGAGTTGAGTGAGAACTTTCACTATCAGAACTAGGACTGGTCATTTCGCCGGGACGGGACGAACGGGATGGAAAGCCGGGTCGGGACTAACCGGGCCGGGACGAACCGGGATGGACCTATAGTCTCGTCCCGTCCCACTATATTAACAGGTCGGGATAAATTGGACAAACGGGACAAAAATAATTTTTTTTAATTTTTTTAAATATTAAAATTTAAATATTTTAAAAATTTTATAGTCTTATATTTAGAAATAAGAATTTCAATTTTAAGACTAATGCCTAATAGTTAGAAGTTAGAACTTAGAACTTAGAACTTAGAAACTTAGAACTTAGAAGTTAAAATTTATAAATAAGAAAGAACTTCAAAGTTCAAAGTTGAACTTGAAATTTAAAATTTTAAATTTGAAAATTGAATTAAAAATTTAAGGCTAAATATGTCACGCCCCGCCTTGGGAGGCATGACTGGCACCTGGTGCCCTACTAGGACCAGGATTGCTGGACTACTGAGCCTAAGCACTTCTGGTGTCAGGCTGGCTCTAATTCTGGATTTATGAAAATAACGGGCTATATAACGGCTGTAAATACAACCTCCGGTCGACAAGGCCTATAGCCACCTGTAGGAATATAACAACTACCTAGAACAACAGAACATAAGGGAACCTATGCGGGCCGACAAGGCCACCATGCTGACTAGTTATCACTGAAAAGTAGAATCAAGTGCTAAACTGATCTGTGACCGACAAGGTCACCAACTGACAACTGAACAAGGCCCCACACAACCATCACATGCAAACTAAAAACATACACACGACCCCACACGACCGATACAACTAACCACCGGGAATATACAATTCGCAAGCCTCTAAGAATAATAAGATGGTAGGGACAGGGCCCCGGCCTACCCATACTGTACAACAAAAAGGGAAGTAAACCTTTAGCTGTCAAGCTTCGGATGATAGGAGCTGAAGACTCTGTACGCTGGCTGGAACTACAAGGGATCTGCTCCTCGTCTATGAATACCTGCAGGCAAGTAATACAGCGCCCCAAAACGGGTGTCAGTACTACTGGTACTGAGTATGCAAAGCAATAACTGAAAATAACTGAAAGCAAACAATAATACTGATAGTTACTGAAGTAATATGAGACAGGCTGAGACTAAATGAAAAGAGCGTAACTTTACTAAAGAAAGTAAGAGTCATACCTGATAACATGGCGATCTACTTTCTATCTATTAATAACTAACACAATATAGCATACAAGAACCTTACCAGCCCCCATAAGCCGTAAGGTACCAACCAGCACACAATCTATATACCCCTACCCAGGTCATACCATCCACCTAGTAACTATAAGCATCCCGCTGGTCCTCTTGGTATGCAACTTGGGCCCGCTGGGCCCCTGACTATAGTTGTATCTGAGTCCGGAGGACTCCTGAAATCTAAAATCTAAAATCTATAATTTGAAAACTGTAATCTGCACCCCAGGCGCAAGCGCTCGACAGGGGGTGTGGTATAGTGTTGATCAGCCTGCTATGGGGAATCTGCATCCCATCTTCGTCCGCTGGCGGATGGCATGTCACTCCGTAGAGCGACGTATCCTCACCCTCTGGCGGTCGAGTCGACACAACTATTAACCCTAGGGCGGTCAAGGAAGCTCTAAGGGTGCCCAACACAGAACAATCATGTCTCCACAGATAGCAATAACCGCATGTAATATATATATATATATATATATATACTGAATCTGATAATAATATTTATATTCTGGTATTCTGTTCTGAATTTCATACTGAAATATACTGAATCTGATACTGAAATATGCTGAATCTGATACCAAAATATACTGAATCTAATACTGAGATATACTGAGTCTGAAATAATATTTCTAGAATATTCTGCTGGGAATTATACTGTTTTACTGAGTTCCATGCTGAACACTGTATAATAATTCTAACATGCTTACTTAACTCATACTGAATATAATATACGACTTCTGAAACATTCTACTGGATTTTGTACTATTTTGCTGTAGTGGAACTACTAGCTTGCCAAAAGAAACTGGATTTACATACCTCAACTACCGATTTTCTGATTAACTGGCGTAGCTCGGCTAGTATTCAGCTATTTCTCCAAACTGTATTCATATTCTCGAAAGAATAGAACTGATTCTACTATTATTTTGGAAAGAAACCATATTATGGCTATACCTACTGCCTATTCTTCGACTTATCGAAGAACGACCGAAAACTCGCTATTTCTCGGGAGTATAGAAGGGAGAAATACTCACTTTAATGCTGGGAGTATATTACACTAGTTTGGAGCAATTCCACTTACCTTAGCTCGGCGTGACGACGATTCGATGGCCGAATTTTGCGAAACTAACTCCGCAGGAATGCTCTCGGCAGCTTTATACTTCGCTACCCAAAGTTAATTTGAGTTTGGACTGCGTTTGACGATTTAAACGGAAGGAAATTCAATCAAACCCTTCGTTCCCCTCTATTTCTATTCGTTTACTGGAAATTATATGAAGGGAAAATGACTTAAAATCAAGTGGGAGCCTTATATACTTGGGGCCTTTAAGTCGCATTTGTCGAATGCGATTTATAAGTCGCATTTGCCTTGCGACGCTCCGACTTGACACTTGTCCGGTCTCTCCCCGGGCCCTTTTCTCGCACGTATGGCATTATAAATCTCTTAACCAACATGCGAATAGGCCAACTAAGCGTCAAGAACTTACGGGGTGTAACATCCTTCCTCCTTAAGAACATTCATCCTCGAATGTTAACTTTCGTTTACAGAAATTTTAACTTGCTCTACCTTTTCTGGAAAAATTTCGTCAGAGTTTCCCCTGTAATATGGACTATCTCAAAAATCCTTAAACGTAGAAAAGTCCAATACAGGTACTCCATATAATACTATAGCATCCATTACATAATAAACTGAAGTCAACATCTCACTCATACACATGAATATAAAGCAGCTCATAAAATAACAATATCAACATACCTCTAACTAACTAAGTCTGAAATAACTGAGGGTATATGGCTTTCATATCTTCTTCTGCTATCCAAGTCATTTTCTCTTGGTTCCTGTTATGCCATAATACTTTGACAAAAGCAACATCTTTAGTTCTTAATCTGCGGATCTGCGTATGACTATTGGAACTTCTTCATAGGCCAACTCCTTCATAGGCCAACTCCTTTGTAACCTGAACATCTTGGATTGGGACAATTCTTGAGGGATCTCCTATGCACTTTCTCAACATTGATACATGAAAAATTGGGTGAATAGATTCTAACTCTGGAGATAAGTCTAAATCATATGCCACTTGGCCTATTCTTCGGCGAATCTGATAAGACCTTACAAACCTCAGGCTGAGCTTGCCTTTCTGCCAAATCTCATTACACCCTTCATCGGCGAAACTTTCAGAAACACCCAATCACCCACATTAAATTCCAAGTTTCTGCGCCACACGTCAGCATAAGATTTCTGGCGACTCTGAGCAGTTAGTAAACGTTCTCTGATAAGCTTTACTTTTTTCTCTGACTGATGAATTATATCTGGCCCAATCAATGCCGATTCTCCTACCTCAAACCAACCAACTGGAGATCTGCACTTTCGCCCATATAATGCCTCATAAGGTGCCATCTGAATAGCTGAATGGTAACTGTTATTATAGGCGAACTCAATGAGTGGTAAATGTTCATCCCAGCTACCTCCGAAATACAACACACATGCTCACAACATATCCTCGAGCGTCTGAATGGTGCGTTCTGCCTGCCCATCTGTCTGAGGATGAAAAGTTGTGCTTAAGTTAACCTGCGTCCCCAAGCCTCCCGAAATGATTGCCAGAATTTAGCTGTGAACTGCGCCCTCTGTCGGAGATAATGGACACTGGAACACCATCAACCTGACTATTTCTCTGATATACAGCTCAGCATAATCCTCGGCGGAAAAGGTTTACTGGCAGAAAATGAGCCGATTTTCTCATTCTATCAATAATCAGCCAGATCGAATCATATCTATGCCTAGTGCGGGGTAATCCTGCTATAAAATCAATATTTACTACTTCCCATTTCCATATAAGCACAACTATATCCTGAGTTAGTCCGCCTGGTTTCTAATGTTCAACTTTTACCTACTGGTAGTTGGGACACTGAGCTACCAATTCTGCTATTCCCTTCTTCATTCCTGGCCACCAGTAGATTTCTTTTATATCGTGGTACATTTTCATCGAACCTGGGTGGAGCGGATAACAGGCATAATGTACCTCGCCCATAATCTGCTGGCGAAGCCCTGCAACGTCTGGAATACAAAGGCGATCTTTATATCGCAATACCCCATCCTCGGTTGTCTGAAAATCTGTCACCTCTCCTTGCTGAACTCTGTTTCTAAGATGAACCAGGCTAAGATCTTCTCACCTTCGTTCCTTTACTTCCACGACTAAAGACGACACTGCAGTGTTCTGGATTACCGCTCTGTTGTCCTTTGTTTCTGCTACACGAACGGCTAAATTGGCTAACTGATGCAATTCCCGGGCTAATTCCTGCTGCTCAAGCTGTAAGTGTGCCAGACTTCCCATAGATTTACGGCTAAGGGCATCTGCCACCACATTAGCTCTCCTTGGGTGATACAAAATATTCACATCATAGTCTTTCAATAGCTCTAACTAGCGACGATGCCGCAAATTCAACTCTTTCTGGGTGAAGATATACTATAGGCTCTTATGATCAGTGAAAATATCCACGTGGACACCATACAAGTAATGTCTCCATATCTTTAAGGCGTGAATCACTGCGGCTAATTCCAGGTCATGGGTAGGATAGTTCTTTTCATATTTCCTCAGCTGTCTGGAAGCATAAGCAATTACTTTACCATGCTGCATCAACACACATCCTAACCCAACACCCGAAGCGTCACAATAAACTGCATAACCTTCTGTACCTTCTGGCAATGCTAACACTGGAGTTGATGCTAACCTGTCTTTCAATTCCTCGAAGCTCTGCTCACATGCCTCAGTCCACTGAAATTTTGCTGCCTTCTGCGTCAATTTAGTCATAGGTACTGCTAAGGTGGAAAATCCTTCAACAAACCTTTTGTAGTACCCTGCTAACCCTAGGAAACTGCGTAGCTCAGTCAGAGTGGCAGGTCTGGGCCATGCTTTTACTGCTTCTATCTTTTGTGTATCTACCGGTATACCAGCATCCAACACAATATGACCAAAAAAGGCTACTGAATTCAGCCAAAATTCACATTTAGAGAACTTGGCGTACAACTGACGGTCTCTGAGAATCTGGAGCACTGTCCGCAAATGATCCTGGTGGTCTGCCTCTGAGCGAAAATACACCAGAATATCATCAATAAACACTATCACGAACAAGTCCAGGTATGGTATGAAAATACTGTTCATCAGGTCCATAAACACGGCTGGAGCATTCGTCAACCCAAAGGACATGACTAAGAATTCAAAATGGTCGTATCTGGTCCTGAAGGTAGTCTTTGGAATGTCCCTTTCACGAACCCGAACCTGATGATATCCGGACCTTAAGTCAATTTTGGAGAAATATCTGGCTCCCTGTAACTGATCAAATAAATCATCTATTTTGGGAAGCAGATACTTATTCTTGACCGTGACTTTATTCAGTTGCCGATAGTCTATACACATGCGGAGGGAACCATCCTTCTTTCTCACAAACAAAACTGGCGTACCCCAAGGTGAAGTACTCGGCCTGATAAAGCCCTTGTCTAACAAATCCTTCAACTGCTCCTTTAGTTCTCTCAGTTCAGTAGGAGCCATGCGATAAGGGGGAATTGATATGGGCTGAGTGCCCGGCAATAAATCAATTGCAAAGTCTATTTCCCTTTCTGGGGGAATATCAGGTAACTCATTTAGAAATACATCAGGGAATTCATTCACCACTGGAACATACTGGAGAGTCAGAGGCTCTACCCGAACATCCTGAACTCTGACAATGTGGTAAATGCACCCCTTGGCTATCAAATTTCTCTCCCGAAGATAGAAAATAAACCTACCTTTTGGCATAGCTACACCGACCTTCCACTCTCGTACTGCCTCCCTTGGAAAGTGGAATCGGACCATCTTGGTCCATCATTCTACATTGGCATAACATGGAGCTAACCAATCCATACCCATAATGGCGTCAAAATCAACCATTTCTAACTCTACCAAATCTGCTGTGGTCAGACGACTAGCAACCTCTACTGTACACCCTCGATAAACCCTTCTGGCTGTGATAGA
Source organism: Datura wrightii (assembly GCA_035772735.1). Taxonomy (NCBI): domain Eukaryota; kingdom Viridiplantae; phylum Streptophyta; class Magnoliopsida; order Solanales; family Solanaceae; genus Datura; species Datura wrightii. Next base: position 40,170,092 of record JASDFA010000019.1, read on the forward strand.
GTCACCGACGGGTGTAGATACTGAAAAGGGTTGCCGAAGAAATTCTGGTACAATACTGAACTTTCGAGCCACTAATGGGGTAACATAAGACAAGGTAGATCCCATATTGATTAATACATAAGCAGGGTGAGAGCAAATAGTCATCATACCTGTCACAACATTTGGAGACGCCTATGAATCCTGTATCCCTGGTAATGCATAGGTACGACTTGGGCTTGTACCTGAACTAGAGGCCCCTGATCTACCTCAGCCTCTGCCTGCTGAAACTGAGGGCCTGTGCTCTGTCGGGGCTGCTGGAGCTCGCGACCCTGCTGATGTCCTGTCCTGTCTATCCCGGTCACCCTGACCCCTGGCTGGACAATCTCTCATCACATGACCCTGCTGTCCACATATATAACACCTTATGGAGCCATATCTGCAAGCTCCAGAGTGGCATCGGCTGCAAATAGGGCAAAGTGGTGGTGTATACCTGCTCTTCTCTGCTCTCCTCTGCTAGGGTGAATCTACTGTTCGAGAACTTCCGCCGGACTCTGATTGTCCTCGGCGACTGAATCTACCCCTCTCCTGCTGTGTTTGAGGCAGGGGTCTAGGTGGCCTATCTGACAACCGTGGCCTAGGCCCTCTCCGAATCTCCCCCTGTAACTCATCTGACCTGTCCCTGTGGCGCTGTTCCTGACTTGTTCGTCTGCTATCCTGTTGCCGCTGTCTGAGGCCCTCAATAGTCTGAGCAAAAGCCTGCACTCTAGCAATATCCATATCTTCCCGTAAAGTAGGTGTCATACAGGCCTCAATATACTCTAGGTTCAGCCCCATAATAAACCGGTGGGCTCTGGATGGCATGGTGTCTCCGAAGCATAGCGGGCCAAAGAATTGAACTGCACGGCGTATTCTTGAACTGAACACTCATCGCCCCCTGCTCTAGGTGTAAAACCTGGTACATCCGGGCTCATCGGATCTCTCGTGGTAGGTAACGGTCCAGGAAAGCCTCTGAAAAGATGGACCAGGTCGGAGGGGCAACATCTCTCCCTCGAGACCATTCCCAACTCTCATACCACAACACAGTAATATCCCGCAGTCGGAATATCGCCAATTCAACCGACTCTGTAGATGTAACATGAATTACCCGAAAAATCCTCTGTATCTGATCTAGGAAGTCCTGGGGGTCCTCTGTCCAATCCGACCCTGTGAACTGCGGGGGACCTAGTGCCAGGAATTCTCGGATCCTCGAACTACCAGGCCCACATGATAACTCTGCAGCTGTAGGTGGCATTGACTGGCACTGAGTAGCCATCATTTGCGCTAACATAACTACGGCACTCCTGACCTCCTGGTCAGATAGTGTAGGTATAGGAACTGTTGGAGGTGGTATCGTCCCGAGTGACTCCTGATGGGGTGGAGACTACTGAAAAGGTCGGGACGATGCCTCTGTATCGCCTTCATACCGGGCTAATTCTAAACGAGACAGGGGCATCCTGCTGGTGCCCTCTCCTACTGTTGTATCCAATCTTCGGCCTGTGATAGGATGTCGCTGATCTGACATTTTATCTATAAACAAAGAGTATAGTAAGCTTTAGGGACTCAACCCTATACTGTACTGCTCTATGGCACGACTGAATGTGAAGAAAGAGTAACCATCCTATCATGCCTTGCAGCCTCCTGCCTATGGTATGTGGTGCACAACACATCCATAGAAAAGACTCTACTTAGCAAGGCTTGCAGACTCCATGGGATACGACCTGCTCTGATACCAAGTTTGTCACGCTCCGCCTTGGGAGGCATGACTGGCACCTTGTGCCCTACTAGGACCTGGACTGCTGGAATACTGAGCCTAAGCACTTCTGGTGTCAGGCTGGCTCTAATTCTGGATTTATGAAAATAACGGGCTATATAACAGCTGTAAATACAGCCTCCGGTCGAAAAGGCCTATAGCCACCTGTAGGAATATAACAGCTACCCAAAACAACTGAACATAAGGGAACCTATGCGGGCCGACAAGGCCACCATGCTTACTAGTTATCACTGAAAAGTAGAATCAAGTGCTAAACTGATCTGTGACTGACAAGGTCACCAACTGATAACTGAACAAGGCCGCACACGGCCATCACATGCCAACTAAAAACATACACACGACCCCACATGATCGGTACAACTAACCACAGGGAATGTACAATCCGCAAGCCTCTAAGAATAATAAGATGGTCGGGACGAGGCCCCGGCCTACCCATACTGTATAACAAAAAGGGAAGTAAACATTTAGCTGTCAAGCTCCGGATGATAGAAACTGAAGACTCTGTACGCTGGCTGGAACTACGAGGGATCTGCTCCTCATCTATAAGTACCTGCAGGCAAGTAATGCAGCGCCCCAAAACGGGCATCAGTACCGCTGGTACTGAGCATGCAAAGCAATAACTGAAAATAACTAAAAGCAAACAATAATACTGATAGATACTGAAGTAATAGGAGATGGGCTGAGACTGACTGAAAAGAGCGTAACTTTACTGAAGAAAGTAAGAGTCATACCTGATAACATGGCGGTCTACTTTCTATCTATTAATAACTAACACAACATAGCATACAAGAACCTTACCAGCCACCATAAGCCGTAAGGTACCAACCAACACACAATCTATATACCCCTACCCAGGTCATACCATCCACCTAGTAACTATGAGCATCCCGCCGGCCCCTGGGTATGCAATTTGGGCCGGCTGGGCCCCTGACTATAGCTAGATCCGAGTCCGGAGGACTCCTGAAATCTAAAATCTAAAATATGAAATCTGTAATATGAAAACTGTAATCTGCACCCTGGGCGCAATCGCTCGACAGGGGGTGTGGTATAGTGCTGAACAGCCTGCTATGGGGAATCTACATCCCATCTTCGTCCGCTGGTGGACGACATGCCACTCCGTAGAGCGACGTATCCTCACTCTCTGGTGGGCGAGTCGACATAGCTATTAACCCTGGGGCGGTCAAGGAAGCTCTAAGGGTGCCCAACACAGAACAATCATGTCTCCACAGATAACAATAACCGCATGTAATATATATATACTGAATTTGATAATAAAATTTATATTCTGGTATTCTGTTCTGAATTTCATACTAAAATATACTGAATCTGATACCAAATATGCTGAATCTAATAGTGAGATATACTGAGTCTGAAATAATATTTCTGGAATACTCTGCTGGGAATTATACTGTTTTACTGAGTTCCATGCTGAACACTGTATAATAATTCTAACATGCTTATTGAACTCATACTGAATATAATATACGACTTCTGAAATATTCTACTGGAATTTGTACTATTTTATTGTACTGGAACTACTAGCTTGCCGAAAGAAACTGGCTTTACATACCTCAACTGCCGACTTTCTGATTAACTGGCGTAGCTCGGCTAGTATTCAGCTATTTCTCCAAACTATATTCATATTCACGAAAGAATATAATTAATTCTACTATTATTTTAGAAAGAAACCATATTATGGCTATACCTACTGCCTATTCTTCGACTTATGGAAGAACGGCTGAAAACTCGCTATTTCTCGGGGGTCTAGAAGGGAGAAATACTCACTTTAATGCTGGGAGTATATCAACACTAGTTTGGAGCAATTCCACTTACCTTAGCTCTGCATGACGATGATTCGCGGGCCGAATTTCGCGAAACTAACTCTGCAGGAATGCTCCCGGCAGCTTTATACTTCGCTACCCGAAGTTAATTCGAGTTTGGAATGCGTTTGATGGTGTAAACAGAAGGAAATTTAATCAAACCCTTCGTTCCCCTCTGTTTCTGTTCATTTACTGGAAATTATATGAAGGGAAAATGATTTAAAACGAAGTGGGAGTCTTATATACTTGGGGCCTTTAAGCCGCATTTGTCGAATGAGATTTATAAGTCGCATTTGTCGAATGCGATTTATAAGTCGCATTTGCCTTGCGACGCTCCGACTTGGCGCTTGTCCGATCTCTCCCCGGGCTCTTTTCTCGCACGTATGGCATTCTAAAACTCTTAATCAACATGCGAATAGACCAACTAAGTGTCAAGAACTTACGGGGTGTAACAAAAAATTCAATTAAAATCTTAACTCTAAACTCCAAACTTTAAAGTCTAAAAGTTTATTAAAGACTTAAAGTTTTAAACTTAAATTCAAAAAACTTAAAGTTTGAAGTTTTAAATATGAAGTAAACATTTAGTTATTAATTTAAAATTTTAAAATTGCAAATTTAAATTAAGAATTTAATATTTTAAGGCTAAAATAATTTATAAATTTTATTAAAGACTTAAAGAATTAAATTCTTAAGTCTTAACTCTTAAAGACTTAAAGTTTGAAATTTTAAATTTTGAAATTTGAAATTTAAATTTTGATTTTTGAAATATGAAGTAATTAACGAATATTTATTTGTATCTATAACTTATAGATATGTTTGTAAATAATTAAGATATAATACAACAGATAATGAAATTAAAAATTTAGGCTAAAAGCCTTTAAATTTATTCATATAAAAATTAAAGTAATATCATAAAAATTTGTTTTACAATTTACAAATATTAGTAGAGCGCCTAATCTACGCAACCACCTTCTAGGTAGGGTTCTGTTTGGATTAAGCGAATATAATACTAATATCTGTACATCTTTATGAAATCTCTTTCTAATTCTTCTATTTGTTGAGCCAAAATATTTTCCAGCACCGGCATAAATTTTTGGCGGTCTTGTGCTTCCATGTCATCATCACTATTAATTGCTGAATCCAAAAAAGCTTCTAGTTGGGAAGTTAACTTCGGTAGCCCGTGATTTCTCCACTCCGCATTGACTAATCTTTGAAAGTTATAGATACCTCCAAGCTGTCTTCTGCTAGTGAATATTCATGATCTCTAAGTTGAAATCTCGCCGCACTGAAAGCAACCTCCGAAGCAACAGATGATGCTTGAATAGCTAGCGCGTCCGAACCATCTTGCTAAACCTTGGAAATATGATGCCACGAGCTCTCCACCAACTCAGAATATCCGGCGTTTCATCAGCGGAAATTGTAACATTTTCCCTAGCTGAAGAAAGATAGTCATCAAAATCACAACTGTTAGAAAAATCAAGACCAATAGTACTTTGCACATATCCATGGGTACTATCTACTCGGACCCTAGAAATTCCAGAAGCATTAATGGAATTACCACTATGCAACTGGCAATAGTCTCATACATCATTTTAGCCTGCACTCTAACACTACTTTTACAACTTTCTAAAATTGGAATTTCATTATCTTCTATTTCTAAATTTTCATAAATTTTTTGAACGACTCCTCTTGTACGTCGTTCTTTATATTCTGGGTTAAAAAGCATAACAGTTAAATAAATTTGAGGGATGAAAAAAAATATTTTGTAAACTTCTGAATCATGACCTCAATAGCGATGCAAACTTTTCATTGTTTTTATATTCAGCAAATTTAGTAGTAAGAACACATACATTTATTAAAACTTCAAAAATAGTTGGAAAATACATGCCAAAAAAAGTTTTTGTTGCTTCATAAAATAATTTTAAAAATTGATTAAGTTCATTTATTTCCTACCAGTCATTACCATCAAGTTTCAAATCAGGTTCGGAATTATGAGCATTATACAACATAGTCATAGGCCTTCTATAAATATATGCAACTTCTAGCATTTCGTATAATGAATTCCATCTAGTTTTTACATGTTTTTGAACTTTTTCATATGGAAGTTCATATATTCTACAAAGTTCTTTAAATTCACGAATTCTAGAACTTTTATTCATTCAAAAAATCCAAAAACATGCTAATTCAACTTTAGAGCACCAAGTATCAAATAATTTAATGTCATCCTGTACAACCAAATTAAATATATGAGCAGCACATCTAACATGGAAAGAAGCATTATTAATTGGACATAATCGAGTTCTTAACATACTAATAGCACTAGTATTAGAAGAAGCATTATCTAGTGTAACACTCAATATTTTATCACAAATGCCAAAAGATTGTAAAACTTCAAGTATTGTAGAAGCTATATATGTAGCAGTTTTTCTTTGCTCACAAATTTTATAATCTAATATTCTTTGTTGTAAATTCCAATTATGATCAATCCAATGTGCAGTAACAGTTAAATAATCAACGAAATTGACACTACGGCCCATATCAGAAGTAATAGAAAATCTACCATCAAAATAACTAAATAAACTACGAAGATAATGAGCATGCTTTGCTTGAAATTCAAAAATGTCACGTTTAACCATGTATCGCGAAAAACCTTCAAAAGAAGGATTATATGTTTGTTGAATATACATAATAAATCTGGGATGGGAGGAAAAACTAAAAGGCAAACGACAGACCGCAACCATTTTTGTGATTTTTTCACGGTATCTATCCCTATCATATTTTCGTTGTATAACAGGGCCACTTGGGTTTGAAGGATTTAACTAGCCCTGAACCATATTGGAACCCTCTTCCGATCCAATAGGTACATCACAACCGACGGCTTTAGAGGCTTCTTTAGCTGCCAAATATTCAAGTTTAGAACATTGTAATAAATGTCTATGTAACCCCCAGTTCCACCTTTGCTTCCGCCGTATTCATGCTTAAATACCTTTTTACACTTATTACAAATAGTTTTTGTTCGCTCCTCATTTTGATGCATAAATTGCCAAACAACTGAAGTTTTAGCCCGTTGAAACCTAGTCTTACCCCTAGTAGGATGCAAAGGGGGAAGTTGAACTTCACATTGAGGAGTATCCTGAGTTGGAGCTTCGGTAATGGGACTAGTAGGTGTATCATCTAATTCTTCTTCTACTTCTTCATTTAATTCTTCCTCTAATAAATTACCATAAACCCTTTCCAGAACTTCATTATCTAATGGAGTATCATAATTAATATTAATAGGAGTACTATCAAATTGCGTAAAATCTTCATTATTAATTCTAACTCTAGGGACTGAAGAATAACCACCAATTTTTTTAGCAGTTGAACTAGAACCTGTACTTTTTTTACCAGTACTAATACCCAATGCACCTGCAACCTTGGCCATAACACCCTTTCCTTTTCTAGAATCCATATTATAATTTATGAATAAATAAATAAAACACAACTAAAATTATGTCTAAATAAATATAACACAAGTATATTTAAGTAAATAAGATAGAAAAATTAAATGCGTAAAGTTGTAAAATAAATAAATAACAGAAGCAAGTATGAATTATGGAACGAATGTACCAAACGTCTGTGTAAAAAACAGACGATTATAACCAATTGTCGAAAACTCAAAATTCGAAAATTAATGTAGCAAAACTAGCGAGTAGAAATTAGCAACTTGAGAGTTGAGACTTCAAACCTGAAGCTTGAAATTAAAATAACTAACACGATTTCAACTAGATTAGAGAATGTAGGGCAATTTGAGTGAAATTGATAATTAATATTGAGACTTGAGATAATGAGTGTGTAATAGAGATTAGAGAAGAGAAGATTTGAATTGTTAGATGTGAATAAATGGTGAAAATGTGGGAGTATTTATAGTTTTTAAAAAAGGACCAAAGTGTAATTTTAAAACTAAGGGGTGTAACTTTTTTTTTTTAAATAAAAGGGGTTGTTGGGGGGGGGGGGGGGATTAAAAGAAAATATAGCCATTGGAGGGCCCTACCCCAACGGCTAGAAATGACTATTTTATAATTTTTTTAAAAGAATTTTCGGTCGAAACCGGGACAGGACCGGTCCGGTATCGGGATGAACCGAACCGGGACTACCTGTAAATAAACCTATCCCATCTCATCCCATATCTCATATCCCCCCATCTCTTGACGTTAGTCGGGCCAACAGGGCCGGGACCTAGAACCGGGCCGGGACCAAGACGGACCGGGACGTCCCATCCCGCCGGCCAGCCATAATCAGAACGTGTCAAATGAGTATGTTAAGCTCATATTGTTCCCTTTCTCATTGATTAGTGAAGCTAAGGAGTGGCTTCAGAATGAGCCAGTAGGTTCTATCACTACTTGGAAGGCTCTTTTTGATGAATTCATCAACAGGTTCTTCTCATCAATGAGGAAGAAGGAGTTGAGAGGAAAGATCTTAGATTTTGTGCAGAAAGATGGCAAGACCTTGGCTCAAGCATGGGAATGATACAAGGGTTATTTGAGAGATTTACTGCACCATATGAAGCCAAAGGAGATCATTGGGCACAACTTCATCAAAGGGTTGAAGCCAGAGTCGAAAATCTTGCTTGACGTTACAGCACAGGGACAACTCTTGTCCAAGATCTATGATGAAATAGAAGCTCTTTTGAATCTTAGGTCAGTTGGGAATCAAGATTATCAGGATTCAGGAAGAGGTTTCACATTAGCCAAAGTGCCAAGGAAGCTTGAAGTTGATGGTGTATCAGTAATCCGAGCAGATATCAGCCAGTTGGTCAATGCGATTAGCAAGTTAGTGACCACACCAACTTAAGCTAAGTGAACCAGGTTCAGCAAGTTCAAAATCCACCACCATCATGTGACATGTGTGGAGAAGGACATTCTTATTCAGGTTGCCCTCTAAACCAAGAGTCTATTTATTTTATGGGTCAACAAGTTCGTGGTGGATATTTTGCAGAAATTACAACCAGGGGTATAGGAACGCAGCAAATCCCTCATGGTGAGGGAATCAGAATTTCCAAAGACCGCAGGGCCAGCAGTAGGGTAGTTCTTTAGAGGATACGATGAAGTAGTGGATAGTTCAGTAGACTCAGGTGATTAATGTGATGTATAAATTTGGCCCTTCAGTAGACTAATAGACCTCAAGGGGCACTTCTGAGTAACACCGAGAAGAACCCCAAGGAGAATGTGAGCTCAATCTGTTTACGCAATGGAAAAGCGTTGGGTGAAGTGATATCCAGGAATGACAAAGTAAAGGAAGAGCAATTTGTGAGGTCCAAGTATGAGGTTGGTGAGTCAAGCACTTTAAATCCAAAAGTAGTGGAAGCCAGACCACCTCCTCCATTCCCACATAGATTCAAGAAGCAGAAGGAAGACAAAGCTTGTGAGAAATTTTTTGATGTTTTGAAATAGGTATATGTGAATCTATTGTTGGTGGAGCTTTTGCGGGAGGTTCTGAATAAGCCAGGTATCTGAAGTATATCGTGGCAAACAAAAGAAGGCTCATGGAGTTTGAGACCACGACTTTCACGGAAGAGTGCAGTTCTCGGGTGCAGATTAAGATTCCAAAGAAGCTGAAAGAACCTGGGAGCTTCACTATTCCAGTGGTCATTGGGAGCAGAGAAGTTGGTTTAGCACTATGCGACTTGGGTGTAAACATTAATTTGATTCCTGCATCCTTATTCAGAACTTTAGGATTAGGTGAACCACACCCCTCTACAGTAACATTATAGTTAGCGAACAGGTTCGTTTCTTATCCTGATGATGTGATTGAAGATGTATTGATTAAAGTGGGACCGTTCACCTTGCCAGTGGACTTTATAATCTTGAACTACGAAGCTGACGAGGAATGTACCATCATTTTTAGAAGAGGATTCTTAGCCACCATGGATGTAGTGATCAAGGTAAAGTCGAGCAAGATGTCAATTACTGTGGATGGCTAAGAGGCAATCTTTGATGTGTTAAGGGAGGCGAGGTTTCTACCTCACTATGAGCACCTTACAATGATACCAATAGTGGAGCCTACATGGCATAAGCAGGCGGTTGAACAACATGTGTTGCATGGAAATTCAGCAAGTCAGGATACGAACCATTTCACTTGCGTGAAGGAGTGAGAAGTCTTGCATCAGGCCGTGATGTTAAATCAAGCACTGCACTGGAGGAAACCTATGAATGTCATGCCATGACTATAGCTAAGGTGCTTGATGGGAGGTAGCTCATATTTCTAACATTTTTTTATTTTTGTAGAGATGAACTGGGAATTTGAGGTGAAAGAGAAGGGAAAGATGCTGAAAAAACTCTAAGTCTGGGGAAAAATACCTGGCATGGGGCGCCAGGTATTAAACTCTAAAAGAAAGAAATTCAGGTTGGTGCATTGGGGGGCACGCCGCGCCAGACTCATATCATAGAGAATTTTTTTTCTTAGTCTGGAAAGGTGGATGGACTGCCACGCCCCCATTCATCTTCTCTCATTAGAAAGTGAAAAATAAAAAGCAATAAAACTCTCTCTCCTACCTCACCAAAGTCATAACACCTTCCGCTCTTTTCCTCAATTGTTGTCTTCTCCAAGGAGCTTGGTGAAGCTAATCTATTCAACTCAAGTAAGTATTTTTCTTCTCTATTTGTTATTTAATGTTACAAGCATGCTCCCATATCCATTTTCCCCAAGATGAAAGACACAAAAATCACCTTTGTTGGTGAGAATTTCGAATTTCACAATGTGGGTCTCTATAGCTTTAATCTCTTAAGTTATTCCATAATAATGCTATATCCTTGTTTGGGTTGCTTGTTGTTGGATGAATTTAGTGATTCTAAGTTGTGGGTGTGATGATTTGAATTCATGAAATTGGTGGGTTGAAGCATTGATTGTAGAGAGAGAAAGTGCTTAGTTCTTGAAAGTCTTGAATGTGAAAATTCTTGGGTTATTGAAAAATTCATGTAATTCATTATGGAATATAGTAAATATCATGTTGATTGTTGAATGGATTTATTCTGACTACTTTCATATATGTGTTGTTTGAATTATGATCAAAAAGAGGAAAAGTGAAGGGAGTAGCCAAAGTGAGGCATTCTTGAAAAAGAAATTTTTTTTTAGGAGAGATGTGAGAAAATTCATGAACATGTTTGTAGTATAAAGTTAGTGAATAATTTGGGTTATGAGATTTAATATGAAAATGGGGGAAGTGTGAGTACCCTATTTGACAAATTCAAAAAACTATGCTAGCGAATTAAGTGTGGGGTCATCTTGTACCTCTTACACCTAATTAGCTAACCTTGTTATTCATGAACTAATGTTGTAAAAGTCTTGTTGTTTGTTTATTTGGAAAGTACTATGGCATCACGAGACGATAAAGAAAAAGAAGTGGTAGTCGCCGACAAAGGACTCAAGCGGCTCAAGAAGGGAACAAAAGGGTCAAAGTCATCAGCCACAAAAGCACCCCCAGCTAGAAGGTTCAGAGCCAAAGCCATAGGAAGCATGGGCTTAAATGGTTTAATGCACAAAAGGAGGACAAACATGCTCTAAAAAATTGGATTGATGAGGGATGCCTTGTACTTGAGTATCCTACCATCCACGACACTATCCATGAGTTGGTATTGGGATATGTGTTTGCGGAGCCTGAAGAGTGCAACCTTCACTTTTGTAAGGGAATTCTATGCTAACTGTGATACTTCCTTCGGAGAAAGCACCAAAGTCAAGATACAGGGTCAAGTGATTCGCTTTAGTACTAGGTCATTCAGTTCTTTCCTTTGCATGGATGTGGTGGACTCGTGGATGTATGCCATATTTCTAGAGAAGCCCCGAATTGTGATATCTGCCACACACTATGCGGTAAGCACTCAGCTGCCCATTCGGCAAGGGACTATAATGGCACCCATTCAACACTCTCATTCTCCTACTTGACTAAGGAGGCAAGAGTCTGGGTCAAGCTTATCTGTGTCGTACTCCTGCCTGGGACACACACCACCAAGATCACTAGAGAGAGAATTATGTCAGTGTATATGCTGATAAAAGAGTTGCCAATCAACTTTGGCACAATGCTCAGTGATAACATGAGGAGATCCCGCGACAACTGCCGATGGAAGTACTATTATGGCAACCTTCTTACTCAGTATTTGAGAGAGGCTAACATTGAGGAAGAATAGGCTAATCTTCATCCACCCCTAGCAGGGCAGTTGACGGGCAAGATGATGGATATCACAAGGGGCAAAAAGCTGGTCAACTCTTCAGTTTCACTTCTCACTCCCACTGATCGTCAGGCTTGGGATGACAGCTGGCGAGGCCATATATTTGAGATGCTAGAGTTGAAGTTGAAGATTGGAGGTAGACCTTCCACTGATGAGGAGATGTTAGCATTGGAGGAGCGATACCCACTCCCTGAAAGTGCGATGCTGATATGCAGAGTGGGATCAGATTTTGAGGAGCATCTAGATGATAATGAGGTCACAGTGTTAACTGATGGTATTTATGATATCGACAATGATGAGGATGAGGATGCCACCATAAAAGCCATGTAGGTTGATGGTGAGAATGATGATAATGATGATCAGGAGTACAATCCTAATGATGATGACTGTGCTTAGAGGCTCAGAAAGTTCTTTTTATCTCCCTACTTGATAAGTATTGATAAATCCATGGTCTGTAATAGATAGTAATGGTACTGACTTGAACACTGATGATGCCTTGTTACTTGTTATGTGAATGTGTCTACTTAGTTTGTTTTGTTAATTGAGAGTCATTTTTTAAGTGTCGTATAGAGGTAGTGAGCCTTCCCAATGATGGATGGATGATGAATGTCTTGAGGGAAAATTAGTCACATTTTCTTTTTAGAGTCGAAAGAAAAATCACCACTAGTGTGCTCTTGGTATTCTACTTGGGAGCTAAGTTAGAAGCAATGAAGTGGTCATCGTGAATGCATAAGAAGTGAAAATCATGAGACACACATAGGTTCTTTAATTTGACTCAAGAAAATTCTTTTTTAGGGCTTAATATGAAAAAGTCATTCAGTTTGATTGTGTGGATATGTAGCCATAGGAAACTGACTCACATCATGATGCCATGAGAGGTAAGCTTGAATTGTTGTGTTTCGTACATAGTGTAACATCTAGAGCTTGCCTTAGTTTATATAGGATAGCTAGTTGCTAAAGAGGTGAGATGTGATTAAGGCGTACCTTTGAAAAACCCATTGTGTCCATTATTGTTGTACCTTCCTTAACATTATGCCTAGATAACCCCTTTGATCCATAAGCCGTAATTTTCTTCTTAGCCACAAAAGAAGACTATCACCCTTTATTGTGAGACCTTCAAAAAATTTTATCCAAAGATAGTCTGAGGCACTTTGAGAATTGAGAATGAGGGTCCACCGATTTAGAAAGACTCGAGCGAAAGGAAAGAAAGAAAAAGTAAGTGATGGCAAAAGAAGAGAAAACAGAAAGAGTGGTGCCCATACAAAAAACATGTCTACTTGTTGCTAAAACTAATGAAAGATCTTTAATGATTGATTATTCTTGTTGAGCTTATAAGCAGAAACTAGTTGTCAAGTATAGTATAAAAAGAGGGGCATGAGAGAAGAAAAAAGAGGGTTAGATAAGAAAAGAGGTGGACAAGAAATATGCAAGAAAAATGTGTTTTGAAGTGCTTAGGACTGATAACCACTACTAAAGAAAATCATTTCTACCCATCCCTTAGCCGACATTACAACCAAGAAAAGTCCTTATGATCTTCCTCTCTTCTAAGTGATTAAGTAGTTTAATTATACATGAGGGCAAGCCTCTGATATGTTGCATGCGTATATTATACCCACGAAGCCTAAAGATCAGACGCAGAAGTTGAAATGGAGAAAAGTTAAATTATGGCATCAGGTATCAGGACAGGTCGTGAGGTGACCCGTGAGAGCATCCCACGAGTCATATGTGACTCGTGGGGAGGCCGGGTGAGGAGTTTGGAAACTTGAGAAAATGAGGTCCCCACAGGCATAACCACGACTCATGGTCAGGCCTCACAAGTCATTAGGTCAGCATGGGGTGGGTGAGTAGGAAAAGAGAAGGGAGGGAGACAGTGTACTTGACGGACGACCCCATGATTCATGGTCAGTCACCACAATTCGTGTGGAGGGTCGTGACCTAACAGGGAAAAATATATCTGAGGCTAAGGCAATGTACATCACGGATGGTGACCACGAGTCGTGGTCACCTAAAACGAGTCTTTAAGTCATCCGTGATGAGCCTAGGAGACTTGAGAGGTAGTGTACCATACAAGCTAAGCCCCGAGTCGTGACCCTTGACGACGAATCATTAGGTCAGTCGTTGGGACTACTTGATAGTTATTTTCTGCGATTTTCCTAAGGGTACTTCGGTAATTTCCTAACCTCCTAGATCCTAAACTAAGTTATTTTGAGGGGATTTAGAGGGGCAAAATGGTTTTTCCCCTCATTCCCACTCATCTTCAGAAAATATATCGTAAGCTTTCCTCTTAAGAAGATCTCAAACAAGACTAGGGTTTTCCTCCATTGCAGCAGTCCAAGCTTCCTTCTCCAAGGAAATTCTAACTCAGGTATGTGGGAATTCAATAAAGGGATAGTTCTTTCCTTGTGTCCCCCAAAACCCTTTGTTAGTTTCTCTATAAATCCTAGCCCTGAGCTTTTGAATGTGAAGAGAATATGTGTCTGTTTTCTTTGAATTCACATAGAATGATATCCATGATTATTTTAGACATGATTTCCATCAGTTCGTGATTAAATTGATGTTATTCCCATAAAAGTGAATTCTAGCCCTGCAGATTTTTGAATGTTAAGAAATTCTTGATAATGCTTCATTTAATATAGGTGGAATTATTATGTTATATTAATTATGGATATTTTCCAATAGTTAGTGATAGTATTGATGCTTATCCCTATACATCGAGTTTAGCCCTAGTCTTCGAGAGTAGAAAAGACTAGAACTTTGCTAAAGTGATTATCCTCGAAATTGTCCTGATTATATCAGTGTGGTGAATTCCCATATTATTCTATATGCTAAATTCTCAGTCAGATACATGATTCCCTAGCTTTAGTTAAAATGTGAGAATGCTCAGTGTCTGTCAGAAATATCAGCTGATCAGTTTGACTACATAATTTCTCGAGGTGTCAGTATTACCTATCATTTATTAGAATTAGACTCAGAATTTAGTTTATTGGTCCACTAGGCGGTCATGAAACTTTAGATATATATCTCTGACTAGCCTTAGGACCCCAGTTCAGATTACAGTTTGTTCTTAGACGGTTACAATGCTTCTAGATAAGCAGCTGTAACTAGTCTAGAATCCAGTTTCAAAATCTGGTCCGATAAGACTCTCAGGGTGCTTTTAGACATGTATACCTGACTATCAGCTTAATATTTAGTCTAGAATTATCCAGTGGAAGTAGGACTTAGCACCGAGTGGACCGGGATTCCAGCGCACCCAGGTTCCCAAAACTACTATGCCAGTGTAGGTTACAGTATTTATTGGCCTGTTTGGCCCTAGACTTTTGTGATCACCCAGTTCATGCCTTTATACCCTGGCAAGGTATATTAGGTCCTACTGATGAGGTGTGTAGCTCACCTGGTTACATATCGGTTATAGACTCTCCAACTAGTCAGTTCAGTCTATTTTCAGTCCAGCACAGTCCAGATCAACATTCCAGACTTAGAACATGCTTTGACCATCAGAAAGGGTCTTCTCAGTATTTCAAATATTTAGATCATTAGCATTAGTTGGTTATTGCATGTCATTTAGTTTAGCATTTCTCTTGTATTTATTCTATTGTGTATGGTTTCTCTCACTTACTCAGTACATTCAAAGTACTGATGCATACTTTTATGCTATATCGTTTCATGATACAACTGCAGAATCTTAGTCTTAACTCTGTTATCCGACAGTTCACTGAAGATCTCATCTATTTAAGTTGGTGAATCCTCAACCTTCGAGGATGGAGATTTATTACTTTAGTTATACTTTTCTTCCTTTTATTTATATTTGGAGTTAGCTGGGGGTTTGTCCCAGCAGCTCATCGCTCATAGTGTCTTTCAGATGTAGATTGATTTTCAAACTCAGATTGGATTTTATTAGACTTGTAGTTTTATTTTAATATTTTCAGATATTTACATTTTGCTTTAAACTTCCACTATACATATTTTTATGTTACTCATGATGTCAGTGTATGACAGACCAGGGGTTGACTTGAGGTTACTTGTGACTTCAAGTACCGTATCTCATCCAGGGTGTAAATTCGGGGCGTGAAAAACTTGGTATCAAAGCACTAGGTTTAGAGTATCCTTGGATGTTTGAAAGCCGCATCGAGTAGAGTCCTCTTCATGGGTGTGAACCATGCCACACTTATGACAGGGAGGCTATGAGATGTCATTAAGAAAATTCCCTTTATTTCATACTCCTTATTGTGCATTGAAACTCAGTCCCAAAATCATTCTCCTAACTTGTGGTCTACTTCGTTTCAGTGAATCATGCCTCCACGATGCGATAACGGAAGGAGGGCCAGTAGTACTCAACGACCTGCACCACCAGCCCTGACAGCCCCTCAGGTTGACTCGGTATCTACTGCAGAATTTAGGGCGGCCATTCAACTGCTCGCCCAAACTGTGACCAACCAGGTGAACCAGCAGGTGGTTCCAATCAACAACAACGGTTTTGTAGCAGCTGCCCGAGTCCGGGATTTCACCAGGATGAACGCTCCAGACTTTCATGGATCTAAGGTGGGAGAGGACCCACAGGGATTTGTGGATCAGATTAAGAAGATCACCCGAATTATGGGTGTCAGTCCCTCAGAGAGTGCCGACTTGGCTACCTATCAACTAAAAAGGGTAGCCCAGGTTTGGTACGAGCAGTGGAAGGAGGGGAGGCCAATGGAAGCAGGACCGATGGAATGGGAGGAGTTCACTACAGCCTTCCTGGTTAGATTCTTCCCTCGGGAGCTCAAGAAGGCCAAGGTAGCAGAGTTCATGAACCTGAGATAGAGAAATAAGATCGCAGAAGAGTATGCTCTGGAATTCACCAGTTGTAAAAATATGCTCTAGATATGGTGGTCGAGCCAAGGGCTCGCATGCTAAAGTTTGTAAATGAGGTGTTGAATCTGCTCCTCAAAGAGTGTGGGATAGCGATGCTGATCAAGGATAGCGACCTCTCTAGTTTGATTGTCTATGCCCAATAGATTAAGGCCGAAAAACTGAGGGATATGGAGAGAAATATTAAGCAGGAAAGGACCTACCAATTAGATCATGACCACCAGAGGTCTGGAAGTAACAACCACCCACAGCAGCAGCAACAGCAGAGGGCTCCAACACCCAGCTCAGCCAGCGCCTCTACCTTTCGGTCCCGCTAGGATCAGAGGGGTGGAGCATGTGGATCTCAATATCAGAGTTACAGTGCCAGGAATAGGTATTCATCTTGACCCAAGTTTGGCAAGAACCACTCAAGAGAGTGTCTTCAGGGTTGAGAAGGCTGTTTTGGTTGTGGACAGCTTGGGCATTGGCTTAATGTATGCCCCTCAGTAGGATGGGGGAGATCATAATCCACCACCTCAACAGCTCTAGCAGGCCGACCATCTCAACAGGCTAACAGATTAGGTACGAAGGACGGTCAACGCCAAAACTATTTTTATGCATTATCATCTCGTCAGAATCGGAAGAACTCACCGGGTGTGGTCACGGGTATATTACGTCTTTTTCATCTAGATGTATATGCCCTACTTGATTTGGGGGCTACACTATCATTTGTGACTCCCTACATAGCAGTTCAGTTCGATATCAGTCCAGAAGTCCTATCAGAACCCTTCTCAGTCTCCATCCCAGTTGGCGAGTCAATTAGAGCCAGCCGGGTATATAGAAACTGTCCAATCTCAGTCTGCAATAAAGTCATTCCAGCTGCCCTTTTAGAGTTAGACATGGTCAACTTCGACGTCATCCTTGGAATGGATTGGTTACACTCCGGTTATGCCTTAGTCGACTGTAGAACTAGGGTTGTCAAGTTTTAGTTCCCTAATGAGCCAACTCTAGAATGGTCGGGCAGTAGTTCAGCGCCGAAGGGTAGGTTTGTTTTCTACCTTAAGTCCAGGAAGCTTATTTTTAAGGGATGTATTTACCATCTAGTTCGGTCAAGGATTTCGACTCTAAGACCCTAACTATCCAGTCAATACCTATTGTCTGCGAGTTTCCAGATATGTTCCCCGAAGATCTTTTCCGAGTTCCTCCTGAATGGGAAATTGACTTTGGCATAGACCTTATTCCAAATACTCATCCCATCTCCATCCCTCCTTATAGAATGGCTCCGACTAAACTTAAGAAGTTGAAGGAGCAGCTAAAAGATCTTCTTGAAAAGGGTTTTATCAGACCCAACATCTCTCCCTGGAATGCTCTAGTGCTATTCGTGCGAAAGAAAGACGGTACCCTCAGAATGTGCATCGATTACCGTTAGCTGAACAAGGTCACAATCAAAAACAAGTATCCCTTACCCAGAATTGATGACCTGTTCAACCAACTTCAGAGATCCAACTGTTTCTCCAAAATAGATCTCAGGTATGGGTATCATCAGCTAAGAGTCAGAGAGTCTGACATACCGAAAACAGCTTTCAGGACTCAGTATGGTCACCTCGAGTTTGTGGTTATGTCCTTTGGACTAACAAATGCTCCTGCAGCCTTTATGGACCTGATGAACAGAGTCTTCAAGCAGTATTTGGATATGTTCGTCATTGTATTTATCGACGACATTCTGGTATACTCCAGAAATGAGGAAGAGCATGCTAATCACCTGAGGATAGTGCTTCAGACACTTAGAGACCGCCAGCTGTTCGCCAAGTTCAATAAGTGTGAATTTTGGTTGAAGTCTGTGACTTTCCTGGGTCATGTGGTCTCAGGTGAGGGTATTCAAGTTGATCCTCAAAAGATAACATCAGTGAAAGACTGGCCTAGACCCACCTGTCCAACTGAAATCAGAAGTTTCTTGGGTTTGGCCGGTTATTACCAATGCTTTGTAGAAGGCTTTTCTTCTATAGCATCTCCACTAACTAGAATGACTCAGAAAAAGGTACAATTTTAGTGGTCAAATGCATGTGAGAAGAGTTTTTAGGAGTTAAAAATTCGAATCACTACGTCTCTAGTGTTGACTCTACCGGAAGGATCGGATGGATTTGTAGTATATTGCCACGCTTCCAGAGTTGGACTGGGTTGCAGTCTGATGCAGCGGGGCAAGGTAATAACCTAAGCCTCCAAACAACTCAAAGTTCATGAGAAGAATTATCCAACTCATGACTTGGAGTTGGCGACGGCGGTGTTCGCGTTGAAAATATGGATACATTACCTAGACGAGGCTCACGTTGATGCTTTCACCGATCACAAGAGCCTTCGATACATATTTAGTCAGAAGGACCTGAATCGTCATCAGAGAAGGTGGTTAGAGCTCCTGAAGGATTATGACATGAGCGTGCTATATCACCCGAGCAAAGCCAATGTGGTGGCTGATGCCCTAAGCGGAGTGTCTATGGGTAGCGAGCGTGTCTCATACTGAGGAAGGCAAAAAGGAGTTGGTGAAGGATATTCATAGACTAGCTCGGTTAGGGGTGCAGTTGGTTAACTCAGCTGAGGGTGGAGCGGTGATGCAAAACGGGTCAGAATCCTCTTTGGTTGTTGAAGTTAAGACCAAACAGGATGAAGATCCCATTTTACTTAAACTCAAGGAAGCGGTTCTCAAGAAGGAGGTTGAGGCTTTCTCCAAAGGGGGAGATGGTATGCTCCATTATCAAGGCAGATTGAGTGTACCGGACGTCGGTGACTTGAGACAGTAGATACTGGCTGAAGCACACAACTCGAGATACTCCATCTACCCTAGTGCTACTAAAATATACTGCGATTTGCGGGATATTTACTGGTGGAACGGCATGAAGAGAGACATCGCCGAATTCGTAGCTAAGTGTCGAACTACCAGTAAGTCAAGGTTGAGCATCAAAGAGTTGGAGGTATGACCCAGGATATCAGTATACCCACGTGGAAGTGGGAAGAAGTAAATATGGACTTTATTACGGGTCTACCTCGAACTCGTCGGCAACATGATTCCATTTGGGTAGTCGTAGATCGGATGACTAAGTCAGAACATTTCCTCCCAGTTAAAACTACAGATTCAGTTGACGACTATGCTAGACTTTACATCCGAGAGTTGGTCCGGCTTCATGGGGTGCCATTATCCATCATCTCAGACAGAGGTACCCAGTTCACCTCACATTTTTAAAAGTCTTTTCAGAAGGGACTTGGTACCCAGGTCAAGCTCAGCACAACTTTTCACCCGCAGATAGATGGACAAGATGAGCAGAATATTCAGACATTAGAGGATATGTTGAGAGCGTGCGCGATCGATTTCAAGGGCAGTTGGGATGACCACTTGCCTCTTATCGAGTTTGCGTACAACAATAGTGATCACTCCAGCATCCAGATGGCCCCATTTGAGGCATTGCATGGTAGAAGGTGCAAGTCTCCTATTGGATGATTTGAGGTTGGTGAAGCTACAATAATCAAGCCAGACTCGGTTCATGAAGCTATGCAGAAGGTACAACTCTTTAGAGAAAGATTGATAACAGCTCAGAACTGTCAGAAATCTTATGCTGACGTAAGGAGATGAGAATTGGAGTTTGTTGTGAATGACTGGGTCTAACTGAAAATTTCACCCATGAAAGGGGTGATGAGGTTTAGGAAGAAGGGAAATATCAGTCCGAGATATGTGAGAGACCCTATAGAATTTTGAGGTGAATTGGAAAATTAGCCTATGAGCTGGACTTATCTTCAGAGTTGGCTTCTGTGCACCCAGTATTCCATGTGTCACTATTGAAGAAATGTATTAGTGATCCAACTTCAATTGTTCCATTGGACAGTGTAGAAATAAAGGATAGCCTCTCATATGAGGAGGTCCCAGTCCAGATCCTTGACCTTCAGGTTCGTAAGTTGAGGTATAAGGAGGTAGCTTCAATCAAGGTCTTATGGAGAAATCAGCATGTTGAGGGAGCTACGTGGGAAGCCGAAGTGGATATGATGGCTAAATACCCATACTTATTTCCTATCGGCTCTGTTATAGCTTGAGATATCAGTTTTTCCCTAGAACTCTATGTAGTTTTTATGTTCAGTTCATGTGTTCAAGTTTCTTTTATGTATATGGATGTACGTATGAATAGTGAATTCAATTCAGCTATGTGGTTTGAATTGGAGGTAGTCATTCCGTCAGTTATAGGTTTAAATGATCAGTATTTGAATATGACAATTGCTTTTCTCTGCTTTTCTGTATCTTATTCAACATTCAAGGATGAATGTTCCCAAGGGGAAGATATTGTTATACCCTATAAGCCCAAATGTCACGCCCCACCTTGGGAGGCATGAATGGCACCTGATGCCCTACTAGGACCTAAACTGTGGAGCTGACTGAGTCTAAGAACCTCTAGTGCAGGGCTGACTCTAACTCTAGAATCAAAAGAAGTAAACCTCCATCACACAAGCTTCGGAAGAAGGGAGCTGACGGCTCTGTACGGTTGACTGGAACTACGAGGGACCTGCTCCTCGTCTATCTGCACCTGCAGGCAAGTAATGCAGCGGCCCAGAAGAGGGCGTCAGTACCACAGGTACTGAATATGTAAGGCAGTAACTTTAAATGACTGAAAGTAAGAAATAGAACTGACAATGACTGAAGTAAAGAAAATGGACTGAAGATACTGAAGTAGTGAAATTAGGGATAAACATAACGGTAATAAGGAGGGTAGGGGTCATACCTGACAAGCGAGGCGTCTTACTATCTAACTATCAGTAACTAAAGCAAGCATAAACCTTACCTGGCTCCCATAAGTCGGAAGGTACAATCAGCACAAAATAACCCACCTTGGCCCCCATTAGCCCTAATGAGTACACCTCAATCTATATACCCCTATCCAGATCATACTGAGTCAACTACCAGCTATAAGCGTCCTGCCGATCCCTTGGGCCCGCAACTGGGCCCGCTCGGCCCCTGACTGTAGCTGTGTCTGAGTTCGGAGGACTCTTGATATCTACACCCCGGGCGTAAATGTTCGGTGGGGGTGTGTATAAGGCCAACATCGGCATATGAGGATCTGGATCCCCATCTTCGTCCCTTGCGGACGGCATGCCACTCCATAGAGCGACGTATCCTCGCCCCTAGTGGGCGGCAACACAACTATTAACCATGGGGTTGTCACAGAAGCTATACAGGTGTAATCCAACCCAAAACAATACAAATTACGAGCCTCGACTGACAACAACAACTAGACATGATAACATACTCCTGACATGCTTTACTGGGATTCATACTGGACTACTATGCTGAAGAGACTAACTTGCCGAAAGAAAATGCTCTTAACATACCTCGTTCGCTGTTTACCGATTAACTGGCGAGTTTCAGCTTGTGTTCAACTGCCCTTCTCAACTGTAATCATATTAACGAAATAATAGAGCTACTTTATTACTATATTCGAAGAAAATGATAACTTATATATATATATATATACTAACTATACTTCAACTTATCGAAAGACGATCAAAAACTCGTAATTTCTCGGAAATCTAGAAGGGAGAAATACTTACTTTAGTCACGTGATCATATTGACACTAGTTTGAAATAATTCCACCAACTTAGGCTCGGCGGGATGACGATTCGCCGGGCGTATTTTGCGAAAATAACTCTGCAGCGATGCTCTCTGTAGCCTTATACTTCACTACCCGGAGTTAATTTAGATTTGGACGGCGTTTAGCGGCGTAATCGGATGATTTTCAATAGTTTCCCTTCGTTCTTACCTCTGCTGGCTGAGGATATATGAATAATGAAATAACATCTAAGTGTGAGACCTTTATATACTTGAGGCGGCAGACAAGGTAATGTGACACTCTGCTGGTCGCGTCAATTCCGCTCCGTGCCACTTTGGTTAACGCGGAGGGGGCTTCTCTGTGCCACTCTTCCCCTCTGGGCAACTTGGTTCGGCCTCCTCCCGTGAAATCCCGACTTGGAACCCGTTCGGCCTTTCCTCGTACATATGGCACTCTAAAACTCTCAACCAACATACGAATAGGCCGACTAAATGTTAGATACTTACGGGGCGTAACATCCTCCCCCCCCCTTAAGAACATTCGTCCTCGAATGTTAACTTCTACTTGCAAGAACCTTAACCTTGCAATTACTTATTCTGGAAAAATTTCGGTAGAGTCTCCCCTGTAATATGGACTATCCAAAAATGAAACGCAGAAAAGTCCAATACAGGTACTTCACACAATACTATAGCGTTCACTTCACAATAGACTGAAGTCAATTATCTCACATATACATGTATGTAATGCAACTTATGAAACAACAACAACAATATACCTCAAGCTGCACAACCTGACTAAGTATGAAATAACTGAGGATATCTGGTTTTCATATCGTCTTCTGCTTCCCAGGTCATCTCCTCTCGATTCTTATTCCGCCATAACACTTTAACGGAAGCAACATCTTTAGTTCTTAGTCTATGGATTTGCTGATCTAGTATGGCTACTGGAGCCTCTTCATAAGCTAACTCCTCAGTGATTTGGACGTCTTTGACAGGGAAAATCCAGGAGGGATCTCCTATGCACTTCCTCAGCATTGATACATGAAAAACTGGGTGAACGGATTCTAATTCTAGAGGTAAATCCAATTCATAAGCCACCTGGCCTATCCTTCGGTGAATCTGATAAGGTCCAATAAACCTCGGGCTGAGCTTGCCTTTCTTACCAAATCTCATCACACCCTTCATCGGTGAAACTTTTAGGAATACCCAGTCACCCACATTAAACTCTAGGTTTCTTCGCCGCACATCAGCATAAGATTTCTGGTGGCTCTGGGCGGTCTGCAGACGTTCCTTGATAAGCTTTACTTTCTCTTTTGACTGATGAATAATATCTGGCCCAATCAATGCTGATTCTCTTACCTCAAACCAACCAGCTGGAGACCTGCACTTCCACCCATACAACGCTTCATAAGGCGTCATCTGAATTGCTGAATGATAACTGTTAATATAGGCAAATTCAATAAGCGGTAGATGTTCATCCCAACTGCCTCCAAAATCTAGCACACACGCCCGTAACATATCCTCGAGCGTCTAGATTGTATGTACTGCTTGCCCATCTGTCTGAGGATGGAAGACTGTGCTCAGGTTAACCTGCGTCCCCAGGCCCCTCTGGAAAGACTGCCAAAATTTAGCTGTAAACTGCACCCCTCGGTCAGAGATAATTGACAATGGAACACCATGCAATTGGACTATTTTTCTAATATACAGCTCAGCATAATCTTCGGCTGGAAAGGTAGACCTTACTAGCAGAAAGTGAGCTGATTTTGTCAACCTGTCAACAATTACCCAGATAGAATCATATTTACGCCTGGTACAAGGTAACCCTACTACAAAATCCATACTAACTGCCTCCCATTTCCATAAAGGCACCGCTATATCCTGTGCCAGTCTGCCTGGTTTCTGATGTTCAGCTTTCACCTATTGGCAATTGGGACATTGAGCTACAAATTCTGCTATGCCCTTTTTCATTCCCCGCCACTAGTAAATCTCTTTTACATCATGGTACATTTTTGTCGAACCTGGATGGAGAGAGTAACGGGCATAGTGTACCTCACCCATAATTTTCTAGCGAAGCCCTGCCACGTCTGGAACGCAGAGGCGATCCCTATATCTCAAAACTACGTCCTCGGTTACTTGGAAATCTGTCACTTCCCCTCACTG
The DNA here is from genome assembly GCA_035772735.1 of Datura wrightii. Lineage (NCBI taxonomy): Eukaryota > Viridiplantae > Streptophyta > Magnoliopsida > Solanales > Solanaceae > Datura > Datura wrightii. The sequence continues at coordinate 40,194,474 of JASDFA010000019.1, forward strand.
GACCCTATTTTTGAGCTGGACCAAGCTAGGATCTTCATACTGCTGTTCTTTCACTTCCACCACCAATGATGACACTGCGGTATTCTGGACTACCGCTCCATTGTCTCCTGATTCTACTATACGAATGGCTAAACTGGCTAGTTGATGCAATTCTCGGGACAATTCTTGCCGCTCGGGCTGTAAATACGTCAGGCTTCCCATGGACTTGCGACTAAGGGCATCTGCTAAAACATTGGCTCTTCTTGGGTGATATAAAATATTCACATCATAATCATTTAATAGCTCCAACCAGCGACGCTACCGTAGTTTCAACTCTTTCTGGGTGAAAATATACTGCAGGCTTTTGTGATCAGTGAAAATATCTATGTGGACGCCATACAGGTAGTGTCTCCATATTTTCAAGGCATGGATCACCGTAGCTAACTCCAGGTCATGGGTAGGGTAGTTTTTCTCATGCTTCCTCATCTTCCTAGAAGCATAGGCAATCACCTTATCATGTTGCATCAAAACACATCCTAACCCGACACCCGAAGCGTCACAATAGACTACATAACCCTCTTTTCCTTCTGGCAAGCTAGCACCGGTGCTGATGTCAATTTGTCTTTCAGTTCCTGAAATCTCTGCTCACATGCCTCAGTCCAATGGAATTTTGCTGCCTTCTGCGTCAATTTGGTTAAAGGTGCTGCTAAAGTAGAAAATCCTTCCACGAACCTTTTGTAATACCCGGCTAACCCCAGAAAATTACGTACCTCAGTCAGAGTGGTAGGTTTAGGCCATGTTTTCACTGCCTCTATCTTCTGCGTATCTACATGTATACCAGCATCTAACACAATATGGCCTAAGAAGGCCACTGAATTTAGCCAAAATTCACATTTAGAAAACTTCACATATAGCTGGCGATCTCTAAGAATCTAGAGCACTGTCCGTAGATGATCCTGGTGATCTGCCTCTGAGTGGGAATACACCAAAATATCATCGATAAATACTATCACGAACAAGGTCCATGTATGGTCTAAAAACGTTGTTCATCAGGTCCATGAACACTGATGTGGCATTTGTCAGTCCGAAGGACATGACTAAAAATTCAAAGTGGCCATATCTGGTCTTGAAGGCAGTCTTTGGAATATCTCTTTAACTAACCTGGACCTGATGATATCTTGATCTTAAGTCAATCTTTTAAAAGTACCTCGCTCCCTGTAGCTGATCAAACAAATCGTCTATTTTGGGAAGCGGGTACTTATTCTTGGTAGTGACTTTATTCAGCTGCCGATAATCTACACACATACGGAGGGAGCTATCCTTCCTCCTCACGAACAAATCTAGCGCACCCCATGGTGAGGTACTCAGCATGATAAAGCCCTTGACTAGCAAATCCTTCAATTGATCCTTTAGTTCTCTGAGTTCAGTAGGAGCCATCCGATATGGAGGAATAGATATAGGCTAAGTGCCTGGTAATAGATCGATTGCAAAATCAATTTCCCTTTCTGGGGGAATACGGGAAGCTCATCTGGAAATACGTCGGGAAATTCATTAACCACTGGGATAGACTGAAGGGTCGGAGGCTCTGCCCGAACATCCTGAAATCTGACAATATGATAAATGCACCCTTTTTCTATTAATTTTCTCACCCGAAGATAGGAAATAAACCTGCCTTTTGGGGTACAGACCTTTTGGGGTGGTTGTACTACCTTTCCACTCCCGTACTGCCTCCCATGGAAAGTGGAATCGGACAATCTTGGTCCAACATTCGATATTGGCATAGCATGGAGTTGGCCAATCCATACCCATAATGGCATCAAAATCAACCATTTCTAGTTCTATCAAGTCTGTCGTAGTCTGACGACTGGCAACCTCTACTGTGCACCCACGATAGACCCTTCTGGCTAAAATAGAGTCACCAACGGGTGTAGACACTGAGAAAGGTTTCTAAAGCAATTCTGGCATAGTACTAAACTTCTGGGCCACTAAGGGTGTAACATAGGACAAGGTGGATCCTGGATCTATCAACACATAAGCAGGATGAGAGCAAATGTTCAGCATACCTGTCACAACATCTAGTAACGACTCTGACTCCTATTGCCCCGGTAGTGCATAAGTACGGTCTGGGCTGGCACCTGAACTGGAGGACCCTAATCTGCCTCGGCCTCTGCCGGCTGAAACTGAGGGCCTACGCCCTGCCGGGGATGCTGGAGCTCATGATCCTACGGAGGACCTATCCTGTCGATCCCGATCACCCTGACCCCTAGCTTGACAATTCCTCACCTGGTGACCCTCATGTCCACAAATATAGCATGCTGTGGAACCATACCTGCATGCTCCAGAGTGGCGTCGACTGCAAATAGGGCAAAGTGGTATTGTAAACCCACTCTGCTCCACTCCCCTCTACTGCTGTGAACCTATTGCTCGGGAACCTTCGCCGGACTCTGGCTTCCCTCGGTGACTAGACCTGCTCCTCTGCCGCTGTGGTAGAGGCGGGGGTCTAGGCAGCCTATCTGATAACCGTGGCCTAGGTCCTCCCCGGGACTCCTCCTGTAATTCACCTGGTCTGTCCCTGTGGCACTGCTCCTGACTTGTCCTCCTAATCTCCCGTTGCCTCTGTCTAATACCCTCAATATTCTGAGAAAAAGCCTGCACATGGGCGATATCCATATCCTCTAGCAGTGTGGCTGTGATGCAGGTCTCAACATATTTCGAGTTCAGCCCCATAATAAAGTGGTGTACCCTGGCTGGCATTGTGTCCATAAAAGTTGGCGCATATTGAGCCAAGGAATCAAATCGCATGGCATATTCCTGAACACTCATCGACCCCTGCTCCAAGTGTAGGAACTAATCAACTCGGGCCTGTCAAATCTCCCGCGGTAGGTAATGATCCAAGAAAGCCTCTGAGAAGCTGGGCCAGGTCGGAGGGGAAACATCTCTCCCTCGAGACCTTTCCCAACTCTCATACCACAGCACGGCGATGTCCCGTAGTCAGAATACCGCCAACTCAACTGACTCTGTAGGTGTAGCATGCATCACCCTAAAAATCCTCTACATCTGGTCTAAGAAGTCCTAAGGGTCCTCAGTCTGATCTGTCCCTGTGAATTGCAGGGCACTTAGTGTTAGGAACTAACCCTCAAGATACCAAACCCTCCTAAGGATTTTGCGATTGTAGGTGGCACTAGCTGGTGCTGAGCAACCATCATCTGGGCTAGCATAAACACCGTGCTCCTGACCTCCTGGTCGGATGGTACGGGTATAGAAACTGTCGGAAGGGTGCCGTCACACTGGCCGTCCCAAGCGGCTCCTGACGTGGTGGAGACTGCTAGGGAGGTCGAGATGATACCTCTATATCATCCTCAGATTGGGCCGATCTTGACCAAGGCTGAGGCATCCTGCTAGTGCCCTCTCCTACTGCTACGTCTAGCCTCCTGTCTATCGTAGGGTGTCGCTGGTCCGACATTTCTCTGTAAGCAAAAGAGTATAATGTTCTTAGGGACTCAACCCTATACTGTACCACTCTATAGCACGACTGAATAAGAAGAAAGAGTAACCATCCTATCATGCCTTGCAGCCTCCTGCCTATAGTATGTGGTGCACAACACATCCATAAACAAGACTCTACTTAGCACGGCTTGTAGACTCCCTGGGATACGACCTGCTCTGATACCAAGGTTGTCACACCCCACCTTGGGAGGCATGATTGGCACCTGGTGCCCTACTAGGACCTGAACTGCTGAGCTGACTGAGTCTAAGCACCTCTAGTGCAGGGCTGACTCTAACTCTAGAATCAAGAAAACAATGGGCTATATAGCGGCTGAAATACAACCCCCAACCGACAAGGCCTATAGCCACCTGTGAAAATAAACAGCTAACCAGAGACAAAATCATAGGGAGTCCTATGCAGGCTGACAATGCCACCATGATATCTTGTTATAACTGAAAAGTAAAATCAGATGCTAAACTGATCTATGACCGACAAGGCCGCCAATCAACAGCTAAACAGGGCCCCACACGGCCAACACACATAATCTAAAACACATATGGGCCCCACACAATCGATATCATCTAACCACATGGAAGTAACACAATCTGCAAGCCTCTAGGAGTAATAAGATGGTCAGGACAGGGCCCCAACCTACCCATACTGTACAAACAAAAGAAGTAAACCTCTATCACACAAGCTCCGGAAGAAGGAAGCTGATGGCTCTGTACGGCTGACTAGAACTATGAGGGACCTGCTCCTCGTCTATCTGCACCTGCAGGCAAGTAATGCAGCGGCCCAGAAGAGGGCGTACCACGGTACTGAATATGTAAGGCAGTAACTTTAAATGACTGAAAGTAAGAAATAGAACTGACAATGACTGAAGTAAAGAAAACGGAACTGAAGATGACCGAAGTAGTGAAATCAGGGCTAAACATAACTGTAATAAGGAGGGTAGGGGTCATACCTGACAAGCGAGGCGTCTTACTATCTAACTATCAGTAACTAAAGCAAGCATAAACCTTACCTGGATCCCATAAGTCGTAAGGTACAATCAGCACAGAATAACCCACCTGGGCCCCCATTAGCCCTAGTGAGTACACCTTAATCTATATACTCCTATCTAGGTCATACTGAGTCAAATACCAGTTATAAGCGTCCTACCGATCCCCTGGGTCTACAACTGGGCCCGCTCGGCCCCTGACTGTAGCTGTGTCTGAGTCTGAAGGACTTCTGATATCTACACCCTAGGCGTAAATGCTCGGTGGGGGTGTGTATAAGGCCAACCACGGCATATGAGGATCTGGATCCCCATCTTCGTTCCTTGCGGACGGCATGCCGCCCCGTAGAGCGACGTATCCTCGCCCTTGGCGAGCGGCGACATAGCTATTAACCCTGGGGTGGTCACGAAGCTATACAGGTGTAATCCAACCCAAAACAATACAAATTACGAGCCTCGACTGACAAAAACAACTAGACATGATAACATACTCAATGACATGCTTTACTAGGATTCATACTAGGCTACTATGCTGAAGAAACTAACTTGCCGAAAGAAAATGCCTTAACATACCTCGTTCGTTGTTTACCAATTAACTGGCGAGTTTCAGCTCGTGTTAAACTGCCCTTCTCAACTGTAATCATATTAACGAAAGAATAGAGCTACTTTATTACTATATTCGAAGAAAACGATAACTTATATATATATATATATACTGACTATAATCCAACTTATCAAAGGACGATCAAAAACTCATAATTTTTCGGGAATTTAGAAGGGAGAAATACTTACTTTAGGCACGTGATCGTATTGACACTATTTTGAAATAATTCCACCAACTTAGGCTCGGCGGGACGATGATTCGCCGGTCGTATTTTACGAAAATAACTCCGCAGTCTTATACTTCACTACCCGGAGTTAATTTAGATTTGGACAACGTTTAGCAGCGTAATCGGATGATTTTCAATAGTTTCCCTTCATTCTTACCTTTGCTGGCCGAGGATATATGAATAATGAAATAACATCTAAGTGTGAGGCCTTTATATACTTGAGGCGGCAGACAAGGCAAGGTGGCACTCTGCCTATCGAACCAATTCTGCTCCGTGCCATTTTGGGTAACGCGGAGGGGGCTGCTCCGTGCCACTTTTCCCCTCTGGGCAACTTGGTTCGGCCTCCTCCCTTGAAATCCCGACTTGGCACCCATTTGGCCTTTCCCCAAGCCCTTTCCTCGTACATATGGCACTCTAAAACTCTCAACCAACATATGAATAGGTCGAATAAATGTTAGAAACTTATGGGGTGTAACACCAAAGATCAGACTTGAAAGTTTAAATGGAGAAAAGTGAAAATCTGGCACCAGGTATCAGGACGGGTCGTGAGGTGACCCGTGAGAGCAGCCCATGAGTCGTGGTGTGACTCGTGGGGAGGCTAGGTGAGGAGTTTAGAAACTTGAGAAAATGAGGTCCCCACGGGAATGACCACGACTTGTGGTCAGGCCTCACGAGTCATTAGGTCGCTCATGGGGTGGGTGAGTAGAAAAAGAGAAGGGAGGGAGATAATGTACATGACGGAGGACCACACAAGTCGTGGTCAGTCACCACGATTCGTGGGGAGGGTCATGACCTAGCAGGGAAAAATATATCTGAGGCTAAGGTAGTGTACATCACCTGGAATGAATCGTTAAGTCATCCTTGACGAGCCTAGAAGACTTGAAAGGTAGTGTACCTCACGAGCTATGCCACGAGTTGTGACCCTTGACAACGAATCGTTATGTCAGTCGTTGGGACTACCTGACAGTTATTTCCCGTGATTTTCCTAAGGGTGCTTCGATAATTTCCTAACTTCCTAGATCCTAAACTAAGTCATTTGGGTTATTTTGAGGAGATTTAGAGAGGCAAAACGGTTTTCCCCCTCATTCCCACTCATCTTCAGAAAATATACCATAAGCTTTCCTCTTAAGAAGCTCTCAAACAAGACTAGGGTTTTCTTCCATTGTAGCAGTCCAAGCTTCCTTCTCCAAGGAAATTCTAACTCGGGTATGTGGGAATTCAGCAAGGGGATAGTTCTTCCCTTGTGTCCCCTAAAACTCTTCTCTAGTTTCTCTATAAACCCTAGCCCTGAGCTTTCGAATGTGAAGACAATATATGTCAGTTTTCTTTGAATTCACATAGAATGATATCCATGATTATGTTAGACATGATTTCCATCAGTTCGTGATTAAATTGATGTTATTCCCATAAAAGTGAATTCTAGCCCTGTAGATTTTCGAATGTTAAGAAATTCTTGATAATGCTTCGTTTAATCCGGGTGGAAGTATTATGTTATATCAATTATGGATATTTTCCAATAGTTAGTGACAGTATTGATGCTTATCCCTGTACATTGAGTTTAGCCCTAGTCTTCGAGAGTAGAAAAGACTAGAACTTTGCTAAAGTGATTAACCTCAAAATTGTCCTGATCATACTAGTGTGGTGAATTCCCATATTATTCTATACACTAAATTCTCAGTCAGATACATGATTCCCTAGCTTTAGTTAAAATGTGAGAATGCTCAGTGCCTGTCAGAAATGTCAGCTGATTAGTTTGACTACAGAAATTTTTGAGGTGTTAGTATTACCTCCCAGTTATTAGAATTAAAATTAGAACTCAGTTTATTGGTCCACTAGGCAGTCATGACACTTTAGATATATAGCTCTGACTAGCCTTAGGACCCCAGTTTAGATTACAGTTTGTTCTTAGATGGTTACAACGCTTCTAGAGAAGCAGCTCTGACCAGTCTAGAACCCAGTTTCAGAATTTGGTCCGATAAGACTCTTAGGGTGCTTTCAGACATGTATACCTGACTAGTCTTGGGCCTCAATTTCAAGCTATCAACTTAATATTCAGTCTAGGATTATCAAGTGAGAGTAGGACTTGACACCGAGCAGACCGGGGTTCCAGTGCACCAAGGTTCCCAGAACTACGATGCCAGCATAGGTTATAGTATTTATTGGCCTGTTTTGCCCCAGACTTTTTTGATCACCTAGTTCATGCCTTTATACCCTGAAAAGGTATATTGAGTCCTACCGGTGGGGTGTATACATTGGACTCCACCTCTATTTCACTTGGTTACATGTCAGTTATAGACTCTCCAACTAGTCAGTTCAGTCTAGTCTCAGTTCTTTATAGTATAGATCAACATTACAGACTTAGAACATATTTTGACCATCAGACAGGGTCTTCTAGACCACCTCAGTATTTCAGATATGCAGATCATTAGCATTAGTTGGTTATTGCATGTCATTTAGTTCAACATTTCTCTTATATTTATTCTATTGTGTATGGTTTCTCTCACTTACTCAGTACATTCAAAGTACTGATGCATACTTCTATGCTGTATCATTTCATGATACAACTGCAGGATCTTAATCTCAGCTCCGTTAGCCGACAGTTCACCAAAGATCTCAGCTATTCCAGTTGGTGAGTCCTCATCCTTCGAGGACTGAGATTTATTGCTTCAGTTATAATTTTCTTCCTTTTATTTAGATTTGGAATTAGCAAGGGGTTTGTCCCAGTATCTCATCAGTCATAGTGGCTTTCAGACGTAGATTGATTTTCAGACTCAAACTGGATTTTATTAGACTTGTAGTTTTGTTTTAATATTTTCTGATATTTACGTTTTGCTTAAACCTTCCATTGTACGTATTTTTATATTACTCATGATGCCAGTTTATGATAGACTAGGGGTTGACTTGGGGTCACTTGTGATTTCAAGTACCTTGTCTCGTCCAAGGTGTAAACTCGGGGCTTGAAAGCGTATGATACATGATTTGTGTGAGAGAGTATGTCTTGCTTATTATGTTCCAAAGTTTGAATTGATAATATGAGAGAAGGAACATCACTAAATAAGTAAGGTCATAAGATGGTCAAAATTGGTGTACTATGTGTTGCATTTTTCATACTTAATCATGTTGACCCTGTTTTGAAAAGATGAGTTAGTTATAGAGGTTGTGTAGTCTTGAATGTGAAAACTTCTATGTGTGCTTGATATGAGTTGTTATGAATTGATGAACCACTGATGCATGTGCTCTGTGCTTGCTGCTTGAGTGAGGATTGATAGGGGTAACAAGTGGTGAGAAAAGATGTCCATGCACATAAGTAAGGATTGTTCGAGGAAGAACAACGGCTTATGTGTGGGGTGGTGATGTTGGGCATATTCTTATGCCCATTTGTCATGTTTTTTCCCATATTTTACTTTGTTTTGAGATCATAACCTTATGAAATGCATGAATTCATGTCTATTTGGGTCTTATGAGCTAACAAGTGTTTTTAGATATTTTGAGAAGGAAACCAAGGAAAAAAGGACTGAAAAATGATTCAAGGTGTGAAGGAAGAAGAGTTTGCAAAAATTGTCTTGGCGAGATAGCTAGCGTAGAGCGCCAAACCCCCAGCTTCAGATAAAATTATGCTCAGGTTGATGCATTAGATGGCGTGGCACGCCAGGGCCTCAACTTCAAGAGGAATTTTTTCTCAACACCTTGGCGAGATAAGTGGACTGGCGCGCCAGAAGCATTCTGGACTTAGGAAATTTTTCGAACACTTTGGTGCATTGGATGGAGTGGCACGCCAGACTCAAAACTTTAGAGAATTTGACTAACACCTTGGTGTGTTGAATGGTGAGGCGTGCTAGAGGTCAAACTTCCGAAGAATTTCAAGTCAAAATTCTGGTGCAGTAGATGGTGCGGCGCCACAGGTGCATTTCAGGACGGATTTTAAGTTTAAAAGCTGCACTTCCCAAGGGCAAAAGAGTCATTGGATCTCATACTTATAAATATAACATCTACGGTATTTTTTTAGAAATTATTCATCGTATTGATCACTTTATATGCAGTTCTTCGAGGAAGAGACATGTTCATTTTCTAGATTTCTTCTTTAACTTATGTTTTTTATTCGAATGATGAATTATGTAGTTTTTCGCTTGACCATGTGTGGCTAAATTCCTGTTCCAGGATTTTGGCCATAGCAAATTGTTGAAGTTTTAAAGTTTGTTTATGCTAGTTCTAATTCTTCAATAAAGGATGTTTATACTTGATTATTTTCATTGCTTATTCATTAGATTGATCACCTCACGAATATAATATGTTGGCTTTTGGTTGAACTCGGGAGAGAGAACTAAAAGGGTTAAAAGTAAGTGTGGGACAGGTTTCAGTGACTCTTGTCCAATGGGTTCAAGATAGATTTCATTGTTGAGGATAGGAATATACCTTCAACCCTATTCAGTTGAATACAAGTAGCCACAACCGTCGTTTCATGTTTCTCCTACGACCATAAAGATATAGGCATTAGGGTTCATGAGATAATTCTTGGATGTTCGAGAGAATGACTAGAAATGGGATAGTAACTTGCAACTAGCAACCTTAGAAAGAATTAGTCTAGCGTATTCAAGTCTTAAAACTCAACCTGAAGGGAAAGTGCCAATACCCTAGATTCTATCATCATTTGAATTACAACATTTGTGAATTCACGTTCAATTCATTAGTTAATTTACTTTTCAAGTTTAAGTAGTATAATCTCCAAAACATTCCCCATTTTTATATGTGTTTATTAGAATAGTGGAATAAATTGTTAACCTTGAGCAATCAATCTGATAAGTCTCTGAGCGATCGATAATCGGGACTTCACTGTCCTATATTACTTGATGATCACGTGGCTTGCGTGCACTTAGGCGACATCAGTCATGTTCTTCAAAAGCTTCCTCAAGCTCAACCAATTTCTCATCTTCATTAACTGTTGGATGTTTCTCAAGATATTGAGAAGATTCTTGTAGATTCTCAAGCTCGTCCATTTTCTCTATTAGTTTTGGAATCACAAATTTGAACCTAGGGTTGGTATTTTCTTTATCCCTCCAACACCAAAAATCACAACATCTCGGACCCTTCAATGATGAAAAATAATGAAGGAACTAGTCATCAATTACAATTAAAATATAAAAAAATTGCTTAATGAATATTCTAATTACCTCGTAATAAGGATATGACCAATATCTTCTACCAGGATTCCTTGAAGTCCAAGATGTTTTCAAATGTACCACAAGTCCATGATTGCAACGAACTTCTTCCTTCAAAGCAGGATTATCCTCTTCCATACAATGCGTAGTCAAGTTTATTGATTGCATTGTGTGCTACGAAATTTAAAAAATTTAAAAATTAGAAGAAATCTCACTCTAAGCAGTTCCATATACTTCCAACAACACGGGTAACAAAGAAAAGGACAAAAATAGAATCAAAATAAAAGAGGAAGGAGAATAAGTTGGATCATACTCTACCTTTTTTCGGACAAATTGTAATAGAATTATTCCCTCAAAGATTCAACTTTAGGTTTAAGAACTAAAATTAGAGAGGATGAATGAGACTATTGAAGATGAGGGAGAAGAAGAAACTTCATAGCTACAACAGATCTGGTGTTAATTGATGAAGAGGGAGAAAAAGAAGTTTAGGGTTCTTATGTAGGAGAAGACATTAGGTGGGGGATATTACCATTTCTTTAATTTTTAAATTAATTTCTTTTTTAAATATTTTATTATTAAAATAAAGAAATAACACGCCTAGTAATGTTATTACAACACGTGACCTGGTGTGGGCAACGAGGGGTTGAATAAAATTCACTTGAAAGTTGTTAAGGGGGTACTTAAATGTTCGTAAAGTTAAAGTGCTAAAGTAAGTTTGCTGGACAAGTTTAAAGGGAAATTTTATGTGTTTTCTCTATATATTTACGTACACTAACTCATTTTGATTGTTAAGTCTAATATATTAGTCTCTAGATATTTTCGTGCTTCCAAATATATAAAGAAACACTCTGGAATAGTCTAAAAACAAAAATAGCATATTTAATAAGAATGTAAAATCTTTTTATTATCGAAGATCCAATTTATCAGGGTTTCGGATATAAATGAGTCATTTGCAAAAATGCTGTTATTTCGAGGTAGTTTTTAATTTTTATTCCTTAAATTTGTGGTCTTTAATTTTTGCTCTTCGACACTTTAAGTGAAAAAATATCCTTAACGGCCAAAAAAAATCACAATGCAAGAATAAAATTTGCAAGGCATAAGTTCTTGCCCAATTTATGCGTTAAGACATAATTCACACAGGTTATGTCTCAAGACATAGAAACAATTTATGCCTTAAAAGAAAAAATTGGAAAGACATAAGTTTTTGCTCAATTTATGTCTTAAGGCATAAATTCACATATGTTATGCCTCAAGACATAAGTCCAATTTATGTCTTAATGCAAAATTTTGCAAAATATAAATTTTTGCCTAATTTATTTCTCACTCAGGTTATGCCTCAAGACATAAAGCCAATTTATGCCTTAAGGAAAAAATTCACAAGATATAAGTTTTTGCGAGGCATAAATTTACCCAAGTTATGTCTCAAGGCATAAGCCCAATTTATACCTTAAGGTATAAATTCACACAAGTTAGGGCTCAAGACATAACCTCAATTTATACTTTAAGACATAAATTCACACAAATTATGCATCAAGGAATCAATTAAGTAGCTTGAACTTGTGCCTAAGAGGCAAAAGTTCAGTAGCATGAACTTTTGCCTTGGGGCAGAAATTCCATTGCATGAACTTTTCCCCCTAGGCACAAGTTCAATAACATGAATTTATGCCTAGGAGCACAAGTTCAGTAGGGAACTTGTGCCTAAGGGTAGAAGTTCATGTAATTGAGCTTGTGCCTTGGGGCAGAAATTCAGTAGCATGAAATTCTGCCTTCTAGGCTAACTTATGTCTTATGAATTTTTTTGCCTAGAGAATTTTATTTATCTTAAGATTTTCTAAAAAAATATTAGGGGTATTTTTATCTCATTTTTATTACTTAAAATACTGAAGGACAAAAATTAAATAACACCAATTTGAGGGGAAAAATTTAAAGACCACCCCAAAATAAGAGCAGTTGGTGTAAAAACTTGGACATAAATCATGTTACCATAAGATGTACTATACATACACCATATTAGTATTGCGATAAATGAGATCTCAATCATAATAAATATTTTTTAATTGAATTTGGCCACATGGATCAAGATTTTATTTACTAAAAAACAAAGAAACAACAAAATCTGACAGACCCAAAAGTGGTCACCCAATAACAAATCATAAATACAGATAAAATGGGAAAATAATTCTTGTCCAGACATCTCCTTTCATTTGCTTGCAAATCTCAAGTTAAAAAGGGAAAATGAGGGTTTTCACCTCTCAGGTTGGCACTCCTTCTCAAACACCCACGGCCTGTCCTTCTAATCCTTTTGAACTAGCCCTCAGGTATGCCAGTGTCACTAGGATCATCTCCTCCTGAAATAAGCTCCGTACACCACACCTTTTAGTGAGTGTCTGTTTATCTTCCTCTTTTCCATGTCTGTCAGCTTCTTCTTCATCTGATTTTCATCTTTTGTATTATTCTTTTCGGAAGCTCTTGGTCATTTAAAAATGTCTTCTTCCTTGAAACAACAGATCTAGGTGAGTAGTTTCTGAACTTCTTCTTTTGTCTATTTTGTTAGGGTTTGATTTTAAGATGTAATTAATACGTCAGAATTTATTATCCAGCAAACCAAAGTAATCAAGAGGTGAGATTGATTGCATCCGAAATCGATTAAATCTCCCTATTTTAGGATACTAACAAATCAAGCAATGAGATTTACACAATGAGATTTCATGAACTTGATTTGGAAAATTGCGAAAGATTTCTATGAAATTATAGACCGCTAATTATTTTGGAAGAAAGTACCAAGCCACGTGAAAAGAAAAATAGGTACCAAGATTTCTGAAGAGAATATCAAATGACAGCACAGGTTTGATAGTTGTTCCTTATTCTTTGAAAGGGATCAACTCCTTTCTCCAAGGATCAAATCCTTTAGGTTTCCTTCTTTGTCAAAAGCCTCAATGGCTAGCTCGTTTGAAGCCTATTTAATAAGCCTCTAAAAAAATAATTAGATATACAATTGTCTAAACCTTCTCAAGTACTTTTATGCTACTCTTAACAAGCATTATAATTTCTTTGCATTACCGTGCAATCAAAAGAGAGAAGAGAGGAAAAAGTTGGTGATGCATTGTATCAAAAGAGTGAAAATATTGTGTGCAGATACAGGAGTTGCACCATATGAATACGTGTATAAGTCAAACTTCAAGAACCTAGAGAGAACACCCTTGCAACCCAAGAAGACTGGACTAAGATCCACTTTGGATTTTAATCAGTATAAAAACATCCAATGTCATTTACTTTTCGTCTTTACTCTCTTATTGTTCTCTTCATTACTAAATAGTCGACTTACTCACTGTTCACAAACAAAATAAAATAAAATAAAATTTTCAATTCACCCTCCCTCCCGTATTGAAATTTCAATTGGTATCAGAGGAAGGTATCACAATTTCATTACTTAATAATAAGTGAGGAAAGACCATGTCTAGTCACATCACGGTTGGAGCTTTGTTCAGGAGGGAATATTTCAGACGAGATCTCCATATTTCAATGGAAAATTGTTTTCACATTGAAAATTCATAATGAAAACACATATCAATTCATATGATGTAAAAATTTGAAGAGTGATCAATCTTGGAGACATTTCCATATTGATGGCCAAAATTAATGATAAGGAAATAGAAGGCAAGGACAAGAGAATAATTAGTGAAACATCATTCGATTTATCAAAATTGACAGCTTACATTGATAAGAAACTATGAATTATTTTGGTAATTCCAAAATAAAAAATTTATTACATAATGCTATTAATGGAGAAGAATATGAAAAAATCTCTAGTTGTGAAACTGCTAAAGAAATGTGAGATGAACTCAAAGTGACTTATGAAGGAAGTGATGGCGTTAAACAGAACATAGTCCATTTTTGTGATTTATGAGTATGAATTATTTTCATATAAATGAAGGAGAAACTATTTAAAGCATGTTCTCACGATTAAACAAACTCATTGGAGAACTTATGGCTTCCGGTAAAATTTATGCTATTGTAGATCACATAAGAAAAGTCCTTAAAAGTCTTCCCCTCAATGGTATGCCAAGGTTGTTACTCTAGAACGCATAAATTGAAGTAATCTCACTTATGACGAAGGAAGAGGAGGTCTAATTGCTTTTGAGAAGAACTACCTATCTAAGCGAGGACAAAAAGAAAATTGTTACTTTCAAAGCCACAGAAGACAAGGAAGAAGAAGATCTTGGTGGTGAAGACATAGCAATAACAACTACATCAGTTATGGACTCCATAAGAAGATCCAGAAACAACAGAATAGGTTGACAAAATTTCAAAGGGAAGTTCATTATAGATCAAAATAAAAATGATGGAAAATTCTATTAATATGGTAAGTATGGTCATATAGCAACTGACTGTCCATAATCCAAGAAGAAATATTTGAGAGGTTATCAGAGGAACAAGGCTTTCAACAGTTGAAGTAAAAAAGATGATTTAGAAAATGGAAATGAAAAATAGCCAACATAAGCTTCATGGCACTGGAGAAACTAGCGAGGTAAGATCCTGAAATGTAGTAATTGCTCTGAACTTCATAATTATTAGATCACCACGTATTTAATTTAAATTGTGTGTTTGATGATCTAAAAGATTTGCAAAGAGTAAAGAAAGACTGGAAAATCAAATTGAAAGTTTTTGAAATTAAAAAAGATTTTCTTCAAGAAAATATTCAAGAATTGCAAATGCAACTGAACAACATTCGCAAATCTCCCAGTCGTAGTTCTATCAGATCTAACTAGTTATTTTTTAAAAGAAATCCAGCTAGTAAAGATTATGTCAGTAACAAATTTATTTTTGGTATATTAAATTAGTTTTCTGTTACTAGTAATTAATCTACTTACATGTCTGAGTTAACTATGATGAACTCTGCTAGTGATACTCCCATAACAGATAAGTTCACTTAAGAGTATCTTTCTCAAATATGTTATTTTTGTGGTAAAAATAATCATACGTATTTTAGTCGCAGATTATAGTTTTTTTTTGATACTCCTGAATGGGTATGAAAACCTAAACAAGAGATAGAAAAATTCAAAACTGACCCTAAAGGATCCAAGATTGTTTGGGTACCTAAGCAGAAAGTAACCTATTTATTTTGTAGGAAAATCATAAGAATAAATCAAAAGAAGAATGGCATCTAGATAGTGCATGTTCAAATCATACGGAAAGCAACAAAATATATTTAAATTAGTTACTGACTTTGATGGTGGAGCAGTTCAATTTGGTGACAACTCAAAATAAATTGTTATAAGAATAGGAATTATTGCTTTTGTTGATTCTTACGGTATCACTAATATTCATGTTGTAAAGGGTCAACTACAATCTTTTGAGTATCAGTCAACTATATGATTCTAAGCTTGAAGAAAGATCTAGAAAGATTGGATGTCATAGAAGACAAGTCAGAAAAAATTGATTTTATCTGAAAGCAGAAGTCTATATATATATATATATATATATATATTCTGGATTCACTGAAAAGTTTTGATGGTTATATTTCCTTAACATCAATTTTCGAATATCCCTAAATCTAGCATAAGAAGCTGGGACATGCAAATATACGTCTTATTAAAAAATTATCTAAAATAAGCTTGTACCTGCTTTATCAATATTAGACTATACTAAGAATCACATCTGTGATGCATGCCAAATGGGTAAGCAAACAAGAAATTGTCTTAACTCTAAAGATATTGTATCTACTACTAAACCCTTGCAGCTTTTACACATGGATCTTTTTGCTTCAACTAGAACAGCAAGCAATGGCGGAAAAAGATATGCACTTGTTATTATGGATATTTTTTCACATTTTACTTGGGTCATTTTTTTCTCACAAAGATTATACTTTAAAGAATTTGAGTTCTTCTATAAAAAAAATCAAAAAGATAAAGATTTCTATATCAATATTATAAGAAGTGATCATGAAGGAGAATTTGAAAAGAAAGCGTTTAAAAAATTCTGCAATGAACAAGGTTACACTCACAATTTATCATCTCCAAGATCTCACCAAAATAGAATGAATGAACGTAAGAACTAAGCTCTTTAGTATATGGAAAGAACTATGATTATTGAATACACCTTGCCATACCACTTTTAGGCTAAAGTTGTAAGCACAGCTTATCATGTGCTCAACAGATATTTGATCAGACTTATCCTAAAAAAGACATCATATGAGTTGTTGGAATGGTAAGAGACCAAATATTAGCTACTTTCATCTATTTAAATATAAATGCTTTATACATAACAATAAAAATAAATATTGATAAGTTTGATCCACAAAGTGATGAAGGTATTTTTCGCAGTTACTAAAATTCTAGTATATCGTATGAAATTTTCAGTAAAAGTACTTTAAATATTGAGGAATTAATTATGTAATATTTTATAATTCATATTACTTGGTCGAGAAAGATAAAAGTGCAGATGATGAGGATATATCGGCAATATCTATTACCACTATTACATCAAATAGTAATACCTCAAACGAGGTGACAGAAACGTACAAGAAGTCAACTCTAATTAATTCAGTTCCAAATAAATGGGGAAAAAGACCTGATTATCAAAATAAGTTTATTATTTACAAACTGAATAAATAGATAAAAAACCAGATCTTAGAGCAAAGTAAATCTTGCTCTCATATCTCAACTAGAGCCAAAGAAAGTGGATGATACTCTCAATGATGAACATTGGATCAAAGGTATGCAAGAAGAATTAGATTAATTTGAAAAGAATAAAGTTTGGAAACTACTTCCCAAGCCAATTAATGTCTCTATCATTGGAACAAAATGGGTGTACAAAATCAAATTGAATGAATCAAGAGATGTTTTTAGAATTAAAAATCGATTAGTTGCTCAAGGTTACTCTCAACAAAAAGGAATCGAATATGATAAAACGTTCGCACCTATAGCTCAGTTAGAATCTATTCGAATTTTACTTGCATATGTTTCTTTCAAAGGTTTTAAACTTTTTAAAATGGATATTAAAAACGCTTTTTAAAATGATTTTATTGAAGAAATTTTTGTAAAACAACCCCCAAGATTTAAAAATTTAAAATTGTCATATCATATATTTAAACTATCAAACTCTTATATGATCTTAAATAAGATTCTAGAGTCTGGTATGATCAGTTAAGTAATTTTTAGATAAAATCATGATTTTGCAAGAGGAATAATTGATACTACTCTGATCATTAAAATATCATCTTTAGAAAATCTCATGATTCAAATATATGTTGATGATATTATTGAATTTCTCTAATCTTATGAAAAGTAAATTTGAAATGAATATGATGGGAGAATTAACTTTCTTCTTGCGGCTACAAATTCAGCAGACAAATAATGAAATTTTTGTCTGTCAAAGTAAGTACATCAAGGAACTTATTCAAAAATTTAGAAAGAATGAGGTCAAATCCCTCCAAACTCTGATGAGACCTACATATTATATTGCCAAAGATGAAGAAGGCAAGTCAGTTGATGAAATAAAATATCTGGTATGATTGTATCTCTATTATATTGAATTTCTAGTTGGCTAGATATAATGTTTAACGTATGCAAATGTGTTTGTTTTCAATCTTCCCCTAAGAAATCTCATCTCATTGCTGTTAAAAGAATTATCAAATATCTTATTGGTACCCTGTCATATGGATTATGGTATCCAAAAACTGGCATCTTTTCTAGTTAATGTTTTTATAATGCTTACTACAGAGGTGAAAAGAATGATAGAAAAAGTACTAGAGGTACATGTTAATTTCTGGGCAAATCTCTTATCTCTTAAAACAACAAAAAAATAAGGGTCTATTACACTCTCAATTACAAAATAATATTGTGCTCAATTGTTATGGATATATTATCAACTCAGTGATATTGATATCTCTTCTAAAGTTCAAATATTTTAGATAATTCTCGTATTATCAATTTATCAAAAACTCCTATGCATCATTCTAAAGCAAAGCATATTGATATCAAACATCATTTTATTCATGATAATATTTTGAAAAAGGAGATATTAAAATTTCTTTTGTATGTATTGAAAATTATGATTAGTTGATATTTTTGCTAAACCACTATTGGAAGAATATTTTTGCCTACTACGAAAATCCCTTCTCAAAAAGCCTCTTTCAAAATAATTTTTCTTGTAAATATTTTCTTTATGTGTGTATATTTTCCTCTTTGTGTAATTTTTTTTTTTTTTGGTTATTCTCCTTCCTTTCTCATTTTCCCTTCCGTTCTTAGTGAATTTTTAATACATCTTTTTGTGTATTAGTTCCTATGACTCACGTCCCCTCCCACAGTCGCCGTCATTTTCCTTCCCAATACACCTTTTTTCGCCTTTGTTTTTCACCTCTTTATCTACCTTTCTCTTTGTTGGTTATCTCTATTCACTTCACTTCTTCTTCCCTCTTATTCAATGGCGAGAAACCAAAAATTCCCAAACCTCACTCGTCATAATTCTCATAACAAAGGGAAATGAAAAGTTTCTTCCCCTGTTTGTGTGAACTCTAAGCACTTTGCATCTTCAGCAGGAACTGACTCTATTCCGATCAAAAACCTTAGCAAACATTCCGTCGACTCTGGTCATAGCAATAAATCTCTAAAATATACCAAAGGTACCTCCGAAACCTCTATTGAAAATAAGAAGAACTTTTGGGATTCTCCCAATATGATTTTTTATATCTCTCTTAAAGAAAATCCTATAGTTTCTGGTTGCTTAGTGTTCACGCCCCAACGCACGCAAGTTCACGTGGTCATACAAGTAATATAGTGGCTCTTTCAAGTCAGGTATCGAACCCACAAGGACTGTAGCTCAGTGGTAATTTTTTTCTACTTTAGTAGTCACAATTTTTTTATGCAAGTATGTGAATAACACCACGAATTAAAAGTTTTCAAAGAGTAATATCTAAAGTAACACTATTTGAATCAAAAAAATGTGATTTAAACAATAGCACGAACAGTCTAAGGTTAAGGCATGTATAATTTATATTATTCTTCAGCTACCCTCTCTCTTAGGTTGATGGTCAGAAAAGATTAGAATATAGCTCTGGTCTTTCAAACCTCTAGCCAATTACCTTGTTATGAGCCCTGCAACTACACATTTCTGTGATGCAATAACTCATCCTCGGGCAAGTCAAAATAGTCTCCTTGATAACCGAATATGACATTGCAGGTATATTTGTATCCTGCACGTGAATCTTACCTCTAATTTACAGCAAAGATAAGGACATATTCCCCTATTACAAGTCTACCCTAATAATTTTCCTCTCAGAGTCAAATTAGGATTCTACTTTTACCTTAATGCTGATCAAACATTAAAATAATGAAAATCAAGAATAGAAGAACAACTGTTCATAAAAGAAGAAAATTTAGCTGAACTAATATGAAATTACACAATCCTTCAATTAGCCTCAACCTCAGAATGAGGTAATTTAGCCACTCATTTGTTGATTAAACATCTTCAAACAAGTTTTAATCATACCAACAATTGAAACTTAGAAGAAAAGATAAGAGAAAGAATCCGAGAATTTTCTTCAGCTTAAAAATGTCATATAAAACAAAATAAAAGCCTAAGTGTTCTATTTATACAGGTGAAAAATTTCCCAGCGATAAACTAGCTCCGTGGCACGGAGCTCAACGCTGTGAAATAGCTCCGTGACACGGAGCTGTCGCGGACCTTCACTGGAATTGGAGCGAGGCTAGACTTCCTTTCAACGTGGCACGGAGGCTAACACGGAGCCATCGCGCACCTTCACTGTTTTGCGCCTTCCAATTTTTCAAAATTTTCTTCCTCCACCCATATACTGTGGCACGTTGTTCAACGCGGACCATCCTTAGCGTGACACGGTGGTGAACTTTCAACTTAATGTTTACGCTCTCCAAACATTTTCATACTCCCCCTCGGAGTTTAACTCGCTCCTCCTGCTGACATCTCTGTCTTATCCACCTACAAATAGTCACAACACAATTATTAATCCGAAAAAAAAACAATCATAATTAACTCAAAACATGCGTGAATACATCAATATTATCCTTAACTAGACTTTCGAAGGGTTGAAAATACGGAGTTTGTTCGTATAAATACGCCCAAGATCACCACCCCACACTTATAACCTTGTTCGTCCTCGGACAAGCTTTTAGTATCCTCGACATGATTTCAACTACTTTACCATCATTAGAGGACCAAAGTAACTCACATCTAGTTGTGCTTAACACTTTAATCATGGAGTACAATTCACTTCATCAAGCATGGTGTTCACTCACCATTTTCATGAGAAGAATCACACAAGCCCTAATAAATAACTTTTCAACCGAAAATCCAGCCAACATGTCTAAATCATAATAGTGAAGTATTAGCTTAACCAAAAGCCCACCATTATGTGCCCTTACTGATGTACAACGGTTCTATTTCCATGAAATCAAGATAATCACAATTAAGCACATTATGTACTGAATCGCTCACACTCCAAATATTATTACAAGAAAATCTAATGCATCATGAATTTTTCTTTAGTGTACTACTCAACCGAATATAACATCACTTGTAGGATTAAAAGGGCTTTTTCCAGGTTGTAATGTCGGCTAAGGGGCTGGTAGGATTATTTGGGTTGTAGTGACTCTTATCCCTCTGCACTTTAAGACCATTACACATTTTACTTTTCAGCAACTTACTTTTTTCGCCTTTCACTTTAACTCCGTTCAAAGTGTCCTCCTAGATGGACAGATTTTGTACCCTCGGCAGAACTCATAAATAGACTATATATACACATGTGTCTAAGTATATACATCATATATATATATATATATATATATATATATATTTTTTTCTCTCCTTTTTTTTCATGTATATATATAGTTTATGATTACAAATTAGGTACCCACACTCCTTCTTTCCCCTTTTTCTCTTCCTCCTTTAACATATTGTCTTTGTAAAGTGCAATAGAATCTATTTGGATCAAAACGACATTGAGGCCATTTGAATAAGTGGGGTAAGGCTTCTTAGTGAGGTTGTTCCAATAAAATTAGGCTTAAAAGGCTCAAACGGGACTCACTAGGCGAAATCAATAAGGTCAGGGACACTGAATGAGATGGGTAACTATCTAGGTTCACAAAGAAGTGTCTTAATCATATCCTCTAAGTGTAACACCATTTTCAGGTTTTTGTACACACAAGGCAAATTCTAGATGTTAGTTTGCACAAAATACAACTAGTTCTCACCACACATGGCACAGAGGGTCACTTTTGGTTATCTTAGACTCCTTTCATGATTGCATCCATATTGAGTGACAAGCACAATTAAGCCTAAAATTTGGCAATTTAGAATTAAACATCACAACCTATGTGATCCACTTAGAGGTAAAAAACGATAGAGAGCATATGCATATTTTTGGGAGTAGTGTCGAGCACCTAGTAGGCTAAGGGTCAGTCAATCTATGCCTTAGAACTACGTGCCAACGTAGGTATATTCAGATTATTTGGAACCTCCCTTGTGAGCTTCCCCTGCCCCCAAGGGGCCTTCAGCTTAATATCGATATCATGGTAGCGTCCTTAGCCCTGGAAAAGCTTTGGATGGCTCTATCCACATGAATGTGATATTCGGAACCACGCAAGCTCTATCGTGGTAATGTCAGTTACATGACGAGTATCTCATTATTCCTCATAATTTCAGTTAGCATGTTCATCAATCATGATATTAGGTTTTCAGTAGGTTTGACCCAATGTTTAGTCTTACTTATGATTATCAATTTTCAGCTTTGGGTCATTCCATTCATTTATGTTCAGATCATGATTTCAGAAAACTGCATGCAAGCCCTACTCTCAGAATCTTGTCTTGATTATGTTTTATACGCATATTTAATGATTTTTACTTACTTAGCAGTTTTACTTGCCTTGCATACTCGGTACATTTCACGTACTGACTGCATACTCTATATTGTATCATTTCATGATACAGGCTCCGATATCTAGATTCAGTCCCGCCGATAGCCAAATTCTCAGGATTAGTACTTCTCGATCGAGGTTGGTGAGTCCTCATTTTTCGAGGGTCTTTCTTATCAGATACGTTCTATATTTTCAGTTTTTAGAATATAGTGAGTTAGTAGGGGTCTTGTCCCATCAATTTGTTAGTATTACAGGCTTTTCAGACAATGTATGTATTCATCTCTAGACTTATGTATGTGTTCCGATGTTATGTTATATCCAGACTTCCTCTATATTAATTGTGTTGATATTCCATTTTATTTAGATGAGTTAGATGTTATGTTCAAGCCATGGATCGACTTGGAGCATCTCGGGGTTTTTTACCCCGTGTCTCGATCCGGGCCTATGTTTGGGTCATGACAATTGCCCCTAGATGCACAATTTGTGTTGCACTTTAGGATAACTCCTTTTGGTGGGTTCCAACTAACCGGAGTATAGTAAATTCTTGAAGTATACTTTTCTAGATATTCCAGTATATTAGGCCATCCTATGGGAAAACATTGTATCTTAGGATAGGTAGCTCTCCCCAGCCTCCATATATTAGTATTGATTTTTAAACTAGGCTATTGTAGAAGAACTTTCTTCTACAATCCAGGTTGTTCATTCTCTTCCACAAATTCTAGATAATGATTGTTGGTATAACTCTTATGAGTGGTTTCAGCTTTGGATAACACTTTGTTGTCTACCATTTGATAATAACTTGTGAGAGTTTTAGTCCTTCTAAATGAATACCTGCAATATTAGTGAACAATCTCCACAGCTTTGCAGTTATGGACAAGGCTAAAAAAAGATGAGGCATAATCTCAGATTTTGAATAAGTGCAACACCAACACTTTGAGGCTATGTTGATTTGCATATGTTGCAAAACTTCATCCACGGGGACACTGAACTTTCATGTTCTCTATAGGAAGAAAGACATTTTGAAAGGTAGCTTCTTGCTCTAAATGAATTCAAAAATGTCTTCCTTCTCCTTCTTATGCCTTATATACTCCCATGAGCTCTTTATAGTGAACTTTCCACTATGTTCCAACATCTACACTGGCTTGTCTAAGCTTATGTGTACTTAGAAGGTGGTAAAGTCTTTAGTATATGATGAACTAATTCGTCTAAAATGTTGTCCCTTAAACTTTGCTGGTTCCATCCCTCAGAATAAAAAGTTAGCATCTCCCCTCCTATTCTGCCACAAGATTTGGTGCTCAATGAGCTCTTTCACTGTAATTAATTTCCTCTAGATTGTAGAGGCACCCATGTTTTAAGCATTACTGAATGAAGTTTGTTGCAATATTTATTGACCATGAGATCTCGGAAGAAGTGAAACTTTGCATAAAGCGCAGATCACTTGCGGTGGGGAGAATTACATGCTTTTGCATTTGGTTTGGTTCATTCTTTGACTGCTCTGCTCCCCCCAAAAAAAGAGAGACTTAATTTATTCCACCTTCCCTATACGAGTAGTGAAAAAGTATAGAGCACTTTAGTTGGTTGTTGACCAACTCCAAGCATGGGAGAAAAAAAGGCAGAATTTACGCAATTTTTTTTCTAAGAAAGAGATCATAGTGATTGATGGCTCTTTCAATCCGGCGAAATGGAATTGGCGTGTACCAATTTGGGTCAGATTAATAAGCTTACGACCACTGAACCAAGGAAAAAGAGCTGGTAGCTCCATCAAAGAGGCTTGCTGCCTCAAAGAATTCTCAACAATGATGAATAAGACATTATTTTAGAATATTAGATCAGTCAATACTCAACAAGATTTTGAGAGATTAACTAATCTTAATAGAAGAGATCAGTATTGATTTATTAATTTGATGAATCTTTTCAAGACTCATCTAGTGTTGACACTTACAAGAGAGCTCTAGGGGATCACACTTCTATAGCTAACTGTTTTGACACGATTTGGTTAGTTGTTAGAGAAAAATTGCAAATAGGTATTCTTAAAGACACAAACCAACATCTTACATAAAGTCATGCATCAGAATTGGAGAGGATATATTATTTATTCTAGTGTATGTTGCTTGCAATACCAATACTAGAAAGGACATCTGGAAATCTTTGGCTCACATTGCTGCTCAGCACTCACATTCTTGATTAATTGGACAGGAGCTAAATGCAATACTATCTTGGGAAGAAAAATTAGGTGGTTTTCCAATCCTTTTTCGAGAGATAGAGAATTTTTTCAATTGCATTAATGGATGTGGATTGTATGATACTGGTTATAGTGGAAGAACATATACTTGGTAGAAAGGGAGGATATATGAAACTTGTAATTTTAAAAGTTTGGACATCTAGCAATGAACAAATATTAGATGAATACCTAAAATTAATGTAAAACACCTAATAAAAAAGGATCGGGTCACTCTCCTCTGGAAGTTCAATGCTCTCAGAATATAGGCATAATTTGTAAATCCTTTAAGTCTCTAAACTTTTGAATAAAACATGAGGATTTCATAGATATAGTTAGGGAGCACCGGATGACAGATTTTGAAAGAAATACTTGGCATGTTTTACATCACACGCTTTAAAAACTAAAAGGGCCTTTGGTGAAAAGGAGCAAAGAAGTATATGGTAACATTTTTCAAAGGATTCTACACTACAAGAGGTTATCCAGATTCAAGAGACCCAATTTAAATGGCCTCCTACTTAACAAAATAGGAAATCTTATATAAATCCCAGATTGGGCCAAATATCTCCATCTGGAGGAAGAATATTAGAGATAAAAGACTGAAATGAAGTGATTTGAGGATGGAGAAAGAAACAAAAAGTTTTTCCATTCATATGTGAATGAAAGAAGGAAAAGGTTGTAGTTAAACAAAATCCAAACCTCAAAAGGAGAATAGATAGAAAATCAAACAAATATTATTACAAAAGCAATCAAATTCTTTCAAGAACAATTTACTGAAGATAGTTTTTTGAAAGACTTTGATATACTGGAGCATGTTCCAAAGGATACTAATGCAAAACAGAATGATCTATGCTAAAATCACTTGATGAGGTAGAGGTTAAGGTGATAATTTTGGCCCTTAGTGGAGAAAGTTCTAGTGGCCCTGAGGGTTTCACATGGGCATTTTATCAAGTATGTGGGGAGATTATCAAGGAAAATATTGTTGTTGTTGTACATGTAGTTTTTGGAGGCAAGAATTATCCAGATTTACCACTCACACAATTTGGTCCTACTCCCTAGAAAAGACCAAATTAGAACCTTCTTAGATGTTAGACCAATTAGCTTAAGCAATTTTATTAACAAAGTGATTTTCAGATTTTTGCATGAAAGATCGATCAAATTACTTTCTATCCTATTGTTCTTCTATAAACTTTGATGTATTAATGTTGAGCTGAGAAGTTGAATTTGCTTCGGTGGAGATAATACTCCTGGTTGTCTCCTTTGTAGCTATAGTTCTTATGCTCAGTCTTTTGAGCTTCTGCTTTATTCTCGTCTTGTTTTAGAACCTGATCCATGTTCATCCTCCTCTTCTAAAAATCTTATGTAAGTCTTACTTTCTTCACCTCTTTCTTTGATCCCTGAAACCTGATCATCCGCCTCTTGATCTGTAAATTGTTATTCTAGCTATCTCTTCTTGATTTCAGTGTTACCTGGGTTGTTGTTGTCTGCATTGTTGTTCTCATCAAAGATAGTAAGTACTTTTTTTGTTAAATCATGTTCCCCCTTAAGTACGCATGTATTTCTTATCTTCTATTGCATTTACAATTGCATCTAGTGTAACTTCTTTGATGGAACTACTCTAAATAGTTTCACTAGTTGTTTGGACAGTGTGCTCAATTACCTCATCTTCTTTTTCTTTGTATCCATGCCTAGAGTCTCTTGTTCCTTCTCTAAGTTTTCTTGTTTTTCTATCTCTTTTTGATTTGGTACATGAGTTTCCTACCTTTGGTTGTCATCCACTATAGCTTTTTTTTTATTCATTTATCTTGCCAAAAGATGCTTCAATTCATGCTTTGCAAGACTGATTCTGAACTGACTTTAGGTCTTCATCCACCTACTAATTTGGGCTAACTTAGGATCTTTGTCACCTGCTGGATTGTTTTAGGATCCTTAACCACCAGCTATTTCTATGTGTTGCTCAAAGAAGAAAAGAAGTTTTGTAGTTTGTACTTTTGTGACCTTGTTGTTTGCTATTTCTTATTGAGGATGCTTTCTTTTTGTTTGGAGCAAAAACTCTCATATCCTTTGTTGCATTTTAGATCTTTTTTATTTGATTTCTTTTGTTGTCAACCTCTTCCTCCTCCTCTAAAAGGAACCTCCTTTTTCTTTTCTTCCTTGTTAAGAGTATCATCTTGAATTTGGTTGGGAGGGCCCATGACTTTGTCATGGGTTAGTGTTCTTGTGCCTTCCATCTTCTGTTAGTTTTCCCCGTATGTCTCCTACTTTTATTGTGTTCTTAACTCTGAATGGATAGAGCTATCAAAATGGGCCAACCCATCCTAAGCCTCGCGGGCCAAGGAATTCAAAGGGTTAGGAGGAGACCGGCCCTTCATTTTAAAGGGCCTTAAAATGTTCAGTCCAATCCATCCCTAATAGGACTGCGGGCTGGGACAGGCTAGCCCTTCTTTTTTTTAATTTTATTTTTTATAAGAATTTTTTTTCAATATACATTTGAAATTATAGGTATGACAATTTGTTAACATTTCTAATATATGATTATATGAAAGTACATAATTCTACGATAACTTATAACATATTCAACACCAACACAATACATCATCAAGCACATCTGAATCCGTTGATAAAATTATCTTAACTAATATCTTCATCTACGTCTACATTCATATGAAAATTTAATTAGTTAAATATTATCAAATAACTATATATAAAAATTAATAATATTTAAATTCATTTAAAAATATTACCACTTTGAATTTGGGTAAAGTCGTGCAACTGATTTCGAGTTGCAACAAATATTTGGACATTTTCATGATGGATGCAATTTTTATACTTGGTGATTAAAAATTTTAATATTACTAATTTAACGCTAAATGAGTAAAATATTATGTAAGATACTAGAACATATTCGGTCATCACTATTTTTGGTTTTACTTTTTTTTTTCTATTTAAAGTTTAAATTGAACTATGGTCATGAATGCAACTTCTATATTTGGTGATTAGAATTTAACGCTAAATGAGTAAAGTATTGTGTAAGGTATTAAGACTTGTTTGGTAATCACTACTCTTGATTTTTACTTTTTTTCACAATCTTCTTTTAAATTTTTAATTTATATTAAATATTCTTTTGGCCCATGGACCGGCCTCGTCCTAGCCTCACTCAAGCCTCAAGGGCCAACAAACTGACTTGGGTGGGATTTATAAGCCTCACTTTGAATGGGCTTAAAATATTTTAACCCAACCCTACCCTAATAGCGGTCTGGATTGAGTTGCCCTCAAGGGCCAAGCAACCCATTTTGATGGTTCTATGAATGGATCATAAAACACCTTATCTCCTTATGCATTTGAAGCTTTCAAGATCTACAATATTTTGGCATATAATTATATCTAATATTTATCCAAGTCGATATAACTTTCCTATAACCGGCCTTTTTTATTTCTATGTTAATACATTTGAAAAAATCTCTCAACAGATCAACTTCTACTTTGACCTTAGCACAACTAGGTTTAGATTTACTTTTGGTATCTGTATCTACATGTAAAGGTTTGTCAACTGTTTTAGCCATCGTGAACAAGGATTCCTTAAAAAAAACATTAGTTGACAAAGTAGGAAGAGAGATTCATGCTAGTGTTGTAGTAGTCTCTACTTCTGGATTAAACTAGGGTTAGCACTTGAAAGGTCTCATTTGATAATAGTGGTCTTTGGCTCTAAGAATCTATACAGGATTCGGCATAACATAAATGTAGTCCTTAATGTGCTGAGGCGTATCAAGATATGTCTATCTCTTAAGAAACTAATCTTGCATTCTGCCTTTATCTTATACTACAAGGGAAAAATTTTGTGAATCTCGTCTAGCTCAAGCCATCCAAATTTTTTTTTACCTATAACGGCAAATTGTAGATTTTTTTGTACTATCATATTATCAACTTCTTCTGCCCATTGCATCATTGGTTCTCCATGAATGTATGTGATATCTTTGATAGGAATGTGATTTGTGTGTTTTTATATTTCTGGGTTTAAAGAATTTAGGTACGAAGATATCGGGAGAAATGATGCTAGTTATTTGCCACTAGGAAGAGGAGGCCAGCCATTGCTGCCAGTGGCCATGGTGCCTGCCGCCAACAAACGTAGGGTTTCGGTAGGCAAAAATGAAACTAAGAAAAATTACTAAAGATATAATAGATATTTAAAATAATTTATCTCTTAAAATAACTTTAATAGTAAACATTCATTGTTACTTATCTTTTTCCGTAATTTGACTTTCAAAAGAACTTTTTAAAAAAGATTAGTCAAACATAGTTTGTTTATCAAAAATATTCCAAAGTACTTTTCAAATGAATTAGTCAAACACAAATTGTTTTCAATAAAAGTACATTTAAAAAAATTATCACGATCTAAAAATTCTAATTAGCCGTGATGGCACCTACCCAATCCCGTAGGCAAATCATAACATCAATTAATTTATTTTTAAGCAATTATAATGCGGAGCCAAGGAAAAAAATAAATAAAGTCACTAACTACATTTCATAGCCAAGATAAGCGAAAAATAAATGTTACACCTCCCAAGAATAGGGTCATAAATACAATAGAAACTAATGAGATGAGTACAAGTTTGAAATAAGTAATAAAACTGTCTAGAAATTAAAAGACAGAAGTAACTAAAGATCTAGCGTACATGGTTGCAGATCACCCAAGCAACTCATCTTAATAACTCCAAAATAAGATCCTTAACACTCGGCTATGACTCGACAACCACTAAATCCTAAAACAGTACCCGCACATAAAAGGTGTAACAAGTGTAAAATGAACATGAGAAATATGTGTGCTCAGCAACATCGTGGATCGATCCTAAACTAAAGTTATGATAAGGGTTGGTCTTCCCAACGCTTACTTCCACACATTATAAGGATCAAATCAAAATAAGATATTACAGTTAAACTCAATAATTAAGTACCAGAATGGCTACCGAGTTAACCGAATATCAAAAATTCAACAACTAAAATAAATAATCACATACTAGTTCAACAATAGCTTATGATTTTAACAAATTCAATAATTTAGAGATAAAGAATGTGCCTTCACTTTTCAGCTTATGAGCTTAACAACCTCAATGAATCAGAAATACTGAATGAAATGTGTTATATTGTCATTCGTTGTAGATGTGAAATCCGAGCCAACCACAATATCACACCTGTTGCAGCCTTGCAGGGTGCAACCCGAGCATGATATCACATAAATGAAGATGAAAATGAGAAAATATGAATCAATGTTATGCTATGCATTTGTATACACATGCTCTATCTGTCAGGTAGACGTGACCCAAGAGAGATTCATGAGATCCATATACCCGTCATTTACTAGGTAAAATCACTTTATTCCACTCTTTACTGGGTAACTAGCCTTTACCGATTGGATTCTCTTCACTCCATCCTTTACTGAGCAGCCATGGTGTGATCAAACAATTATTGGTGTTATTTTCTTAAAATATATAATTTTCGAAAAAAATTTGAAAAATCCTTTGACCAAGAAGTTGGTTAGAAGAATGATCTTTGAAACATCAAGGGGGAGGGCTTATGCTCATGAATTAAGGTAGTATGATGGATATTTGTTTGTGTCAAACAAAGCCATATGAGTTCTTAATATACAACACATTCATCTTCCTATGACACGTGATAGTACTTTGTAAGGTTGAGCTTAATTTTCTTTACGTGATAGTACTTTGTAAGGTTGAGCTTAATTTTCTTTTAATGATTCCATAGACTTAAGGTGGTCTATGTTGAGATAGATTATATGAAATCACCAATTTGAGTATAAAAATTTGATCACATTTTATGAAATACTTGAATCATTCTTTTAGAACAGTCATGAGATTCAAGGTGTGTGCTTGATTATATAAGCATTTTATTAATATTGTAAAGTTTACATAAAATTAAAGATATAATATGTGTGGTGGAGTTCTCAACTGAATTCTATTTAGTATAATAGTACTTCACTTTGTGGACATTCACTAGTTGTCAATTCAAATGGAAAGGCATTGATACTTAAGTATATAATCCTGCCTTTATTCAGAAATTATTTGTATTTTTTAACTTTGCATTAGTAGAAATTTTTTTATATTAGTTGATAATGCAAAGGCAAAGAGTTCTTTATGAGTCCCTTTTTCCACCTACTTCTTTGTCTTGTGTGAAAGACAAAAAAGTCTCAAATGGAAAAGCCATATTGAGCATTTGATATTCAAACTTCTTCCTTATGGGATTATTTGAGTTTTCTTCATGCTTGTTGATTTGAAACATGACAACCATACATACACACCCCGCCATCCAACCGGCTCATGCTCATGCACCTGCATTGTCTGCAGCACCTGTTTCAGAATAAATCTTTGTAACAACTCATCCAATAAGTTTTGTAGCCGCTCCCAATTAATTCCTCTTTGTAATAGTAAAGTTAAAATTTGTAGCAACTCTCTGATTAAATTCTCTTGGTAACAGCTCCCTCATCTTGTCCTATAAAAAAAATCTTTTTGTGAATTATCATATGTATTCTGATTCTCTCAAAGTTCATCTTAATTTTGTATTTTTGGGCAATTATATTACTGTAAATTTTAGATTTTTAATCACAAGCATACGTGTCAAAAGAGTGTTGTAGAACCTTGAGAAGAGACCAATCTCAAATGATTTATACTCTAATCAGACTAAAATTCCTTTAAGATAATGACTCGCCATAACATAATAATTTATTTAAAACGGCCCTTAAGTTGTTTGTACTTTCGTTTTGTTCATTATCAATATTGGCATACTTTTCCAACATCAAGAACCTGTGTGCGATGCGAAATAGGGCTCATCCCATGAAAATCATTATAAAAGGCATCCAAATGTCATTTATCAATCACAATTTATGTTCAAAACATAGACCAATATGCAGATTAAAAAACTTTACCAAAAGTTATTTGATGTCGAGTCGCGACTGAAGAGAAAAAAAATCAACAACCCCAATCACAACAAACTATACCAGTAAAACTATGGCTCCAATGAAGGATGGAATAATCATAAGACATAATTACTGCAAGATATTGAGAGAAAATGAGATCTATTGCCCTTTTACTGCTTTCTCTTGACTCTGTGACAAACGAAGACATAGAGTTAAAGCAATGTCGTCGCTCCATGGTTAAGAGATTTTTTATCCACAAATCACAAGCCTTCCAATCCACTTTGGGGCATCCAATCATGTTACCACTGATCTGAGTAATCTATATCATTTCACTCTGGATATGATGGTACTGAGGATATTGTTGTAGGCTGTCCACATACCGAGTAAATTTCTTCAACATGTCTCTGAAGTTATTTAGTATAGTCACTTAAATTATTTGTCACTTGACTTCAAGTTTTTCTCTTCAAAGTCCTTCCAACTCCGAAACCTGACTTGGAATGGCAACCCTTTCCTGTCAGCATTCTTCTCCCTGTTTCTTTATTATCGCCAACTAGTAGTATTCGAGAATCATCATTGAATTGAAATATCTGTTATACATATACTATATATTATCAATGAAATGATGGTGAAGAATTAAACACTCCTTTTGCTTTAAGTCATTTGATGGATTAAAAATAGATAGTTTATGGCATTCAGATTAAAAATAAAATAGCATTTGGTAATTATTACTGCGACTAGTTCCAAATTGGATTTGACTATTCAGTAGCCATAAATTTTCACCATATATATTTGTTGTGGGAGATCTTTTTACGAGGGTGCCGCTGGTGGAAGGGATTTCTAAAATCCTGCTCACCAACCTCATTTCTAAAGATATTCTCCTGTGTTAGCACTAGAAATTCGTGCTAGTCAGTTTCATGTAGGTGCTGGTCCACATTATTGCTTATTTTTTCTTAACATGTCAATTTTATTTGGTTTATCGTCTTCTCCTGTCCAATCAAGATTGTGGATTAATTTCTTGACAATCTAAACATTTGAACAGCTATTGTTGGTGAGACGCCCCAAACATCATTTGCGAAACTTGAACTAAAGGAACCCCACTCAGCCACAGACATATTCATTAGCACAAGATCAACAACCTAATCAGTGGTTACACTTCGACGCCTCCCTGTGTCTTAAGTTTCAGGTTTAAAGCTGTAAATTTCGAGGGAAGGGATTCTTTCGAGCACAGCTTTACAATATGGTGTGAGTCTAGCCAGATCAAGATCTAGTCAGGCTTGGATAGATGGATTTATTGTTGGCTTATTACTCTGTGGATGGAAACTCTGCATCTAGCAACTCGCAAATACTAGATGCAGATAAAGCTGGTACAAGCTTTCCAATGAATTGATGATGCTAGTGCACCTAAACTTGCTGGGCACCATGGATATAAGTTGCTAAATGTGCTCTACTGGCTTCTTGGACAGAGGATACTACTATCATCTGCTTTCACAATATGGGTAGACTTGGTGTAAAACATCCTGTTAAATACGCAAACATAGGTCATACATAGTTAAACAAAAATCATCTACATCTGATGTTGAGACCTCAACTGAGATATGAACATCAACTATCAAAATGCTCTGATAAGAATAAGAAGGTGCTACAGTACTGCCTTTTTGTGCACTTCACAATATACAAATGACAAATGCAAGTCTACTTCAAAGCCTCTCCTTCCTTTATATCATAAGGAGTTTCTGACTCTGTTCACAGTTCTCCTAACATTCTATTCCACAGAAGCAGATTAATTCCTGTGCGAAGGCATGTAAGAAACAACTGTCAAATGGTATTATGTGGCATTATGAGAAACAGATAAATGCATATGCCAACTAGCACCCTCAACTGTCCTGCAGACTATATACAAATATTATAGCACCTTGACAACAATAAATATGAAAACCAACAAAATTCATTAAAAGCAACGGGTTTGGCTAAAGGTGCAGCTTTGAAGTTGCTACCACAGCTTTCCTATGCAAATAAAATAGAGTGGCTTTTGAATAATTTACAGAAAAAACAAGAGAATCAGGATAAACCATCCTATTGTGGCAAATAAATGAACTCTAAATAACAACATATTTCTGCATCAAGAGTTCAAAATGCTTCTTCAAGATTTTATAATCTTAAAGTATACGAAAAAATATTATGTTGAATCACTAATGGGCAGGCAGGTATCTGCATTCTGTTAAAGCTAGCGTCTTAAGCTGTAATACTAGCCAACAATAAACATTGATCTTTAGTCTTTGTAATCATAGATCTTGACAATTATACAATCAATCAGGTACACAACATAAGGTAGACAATATAAGTATTAATGTCGTCTTTGTTCAAAAAATGCACAGTGGAAAGGGATGCTAGCTCTGTATTTAAAGCAGCAAGATAACACTCTTATCTATACTTGCTTAAAACGGTAACATAAGTGACGATGGTAATTATACATTAGTAAAATGTGAGACTAGCTCATTTTTCAGAGAAGAGTCGGACCATCTGGAAATTATTCTTTTCAAGACTGTATGCCCAAATTGCAAGCCACAAATTTAAGTTTATCCCATTTCCTGTAATACACTGTATATTTTTTCAGTACCAAAGAATTACCATTACAAAACTCTATGACAAAGAATTACCATTCACAATAGGGGACCATATAAAAATTACTATACGACATACACTAAAAGGGAATAAGGAATCATGAAATTGTTGATTTAATACCTGAGTACAACATCAGAATATTGCATCAAGAAATACGGTAACCCTCAGTTCCCTTTCCAAACATTGAGAGACAAGACTTTCCATGAAAGTTCCAGTCCTTTCAAACATAGAAGTTATTCCATCAACATTTATGTATGTCCAGTGATCCTCTTTCATGTTGTAAACAGTCAACCTATCTCTATCCACACTCAATACAACATCATCATCACTGATTGGACAAAATGGTACCAAACCATACTCTAAATCCATTCTAGGAATTGTAAATCTGGTCCAAGATGTTGGGACAGCGGAACAACAATAAACACACACACACAAATTACTGCGAGAAAATAGAGAAAAACAGAACACAAAGCGACACACAAGAATTTACGTGGTTCGGTCTCGCGACCTAGTCCACAGCTGCAACTGGGAGGAATTTTATTGCTCTCTCTTGTGGTGTATAGATTACAAGTACAAGCTATCTATTTATAGAAATAGATTCGGGCTATTAAGAATTCTAACGGTCATAAGTCGGAATTCTAACAGTCATAAGTCGGAATTCTAACGGTCATAAATCGGCTTAATCATGTCTCCACAAGCCCAACAATCTCCCACTTGAAGGCATGATAATCTTCAACTGCCATCCACTGTGAGCACTTGTACGTCTAGTAATCTCTTCCTCATCTTCCTGGTTGCAGCGGCCTTTTCATCAGTTAACCTGAAGGCCCGTTGAAGCTTCCCCAAGCTCCAACATCAATCACAGCTAAAACTGCCCCTGACTCGTCCTCTGTCCCTACCGACTCCCACTTGCACGAACTGCCGAATCCTGGGATACTCTGAGAACAAACGACACTCTCTTAGCAGGTAATCATCCGGAGAGACTTTGACAGCTGGAACACTGGTTCTCTTAGCCCACTGTCTGGTGACTATGGCTGAAGCTTTAACCGGCTGACTGCCTGTGCTCCCATTGCCACGAAAATCCCTGACTGGTTTACCTGAACCTTTCCAAGCACGTTCAACCTGAATCTGACCTATGGCTGTGGGTTTATTTCCTGCAAAATGAACCTTCTTCTGCCCACGAGACTCTGTGAACCGGATTTTGTTTCTCTTCTGATCTGGGACAATCACTCCCTCAGACGTTAAATAGACCATATACAGCGAACTCCATTTCTTTCCTCGAGCTATGACCAAGTTCCCCTTTATCACCTTCCACTGCCCGTTTTCGAACTTAACATCGTGTCCCTCATCATCCAACTGCCCAACAGAAATCAACCGTTTCTTCAAGCTTGGAATCACTCGGACATCCTTTAAAGTCCACGGACCGACTGAAGTTTTCAGAATCATGTCACCCATGCCCGTTACATTAAGAACTTTATTGTTCGCTAGTCTTACCTTTCCAAAATCCCCTTCTTTCAAATTCTGCAATGCTCCACTGCTGTGGGTAGCATGAAATGAAGCACCAGAATCCATGACCCAGGAATCCACACTGCTCTCCACGCTACATATCAAGAGATCATTATGAGCATTGTCTACTGCAATGTTAACTTGTTTATTATTCGGGCATTGATTCTTGAAATGCCCCACCTCCTGGCACGTCCAACACGTTACACCTGAGCGATCTTGAGTCTTTGACTGACTCCTCCTTCTGTTCCTGCTCCCACTATCTCTGCTATTTCTCCTGCCTCTGCTGACATTTAGCAATTCACTCGATGATTCCCCAGAACTCCTTCTTCTGACATCCTCACCTAGAATGAGATCACAAATCTTTTCAAAAGTGAATCCATCGGGTCCTGCTGAACTGGTAACTGCTGTAACCGTTCCGGACCAACTGTTAGGTAATGACGATAGCAGTAGTAAGGCTTGAACTTCATCATCGACTTAATACCCACTGACGTAAGTCTGGCTAAGATCGAATTCATTGTATTGATGTGCTCGGTAACTGAACCGCCTTCCTTCATTTTTATGTTCACCAATTCTCTAATCAGAAAGACCTTGTTTGTTGCAGATGGCTTCTCGTACATGTTAGACAGCGCTTCCATGACACCTTTCGCTGTCTTCTCCTTCAGAATGTTAAACGCAACATTCTTGGTCAACGAGAGTCGGATAACCGCCATGGCTTTCCGATCTAAACCTACCCACTCTGCATCAGGCATCTTTTTCGGCTTGTCATACAATACCATGTCTAACTCCTTATGAACCAGCAAATCCTCAATTTGCATTTTCCACCAACTGAAATCTGCACCATCAAACTTTTCAATTCGATATTTCCCATCTTCTGCCATCTCAAACGACTAGATGAGGTACCCGGTACAACTGATCTCAGGTCTTGGTAATTTCAAAAGAAAAATTGACAAGGCCAATACGCACCAACAAAGTTAACTCGGACCACCACCAACAAGAGACCAATTGGAAAAACTTTTCTGCCGTAAAAATTTTTTTTTTCTCCGGCGAAACAATAATTTTCCGGTGAAGCAGTATCTGCCGGTGTCTTTTCCGGCGACTGCTTCTCAATTTGCTCGTCGGTGGCTGCTGTCTCTCTGGTCGGCCACTGCTACTCTTCTCCGGTAGCAGATCTGCTGCCCTTTTTTTTTCCTTCTCCGAAAAAAAAAATTTTGGTGACTCTTGCTAATTTTTCGTGTGTTATAACCTCGCTCTGATACCAATTGTTGGGACAGCAAAACAACAATAAACACGCACACACAAATTAACTGCGAGAAAATAGAGAAAAACGAAACACAAAGCGACACACAAGAATTTACGTGGTTCGGTCTCGCGACCTAGTCCACAGCTGCAATTGGGAGGAATTTTATTGTTGTCTCTTGTGGTGTATAGATTACAAGTACAAGCTATCTATTTATAGAAATAGATTCGGGCTATTAAGAATTCTCACGGTCATAAGTCGGAATTCTAACGGTCATAAATCGGCTTAATCATGTCTCCACAAGTCCAACACAAGATTCCTCAACTCGATGTTCTCTCATCATCCAAACATCAATTTCATATTCTAGTAAAGCACAGAACATACAAAGACACCCTCTAAGAGTCCTAAGATCATACCAATCCAAATCATTGTCACCAAGAGTAGTAGGTGCTGGCACCTTGAAGAATTTCTCATCACTTAAATCAAAAGCAATAATTAGGAATGAAGAAGCTTTACTTGCGATCCAATGCACAGCCCCATTTACCAACGCCCCAGAAGATCATGGTCGCTTGGAAAGTACATCATCATAAGGTAAACTCTCAAGTCTCCTCCATAGACCCACTTTGGCGGAGTAGACATCAACAAAAGTAGTGTCAACATGCCCTCCTTGATATCGAGAAAGAGGAACCACCTTATAATCATCAGTGGCAAAATCATACCCTAGACCATACAGGCTATAGCTACTTTGGTGGGGAAGAGCCAAATGAAAGGTTGGAATCCTATGGTACTCAAAGGTTGTGGGGTTAATTAAAAACATAACATATTCCTGATTCTCCACCAACACCAAACCATTACATGAGCAAGCAACGTTTGACCAGTTGTCTGAGAGCTGGTTGAAATTAATCTTTCTTGAAATGGCATCGATTCCATTTTGGGGTTATGGTTAAGAGTGAGAGTGTAAAGAAGCGAGAGAAGAAGAGATAAAAATGAGTTTGTGTTCAACTGTATGGGGGTGGTAAAATTTGATGAATTGTGGGTGGGAGAGAAAATTGCACCACTGCTTTGATACGCACCTGTATTGAGCTATGAATTTTGCAGGCAGGCGGGAGAGTATGTCCACTATGATTTCTTGAGGTAGGCTTTCATCTTTGCTCGTCGCCATTCTTGAGGTACGGTTTTTCAGCTACAAATGACAAAATGAAAATTCCATCCCATTTCTAGTTGTTCAACTATTTAGATCACCGTTTATAACGAGAAAAGGCCCAAAATAGTCCCTTTATGCTTGGATTTTGGTTCAAAATAGTCCTGATCCTATGCATTGGAGCACGAATAGTCCTTCAAGTATACAAAATTAGTGCGCATTTGGTCTCGACCTAACAGAATAGTTAAAACTAACGGATTCATTGTAACCTTATTTTTTACAGCTGAATGAATGCCCTCCTGATATCAAAGAATGACATGGCACAGTGTCCATGAAAGAAAGTAAATGGAAAACGCTACTGCTTTCAAATGCCCACATCCCTTCTTATGTTTTTATTAGCTATAGTATCATCTATAATTCATTTGTTGTGTCTGAACCTGTATATATATGGGCTTAGTTTTGAAAATTTTCGGACTTTGTCATAAAATATAAAACTCTCATTAGATTTCATTCGTTTTCAAAATGAAAACTGGAAACGCCAAAAGATTTACTTAGTAAAGCTTCACCATCAATGACATTCTAGACAGTTAAATCGTGACTTACCGACACTACTCGTTACTGCAACCCAAAAGAGATGCATCAAATGCTCCTATTGGTTAAGATTTATGTATCATTTAGCCGCCGACCTCTTTTTGGGATGAAATTCGCATATGGACAGAATTAGGGGTGTATATTTAAATATCAAATTAAATTAATAATATAGAGTTTTTAATTCTATAAATCAAATCAAATCAATAAAAGTCGGGTTTTTCAAACCTCAGATTTTTTTTCTCAATAAAGTTTTCATGCAAATATATAACTTATACTTGAAACATTTCTTTAATTCTAGTAACATACAACTATTTAAGGTATTTCTTAATTAAGAAAATAACATAAAATTTGAGACGAATGTTGACATTGTACTAAAATATTAATAATGAAATCGCATAAAACAAATATTGCTAATTAATAAATCATAATAAAAATGATCATAATCTAAAAATAGTAAGTCAAGTCAAACTAAGTACGATTAATAAGTATAATTTATATAACTAAATCTTTTTTTAAAAATAAAATGTTATGTATTTGCACTATGTAGATTAACCAATGCAAAATTAAAAAATAGATATATAATATTATTGTCATTCCTAGTATTGAAATCATTTCTTTAGTTAGCATTAATATTGATTTGATTTTGATTTGAAATTTATTTGAGTTAATAACATGCATTTATGAGCTATAAAACTAATTAGGTCATTCAAATTTTAAATCCAAACTGAAATTATATGTTAAAAGACAAAAACTATGAAAAAATTTAAGAAGTATTTATAAATTATATAAAAATATTTTAAAAAATTATATACATATAATGTTGGTTTGGTTTGGTTTGGTTCGATTTGACTTTTTTTAGTTAAAGTCAAATCAAACCAATTAGGGCCGGGTTTGTTTTTCAATATCAAATCAAATCAAAACAGATCATTAGTCAAATTTTTTTCTCAATTTAATTCAAATTATCAAATTGGTGCGATTTATCGATTTACTTTGTCCACCTGAACAGAATAAATCACTGTCCAGAAGTGATAACAGATTTACTCCGATGATCTCTAATAGAGCCGATAGCTCCAGCGACAAAATTGTTGGCTTTGCAGCAATTGATAATTTTGGCAAAAGGGTCTTTAACGCTTCTGCCAATTTAGAAGATCTCAATTGTTAGTCTATGGTGTTGTGTGTTGACCAAAAGATTCGTACTAATCAGGTGGGCGAATATGTTTTCTTTATTGGGTGGGTGCATAATGTTGGATCAATTAGTTTTTCTTCTTAATCATGCGAAATCTCACGAACATATATATTTTTTTAAATTTTTACTTCTTAATCGTGAAATTTTCTACGACTAAGACCTCATTTGTTTGCACTTAATGGAGATCTGAATCTGAATGGTCCGAACCTTAAGCCATTAAATGCGTTTGTTTTCACTAAGATTTAAGCACTTATTTGGTCTGAATAGGTCTTAACCATTAAGATTTTGAAATAAAATCCAAAATCTTAATATTATTAAGAGATATGTCACCATCACTCTGTCCACAACCACCAGCTACCACCATTAATCACCTCTATCATCACAACCACCACCACCAACATTACCATCACCAACCACCAGTCACCACCACCACCACCACCAATCACCTCTACCACCTGTCAACCACCACTATCGTCGCCAACCACCCCTGACAACCACCCAAGGCGGGGTGTGACAAACTTGGTATCAGAGCAGGTCGTATCCCAGGGAGTCTGCAAGCCGTGCTAAGTAGAGTCCTATCCATGGATGTGTTGTGCACCACGTACTATGAATAGGAGGCTGCAAGGCATGATAGGATGGTTGTCTTTTATTCTTATTCAGTCGTGCTGTAGAGCGGTACAATATAGGGTTGAGTCCCTAAAAGCTTACTGTATTCTTTGGTTACAGATAATGTCAGACTACCGACATCCTATCACAGGCCGGAGTTTAGATATTGCAGCAGGGGAAGGCACCAGCAGGATGCCTCACCCTCGTTTAGACATAGCCCGATCAGAGGGCACTACAGAGGCATCGTCCCAGCCTTCTCAGCAGTCTCCACCACATCAGGAGCCACTTGGGGCGACACTACCTCCAGCAGTCCCTATACCGACACCTTCCGACCAAGAGGTTAGGAGTGCAGTAGTTATGTTAGCACAGATGATGGCTGCTCAGCGTCAGCCGATGCCGTCTACAGTTGCGGAGTCGTCAGGAGGGCCCAGTAGTTCGAGGGACCGAGAGTTCTTGGCTCTGAATCCCCCACAGTTTACAGGTACGGACCGAACAGAGGACCCTCAGGATTTTCTAGATCAAATGCAGAGAATTTTCAGGGTTGTGCATGCCACGCCTACAGAATCAGTTGAGTTGGCAGCATTTCGGTTACAGGACATCGCTGTGTTGTGGTATGAAAGCTGGGAAAGGTCCCGAGGGAGAGATGTTTCCCCTCCAACCTGGTCCAGCTTCTCAGGAGCTTTTCTGGATCACTATTTGCCGCGGGTGATTCGACAGGCTCGGGTAGACCAGTTCCTACATCTGGAGCAGGGGGCCATGAGTGTTTGGGAATATTCCTTGCGGTTTGATTCCTTGGCTCGGTATGCACCGGCCTTTGTTGATACCATGGCATCCAGAGTGCACCGCTTTATCATGGGGTTGAATCTAGAATATGTTGAGACTTGTATTACGGCTACACTGCGAGAGGACATGGACATTGCTCGAGTTCAGGCATTCGCCTAGAATATTGAGGGCATCAAACAACGGCATCGGAAGATCAGAAGGGCCAATCAGGAACAGCGCCGCCGGGACAGGACAATTGAGTTACAGAGGGAGGTTCGGGGAGGACCCAGGCCACGATTGTTAGACAGGCCGCCCAGGCCCCCGCCTCCACCACAGCCGCAGGGGGCAGTCAGAGACTGGTAGAGGCTCGCAGATGGCAGATTCACCGTTACAGAGGAGGGCGGAGCAGAGTAGGTATACCCTACCACTTTGCCCTATATGCAGTCGACGCCATCCTGGAGCATGCAGATATGGCTCCACCGCATGTTATAATTGT
Organism: Datura wrightii; assembly: GCA_035772735.1. Classification (NCBI taxonomy): domain Eukaryota; kingdom Viridiplantae; phylum Streptophyta; class Magnoliopsida; order Solanales; family Solanaceae; genus Datura; species Datura wrightii. Next base: position 40,236,098 of record JASDFA010000019.1, read on the forward strand.
GGCCAAGAAGGCCATTTTATGAAAGATTGCCCAGCTAGAGGTCGAGAGGACCGAGATAGATAGGATAAGGCATCTGCAGGGTCACGAGCCACAGCATCCTCGATAGGGCGCAGGCCCTCAGTTTCAGCAGGCAGGGGTCGAGGCAGATCAGAGGCCTCCAGTACAGGTACGGGTCCAAGCCGCACATATGCCTTACCAGGGAGGCAAGATTCAGAAGCGTCACCTGATGTTGTGACAGGTATGCTAACTATCTGCTCACACCCTGCTTATGTATTAATTGATCCAGGGTCTACTTTGTCCTACATTACTCCATTTGTGGCACGAAAGTTCAATATTGTACCAGAATTGTTGCGGCAGCCCTTTTTAGTATCCACGCCCGTTGGTGACTCTATCATAGCTAGCAGAATCTACCGCGGGTGTATAGTAGAGGTTGCTGACCGTCAGACCACAGTAGATCTGGTCGAGTTACAAATGATAGACTTCGATGCCATAATGGGTATGGATTGGTTAGTGCCGTGCTTTGCCAATGTTGAATGTTGGACCAAGACGGTCCGATTCCACTTCCCAGGAGAAGCAGTGCGGGAGTGGAAGGGAAGCACCGCTACGCCAAAAGGTAGGTTTATTTCCTACCTTCAGGCGAGAAAGTTGATATCTAAGGGATGTATTTACCATCTGGTCAGAGTTCAGGATGTCCAAGCAGGATCTCCGACACTCCAGTCTGTTCCGGTAGTGAATGAATTCCCTGATGTGTTTCCGGTTGAGTTACCTGGTATTCCCCCAGAAAGGGAAATAGACTTTGCTATTGATTTATTACCAGGCACCCAGCCGATATCGATTCCTCCTTATCGCATGGCTCCTGCAGAGCTCAGAGAATTAAAGGAGCAGCTGAAAGACTTGTTGGATAAAGGTTTTATCCAGCCTAGTACTTCTCCGTGGGGTGCGCCAGTTCTGTTTGTAAGAAAGAAAGATGGCTCACTCCGTATGTGCATAGATTACCGGCAACTGAACAAAGTTACAGTAAAGAACAAGTACCCGCTTCCCAGAATTGATGACTTGTTTGACCAGTTGCAGGGGGCCAGATGTTTTTCTAAGATAGATCTGAGGTCCGGATATCACCAAGTCCGGGTTCGTGAAAAGGACATTCCAAAGACTGCTTTCAGGACCAGGTATGGTCACTTTGAATTTCTAGTCATGTCCTTCGGGTTAACGAATGCCCCGACAGTCTTCATGGACCTGATGAACAGTATTTTCAGACCTTTCCTGGACTTGTTCGTGATAGTATTCATTGATGACATTCTGGTGTATTCTCGCTCTGAAGCAGATCACCGGACTCATTTACGAACAGTGCTCCAGATCCTCAGGGACCGCCAGTTGTATGCTAAATTTTTTAAGTGTGAATTCTGTCTTAACTCAGTGGCCTTTTTAGGGCATATCGTGTCGGATGCTGGTATACAGGTAGACAAGCAGAAAATAGAAGCAGTTAAGTCATGGCCTAGGCCTACCACTTCGACTGAAGTTCGTAGTTTTCTGGGGTTGGCAGGATATTACAGGAGGTTCATTGAAGGGTTCTCGACCATTGCGGCACCTCTAACCAAATTGACACAGAAAGCAGCAAAGTTTCAGTGGACAGAGGCATGTGAGCAGAGCTTCCAAGAACTGAAAGACAGATTAACCTCCACCCCAGTGTTAGCGTTGCTGGAGGGGACAGAAGGTTATTCGGTGTATTGCGAAGCTTCAGGTTTAGGACTGGGTTGTGTGTTGATGCAGCATGGTAGGGTAATTGCTTATGCTTCCAGACAGCTGAGGAAACACGAAAAGAACTATCTGACCCATGACCTGGAATTGGCCGCAGTAATCCACGCCCTAAAAATTTGGAGGCATTATCTGTATGGCGTCCATGTAGACATCTTTACAGATCATAAAAGCTTGCAATATATTTTCACACAGAGAGAGTTAAATCTGCGGCAGCGTCGCTGGTTAGAATTGTTGAAAGATTATGATGTGAAAATTCTCTATCACCCCAGAAAAGCTAATGTAGTGGCAGATGCCCTGAGCCGTAAGTCAATGGGGAGCTTGGCATATTTGCGACCTGAGAAGCGGGAGCTAGCCAAAGAAATTCATCAATTAGCTGGGTTAGCCGTTCGAGTAATGGAAACAGAAAATAATGGAGCGGTAATTCAGAACTCTGTTGTGTCATCATTAGTTACAGAGGTAAAAGAACGACAGTACGAGGACCCTGATTTAGTCCAGCTCAGAGATAGAGTTCAGGAAGGTAAGGAGACATATTTCCAAATGACTGAGGATGATGTGCTACGCTGTAAGGGCCGCCTCTGTGTCCCGAATGTTTCAGGACTTCGCGGGCGAATCATGCATGAGGTACATTACGCTCGCTATTCCCTCCATCCAGGAGCGACGAAAATGTACCAAGACATCAGAGACATCTACTGGTGGCCAGGTATGAAAGCTGAGATAGCTGAATTTGTATCTAGATGTTCTAACTGTCAGCAGGTGAAAGCGGAGCACCAGAAGCCGGGCGGTTTGACACAAGATATAACGGTGCCTACGTGGAAATGGGAAACGATAAACATGGATTTTGTAACAGGGTTACCCCGTACCAGACGCAGAAATGATTCCATTTGGGTAATAGTTGGCAGGCTGACAAAATAAGCTCATTTCCTTCCAGTGAAGGCTCCCTTCTCGGCTGAGGATTATGCCGAATTATATATCAGAGAAATAGTTAGATTGCATGGAGTGCCGGTATCCATCATTTCAGATAGGGGAGCATAGTTTACAGCTAGATTCTGGCAGTCGTTCCAGAGGGGTTTGGGTTTGAGCACAGCATTTCACCCTCAGACAGATGGGCAGGCTAAGCGGACTATCCAAACGCTCGAAGATATGCTACGAGCGTGTGTACTAGATTTTGGGGGTAGCTGGGATGAGCATCTTTCGTTGATTGAATTTGCTTATAATAACAGTTATCATTCAGCTATCCAGATGGCGCCCTTTGAAGCATTATATGGGCGAAAATATAGATCGTCGGTAGGCTGGTTTGAAGTGGGGGAATCAGCGTTGATTGGGCCAGACATCATTCAGCAGTCAGAGGAGAAGGTAAAGCTTATCAGAGAACGTTTACTGACTGCTCAGAGCCGTCAGAAGTCTTATGCAGATATGCGGCGCAGAAATCTAGAATTTGCGGTAAATGACTGGGTATATCTGAAAGTGTCTCCGATGAAAGGGGTGATGAGATTTGTCAAGAAAGGCAAGCTTAGCCCGAGATTCATTGGGCCATATCAGATTCGGCGAAGAATAGGCCGAGTTGCATACGAATTGAACTTGCCTCCGGAGTTAGCATCTGTTCACCCAGTATTCCATGTCTCCATGTTGAGGAAGTTCGTAGGAGACCCTTCCACGGTTGTTCCATTTCAGGATGTCCAGGTCACAGAAGAGTTAGCATATGAAGAGGTTCCAGTAGCTATCTTAGACAGACAGATTCGCAGGTTGAGGACTAAAGATATTGCATCTGTCAAAGTATTGTGGCGTAACAGGAACCGTGAGGAGATGACGTGGGAAGCTGAAGAAGATATGAAAGCTAGATATCCTCACCTATTCCAGGCCTAGTCAGGCGACAGGTATGTCCGTATTATTGCTTATGTAATATCTTATGGTTGTATATGTATAAGTGAGAAAGATTGATACTTAGCCATCCAGTGAATCTTAAAGTTTGCGTGCAGTACCTGTGTTGGACTTTTCTGCATTTCAGGTTTTTGCTATAGTCCATATTACAGGGGAAACTCCGCCGAAAGTTTTCTAGATAGTAAGTTGAGAAGTCCTCTAAATAAAAGTTTACATTCGAGGACGAATGTTCTTAAGGGGGGGAGAATGTTATACCCCGTAGGATTTCCAGCACCTAGATGACCTACTCGCATGTTGGTTAAGCATATTTGAAGGTCATACGTGCTAAAGAAAGGCCCGGGAAAAACATCAGACGAGAAACCTGTCGAACCATCGCGGAAGGAGCCGAGGCAGAGCCCCTCCGCGATGGCAGCGTGTCACGGAGGTGAGGCCTCCGCGTTGGCTCCGTGATGCGTTGGCCTTGTCCAGGCCCAAGTATATAAAGCCCCACTTCGGTTTTAAATCATATAAACTTATAAATTTCCAGTGCATCAGAGAAGAGAAAAGAACGAAGGGGGTAATATAATTTTCATCCGATGACGCTGCTAAACGTTGTCCAAACTCAAATTAACCCCAGATACTGAGGTATTTAGCAGCAGAGAGCATTCCTACGGATTTAGTTTCGTGAAATACGGCCGACAAATCATCGAGCTACCGAGCTAAGGTAAGTAGAATTGCTCCAAACTAGTGTCTATGTGTTTCTAGCGGTGAAGTGAATATTTCTCTCTTCTAGATCTCTGAAAAATAGCGAGTTTTCAACCGTCTTTCGATAAGCCTAAGTTTAGGCTATAAATTACATCGAAGTGACGTTGTTCATTTAAAATAAAGTTATATTTGGTATTAATTGATACATATATGAATGCAGTTGGGAGGAATAGCTTAAATACCGACCAAGCTACACCAGTTAGTCGGGAAATCAGAAACGAAGGTATGTAAAGCTAAATTCCTCGGCAAGTTAGTAAATCTCGGTATAGTAAAGCAATTTAAAGGCCAGTATAATGTTCAGAAGTCATGTGTTGTGTTTATTACGAATGTTGGTACGATATTAGAAGCATCAGGTTATAATTAGCACGAAACTTGTTAGCACGATATAGATTCTAATACAAGTGTTAGGAACTGCACAGCATGCTTAGTATATGATATAGTACAAAATGTCAGGATATTATCGTATTCAGTTGAAACCCAGTAAAGCAATGTAATATCTGTAAGACATCTCAGAAGTAGAATGATAGGTTAAAATGAAGTTTAGAAAACATATTAGAAATAGCAAATCATGTTACTATAGGAACTCAGCATACAACATGGTTTTCAGCAGAAAGACTATATCTTGTCCAGCATTAGACTCAGTACGGTATGGCAGAAGATTATATGTTATACATGCATACTATTGTCAGTCTCAGCATGTGTTAAGTATGTACATATTACTATTACCAGCTCAACATATAGAATGTACAAATACTTTAGTACTATTAGCTTCAGTATATGGGATATGCAGATAGTATTACCAGTTGAGACCATTGTATTGTTTTGGGGTTGGATTACCTAGCATCCATGACCACCCCAGGGTTAATAGCTGTATCGACTCGTCCGCCAGAGGACGAGGATACGTCGCTCTACGGAGTAGCATGTCGTCCCACAGGGGACGAAGATGGGATGCCAGTTTTCCCCATATTGTGCCTTGATCGGCCCTTACACACCTCTGTCGAGCGGATACGCCCGGGTGTTGATTCAGGAGTCCTCCGGACTCAGATGCAGTTATAGTCAGGGGCTCAGCGAGCCCAAGTGCATACCCAGGGGACCGACAGGATGCTTATAGCGATTATAGGAGATGGGATGACCGGGGTAGGGGTATAGATTCTGTGCTGGTTGTACCTCCCGGCTTATGGGGGCCGGGCAAGGTTTGTGTGTGCTATATTATGTTATGCTATGTTATGCCATGTTACATTAGACATGAGTAGATCGGCAGTAGAATGATACGTCTCCAGGTATGACTCCTACTCCTTCCAGTATAATTAAGAGAAGGTATGATTACATTATCAGACAGTTAATCTATTCCTTCCTACTTCAGTTTCATCAGTTGTATTGTTGTTTTCAGATATTTCTTTCAGTTATTGCTTGACATACTCAGTACTAGTGGTACTGACGCCCGGTGGGGCGCTGCATTACTTGCCTGCAGGTACTCATAGACGAGCAGGCGATACCTCGTGATTCCTGTCAGCGATCGAGTATTCAGCTCCTGTCATCCGGAGACTGAATCCCAGAGGTGTATTTCTTTTTCTTTGTTGTACAGTACGGGTAGGTCGGGGCCCTGTCCCGATCATTTCTATTGCTATTCCTAGAGGCTTGCAGTCTGTATATATTTCCCTGTGGTCAGATGAGCCAGTCGAGTGGGGCCGTGCAGTTGTATAGTTGTTAGTACTTTTGTTTCCTTTATGTTGGCCGTGTGGGGCCATAGCTTGACAAGTAGTGGTGACCTTGCCGGTCACGTAGATATCCAGTATTTCATCGTTGAGTTACAAATAACTAGACAGCATGGTGGCCTTGTCGGCCCGCATAGATTTCCTTATATTGATATGTTTCTGGTTAGCTGTCAGCACAGGTACAAGTGGCTATAGGCCTAGTCGGCCGGAGGCTGTATTTACAGCCGTCATATAGCCCGTTGTTTCCCTGAATCTGAGTTAGAGCCAGCCAGGCACCAGATGTGCTCAGGCTCAGCAGTCTAGCAGTTTAGGTCCTAGTAGGGCACCAGGTGCCAGTCATACCCCCCCAAAGCGGGGTGTGACACTAAATTAACCCCAAGACCTGAAAGTCATTGCACTAGACGTCTGCTTACAACTTTAAGAAAATGCTAAGTCTAAAACATAAAAGAATCAAATGTCTGGAAAAGAAAAACATCTTCAATGGGAGAGTGGTGTTTCCTCCTTGATCTGCTCATCTCTCAAATTTCGTTGCTGCTTTATAGGTGAGGATGTGAGAAACTGTCGAGTTAGGACTTTGCACTAAAAAAAATGTAGGAGCAGGGTCAGTTTGTCACACCCCACCTTGGGGGGTATGACGGGCACCTGGTGCCTGCTAGACTCTAGACTGCTAAATGGTCCAGCCTGAGCACATCTGGTGCTTTGGCGGGCTTTGGCTCTATTTCAAGAAACAAATCGGCTATATAACGGTTGTAAATACAGCCTCCGGCCAACTGGCCTGTAGCCATCTGTACCTGTAACAACAGCTAACCAGAAACAGACTTGTAACAAGGAACCTATGCGGGCCGACAAGGTCACCATGCTGTCTAGTTATCTGTAACTCAACACAAGACTGTTGTAAAACTACGTGATCGGCAAGGTCACCACTACTGTCAAACTAAGGCCCCACACGGCCAACATAAACTGAAATACTAAACAGCTACAGCAGACTGCACGGCCTCACACGACCGGCTCAACTAACCACAGGGAATATACACAGACTGCAAGCCTCTACGAATACTGTAAGAAACTAATAAAAATGATCGGGACAGGGCCCCGACCTACCCATACTGCACAACAAAAGAAAAGGAGCTACACCTCTGGGAATCAGACTCCGGATGACAGGAGCTGATGACTCACTGGCTGGCTGGAATCACGAGGGATCGGCTCCTCGTCCGTGAGTACCTGCAGGCAAGCAATACAGCGCCCCGCTGGGCGTCAGTACCACAGGTACTGAGCATGTAAAGCAAACTGAAATATGCAACTGAAACGAATAGCACAATAACATGACATTTAAGCAAGAAGCAGCTGAGTCTATCTAGCTGAGGATAACTGGGGAGAGTTTATACATTCTGTAACTAACTGAGCGTACCTGAAGACGTGTCGTCGTTCTGTCTATCAGTATCTATTAGCACATATCAATATACATAATAATACACACAATGCCTGACCGACCCCCATAAGCCGGAAGGTGCCAACCAAGCAAGCAATCTATTTACCCCTACCCGGGTCTAAACCAACCAAAAACAAGTCACTCCACTCATCTGATAACTGTGAGCTCCTCCTACCGGCCCCCTTGGGTACGTAGCTCAGGCCTTGGCCTCTGACAATAAACTGTGTCTGAGTCCGAAGACTCCTGCCTCTGGGCACAGGTGTACACACAGAGTGGTTTGCCCATGTAAACAGGGTGTGCTAGCTCTGCGCAGAGTAAACTGAACTACCCCTGCAAGCAGGGTGGTCTGGACCGTATTATCATGGTGGTCGGCCATCATCTCCCTTTAGTCGGACGACATCGCCCAGCTGGTGGCGGTATCTGAATCTGGTATCGACACAGCTATAACCCTGGGGCGGTGGGGATGCTAAAGGGTGCCCACATGCCACAACAAGTCTCAACATACAAAACACATACACAGCAAGCATGCTCAAATGAAAAATACTAATCATATTCTCTTCTTGTATCTCAAGGCCAGTTTGTATTAAACAACTGATACTATATTCTGTTTTACACTATTTCTGACTGCTGGACTAACTGCTACCTGGCCTTTATCTGTCTATCTGATTATACCTGGATATAGCTCAATAACATAAAATGTACCATCTACTACTGGATACAATCTCAACAGATGTACTACGTATTGCCTGAAAATCTACTATTCTGATTATCGCATGATACGTGATTAATGTACTAGCATGCTTGCTGGAAGTTATACTAGAATCGTTCCTGTACGCTGGGTATCGGTTAATATCCTTTATTCTATTTACTTTCTAAGCTGTACTTCCTGGCTTGCCGAAAGAATAACTTTACATACCTGGTTTCTGAGTACCCGACTGACCGATGTGATTTTCGTCGGTACTTCTGCTGTTTCTCCCAACTACATTCATATACACGTCAATTAGAACTAAATACATTAATATTCGGGAGAAATTATCACTTTTGATATATATTTATCCCAAACTTCAACCTTTCGAAAAATGATCAAAAACTCATTATTTCTCGATAGTCCAGAAGGAATAAATGCTCACTGCAACGCTAGGAACACATTGGTACTAATTTAAAGAAATTCTATTTACTTTACCTCGGTAGCACGACGTTTCGACGGCCAAATTTCACGAAACCAACTCCGTAGGATTGCTCTCTGCAGCTTTATACACCTGTACCTAAGCCGGAACGGAGTTTAGACCGCGTTTCATCGCGTAATTGGAAGGAAATTTATATATATTGTCGTGGGTATTGTTCTCATATGAAGATGCCCTGTTTTTGCTGGAAATTTGCTGCTTTTAAATGGAAAAGCCGACCTTGCTATTTAATTATTATTATTTTTTTTTGCTTTCTAAATCCCTTAACCAACATGACTTTAGGCTATTTATTTATTTAAAATTTATGGGGTGTAACATCCTCCCCCCGTAAGAACATTCGTCCTCGAATGACATTCTGTCTAGAGGACTTTCTCAACTTACTCAACTTTGTTTCTAGAAAAATTTTGGCAGAGTTTCCCTTGTATTATGGACTATCTCATAATTCCTGAAAAGCAGAAAATCCCAATACAGGTACTCTACACGATATAATAACATTCATGTATAAAACTATCTATAATCAATCGTCTGCTTTCATATATGAAGTATAAGCATTAATAAGGAAAAACAGTTCTAACATACCTCCCATTTGCCTATGCTTGGAATAAGTGGGGATATCTGGCTTTCATGTCTTCCTCGGCTTCCCAGGTCATTTATTCTCGGTTCCTATTACGCCATAATACTTTGACCGACGCAATATCTTTAGTTCTCAGTCTACGGATCTGTCTGTCTAAGATAGCTACTGGAACCTCCTCGTATGCTAACTCTTCTGTGACCTGGACATCCTGAACTGGAACAACTGTGGAAGGGTCTCCTACGAACTTCCTCAACATAAATACATGGAATACTGGGTGAACAGATGCTAACTCCGAAGGCAAGTTCAATTCGTATGCAACTCGACCTATTCTCCGCCGAATCTGATATGGCCCAATGAATCTCGAGCTAAGCTTGCCTTTCTTGCCAAATCTCATCACCCCTTTCATCAGAGACACCTTCAGGTATACCCAGTCGTTCACCGCAAATTCTAGATTTCTACGCCGCATGTCTGCATACGACTTCTGGCGGCTCTGAGCAGTCAGTAGGCGTTCTCTGATACGCTTTACCTTCTCCTCTGACTGTTGAATGATGTCTGGCCCAACCAACGTTGATTCCCCCACTTTAAACCAGCCTACCGGCGATCTACATTTTTGCCCATATAATGCTTCAAAGGGCGCCATCTGGATAGCTGAATGATAACTGTTATTATAGGCAAATTCAACCAGCGACAGATGTTCATCCCAGCTACCCCCAAAATCTAGTACGCACGCCCGTAGCATATCTTCGAGCGTTTGGATAGTTCGCTCAGCCTGTCCATCTGTCTGAGGGTGGAATGTTGTGCTCAAATTAATCTACGTTCCCAGACCCCTCTGGAACGACTGCCAAAATCTAGCTGTGAATTGTGCTCCCCTGTCTGAAATAATAGATATCGGCACTCCATGTAGTCTAACTATCTCTCTGATGTATAACTCAGCATAATCCTCGGCTGAGAAGGTAGCCTTCACCGGCAGGAAATGAGCTGATTTTGTCAGCCTGTCAATTATTACCCAAATAGAATCATTTCTGCGTCTGGTACGGGGTAATCCTGTTACAAAATCCATATTTATCGCTTCCCATTTCCACATAGGCACAGTTATTTCCTGCGTCAGACCGCCCGATTTCTGGTGCTCCGCTTTCACCTGCTGGCAGTTAGGACATCTAGATACAAATTCAGCTATTTCAGATTTCATACCTGGCCACCAGTAGATGTCTCTGATATCGTGGTACATTTTCGTTGCTCCTGGATGGAGGGAATAACGAGCATAATGTACCTCATGCATGATCTGCTGGCGAAGCCCTGAAACATTCGGGACACATAGACGGCCCTTACAACGTAGTACTTCATTTTCAGTCACTTGGAAATCTGAATCTTTACCTTTCTGAATTCTATCTCTGAGCTGGACTAAGTCAGGGTCCTCGTACTGCCGTTCTTTTACCTCTGTTACTAGTGATGACTCGGCAGAATTTTGAATTACCGTTCTGTTATTTTCTGTCTCCACTACTTGAACGGCTAAACCGGCTAGTTGATGAATTTCCTTGGCTAATTCCCGCTTCTCGGGGCGCAAATACGCCCAACTCCCCATTGACTTACGGCTCAGGGCATCTGCTACTACATTAGCTTTTCCCGGGTGATAGAGAATATTTACATCATAATCTTTCAACAATTCTAACCAGCGACACTGCCGCAGATTTAACTCCCTCTGTGTGAAAATGTATTGCAAACTTTTATGATCTGTAAAAATGTCTACATGGACGCCATACAAATAATGCCTCCAAATCTTCAGAGCGTGGATCACTGCGGCCAGTTCTAGGTCATGGGTCAGATAGTTCCTTTCGTGTTTCCTCAGCTGTCTGGAAGCATAAGCAATCACCTTACCATGTTGCATTAACACACAACCCAGTCCCAAACCTGAAGCGTCGCAATACACCGCATACCCATCTGTTCCCTCTGGCAATGCTAGTACTGGGGCGGAGGTCAATCTGTCTTTCAATTCTTGAAAACTCTACTCGCAGGCCTCCGTCCACTGAAATTTTGCTGCTTTCTGTGTTAGCTTTGTCAGAGGTGCTGCTATAGTGGAGAATCCTTCAACAAATCTCCGATAATATCCTGTTAAACCCAGGAAACTGCGGACCTCGGTTGGAGTGGTAGGTCTGGGCCATGTCTTGACCGCCTCTATTTTCTGTGTGTCTACCTGTATACCAGCATCCGACACTATATGCCCAAAAAAGGCAACTGAGTTCAGCCAGAACTCACACTTAGAGAACTTGGCGTACAGCTGACGGTCCCTAAGGATCTGGAGTACTATTCGTAAATGGTTCTGGTGATCTGTCTCTGAACGAGAATATACCAGAATATCATCGATAAATATTATCATGAACAGATCTAAGTACGGTCTGAATATGCTGTTCATCAGGTCCATAAACACTGCGGGAGCATTCGTCAGTCCAAAAGACATAACTAGAAATTCAAAGTGACCATACCTGGTCCTGAAAGTAGTCTTTGGAATGTCCCTCTCCCGAACCCGGACCTGGTGGTATCCGGACCTCAAATCTATCTTAGAGAAACATTTGGCCCCCTGCAACTGGTCAAACAAATCATCTATTCTCGGGAGCGGGTATTTGTTTTTAACCGTTACCTTATTCAACTGCCGGTAGTCCACACACATACGGAGTGAGCCATCTTTCTTTCTTACAAACAGAACTGTCGCACCCCACGGGGAAGTACTAGGCCTGATAAAACCTTTGTCGAGCAAATCTTTTAACTGCTCTTTCAACTCTCTAAGCTCAGCTGGTGCCATGCGATACGGGGGAATGGATATAGGTTGAGTCCCTGGCAACAAGTCAATCGCAAAATCTATCTCCCTTTCGCGAGGGATACCAGGCAACCCATCCGGAAATACGTCAGGGAATTCATTGACCACTGGAACAGACTGAAGAGTCGGAGGTTCCACCTGAACGTCCTGGACTCTAACTAGATGGTAAATACATCCCTTTGCTATTAATTTTCTTGCCTTAAAGTAGGAAATAAACCTACCTTTCGGCGTAGGTGTACTCCCTTTCCACTCTCGCACTGCTTCCCTCGGAAAGTGAAATCAGACCGTCTTGGTCCAGCATTCTAAGTTGGCATAGCATGGCACTAACCAGTCCATACCCATAATGGCATCGAAGTCGACCATCTCAAGTTCTATTAAGTCTACTGTGGTCTGACGATCAGCAACCTCTACCGTACACCCCCGGTAAACTCTTTTAGCTGTAATCGAGTCACCGACCAATGTAAGCACTCAAAATGGTTGCTGAAGCAATTCTGGTTCGATACCCAACTTCCGAGCCACAAATGGTGTAATATATGACCAGGTAGACCCTGGATCATTCAATACATAAACAGGATATGAGCAAATAATCAGTGTACCTGTGACCACGTCGGGAGATGCCTCTGAATCCTGCCTCCCCGGTAATGCATAGGTACGGCTGGGGCCTGCACCTGAGCCAGAGGCTCCTGGTCTACCTCGGCCCCTATTCCCTGAACCTGAGGGTCTGCGCCCTGCTGAGGCTGCTGGAACTCGTGGCCCTACTGACGCTCTATCCAGATCATCCTGACTACCCTGTCCCCTGGCTAGACAATCTCTCATTAAATGCCCTTCCTGTCCGCAGTAATAACACCCTAGGAAGCCTTGCCTGCAGGCTCCAGAATGTAGTCGGTGGCATATAGGACAAGGGGTGGATGCAAATTTACTCTGTTCCACCCTCCGCTGCTGAGGTGAGGCTACTGTTCGTGAACTGCTACCGGACTCCGACTGACTCCGGCGAATAAACCTGCCCCTCTGCTGCTGTACCGGTGGTAAAGATCTGGGTGGCCTATCTGAAAACCGTGGTCTCGGCCCCCTAGGAATCTCCCTCTGCATTTCAGCGGGTCTGCTCCTACGGCGCTGCTCTGAAGTCGCCTGTCTGTCACCCCGCTGTCGCTGCCTCAAGCCCTCAATTGTCTGTGCCAAGGCCTGTACCCTGGCTATGTCCATGTCCTCTCTCAAAGTAGCTGTCATGCACATCTCTATGTACTCTAGATTCAGGCCCATAATAAAGCGGTGGACTCTGGACGACATGGTGTCCACAAATGCAGGAGCATAGCGGGCTAAGGAGTCGAATTGCAAGGAATATTCACGGACGCTCCTAGCCCCTTGCTCTAAATGTAAGAACTGGTCCATCCGGGCCTGTCTGACCTCCCGGGGTAAGTAGTGATCCGGGAAGGCCTCTGAAAACTGGACCAAATAGGAGGGGCTGCATCTCTTCCCCGAGACCTCTCCCAACTTTCATACCACAAAACAACAATATCCCTTAATCTGAACACTGCTAGCTCAACTGATTCTGCTGGGGTTACGTGCATGACTCTAAAGATCCTCTGCATCTGGTCCAGATAGTCCTGAGGGTCCTCCGCTGAATCCGATCCAGTAAACTGAGGGGGTCCCAACACCAAGAATTCTCTAACCCTGGAACTACCTGGCCCACCTAGGGATTCTGCTGCTGTAGGTGGTGCTGGCTGACGCTGAGCAGCTAGCATCTGAGTCAACATAACCACCGCACTACGTAGCTCCTGATCAGATGAAGTGGGTGCAGGACCTGTGGGAGGCGGTGCTGCCTCAAATGGTGTTTGGCGAGGCGGAGACTACTGGGAGGGCCGAGATGACACCTCCGTATTGCTCTCAGACCGGGCGGAATCTGGCTGTTATTGAGGCATCCTACTGGTGCCTTCACCCGCTGCTGTATCCAATCTCCTACCTGTAGCTGGGTGCCACTGGTCTGCCATAATATCTGTAAGCAAAGAGGGTGGTGAGTTTCAAAAGTCAACTCTATACTGTACCGCTCTATAGCACGACTGAATAAGAAAGAAGAGTGACAATCCTAACGTGCCTCGCAGCCTCCTGCCTATAGTATGTGGTGCACAACACATCCATAGACAAGACTCTACTTAGCACGGCTTGCAGACTCCCTGGGACACGAACTGCTCTGATACCAAGTTTGTCACACCCCACCTTGGGGGGTATGACGGGCACCTGGTGCCTGCTAGACTCTAGACTGCTAAATGGTCCAGCCTGAGCACATCTGGTGCTTTGGCTGGCTTTGGCTCTATTTCAAGAAACAAATCGGCTATATAACGGCTGTAAATACAGCCTCTGGCCAACTGGTCTGTAGCCATCTGTACCTGTAACAACAGCTAACCAGAAACAGACTTGTAACAAGGAACCTATGCGGGCCGACAAGGCCACCATGCTGTCTAGTTATCTGTAACTCAACACAAGACTGCTGTAAAACTACGTGATCGGCAAGGTCACCACTACTGTCAAACTAAGGCCCCACAAGGCCAACATAAACTGAAATACTAAACAGCTACAGCAGACTGCACGGCCTCACACGACCGGCTCAACTAACAACAGGGAATATACACAGACTGCAAGCCTCTACGAATACTGTAAGAAACTAATAGAAATGATCGGGACAGGGCCCCGACCTACCCATACTGCACAACAAAAGAAAAGGAGCTACACCTCTGGGAATCAGACTCCGGATGACAGGAGCTGATGACTCACTGGCTGGCTAGAATCACGAGGGATCGGCTCCTCGTCCATGAGTACCTGCAGGCAAGCAATACAGCGCCCCGCTGGGCGTCAGTACCACAGGTACTGAGCATGTAAAGCAAACTGAAATATGCAACTGAAACGAATAGCACAATAACATGACATTTAAGCAAGAAGTAGCTGAGTCTATCTAGCTGATGATAACTGGGGAGAGTTTATACATTCTGTAACTAACTGAGCGTACCTGAAGACGTGTCGTCCTTCTGTCTATCAGTATCTACTAGCACATATCAATATACATAATAATACACACAATACCTGACCGACCCCCATAAGCCGGAAGGTGCCAACCAAGCAAGCAATCTATTTACCCCTACCCGGGTCTAAACCAACCAAAAACAAGTCACTCCACTCATCTGATAACTGTGAGCTCCTCCTACCGGCCCCCTTGGGTACGTAGCTCAGGCCTTGGCCTATGACAATAAACTGTGTCTGAGTCCGAAGACTCCTGCCTCTGGGCACAGGTGTGCACACAGAGTGGTCTGCCCCTGTAAACAGGGTGTGCTAGCTCTGCGCAGAGTAAACTGAACTACCCCTGCAAGCAGGGTGGTCTGGACCGTATTATCATGGTGGTCGGCCATCATCTCCCTTTAGTCGGATGACATCGCCCAGCTGGTGGCGGTATCTGAATCAGGTATCGACACATCTATAACCCAGGGGCGGTGGGGATGCTAAAGGGTGCCCACATGCCACAACAAGTCTCAACATACAAAACACATACATAGCAAGCATGCTCAAATGAAAAATACTAATCATATTCTCTTCTTGTATCTCAAGGCCAGTTTGTATTAAACAACTGATACTATATTCTGTTTTACACTATTTCTGACTGCTGGACTAACTGCTACCTGGCCTTTATCTGTCTATCTGATTATACCTGGATATAGCTCAATAACATAAAATGTACCATCTACTACTGGATACAATCTCAACAGATGTACTACGTATTGCCTGAAAATCTACTATTCTGATTATCGCATGATACATGATTAATGTACTAGCATGCTTGCTGGAAGTTATACTAGAATCGTTCCTGTACGCTGGGTATCGGTTAATATCCTTTATTCTATTTACTTTCTAAGCTGTACTTCCTGGCTTGCCGAAAGAATAACTTTACATACCTGATTTCTGAGTACCCGACTGACCGATGTGATTTCCGTCGGTACTTCTGCTGTTTCTCCCAACTACATTCATATACACGTCAATTAGAGCTAAATACATTAATATTCAGGAGATTATCACTTTTGATATATATTTATCCCAAACTTCAACCTTTTGAAAAACAATCAAAAACTCGTTATTTCTCGATAGTCCAGAAGGAATAAATGCTCACTGCAACGCTAGGAACACATTGGTACTAATTTAAAGAAATTCTATTTACTTTACCTCGGTAGCACGACGTTTCGACGGCCAAATTTCACGAAACCAACTCCGTAGGATTGCTCTCTGCAGCTTTATACACCTGTACCTAAGCCGGAACGGAGTTTAGACCGCGTTTCGTCGCGTAATTGGAAGGAAATTTATATATATTGTCGTGGGTATTGTTCTCATATGAAGATGCCCTGTTTTTGCTGGAAATTTGCTGCTTTTAAATGGAAAAGCCGACCTTGCTATTTAATTATTATTATTATTATTATTATTTTGCTTTCTAAATCTCTTAACCAACATGACTTTAGGCTATTTATTTATTTAAAATTTATGGGGTGTAACAAATACATAACACAGTACTGGTAGGCATCATCAGTCGGCCCTAAATATAACAAATATACATAGTAATAACAATACAAGACCAGTCTTTAACATAAAAAGAACATACAGAACATTTCAGACACAGTAGCTCTACTTAGAGGATAGCCGACCTGCTCACTGGATTGGGTCGTTTGCTGCAGCGGTCTCGCCACAGGAGAGAGGGTTCCACTGCAGCGGTATTGCCTTAGGCAGTAGCTCAACTATGCTGCACTCTCTCAGTTCATCAGTTTCATCATTCACATATTCCACCATACCTCTCAGATAAGCACACTTAGGGACAACAATTAATACCACCAAGTATCACTTACGAGTTCAACAAGAAATCACTCTCATCAAATTTCGATATTATGACAAGTCACACTTAAAACTAGAGACATGTTCTTCATTATCAAAATCACATAACATAATCATAATTGACACAACCTCTTAGCACATTCTTCATACAATTTCGTTTGCATATAATGACAACACAACATAACGTAACATACATAACATGAAAATCAAAGATGACATGACTAGCACACGCCTCCGTCATCTCACCATAAACACTCAACCACATAATTAGTGTACACATATGCTAGAGGGTCTTATTTGTGTCATTCCAGTCGTGACCTATAAGGGACTATAGAAATCCATGTATTGTACCGCGTGGTACCTACTCCCACTCATATGATCGTCCGAATGCTCCCCTCGGACATGAGTCACTCAATAATAATATTCATTTTCGGATACTCCCCTCAGGCTCGAGCCTCTCATTTCAAAAAATAGTTATTATTTTAGCCATTTTCATCTATTAACATCAACAATGTACATTACATAAATGTGAACATATATGCATCTCAATTCATCGGAGTCTACTCTCCACTCCCTCACTTGCCCAAATACATAGCTCAATTCACATGATAGATTCATAAACGAAGTTCTTTACACACTTCCATATGATCTCATCAACAAATTATATTCATCTCATATCAACATGATATTTTCCATTTGTTCACATAGAACTCTCATAACAAAGAATGTTTGAAGACCAATCAAATACGATCATTATATAAGCATGCAAACCATTATGCAGGGTCTAACCCTCTAATCATAACCTACCTCGAAAGTCAAAGATAACAATTCGACTACTCTGCGGGAACCTTGCCCTTCCTCAATGCTTCGGATCGATCGAAATCTATACAACAAGAGTAATTCATTACTTACTCTTCAATTATAGGTCTAATTAGATCAAACCCTCCCCTTCGGGGTATTTTCGAAAGTAAAACTCCAATTCTACTCGATTCTAGTTCAATTTCCCGTGTAACCCTCGTTCTCCACACGTAAATCTAGGGGAGTAATCAAACTCTTCAAACATCAATCCAAATTACACCCTAATCATCCCACAACCTAGCCCTAGTTCATCAACCTAGAGTTTTTCTCTATAAAACTTCCACCATTAAAGGTCCACAAGCAATCTAGGATCAATACTACTCTTAGTACAGATAGGAGAATCTAAATCCTTACTTTAGGAGTATGGTCCACTGCTCTAGAGAGATTTTCCGCTCTTTAGCTCTTCTGATTGAGTATTGAGAATAATAGGGTAAAACCCCATATTCCCACTTAAATCCACTTTTTGACTCCCATTGTACGCTGCAACGGTCACATTTCCGCTGCAGCAGATTCGCTACAGCGATCAAAGTGTCACTGCAACGGTCGCTGCAATTATTTTCCAAATTCATCACGGTGAAACTCCGACCACTACCACGGTCTCACTGCAACGGGAATTCCACCGCTGCAGCGGTCCCGAACCAGAAGCCACCCAAAATCCACCAGTTTCACTGTTAGAAAATTTCACAGCACATTTTATTTCTTCCTTAGCCTGTTTCGAGTGTTCTAGGCCCCTAACCATCCCGTAACGACGTCCGGGTCGTTACAGAAAAGGGCCAAAAATACCCCTAACATATAAAAATGGCTCACAAATACCCTCATTTTACCTTTTGATCTAAAAATATCATTAACCTTTGTTTTTGGCTAAAAATACCCCTCCTTCTACTTTTTGGTCAAGAAATACCCTCAACCTTGAAAAATCTAATATTTAGAGGTTTGAAATTTTATTTTCTTTACTTTTTAGTTTAGGAATTAGTAAAATTGATATAATTTACATATTTAATCAAAAATATAAAATATAAAGGTTGTTCTGCATATTAAAATATGAATGATTAATGTATTAATAATTTATTATTCAATCATGAATTTTTATTTTGCGGGCAAACATATCCAGTATTTGTTAAACTTTAAAAAATCAATATTTAAAATTTCTTTTTCTAAAAAGAAAATAATTTCTCAATTTTTTAATCAAGGTGATCTAGAAAGGTACTCATTATAATATTTTTTTTTTCCAAATTTTTAATTTTCTTTCGGAAGATTAAGCTTTTTTGAAATGACATCTGTTCCAGTTTGGGGGTTGTGGTTAAAAGTGATAGTGTGAAGAGCTTGAGAAGCAGATACGTAAATGAGGATTTCTTCTCTTTTATGGGCATGGATGATGTGGTGAGCTTTGATGAACTGTGGGTCTGTGAGAAGATTGTGCCACTGCTTTGAAACACACCTGCATTGGCCTATGAATTTGGCAGGCCGCAAGTAGTATGCCAATTATGATTGCTTCGGGTAGGGTTTCATCTTTGCTCATCATCATGGTTGGTTTGCGTTTTCTCTTTAATCTGTACAGCAACTCCCTAGTTTTTCAACTTTTGAAAAAGATGAAAATAAGGAATTTTAACGTTTGAGTGCAAAAGTTTTTTCAATTTTCTTCTTCTTAGGTTCAGCGAAATCCAGGAAAAAAGGCTTTACTCATCATTTTTAACCTTTTGACTTGTTTGAATAATATTTCATAGAAATTGTTTTCTTTATTTAAAAGTACTATTTGTGTTCATATTTTTATAAACTCTTGAAAAGAGGGACAAAAATATTTTGCTGGAGATTTAGAGCACTCCAGGAGGTATTTGCAATTTTGGGTACCTAAGGTATATAGTGTTTTAAAAAGAGAAACCGTGAGGCGAGGCGTTTTACGCAGTATGAGGTGAGACATAAGTCCTAAAATACGGGGCGTAATTCTCATGGATCTATGGGGGAGGGGGATTTATCTCATGTATTTTTAATTTTATAATTTTATTACTAAAAATATAAGCAAAAGCAATATTTTTAATAATTTTGCGAATAAATTCAAATGAATCACCAATAATATAGAAAAATAATGCAATTATTATTTGACAAAGGTAACAACACAAAAAATGATAGTAGCCGAGATAATCTTTAAATTGAAATCATCATCCACTTCATCATCTATCTTCATATCCACTAATCCTTTCTACCTTCAACTAATGTTTGCATTGATTATTATTTACATATTTTAATGAACGAGAGGATAAAAAGTGCAAGAGCAATAACAAAACATATACAAAGTTGTCTCTGGAATATAGTATCATGGAATCTCTATCCTATCAATTTTAAGCATAATCATCTAAAAACGATTTATGAAAACATCATTCTCTACGAAAGTTGCTCCCTTTATTTATATATTTTAGGAAAAATGACTACAATATGAAAACATGACAGCATGAAGTATAAATATCATTACACCAATAATTTAAAGAAAATGATTTATAGCAAAATACTTTTTAAAAAATAGAAATCAAATTTAATGCCCGAAATTTACGTTTTTATGTCCTGAACTTATGCTTTTACGTCCATTGCTTACGCCCCAAATTTTAGGGCTTACACTTTCTAAATCTACGCCTTTCATTTGTGTTTCAGCGCACTTTTTGTACGCCCCCGCCTTGGTACTTGCCTAAAAACGCATTTGAAAGTACTTTAGTTATATAGAGTTTGAGGAGGTTAAGGGTGTTTATTCATACGATGCATAGGCGGAGAGCGAATGAGATACATGAGATTCTGTTGAAATTTTGAAAGAGCGCCGACACAACATGTATATATCACGACCGAGTCTACACTCTAGACGAGACACGGTACTTGAAGTAACAAGTAACCCCAAGTCAACCCATGGTCTATCATAACACTGGTAAACTGAGTAATCGTAAGCGGAAACTTTAATTAAATGAAATCATTTAAGAAAACTGATTTGACAAAAGTCCATACATCTAGAAAAAAAACAATACTATATAACTGAGTCTATTTCTGAAAGCCAACTAATAAATGATGGGTTGTTGGAACAAGCCCCTAGCTAACTCTAAAGTCTAACTAAAAGTAACTAATTGAAAATAAATATCGTCCTCAAAAGATGAGGACTCACCAAATGCTGCTACTGGTATCGTCAGAAGGAAAATTACCGACGATGCTGGGCTTGAGAATCTACGCCTGTATCATGATACAATACAACATAGAAGGTATGCATCGTACTTTGAATGTACTGAGTAAGTGAGAGGTAAAATAAGAATGAAAGAGCAAACAACTAAATTGAGATGACATGAAATAACCAACTAAAATACTGAAAACTGATACAACTGAAATATATCTGATATGGTTGATAATGACCCTGGCTGATGGTCATAGACATGTCTTGGATCTGGAATACTATGTTGAGCTAAACTGAACTGAACTAATATTGTACTAACTAATGGGAGAGTCTATTACCGTCATATAACCACGCGAGCTAGACGTGGAGTTCGACGTATACACCCCATCGGTAGGACCCAATAAACCTTACTAGGGTATAAAGGCATGAATTGTGAAAATCACTGTATGGCCCATTTGGGAAAAAATAATCCATGGTAGCAACATAGTTCTGAAAATCTGGGTGCGCTGAAACCCCGACCCTCTAGGTGTTAAGTCTTACTCCCACTAGATAGTCCTAACATGACTACAACTACCAAGCTAATAGCTCGAAACTGAGGCCCAAGACTAAGTCAGGGATACTATCTTGAAGTACCCTGAGAGTCTTATCAAACTGGATTATGTAACTGGTGTTCCAAGATTGGCCAGAGCTGCTTATCTGGAAGCGTCGTAACCATCTAAAGAACAAATTAAAGCTGAAGCTGGTGGTTCTAAGACTGGTTAGAGTTGCTTATCTGGAAGCGTCGTAACCGTCTAAAGAACTAACTAATAACTGAAATTGATAACTGGGAGGCATTACTGACACCTCAAGAACTGACTATAATCAAACTGATTAGCTGACTTTACTGAGGGACACTGAAAATACTGATATTCTAACTGAGCCTGAACTAACATGCAACTGACTGAGCATTTATCTGATAACGATAATATGGGAATCCCAACACTGATAGAGTGAAGCAACATTAATAACTAAGCAGCTATGCAAGACCCAAATTACTGTATTCAAGAACTAGGTCTAGAACATCCTTACAGGAAACAAGTATCAATATGACCTCTAGTTAATGGAAATATAGCAACAATTAACATGAACAATATTCCACATGAAATAGATGGAATCTAACTGATAATCTACTCAAATTTGAAAAACTCAGGGCTTAGAACTGATAAGAAAAGTTAGATGGATTTTTGGGGAACAAGGGAAGGACAATTCCCTTGCTAAATTCCCACATACCTGGTGAAGGATTCCTGAGAAAATCATTGAGAAATTCTGAGATGAAGAAATTGAAACCCTTGCCCTACTATGTGCTTCCTGACTATTTCTATGTTCTGACTTTCGAGAGAATGAGAGGAACGAAGAGGGAACGTCATTCTACCCCTTTAATTCTCCCCTAAACGAGACTCAAAATGACAAGGTTTAGAGATTAAAAAGTTGGAAAGTTACTAAAATAACCCTGGGAGAAAATCTGAAAAACTGCCCGACAGGATCCAACGGGTCGTTGGTCAAAACCACGACCCATTGGAACTAATCGTTGGTCCTGGATCCAAAAACTGAGCTCACTGGAACGGGACCATGGGAGGATACCACGACTCATTAGGCGAACCAACGGGTCATTGGTACCTCTCATTGTAACTGGTAAAGGAATCTGGACCCTAAGACAACGGGCAACGCAATGACTCATTGGTAGAACCAACGGGTTATTGCATCGACTCGTGGTCAGCACTGCTAGGACCTGGGACTTGGTTACGGGTGGCAGCAACGGCTCGTTGGTAGGAACCACAAGCTGTTAATTCCACTCATTGTTTTTGGAAGATGTCAGGTAGGTTTCTGAACTTGGGATGCAACGGATGACAGGATGGCTCGTTACTTCTTCCAACGAGTTATTCTATGCCTCGTTGGATCCCGGAGGGAAATTCTGCAGAGTTGACAATGGCCCGTTAGAGGTGGCCACGATCCGTTGTCTGGATCGTTCTGTGATAAAATTT
This sequence comes from Datura wrightii, assembly GCA_035772735.1. NCBI lineage: Eukaryota > Viridiplantae > Streptophyta > Magnoliopsida > Solanales > Solanaceae > Datura > Datura wrightii. The sequence goes on from JASDFA010000019.1 coordinate 40,259,070, forward strand.
TTTGGTTCTTCTGGGTTTTCATGCAAGGTCTGAGTTGGTCTAGGAAATTTTTGGGGTATTATAATATCTCCCCCTGGGACCATTCATCCTCGAATGAAGGCTAGAATTGCTGGTAAACTGGGAAAAGAGCTACGATTCCCAGATTGAGACTATGAACTGATTTTTGAAGGAATGACTGACTCCAAACTGATTTAACCATGCTAACAGAGTTGATGCGACTAGGATGCATATTGGAAATCTTAATAGAGATGATGAATACGGAATTGAACTAAGTATTGAGGAGGAATTTAATATCTGATGATGAAACTGAACTGGAAGGGAATAAATGAGGGTATTTGTCCATCATGTATGCTTCTGCCTCCCTCAATTAGCTGGTTCCTCCAAAAGATTTTTACTGAAATGACTTCCTTGTTTCTCAACTTACGAACTTGACGATCTAAGATCTGAACTGGGACCTCTTCGTAAGAGAGACTATCCTTCACTCCCACACTGTCTAGCGGCACAATTGAAGTTGGATCACCAATTCACTTCTTCAATAGTGATACATGGAAGACCGGGTGCACAACTGCTAACTCTAAAGGTAATTCTAACTCATATGCCACACTGCCAATTCTCCTTAGAAACTTGTAGGGTCCTCCATATCTCGGAATGAGCTTCCCTCTCTTTCCAAACCTCATCACCCCTTTCATGGGTGAAATTTTCAGGTAAACCCAATTATCTACAGCAAATTCTAACTCTCTCCTCCTCACATCAACATATGATTTCTGTCTGCTCTGAGCTGTTTTCAACCTTTCCTTAATGAGTTGCACTTTCTTCATAGCTTCATGAACTGAGTCTGGTCCTATCAAAGTAGCTTCACCAACTTCAAACCACCCTGTAGGAGACCTACACCTCCTATCATATAATGCCTCAAATGGGGCCATCTGAATACTGGAGTGGTAGCTGTTGTTGTACGCAAACTCAATGAGAAGAAAGTGATCATACCAACTGCCCTTGAAGTCGATCACACAAGCTCTCACCATATTTTCTAAGGTCTGAATAGTTCGATCACCTTGTCCATCTGTCTGAGGGTGAAAAGATGTACTGAGCTTGACCTGAGTACCGAGTCCTTTCTGAAATAACTTCCAGAAATGCGAGGTGAACTGGGTACCTCAATTTGAAATAATGGACAAGGGCACCCCATGTAGTCTGACTAACTCCCAGATATACAGCCTAACATAATCCTCTGCTGAGTCCGTAGTTTTAACTTGGAGGAAATGTATTGACTTGGTTATCCGATCCACTATCACCCAAATTGAGTCACGCTGCCAACGAGTACGAAGTAGACCTGTAATAAAGTCCATATTCACTTCTTCCTATTTCCATGTGGGTGTGTTGATATCCTGATTCATACCCCCAAGTCTCTGATGTTCCACCTTAACCTTCTGGCAGTTCGGGCACTTAGCCACAAATTCTGCAATGTCTCTTTTCATGTTGTTCCACCAGTAGATATACCGTAGATTATGGTACATCTTAGTGGCACTTGGGTGAATAGAATATTTGAAACTGTGTACTTCTGCCAGTATCTGTTGTCTCAAGTCACCTACATCTGGTATATATAGTCTGCCCTGGTAACGAAGCACACCATCTCCCCCTTTGGAGAAAGCGTCCACTTCTTTTCTGAGAACTGCTTCTTTTAGCTTAGGCAGTATGAGATCTTCATCTTGCTTTGACTTAACTTCAAAAACTAATGAAGATTCTGACCCCCTCCACTTCTTTTCTAAGAACATCTTCTTCTAGCTTAAGCAGTATGGGATCTTCATCCTGCTTTGAGTTAGCTTCAACAACTAATGAAGATTCTGACCCACTCTAAAGTGCTACTCTGCCCTCAGCTGAGTCAATCAACTGAACTCCTAACCAAGCTAACCTGTGAATATCTTTTGCTAACTATTTTCTGCCCTCGACTACATGAGCAACGCTCCCCATAGACATCCTGCTTAGGGCATCAACCACCACATTGGCCTTGCCCGGATGGTACTTCACACTCATGTCGTAATCCTTCAATAGCTATAACCACCTTCTGGAAGATTCAAGTCTTTTTGACTAAACACATACTGAAGGCTCTTATGGTCGGTGAAAACTTGCATGTGAACCCCATAAAGATAATGACTCCATATCTTTAAAGCAAACACCACCGTTACCAATTCAAGGTCATGAGTCGGGTAGTTCTTTTCATGAACCTTGAGCTGTCTAGAGGCGTAAGGTATCACCTTACCCGCTATATTAGAATGCAACCGAGTCCAACTCTAGAAGCATCACAGTATACTATGAACCCATCTGTTCCTTCTGGTAAGGTTAAAACTGGAGCGGTAGTGAGTTGAGTCTTCAACTCCTAGAAACTCTTCTCACACGCATCTGACCACTGAAACTTCACCTTTTTCCGAGTTAGCTTAGTCAGAGGGGACGCAATAGAGGAAAATTCTTCTACAAATTATCGGTAATAACCGGCTAAACCTAGAAAACTTCTGATATCGATTGTGGAAGTAGTTCTTGGCCAGTCTTTCACCGTTGCTATTTTTTGAGGATCTACCTGAATACCCTCACCTAAGACCACGTGTCTAAGGAAAGTCACAAACTTTAATCAGAATTCACATTTGCTGAATTTAGTGAACAACTGACGGTCTATGAGCGTCTCTAGCACTATCCTCAGATGGTTAGTATGTTCCTCCTTGTTTTTGCAGTATACTAGAACGTCATCAATGAATACAATGATGAACATGTCTAGATACTGCTTGAAAATCATGTTTATCAGGTCCATGAAAGCAGCAGGGGCATTAGTTAGTCCAAAGGACATAACCATGAATTCATAGTGACCATACCAAGTTTTGAAGGCTGTTTTCAGTATGTCACATTCTATGACTCTAAGTTGATGATACCCCAACTGAGATCTACCTTGAAAAAAAAACTGGCTCCTTGAAGCTGATCGAATAAGTCATCAATTCTAGGTAGGAGATACATGTTCTTAATTGTAACTTTGTTCAGTTGACAGTAGTCGATACACATTCTGAGAGTACCATCTTTCTTTCATATGAACAACACTAGAGCACCCCATGGAGAGATATTGGGCCTGATGAAACCCTTATCAAGTAGGTCTTTTAGCTACTCCTTCAACTCCTTAAGCTCAGCTGGAGCTATTCTGTAAGGAGGAATGGAGATGGGCTGAGTCTCTACAAGAAGGTTTATGCCGAAATCTATTTTTCACTTGGGAGGGACTTCGGGAAACACGTCAGGGAATTCGCTAACAACTGGAACTGATTGGATAGTTAAGGTCTCGGAGCTGGAATATTTGACTTGAACAAGGTGATAGATGCACCCTTTAGAAATGAGCATCCTTGCCTTAGATAGGAAATAAATCGACCCTTAGGCGCATAACTACTACCCCTCCACTCTAGAACTACTCATTTGGAAATTGAAATCTGACGATTCTAGCTCCGCAGTCGATTGAGGCATAACTGGAGTGTAGCTAATCCATGCCAAGGATGAGGTCGAAATCGACCATGTCTAACTCTACTAGATCAGTTGGAATAACTTTACTCAATACTTTACTCAATACTGAGACTAGGTAGTTTCTATATACCCTGCTGGCTCTAACTGACTTACCAACTGAGTTAGAGACTGAGAATGGTTTTGAGAGGATTCTACACTGATTTCAAACTAGACAGCTACATAAAGAGTCATAAATGATAGTATGGCTCCTGGATCTAGTAGGGCATACACATCTAGATGGAAGAGACGTAACATATCCGTGACCACTTCAGGTGAGCTCTCCCGATCCTGACGAGAGGACAATGCATAAAAGTGGTTTTGGGCTGACTGTCGTCCGTAACTGAAGTGTTACCTTGTTGAGCTGGATGGCCTGCTAGGGCTGCTGAAGTGGTAGACTGTGATTTCCCCCATCCTACTGACGGGCACTCTTTTAGCGGTGACCTAGTTGTCCACATCCAGAGAAACCCTTTTTGCCCTAGAGGCATTCACTTGGATGGTTCTTTCCATACTTTAGACAAGCTGGGTAGCGGTTGCTGGCACTATAACTATGGGACTGAGAGCCAGATACTCCACCCTTCCAATCTTTGTGGGACAAGAAAGTAGGGGCAATGGCTGAGGTGGTTGTTAGAGTCCTCTATTGCTGATGCTGTGGGCGGCTACTACCGTCGGACCTCTGGCGGCCATAATCTGATTGACCAATTTTAGCCTGCTTTTTCTCCTGCTCCATATATTTCAACTTTTCTGCCTCAATCTACTGAGCATGAACAATGAGGCTAGATAGGTTAATATCCTTTATGAGCATCCCGGTCCTGCACTCCTTAAGTACCAGGTTTGATACCTCCTTGACGAATTTAAGCATGTGAGCCCTTGGCTCGGCTAACATCTCTGGAGCATACCTTGACAACCGCGTCAACTCCGATGCATATTCCTCCACAGTCCTATTACCCTGTTTTAAGTTCATGAACTCTATGACCTTAGCCTCCCTCAACTCCCGGGGGAAGAATCTGTCTAAGAATGCTGTGGTGAACTCTTCCCACTCTACCAGCTCTACTCCCGTTGGTCTTCCTTCCTTCTACTGATCGTACCAAATCTGAGCCACCCCTTTCAACTAGTAAGCGGCCAGATCAACACTCTCCGCGGAACTAACACCCATAATCTGGGTGATCTTCTGCACCTCATCTACAAACTCCTATGGGTCCTGTCCTACCTTGGATCCATGAAAAGTTAGAGGGTTCACTCAGGTGAAATCCCGAACCCTAGCAGCTGTTGTGGATCCGTTTGTGCTCACTGGAACCACCTGCTAGTTCACTTGATTAGTCACTGTTTGAGCCAGCAGCTGAATTGTCACTCTAAATTCTACTGAGGACACTTGATCATCTTGAGGGGATGCTGGAGTTGGTGGGGTAGGTTGGTTAGCATTGCCATCCCTTCTTCCATTTCCTCATCTTGGAGGCATAGTTTCACTGAAAAGAAATAGAGCATGAATTAGGAGAAAATTTCTAGAATTGAACTTCATCGCATGATATGAAATATGAACAAAAAGGAGTTTTCCTAATAACGTCTTGTAGCCTCACCGTCATAAGTGTGACGCGCATCACATCCATGAAAATGACTCTACTCGACATGGCTTTCGGACATCCTAGACTCTGATATCAAGTTTGTCATGACTCGAGTCTACACCTTAGACGAGACATGGTACTTGGAGTCACAAGTAACCCCAAGCCAACCCGTGGTCTATCATAACACTGGTAAATTGAATAAACGCAAGCAGAAGCTTTAATTAAATGAAATCATTTAAGAAAACTGATTTGACAAAAGTCCATATATCTAGAAAAAAACAATATTAAATATCTGAGTCTATGTCTAAAAGCGAACTACTAAATGATGAGTTGCTGGGACAAGCCCCCAGCTAACTCTAAAGTCTAACTATAAGTAACTAACTAAAAGTAAATATCGTCCTCGAAAGATGAGGATTCACCAAATGCTGCTACTGGTATCGTCTGAAGGAAAACTACCGACGATGCTGGGGTTGAAAACCTGCACCTGTATCATGATACGATACTACATAGAAGGTATGAATCGGTACTTTGAATGTACTGAGTAAGCGAGAGGTAAAATAAGCATGAAAGAGCAAGCAACTAAACTGAGATGACATGAAATGACCAACTGAAATACTAAAAACTGATACAACTGAAATATAACTGATATGGTCAATAATGGCCCTGGCTGATGGTCATAAACATGTTCTGGATCTGAAATACTGAGCTGAGCTAAACTGAACTAAACTAAGACTGTACTGACTAGTGGGAGAGTCTACAGTTGACATATAACCACACGAGCTAGACGTGGAGTTCAATGTATACACCCCATCGATAGGACCCAATATACCTTGCCAGGGTATAAAGGCATGAACTATGAAAATCACTGTATGGCCCATTTGGAAAAAAATAACCTACGGTGGCAACATAGTTCTGGGAACATGGGTGCACTGAAACCCCGGCCCTCTCGGTGCTAAGTCCTACTCCCACTGGGTAGTCCTGACATGACTACTACTACCAAGCTGATAGCTCAAAACTGGAGCCTAAGACTAAGTTAGGAATACCTATCTGAAAGTACCCTAAGAGTCTTATCGGATCATATTCTCTAACTGGTGTTTTAAGACTGACAGAGCTGCTTATCTGGAAGAGTCATAACCATCTAAAGAACAAACTGAAGCTGAAGCTTGTGGTTCTAATACTGGTCAGAGCTGCTTATCTGGAAGCGTCGTAACCGTCTAAAGAACTAACTGATAACTGATAATTGAAAATTAATAACTAATATCTGATAACTGGGAGGCATTACTGACGCCTCAAGAACTGACTATAGTCAAACTAATTAGCTGACTTTACTGCGAGACACTGAAAATACTGATATTCTAACTGAGCCTGAACTAACATGCAACTGACTGAGCATTTATCTGATAACGATAATATGGGAATCCCAACACTGATAGAGTGAAGCAACATTAATAACTAAGCAGCTATGCAAGACCCAAATTACTGTATTCAAGAACTAGGTCTAGAACATCCTTACAGGAAACAAGTATCAACATGACCTCTAGTTAGTTGAAATATAGCAACAATTAACATGAACAATATTCCACATGAAATAAACGGAATCAGATTGATAATCTACTCAACTTTGAAAAACTCAAGGCTTAGAACTGATAAGAAAAGTTAGATGGTTTGGGGAACAAGGGAAGGACAATTCCCTTTCTAAATTCCCACATACCCGGTGAAGAATTCCTGACAAAATCCTTGAGAAATTCTGAGAAGAATAAATTGAAACCCTTACCCTACTCTATGCTTCCTAACTATTTCTATATTTTGACTTTCGAGAGAATGAGAGGTGTGAAGAGGGAATGTCGTTCTACCCCTTTAATTCTCCCCTAAACAAGACTCAAAATGACAAGGTTTGGAGATTAAAAATCTAAAAAGTTACTAAAATAACCCTGGGAGAAAATCTGAAAAATTGCCTGACGAAATCCAACGGGCCTCACAACACAACCCGTTGGAACCAATCGTTGGTCCTGGGTCTAAATACTGAAATGGGACCACAAGAGGATGCCACGACTCATTGAGCGAACCAACGGGTCGTTGGTACCTCTCGTTGTCACTGGTAGGGGAATCTAGGCCCTAAGACAATAGGCAACGCGACAACTCATTGGTAGAAACAAGAGGTCATTGCATCGACTTGTGGTCAGCACTGCTAGGACCTGGGACTTGGTTACAGGTCATAGCAATGGGTCGTTGGTAGGAACCACGAGCTGTTAGTTCCACTCGTTGTTTCTGGGAGATGTTAGGTAGGTTTCTGACCTTGGGATGCAACGGACAACGGGACGGCTCGTTACTTCTTCCAACGAGTCGTCTTATGCCTCATTGGTTCCTGGAGGAAAATTTTGCAGAGCTGACAATGGCTCAGATAGTGGCTTGTTAGAGGTGACCACGATCCATTGTCTGGATCTTTCTATGATAAAATTTTCTGGTTCTTCTAGATTTTCATGCAAGGTCTGAGTTTGGTCTAGGAAAGTTTTGGGGTATTACAGTATAAAATGATGACTGGGTTGTTTAATATTGTTTTTAATACGACAAAGATGCCAGAAGAATGGAGGTGGAGCACGATGATCCCGTCATACAAGAACAAGGGTGACATTTTAAATTGCAACAGCTAAATTAGTATCAAGCTAAGTCACACTATGAAGGTTTGGGAGAGGATGGTGGAGATGAAGGTGAGGAGGGGCGTGTCTATTTTTGAGAATTAGTTTGGATTCGTGCCGAGATGTTTAACTACAAAAGTCATTTATCTAGTTAGGAGACTGGTGGAGCAGTACAGGGAGAGAAAGAGGGACCTTTACATAGTGTTCATCGACCTAAAAAAAACTTAAGACTAAGTTTCGAGGAAGGTTATATGGAGGTTCCTGGAGGCTATGGGCATTCATATGGCATACATTATGGTGATTAAGGACATGTACGATGGAGTCGAGACTGTAGAGGACAATAGGTGGGGACATGGAGCACTTTTCAGCTGTGATGGGGTTGCACCAAGGTTCAGCTCTTAGCCCATTTCTATTTACTTTGGTGATGGATGAATTGACTTACCAAATTTAAGGTGAGATGTCATGGTGTTTGTTATTTGCAAATGACATAGTCTGATAGATGAGACTCACGAGGGAGTTAACACTAAGCTTGAGGGTTGGAGACAAATCATGAAGTCTAAAGGGTTCGTATTAAACAGAACCAAGACAAAATACTTGGAGTGCAAGTTCAGTGACATAATACATGAGGATGACGTGGAGATGAGGCTTGGAGCATAAGTCATCCATAATAAAGAATTTTTCAAGTATCTTAGATTTATTATTCAAAGTAATAGAAAAATAAATAAGGATGTCACATATCTTGTTGATATTAGATGGAAGAATTCGGAGTCTTGTGTGATAAGAAGGTGCCACCAAAAATTAAAGGCACGTTCTACAGAGTACTAGTTAGATCGACTATGCTGTATGGAAGGGCATGTGGGCCAGTCAAGAACTCCCATATATAGAAGATGAATGTAAAAGGAATGAGGATCCTAAGATGAATGTATGAAAATACTAGGAGAGATAAGGTTAGAAATAAAGATATTCAATACAATATAGGAGTGGCCTCGATGGAGGACAAGATGCAGGAAGTGAGGCTAAGATGATCCAAGCTTGTGAAGAGGAGATGTACGATGCCCTAGTGCAAAGGTGTCAGAGGTGACTATGAATGGTGATAGGAGAGGTAGAGTGATAGCATCCATAGTGGCATACTTTCTTTAAACTTGACGTGTTTCAATAAAAAATCAAGAAGATGCTTATCGTGAAAAAATATTTAGGTATGAGCCTAAGAAGATGCTTAGCGAGGAAGAAGAGGCCAAGAATAAGCCCAAGAATTATGAGAAAAGTGAGCTAAGTGCTACACATATTTTATGATTTAAAACCAAGCCTAAGAGGATTAATATTTGGCCCTACATGAAGTCTTAAAGAAAAATCCAACAAGCTGCCACGTGGAGGTCCAAAGGAGCAAAGAGAATTTGATTTGCATGAGTAAAAAGGTTGAAAAATCAAGCCCAAAATAGGTCTGAATTACACATGCAATCTATGCCAAAAAGATGTGGAATTGAGTGCGATATTTTGGAGCAGAAACAAAGTCACTTCTTTCCTTTTTTTGTTAGCTAATTTTAGGAAGAAGTTTGGTATTACTTTTACCTATTTTCCTCGATTAAAGTTTTCTAATTTTAAAGTTTCCTAGTTTGATGTTAGTATTTATTATTATCATAAAGTAGAATTCAAAACTCATATTATTTGGGATAGACTTTTCTTATATACAGAGGTGAATTTTGTTATTTCTATTAAGATATGATTAATATTATTTGAGAGGCTTCTCTTTTTTACACCTTTGTGTATGGCTACTTGGAATTTATCTTACAACCTTATAAGAATGATTCTTTAAGAGGTAAGATTAATTCATAACTTGATATCTTTGGTTCTTCTTTATAAATTAAAGAAGGTAATTAGTCTTATACTAATTATTGTCTCTAATTTCTTCGAATTAAGAGTCTAGATCACTTTTTGACCTATGTTCTTGAATTGACTCAATTGGTATTATAATTAGTTTTAATTCTCTAATTTTTTATGACTAAGATCAATTAGAATTTTTAGTACTTGAATTCAAAATTGGAGATTTTATTCTCAAAATTTACCTATCTTTTAATTTCTTGTCTTTAATCTTCATATTTTACTTCCACATTATTTTCTTGTTCTTTTAATTAACTCGATTCTTATCACGCGGTATCATAGTATTTCTTATCAAGGTTTCATTTTTGATAATATTGGGAGGTTATTGATCCAAAGAAAAAAGAAGCAAAAAAAAAAATTGTTTCTTTCCCTTCAGCAGTTTAAAAGTAAAGTTAGGTAGCAACAAAAGAGGGGAGGCCAAAAAATACATAAATTAAAAAAAAATTTAAAGAATGGAGAAAATTCAATTGCTTGATAATTAAAGTATCTTCAAGAAACTTTAAATTTATTTTGATTCTTGATTTCCTACATCAAAGAGGAAAACTCAAAGGTGGGGGGGGGGGGGGGGGTTGAGAATTCTCTTGTTACATAAATTGGTCTTTTTCTTATCTCATCAAACTCAATTCATCTGGGTGTTGATAAGTTCTTTTTCTTTCTACATCTTACTTCTAAAAGGTTATTACTAATATCCAAAGGTAATAATTTGAGTGAAAAAAGGCAAGAGAGAGAGAGATCAATAGGAAAAAAAAATCAACTTGAGAGATCTTTGTTTTCTTTAATATTCTTTTTGAGATGTCTCAAACAGATAGTTGTGATGAAAAGCGGACTCACGAAGAGGCTGAATTAAGAGATTAAAGTGATACCAATTTAACTGAAATGCATTGTATGATGACTACACGATTGGAGGATATAAATATCACTGTAACTAATTTAAGAAGGAAAAATATTTTTCATACAATGCGTGGGATAAAGGTAACATTTTCTCTATGACTATTGATAGTGAAAATGATGTTACTGTAATGAGTTCATATGTGGTGGAAAAGTTGAAACTTACCTGCATCAAACACACTACTCCTTGTGAGGCAATGGTTGCATGTTTTTAATGAGCTTAAGGTGACTAAGAATTGCATGGTTTCTTTCTCCATTGGGAGGTATTCCGATAATATTCTTTGTAATGTAATTTCAATGCGAGATAGTTATATCATGCTTGGGCGTCCATGATAGTTTAATAGGAATGCAATTTATGATGAGAGAAAGAATAAAGTTTCTCTTAAGCTAAACAGAAAAAATATATATGTTTGAACCTTTAACCCCATCCTAAGTTTATGAAGATCAGAAATGTGTGAGGGAAACAAATAACAATTTTTGAGAGAGAAACAATTGAGAGGAATAAAAGAATGTATGTTGATATCCTAAGAGAGGAAAAAAGAGAGGATGAGTTGTGTGAAGAGAGTGGGATGTCAAGTGAAGAAAAAAAGTGAGATTGAGAGAAAATAAAAGAGACAATCATGAGAGTAAAAAGGAGAGAAATGGTCATAAGATAGAGAGAGAAAAACAAGAGAGTTTGAATGAGGCTAATTCATATTCTAACTCTAACATTCCTACTTCTTCTAATTATTTTGAATCTCTTCTAGGTACTCAGGGAATAAATGGCATTGAAGAACCATCATTGGATAAAGTTAATCCTAAGGTGGTTGAAACTACATGTCCCATGGAGCAAGTGGATGTTGATGAAGATTCTTGCGATGACATCACTATTATTTGTTAAGAATGAAAATCAATTTTATGATTCGCCTATTATATTTTTTGACGAGATTTGTGATTTTAGGGGAGGTTTGAGTCAATCAGAGAGTGGTTGTGATTCATTGACTTTTGACTCGCCATTATTTGTTGATAAAATAATAAAAAATTGTGTTCAAGAGAATTTCAAGAATAGAGAATGCAAGGACAAAAAGAAAAGTAAACTATTTTCCACTACTTTTAGTATTCAATTTTTTACTTTTCCCTATTCTAATCATGATGAATTCATGTTAGTTTATACCAAAAAATCTTTTCTTAGACTAAAGTTAGATTCCTTTAAGAATTGACATTATGTTTACTTGGGGTATAAAGATTCTTTTGTTAGGAAGATGGATTTGCATAATGTTTGTGGGAGGAGGATTGCAATTAAGTTGGAGTTTAAGGATGCTTCTATCCTTTTTGAAAATTCAAGTGTTTATGTGAATTACATGTATGAAGAAGAATAATTAAGAATGCTTGGTTATATCATAAACGTGTTCAATTTGATGCATGGTGTAGAAATCTTGTATCGTCTTTGTCATGCTCATTGAAATACTTTATTGATAGCATTAAATTGAGACTGAATGTATCATTTCCTATGGCATCTAGGTGAGGACTTTTTTGTACTCGTATAAGTAGAAAAATTTTCTATTGGGATAATGAAGTTCACATGCTTTATAAGGGTGTATTTATACATGCTAGGCTTAATTGAGTGAAGTAGATACGTGATCACTATCTTGTTTTTTCCCACCATTATTCCTTTCGATTAATTGATGTTGTTTTGCTAACCCATGTATTCTTGATCTTTACGAGATTCAAATTCGAGGATGAATTATTTTCAAGAAGAGGGGAGTAATAGCATCCATTGTGGCATACCTTCATTAAAATTGACGGGTTTCAACAAAAAATCAAAAAGATGCTTATCGTGAAAAAATGTCCAAGTATGATCCAAGAATATGCTTAGCGAGGAAGAAGAGGTCAAGAATAAGACCAAAAATTATGGAGAAGAGTGGGCTAAATGCTACACATATATCATGATTTAAAAAGGGGAGGTTACATAAATACAACTTTTTAAAATTGTAATTACAAAAGTTACAATTATTTTCTTAATTACATAATATACAATATATACCTATACATGATTAAATGGATAAATATTGTAAATATGATAATTTTCTACAAATGACATAAGTAATAATTTTTTTCATAATTTAAGTAGATTAAATATGGTAAAAGTTTAATATGTATTATTATATTTAACACCATACATATACTAAATATGCTAAATATGTATATATATATATATATATATATATATATATATATATATACATATATATTTAAATAATTATTCATATTCATCATCTATAAAATTTTCTTTTACTCTAATCTTTCACATATAAAGATTATGAATATAATATATATTAGACACCATATACTATATATTATATTATGTATATGTGTATCAATATATTTTATTATATAATTGAAGCATATAGGTGCATCTATTTTTTATATTATGCATAATTTTTATTAATAAATTTTTATACTAAAATTAACACCATACATATACTAAATATGTATTATTACATTTTTTTAAAAAAAACTGTTCAGATTATCCTCATATTCATCATCCATAAATTTTATTTTATTTTAGTATTTCACATATAAATATTATGAATATAATATATATTATACATCATATACTATATATTATATTATATAATTGAAGTATATATGTGCATCTATTTTTATATTGTGCACAATTTTTATTAGTACAAAAATACTTTTGATAAATCTTTGGATGAATTCACTCTTTATTCAAGGATCTTAAAATATTTTGACAAAATAAAAGTAAATTTTAATAAATCACAACTGATTTATAAAAAATAGAGAGGAGAGGGATTCTTGGGAAATCAAATAAAAATGGAGAAGAAAGAGGAATTTTTGGATTTTTTAGAAAAACAAATAAGGAGAAGAAAGATGAATTTTTGAATTTTTTGAAAAAATAAACATGGACAAGATAGATGAATTTTTGGAAAAACAAAAATGGAGAAGAGAGAAGGATTATAGAAATTTTTTTAAAAATAAATGTGGAGAAGATAGAGGAATTCTCAGGATTTTTGAAGGATTTTTAAAAATTTATGTAAAAAAAAAAAAGAGAAGAACATGGAAAAAAAGATTATTTTATATTATTTTGCATATTTAAATTGTTTATTAGATGTATAATTTTTTTATATTTAATTAGAATAAATATTTTAAATAAAGTAAAAGTTGTACAAAATATATTTAATTTTTTTTTAAAATAATTTGTATTTATATAATTTTATTAAAAAAAATATAATTTTTGTAATTATAATTTTTAAACATAATATTTGTGTAAAAAATTCATTTAAATTCAGCCCCAGAGGAGTAATATTAGGCCTACATCAAGCCCCAAAGTAAAATTCAAGAAGCTGCCACATGGAGGCTCAAAGAAGCCAAAGAGAACCCAATTTGCAAGAGTAAAAAGGTAGAAAAATCAAAGCCTCAAATAAGGCTGCATTACCTGTGCAATCTGCCAAAAAGATGTTGAACTGAGTGTGATATTTTGGAGTAGAAACAAAGTCACTTCTTTCATTTTTTTTGTTATCTAATTTTAGGAAGAAGTTTGGTATTACTTTTACCTATTTTTTTAGATTAAAGTGTCCTAATTTGATTTTAGTATTTATTATTTCTATCAAAGTAGAATTCGAAACTCATGTTATTTGGGATAGGATATCCCTATATATAGGAGTGAATTTTTTTATTTTTATTAAGATATGATTAATATTATTTGAGAGATTTCTCTTCTTTACACCTTTGTGTGTGACTACTCGGGATTTATCTTAAAGCCTTACAAGAACGATTTTCCAAGAGGTAAGATTAATTCATAACTTGATATCGTTGGTTCTTATTTGTAAATTAAAGAAGGTAATTAGTCTTATACTAATTATTGTCTCTAATTTTTTCGAATTAGAGATCTAGATAACCTTTTGACGTAAGTTCTTGAATTGACTGTATCAATATCATAATTAGTTTTAATACGCTAATTTCTTGAATACTAAGATCAATTAGTGTTCAAAATACTTGAATTCGAAATTGAGGATTTTACTCTCAAATTTTGACTATCTTTTGATTTCTTGTCTATAATTTTCGTATTATTTTTTTGTTCTTTCAAGTAACCCGATTCTTATCATAGAGGTAAGTTGAAGAAGTATTGGAGAGGTGATTAGATAGGACATGATGCAGCTTCAGCTAACCAAGAAAATGATCCTAGATAAGAAGTTATGGAGGATATAGATAAGGGTAGAGGGTTAGTTAAGGAAATGAGTTGAGAGTGACAAATAAGTATTGGAATTAAAAAGGTGACAAGTTTGACCAGTCTAGGTGTCACAACCTGAACGTAGACCTAGATCGTAACACGGGACAAGGAGCCCCAAGAGACTCCAAGTCAACCCATGGCATGAACGTATATCTAACTCAATATCAATAAAGCGGAATACTCAACATAACGACATAGCGGAAGCATAAATATGACATAACATAGAAAGCAGAATGTACTACATACATAACAGCTGAATACTACACATAGTCTGAAAACCTCTAACATATCTGATGGGTTGATAGGACAACATCCCAAACTAACCCGGCAAGTCTAGAAAACTGAACATGAAAAGATAATTGATATCAAACTGGTCCTCGGAGAATGATGACTCACCAAAGAGCTGGATGCTAAACTCTGAGACGATCTAATGACGGTGCTGGGTCTGAAGATCGGAGCCTGTATCATGAAACGATACATCATAGAGTATGCGGTCAACACGTAAAATATACCAAGTATATAAGGTAAGTAAAACGAACATTTAAGAATACATAAAAGCTCATAAGCGATCATAAGAGTGGGATAACATGCTCTTACATAAATATCATAATATAACATAAGGCCCAAGGTTTTCAAATCATTCGTAATCCATTCATTATCAAGTCATAAGAGAAATCTTATAAATCATCACTTGAGCCAAAATAACATGATGCCCCAACTATCTCGCTCAAGTGGGCAGAGCCGTCCTAGACTTGCCAGGCAAGGGATGTGCATTATGTGATATCATGAAAGAGGGGATCCATTCATATTGTAATGTATCATCATGAACCTACAGTAGCACGTAGTTATGAGACACCGATATAGTCCTTTGAACGCCGAGCTACTTGGTGCTAGACACTGCTCCCAAAAAAATATGCATTAGGTTCATACGTAAATCATAAACATCATTCATGAGATTAATGGCTAAGTGAAAATTTAACATCGTTGATCCCCTTTTTCATACATGATTAGCCATTAATCAAGGGCCTTTTAGTTGACCAACATCAAAAATCGATATATCATGAAATCCATATTATAAATCATAAATCATTCTTGAACATGTGGGCATTGCCCAATACTTTAACATGCTTGAAAATATTCAGTTCACTTGAAAACATGATATAAATATGGGTAACTTGAAAACGTACTTTTCATCATTAATAATTCATCATAAACCTTAACTTTCATGAACTTTTCATAAATGGACATTTTAATTTTAAAAGCTTAAAACATGATTTTAATGGAAAACAACGTAAAACTTGCCCATAATTCATAATTCAATAATAATAACTCATTTAGATCATGCCCATGTAGATAGTTCAAAATTTCATGCATCGGGTTAAAACCCCATAGAATCAATATAGGAAATTCATGATTTAGAGAGAGTTTGGGCATGGGTGTGAACGGATACACCCATTCATAACCCTACATACCTAGGGAAGATCAGATTTTATCACTCCTTGAAAGCCCAATGAAGGATTGAAGGAAAACTTGAAGAACTCTTACTTGATCACCTCCTAAACCCCTTCAATATGCATGCATGGATATGAACAAGCCTAGAATAGGTTTTACCCTCGTAAAATACTGTATTTCGAGACTTAAATGATGTAGTTTAGGACCCTAGGACTTAGGAATGATGAAAATTCCCTTAATGAATTTTTTAAAAATTTTGCACTAGCAATGACAACGACTGTCCTAACAGGTCGTTCTTGGATACCACAACTCGTGGTATCCATCCGTTGCATCCACTTCCCAACCTCACTTCTCAGATTCAATCCCACGACTCGACAGGACGAGTCGTTGTACCATACGACGGTCCATTATATCGTCCGTTGCTCACCCCCTGACGAACTACACCAAGCCTTCGCACGAGCCACACCACGAATCATTCCTTCTTCCAATGAGTCGTGGTTTCCTTCCATTACCTCGACTGGAGGTTTTAATCCTCCTTCCCACAGTTGCTCACCATAATCCGTTACAGGTCACGACGGGTCGTCCCATGACCTATTACTTCCTCTCAGGCTAAGGACTAGTCTCCCTATGACCTCAAACGACGACTCGTGGTATCAAACCATGGGTCATTATGTGACGCGTTCTGTGGAATTTTTCCCAGATTCTGCCAACTTTCATTTTTAAATTTCGGGTCTAATCTTAGGCACTTTTGGGGTATTATACTAGGTCAAAACTTTCTTTAAATTAGGATTAAGTTAAATGGGATTTGAAGTGCAATATTTAAAACTTGTTAAATTTTTATAAATTATAAAATAATCCAAACCCATTAATTCAAAATCCCAACTCCTACAACACACGTCTTTTCTCTTTTCTTTCTTTCACTCGCTCCTCCTCTCTTCTTCTCTTCACTGCGCCTTCTTCCTTAGCAATTTTTCTTCAGATATCATCACGTCAGTGAGGCCCTTCAACGCCAATGATCCATCCATGCACACTATTCTACTTAGAGATAAAAAAAAATTCACTTCTGTCAATATAACTTTGTGGTGAACAGTTAGGGTTTTGATTTTTTGAACTAAAAATTGTGATTTTTGGTTAAAGAAGAAGAAGAAGAACAAAATGGGTTTCACCTATTATGTTGTTGGATGACATTATTTGTTGTATTTATTATGTTTGTTATATTGGTTATATTTGTTGTTCGTGATGTTCTTGTTGTGGTTTTTTAAAATAGTGTCACTGGTAGGGACTTTTTCTTGTGGTTTTTTTTTGTTGTAGAAAAAATAGTGTGATGTTGTTTGATTTATTTTTCAATAACTGAGGAAGTTGTTGCAGCAACTTCCGCACTTGTTTGAATAAATCAAAAGTTTCTAAGGTTATTGCAATAAAATTTTATTGCAACCTCAACAGTTATTTGAATTTGTCAAATAAGAGGTTAAGTTGTTGCAACAACTTCCTCAACTGCTAGAAAATAAATCTAACACCTGTTGGAATTGTTGCAACAAGTCGTTTGAATTGGTGCAACAAGTTTATAATTTGTTGCAACAACCTCAGTATCTGTTTGACTTTGTCAAACAACTGTTGAAGTTGTTGTAGCAACTCACACAGTGTTTGAAAAAAATCAATATTTAGCAAACAAGAACTGAAGTTATTGCTACAACTTGTTGTTTTTGTTTTTGTACTCATTGCTATTTCATAATTTAGTGAGTAAATAGGGGTCTGCAACTGTTTGATTTTTTACAATAGCTGAGGAAGTGGTTGCAACAACTTCCACAGTTGTTGCTAAAAATCAAACAATTGTTGTACTTGTTGCAACAACTTCATCAACAGTTGAAAAAAATCAAACAACTGTTGAAATTGTTGCAACAACTCACAGAGGTATTGAAAAAAATCAATATTTGTTTTACTTATATGATCAACTGCAGTAGTTTTTTCCACTGTTTGTTTTGACTACATGATTAAATTAATTATTGATTTCTATTTTATCTCATATTTTACAAATAAAATAACTTCAAAAAAAGCAAGAAGTACCGGTAGAAGTGTTGTTGCTTCTAGAAGATCAAAAAGAACTAGGACACAAGCAGAAGAAACAAATGAAGAACCTAGGAGTCCAGGCTATTTGGATGTGCTTGCTAACCAAGCAGGAGTCTTAGCAGAAAATGAGGTCGCATCAAGCCAGAAGCAACAGAATGATGATTAACAAGCCAAAGAAGCCTCTCAAGCAGATGGAGGTGATTCCTCCCGAGAACAAAGTGAAAGTGGACATGTTTCTAAAGATAATGAAGATGGAGAGGATGATGAAGATGGAGAGGATGAGGAAGATGGGGAAGGTGATGACAACAATAATAAAGATTGGAAAGATGATGATAATGATAATGATGATAGTGGAGATGGGGAAGATGAAAATAATGATGATGATGATGATGATGATGAGAAATCCACAACAATTGATGACAAACAGAAGACGAAAATGATGAGAATGTCTGGTCTACTCCTGTCGAGGCATATAATAGTGGAAGAGGTCAAAGCAGAACATTCACTGCTACAGTCGTCAAAAATATAACGTTTGACGTCCAAGTTATTTGAATTTGTCCCCGAGTGTACATCCTGGACGAAACACGGTACTCGGAGTCATAAATGACCCCAAGTTAACCCCTGGTCTATCATATATTGGCATTTTGAGCAACATAAAAATATATACAATGGAAGTTTAAAACAAATATAAATTCTTGAAAATATTAGAACAAAACTACAAGTTGAACAAAACCCAATCTGAATTTGAAAAATAAATCTACGTTTGAAAGCCACTATGACTGATGAGCTACTAGGAAAAACCCTCAGCTAACTCCAAATCTAAATAAAAGGAAGAAAAGTATAACTGAAATAATAAATCTCCGTCCTTGAAGGATGAGGACTCACTAACTGGAATAGCTGAGATCTTCGGTGAACTGTTGGCTAATGGAGCTGAGACAGAGATCCTGCAGTTGTATCATGAAACGATACAGCATAAAAGTATGCATCAGTACTTTGAATATATTGAGTAAGTGAGAGAAACCACACACAATAGAATAAATACAAGAGAAATGTTGAACTGAATAACACGCAATGACCAACTAATGCTAATGATCTGAATATATAAAAAACTAAGGTGGTCTAGAAGACCCTGTCTGATGGTCAAAGCATGTTCTAAGTTTGGAATGCTGATCTGGACTGTACTGAACTAAGACTAGACTAAACTGACTAGTGGTAGAGTCTATAACCACGTAATCTAGACGTGAAGTAAGATATATACACTCCATCGGTAGGACCCAATATACCTTGCCAGGGTATAAATGCATGAACTGGATGATCACAAAAGTATGGGGCTAATCAGGCCAATAAATACTGTAACCTACACTGGCAATATAATTCCGGGAACCTGGGTGCGTTGGAACCCTGGTCCGCTCGGTGCTAAGTACTACTCCCACTGGATAATCCTAGACTGAATACTAAGCTAATAGCTCGAAACTGGGGCCAAAGACTAGTTAGGGATACATATCTGAAAGTATTTCGAGAGTCTTATCGGATCAGATTCTAAAACTGAGTTCTAGACTGGTCAGATTTGCTTATCTAGAAGCGTCGTAACTGTCTAAGAACAAACTGTAATCTGAACTGGGATCCTAAGGCTAGTCAGAGCTATATATCTAAAGTGTCATGACCGCCTAGTGGACCAACATACTAAATTCTGAATCTAATTTGATAACTGGGGGTAATACTGACACCTCGAAAAATCCTGTAGTCAAACTGATCAGCTGACATTTCTGACAGATATTGAGTACTCTCACATTTTAACTAAATCTAGGAAACCATGTATCCGAATGAGAATTTAGCTTATAAAATAATACAAAAATTCACCACACTGATATAATCAGAAGAATTTTAAGGTTAATCACTTTAAGATTCTAGTCTTTTCTACTCTCAAGGACTAGGGCTAAACTCAATGTACAAGGATAAACATCAATACTATCACTAACTGGTGGAAAATATCCATAATTAATATAATATAATGATTCCAAATGGATTAAACGAAGCATTACCAAGAATTTTTTAACATTTGAAAATCTACAAGTCTAGAATTTACTTTTACGGGAATAACATCAACTTAATCATGAACTGATGGAAATCATGTCTAAAATAATCATGGATTTCATTCTATGTGGATTCAAAGAAAACAACATATATTATCTTCACATTCGAAAGCTCAAGGCTAAAATTTATAGAGAACTAGAGAAGGGTTTTGGGGGACACAAGGAAAAAACTACCCCCTTGTTGATTCTCACATACCTGATAAAGAAAATCGACAAAATTTCTTGAGAATCTGAGGAGAAGTAGGCTGCCCTAGTTCTTGCTCCGAGAGTCCTTGAGAGAAAATTCTACGATCTGTTTTTTGAAGGTTTGAGTGGGGAATGGGGAAAGAAGTCATTTAACCCCACTAATAAGTCTAAAAATATGGTTAACATGCCATAGTTTAAAGTTTAGGAGGGTAGAAAATTACTGAAAGACCCTTGAAAACTCGTAGGGAAAAACTGACTATCAGTCCCCACGGGTGACCTAACGGGTCATGGTTACACCCGTGAGGTGTACTGCCTAGAAATTATAGATGGTCACCACGAGGGGCCTAACGACTCGTCTCTTATGGCCACGACTTGTGGCTTGACCCGTGAAGTCCACTGCGTCTGAAACCTGTAGGGATCGTAATGGAAGACCTCATGATTCGTCCTTGGTGACCACAACTCATAGTCACCACTCGTTAGGTGCACTGCCTCTTTTCACCCTTTACCCAAACCCCACTCCCCACGACTGACCTAACAACTCGTGGGACCTGACCACAAGTCATGGTCATGCCCATGGGGACCTCATTTCTCAAGTTTCCAAATTCCTCACCTAGCCTCCCCACGAGTCATGGTGTGACTCGTGGGCTGCTCTCACGGGTCACCTCACAACCCATCCTGATGCCTGGTGCCAGTTTTAAATTTTTCTCCGTTTCAACTCCCAGGTCTAATCTTTGGGCTTCCGGGGTATAACAATATCTCCCCCTTGGTAATATTCATCCTCGAATGTTGGAAAACACACAGAAAAGTAGAGAGATGCAATTATCATATTCAAATATTGATCATTTAAATTGAAAACTGACAGAATGACTACCTCTGATTCAAACTACATAGCTAAACTGAATTCACTTTTCATACATACATCCTTAAACATAAAGAAACTTGAACACATGATCTGAACATGAAAACTACATAGAGTTCTAGGACAAAACTGATATCTCAAGATGTAGAGTCGGTAGAGAATAAGTGTGGGTGTCTAGACATCATATCTGCTTCGGCTTCCCACATAGCTCCCTAGACATGCTGATTCCTCCATAATACCTTGCTAAAGCCACCTATTTGTTCCTCAGCTTACGAACCTGACGGTCAAGGATCTAGACTGGGACCTCCTCGTATGAGAGGCTATCCTTTATTTCTACATTGTCCGATGGCACAATTGAAGTTGGATCATTAAGGCATTTCTTCAATAGTGACATATGGAACACTGGGTGCATAGAAACTAGTCCTGCAGGTAATTCCATCTCATAGGCTACTTTGCCAATTCAACTTAGAATTCTGTAGGGTTCCACATATCTCATACTGAGCTTTCCCTTCTTGCTAAACTCATCACCCCTTTCATGGGTGAAATTTTTAGATTGACCCAGTCATCCATAGAAAACTCCAATTCTCTTCTCCTTACATCAGCATAGGATTTTTGACGGCTCTGAGTTGTTTTCAATCTTTCTCTGATGAGTTGTACCGTCTGCATAGCTTCATGAATTGAGTCTGGCCCGATTATTGTAGCCTAGGGTGAATGGAGTATCTCGAGCTGTGTGCTTCAACCAATATCTGCTGCCTCAAGTCACCGACATTCGATATGCATAATTTGGCCTGATAACGGAGCACACCATCTCCCCCTTTGGAGAAAGTCTCAACCTCCTTCCTGAGAATTGCTTCCTTGAGTTTAAGTAGAATAGGATCTTCATCCTGTTTGGACTTAACTTCAACAACCAAAGAGGAGTCTGACCTGCTTTGCATCACCACTCCACCCTCAGCTGAGTCAACCAACTGCACCCCTAACCGAGCTAGTCTGTGAATATCCTTCGCCAACTCATTTTTGCCCTCCTCAATATGAGCCATGCTACCCATAGACACTTTTCTTATGGAATCAACCACCATATTGGCTTTGCCCGAGTGATATAGCACACTAATATCAGAATCCTTCAGGAGCTCTAACCACCTTCTCTGATGAAGATTTAGGTCCTTCTAACTGAATATGTATTGGAGGCTCTTGTGATCGGTGAAAACATCTACGTGAGCCCCGTACAGGTAGTGTCCCCTTATTTTCAACACAAACACTACCACTGCCAATTCCAAGTCATGAGTCGGGTAATTCTTTACATGAACTTTGAGTTATCTGGAGGCATAGGCTATCACTTTGCCCCGCTGCATCAGAACACAGCCGAGTCCAACTCTGGAGGCGTCGCAATATACTACAAATCCATCTAATCCTTTCGGTGAGTCAATATTGGAGTGGTATTGATTTGAGTTCTTAACTCCTGAAAACTTTTCTCACATGCATCTGACCACTGAAATTTCACTTTCTTCTGAGTAAGTCTAGTCAGAGGAGATGCTATAGAAGAAAAGGCTTCCACAAAGCATTAGTAATAGCCGACCAACCCCAAGAAACTTCTGATTCCGATCGGAGAGGTAGGTCTGGGCCAGTCTTTCACTACTGTTATCTTTTGAGGGTCAACCTGAATACCCACACCCGAGACCACATGACTCAGGAAAGTAACAGACTTCAACCAGAATTCATACTTGCTGAACTTGGCGAACAGCTAGCAGTCTCAAAGTTTCTGGAGCATTATCCTTAGGTGGTTAGCATGCTCTTCCTTATTTCTAGAGTATACTAGGATGTCGTTGATAAATACAATGATGAACATATCCATATACTGCTTGAAAACTCTGTTCATCAGGTCCATAAAGGCTTTAGGGGCATTTGTTATTCCAAAGGATATAACCACAAACTCGAAGTGACCATATCAAGTCCTGAAAGCTATTTTTGGTATGTCACATTCTCTGACTCATAGCTGATGATACCCCGACCTGAGATCTATTTTGGAGAAACAGCTGGCTCCTTGAAGTTGGTCAAATAGGTCATCAACTCTGGGTAGGGGATACCTATTCTTGACTGTGACCTTGTTCAACTGACGGTAATCAATGCACATTCTGTGGGTACCATCTTTCTTTCGCACGAATAGCACTGGAGCACCCTAGGGAGATATGCTGGGTCTGATAAAACCCTTATCAAGAACATCTTTTAGCTGCTCCTTCAACTCCTTAAGTTCAGCCGGAGCCATTCTATAAGGAGGGATGAAGATGGGTTGAGTATCTGGAATAAGGTCTATGCTGAAGTCAATTTCCCGTTCAGGCGAAACTCTGAGAAGATCTTCGGGGAACACATCTGGAAACTCACTGATAACAGGGACTGAGTGGATAGTTGGAGTCTTAGATTCGGAATCCTTGACTCGAACTAGAAGGTGTATACATACCTTAGAAATAAGCTTCCTGGCCTTAAGGTAGGAAATAAACCTACCCTTTGGCGCTGAACTATTGCCCGACCATTCTAGAGCTGGCTTATTAGGGAACTAAAACCTGACGGCCCTAGTTCTGTAGTCAAATGAGGCATAACCGGAGTGTAACTAATCTATGCCAAGAATGAGGTCGAAGTCGACCATGTCTAACTCTAAAAGATCAGCTAGCATGACTTTATTGCAGACTGAAATTGGATAATTTCTATACACCCTGCTGGCTCTAACTGACTCGCCAACTAGCGTGGAGATTGAGAATGGTTCTAAGAGGACCTCTAGACTAATATTGAACTGCACTGCTATGTAGGGAGTCACGAATGATAGAGTGCCCCCCGAATCAAGTAGGGTATACACATCTAGGTGGTAAAGACATGACATACCCGTGACCACTTCCGGTGAGTTCTCTTGATCCTGACGAGATGATAATGCATAAGAACGGTTGAGAGCCAGATGATCCACCCCTCCGATCCTGGCGAGACCAAAAGGTAGGGGCGCTGGCAGAGCTGGGCGTTGGAGCCCTCTGCTGCTGTGGACGGATGTTACCGCCAGACCTCTAGTGGCCATGATCTGATTGGCAGTCCTTTCACGCTTATTCTTTCTCTCTATGTCCCTCAGTTTTTCGACCTTAATCTACTGGGCATAGACAATCAGACTGGAGAGGTCAATATCCTTGATCAGCATCACTGTCCTGCAGTATTTGAGGACCAGATTTTACACCCCATTTACAAACTTTAGCATGCGAGCCCTTGGCTTAGACACCATCTCTGGCGTGTATTTGGAAAACCTGGTGAACTTCAGAGCATACTCTTCTACGGTCCTGTTTTCCTGTCTCAGGTTCATGAACTCCGCTACCTTGGCCTTCCTGAGCTCCCGAGGGAAGAATCTATCCAGAAAGGCTGTAGTGAACTCCTTCAATTCCATCGGTCCTGCATCCGCCAACCTTCCCTCCTTCCACTATTCGTACCAAACTTAGGCTACCCCTTTCAGCTGGTAAGCAGCCAAGTCCGCACTCTCTGAGGGACTGACACCCGTAATTCGGGTGATCTTCTTAATCTCGTCAACAAATCCCTGTGGGTCCTCTAACACCTTGGATCCATGAAAGTCCGGAGGGTTCATCCTGGTAAAATCTCGCACTCGGGCAGCTGCTGCGGAACCGTTATTATTGATTGGAACCACCTGTTGGTTCACCTGGTTGGTCACAATTTGGCGAGCAGCTGAATGGTTACCCTGGATTTTGCGGTGATACCGAGTCATCCTGAGGGGCTTCCGGGGCTGGTGGTGCAAGTCATTGAGCATTATCGGCCCTCCTTCCATTACCGCGTCGTGGAGGCATGATTCACTGAAATGAAGAAGATCACGGGTTAGGAGAATAATTCTGGAACTGAATTTCAACACACGATAAGGAGTATGAAACAAAAAAAAGTTTCCTAATGACATCTCGTAGCCTCCTCGTCATAAGTGTGGCGCGCTTCACACCAATGAAAAAGACTCTACTCGATGCGTCTTTCAGACATCCGAGGATACTCTAGACCTAGTGCTCTGATACCAAGTTATTCATGCCTCGAGTGTACACCCTGGAGAGTCAGAGGTGACCCCAAGTCAACCCCTGGTCGATTATACACTGGCATTCTGAGCAACATAAAAATATATACAGCGGAAGTTTAAAACAAATATAAATTCTTGAAAATATTAGAACAAAACTACAAGTTGAACAAAACCCAATCTGAATTTAAAAAATAAATCTACGTCTGAAAGCCACTATGACTGATGAGCTACTGGGACAAACCCTCAGCTAACTCCAAATCTAGATAAAAGGAAGAAAAGTATAACTGAAATAATAAATCTCCGTCCTTGAAGGATGAGGACTCACCAACTGGAATAGTTCAGATCTTCGTTGAACTGTTGGCTAATGGAGTTGAGATAGAGATCCTACAGCTGTATCATGAAACGATACAGCATAAAAGTATGCATCAGTACTTTGAATATATTGAGTAAGTGAGAGAAACCACACACAATGGAATAAATACAAGAGAAATGTTGAACTGAATGACATGCAATGACCAACTAATGCTAATGATCTGAATATCTGAAAAACTAAGGTGGTCTAGAAGACCCTGTATGATGGTCAAAGCATGTTCTAAGTCTGGAATGTTGATCTGGACTATACTGAACTTAGACTAGACTAAATGACTAGTGGTAGAGTCTATAACCGACATGTAACCAGGTGAGCTAGACGTGGAGTCCGATATATACACTCATCGGTAGGATCCAATATACCTTGCCAGGATATAAAAGCATGAACTGTGATCACAAAAGTATGGGGGCCAGTCAGGCCAATAAATATTGTAACCTACGCAGGCAACATAGTTCTGGGAACCTGGGTGCGTTGGAACCCCGTCCACTCGGTGCTAAGTACTACTGTAACTGGATAATCCTAGATTAAATACTAAGCTGATAGCTTGAAACTGGGGCCCAAGACTAGTTAGGAATACATATCTGAAAGTATCCCGAGAGTCTTATCGGATCATATTCTAAAATTGGGTTCTAGACTGGTTAGAGTTGCTTATCTAGAAGCGTCATAACCGTCTAAGAACAAACTGTAATCTGAACTGGGATCTTAAGGCTAGTCAGAGCTATATATCTAAAGTTCCATGACCGCCTAGTGGACCAATATACTGAATTTTGAATCTGATTCTGATAACTGGGAGGTAATACTGACACCTTGAAAAATTCTGTAGTCAAACTGATCAGCTGACATATCTAACAGACACTGAGTACTCTCACATTTTAACTAAATCTAGGCAACCATGTATCTGACTGAGAATTTAGCTTATAAAATAATATGGAAATTCACCACATTGATATAATCAGAAAATTTCAAGGTTAATCACTTTAACAAGATTCTAGTCTTTTCTACTCTCAAGGACTAGGCTAAACTCAATGTATAGGGATAAGCATCAATATTGTCACTAACCTGTGGAAAATATCCATAATTAATATAACATAATGATTCCACATGGATTAAATGCAGCATTACCAAAAATTTCTTAACATTTGAAAATCTGCAGGGCTAGAATTCACTTTTACTGGAATAACATCAACTTAATCATGAACTGATGGAAATCATGTCTAAAATAATCATGGATATCATTCTATGTGAATTCAAAGAAAACAACATATATTATCTTCATATTCGAGATCCCAGGGCTAAAGTTTATAGAGAAACTAGAGAAGGATTTTGGGGGACATAAGGGAAGAACTATCCCCTTGTTGAATTTCCACATACGTGATAAAGAAAATCGACAAAATTCCTTGAGAATCTAAGGAGAAGTAGGCTGCCCTAGTTCTTACTCTGAGAGTCCCTGAGAGAAAATTCTATGATTTGTTTTCTGAAGGTTTGAGTGGGGAATGGGGAAAGAAACCGTTTAACCCTACTAATAAGTCTGAAAATATATTTAAAACGATGTAGTTTAAAGTTTAGGAGGGTAGAAAATTACTGAAAGACCCTTGAAAACTCGCAGGAAAAACTGACTATCAATCCCCACGGGTGACCTAACGGGACCACGATCGTTGTCATACCCGTGAGGTGCACTGCCTAGAAATTATGGACGGTCACCACGATGGACCTAACGACTCGTTCTTTGTGGCCACAACTCATGGCTTGACCCGTGAAGTCCACTGCTTCTCAAACCTACAAGGCTCGTAATGGAAGACCTCACAATTCGTTCCCGGTGACCACGACTTGTGGTCACAACTCGTTACGTGCACTGCCTCTTTTCACCTCTTTACCCAAACCCAACTCACCAAGACTGACCTATCGGCTCGTGGGGCCTGACCATGAGTCGTGGTCATGCCCATGGGGACCTTATCTTATTTCTCAAGTTTTCAAATTCCTTACCTAGCCTCCCCACGAGTCACATCACGACTCATGGGCTGCTCTCATGGATCATCTCACGATCCGTCCTAATGTCTGGTGCCAGTTTTGAGTTTTTCTCCATTTCAACTCCCAGGTCTGATCTTTGGGCTTCCAGGGTATAATAGAATTATTGTACACAATGCATGAATTTAGTTATAAAGAATTTAAGTGCTTGATTGACATGGGACAAGTGATGTAAGGAATGGGTAAGTTTCTACAACTTCTATTTATATTCAATTAAGCAGTTGTTGTATTTTATTAATCTTCTACAGTAGATTCAGCAACTATTGTATCTGTTGCAGCAATTTCATTAATATGCTGTAGCAGATGCAACAACTGCTACATATGTTGCAGCAACTCAATGAAATTGTTGTTATAGATGCAACAACTGCAATATATCTCTTAAGTTACCGCAACAGATGCAACAATTGTTGAATCTGTTGTAATATATTTGTTAAGATTTTGCAGTAGATGCAACAAATGCACCAAATTGTTGCATCTATTGCAATACTTCCATTAAGTTGCTGCAACAAGTGAAGCAACTGTTGTAACTGTTGCAGCAGATTCATTAAGTTGTTGCAGCAGATTCATTAAGTTGTTGCAGCAAGTAATACTATCTTTTCTTTTTATAGTATATAGATGAAATATTGTCTCTAATGTGTATTATACATATAGACTACTCTAACTGCTATGATCTCATAGACATAATACTAGATCTCAACTTCTACAACCTTATGAAGAATGTGTATAACAAGTTGAGTGAGAAAAGTCTATAGCCGAGTGTTGTCCAGTTAAAACAAAGTCTTGATGAATATAATTTTACTAAATATTTTCTTGATTACTGAAAAGGTTCCAGAATCTATCCAAGAGGTGTCCCATGGCTTGGGACCAAAAGAATCTTCACTATGATGACCCTTGACAAGAAATATTTTATCGCTCTTGAATTCTTGATCAATGATGGAGTGATAAATGTTTATGATTGCAACATTCCTTGCTACCCAAAAGATGATGTCTTACTACACATTCAACTAGTGATGGAATTACGGCCTAGGTTCTTGAAACAAAATGGTATGTTCTACCACTTATCGCCCAAGTTGCTCAATAAAGAGTAGATCTATGAAAGAAAGAAGGGTCTCCCCAAGAATGACATTGGGACATCATGAGGTCCTTATTCACTTGCCTTCATTGAGCATCTGATTACCAACAGTTTGATGAATCTCATGAATGACAGTACTATTGAACGGATGTGGTGGAGATGGGTTGTGGGGGCAGTTGATAAGGAATTAGTGTTGTAAGGTGGTTGAGAAGCTGATTGTTTTTATGAAAACTTCATTGAACAATTTGTTGAATATTTTTAAATTATTATTTATGTTTAAGTCTTGTTGTCGAACAACCTGCCCTAAGGTGGGCTAAACATCATATATTTGAAGTTATGTGAATGTATATGTTTTAATGTTTAATATATTTTGCATTTTTTATATTTTAATATTCTGCAACAAGTTATGTTACTTGCTAGAAAAATCTCAACAATTAAGTCATATACTAACATAGTTGTTGCAGAAAGTATATAACTTGTCGCAGCAAGTTAGTTAAGTTGTTTGAAAATTCTCAACAAGTACATAACTTGTTACAACAACTTAGTTTACTTGCTGAAATTTTCCAACAACTAAATTACTTATTCAAACAAGTCGTGTTACTTGCTGTAAAATACCAGTAATTAAGTCATATGGTAAAATAATTATTGCATTAGTTAAATAAGTTGTTTCAGCAAGTAAACTAAGTTGTTGTAGCAAGTTAGTAAAGTTGTTTGAAAATTCTCAACAAGTAGATAACTTGTTGCAACAACTTAGTTTACTTGCTGAAATTTTTCAACAACTAAATTACTTGTTCAAACAAGTCGTGTTACTTGCTGTAAAATATCAATAATTAAGTCATATGGTAAAATAATTATTGCATTGATTAAACAAGTTGTTTCAGCAAGTAAACTAAGTTGTTGCAGCAAGTTAGTAAAGTTGTTTGAAAATTCTCAACAAGTAGATAACTTGTTGCAACAACTTAGTTTACTTGCTGAAATTTTTCAATAAGTAAATAACTTGTTCAAACAAGTCATGTTACTTGCTGGAAAATCTCAACAATTAAGTCATATGGTAAAACAATTGTTGCAACAAGTATATAACTTAATGTAGCAAGTTAATTAAGTTTTTTGAAAATTCTCAACAATTAGATAACTTGTTGCAACAAGTCATGATACTTGCTGAAACAAGTCCAATAAGTCGATTAGTTGTTGCAACAAATTCTTAGCTATCACGATAATATTTTTACTCAATTCACCATTAAATCTAGCTTTGAGTCCTTAAATGCATTTAATTCACTATATTTAATAATAAATGTGATTGATCCAAGCAATTCATTATCAAATTACTCGACTAAAGTTGACTATGCGTACAATTGCTCAATCAGTCGTCTATTATGATAAAATTACTATGTATTATTAAAGAACACTATTAAATATATATTCAATTCATAATTAAATATAACTGATCTAAGAAATTCATAATTAAATTACCCGATTAAAGTTGAGTATGCTCACAATTGCTCAATCGATCGTCTATTATGATCAAATTACTATGTCATTATTAAAGAACTCTATTAAATCTAACTTTGAGTCTTTAAATTCATTTAATTTACTATATTTAATAATAAATATAATTTATTCAAGAAATTCATGATCAAATTACTCGATTAAAGTTGACTACGCGTATAATTACTCGATCGATAGTCTATTATGATCAAATTACTATGTCGTTGTTAAAGAATACCATTAAATCTATATTTGAGTCCTTAAATGCATTTAATTCACTATATTTAACAATAAATATGATTGATCTAAGCAATTCATGATCAAATTACTCGATTAAAATTGACTACGCGTATAATTGCTCGAACGATCGTCTACTATGATCAAATTACTATGTCTTTATTAAAAAAACATATCAAATCTAGATTTGAGTCTTTAAATGCATTTAAAATTTACTATATTTAACAATAAATATGATTGATTCAAGCAATTCATAATCAAATTAGTCTGAACTTGCTACAACAAGTACAACAGTTGTTTGAAAATTTATAGCAAGTTTATGAGTTATTGCAACAAATCAGGTTACTTGTTTGAAATTATTCAGAAAGTGCAATAGTTGTTGGCACCTGTTAGGCCAGTTGTTTGAAAATTAACAACAAGTTTATCAGTTATTGGAGCAAATTAGTTTACTTTTTTGAAATTGTCCAGCAAGTGCAACAGTTGTTAGCACCTGTCAAGCCAGATGTTTGAAAATTTACAGCAATTTTAACAGTTGTTCTAGAAGATTAGGTTATTTATTTGAAATTGCCTAGCAAGTGGAATAGTTGTTGGCACCTGTCAGGCTAGTTGTTTGAAAATTCACAGAAAGTTTATCAGTTGTTGCAACAGATTAGGTTATTTGAAATTGTCCAGCAAGTGCAACAGTTGTTGGCACCTGTCAGGCCAGTTGTTTAAAAATTCACAGAAAGTTTATCAGTTGTTGCAGCAAATTAGATTACCTGTTTGAAATTTTTCAGCAAGTGCAACAGTTGCTGGCACCTGTCAAGAAACTTATTTGAAAATTCACAGCAAGTTTATGAGAATATGAATCAAGTACTCAAACAAACAAAAATAAATTTTGTTATTACAAGTAAGATCAGATCGGTTTCTATGTAGAAGTTCACTCCTTGCATGTGGTTCTTTTGTGTCCAACCCTTTTGCATATGGAGCATTTATTTTTCTTTGTCAGAAATGATTCCCCGATTGATGCTCTCCTCTTCATATGCCTTTTATTCAGGTTTTTTGACTCAAATGGTGATAATTTTATTCATCAAATCTTCATACGTGATGTCTCTATTCACAATCATCGTTATCGTCTCTACCATGCCTGTACCCTTTCAATACCAAATATAGCGGTTGTTGTATTCAATTCATTCACCATGGCGATCAAATTATATTGTTATTTTATCCCCCATTAATATTATTTTATTTTAAAGTAAAAAGAATTAGTCATTATAGGAGAAAAAACTGTGATAAAATAAAACAACTATTATAATGGTTGCAACAACTACTGAAGCTATTGCAGCAACTTCTGAAGCTATTACAATAACTGTTGTAGTTGTTGCAACAACTTAGAGAGTTGCTTAAACAATTACAATAATTGTTGTAGCAACTTAGAGAGTTGTTGTAACAGCTCGCTGACCTTCGTCTATGTATTAACCAAAATATGTAGAAGATGTCCAACAACTCCGACAGTTGTTACAACCATTCTAGTGATTGTTGTAACAACTAATATTAATTTAGAAAAGGATGTAACAGTTATTCCAGATATTATAACAACTATTGCAACTTCTTTATAAATTATTGCGAAAATATTAGAAGCTTTTTTACAAAAAATTACGCAGTTGTTGCAACAACTAACAACAAAAGTCGCAATTGTTGTTGCACTTGTTGCAGCAAGTACAACAACTGCTACGGCAAGTACAACAACTGTTGTAGTTATTGTAGAAAGTACAACAATTGTTGCAACTTCTTTGTAAGTTATTGGAATAATTTAGAAGTTTTTTTTATTATACATTACTCAGTTGTTGCAACAACTAACAACAAAAGGTGCAGTTGTTATTGCAGTTGTTCCAATAAGTACAACAATTGTTGCAGTTGTTGCAACGTCTTTATTAGTTTTTGGAAAAATTTTAAATCTTTTTTTTACTATAAATTACTCAGTTGTTGTAACAATAACAACAAAAGGTGCAGTTATCGCAGCAAGTACAACAACTGTTGCAGTTGTTGCAGCAAGTGCAGCAACTGTTGCAACTTCTTTATAAGTTATTGTAGAAAAATCAGAAGATTTTTTACAATAGATTGCTCAGTTGTTGCAACAACTAACAGCAAAAGGTGCAGCAGCTGCTGCAATTGTTGCACCAAGTACAACAACTGTTGTAACTTCTTTATCAGTTGTTGCAAAAAAAATAGAAGCATTTTTACAATAGATTACTCAGTTGTTACAACAACTGTAACTACTACTGAATTTGTTGAAAAAATATAATTTTACCCAGATGAATAATACACACAAAACGACATGTGACTTATTTAATGTAATTTTCTTGCTTTTACAAGGAAATCTAGCCCAAAATGTGTGAGTTGGTGAATTTTTTTTCCACCAAATCTTTAAGAAGAAGAAGAAGATTATGACGTTGATGATGAAAAGGAGAGGGAGGAACAACAATAGCAACAACAACAGCAACAACAACAAATGGATGAAGAAGAAGAGCAGGTCGTTGATTTTGGCGGGTATTTTTCCCCCTTTTAGGTATTTAGGGTTTTATATAAGTTGGGTCAAAGTGTAAAAATAAAAAGATGGGGGCTTATTCCAAAAGTGATCAAATATCTTCAAACACTAATTATAAACTTGTCACCTCTACTCAATGATTAAAACTTGTGTCACTTTTTTTAAATTTTGAATTTTTTTATTACCCTTAATTCACTCACCCTGGTTAGTTAGGTATTTGAGAGTTGTCTCACTTTTACTAGTAGTTGTGGTATTACTCCGGGAGTTACTTGTTATTCCATTTCTTTAACTATTTAATGTTTCTTGCACTTTGATTATTGTATTATTTTATTATAGTGACTGTTCCTTTTTAGTATGTTTTGTTATGCGTTCTTTAGAATTTTTGTCTTGGTTTCTTCACTCCTATTGCTTTTGTTTTTCAAACTACTTTATATTATTTTTGCTTGAGCCGATGATCTATCAGAAACAACCTCTCTACCTCTCAAGGTAGAGGTAAGGTCTACTTACACACTATCCTACTCAGACCCCACTTGTGGGATTATATCGAGTATTTATTATTGTTGTTGTTGTGTATTTATTGTCCATATTGTTGTTGTTGTGTATTTTAGTTCTGCATGTTTATGACTTATAATATTATGTTTTTAGCAGGTTGACCCAATGATCAGTTTGTAAGTTTTTACTTATGATTTCAGCTATGACAAGTCATATGACCCTATTTTCAGCTTTAGGTCATTCTATTCAGAAAAAAAATTTTAGTTCATGACTATACATGTTTTTGGATATCAGCATGCAGTCGTTACTCTCATGATCTTATGATTTATGTTATGTGCATGATTTCAGTTATACTTACTCAGCCTGTTTTACTTAACTTACATATTCAGTACATTTCAAGTACTAACCACATAATCTATGTTGTATCGTTTCATGATACAGGTTCAGATGCTCAGACTCAGTTCCACCGTTAGTTCAGTTTCCCCTCAGTCTAGCTCAGTTCCCGCTGTTGGTGAGTCCTTATCATCTGAGGACCTTCAACTTAGTGTTTGATTATGTAATTTCAGTTTCAAACTTTTATCGAGCTAGTTGGGGATGTTATCCCATCAACTCTTCTGTTATGTTAGAGGCTTTTCAGACAATGTGTAGAAGCTCAGCTTGTCAACGCTGACTTTATTTATGATCATTATGTACGCAGACTTCCGCTTATTCATATTTAGTTTATCAGTTTCCATTAATCTATGTTCTTTAGCCGCTACGTTCATGCCATGGGTCGACTTGAAACCATTCATGATTTTAAGTTTCGCTCGGTCTGGACCTATGTTTGGGTCATGAAAAGTGATTAGACTGGACATAATGCAGCTTCAGCTTACCAAGAACATGATCCTAGATAAGAGGTTATGGAGGATATAGATAAAGGTAGAGGGTTGGTAAGGTATTTGAGAGTTGTCTCACTTTTTTTTTCCTTACTAGTAGTCGTGGTATTACTCCGGAGTTTCTTGTTATTCCATTTCTATTACTATTTAATGTTTCTTACACTTCGATTATCGTATCATTTTATTGTAATGATTGTTCCTTTAGTATGTTTTATCATGTGTTCTTTAGCATTTTTGTATTGGTTTCTTCACTCTTATTGCTTTCATTTTTCAAACTACTTTATATTATTTTTACTTGAGCCGAGGGTCTATTAGAAACAACCTCTCTACCTCCCAAGGTAGAAGTAAAGCCTACTTACATACTATCCTCAGACCTCACTTGCGGGATTATATCAAGTATTTTATTGTTGTTGTTGTGTATTTGTTGTCCAAATTGAATAAAAACGGTTGGAAGTTCTTTTGTTCTTTTTTTCTTAAGTAATTGGAAGTTGAAAATGTATTTGGACTTGAATTTTAATCAATACTTGTTAGACATTTTTTAACTAAAAGCCATTACTATGGTGTTGAGCTACAATCACTCTGATAGTAGCATCCACTTTTAGAGATGTGCATCTTGAACTAATCTGCTATGTGTGACATTATGAGTTCTAAGCCAAAGCAACTCAAAGTGTTTAACTGTGACATTGTTCTGGCTTATTTTTCTATAAACACAGTGATCTTTAAGTACTTGTAAATTGTTACTGTCGCCTACTCTTTATCTTTCAGTGAACTTGCAGACAGACCATGTAGCTTCCTTCCTTCTTGTTTTAATCTCATTTAGCATTTTTGCCAGATTTACATTATATGTACACTAATGCTTCTTTGACATTAGTGGTATACTCTGCTGTCTTTTCCCCCTTTTTTCCTGGAATTTTCTTAAAAGGTAAAGTAAGTATTAATGATGTATAGCAAACAACTCTATCTTTCTTGCTGGAATTTAAAGATTGAAAATTCCAATCACATGTTCAAGGTATCAGGTAATCGCGTGAATGTATCAATCATATGCTTCATATGAGGGTTCTTTGTATTGAGTACCAATACACCCCTTTATTTGTAGAGACATACTTTTGTTGGAATAGCAATTCTAGTATTCCACTACTAGAACAGTAAAAGACATCAATGTTAGAATGGCATTACAGGTGAACATCACCACCTCAAGTACAAGGACAAATCATGGGAAAATAAGAAACTAACTACAGTTGTTACTCCTGCAGCAACTAAAAACTGTTATACTAGAGACTACGATCAATGGACCAGGGAAAAGTACAAAAAGGCTGTACTACACAAACTAATATGTCAAGTCAGCGATCCACTGGAAGACAGAATCCTTGTATCATTATTGCTCCATCAGTTATTCTGCAGTATAAAAAGTTAGTAAATGTGTTTTAAAGTAGAAAAAGAAAAAAGAGACCATTTTATACCTACCTTAAACATAAGGGATATTTTTCTTATTAGGTAACATTTTAACTAAATTTTGAGAAAGTTACTTTTGTGAAATATGAATCAAAGTTAAATGATTTTTACGTAATAAAACAAAGAATAATGACTTTTGAGTAATAAACACAAAGTTGAACAAATTTACATTCTTTGCGGGAGTTTGATATTCCTCAACCCGAGAAACTCTGAAACTGACTTGAAACCCCAACAGTTCGATCTGGAGTAGTTGGAGTTTGGTACTTCACTTCTGTGACGAGGGTTCCTGCTTGAGCTCGCACTATCAGCCTTTTCGAGTTTAGCATGTTGAGAACCATGGTTAATTCTGGTGAAAAGAGGATATAAATATGAGAGAAGAAAGGACAAATTCCAACTACAAACATATAAGAGCTAAATGTGCTCTATAGGTTTATTGGACAAAGAGGAAAAAGAACCCAGAGCAGTTAACAATATGCATTGCAAAAGATAAAAGGATTATAAAGACTTGTGTTGGTATTTTTATTGCCCGCACTAAGCATAAAAAATAAAATTGAGGTTGACACTATTAAAGAGCATTGAATCATTTTCTTTCTTCAACGTCTTTTTATACCATTTACATTTCCATCTCTCCTCTCTATAAAATCCAAAGAGAAGACAAACAC
This sequence comes from Datura wrightii, assembly GCA_035772735.1. Classification (NCBI taxonomy): domain Eukaryota; kingdom Viridiplantae; phylum Streptophyta; class Magnoliopsida; order Solanales; family Solanaceae; genus Datura; species Datura wrightii. The sequence goes on from JASDFA010000019.1 coordinate 40,295,680, forward strand.
AGACAGAGTATAAAAGCAGCAGAATGGAATTGGACATACAATTCATAGCCGGCAATATATAGTTAAAATGATTGACAAATAAAATAAACTACTGAAACAAGATACCAAAATATATCACCACAAGTGAGAGAAAAATTCGAAAAAATGATGCGATGCGATTTGGTTAATGATTTCTTTGAAACTCTGAAAACAAAACCTGGCAATATGGATGAAGTCAAATTCAATTAGCAAGAGAACGGTGCGGGTGAAGGACGAGAATCAACAAATTACAGATTCAGAAGGTTTTGAGATACAGAGAGAAAGGACTTCATTGAAAAGTGGAGCAAACAAATCAATTGCTCTTTCACTTGAACAAACACAAATGGTTGATTTTCATTTATTTCCCCTTTTTAAGGTTTTAACTCTAGGTATCAAATATGCTTAATTGGAAATTTTCTTATCATGGAGCAGGAATACTTGACAAAATAATAATTTTAATATTTTTTTCACTTATTTGGATAGAAGTTCCTTCTTTTTTATAAGAAGAGAAAGTAAAATTACAAGCCAGATAAATGTTCTAAATTATTCCATCTGTCAAAATTTTTTATATTTCTAAATATTTAAAATTCTCCTCCTTTTAATGTAAAATAATTTATGGTCGGACAAATGATTAAGTCAAAAAGAAGACCAATTGTTATTTGGGAGGGGACAAATGTACAAGCATTGTAATGCCATAAACAAGTAATCATTGTAATGAATATAGAGTTTAATATTGCCTTAGAGTTAATCATATACTCGAGTCTCGAAGACAATATTATCCAATGAAATACAAAAAACAATGAGAAAAAAAATAAGAATAAGAACAGAGCTCGACTTCATGGTGAACCTAAACTTTCTTTTACAATGGATTATATATTTAATTAATTAATAAAGGGATTCTTCGAACAATTTTTTGTTTCTGTTTTCTTTAACAGATGAGATCAAGTAAATTTTCGTCCAGAATATAGCTCAGCAAGAATAACTTAAAAATTATTACGTTCTTTTATTCAGTTTGAAGTGGAAAAATAATTTATTTACATCGTGATGAATTTAAGAGCCTTTTTCCCCTTAGCAAATAGTTAAATTAAAATAACATAAAAGAATGTCTAACAATATATTGTTGAGCTTATTAAACAGGGTCTGAATCAAAAACATCACAATGCCAGTTGAATCACTATCCTTCTATTCATCAGTGCATGTACAAAAATAACTATCCTAACGTATGAAAAAGAGATCACTATTTGTGTTTTCTTTCTCTATTCTAATGAATTACATGAGCTGATGCCTCATATTTGGTAATAACTTTTTGGAGACAAGAATTACAGTTGGATGTGAAGCTTGCAGTAGTTTTAAGCCTCCAGTGTTGTGGATTAAGTTCATTGTGCTATAGCCTCCTTTGCTTCACTCTTTGTGACCTTGGCTAAATCATCAACATCACCGGTTTGTAGACCGATAACCACGCTGTGACAGCGGCCACATAGCAAAGGATGCTCTGTAAAAGAACCTACTTGAGGTGAATAATTCCAGCATCTGTCACATTTTGAGCCATTTGCACGGGATACACCAATCCAGATTTTGTTCCCTTCTTCAATGAGGTATTCTCCAGTGTACTGAACATCTTTAATCCTTTCATCTTGCATGGAGTTGAGAATCTCCACCTGCAGAAATTGCAAGAACGTACTCATAAGATGTATAAAATCAACAAAGCCACCACATTATGCGCTCAACGAAGACATTTTCAATTATGGAGGCTTAGAATACCTAAATAGATACAAAGTATTTCAAGTTGTAAGACTACTGTCACACGTGTTTAATGGAATTCGGCTGAAAAGAAGACCAATATTTGTCGCAAGTGTAACCAACCCATATATATGTATGATGGCAACTCAAAAGTAGGTTTCCAAGAGTATCTAATTTAGCTTGTTTCAAGCTCAAGTGAGCTCGGTAACGACATAGTGAGAACACTTAAAAGGGGAAAAGGCTGGTGCTCAACAAAAGACATGTAACGGAAGCACACATTTCTACCTGTGCATCAGTCCTAACTGCATAGAGTTAAAATGAGTACTGCAGTATACCTGAGATGTTATAAATATGCGATGTAGAGCATCTGCCTCATTTGTAGGTTCGCACATTTTGTTTAGTCTCTCGGCCAGGCTTTCATTAGAACAGTGGAGATACACCTTGGCCTCTAAACTGGAGCCAATCAATTTTCCACTTCGAGCTACTTCCAATGCTTTGTTAACTTCCGTCCTTAGCTGGTAATAATTGTTCAAATTGTCATAATCAAAAAAATGATTGATGAAATAGTCTGACCAAGTGACAATTCAATAGAAAGCAAATAGGCTCTGATTGGCATCATGAATGAAACCAAAAATAGTTTAAGTTCTTAAACAAAATAGAATCTGATTAATAGGCAACCATTCGCTTCCTGAAATTATCAAAGCTACCAAAGGGCGCTGTGAAATTCTTATATGGAGTGCATCATACAGATAGAGATATCAGTCCCCCTCTGAGATTACTTAAGAAACTGATCGCCAGATTGGAATACTAGAGAAATTTTAGTTTGTAAGTTATATAACCAACATTACTTATGTGAAGCAGTTTATTACTTGACATGTAGATATTTAGGTCTCACAAATTTAATTTAAAATAAATTACAAAAAAGGCAACAAATAAAAGTCTATACTATTCCTGAGTAAAATTTCTCGGAATACTAGGCCAAACATAAGTTTAACCAACTGGTACCAGATAGAAATATTGGGCCAAACTATGTGGGTTAGCTGTCTCATATGTATAACAGTTACCTCAAGAATTTTCCCCCAAAAGTCAACTTCTTCCTCTGGAAAGGAAAGGTTTTCTGCATCTAGTTCAGGCCATCTTGACTCGAACACAAATTTAGCAACATGCCCATCTTCAGTAGTATACTGAAAAGGAAGATGCTGCCACATATCCTCAGCCAAATGAGGTAAAATGGGAGCAATTATCCTTCCTATTGAAAGCAAATGGGCTTCAAGGACTGTTTGACAACTCCTCCTGGTAAAACTTGCACTGCCCCTGAAAATAACAAAAACAATTATAAGGTAATGTAAATTTCATTAAAAAGGTCCCAAGAAAGTACTGAAAGCATACAAACTACAGCATAGTTGTATCTGTTACAATCTCAAAACTTCTATAAAATCCATGTACTGAACTAAGTCTTCTACCATATTTCCCCCTACACCAAAAGTACACATTGAGGACATCTATTTTTAACAATAGCTAAATGATTCTCAAAATATCTCTTATTTCTTTCAACCAAATGGTCCAAAAGATGCAAAGAGGTAAGGTTTTCCAGATTTGCTTCAAATTTTTCCTTTCTGATTCTGCCAACAAACCAGTAGGTCTTTCTAATTCTTTGGCATCATCTGTTGCACACCACTCATATTCAGGAACAGATTGGTAACTGCTTTTTATGACTGCAATGCAAAAACAGATGTTCTGCAGATTCCTGAGAATTTTCACAGCAACCACATCTACTGCACAAAGGAATTCCTCTTCTCTGCAACATATCGCGAGTTAAGCATGCATTTCTAACAGCAATCCGACTAATTTACACTAGAATCTGACTAAGCTTTCAATACAAGCTGTTAATGAGTTCAGGTAACCAGCAGAAGGCTGGATTCAAAGCTCTTGACCTACAATTTCTAATATAAAGAGAGTCAACAGTAGCAGAAACCTCAATGTAAAGGAAGAGCAAGGTACTCAATCCCCCACATGAAGTCAATTTTCAGAAGACCTGTCAAAACTCATATACAGACATCATAAAACCCTAGATGACAACTCATATATGGGGCATGATACGTGTCACAAAAATGATGACTTGGAGCCAAGAATTGAAGACTGAGACTACTAACTTCCCTAAGAGAAGTTGCTGGGATCTCAAGTTTGATAGTTGATGCGAAGACTCGTAGTAGAAACATGTTTATACCATCAAACTGCACTTTTAAAGAAGCGAACATGCCTTGAAACATACAAAATCCCAGTAGAGGTTACATTAAGATAGAAGTGATGAATCCTAGATGCTTACTAAGACATTTTACAGAAGTAATCGACTGTCAACCAAGTTAGCAAGCCACATCAAATTGAATCAAAACCTACCAGGGAAAATATATTGGAACAACAAGGTTCTCTCGCTTTTTCTAGGGCCGATAATCTACACATTAGGCGTCCAGAAGCTTTTGAATAAGGATATGAAGTTAATACAATATTTAAGGAGATAACAGCCCAAACTAATTGTCCTCCATCTATACAAAAGAGTGCAAGAGGAGACAATTGATATATTTCATACTAGTCCGTAAAATGTAATTAATTGTGCTTCGATGAACTGTTCAAGGTTCCGAGAAATTAGAACTGTGGTCATTTTTTTGATCAAATAAAAGAATTAAAGTCGCAAACCTATCAATAAAACAAACAGGATAGCTCGTTAAATGAGACAGTAATATATTTAGCCGAGATATCAGCAGCTGGAATTTTTGCAGCTTTGGCCCTCGTGATAAGAGGGTAATTTGGCTCCGTTCAGTTTAATGGAAAGTGACACTTCTACTCCAACATTTGACACTGCCATCTGAATGAAAAGAAAGCAAACAAATGATTTAAATTTCAAGGAATAGAGATGGTTCGGGCATGTGAAGAGGAGGTGGTCACTTTATCCAGATGTAACAGTGTTGTAGCCACTGCGGACGGGGTCCGGATGCACTAGTAAGGAGGTGTGAGAGGTTGGCTATAGTAGGAGTTAAGAGAGGTAGATATAGGCTGAAGAAGAACTGAGGGAAGATGATTAGACAAGACATGGCTCAACTCCAACTTACTGAGGACATGACACTAGATAGGAAGGTATGCAGGTCGAGGATTATAGTAGACGGTTAGTAGGTAATCGAGTGTTGCAGCACTGTATGTGGGAGAGACGGGGGCTAGCCTCATCCCCTTCCCTCCTGCTAGTAGTAGTAGTTAGTAATCCTCTTAGTTTCTTATTCTTCAATGTGTTGTACTATCTGCTGTTTTAGTTTCTTATTCTTCAATGTGTTGTACTATCTGCTGTTTTATTTGCTTTATATCTTGCTATTTTGCTATTGTATTTTCCTTGCTTCAAAAGCTTCTCTTATGAGCCGAAGGTCTATCAGAAACAACCTCTTCCTAGGAAGGCGGGATCTGCATATATCCTACCCTCTCCCAACCCCACTTGTGGGACTACACTGGGTGTGTTGTTGTTTTAATTTGGTCCGCCACACCAGCAACTCTAAGCAACCCAAAATTCAATCCTTCCCCAATCCCCTGCTTCTCCTCCCTAGTCCTGGATCCAACTCCAGTCTACCGAGATTTCCCATTGTTGAGATTAATGTCTGATTAACAAACACGATACACTCTGCGAAGGAAAATGTGAAAGAACTAGGTCCTTATTACATGGTTCTTACATGCTATGAAAAACTGCATCAATGTTAAGATCTTATACTGATATATCTTCGGAAAATATATGAAAAAGTATATTCATATATTTCCTGTACTATTCATATAATGTAAAATAAATACAAGATCTTCATGGAGTTTGAATCAGAAAAGGATTCTGCACGAAGGAGATATTTTTGGAAAGTCATGTCTTGAAGAATCCTTCCGGATGTAGAATTGAGTTGATTCTGATTTCCTTAATTCGCAGGATCTTCGAGATATATGGTTTCCTTTTTTATGTGCTTACTAACAAGAAGAGTATATATTCTATACTTGCTGCAGGAAATCATACATTCACACATTGAGATAAAAAGAAAAATTCCTATAGCTTTCAAGCAACGAGCTGTTCTTGGAAGATCTCAAGACTATCGAGAGTGTGAAGAATCAAGTTGAAGAGTCTGGTCCTTGTGTAGTGTTTCTATACTTTGAATCTGCTCCTAGTTCAATTGTATTAGGCTTATCAAGTTGTAACCATCTGCTTTTAAGAAGCATGACTAGGTCGTTGATGTTCTAGTGAATAGAACAGTCGTGAAGTCATCATAAGTTCTTAGTGATAGGAACAGTTGTTGAGTCGTAGTAGGTTCTTGTGGTGAAGAATAATTGTGGTGTCCTTGCAAGTTCTTGAAGTAAAGAACTGTCGTTTCGAGTCAGAGTTGACTTGAGGAGAGTTTGGCAGTAGAGCAACTGTTGACGTCAAGGCTTAGAGTTAAGTCTTAGGTTGAAAGGATTTTGTAATTTGAATTCAGGCACATTGTGTTGGTGAAGTTTGAAGGAAAATCCTACTGGGATAGGTCGTGGTTTTTTGCACCTTTTGAGCTAAAAATCTCGTGTTCTCATTATTTTCTCATTTTATGTCTTTGTATTTAAACTGTACATACATAAGAACCAGGTTCACCAGTGGGTTAAGCAAATTTTAGGAGTTGGCGAAAATCTGGTACGACCCAATTCACTCCCTCCCCCCTCTTTATTCATTAAGGTGCACCCAAACTATCAATTCGTATCAGAGCCACAAATCTACTGCTACCCCTGCCTTATCGCCTCACCTACACCCCTTGCTCCCTGCCCCATTAGGTGCCTTATCTCCATCACCTCTACTGAATTTTCTCTCCCTCCTTCCTAGGCACAAAGCTAAAGTTCTAGCTATGGGTGCGGCATAATCCAGTAGCTTTGGCCAAAATCCTGTATTTGTGTTAAGAAATCCATTTAATCCGTATAAATAATTTATCCCGAACCCACTAAGCAGCCTTTTCTTGAATTCAGAACCCATAAACACAAAACTATGGATCTGCTCCTATTCTTTCCCACCACAGCTTCCCGTCTTTTGAGCTCCCATCGTCTCCACTCTGGATCTCTGATGAGTCAATGATTATCTCTTACCAGCAGCAGATCTCATTTGGTATCACTTTTTTCTGATTATTTTTCGTCTTTGCAAAAGTTGTACGAAAAGGACCCAAATACAGCTCATTTGGCATTTGAATGGGTTTATTAGATAAAGAGCCAAAAAGCAACTTCCAAATAAATCAAGTCTACAAGCCAAATTGTAGGTTCAACAGAGGCCACCATCAGAAGCACCTTAGACAAGAGGGGCCAAAACTACAAAAGGAATCCTTATAATTACTACTAACTCCATCCCAATTTATGTGATTAGTTTAACTGGGCACAGAGTTCAAGAAATATGGGTAGACCTCGCAATTTTCCAAAACTATCATTAAAATAAATGAATTTTTTTTAAATAGAAGAGTACATTTTGCCAAATAAGTTGGACCCAATAGGGGCAAAATATTGGTAGTGTCATTAAACATTTGCCAAATAAGGAAATGTGTCATTCTTTTTGAGACTGACTAAAAAAGAAACTGTGTCATATAAATTGAGACAAAAGGAGTATATTTAAAGCTCTTTTAACATGGTAGCATTTTGTCTTCCTTTGTTTTATATATTTTTTTTGGTTATTTTATAATACTTTCCCAGTACTTGAAATTTTATACAAGCTAGGAAGAGAACAAAGAGTGAGAGTATGTAGAGATACAATGTATTACCCAACATAAAGCCGATCCTTTGCAACATCGAGATAGAAGTTTGAGAGGTCAACTATAACAAAGCGCTGAATCACCTGCACAAACAATAAAGATTAATAACATAAAAATGGATATCAGTCATTAAAGGGATGAAATTGGTAAGTATCAGAACAAAGCGCTGAATCACCTGCACAAACAATAAAGAATAATAACATAAAAATGGATATCAGCCATTAAAGGGATATCAGCTGATAATTAAATTTATTTGGAAACAAACATTTTCACGAAATTAAACTTCCAACTGCAAGAAGCAGGACATTAACTGAGAAAATGTAACATATCCATCTCATGCAAAATACAAAAGGGGTTCCTTATAATCTTCTTATCGACATTATAGTATTACTAGATGGTGTCATAGATTATGGATCTAATAACCTTTTAACGTGCAGTTTACACCAGTGTGATTCTGGATTAATCTTTTAAAGCAGTGCATGATATCTTTTGCTTTATTGCACTTAAGGAGACTGAAACAGATTCCTTTCTCTCCCCCACTTCCCACCTATCCAAAGTGTTCTGTTACCTAACAATACCATCAATTTGACAAGATGGTACCAAGACTGGTTGAGGGCAACATCAATACTGCACTTGCATAAATAGGTTGATTTTGTGCACAAGCATAGCTCACACATTTCCATATCGATATTTTATCAAATTTTCATATCATTAGAAGTAACTTAAATATTACTTTTTCTCTATGCCATAAAGGTGCACTTTTGCAATTTCCTAGCTGTCTTACGTATACCAGTTTAAAAGGTTCTGATGAAATCTCTATACTGCCAGAACCAATTTCACCGCGAGCTCGTCTTTCCTAAGAACTCCAATGTATCAGATCACGTGGTTATTTCACAAGTTCTGAAGATATTGGACTCCTGGAAGCCTATCAGCCTTGTCTGACTAAGAGGAAAACATGCAATTTGTCACTGGAAGAAAATAGTTTACAAGGAAAACTGGACGCTGTAGATGCTGGATCTATGATTCAGGTGTTACATTATCACCCATGGAGAGAATTAGGATGACTCAAACCTGAAAGATGCAAAAAAATAACTCCCTTTATTCACACTACCTCCTGAAGTTTCCCAAAAAGTTTTACTTATAGCCCCATTTTGTCTTAAATACAGACAATAAAGATTATAGAGAAACTGAAGCAGAATCACACAAAGGGCCCCAGTTTTCAATTGGAAAAAATAACCTTTAAAAAGACCCTAATAATTTAACTGACAAAGATTGCATTTTACTGAAGTAGTATGTCCCATTTTTTGTAAGATCCTTGTTATCTTCTTGCCATAATATTGACAAGAAATTGCTACTGTGTCTTTGCCTCAATCTATTCCTACCCCACACTCTGCACCTCTCTCTCTCTCTCTCACACACACACACACAGCAGCAGCAGCAGCAGCTTTATAGCAGCTAAACCTCCTCCCTCATTTTTACACTAGGCCCTTGACACTGCTGTAACTACATTTCCAGCAAAAAGAATTTGCTGCTCTTGTACCTACATTCTCAGCTAGAAAGACCTGACCATGACGAGCTTCCTCGCTGTGATGGAATAGAACAACCTAGGTAACAATGAAGGTGTACATTCCTTTAGTGTATCATGGAGCTTTTCTTCCAGAAATCCCCCTCAACCTAACCTTATCATTCCAAGCCAGGCTATTAGGTTACCTCCCATTGGAATTATTCAAGCTCTTCTGTTTCAGCAGTGATCCTTCATAGCACTAGATAAGAATCAATCCGTTCCCTCCCTGTTTTGCAGAAATATCCACCAATAATGCTTTTGGCAAGCCAAAACTAACTCCTATCAAGTTAATGGTTTTTCATCAACCGCTCATATTAATACACATTCACTAGTGGTGGAATTTAATACCAGCCTGCAGCTGGTGGATCTATCGGAAACAACCTCTCTGCCTCTCAGGTAGAAGTAAGGTCTGCGTACACTCTACCCTCTCCAGATCCCACTTTGTAGGATTACACTGGATATGTTGTTGTTGTTGTTGCCTGGAGCTGGTGGATCATTTGGGCAAAAGAAACATAAGGTGTTCTGAAGATAGTGCTAACTCTTTCATATAAATTAAGTTTGTTTAATAATTTTGTTTCACTTTTGGTGTACAAAGAATTATAAATGAGGGTAAACTCTAGCCTGCATCTGGTGGATCGTTTGGACAAAATGAAACATAAGGTGCTTTGAAGATAGTGCTAATTCTTTCATAATAATTAAGTTTAGTGCTAATTCTTTCATAAAATTTAAGTTTATCTATAACTTTGTTTTACCTTTGGTGTAGAAAGGAATTGTAAATGAGGATGAATCACTGTTAGGATTCATGGAATCCTTGCATGATTTTAGGAATATCTTTTCTGTTTGCTATACTTTACATATTTGTCAGCACATCTTAGTGTTTTGCACTATCAATAAGATCCTTACTTTTCTCAACAGGAAAGGGTAGCCCCGTACACAAAGCATCCTGAGGCAGCTTATCCTAAAGCAAGTATCAGTGACTGATTCCGCGACTGGAACCCATGACCTATAAGTCACTCAGAGACAACTTTACCATTACTCCAAGGCTCCCTATCCCTTCTCCTTACTTTCTCAAAAAAAAAAAGGAAATACTCCTTTGCTGAATAAAAATCATCGTAATCAACAGAATTGGTGTGTTATGTTCCCTGTCGTCAATCCTAAGGACCTTGGATATTGGCCTTCTAATTTTCTTCTGCATTACCTTTTTTATCTGTAGAACAAATATTTTCTTCCATACTTCTTGTTCTAAGCCTTTATCATTTCCCCAAAATATCCTCCAAGCAGCCAGAACTCTAAATCCTGTTCTCCTCATTACGAAGTACAACTGCAGAGAGCTGAACGCCTCTAGAGAACTTCAGATTTTAGACTCTGAAACTTCGGGCAGAATTAGTGATCCAGAGAGCTTGACTTTGATGTGTGACTGGTGGCTGAAATGGTTCTATTTTTTTCTTTTAACTGCATGGTTTATATACTTAAATAAAGAATCTCAGTTTAGTTTCTATGTTCTTCAGACTTCGCATAACTATAAGTAAAACTAGAACAAGTAGGAAAACTTCAGGCTTTAATCATCTGAAATTTGGCAGAGTTAGTGATGAAAGACTTGACTTTTACTGTGACTGGTGACAGAAATGTTGTTTATATCGTTAAACATCAATGCTAAGTGCCACTTCTGCCTTAACAATTAGCTCAAGTTGACACACAGATACGATGCAACTAATCTGCAAAATTGCATCCATATTCTCATCTCCCGACGCACTGAGAGAAATGCACGTAATTTATACCATGACTAAGATCCTCCCACTCTTGCACTTAAAAGAAACTGTTAAGCTCCTCTTTTTCTTCAAAGATATGCACTCTTACTATTACTATTTTTGATCAAACAAGTTCCTTTTTCCATGAAACCAATGTTTTAGAGTCATCACATTTCAGGAACTTGAAACATCAACTTGGCTTTTAAAGAAACCATACCTGAAATATTTTGAAAAACTGATAACTATCATAGCTCTCTCTGATGTTGTTCACAACATTAGCAAGCTGGAATAATGCATGCTGATCAATCATCGGAAGATCACTATATGGCACTGTATAATCAGCCTGCAGAAAGAAATTTTCAGATAACACTTCAGCTTCGAAAACTACCATGTTAAGTATGAACATCTAATTCAAGAAAACTAATAAAATCAACTTTAACAAGTAACAAGTAATACTCAGTTCAAGAGTTGAGCATAAGAGTGATCTATAACATGGATTGCACATTCTCTAGGTGTTTGCATGTGATAGAGAGAGGACAAGAGCTTAGCGAAAAAAGAAGATGATGCTGCACATGTAATCAGAACATGTGTATAAGCATTTCCATTTGGAAATGGCCTTAATTGAGATTGTTAAACTTACTTTCCAATCATGGAGATTTGCTAGAAGGAATCGGAGTGTTCCTCGCAATTTCCGGTATATGTCAGACATTTGACGAAGGACTTGAGGTCCAATCAGCACGTCGCCAGTATAGTCTACACTTGAAACCCAAAGCCTTAAGATATCAGCACTATATGGAGGACTTTCCTGTCAAAGGTAAAGTGGAGATGTCATTTCTTGTCAAGAACAGGTTAAGGTGCACACAAATTGCTATAAGTTGACAACATACCTTTTGGTTTTTCCCTCCTTCAATCACCATCCTTGGATCAACAACATTGCCCAAAGATTTGCTCATTTTCAATCCCCTTTCATCCAGTACAAATCCATGTGTAATAACACCACGATAAGGTGCCTGGCCTGCAATTATGACAAGCAATGAGGAAATTATTATAGGGCAATGCGTCGAAGAGCCAAAATCTAAAACTAATGAAATTGGTAATTACTGCCATGTCCTAAGATCACATACTAAGGGGTCGTTTGGTTACGGGATAAGACTCAATTTAATACATGAATAAGTTAGTTATTCATGTATTAATTTTATACCATGTTTGGTTACCAAATAGGATAAAAGTTATTCATGTATTAATGTTATACAATGTTTGGTTGTGTTTTTAGTAATTCTACATGATTAAAACTTACATAACTTATGAGGAAATCTATGTATAATTTTATGCGGGGTAGAAGGTGGAATAAGTTATGTGGGTATTAGTTATACATGATTAAAATAATAAAATTACATATTTACCCCTATTTACTTTTAAAATCTTTTTTGATTTGATACTTTTTTTAAAAAATTGTACTTTATTACGTGTTAATAGAATTAGTTATTATTTTTTTTATTTAATGTATTTTTTTATTTTTTGGGATAACATGAATGTTATATATATATATATATATATATATATATATATAAAAACCATTATTGATCACTTTTTTTAAATTCGGTGTACATTTACACCTCCAATTTTTTCTTTAAAATAAAATTCAATTATACAATAATTTTATCATATTTTTTTACTTATTTATTTGTAAATAATATATATTATTATACAATAAATTAAATATTCAATAATCAATAATTCATGTATTGTAATTTCTACATAACTAAACGCTACATAACTAATACCTACATAACTAATACTTGCATAACTAATACCTACATAACTAAAACCTGCATAACTAATCCCTGCATAAAATAATACATAGATTCCCTCATAACTAATTCATGTATTACTAATACCTACATGGCTCTAACCAGTAACCAAACGACCCCTAAGTACTTTGTAGCAAAAACAATTTGCTTCTTTTGCATCATCTGTCAATCCTTTAGTCTCTTTCAGAATATAACTTACCAATGTTTAAGGAGAATAAGATGGTACACTATAGGTCTGTAGATGAAGTTCTACAGAGTGTGGGGGAGAGAGAGAGACCTTTATCAATAATAGCATACAGTAGAGAATATAGTTATAGTTTCAGATGTAGAAACATTGAAGATCCATAAAGACCAAGAAGGAGGTCAAGGGGATCATCAACTCCCCTGGAAGTTCACATATAATCCTGTTTCTCTTCCTACTTCTCGTAGCCGAGTTTGATATTCTCCACGAGTGAAAAATAGACAAGTAAAAGATTCTCTAAAGCTTAACTAATATACAAAGGATGAAGAAGAGGACGACAAATTCCCCTTACCTTTTGTTGCAATACTTGTTAATAAGGAACTTTGGAACCAGCCACGATGTTGATCTGTCCCCTCAAGATAAAGATCTGCAGGGTAATTAAGGCTTTCTCTTTTGTCCAGCACCGCAGCCCACGAGGAACCTGAGTAAACAGAGGTGAACTTATAATCCTACTTCTAAAGAAAAATTACATTGGGGACGAAACATGAAATATAGTTAGACAACTAAAGCTGAACTTCGGCTGACAGAGGATTAAGTTCTTTCCAAAAATTTCCTGGCAGTAGTCAAGTCTGCTTGACACAGCCTAACACTCACTTGGGTTCTTTCGGGACTTACAATTATTTCAGGGGACAAAGAACAATAAAGGCACACACGGATACGGATCAATCACACAACCCTTTTAAACATCAAGGAAACAACAGAGAAGCAGCAATATAACAACAATATACTTAGTGTAATCCCACAAGTGGAATCTAGAGAGAAAAGCAAAGGACAACAACAACAACAGAGAAGACACACAAAAAGGAAAAGAGAGGGAGAAGGTTGGAAGAAAAGTATACTGCAACAACAACATATCCAATATAATCCTCAAGTGGGTCTGGGGAGGATGGTGTGCACGCAGCCTTACCCCAACCTTATGAAGGTAGAAAGGTTATTTTCGATAGACCCTCGGCTCAAGTAAAGCATATCAAAATCAATAAGCAAAAAAAATACAGTGGCGAAGATACTACAAAAAATAATGGAGAAAAAAGCAGTAACAACAACAAAAAATATGATAACCGAAGCAAAGGAAATAACAAGTAATAATAAAATCGAAGAATAAGGTAGTAGGAGAGTACTAATAATAATACTGATGAGGAAAACTAAACAATGTTTGATTACCTACTAATATTCTATCCTAATCATCGACCTCTATATCCTCCTATCTAGGGCCATATCCTCGGTAAACTGCAGGCCTGTCATGTCCTATATAATCACCTCTCCCCAAAACTTCTTTGGCCTACCTCTACCTCTCCTAAGACTCATCCTAGCCAACCTCTCAGACTTCCTTACTGGGCATCTGTGGATCTCCTCTTCACATACCCAAACCATCTCAGTCTCGCCTCCCTCATCTTGTTCACCACGGAGACCACTTTCGCCTTGTCCCGAATATCTTCATTCAAATTCTATCTCTCCTAGTATGCCCACACATCCATCTCAACATCCTCATTTCCGTACTTTCATCTTCTAGACATGCGAGTCTGGTCAACACTCCGCCCGTATAACATAACTGGTCTAATAATCACTTCATAGAACTTATGAAAGAAACGTATACTGAACACCCAAAATCTATCCATGAAAACTTTGATGCTACAGGAAAAATTGAAACTCAAAAAGTGTTAGTTTTGGTAGGATTTCCACACATATTATAAATAAGGAACACGAGCTTTCGCCTCAGCTTCCAGTTGAATTAACCTTTTAGAATTGAAAGAGAAAACATAAATGTACACATAAATGGAATGGGAGAGGATATAACCTGAGACACTTTGCTGAAATAATAATAAAGAAAACTCCAAGCAAAGTTCTGTTTATATTGTCCATAGTTCTACCCTGAATGCATGACAATTTTTTGTCACTCAAGTAGACAATTTTGCAAATTTCCTAATTCAGTCATATTAACAATCATGGTTATGAACGCTTTGTCTTTAATCTTGTAGATTGTTCATATTTTTGCAGTTTTGCTTGAAGTAGTCCTACGAGGATAGTTTTCCTTCTCAAAATAGGAGGGTAGTATAGAAAATGGGAATCTAGGGTTGGTAACTCATCCGTGCACTCAATAAAGTTGGGAAGACCACAAATGATCCATGCAGTCAATAGAAGGCAGATTTGTTGACGAAACAGTCGAGAAGAATTTCAACCATCTCACTTGGTAATAGTAAGTTCACTGCACTCTATTCGGTCGTCACCTGGTTCGAGAACCTTCTATCCTACGTCACCTTTTTTCAAAAATCACCGTCAGCGAGGATGGTATGGTGATTGTTAAGTATCAGCTGAGTGAATGGATTATAATCTCCTTATATGATCTTCGGAAAGGCATTCTACTTGGTCACTGATCTAGTCCAAAGTATAACTCTCAATCATCTAGAAAAACCAAGTAGAAACTATTTTGTAGATATATACAAGCATGTGGCGATGTTCTCCTTATTGACAATAAATTGACCAAAGTCTATACATACATCAGGTAGCAGATCTGGCTTTCCAACATTGATCTTCACCTCCGGCAAAACCCACCAGCGCTGCACAGCCGCTTCTTCTCTTTCATTTCTTTTCTTTTCTTTTTTTCTTTTTTTCTTTTTCTCTCTTTCCTTCTTTCCTTTTTCTCTAACCAACAGCTTCAGCTCCGGCGAAGCTAATCTCCCACCGCCGTTGCTTCGTCTTCCAGCAGCCACCAATAGTGTCGTACCAACGCAGACAACTTGCCACCACCACCACACACAGCTGCGACTCCACATTCTTGAAGCATCATTGACATCTTCCAAGATCTATCTCCGCCGGCGGCCATTTCGGTCGACTCTTCTCCTCGCAAACTTAGCGGACAACAGGCGGCAGTGGCTACGTCTCCGACTTGGAGTCCAGATCTGTGCAAAGATTTTCAGTGCTTCTACCGAAGTGCCCAGACCCACTTCGAGTCAGATCTCCAGCGAACTACGTTGGCTCCGGCAGAATACCTTCTCCACGCTTCTTTTCTCCCTCTCTTTCTTGCTATATATATATTTTACAGGTACAGCCAGATTTCGGAGCACGGCGGGTGTACAACTGGAAAGTAGGGAGACACGGCCACTGGACAGTAGAGTACAAATAGAGAGCACGGTGCGTGTCACGCGGCCGCAAGCGACGGATAGAGGAAAGTCTACAATCTAGGTTCATCAATTGGGAGTTGGTACCGCCCACCCTCTAGTTAAAAGCACATTACTTAATTGCTTATACGTACGCTTGATTAAGTCATTTCTAGTGCAATAAAGTAGTTTTGTTTGCCTTTGGATTCCGAGTTTAGTCTTGAATTCTATCTGTAGTGTAGCTTGTTTGTAGCGGTTGTTTCTATTTCATACGTTAGTGGCATTGGGTTGCAGTGAGGGTTTGAGGTTGGGTCCTCGATTGGGGTGGGAGCGAGAGGGGGGGGGCAGGGGGACCAGGGGTGTTAAGGAAGTACCTAGGTTGAGAGTTGGATCTTGGAACATCGGTACTTTGAGAGGGAAGTCTATTGAGTTAGTGAAGATCCTCAAGAAGAGGAAGATTAATGTAGCTTGTGTTCAGGAGACCAGATGGGGGGTACCAAGGCCAGAGATGTGGATGGGTATAAGCTGTGGTACTCAGGAGGCCCCAGAAATAGGAATGGAGTAGGGATCTTAGTAGACAGTGAGCTTAGAGAGTGCGTGATCGAGGTGAGGAGGGTCAATGATAGGTTGATGTGGGTTAAGCTATTCATTGGAGGGTCTTACTTGAACTTTATTAGTGCCTACGCGCCGCAAGCGGGCTTGAGCGAGGAAGACAAGGAGCATTTTTGGGAGGCATTGGATGAGGTGGTGCGGGGTATACCGCACACGGAGAAGCTATTCAAAGGAGGCGACTTCAATGGTCATATTGGGTCAACCCCTAGGGGTTACGATGATGTGCATGGAGGGTTTGGTTTTGGGGACAGGAATGATGGAGGAGTCTTGCTCTTGGATTTCGCTAGAGCTTTTGGGTTGGCGATACCCAAATTTGAGTTTGTCGAAGAAGGATGAGCACTTGGTTACCTTTCAAAATGCAGTGACTAAGACTCAGATAGACTATCTGCTTGTTAGAAAGGGCGATAGAAGACTATGTAAGGATTGTAAGATTATTCCGAGTGAGAACCTCACAACCCAACATAAACTTCTAGTGATGGATTTGACGATCACGAGGGGAAAGAGGAAGAGGGTGGTGGATGTTCGGCCGCGGATCAAATTGGGTGGCTTGACTATGGATAGTGCTCAGGAGATGGGGACACAGTTGATTGGCATGGGGGCCTGGGAAAGTGGCGGGGAGGTGAATAGTATGTGAGATAGGACTGCTAGCTGCATCAGGGAAGTGGGTAGAGAGGTGTTGGGGGTCTCTAAGGGTCGGTTGGGTGGGCACCGAGGGGACTGGTGGTGGACTGGAGAAGTCCAACAGAAGATGGAGGCAAAGAAGGTGGTGTACGTGAAATTGGTGGAGAGCAAGGATGAGGAGGAGAGGAGGAAAAATAGGGAGTACAAGACGACACGAAAGGAGGCGAAGCTAGCGGTTACGGCGGCGAAAGCGGCAGCTTTTGAGCGCTTGAATGTCCAATTAGAGGGTAAGGGAGGGGATAAGAAGTTGTACAAGCTAGCCAAGGCAAGAGAGATGAGGGCGCGTGATCTGGACCAAGTAAAGTGTATCAAGGATGAGGACGGCAAGGTGCTGGTAGAAGAGCAACTTACTAGACATAGATGGCAGGCATACTTCCAAAATCTTTTAAATGAAGGAGGGGACAGGACATTGTGCTGGGGGAGCTGGAGCACTCAGAGGGGCGACGCGATTGTGGGTATTGTAGACGGGTAAGAGTGGAGGAAGTTAAGGAGGGCCATGCGTAGGATGTGTAAGGGTAGAGCGACTGAACCTGATGAGATCCACTGGAGTTTTGGAAGAGTGCGGATATGGTAGGTATAACGTGGTTGACCAAGTTATTTAATGTCATCTCCAAGACGGCAAAGATGCTCAATGAATGGAGATGGAGTACGATGGTTCCGTTGTACAAAAACAAGAGTGACATTCAGAATTGCAACAACTATAGGCGCATCAAGTTGCTTAACCACACTATGAAGGTTTGGGAGAGAGTGCTGGAGAGCAGGGTAATGAGAGGCGTGACAATTTCTGAGAATCAGTTCAGATTCATGCCGGGGCGCTTGACTACAGAAATCATTCATCTTGTTAGGTAATTGGTGAAGCAGTATAGGGAGAGGAAGAGGGATCTTCACATGATTTTCATCGACCTAGAGAAGGCCTATGACAAGGTCTCAAGGGAGGTTCTGTGGAGATACTTGGAGGCTAGAGGGGTTCCGGTGGCGTACATTAGGGCAATCAAAGATATGTATGATGGAGCCAAGACTCGAGTGAGGACAGTGGGAGGATACTCGGAACATTTCCCAGTTGGGATGGGGTTGCACCAAGGATCAGCACTTGGCCCATTTTTATTTGTCTTGGTGATGGATACATTGACGCGTGGGATTCAAGGGGAGCTTCCTTGGTGTATGTTATTTGCGGATGACATAGTTCTGATTAACGAGACTCGTGGAGGCGTAAACGCTAAGTTGGAGGTTTGGCGACAAGCCCTAGAGTCTAAAGGCTTTAGGTTGAGCAGGACCAAGACAGAGTATTTAGAGTGTAGGTTTAGTGATGCGCTGCACGAGGAGGATGAGGTAGTGATGTTGGGTACTCAAGTCATCCAAAAGAGAGAAAGTTGCAAGTACCTTGGGTCTATTATCCAAGGGAGTGGAGAGATCGACGAGGATGTTTCTTACTGTATAGGTCCAGGATGGATGAAATGGAAGCTTGCTTCTGGAGTTCTGTGTGATAAGAAGGTGCTGACAAAACTTAAAGGCAAGTTTTACAGAGTGGTGGTTAGACTGACTATGTTGTACAGGACGGAGTGTTGGCCTGTAAAGAACTCCCATATACAGAAGATAAAGGCTGCAGAAATGAGGATGTTAAGGTGGATGTGCAGGCACACTAGGAGTGATAGGATTAGAAATGCCAATATCCGAGCCAAGGTGGGGGACAAGATGCGTGAGGCAAGACTGAGGTGGTTGGGGCATGTGAAGAGGAGGTGTCTGAGTGCCCCAGTGCGGAGATGCGAGCGATTGTCCATGGATGATTTTAGGAGAGGTACGGGTAGACCGGAAAAAGCAATGGGATGAGGTGATTAGAAAGGATATTGCTCAGCTGCAGCTTACCAAGGACTTGACCTTAGATAGGAAGGTATGGGGTACACGAATTAGGGTAGAAGGGTAGTAGTGAGTTGTATGTTGTACGACTTTCTCGTTCTCAAGGGTAGCCTAATTTTGCTCTTATAGCTCCTGTCTTTCGTTGTTTTTTCCTACCTGATGCTATTTGTTTATCATTTAGTGTATTGTTGTTGTGTGTTTTGGCGCAAGCACTAGTTGTTTTTATATGTTGTCTTCTGTGTTGTTATTATGTTGTTAGGTCTGTTTCTGTTAAAGTCGGGGGTCTTCCGGAAACAGCCTCTCTACCTCTAAGGTAATGGTAAGGTCTGCGTACATTCTACTCTCCCCAGACACCACTTGATAGGATATTACTGGGTGGTTGTTGTTGTATATGATCTTCGGAAATTCTCACCTCATGAACTAATTTTCGAAGTTGAGTTAGGGTGAAGTTCTATTTTCTTTACATCATAGCAAAGCAGACCATCCTTATACTTGGTTCACCCATGTTATGTTGGGCATGTATATTATGTTGCTCAAGTTACAAATGCATAACCCTAGACGTATGGGGGGTGTTAAGTGTTCTACATTGGTCGTCATATGTTCTTGCACAATCTTCACCCTATGCCCTATCTTTTGGAATTGAATAAGGGCCAAGGTCCATTTTCTTGGAGGCAAAAAAGCTTTTTCCAAGAAGAGTAGTATAGAAAATGGGAATCTAGAATAGGTGAATGATCCATATACTCGGCAAAGTTGGAAAGACCACAAATGATTAAAAAAAAGACTAATTCCTGATTACTGATCTAGAACAACCTTCCTTCTCCTTCCCATGACAATAAAAGAGAGAACTTGATACTTCTTGGTGGTGAATATCTGAACCATACATTGTTCCACAACTCATACAGGAATTTCAATCTTAAATAAAACTAAGGAATATAACAACTCCTTTTTTTTAAGAGGAGCAGTAAAACTCCTTGGCAAATCAAAATATACTCTTGTCAACACATAACAAAATACGATCTTTGTGCATGAGTGTATATACTTTTATTATAAGGATGTTTGTTTTCCTGCTATGAGAATTTCCATTTAGAAATTGAAAAGCTCATTTCCTCTGGCAGACACCAGAGGATTTTAGAATCTAGTCTTTGGGGAATAATAGATAAAGCCTATGCCTATGCCCTAATTTTTCTTAACAAAAGAATTACTAAACCACTCACAAAATGTAATGCATTAGACGCTCAAAGAAATATTAAGGCAACAAAGAACAAGAACCATAAAACTATTCCTTAACATTGACAATTAGCTACAACTATTTTACTCCTTGATCAAGGTAAACTCAAAATTTGGAGGACAAGGTATTCTATATCCCTATTTCGGAAATGATGTAGTAGTCACTTTAATTATGGGCAGTGTTATCAAAAGCGAAAAGCGCAAAAAATCTCTAAGATCCGTTGGAGCTTTAAACACAAAGCGCAAATAAAGTGTGGGCTTTAACGAGAAAAAGCGCACATTGAGAAAACATACAAATATATATATGTTTAGTCCAAGACTAATAATTATAAGCATGAATTACAAATATATAGACAAAGAAATTTAATTTTTTAAGGAAAAAGTGAAATATTAATTGTTTAGTGTCACCTCCTTAGGAAATGCTTATTTGCAAGGAAAAGTCTGTCTTAGAGCCTTGATGATGACACTAAAGCGCACATTAAGCTAGGCGAAGCGCTCAACGTGTTTTGAGCCTTGCTTCAGGGCTTAAGCGCGCTTTAAGAGCGTCTTTGACAACACTGATTATGGGATCCTCCCAAACCCAACTTAAGAAAATCCAATCATAAAGGATGATATTTATGATTGGAAGTAGAAACTGACTGGGAGCCCGTTTGCGTTAGCCGAATTTAAGTAGCTTTTAAACACTAAGTCTTGAAAAGCACTTTTTAAGTGAGGGAGTTGAAGTTGAAGTTATGAAGAAGAAGTTGTGTTTGAATAAAGGTGTTGAAACGGAAAATAAGTAGTTGGCATGTTTGGTAAATAATACTGATAAGGACTTTTCAGTTAAAATGACTAAAATACTCTTAAAGCTATTAAGTCTAATAAAAATACGCTTACTATTGCGATATTTCTAATTTAAAATTAATTCAAAGATAAACTAATTTGTGTATCAATCTTTATGTTATAAATTGATTAGATAAGATTATTTTTAATAAATATAAAGTATTTATTTAAGTAACAGATATTTATAAATAATTGAGAAAAGGGCCAAAAATTACTTCTGAACTATTTGAAATAGGTCAACTTTACCCTCCATTATGTTTTTTGCACAAAAATACCCTCTGTTGGTCAACTAGCTCACAAATGCCCTCCACCTAGCCAAGTAGCTTAAAAATACCGTTCCCACTAAAGATTGCTCCGGAATAAGGGGAAAAGGACCAATTTTTCCCATGAACTATTTGTAAAGATATGGCACCTGGGCCTAACTCATCCCCAAAAGCTAGCTCATGAGGGGAAGATTGCCCAAGTCCATATAAGCAAACTGTCAATCCATTCCCCAATCAATGTGGGACTTTAACCCACTCTAACACACCCCTTCACACGCAGGCCCAACTAGAGCGTGGACTGGGAGCCCAAACAGGGATGGACCTGGCTCTGATAGACTGATACCATATAAAGATATGACACCTAGGCCTAACTCAACCCCCAACGCTAGCTAATAAGGAGAGGATTGCCCTAGTCCATATTAGCAAACCATCAGTCCATTCCCCAATCAATGTGGGACCACTCTAATGTAGGGCTTTCAGTTTTGAAAAATGGCCGCTAAGCAAAGGCAAAAATTGACGGAGATGGCGGCGGTGGCGACTGATATAATCGAAGAAGACCCTCTACACAACATTCTCTCGGCTACCAGCAGCATCATGTGCATCAACAGCATGTGTGAGCCGTTGTTGGAACCTCATCATCACTAGCCTCCTCACTCTTCCAAACCTATCCTCCACTCTCCCCTGCAACCCATCTCTTCTGGGTGTTGTGGATAAGGTTTTAGCTAGGTCGATTCAGGCCCAATTTGTAATTGCTTCCATTGGTCCTTCTTTTGACTTAGAGGAAGCTCGCTGTCTCATTACTGGTAGATTCAGTTGCCAAGTTCCAATTATAACTTCCATATCCAATAGAATTTTTGGGCAAGATGCTAACACTAATGAGTTTAAAGAGGTTCAGTGGGACACATTGCAAAATGGTGAGGCTAATATGGATCTTGTTGATGAGGACCAGTGTGTTTTAATGATTGTTGGCTTCTTGCCCTGATTAGCAATTAATTTAATAGCATTAAAAAAACTTGGGGACTCATGACTGAAGATTTCATGTGCAGTATCAGGGAAAGCTCATTCTCTCGTTCTGGATCATCACCAATGAAGATTTTGTTATTTTCTGATGACGACATTGACATCAAACCGGTCCTTGCAAAGTTGGATTATGCTTTTTCCAGTGAGATTGCCATTGCGGGTGATGCAAGTTCTCGGTTTTTATACCAAGGTGGGACAACAATTAACCGTTCTAATAACAGAGTGTCCAACTCAATTGCTATTGCTCTTTTGTTTTAAAGGGATAAAAGCAAGCCTTCTAATGTTGGGGAAACTCAGTTTCATGTAATGTTATCCGCTGGCATCTCACCAATTGGGCCTACATACGTTGTTTATGTTATGGTCAGGCTATTTTAGATCTGATTTATGATGAGATAGGAGATCATACCCATTCTCAAGCTCTCTATGTCGGAGTTACGAAGATGAGGAAACGCACTTTGCGGTATGAAAACACAAGCTGGAAACTTATGCATGAATTCCGTAACGTTTTAAGAGGTGATTATGATTATCTCTATGTCCATGGTGATGTATCAGAAGTTTCAACTCCTTCCGATTTTACCATGCAAATTCCAATTTGGCACGTGCTTCTTGCAACAATGTTTCGAACATGAGACGTCTGAAGCAGGATCCAAACCACCCAATTGATGATCATACTAATTACAATGGCATAGATATGTATAAGAAGTCTGTTTTTGGTGGTATAATGTTTGCTTGCTATGGTCGTGGAAAGTTATTTTTCGGTGAACCTAATGTAGATGCCTCATCTTTCTTGGAGAACTTGCCTGGGGTTACCTTCTCAGGAACCTATTGTAACGGAGAAATTTCACATGGAGATATAATCTCATACAAAAAGGGGTCTGAAGAACACAACTCTATACATTGCAGGTTGCACGAATTTAGCAGTCTACCTAGTTATGTCATATACTCCTGCGTTGCCACAGAATTAGAGATATAACTGGCATTGCTTTTGACAATCTGGTGGCCTGGTGGGTATAGGCAAATGATTTTTGGTGGTTTGAATAGGATATTTTTCTCTAGTTTTGATGCTGGAATTTGGTGGCAGAGTGCAAATGTCTCATGTAGATATTTCAAAAGCCATTCTGGACTATTTTACTATTTACCTTCTTGTTGTTTTCCAGTAGTAGCACTGTTGTGACGTAAATGACATGCCTACAAGAATTGTACTATTTTGTGTATCTTTAAATTTGGAAACGGCTCAAAAACAACCTTAACGTTTGTGCTTAAAAAAATGTTAGAGTGGGCTGAAATCCATATTGGTTAGGAAATGGACTGGCAATTTGCTTATATGGACTTGGGCAATCCTCCCCTCATGAGTTAGCTTTTGGGGTTGAGTTAGGCCCAGGTATCATATCTTTACATGGTATTAGAGCCAAGTTTATTCCCGTTTGGACTTCCGGTCCACGCTCCAATTGGGCCTGGGCGTGAAGGAGGGTGTTAGAGTGGGTTAGGGTCCCACATTTGTAGAGAAATGGACTGGTGATCTGCTTACATGGACTTGGCAATCCTCCCCTCATGAGCTACCTTTTGGGGTTGAGTTAGACCCAGATGTCATACTTTTACACTATTAAAAATAGGACAATTTGCCTTTATTCTTTTCATTTTTTTAAGGAGGAGGGAAGGGTGAATGTGTGAGAAATATAATAACAAAAATAAGAAAATAAGTAGTATAAAGACTTCCTATTTTAACAAACAAAAAATAATGACGGATAACTTTTCTTCTCTTTTGATTCCTTAAGTATTGGGTATGAGTTGTTATTTTTAAAATGAATTCATGTACTTTTTCTTTCATCAAAATTAAAATATTTATTTTTTTACATTATTAATAATGAATTTGCCTCTCTGCCTTCCTGAGGTAGGGGTAAGGTCTGCATACACTTTACCCTCCCCAAACCCCACCTGTGAGATCTCACTGAGTATGATGTTGTTGTTCTAATAATAATGAATTTATTTTACTAACTGAATAATATGATAAAAGGACATCAAATTCAATTATATCTTGGTACGTTGTATTACTTATTGTAACTTTAAATCATCCCAAGTTTCAGTTGAGGGCATAATAGTTTTGAAAGGAAATAGCAGAATATATGTTTAATTGAAAAATTAATGTTGGTAAGTGAATTTTATATTACATTAATTGGTAATGTATAAGAATTATCATTTAAAAAAAAGCAACTTCATAATCTCCGATATAAATTTTTGATCAAATCTTTACAACTAAGAGCACATGTCCCGAACTTTAATCAACAACAACATACCCAATATAGCCTCACAAGTGGGGTATAGGGAGGGTGGGGTGTACGCAGACTTTACCCTTCAGTTCTAGAAAATCATTTTTGTCCCGAACTTTAATCAGAGTACAAAATTGGCCCTTTTCTCATTGTTTTGGAGCAACCTTTGGTAGGAAAGTATTTTTGAGCTACTTGGATTGTTGGAGGGCATTTTTGAATTAGTTGACTAACGGCGAGGGCATTTTTGTGCTGAGCATTACAAATATTCTTAGCAATCACAGCAGTAACAGTCCATTCAACTTATTTCTTATGTGTTGGACTAGGGATACAGGAGAGACATTTCAGAAAGTCCATGTACATAATCCAGTAAGCATGCCATCAGCAAGATGATCAAGAAGCAGTGCATTCAAGAGTTGAACAAACACGTTGGCATTAATTACACCAACTTCAAGAAATGACCAAGGATGAACAAGGGCTTGATCTTGATGAAACAAAAACCATGTGACATTTAGTAAACAGTTAATACTAAGGTTCTGCTGAATTACCTTCAGGCTGCAGTGTTCGAATACTAGGGAGACATGAATGAAATCCGCACTTTATTGAGGAAATCATGTGAAGCAAGAATACTATCGATTATAATGTTACAGATTACAAAGAGAAAAGAAATTTACTTGCCATGACGGAAGAAAGTAGCAACAAGATATGGAAGAAGGAAAAAAACGTGTTAGGGCTTTTTAGTGAGGGGAGGATACTTTTGGGAATTATAGAAACATGTAAGGGATAATTAGATAAGTTAGTTGCTCAAAGCCAAATAACTTTTAAGCTAAAAAGTCATAAGCTCTGGGTCCCCAACTTCTGGCTTGTGTTTTCTTTTAGCTTAAAATCACTTTTAGCATTTAACAATCACCCAAAATCTAAATTGCTCACACTCGGGTGCGGGAATCTGCACAGGTGCGGATTCTTCATTATCTAAATTTTAAGATTCAGGGGTACAGATCCAGGTATGGATACGGGTATGGGGATTTTGCTAAAAATATTTCAAATATCTAAAAGTAGAGTTATATAAATATGCCTAAATTGTGGTGGACTATTTGAAAGGAAAGGAATGCATTAATTTTTAGAGCAAGTTTGAATCTGTAATTATCATTAAGGACCCATTTGGCCATGCAAGATAAAATAATGATATGGAATCATATGAGATGAAGTTGAAGTTTTGTTTGGATATGTAATTTGAAATTCTTAAGTTGTATTTTTTTCTATGAACATAAAAACTCTATAAGTTGTGAAAACTATTAAAATTTCCTCAATTCTTATACAATCTTACCAAATTAGTAAAAGTTCATAACAAAGTATAATACACTATCACAAAGTCATTCTAAAAAAAATACAACATTTTATTGATCGAACTTTAGTTCAATAAAAAGTAAAATTGAAAATGAGTTCTGCTACTCTTTCATATAATCTTCCCACATGGTTCTCAAAGGTTGCTAAGAGTAATAATACCAACAATAAATTTTGTTTACATCTGAAATAAATGGTTGGTAAATATAGTTGGTATATATAAAATGATGGTTTTTTTTATTCACAAAATATAAACTTGTGGGTCAAATTTTGTATTTGAAAAAGTCCATCTCATGATTTGAAATTCCAAATCAAGGTTTTTTAAAAATTTGGGATTTCATCTCATGATTTGCAATTATGAGATGAAATCGCATGTCCAAACGCTGATTTTACTCATGATTTCAAATCACGAGATGAAATTGCAATCATGAGATGAAATCGCATGTCCAAATGCTGATTTTACTCATGATTTCAAATCACGAGATGAAATCGCATGTCCAAACACCTACTAAGAATAGATGCTCCTTTCTATTCTTTGGTGTAACATGGCTATTGCAAATGATATAGAGGTCCTGATAGACTTCTTGAGTTTATTGCACATTCAATAGTGATGTTGACCTGTAAATATCATTAAAGCACCTTTTGGTTGTTGGCTTCTTTATACAAGCATTTTAACGATATAAAAGAACATATGCCTATATTATTATTTCGCCCTAGTTTTGTTTTGATTTCAATAATCATTGTATTTGTCTCACATTTCTCTATCAATTTTGGTCAAAGTATCCAAAATCGATTGACCAGATCCAGTACGGATCCACACCCATGTCGTGTCCACACGGGTGTGGCACCGAAAGTGAAGAGTCCAAGCAATTCTAAAATAAGCCAAAACGTGCTTAAAAAGCTAATTTAACCAAATTTAAACCAACCCAAGGTCCCAAACACACTCTAGTATTGCTGAATAGATGAGATTGCTTTCCAAATACAACAAGAAGCAGAGTAGATACTACCCAGACAATTAGATTTTAGCCATGGTGCCATAAAGTTTCAAACAATCAATGATCAACATTTATCCCCACAAAGGAAATTGTTTGAGCTAGTTCAATTGGTAGAGAGTATTGAAAGAAGCTATATCACCTGAGTCAAACCAGACATCCATCGTATCAGTCCCTTTCTCATAGTTTGATGCTTTATCGCGATATTTCTCAGGAAGTAATTCCTCCACTGTCATGTACCACCATGCATC
The DNA here is from genome assembly GCA_035772735.1 of Datura wrightii. Lineage (NCBI taxonomy): Eukaryota > Viridiplantae > Streptophyta > Magnoliopsida > Solanales > Solanaceae > Datura > Datura wrightii. The sequence continues at coordinate 40,322,995 of JASDFA010000019.1, forward strand.
ACTTCCTTTTTGGGATATTATAGCTGCAAAATCATGATTCAAAGTGAAGTTTAACATTTGAATATTCTAAATGCAAACTAAAGATTTTAATATTTAATATGATTCATATGCTATGTAGTAGACAAGCTATTGATCATGCCCCAAATAGGAAAGGACCGAATCAAGGGGGTTACAAGATGGAGCTTCTCTCTAGAAGCTAGGAAGCTAGATGGATTGCCCTACAAGAAGGCACTCACCTGGCCTGCTTTAGAGCTTGGGGGAAGATGTCTGAAGACGGAAACAGTCAACGAACATACACAGAGAAGGAAGAGCTTTTTGAAAACCTGTCTGGTTAGGTCTTTCTCAAAATGGGTGGGATCTCCAGAAGCGGTAAGAAACTGGGCTGTCAAGGAGTGAGAAGCAGAAGATGGAATGAAAATCTCTCAACTGGGTGATACTCAATTCCTGTTTCTATTTTCCAAAGAAGAGCAGGTCGGTAAAGTTGTTCTTCGAGGTAAGCAGGTGGGGGGGGGGGGGGAACACTCTTGAGGTTGGAAAAATGGGCAGAATACGCAGGGGTTTGTTGATTCACGCTATCCCAGCGACCTTGTGGTGGTTAATTTGGTGGGACTACCGGCACGCTTGTGGTGCTCTGATTTGTTTAAGAAAATCAGGGAACTCTGTGGTGGTTTTATTGATGTAGCTAGTAGCTTGCACGACCTAACGAGAGTCAGAATCATAGTGAGGAAGGGGGAAAGGTCCCTGTTTCGGTGGTGGTTAGTGATGGGGATTTGGAGTTTCAAGTGTGGTTGTTCCTAGAATTTCTCCCTGAGATTCTGGGGAAGGAGGAAGGGAGAGATGAAGAGGGCGAGAGGAAGGGATTAGGAGACAAAAGGGGAGGTATAAAGGTGATAAGGGAGCTCAAGTGCCAGAAGTTGTGGAAGTTTCGCTGATTATACCTATAGAAGAAGAAATCGACACAGGGGTTTGAATTGGTGAAGAGAAGTAGGTCAAAGAGGGTGGTGAATGGACTAAAATACACTGAGTTAAGTGAATCAGGTTGGAGGTCAAGACCTCAACTGGTTCACTAAAAATATGGGTTCAAACTGTATTTTAAAAGAAACACTAAATGTCGTTCTTACAAGTTAGACGAGGTTCAAATTCTAGCGACACTTTTTTAAGGGGGAACAAGGGGATAGAGGCTTGAAACATTCATGTTAAGGGTCTAGGGGGTTGTGTAAGAGGGAAAGGGCCATCAAATGTTGTTGTTACAAGTTCGGGAACTGTTGCTTCTTCTTGGGGCGGGGTGGGGGTTGTTTTTTTGGTACAAGGGACGCAGGAAAGAGCTGATTTCTTTAGTTTCTTCTTCTTTTTTTCTAATGTTGTACGGGTTGTGGTGTCTCAAAAATTGTCGCCAGCTCATCCAGGTAGGTGGGCATGGGTGATAAGGGGGTAAAGGAAGCTGGAAATCTTTTGGGGAGGAACACTATATCCTAACAAACGAAAAGGGGGGCATGTCCAAGAGATTTTCAGTCAAATGCCCTTGTCCTAAATGAGTTTCTTCAAGTCTTAATTCCAGCTCTAGAAAAAGGTGTGATTATCATAGTGGCAGATGAAGAACCACAATCTTTGGCTGTTATGGAAGTAGAGAGAAAGCTTTCAAAGTGGGCGGAAGAAGAATATATTAATTTCGGAAAGGTATTAGGGGTGTCTATTAAAGGGGTGGAGAAGAAGGTGATTGATCGGTTACTGAAAAGTTGGAAAGGATTCAGAGAAATTTCCTATGGGATGCAGCGAATGGAGCAAGGAAATATCACCTGGTGAAGTTGGAGACTGTAACTTCTCCTAAAAATGCGGAGGCCTTGGAATTAAAGATTCAAAGGTCATTAACAAAGCTTTATCGGGAAAGTGGCTTTGGAGGTTCGGTGGGGAGGTACAAGCTTTGTGGAGGGTGATAGTTGATAAATATGGGGTTACAAAAAGGGGGTGGAGAACTAGAGCTATTAATTTGTGTTTCGGCTTAGGTCCATGGAGGAATATCATGAAGGGATGGGACTATTTTTAGGAAAATATCTCATTCCAGGTCGGAGACGGGAGGAGAGTATTTTTAGGGGCATAGTAGGTGTGGGGGGACTTTCTAGTGAAAGGAGAATTCCAGAGTTTGTACAGAATATCTTGTCAAAGAGACTTGTCAATTCAGCAAATTAGGGGGACACAAGGCAGAGAAACCATTTGGAACTTGAGATTTAGAAGGGAAGTTCATGATAGGCAAATGGCTAAGTTTCAGAGGTTGCTAGCCTTATTACATAGGCAAGTCAATCCGGTTAAAAAATTATGATATTTGGAAATGGGGTCTAGGAAATAAAGAAATGTTCTTTGTGAAATCTTTTTATAAAAAACTCTTGATTAGGGAGGAGATGACTTTTCTGTGTAATGCAATATGGATTCCAAGGGTGCCGAGGAAGGTGTGCTTTTTCACTAGGCTAGCTACTAGAGGGGTGATTTTGACAGCAGAAAATCTTAGAAAGTGGGAGGTTGTTTGCGTCAGTTGGTGTTACATGTGCAAGGAGGGGGGGCGAGGATGTGGATCATCTTCTCTTACATTGCGGGTTAACCATGAGGTATGGTGGGATATGTTTAGGCTGTTTTGACTCCCAGGAAAATGCCAAATATTGTGAAAGATTTGATGAACAGTTGGAAGAGTGGGAGAAGGAAGAGAAAACGAAGGGCTTGGAATGTGGTTCCACTTTCTATAATGTGGAGAGTTTGGAGAGAAAGAAATAAGAAAGCTTTTGAGGAGTAGTCTCCTTTCCCCTATTTTCTTTTGGAGTGAACAGAAAGTAAGTTCCTTGTTGTATAGATGATCTGGTGGAGTTTATAGAGAATCATATCCTTTTGTGGATTTTTTACCTTTTGGCATACCCCCTTGTATACGGCCAGCTTGGCCATGTTTATAATGAAAATACATTAACTTGATCAAAAAATTTATCATGCCCCAATAAAAATCCAGCATAACAGAGAAGTAGACGAAATCACAACATGAGGGATTTACATTTGATATGGTCTATAGTCTCTTCATTCATCAGTGGCTCCTTTGATTCAATGTGGTAAAAGACTGGAATGGGGACTCCCCATGTCCTTTGGCGTGATATACACCAATCAGAGCGGCCAGATGTCATAGCAGAAATACGGTTTACTGCCTGGACACAATCATATTATGCAGTTACAAAACCACTAGGAGGACCAGCTGCTATCTTTAAAAGATTTGAGAGCCTAAGTATTATTAACAAATACCTGAGAAGGAATCCAAGTTACTTGGTTGATTGCATCCATTGCAGCATCACGAAATCCTTCTACTGATGCAAACCATTGTTCAGTAGCCCTGAATATAGTGGGCTTCTTTGTTCTCCAGTCATAAGGGTATTTGTGTTCTACACAACATTTATTTGAAGAAAAAACAAGGATTAGATTCAGAAAAAATATCACAATATTTAATGAATCAGGAGATTTATAGGTTGCAGACATCTGGAATAGGCACTGAAACAGTAACCACTTACTGTATGGCTCTACCATGACCATTGACAGGTGTTCATCCAAGTAATCAATAACAGCAACATTGCCATTGCCAAGCACATCAAGCCCCCTAAATTGTCCAGCTTCTTCTGTAAATTTCCCATCATCGTCAACAGGGGAAACTAAAGGCAAGCCGTATTTCAAGCCGGTTACATAATCTTCCTGCCCGTGACCAGGTGCGGTATGAACTAATCCAGTTCCCGATTCTGTTGTAATGTAATCACCACCAATGACAACAGGACATTCCCGGCCATCTATAGGATGGGTGTACCTGTGAAAAGTTGGAAGTAGGTTTCTGATGTAACAATGAACAACTCCTCTCTGGTAACAAGTGTGAGGAACTCATGAACAACAGTATAGACAACTTCTTTATGGACTATTGGACCCACATGGTTTATACTTAAGGTCCATCTTTTAACATGGACTTTTGACAGAATATACACCTGAAAATTAATGGAAATACACCATTTGAATTTTTTTTAAGATATGGTGTCCGGGCCAGCTTGCGTGCACCTGAATTATTCCTCTAGGTACCCTTTAACCCCACCAAAGCTTAGGCAAATGAAAAGAAATCACCTAATGTGTTTTTGCATCAGCTGAGATTTGAACCCGAGACCTCATGGTTCTTCTAGTTCATTGACCCCTAGGCCACATCTTAGGGTGCTACCATTTGAATTGTATTTGGCAGCATAAAATAATAAGTTGGGACAACCAAGCTTACAAGTTCAACACTTCACCTGCAATTTTCAAGATCTGAACCCAAAACTGTTTTCTTCAAGGTAAGCTTCAAGCCCCATTTTGATTCTAATGTTGATACAAGGTCCAGAGCTACAATAAGATATAGGCTTTTATCGCCCTTCATGAAATTTCCAAGCCTCTTCTTTCCATCACCAGAAGATGTAGAACCGTCTATAGATGCAGAGGAAACTTCAACAACAGCATATTGAAGCTTACCATTTACCGCAACAGCTGCAAACCCCCACATGTATTAGTAGACAATAGTTGCGGTTCAATATATGAACAGAAATGGAAAAAATGAGTTTCCGTACCACAACTTGATGAACCTTAACGATAGAAAAGCGAAGCAAAATTTCACATGATAACAGACTAGCAGCACATATAGTCTGTTGAGAGAATGGACTGTGCTCAATAAATTCAATTGTAAAGAAAGACAAGAACTCTACTTGAAAAGGAAAATATATTTAGCAAGTCATACTATAGCGCAGCATCACAAACCCGAAATGCTTCTGAAATTTGAGAACAAATCAAACATTGGTTACTGAAGTCTTTCACAGACACAAATTTACCTAGTTCATAAATCTACTTCTCTCAAAAAGGCTGGAAAAAGGATGCAGCATAAAGATGGACGCTGAAACACACACTAACCCAGTAAATCCAGCAAACGATACTCCCTCTAAGAAGCAGATTCCTCAAAATAAAAGCAATAATGGAAATATTAAGTGAAAAACTCAAACCCCATTGTGAAGAAAGGAACCTTGAGTCTAACTCAACCCCAACAGCTAGATTACGAGGAGAGAATTGCATTAGATAATATAAGAAGACCACAATCCATTTCCTCAATTAATGTAGTACTTAACACCCCCGCACGTCCACGACTAGACAACTGGAGTGTGGATAACATAACACGAATGCCCAACACTGAAAAACACAACAACAGGGATTAATGGGTTTGGCTAGGATACCATGTGAAGAAATGGACCTTGGGCCTAACTCAATTCCAAAAGCTAGCTCATGAGAGAATTGCATTAGCACCATTCTGGTGTTTGGGTGCTTATATAAAAGTTATTCATAGATTGGCTATGTTGTGCCGTGCCAAATCATGCACACTTATCTAGACAATTTTTCCTAGCTTATAGTTAACCATTTCATGTTTATGTTTCATTTTACGATGGTCCGAGCAGGAAATATTTTACTCGAAGCCTTAGTTCCACTGTGTCTTATACTAGATGTGAAGTTCCAGCTAATAACATTCGAAGCACAACACCTTTTCTAAGTTGGACTAATTAAAGAAAAGGGGAAAAAGTTCAAAAGTGATGATTTCATCAAACACCTTACCAGCATTAGCTGGTATAGTCCAAGGAGTTGTTGTCCAAATTGCCAAGCATAGATTGGGCCATAATTCTTTCAATGAGTCACATGAAGCTGGGACACCAACTAATCTGAAAATAGCATACATGCTCTTTGACACATGCTCCTCATTATACTGCATATAAACTTCATTGATGTTAGAGAGAACCATGTATATCACATAAACAAAATATATACATATATATATACACATATTCATAAAACTATATGACTAGCAGGTCAAAGTAAAGCTGTTCAGCCTCTCCAGTAAATTACTTATGATATAACATATATCAAATCAAAAAAAAAAAAGGAGAGAGGAGAGACGTTAACCAGACCAAATTTCTTCTAGAAAAAATGAAATGGGAGATACAATAATGATATGACCCAGACTGGACGATTGGCCAGACAACTTATGAGGTTTCACCCTCATCTGCCAAAAAGTATGAGTTGAAGTCAAAAAGTAGCAGAACCCACTGCCTTGTAAATCAAGTTCTACCAATCTCCCAGGTTGAATCGAGAATCACATAGAAAGTAGATCTCTTAGAGAACACGAACAATGTAGAAGTCCACATACCTCCAGTTCAGCCTCTGCAAGTGCAGTTCGAGATGAGGAACTCCAATAAACTGGTTTCCTGCCTCTGTAGATAAAACCTTGAATAGCCATCTGGCCAAATACTTCAATCTAGTAGAGAAGCATCAAGAAGGAAAAAAGAACTTTGTAAGACTGGCTTGAAATATTATTATTGTCAATATAAAAAGAAAAATATGCAATTTTTACCCATCAAAGAGAATACACCAGTGGTAGCTTACAAACAAGGAAAGAAATAGAGAACGCACACAACACATATAGTGCAAAAGCCAACCAGAAAAGCTTGACCAACCATAAGAGCAGAACTATGAGAGATTCAGCTAAACACATTGAAGGAGCTACAAGAACTGCTGTAAACATACCTGTGCAGCCTCATATTCTGGATGAAGAGTTAGATAATGCTGATCCCAGTCAGCCCATACACCATAGCGCTGCAAGCATCTCAGGACCATAGATGTTAGCATTAGGAATAAAGCAGAATAACAAGAAAGGAAGAATAGAAGATCAAGGATGAAAGAATACAGAACGGGAAGTAGAAAAACATAAACAACCTTAAATGATGCCATCTGACTCTGCACTGTTGATTTTGCAAATTTGGCTGCCTTGTTTCTCAATTTTAGTGGTGTAAGCTCCTTTCTGGCATCATCATCTAGTGACTGTAACACTGAAGTTAAAGTAAGCTGTCATGCCACCAAAATAGAAATTAGGTGGCACAGATGGAAGAGAAAAGCATATGAGTTTTTTTTTTTTTTTTTTTGATAAGGAAAAAGCATATGAGTATGTTCTAAAATTTGGATCCCTTTATTCCATAATTTTTATCCACAATCCAGATATTTCAGCATGAATTAAAACAATCTTCTTTTTGAAAGGTGCAGCATGAATTAAGACGCTCAGAATAAAATATTACATTTCCCCAAAGCAAAGTCTTGCCAAATAGTTAAGTTAAGGTGGAGTAGGATGAGAATGCCAGCTTGCCAATCATAAAGAACTCATAAAGTATGTGAAAGAAAAGAACTGTAGGCAGATGGTGATTCCACATAGACTCTGCACTATTCCCTATATTACCTTCTACACTAAAGGATCATACTTCACAGAAGAGAAGCTTGTGGCACATGTTCTAATCATGAACCAAGTAAAAAAATAATCAATTGGATTCAAGGGAAACAATGGGTGTTATCTCATGGTTGTACTTAGGACTACAAGCTCTCAAACCAATAATAGCTCTACATATCTTGCATCTCAAAAGAACAGGGAAATTGTCTCGGGGACTGGTTTTGATCAGGAAAAAGTCAACCTTAAGTACACATGATGTGTAATTTTGAGAAATACCAGTGTATTTAAGTCAAAGAATCAAAAGGGAGTAAGCAAAGGACAACAAAACTCAACCAAAAAAGGGTACGTCAACCTTAAGTAAAGCTCTACGTATAGCACAGGCAACCATCTGCAACTTTGATTGGTAATTGGTTCACAGTTTTGAAAATTTGGACAAGGTATTTTGCATCAGACATGGTTTAGCAACAACAACTGTCTGCTTCTTGAATATAACAATTGAAGTAGCCCAGAGGCGAAGTAGTTCACCAAATTGGTACCTCTTAAAGGATAAAGCCAACTTTGTTAAGCACATTCCCAGTAAGTGTTGGTTAGATCTGCTAACATAGGTTAGTCTGATATATTAACTATCTAGAGTTAAGCATAGGAATATTAAGCAAACTTGACTGAAGCTGCACAGGCAATGATGTTTACCTTTTAACTCAATTGGTAAGCCATGGCAATCCCAACCTGGAACATACTGAACTCTAAAGTTTTGAAGAAGCTGACAAAACAGAAAGACTAATGAGATGTGATCTAATATACAGACAGAAAATACATGCGGGGGTAACAGCCTGTAAATTCTAAATAAAGCATATCAACTTTGACATAATTAGTAAAATATAACATAAGTTGTAGGCACCAGAAATGCCTGGAAGGTAGCCTATGAAAATCACTTGCTAATTCACAATAGTTTTCACTTGACTGATGAGTCCATATAACAAAATTTAGGCAACACTGATCACACTAGACATTAACTAGACTGAACAATACTACAGCGATCATAGCACTTTGAAATGCTAAAATTTTGAAGCAGCATCATGTTAAAGCCTTAAACCCTTTTTTTTCTTATTTATTTATTCACTACAAATCTTACGTAAGGATTCACAGGTAGTAACCTGCTGGTTTCACGAGCTTAAGCTAGCCAAGATGGATGCAAAATGATCTATATCCAAATCTAGTTGATAAAAGCAGATGATATTATACTAGAGCTCAAACTATGTAGGCAAATCATATAATGATTACTAAGTGAGAACTGAGAAGTAAAAGAAATCTTTGGCAAATTATCTGACAACACCAACCACGTTCAGCTAGCCTTCATTTATGTTCCACTCTGTAAGATATAGAAGGTTCTATCTTTCTCGACCATCTTTGTTTGCTTTCCCACCTGATGAGGGGTGAAAATGCAGTGAGCCGCCTTGTGAGCTACATACACTTGGGTTTGTTTTGGCTCAACTTGCCATGTCCACTTTTAGGCTCCAGTAAGGTAGTGGCTGAGGTTGACCTCTCTCCAATGCCCAAACTTTTAGTTTGCAAAAGCCTGATTCTTTCACTTCCAGTGCTTACACTTAGGAGATCTAGGTATTATGACACATAAATCCTAAATGCTCTTCACTTTCCCTTCTCCGTCTTCTTTGCCGCAATGTACTTTTTTATAAGGTAAAATAGTTTTTTCTTTGATGTTGGGAAATTCCGTACACAAGCATTATACCAAGAAGTACAAATCCTACCAAAAAACATGGTTTTCTACAAAAGTCTCCCTATCATCTATACAAACTGGGACCTCGCGGGTACACCAAAAAGTGATTAAACTCCTAATAGTATGATGATACAGACATAGTTTTTGTCTAAAATTCTTATGATTTGTCTAAAATTCTTATGATTGTATACACCTGGTATGCTGGGTTGCCATCAGTCGTTCTTTACTTGATCAAACAAATAAAGAATGAAAAGCATCATTGAGTTGAAGCTTTCATTATATTTGTTACCTTGAAAAAGCTTTTGTGGTTTGCTTAAGACATTTTTAATTGATAAGGGCCAGTTTGGCCATGCAATTGGACTTCAACTTTTAAGTTTTGATCAGATATTTGTGTTTGTTTATGACATATAAACAAAACTTCAATTTCAATTTAAAGTTTTGATTTCAAATCCCAAATTCACCAAAAAGGTAGAATTTCAAATCCAAGTTTGTGATTTCAATTTTTTTAACATTTAAAAATTGACCCACAAGTTTATATTTTGCCAAAAAAAAATCCATAATTTGAAATTTTGTAAAAAAAACCATGCTCGACGTAAAGAGATTATCCGTACTCTGTGGAAGAATATATTAAAGAATAGCTAGTTACTATTATTGTTGATTTATTGGACCAGTAAATCTTTATAAAAATTATGTGTATTTGAAAGTTTATAATAGCATGTAATTGCAAGCATTCATTTATAAAAGGAACATGGAAGTATGCAATTTATTAATGCGCATTTTCGGATATTCCGATACCTTGTCTATGAACTATTGTTTGCTCATTGGTTAAGATAGTATAAGAGTTGCAGAAGTTTTGATACTTTTCACAAATTGTGGGTTTCATGTTTATAAGAAAAGTACAACTTTTGAAATCCAAATTACATGTGCAAACAAAATTTCAACTTCAACTCAGCCTCTAAGCAAATCAATGATAACCAGTTCATGTCCAAGCGCCAACTTATAACCAGATTGTCAAAGACGCGCTTAAACCCTGAAGCGAGACTCAAAACATATTGAGCGCTTTGTCTCGTTTAATATGCGCTTCAGTGTCAATGTCAAGGTTCTAAGGCATACTTTTCCTTTCCAAAAAGCCTATTCTGAAGAGGCTACACTAAACAATTGATATTTCAACTTATCGTAAATTTTTTTCAATTTCTTTGTTCATATATTAGTATTTCATGTTTATACTCTCTTCGTTTCAAAATAAGTGGTGCTTTCAGCTTGAACACACCCCTTAAGAAAACTACTCATTCCTAGAAAAAAAAATGTATTTTTATCCATTTACCCTAAATAAATATCTTGAGAAAGATGTAACTCTTTAATATTTTTTTCATTATGTAAAACTCTCTCCATTTAAATAAGGATAAAATGAGAAGAACATCATTAATGTCTTCTTGATTATGTAAAACACCACTTATTTTGAAACAAAATCAAAAGGCTAAAACACCACTTGTTTTGAAACGGAGAGAGTAATTATTAGTCTTAGACTACACATATATATTTGTATTGTTTCTCCCTTTGCGCCTTTTTTCCATAAAGCCCAAGCTTTATTTGTGCTTTGCGCTTAAAGCCCCCATGGACTTTAGAACTTTTTTGCGCTTTTTGCCTTTGATAACACTGCTTATGACTAGAAGTGTACTTGTGGCGTATACTAAGTCGATCAAGGACATGTACAACGAAACCAAGACCCCGTTAAGAACAGTGAAAGGAGACTCGGAGCACTTCCCGATTTTGATGTGGTTGCACCAGAGATCAACCCATAGCCCGTTGTTATTTGTCTTGGTGCTGGATCAATTGATGCGGAAAATCTAGGGTGAGGTGTCATGGTGTATGTTATTTACGGATGACATAGTTTTGATTGATGAGACTCGTGACGAAGTTAATGCTAAGCTGGAGGTTTGAAAACAGACGTTGGAGTCTAAAGGGTTCAAGTTAAGTCAGACCAAGACAGAATACTTGAAGTGCAAGTTCAGTGATGCTTCGCATGAGGCTGACGCGAAAGTGAGGCTTGATACACAGACCATCCAAAAGAGAGGAAGTTCCAAGTATCTTGGGTCTATTATTCAAGTAAATGGGGAGATTGACGAGGACGTCACTTATCGTATCAGTGCAGGGTAGATGAAATGGAGGCTCGCATTCGGAGTTCTGTGTGATAAGAAGGTGCCACCAAAACTTAAAGGCAAGTTGTACAGAGTGATGGTTAGACCTACTATGTTGTAGGGAGCGGAATGTTGGCTGGTCAAAAACTCCCATGTTCAGAAGATGAAAGTTGCAAAAATGAGGATATTGCGATGGATGTGTGGGTATACTAGGAGAGATAGGATAAGAAATGAGGATATCCGGAACAAGGTGGGAGTGGCTTTGGTGGAGGACAAGATGAGGGAAGCAAGGTTGAGATGGTTCGAACATGTGAAGAGGAGATGCTCGGACGGCACAGTGCGAAGGTGTGAGAGGTTGGCTACGGATGGTTTTAGGAGAGGTAGAGGTAGGCCGAAAAAGTATTGAGGAGAGGTGATTAGACAAGATATGATGCGGGTTCAGCTTACCGAGGACATGACCTTAGATAGGGAGTTGTGGAGGACACGAATTAGAGTAGTAGGTTAGCAGGTAGTAGAGTGTTCATTCCATGCAAGTAGTCGTAGTATTGCCTTTAGATTGTTTGTTTTTTTTGTTACTATATGTTGTTTTTTGTGTTGTGATTATCGTATTATTTTGCTTTAGTTACTGTTCAACATGCTTTGATACGCTTTCACAATTGTTACCTCTTTTTCTGGATTGCGTTGATTTATTTTTTCTTAAGCCGAGGGTCTATCGGATACAGTCTCTCTATCTCTGAAGTAGGGGTAAGGTCTGTATACGCTCAACTCTCCTCAGACCCCATTTTGTGGGACTACATTGGGTATGTTGTTGTTGTTATTGCTGTCCAAACACCTACTTATAAAGCATTTTTCTTCTGATACTGCAAAAGATTCACCTTTTATCTGTCCCAAGAGCTACCCAATGACATCATTTTATGAATCCTTAATGATGGACTTATTTTTATCAAGTATGATGAAATGAACAACATAACCTTATGACGGGGGATTTCACTATCACAAAATGATCCAACTCAATAGATTTTCCACTGATGAATCTGAAAGTACCTCAATAGAGCTCATTACCAGTAAAGTGTTCCATGTTATCAGATCAAGACTTGAAAGCGAGTAACTCACAAGCTCAACGCTCTCAACAGATCACCTATAAGCAAACGTGGAAATCAAATATGATCTAGCCCGAATGGTCAAAGCAGCGACTGTTGGTAACTTGGTACCCAAATCCAAATGTGCCAATCAAGAATTACTCATAAGCATACAACAAGCTAAAGTACTATCACTGCTTGAAAACTAACCACCCAAGAAAACCACCGAATGTTGCTACTTAGTTTAATGCACATACAGCAAAAAGAACTACCAGAAGGTGAGCTTACATGCGAACCTTATAACGATTAATAATGTCCTTCAAGATTTTATTCAGAGCATGTCCCATATGTAAGTCACCATTTGCATAAGGAGGTCCATCATGCAAAACGAAAGTGCCCTATCAAGAAACTCTAAACATTAATCAAAAGCAATTATCATTTGTAAAGATGCTTAAGTCAGTCTTCAAGCACTCACCCCATTGTTCCTCTCAACAACTCTTTTAAAAACCTGGTTGTCGTCCCATATTTTCTGAAGTTCAGGTTCTCTGACTGTTGAATTTGCTCGCATGCCAAAGGCAGTTTTTGGAAGATCAACAGTGTCCTTGTATTTCCCATCATCCTGCTTAGCCCCTGAACAGTGGACAATATCAAGCAGGCTAGTCAGCTTACAATTCCCCATCTTGTCAGCAACAACCGAAGTGACTACTAACTAATATAGCCGACGTTCATTTTTGTATTCAGAAAACCATAATGTCCAGAAAAGTCAAATCACAATCCCTACCTTCAGACCTTTTCTTGGCCGCCATTATTGGTCCACGAGACCTCCTCTTCGAGGAGGAACAAGAATCATCATTGGAGTAGGTAGAGTAGCGGGTCATGTTCACAAGAGAAAAAACTCTAGCAGAAGAGCTACTCCTTAAATTTAGCAGGCTAACTGAAGTGGTTTCCCTGAGGGACGAGCAACTCTTTAATGACCAAAGCTGAGCAAATATAAAAGATTATACATCAGCCACAGGAAGTGTAAATGAAGATGCCACAACATTCAAAGAAATCAACTAGTACTATCTAAGTAGGTGTAAGCAAAGAATATATAGCTGCTCAACTATGAAGTATAGAAAAGTAGCATTTCATCAAGCACCTAGCATGCCAACAATAATCTTATGAAAAATGAGTGAAGCAACAAAACTTATTAAGATACACAACGCCAATTGGTCCTATGCCTTCTGGGAAAGAAAGCTACTTCCGAGAAAGAGAGATAAGACTCTTGAACACTACGGAGAAAAAGAGAGGAAATGGAAGAAAAAGACTGAATCTTGAATACTTGAAGTAATCGTTGTTTTCTCCAACCATTTTATGCACACCCATATAAAGCAGAATACATAGCACTCAAAGAAGAATGATCACATTAAGAATAAGTAAAGAAAGCACTCAAAGAAGAATGATCACATTAAGAATAAGAATAAAAGCTCAATTACAAAGATTAGCACCTGATCAAGCAGCCGGCATTCCAACAATATTCAAGACTCTTCAGAAAAAAAATATATGAATGCAGCAACAGCCCATTATGCAGATATACACAATAAATTGACACCCTAATTGGTGCTTAATGCCTTCTGGCGACAAAGTTACCATTAAGAAAATAAAAATTGAATCTTGACTGCATAAAGCAGACATTTTTTTCTCCCACCATTTTATGCGAACCATGTAAAGTAAAAAAGATAGTCAACTAATGACATTCATAAGATTCTTATTAAGAAGAAATTTAGGAAAAACAATGAGACCCATAAAAAGGCAACTTTTATTTAACAAGAGAACTCATAAACGACCTTATAAGAAGAGGTTTGCATGGCCATTTTGGCTCTATTAAGGGCAAAGACAACTGAATTTGAAGCAGTGATGCGATTAGGAAAAAAAGTGGCTTCCATTCATTTGAAAGTACAAAGCTTTCTTCTGCTGCTGCTTTGACTACGGAAGAGGGGGGAAAACTGCGTCTCTGCTTTGTGGATAACTGAACTGGGCAACGAGCTGCTATGCGCCGTGTCTTGGCGTTTGCGATTTTAGCCCCTTATTTCCCCCATAATTGTATTTACGCAAAAGGACCAAAATATCCTCTATTAAATTTGACTCAAATATCCTTTTTTTTTTCCATCTATTTGATTAACTTTCATCTATTTAGATTTTAAAAAATACTTTTAAAAAAAATTACAAGAATATACCGTCCAATATAAAATATTATATTCACATAACCCGTATTTTAATATTACACCCGCATAGCTTTTTTTTGGGGGCAAAAGTACTTATATAATATTATACACTTACAGTACACAATGTGTAAATCTTATATAAAAGTGTATAATATTGTATAAGAGGTATTTATACACACTTTTACACTACTATACAAATTATACAAAAAATTGTGTTTGGCCTCTTAAGAACTTCAACTACGAAATTTCATTTGAAATGAGTCAAATTTTTTTCAAATAGCTTCAAATTTTACCCATAATTTTGAAATGACACTCATCAACGAACCACAATCGTCAACTTACTAAATTTTTTAACAAATTCAAAACACATTTGTGAGTTTTCAAGCTTTTAAAAATTCCAGCATTGGAGTAGTTTTCAATTTAATTCACCTAACAATTAATATTTAAATTTGTAATGATAAATATGATATTATTTTCAATCAGTTTCTAAGCATCAAAATATGAAATTCATAATCACATTAAATACATTAGATATCAATAATGTAGTATCAATGTTACGCGAATACATTATTATAGTTGACATATTTATAGAAATCTACACATATTCTTTTTGAAAAATTAATAAATTTACATATAATATTTACAGAGTTAGATTATAAAATTTTTGAAAGTAGAGAAAAAAAAAAGTAGCAATAGAAAAAAAAAAAGCAAAACAAAAAGAAAAAAAAAAGAAGAAGCAGAAAAAGATTAAAAAAAAGAATGAAGAAGCAGCAAAGAAAGAAGAAAGAAAATGAAGAATGAAGAAGCAAAAGAAAGAAGAAAGACGAAGCAGGAGGAGGGGAAAAAAAAAGCAACAGCCAAAAGAAAAGAAGAATGAAGAAGAAGCAAATATAACTGCTAAAAGAAATTAACGAAAAAATTATAGATGGCTAAAGAGTTAATAAACTGAAATATAGGTTAATTAGTCCAAAAAAAAATTTGAACGAAGAGCTTTATCTGGAAGATAAATAAAGTGATTTTCTTCCGTTCCTACAACAAATTACTTCCACTTTGATCAAAATAAATTCCTATACGAAATAAGGCTTAATAAGGTGAATGAGACTTTTGCGTTGCTAATGCAGAAGAAAGGAATCGGGTTGGCCAATGAGGAGTTAATAATTAGGAATTCGAATTTAATTTTATGAATGGGTCGAATTTATATATGTGTGTGTTAGAATAATTTAATTTATATTGAACTATATCTGGAATAATCATATATTGTCGTGTTGCTTTTCATAAAGTCTCATTTAGTTAACTAGTTAATCTTTAGTTTTAGGGGTATCTTTAATCCAAAGAAAATAATGCTAAAGGGATTGTTGGTCCAAATAGGTGAAACAAGAGGCATTTTTTATCCAATACGTGAAAGGAGAGTATTTTTTAAGCCAAATTTAATAGGTTAACAAAATCTTTAACCCTTTTTCTAAGTATTTATGCCTATTCCCTTGTGACTTTTTTAAAATAATTTTATTTTCAACCCCTCTAATTGTATAAATAATACAAAAGGGTCATATTTATCCTGTATTATTACAAATAAAAATTTTTCCCTCGCCCATTAAACCACATAGCTTTTATTTTGGACTAAAAAAATATACCGGATCCTTTTTCTTATACTCATCCAACCTAAGTCAATTAAAACTCTTCCCTACTCTGTCTCTTATATTCAACTGACACAATAACATCTCAAAAATTAGGGTTCTTTCATAAAATATTGGGACCTTGATAATTTCCTTCTATCCCATCTAATTTCCTCTTAGTATCATATTTTAGGTTGTTAAGTCGTAGGAAATTGATACTTGAATATCAAAATATTTGTTGTTCAAAGAGAAAGTGTCATTGTGAGAAAATTGTCAACTACTTCACTTTGATAACCCTTTATTATTCCGGAAGGGGATTCAATAAATATTCTAAACCTGAAGAAAGTTATTTATTTTTATTGTTAGTGTTGTTTCAATTTCTCCTAACCCTAACCTTCAGATCAGAATATATATCATTTTCCTGCCTCCTCAATGCACTGATAAGAAGTTAATAGAATCAGCTAGCCGAGAATTCAAGAAGCCCTCTGAATTCAAAATCTCAGATCCTACAACTTCACTACTCTCTCAACGACATCAAGCCATGATACAGTGGCACGGATGACTCCCCATCTCTGTCGTCTCTCTTCACCAACATTGTTGTCTTCACCGAATTTCACTGGTCAAAATCACCGATTTCGTCATCATATCCATTGTTGGAAACCTAGTTTTTAGGGATTTATAGCGATGTTTCTCCTATTTTCTTGGTTTACTAATAACTCTATTTCAGCAGAATTTGCTTTTTATGAATTGGCCAAGAGCAAAAATAGATCAATTTCTCCACTCCTGTATTGTCATCAGTCCACCGTTGATTGTATTTCTCCCCTGTTGCATTTGATTTTTTATTGTTTCCAAGGGTTCACGACCTATCTTAAGCTATTTTCTTGGAGATTTCCACTCACTTTCAAGCAGCGAGTAAGGGTTTCGTTCGTGTTTCATATTCTTGGATTCAACTGCTGCAAAAGCTTCAGGTGTCCAGGTTCTATCTTCCAATTTGGCCTCTGTTTTTCTAGTTTGGTTTAATTCTACCTCTATCTTCTAGTTTCCTTGTTCTTGTTGTCTTTGTTTTAGTTTGTTTCCCAATTAGCTAGTTTCTAGTGTTTTGTTGCCTCTGTTTTCTAGTTTCGTGTTCATTGTTGCTTCTGTTTCTAGTTTATTTTTCAATTTGTTTAATTTCTTGTCAATTGCTATCTTTATTTTCTATTTATTATTTCAATTTTCTAGTGTTATGTTTCCTAGTTGTGTTTCTACCTCTGTTTTCTAGTTTCATTTCATTTTCTGACTTTTGTTTTAGACTCTTTGTTATCCTAGTGTTAGTGCTTCTTGCCTTGAGAATCTTGCCTTAGTTTCCCTATGCTTTGGTTAGTCTGCCTGTAGATTCTTGTTTGCTTGTGCCTTAATTCCCGCTCTAGTATAAATTTGTGACTAGTTTGTATTCGTTTTAGTGGCTTTAGTGAACAATGATAGACTAGAGTCATGCTCTTTATGGGGGACGGAGGTTGCGGGGTAGGGGTGATATGTGGGTCAAGGGAGCTCTAAGCTAAGAGTAGGGTCTTGGAACATAGGGATTTTAATAGAAAAATCCATGGAGCTAGCGAAGATTCTCATGAAAGAGGAGGATTAATATAGCTTGTATCCAGGAAATCAGATGGGTGGGAACAAAAGCACGGGATGTGGACAGGTATAAGTTGTGGTATTCAGGAGGTTCTAGGGATATGAACGGAGTAGGAATCTTAGTAGGTAGAGAGCTAAGGGAACAAGCGATGGAGATTAAGAGGGTTAACGATAGGGTTATAATGATTAAGCTAGTCGTTGGAGGATCTACATTGAACATTATTAGTGCATACATTTCACAAACAAGCTTAGATGAGGAGGTTAAGATACGCTTTTGGGAGGTTTAGGATGGGGTGGTGAGAGGTATTCTGCACAATGAGAAATTTTTGTTAGGAGGAGACTTCAATAGACATATCGGATGTACTTGAGTGGCTATAACGATGTGCATGGAGGATTTGGTTTTGGTTGAAAAATGATGGAAGAGGCCTGCTATTGGATTTCACAAGGGCTTTTGGGTTGGTGATAGCCAATTTGAGGTTTTTGGAGAAGGAGGAGCACTTGGTAATCTCTTGTAGTTCAGTGGCTAAGACTCAGATAGATTATTTGCTCATTAGAAAGGATGATAAATGTCTTTGTAGAGTCTATAAGATTATCCTGAGTGAGAATCTTACAATCCATCATAAGATTTTGGTCATAGATTTTGAGATTAAGAGGAAGAATAAAAATAGAGTGGTGAAAAACTAACCTAGGATCAAATGGGGTAGCCTATCTATGGTCAGTGCCATAAAGATGGGAGAGAAGCTGTTGGCCATAGGGGCTTGGGAGAGTAGTGAGGATGCAAATAGTATGTGGTATAAGACTACCAGTGGCATTAAAAAGTGGGTAGGGAGGTGTTGTGGGTCTCGAGAGGCCATTTTTGTGGCAATCGAGAGGATTGGGGGTGGTATTGTGAAGTCGAAAGGAAGGTGGAGGCGAAGAAGGTGGCATACGCGATGCTGATGAAAAGTAAAGATAAGGAAGAAAAGAGAACGAATAGGGAAAGGTATAAGATGGTGAGGAAGGAGGCAAAGTTAATGATTAGAGCAGTAAAAATGGCAGCTTTTGAACATCTGTATGTAGAGCTAGAGGACAAAGGCGTGGATAAGAAATTATACAGGTTAGTAAGGGGAGAGAGAGGAGGACTCATGACCTAGACCAAGTAAAGTTCATCAAGAATGAAGATGGTAAAGTGCTAGTGGAGGAGGCACTCATTAGACAGAAATGACAGTCATACTTCTATAAACTCTTGAATGCAGAGGAGGACAGTGTCATTGAGCTAGGGGACTTGGAACACTCAGAGAGACATCATGATTGTGGGTACTGTAGGTGTATAGAGTTGAGTAGGTCTAAGGTGTTGTTCGCAAAATGCGAAGAGGTAGAGTGACTGGGTCAGACTAAGTCCTAGTGAAATTTTGGAAAAGTAAAGGTAGGGTAGGTTTGGAGTGGCTGGCTAAGTTGTCTATTATTATTTTTGAGACAATTAAGATGCCAGAAGCATAGAGATAGAGTATGATGATCTCATTGTGCGAGAACAAAGGTGACATCCAAAATTGTAGCAACTATAGGGGTATCAAGCTCCTAAGCCACATTATAAAGGTTTGAGAAAGGGTTATGGAGTTGAGGGTGAGAAGAGACATGATTATTTCTAAGAGCCAATTTCAATTTATGTCGAGGAGCTTTAGTATAGGGAGAGGAAGATGGACTTACACACGGTGTTCATCGACCTAGAAAAGGCTTACAATAACATCCAAAGAGAGGTTCTATGGAGATGCTTTAACGTAAGAAGTACACTGATAATGTATACTAGCGCGATCAAGGACATGTATGAGGGAATAAGACTTGGGTAAGAATAGTGAGAAGAGACTCAGAGTACTTTTTGATTTTGATGGGGTTGTATCAGGGATGAGTCTTAAGCCCGTTTTATTTACATTGGTGCTAGATACATTGACATGGCAAACTCAGATGAGTTACCATGGTGTATATTATTTGCGAATGACATAGTTCTGATTAACAAGACTCGTGAAGGGGTTAAAGCTAACTTGGAAGTGGGGAGGCAGACTCCTATAACACCCCAAAAGTTCCTAAGGCTAAACCCCAGACTAAGCATGAAAAACCAGAAAATTTTCCTCAGATTCAATGAGCAATACAACGATCCGTTGTTGGAGGTAATGAGTAGTTGTGTTGCTCATTCCGACAAGTCCAGAATCTTCTAAAATATTTTCCCCTAACTAACGAGCCTAGTGACGAGTCGTTGGAAGAAATAACGACTCATCGTATCAAGCAGTTAGATGAAATCCATAAGTGTTGAAATCTCTCCAGTACCAACGGGTAGAAACAGCGACCCATTTTCTCTACTAATGGGTCGTTCTGTCCGTCCGTTGGAAGAGATCCAAAAACTGTTCAAACTTCCTCTAGTGACAACGACTGGATATGATGACTCATTGTATCCACAAATGAGTCGTCCTATTACCCATCGTGAGAAATTCAGAGAACTAAAGTTCCCAGCCCAGATCACAACGACTGGCATCAATGAGTCGTGGTCTCAACCAATGACTTGTTGTGAGGCCTGTTGGATCTGGACAGACAGATTTTCAACGGTTGTCTAGGGGCATTTTTGTAAAATCTTAAACTCCTACTCCCAAACTACATTGTATTGGGGTATGTTTAGAGAGGAATTAAGAGGAATTGATCGACATTCTCCTCTTATTCTCTCCCAGACTTACAGAAACAGTACGTAGAAAATAGAAGATCCTCTCAACTCTAGACTAGACTAGGGTTCCATTCAAAATGCCGCAAATTCCAAGATTCTTGCTAGAGATTCTTCTAATTCAGGTATGTGGGACTTCAATAAAGGTTTCCTTTCACCCTTGTGTCCAAATTATTTCAAAAAAATGTAATCATTTCCAGCCCTATAGGAGATTAGAAGTTAGCGTTTTTTAGTCAGCTTATGAATTCCTTATTCATAATAACTCTTTAAGTTTTTCATAACTATTACCAGTTGAAATTCATGTCTTGGTTTCATTTATACGGAATATTTTCATAGCCTGATCTTTAGCATGAATTTTGAGTAAAATTTACATGATTTAGAATCCGGTTAGAAATGTTGTATTATCATGATATTTTCACTTGAATATAAATTTTAGCATAAATGTTTTGATTGAATGTCAATGTTTTGAGTATGCTCATATGTCCGGTGTTCTTTAGACTGTCATGACACGTTCAGATAAAGCAGCTCTGACAAGTCATAGAACACCAGTTTCTTTTAGGTCTTTTAGACTCTCGGGAAACTTCTAGATAAGTAGTTTGAATTAGTCTTAGGACATCAATTTTGAGCTATCAACACAGTTAGATATAATTAGGTTTTTAGTTGGGAGTAGTACTTAGCACCGAACAGGTCAGGATTCAGTGCACCCAGGTTTCTAGAACTACATGCCACCATATGTTGTTAGCTTGAATGGGCCCCAGATAATGATCACATAGCTCAACCACTATACCCTGTTAAAGTACAGTGGGTTCTGTTCGATGCGGTGTATACATCGAACTCCACATCTAGCTCATGTGATTATATGTCGGTTATAGGCTTTTCCACAGTATGGTATAGTCAAAGTCCTTAGTCCAATCCAGTCTATCAGATTTTAGGATATGCTTATAACCCTAACTCAGTTTATCAGTTCTTATAGTATTCTTATATGTCAGATTATTGGCTGCATTTATGATTTCAAATAGGGCCTTTGCATGTTACTTAAGTTCAGTTTATGAGTTACTAGTATGCCTATGTTTTAGTTTACTTCTCACATATTCAGTACGTTTCAAGTACTGATCACATACTCTCTATGTACTATATCATTTTTTGATATAGGCTCAGGTACCTAGTCACACCATCACAGCTAGCTTCACCAGCAATATCCAGCAGTGATAGTGGTGAGCCCTCATCTTTCGAGGATCAAAGTTTTTATTTCAGTTATCACCATTTTTAGTTTTCAGACTTTAGAGTTAGCTGGGGGCTTGTCCCAGTAACTCATCAGTTAGTAAAGGCTTTCAGATAGCATAATATCAGTTTTAGCTTATTATTGTTATCAGTGTTATTAAGACTCTAATGTTTATTAGATTTGTTTTCTTTTCTCATGAAAGATTGTCTTGAACTTTAGTAGATTCCGCTCAGTTCTTTATTTAATTCTAGTATGTTCGTGGTGTGTTATGTCATAGGTTAGCTTGGGGTCACTTGTGACTCTAAATACGATGTCGTGTCCAAGGTGTAGACTCGAGTCGTGACAACCCCAAAATCTAAAGGATTCAAATTAAGTCAGACCAAGATAGAATACTTAGAGTACAAGTTCAGTGATGTGAGGCGTGAAGCTGACGTGGAAGTGAGGCTTTGTCATGCCCCGCCTTGGGGGTATGACTGGCACTTGGTGCCCTACTAGGACCTGAACTGCTAGACTACTGAGCCTGAGCACATCTAGTGCCTGGCTGGCTCTAACTCAGATTTCTGGAAACAAAGGGCTATATAACGACTGTAAACACAGCCTCCGGCCAACTGGGCCTATAGCCACCTGTACCTGTAATAACAGCTAACCAGAAACATATCAATATAAGGGAGCCTATGCGGGCCGACAAGGCCACCATGCTGTCTAGTTATCTGTAACTCAACACAAGACTACTGTAAGACTACGTGACCGTCAAGGTCACCACTACTGTCAAACTAAGGCCTCGCACGACCAACATAAACTGAAATGCTAAACAGCTATAACAAACAGCACGGCCTCACACGACCTGCTCAACTGACCACAGGAAAAAATATACAGACTGCAAGCCTCTAGGAATACTGATAAGATGGTCGGGACAGGGCCCCGACCTACCCATACTGTACAAGAAAAGGAAATGATATAAACCTCTGAAGTATCAAGCTCCGGATGACAGGAGCTGATGACTCTGCGCTGGCTAGGATCATGAGGGATCGCCTCCTCGTCTATGAGTACCTGCAGGCAAGTAATGCAGCACCCCATTAGGCGTCAGTACCACTGGTACCGAGTATGCAAACCAACTGAAATAATACAACGGAATACAGATAACATAACTAACAAGTCTGTGAGCAGAAGATAACTGAATCTGAAGAGCTGATAGGAACTAGATCAAACCTTTCTGCACTGATAGGCAGGAGCGTGTCTGTAGTCACGGAGGCCTGCTGTCTATTAGCTAATATATATAAAACACATAAATACATATACATTTAGCAAGCAAGAGCCAATACCTACCCCCATAAGCCAGATGGCGCCAAGCAAGCTGTAACAGCCCAGGTCGCCGCTTGTAGATATTGTCCGCTTTGGGCAGCTAGTCCCTCACGACTTTAAAACGTGTCTACAATGTAGAGGTATCCAAGCACTTATAAAGCACTCTTCGTTCCCCTCCACCACCGATGTGGGATTTGCCTAAGTAAACCAGGCGTTACGTATCGCCGTCCCTGGTTACCCCCCGTAGGGACTCAGCGTCCTCGCTGAGGTTTGCCCCACCACCGGCCGGCACCGGCTCTGATACCACTATAACAGCCCAGGTCGCCGCTTGTAGATATTGTCCGCTTTGGGCAGCTAGTCCCTCACGGCTTTAAAATGCGTCTACAATGTAGAGGTATCCAAGCACTTATAAAGCACTCTTCGTTCCCCTCCACCACCGATGTGGGATTTGCCTAAGTAAACCAAGCGTTACGTATCGCCGTCCCTGGTCCAGGCCCAAGTATATAAAGCCCCACTTCGGTTTTAAATCATTAAACACTTATAATTTCCAGTGAAACAGAGAGGGATCAACAGAGGAGAGATAAGAACGAAGGAGGTAAGATAATTTTCGTCCGATTACGCTGCTAAACATTGTCCAAACCCAAATTAACCTCAGATACCGAGGTATTTAGCGGCAGAGAGCATTCCTACGGATTTATTTTCGTGAAATACAGCCGACGAATCATCAAGCTACCGAGCTAAGGTAAGTGGAATTGCTCTAAACTAATGTCTATGTGTTCCTAGCTGTGAAGTGAGTATTTCTCCCTTCTGGACCTCTGAAAATAACGAGTTTTCGACCGTCTTTTGATAAGCCTAAGTTTAGGCTATAAACTATATCGAAAGTGACGTTGCTTTTTAAAATAAAGCTGTGTTTAGTATTAATTGACATATTTATGAATGCAGTTGGGAGAAAATAGTTGAAGTACCGGCCGAGCCTCGTCCGACGGACGGATAGTTCGAGGATAAGGTATGTAAAGCTAGTTTCCTCGACAAGTTAGTAATCTTGGTACAGTACAGTAATTTAAAGGCCAGTAGAATGTTCAGAAGTCATGTGTTATATTTATTACGAATGTTGGTATGATATTAGAAGCATCGAGTTATAACTTGCGTGAAACTTGCTAGCACGATATAGATTCTTATACAAGTGTTAGAAACTGCACAGTATGCTCAGTACGTGATGTGACACAGAATGTTAGGACATCATTGTATTCAGTTGGAACCCAGTAAAGCAATGTAATGCCTGTAAGACATCTCAGAAACAGAATGATAAGTTAAAATGGAGTTAGAAAGCATGTTAGGAATAGTAAATCATGTTACTATAGAAACTCAGCATACAACATAGTTTTCAGCAGAAAGACCATATCTTGTTCAGCATTAGACCCAGTACAGTCTGGCAGAAGACTATATTTATACATATATACTATTACCAGCCTCAGCATGTATTAAGTACGTACATATTACTATCACTAGCTCAGCATATAGTATATATAAATACTTTACCACTATTAGCTTCAGTATGTGGGACATGCAGATAGTATTACTAGTTGAGACCTTTGTATTGTTTGGGGTTGGACTACCTAGCATCCATGACCGCCCCAGGGTTGATAGCTGTATCGACTCGTCCGCCAGAGGACGAGGATACGTCGCTCTACGGAGTGGCATGCCGTCCCACAGGGGATGAAGATGGGATGCCAGTTTTCCCCATATTGTGCCTTGATCGGCCCTTACACACCCCTGTCGAGCGGATACGCCCGGGTGTTGATTCAGGAGTCCTCCGGACTCAGATGCAGTTATAGTCAGGGGCTTAGCGAGCCCAAGTGCTTACCCAGGGGACCGGCGGGATGCTTATAGCTATTTTAGGAGATGGGATGACCGGGGTAGGGGTATAGATTCTGTGCTGGTTGTACCTCCCGGCTTATGGGGGCCGAGTAAGGTTTGTGTGTGCTATGTGATGTTATGATATGTTATGCCATGTACAGTAGATACGAGTAGATCGACGGTAGGACGATAAATCTCCAGGTATGACTCCTACTCCTTCCAGTATAATTAAAAGAAGGTAAGATTTACATTATCAGACAGTTAATCCATTCCTTTCTACTTCAGTTTCATCAGTTGTATTGTTATTTTCAGATATTTCTTTCAGTTATTGCTTTACATACTCAGTACCAGCGGTACTGACGCCCGGTGGGGCGCTGCATTACTTGCCTGCAGGTACTCATAGATGAGCAGGCGATACCACGTGATTCCTGTCAGTGATCGAGCATTCAGCTCCTGTCATCCGGAGACTGAATCCCAGAGGTGTATTCCGTTTTCTTTTGTTGTACAGTACGGGTAGGTCGGGGTCCTGTACCGATCATTTCTATTGCTATTCCTAGAGGCTTGCAGTCTGTATGTATATTACCCTGTGGTCAGATGAGCCGGTCGTGTGAGGCCGTGCAGTTGTATAGCTGTTAGTACTTTTGTTTCCTTTATGTTGGCCGTGTGGGGCCATAGTTCGACAGTAGTGGTGACCTTGCCGGTCACGTAGCTATCCAGTACTTCAGGGTTGAGTTATAGATAACTAGACAGCATGGTGGCCTTGTCGGCCCGCATAGGTTTCCTTATAGTTGCTTGTTTCTGGTTAGCTATTATTACAGGTACAGGAGGCTATAGGCCAATGGGCCGGGGGCTGTGTTTACAGACCGTTATATAGCCCTTTGTTTCCAGAAATGCGAGTTAGAGCCAGCCAGGCACCAGATGTGTCCAGGCTCAGCAGTCTAGAAGTTCAGGTCCTAGTAGGGCACCAGGTGCCAGTCATACCCCCCAAGGCGGGGTGTGACAAACTTGGTTGGTTTTGACCAGGGTAACCAGGGACGGCGATACGTAACGCCTGGTTTACTTAGGCAAATCCCACATCGGTGGTGGAGGGGAACGAAGAGTGCTTTATAAGTGCTTGGATACCTCTACATTGTAGACGCGTTTTAAAGCCGTGAGGACTAGCTGCCCAAAGCGGACAATATCTACAAGCGGCGACCTGGGCTGTTACAATAAGTGCTTGGATACCTCTACATACCAGACGCGTTTTAAAGCCGTGAGGGACTAGCTGCCCAAAGCGGACAATATCTACAAGCGGCGACATGGGCTGTTACATAAGAAAACAATCTATATACCCCTACCCGAGTCAAAACCATCCAAAAATAAGTCACTCCACTCATCTGCTCACTTCGGAGCTCCTCTACCGGCCCCCTGGGTCTCCGGCTTGGGCCATAGCCTCCGATATAAGCAACCGTGTCTGGGTCCGGGGGACTCCTGTGTAGACAGTAACAGATAGGTTCTGGATCCCCGGACAAAAACTCAACGGGGCTATTTGAAACCGGAGCTACACCTATAATAACTGAATGTACAGACAGTAACAGATAGGGTCTGGTTCCCTGGACACAAAACTCAATAGGGCTATCTGAAACCGGAGCTGCACCTGTAATGCTGATCAGACTGCTATGGGGAAAGCTTCATCCCATCTTCATCCAAGCTGGGGATGGCATGCCACCCCTCGGAGTGACGTAAAACCCACCCGCTCAGTGGGCGACACGATTACCAACCCAGGGGCGGCGAGGACGCTCAATAAGGTGCCCTCACGCCACATCAAGTCTCAACAAACAAATAGCACATATAAATAGCAAGCATGTATAACTGAAAAAGACTATATGAAATCTAATTTCTTATTCTGCTCTGTTCCTATACTGAACTGATTCTTTACTGATTATACTGATTCTGAAATCTTTATTCAACTGCTTGGCTAATCTGTAGCCGGGATACTATCTGTCTGAATGGCTAATCTGTAGCCATAAAACTGTTTGTCTATCTGATTTTACTTTATTAGCCTTTATTCTGAAAATATGTATCTTTTTATTCTAAAACATGCTTGCTAATCATACAATAATCTATACTGGATCTGGAATGCTAACTCGCCCTTTGGCGCATGCTTTACTAACTTTCGGACTGAACATGATATGACCACACAACTCAGAATCTATTAGACTCGCTTAATTCTCAACATTAAACTCCGAGAGTTTCAAATACGGAGTTTACTATGATTTACCAAGCTAAGGCTTACTAACTTGCCGAAGAACAACTTCACATACCTTAACCTCGAGTTATCCGACTGTCGGACGAGGCTCGGTCAGTACTCCAGCTATTTCTCCCAACTGCATTCATATACACGTCAATTAGTACTAAATACAACACTATTCTGAAAGAAAACATCACTTTCGATATAATTATAGCCTAAACTTAGGTTTATCGAAAGATGATCGAAAACTTGCTATTTTTCAGAGGTCCAGAAGGGAGAAGTATTCACTTTACGGCTAGGAGCACATAGACACTAGTTTGGAGCAATTCTACTTACCTTAGTCCGGTAGCTCGACGATTCGTCGACCGTATTTCGCGAAACTAAATCCGTAGGAATGCCCCCTGCTGCTAAATACCTCGGTACCTGAGGTTAATTTGAGTTTAGACTACGTTTGGCAGCGTAATCGAACGATAATATATTACCCCTCTTCGTCTCTCTCTGTTTCTCTGTGTTTTCTGGAATTTAAATAAGGAATATAACATCACAAACCGAAGTGGGGGCTTTATATACTTGGGCCTGGACAGGCCCAACGTGTCACGGAGCCAACGCGGAGGCTCCACCTCCGTGACACGTTGCCATCGCGGAGGGGCTCTACCTCGACTCCTTCCACGATGGTTCGACAGGTTACCCGTCCGATCCTTTCTCGGGCCTTTCTCTAGCACGTATGGCTTTAAAATATGCTTAACCAACGTGCGAATAGGCCATCTAGTTGTCAAAAATCTTACGGGGTATAACAGGCTTGATACCTTAGTTATTCAAAAGAGGAGGGATTGGGTTTGTTATTCAAGAAAATTGTGAGATTAATGAGGATGTCATTCATCGTATAAGTGCAGGATGGATGAAATGGAGACTCGCTTCTGGAGTCCTGTGTGATATGAAGGTGCCACCAAAAGTTAAAGGCAAGTTCTACAGAGTGGTAGTTAGATCAACTATGTTATATGGGGTGGAGTGTTGGCCGGTCAAAAACTCTCATTTTCAGAAGATGAAAGTTGCGGAAATGAGGATGTTGCAATGGATGTGTGAATATACCAGGAGAGATAAAACTCAAAATGATGATATCTGGGACATGGTAGGAGTAGCTACGGTGGAGGATAAGATGTGGTAGAGAGGTTGAAGTAGTTCGAATATGTTAAGAGGAAATATCTGGATGCTCTAGTGTGAAGGTATGAGAGGATGTAGATGGATGATTTCACTAGAGGTAGAGGTTGGATGAAGAAGCGTCGATGGAGAGAGGTTATTAGACATCAGCTTACCAAGAATATGACCCTAGATAGGAGGTTGTGGAGGACACATATTAGGATTGTAGGTTAGTAGGGAGTAGAGCATTGTTTATCTAATTTTCTCATACTAGTACTCGTAGTACTATTATGTATAGTGTCTTGCCCTTATATTCTTGATTACATGTTGTATCTTGTAATTTATTATTTTAGTTAATATTTGACATGATTTGTTTCATCTGCTTTTTTCTTTTCTGGATTACTTTGATTTATTTATTCTTGAGTTGAGGGTCTATCGAAAACACTCTCTCTGCCTCTAATGGTATTTAGTTTTTTCTTTCATTTTTTTTCCTATGATTAAGAAAGAATTTGCCATCATTTTTCAATTTATAATCACTTATTACCCTTTTATTGTGGTGGTTATAATTCTCTTGGATTTTGAAAAAAACATATCTTAGGTTTATTAGTTTTAATCAAGTAAATAAAGCTTATTAGAAATACAAAAAAAATCTAGGAAAATCACATAGTTATTTTTTTGAACAAATAAGTTTGAATTCATGTGTTTCTTTTAAGGGATGAGATTAATGTGTAAAGTTCATTAGCCTATTGATATAAATAAAATATTAATGAAAAATAGATATAATGTTTGAAATTATTTATAAAAATTAATATATTGTATATATATGATTCTAAAAGTTGTGTATATAATTTGTCAATTTGATTCAATTTTTTCTTTGATTTGTTGTTAATAAAACCAAATGAAAGTAAATATTATTGAAAACTAAACTAAATCAAATCAAACCTCAATAAATATTAATTTAATTAATAAATTTGAATTAATTTTTAATCAAATGATAAACACCCTAGTTACAATCTTGGAACTCATTTATCCTGCGTTCAATTCATTCTTTAAGTGACTGAGGATTAAAGAATGGTCTCTAATACACTAACATCTTATGTGAAACAACAAATTTTGCCCAATTTTTAAAATACCCCTTTGAAGTAGGTGTAAGAGAAATACTAGTATATTTTACCCCTATTACATAATAATTAGTGAATTTGTCTGAGTTTCACATAGTTATAAAAAATAATAAGATATAAATAATTTTATTAAATATAATATATATAAAAGAGGTATCTACAATATATAACCAAAAGAAACTATAAACTTACGACAATCAGATATTCATACAAATACGAAATATAAAAATTCATAGAGAGAACATACAAAAAATAAATAATGCAATATCATTATTACAACCTTAATCATTAAAAAATAGAAGGAAAGTATACGAAATCAATGCACAATCTTCCGAACTCTTGTCGACATCCACTCCCACAAGCCGATCAACATTTAATAGTCTTCATCTTATTCTTCAAGTGAAATTAAAACATGAATATAATAAGCACAAAAAACGTAACGAATTAAAAAGCTAATGTGATCATTTCTACAAATTAAAGTCTTACAATGCCTCTATTTATAGGACTATAATATGGAATATCAAATAATGTCATGAATATGACTATTTATTATTTAAGGGGTTATAATAATAAAAAATTATGGGAGTAATAAAAATAAAAGATCATTAAGTTTTACATTAAAGAAATTTAAAGAAATGATTTTTTTAGTTTTTTAACATTACATATTTAATATAATTAAGAGAGTTAAAAGTGATTTTTTAATTTTCTTTTAATATAGCACATAAATGAGGAAAAAAATAGAAAAGCGCAACCCCCCCCCCCCCAAAAAAAAAAAAAAAACAGAAAAAAGATAATTGTGTTTTTTGGCAAAAAGATGTGTCATGTTACTTTTTCTATTTCTAACTTTATTATTATACTAGATAAGTATAGCCCGTGTATAACACGGGCCAACACATAAAAAGTTTTAAAATCTAACTCTTAATCAATTTTTAAAATTTTTAAAACTTTTTTTTAGAAAAAATAACAGTCATAAGTTTCTTATGCGCCTTTTCAAATTAAATTCTAAAAAAAGTTAAATGATTTTCTGCACTCAAGTAAAGTTTAAAAGACTTTCTTCTTTTGATAGAAAGATTTGTTCTTCTAATTTTTTCTCATGTTCACATTAATTAATTTACTTTTTATCTTAATTCGATGTAAAATTTAATTATTTTTTTCTTCGTGTTTCAAATGTAATCTAAACAATTTATCATTGGTTCATCATTTTGTATACATAACTTTAGTAAAACTTTGATTATTAGTCTTTTTATTTGCTCTTATATAAAAATATTTAACATCTTATAATAGAAAAAAATGTTAGAAAATTAGATCATATTATTGATTAATTATTGAATAAATAATTGATTTTTATTATTATGAAAAAATATGTGAGGCAATCATATAATATATCTCTTTTAAATTGAAGTAAAAGGGATTTTTTAAGTTTGGATGTTTAATTTCTGAAATTTTATAATATATTATTTTAAAATAATATGACTAAAAAAAAGTTAAGCTACCTAAAATGTCATTTCTCTTGAATAGAACTACTTATGATGTTTAATACTTTAGATACGTTTTTCTTACAAAAAATTAGTCTATACTTATTTCTTTAAAAAGAATTAAATAAGTTATTTTCATTATAACTTTATCTATTTTTATATCTTCTTTCGACATATGAATAATATGTTTTGTTTATACTTATAACATCATTATTAAATATTATTATTAATTTATGGTATATTTTATTAATTTTATATTCACAACAAATATTTGAAAAATCATCTGACACATATCTAATATATATTTTATTAAAATCTTGTATAACCTTGTATTATAGTGTTTATTATTATTATTAATATATATATATATATATATATATATATATAATATTATATTCATTTTTATATACGCAATTGTAATCGATCCCGATTGAAATTATTTGCATTCAATATTTACGTCAAACTAATGAATATGTGAAATCTATTTTTCATATATACTTTTATCACTAAATCACAGTTAATCAATGTACATTTTCTCAATAATATATGATCTAACCATGATAAATTAATGTGATTTAGTTTAAACATCTAGTGTGATACATTTTAACTCTGACCGGCATTCAATCATAATAATATTTTACCAATTTTATATCTGTAAAATAATTTAAAAAATTATATTTGTTTTTATTAAATATTTTACACAAAATTCTATGATATCATATCAAATAAGATGTATTTTCTTTTATTAATATATGTATATATATATATACATATATATATATATATGTATATATATATATATATGTATATATATATATATATATATATATATATATATATATATATATATATATATATATATATATATATATATATATATATGTATGTATGTATATATATATATATATGTATGTATGTATGTATGTAAATATTAATTTAAATATTATGTTTATATAAACATTATTTTTATCAATAGAAATAGAAAACTTAATTTTAAAAAAAGTGATATAACCACATTACAAAATAAAGCTGAAAAATAATTTTATTTACCCAAATATAATCGATAGATCAAATAGGAAAGACCTAAATACATGATGGACCTTCTAAAATTAGGTAAAAGAAATAATGTTGAAGTAAAAGAGAAGATTCTGATTTTTATGTTATTTGACTAAAATATTCAATTCTCATTTCAAAAGTGTATAGCACATGTTAGCATTATCTCAGTGAAATGACAAATCTACCCTTGATCGTTCCCACTTCATCTTTCTATATAATAGAAAAATAAAATTTAATAATTTCGAATGATAATATCATTTATAGGTAATATAATATTTCAAAATTTTGAAATATTCTTAAAATTTTAATTTAAGTGATTATTTCATGCAAAAGATAAATGCATGACGTATTATTTCTTTGCCTCAAATATTTTTTTAGATAAATTAAACAAAATTACTCATTTTTATACAATATATCGAGAGCTATTAGTTATTATTTTTATTTTTTTTAGAAAGATATACAGTAATTGATCATAATTGAATGTCATTTCCAATATATAAAAATTATATGCAATGATCCAATTAATTTTGGCCGTTGATTTATGATTAAGAGAATTTATTTACATACGAAAAAGATGAAGGAGACATTATTTCTTAAACCTAAAAAGTTTAGGAGATTAAGTGGGATATATCCTTTTTTTAATCTTTCCAAACAAACATTAATCATTCGTGCAAAATTTTATAATGGAATTCTCCTAATTTCAATCAATCGATTCCTTAATAATAATAATATTAAAGAATTATGCTTTGTAGTTGTGATGTTGTACTAATTTGCTTTTGAGTGTTAGTTATTGAATTTTTTGACATTTATAAATAATTTGAATAAATGATATTTATTTTATTCGATTTTACTTGTTCACTATACTAAAAATAAATGTACATTTTACTTGTCCAGTTTAGATAATCAAGAAATAATTTATCACTTAATTCCTAATGTACCTTTATTATTAACTATAGACATTTCCTGATGCATTTCTCAAGACATTGAATTTTTTACTCCTTTCGGCCCATATTATTCTCCAAATTATTAAAAATATATATCCCAAATTAATTGACAATTTATAAAATCAAGATAAAATTAATTATTATTTTTTTATTTTGCCTTTAAAATCAATTCTCCTGAAATTATAAATATTATAAAGTTTCAAGAAAGTTTCATTATTGTTAATCTCCATACGGATAAATAAATTACATAAATAAAATGTATTAAAAAGAGGTAAAAGGTAAATTAGTAAAAATATCATTTTTATTTATAGTTTCTCACGAAATGTGTGAAAGGAAAAGTAGACAAGTAATTTAAGATGGAGACAATATATTTTAAGAGTAATACAATAAAATTATAATTTTTTTTAAAAAGATACATAAAATTAATATTGTAATAATGGACGAAGGAAATACTTTAAAAATATAAATTTAAGTGGACTTTTTTTATGAAATCAAGTGGTCTTAAGAGTATAAGGCCTGCAAATTAATCGGCGACCATTTTTTAAACTTAGTCATACACAAAATTATTCAAAATGTGTGATTACAAGATATAAAATAAATCAATTCAACTTAAAATCCATATCAAAGAAAGATACATAGATTTATGATGGTATAAACAAAATAAGGATGGATTAGGAGTGGGACCCACCTATAGGATTCATGTTTTGGGAAACCATAAATAAAGTGATGTTGATGACATAAGCATAGGGGTAAATATGTCAATACATCTAGAAGTTTCTTCTTGAGTTTTAGTGAAGTTTTTTTTTTCATCCAATACAATAAACTTGAGTTAGATTAAAATATCAATTATACCCTTGGTCATCCCAAACTTCACTCTTTTATATAATAGAGAAATATATAGATCACCAAGACTATCATTGATTTCACGTAGAAAAACATTTGGTTAGTAGTTAACAGACTTCCAACTTAAGTCCTAAGTTACTATCTTGAACCAAAATAAATTATAAACTTACGACAATCAAAAATTCATATAAATATAAAATAAAAAAAAATGGAGAGAACATACAAATAAATAAATAAATAATGCAACATCATTCTTATAACTTTTCTCATTAAAAAATAGAAGAAAAAAAAGTACGAAATTGATGCACAATCTTCCGAACTCTTGCCATCATCCACTCCCACAAACCGATCACCATTCAATAGCCTTCATCTTATTCTTCAAGTCAAACTAAAATATGAATATAATAAGCACCGAAAACGTAACAACTTGAAAGACTAATTTGATCATTTCTATAAAGTCTTACAATGTCTCTATTTATATAACTACAATATGGAATATCAGATAATATCATGAATATGACTATTAATTATTTTAAGGGTTATGATAATAAAAAGTTGTGGGAGAAAATAAACACCATTAAGTTTTACATTAAGAAAATTTAAAGAAATAACTTTTTAATTTCTTAACGATTCATATTTAATATAACTAAAAGAGTTAAAAAGAGTAATTTTTTATTTTTTTTAATATAACACATAAATGAAAAAAAAAATAGAGAAAAATCTTTAAAAAAGAGAAAAAAGATAATTATATTTCTTGATTAAAGAATTATGCCATATCATCTTGTTATAAACCACAATTATAATATATATTGATTGATTAATTGATATTGATGATTGATTGTCCTCCCCCTACCCTACCAATGGTTAGTTTCTATTTCTTTTTTGTTTTTTCTACTTTAGATTACAAGTGTAGTTTAAGCTGAAGACATAGTTGTCAAAGAAAATAGTTTTATGGAATCTTTTTTATATTTTTTAGGGTTTACTATAT
Organism: Datura wrightii; assembly: GCA_035772735.1. Lineage (NCBI taxonomy): Eukaryota > Viridiplantae > Streptophyta > Magnoliopsida > Solanales > Solanaceae > Datura > Datura wrightii. The sequence goes on from JASDFA010000019.1 coordinate 40,357,521, forward strand.
ACATTAAATACCTCTGTACTATGATTTAATTAAGAAAAATTTTTTGCTTACATTTCCCGCTTGCACACTATATGATGTGTATATGTAACAATATATTAAATATACACTAAAATTATAAATGTTTTTAAGAGTTACCTTTAGGAAATTTTGATTAAAAAAAAAAAGAATTTGAATTTTTTTTTTATGTTTTAAATTTTAAAAGTGATAAATATTTTTAATATATTTACTGTTCGAAAGTCAGAAATAGAAAAATAAAAAATAAATTATTTAATAAGATATATCAATTATCAGTGATAATTACCCCCATACGTTTATATATTGAACATTCTCTGCACGTCAAAAACCTCCTCAAACCCCTCTTTACTGAGCTTTCAAATCGTACCAAAATGCCTCGAGCATCAAAGAGGAAGTCTGACTCACCCAAATCCACTTCTTCCAAATCTTCACGCTCGGAGTCTCTCACCGCTGGTAATTCTTTTTTTTCTCTCTCCATAATTGCATTTTAAATATGTAAGTTATTTGTAATTTTATTTAATTATGATATTTGTTTTATAAAATTTCCTTTTTTAAAAAACTTAGTTGTTATTTGGTCTTTCGTTGCAAAATTACCTTAGATATACATACTTAGTTAGATGAAGTTTCATTCATATAGGATTTTTTAATATAAAAGATGTAATTTAATTTTTTTTAGAAAAGAGATAACATCATAGGAGCAGAGGCAAATCCATGATTTGAATATTAGGGGTGCACTACTATCTTTAACATAGTCATGCAATTACTAGGTACAACGTTTGGTATACAATTCTCTTAAATCTTAAAAATTGCTAAATTATGAGCAAAGTATAAACTTCAAAATGATCAAATGTTATTAAGTTAGTACTAATATAGCAAAAATAGATCATCCATTTATACTAGACATCGACGCGCTTTCATATTCTGAAAATAGTCAATGATAGCATCGTTGCTTATATTTACAAATATGTCCTTCTCAATGTAACAAACTAAACAAACATTTAAAAATTCATCACCAATACTACTATGCAGTTCATTCTTGATATGCTTCATGGATGAGAATGCTCTATCTACCGTTACAGTAGCGATATATAAAATCAACATCAACTTCACAAGTAAGTACACAAGAGAATAAGTCTCCACGAGATTTTTATTAACCAACACTTTTGCCAAATCACCATTTTTTTTCAAATCAGAGAATGTAGGAACACCACGTCGTATGTGAGTTATGAAAGTGTCAAGTTGGTAATTGAGATCTCAAAGCTTTGATTCACCAAACTCATCTGGATAATGTTTGGCCAATGCCATTATTCTTTCCTTATCAAAATTAGCAAAAGCATTAGCCGGGTTCAAGCTTGCTATACCAAGAAGTAAGTTACCACTTATAACATCAAAACAATTGTCAAGCTCTTGAAGTTGCAAATCAAATATAGAATAAAAGAGCTCAACTCATAAGTGATGTGAATAAGTAACACCACAAGATTTACGCTTGGACTTTTCAGGAATATAAAATTCATCCAATTTAGGTATTGAAATACCATGTTTATCACAAAATGAAGAAATTTCATTCATCAAAGATTCTTATCCATCATCTCTCAACAATTGCAATCTTTCCTTAATAATATCAAGAAATACCATAGCATTAACAATATCTTGCTCTTTCCTTTGTAACGATGCGCTCAACTCATTTGACATGATCAATATTTTCAACATCAAGTGAAGTAAGAACAGAAATTCAAATTCATTGAACATACTCAAAAAAGCTCTTGTTTGCAATCTATCATTGGGGTCAGAACCTCCATATTTAAACGCATCAAACACATGAGCTTTAGATGAAATAAAACAATAAAGTTATCCAATGTTCTAAAATGAGATACCTAACGAGTGTCACCTGCCCTTTGAAGCTCTCATTCTTGATTTAAACTTTTTCCACTTTGAATTTCACCACTCTCTAGTAGTTGCTCCAATATTTCTACTTGATGGTCCCTGGTACAATCTATGTTCCTTCAAGATCGTTCACAAGGAGCCAATCAGGAGAGCTCCATTATCTACAAGGCCTCTTCATGAAAAAGAAGGCACTTGAGTGCATATGGGAGACGTCTAAAGGATTCCATATTTAGATCGTAGCTTGAGAAAAAGAAGGAACACAAGATGGCCAAAGGAGTGAAGAAAGTGGCTAGAAGTGAAATTGGCTAATGTTGAATTTCAAAGAAAAAGAAGACTATATAAACAAGGCCGTTACTCATTAAGGGAATATTTGTAATACTTTCTCTTTTTCCTTACTTATAGCCTGTTTGGCCAAGCTTCTAGGAGGCTAAAAGTGCTTATTTTTCTTACAAAGTACTTTTTTTTTTGAAAAAAAAGAGGTGTTTGGCCAAACTTTTAAGAAAAATAAGTGCTTTTAGAGAGTAGCAAAAAATGTTTTTCAGAAGTTAAAAAAGATAGATTCTCCCCAAAAGCACTTTCGTAAAACATTACACTTAGAAGCACTTTTCAAAAGCTTGGCCAAACACTGATTGCTATTCAAAAGTACTTTTTAAATTTATTGGTCAAACACAAACTGCTTTTTCACCAAATGTACTTTTTTGATAAGCACTTCTCAAAATAAGTCATTTTGAGAAGTTTGGCCAAACAAACTATAGTATAAATAGAGGCTCTTTTAGTTTTCATGACTTTGAACAAATCATATTTTGAGTGTAGCAGATTGCTAAGCTTTTGTCTAGCCTTAGATTGTTAATTGTGTAGAGAGGAGGGTTGCAAGGGAATCATCTCCCTTGAGGTCTTCTTAAGAACTAGGTGTTTCTTGATTTGAGAGTTGCAGATCCTTGTGCCTTTTCACAAGGTTGCTGATTCCAATCACTTTATATCTAGTTAGTAATCTTTCTTTAATTTCATGTATCAATTGGTACTAGAGCTAGGGTTAATGTTGTTCTTACAATACTAATCTTGGGATTTAGGTATTAAAGCAAAAATTAAAAAAAATTGAAATTCAAAAAAATTCAAAGAAATCCAATTTTTTTGGTTTAATTTATTGTTTTTGACACTAGATTCTTGTTCCCTAATTTTTTTTGTGTCTAGATCTTAGCTTCTTCTTGAAATTTGAGTTTTAGATATCAATTACCATTGAAGATATTGAATCTTGAAGACTACTAACATCAAGTACTTCACCTACTTTTTGTTACTTAGTTTTTTTTTAGTCCGATTTTTTTGTGTGCTTCTTCTTCTATATTCTTTCTTAATTTATTCTCCTTGAATTTTCTTGATTCCATCACATTAGCTTGTGCATTTCTTCATTAAGTCAACAAGTATCCATTCTAGATCTCAAGTTGAGCTTGGCCACTTAAAACTCAACGAATTACACAAGCTACAATCTTTGGCCGTGGCAATTGTGAGACATTTAAGGTGAGCTTTCCTTGAGAGAGTGTGAATTCTTTTCACTAACTTAATAAGTTTGCTTGATTTATTTTGTGTCTTCCATAGTACGATGGCCAATCAAGAAGAGGTGAATAGGGTGCCCACTGGGGAACCCACTTTGCATGATGTGGTGAACATGATAACTGCTTTATCAAATTGTATGGAAGGGAGGATGGCTAACTTGAAAAATCATTTTTTGGACCTTGAATCAAGGAATAAAGACTCTTCTACTCCTTTCTATCACCATGGACAAACAAGTGGAGTCCGTCATGACTCCTCTTCTCCGATATCACCAAGGACTTTTCATCGATTGTTCTAACCACCTCCACCACTCCCCTACCATCTTCTACCACCCCATTACCTATTACTACCCTACCATATGTTCCTACACCACACTCACATATGCATTTTCCTCCACCAAATACCCACCTTCCAATTCGAAATATCCGCCCAATCCGCAGTGTCCAACCTATGGATGGTAGATTATATAAGGAGTTCCAAGAGGAGTTCGATGATGTTCCAAATGATTATCAGTACCATACGAGAGGGCCACACGTGAACTTTCAAGATTCTCACCGCAGAAGAGGAGGTTGAAATGGTCCTATCCATCACATGGGTAGAAATGGGCGTGATTATTGAAGAGATGGCTATCGTGGTCGGCGATACCATGATGAGTTCTATGTTGAGGATCCTTATGGGGTTCATAAGTTCAATGGCAGCAATGGAGGTCGGGACATGAGTCTCCACTCCATCAAAGTGACTCTCCCTTCCTTCAAAGGTAAAAGCAACCCAGATGTCTTTCTTGATTGGGTGATGCAATGTGATAGGATCTTTTTGACAAACGATATGTCCGATCCGAAAGGCGTCTTATGCTATTGCTCAATTTAAGGGATTTTCTTCCACATGGTGGGAAACTCAAGTCAAGGCATGAAGGATTCATGGTTTGTCTCCTAAACCACCTTGGGAAGAATTGAAAGTGATTTTGAGGCGGAAGTATATTTCTGAGAGGTACTTCCAAGAGCAACTCAAGAAGATCTACACTTTACAACAAGGCAACAAAAGTGTAGAGCAATACTATGATGAATTCCAACTCTTGAAGATGTGAATTGATTTTGATGAAGATCCTTTGAATGTTATGACTCAATTTAGAGCCGGGTTAAGTAAGGAGATTGTTTCCTACATGAGACTCCACCATTATCGTGATATCGCTGAAACTCTTGAGGTGGCTATTAAGATAGAGATGGGGCTCCAAGAGGAAAAGTTTGACAAATCAAGGGGTTTCAAAGGTACTTAGAACTATAACAAAGTAGGTGGAACTTCTTATTCCAATTGACAAAAGGACAAGGGTGCCATGCAAGATGTCAAGAAGCCCCTTTGTCAAAAGCTATCAAGTGGAGCGACCTACTACCATTCTTCCTTCAAAAGAAGGAGTTAATACTTCTTTCCCTCTTACACATCACAAATGTCAAGGTGTTGGTCATAAAATGAGTGAGTGCCCTAATTAGAGGGCATTCATTGTGTTGGCCGATGGTCTTTGTTGTTATGATGATGTTGATGTTGTTGAAGGGGTTGTCATTGATGAACCCGAAGTGCAGGGTTATGTTGTAGCTGATGAGGGGTGTGAGGATACTGATGATGCTGGTGTTCCTTGTTGACTAGTCAAGCGGGCCTTGATAGTCAATGATATGCCTCAAGAAGGGAAGCTCACCATTCCAAATTATGTAGTGCCTCGTCCCGTGATATGTACGACTATGGATGACCCTAGTAAAAGGAAAAATCTATTTTGTTCTAAATGTCTCATTAAAGGGAATGTGTGCTCCTTGGTTGTTGATGGTGGTAGTTGTACCAATGTGGCAAGTTCTTCTTTGGGTAGACTTTCTTCACCTTCCCACCACCAAACACTCTTCTTCTTAAAAACTTCAATGGTTGAGTGAGTGTGGAGAATTGAGGGTCCATCGTCAAGTTGTGATCAAATTCAAGATTGGTACATACCAAGATGTTATTCTCTGTAATGTGGTGCTTATGCAAGCTTGCCATTTGCTACTTGGATAACCTTGTCAATATGATAGAGCTACTCATCATGATGGTAGAACCAATCGGTATTCCTTTGCACATGAGGGGTGTAAACTTGTTCTCTACCCCTTAACTCCATTTCAAGTGAGTGACATGTACATCAAAATGAAGGAGTTGAAGGAGAAATGCAAGGAAGTTGTAGGTAGTAGCGGAGTTGGTGCCGAAAAGGAGAGTGAAAGTGAGGTGTACCCTACTGTGAAAGCAAAGATGGCTCTCTTGGAAAGTATCAAGGAAGTTAGGGAGGAGTTATAGGAGAGGCAACCGGTGGTCTTTCTTATGCATAGGGACTATCTTTTCTTACTAATGAACTAACCCCTTCTTTGCCTAGTCGTATTTCTTCTCTTTTGTAGGATTATGATAATGTGTTTCCATTGGACCTCCCAAAGAGATTTCCTCCCTTGAGGGGTATTGAGCATCAAATTGACTTCATCCGGGGGTCGCAATTGCCAAACAAACAGGCTTACCGGTCCACTCCGGCGGATACCAAAGAACTTCAACAACAAGTGGATGCCCTCCTTGAAAAAGGGGTAGTGAGAGAAAGCATGAGCCCGTGTGCCGTTTCGGTGATCTTGGTGCCAAAGAAAGATGGCACTTGGAGGATGTGTGTTGATTGTGTCGCCATTAATAAAATCACGATAAAGTATCGCCATCCCATTCCTCGACTTGATGACATGTTAGATGAATTGAATGGTTCTTGCATATTATCCAAGATTGATTTTAAGAGCGGTCACAATCAAATCCGGATGAAACCCGGGGATGAATGGAAAATGGCATTCAAGATCAAATTTGGTCTATATGAATGGTTGGTGATGCTTTTGGTCTCACTAACGCTCCTAGTACTTTCATGCGCCTAATGAACCATGTGATGAATCCTTTTATTGGTAGATTTATGGTTGTACATTTTTATGATGTGTTGGTGTATAGCAAGACCATAGATGAGCATGTTGATCATTTGAGATGTGTTTTTAATGTGCTTCGACGTGAACAACTTTATGCTAATATTGATAAATGTTCTTTTGGTGTGGAGGAAGTTGTTTTCTTGGGTTTTGTTGTGAGTTCAAGGGGCATTGAGGTTGATGAATCCAAAATAGACGCTATTAGAAATTGGCCAAATCCTACATCCGTTGGTGATGTTTGTAGTTTTCATGGATTGGCTAGTTTTTATAGACATTTTGTTAAGGATTTTAGCACCATAGCCGATCCCTTGACCAAGGTGATGCAAAAGGATGTGCCTTTTATTTGGAGTGAGGAGCAAGCAAGGTCTTTTAAAACATTCAAACAAATGCTTAGCTCCGCACCATTTTTACAATTTTCCAACTTTGATAAGACTTTTGAAATTGAATGTGATGCTAGTAAAGTGGGCATTGGTGCTGTTTTAATGCAAGATTTGAAGCCTATTTCTTATTTTAGTGAGAAGCTCAATGGTGCGACCTTGAATTATTTCACCTATGATCTTGAGCTTTATGCTTTGATTAGAGCTTTGGATAATTGACAACATTACTTGTGACCTAAAAAGTTTGTCATTAGGACTAATCATGAGTCCTTGAAACATCTTAAGGCCCAAGAAAAGTTGAACAAGAGGCATGCCAAATGGATTGAATTTCTCAAAATTTTTTCTTATATAATCTAATACAAAAAGGGGAAGTATAATATGGTGGCGGATGCCTTGTCTAGGAAGCATGTTTTGGTTACTACTTTGACTTACAAATTGATGGATTTTGAAAGCTTAAAGTCTTTATACCCCGAGGACCTCAAATTTGCTCAAATATTCAAAGATTGTGAAGCATGGTAAAGGGACCATGGGTTTAAGGATAAATCCCCAACCCCTTTTGCTAGATTTGATGGCTACTTGTTCAAAAACAAGAGTTTGTGTGGCAATGAGCTCTTGGAGGGAAATCCTTGTGAGAGACGCACATGATGGGGGGTTTGATGGGCCAATTTAGCATTGATAAGACCTTCAGGATTCTTGAAGAACAATTTTATTGGCCTAACATGCGTAGTGATATTGCAAAACTTTGTGGTCAATGTGTTAAATGTCGTAGTACTAAATTTATACCAATTTTCCATAGTTTGTATGCCCCTCTTCCTATGCCCCAAAGGCCTTGGCTTGATATTTCTATGGACTTTGAGTTGGGCTTGCCAAGAACTAGAAGGGGTAGGGATAGCATTTTTGTGGTTGTTGACCAATTTTTAAAGATGACTCATCTTATTGTATGTCGTAAATGTGATGAAGCTTCTTATGTTGCATCCTTGTTTTTTTAAACATGTGGTTAAATTTCATGGCATTCCTAAAATCATAGTGAGTGATATGGACCTAAAGTTCTTAGCCACTTTTGGAAGGAATTGTGAGACCAACTTGGTACTAGATTGTTATTTCCATATCATGTCACCCCCAAACTGATGGCTAAATCGAGGTTGTGAATAGGACTTTAGGTTTTATTCTTCGGGCAATAGTTAAAGGTAAAATCACATCTTGGGAAGATCAATTGCCTCTAGTTGAATTTGCTTATAATCGTGTGATTCATAGTACTATTGGCATGTCTCCAGTTGAGGTTGTTTATGGTTTTAACCCCCTTATCCCCTTGATCTAACCCCTTTGTCTCAAGATGTTGTGTTGAGTTTATATGAAAAAAATTGTTGAGTCCATAAAAGCATTGCACGAGAAGGTGAGACTCCAACTTGAGAAGAAAAATCGATAGATGGCCAATGAAGCCAACAAGGGTGGCAAAAGAGTTGTCTTTGAACCGGGTGATTGGGTTTGGATCCATTTTCACAAGGAAAGTTTCCCAACAAAAGGAAGACCTTACTATAGGATATGATCCATTGGAAGTGCTTGAAAGGTTGAATGATAATACTTACAAGGTGGCTCTCTCTCCGGATTACCATGTCCACAACATATTCAATGTGTGTGATCTTTCTCCTACAATGATATGTGATGATGACCCCTCAAATTTGAGGGCAAATTCTTTTCAAGAAGCGGAGAATGATGCAATCCTTGTTCCTTCAAGACCATTCATAAGGAGCCAAGCAAGAGAACTCCAAGATCTACAACGCTTCTTCATGAAAAAGGAGGCACTTGAGTACATATGGAAGATGTCTAAAGGATTCCATATTTGGATTGTAGCTTGGGAAGAATAAGGAACACAAGATGGTCAAAGGAGTGAGAAAAGTGGCTAGAAGTGAAATTGGCTAATCTCGAATTTCAAGAAAAAAAAGGACATCCAAACAAGGCCCTTACTCATTAAGGGAATATTTGTAATAAGATCTCTTTTCCTTAATTAGTATAAATAGGGGCTCTTTTAATTTTCATGGTAGAATTTTCATGACTTTGAACAAATCATATTTTATGTGTAGTAGATTACTAAGCTTTTATCTAGCCTTAGATTATTAATTGTGTAGAAAGGAGGGTTGCAAGGGAATCATCTCCCCTTAGGTATTCTTAAGAAGTAGGTGTTTCTTGATTTGAGAGTTAGAGGTCCTTATGCCTTTTCACAAAGGTTGCTAATTCCAATCACTTTATGTCTAGTTAGTTATCTTTCTTTAATTTCTTGTATCAGTCCCGAAGTTGATATCTACGCTTAAATGATGATATGACCACATTCAACACATTAGAAATAATAGCAAAGAAAATTTCCACAGTCAAATATTTGTTTGGCAACAACTACAAGAGTCAATTGTAAGTGGTGAGCAAAGCAGTGAATGCAATATGCCATGGTGTTTCCCGCAAACTCAAACCTTTAAGACCATTCATCTCTCCTTGCATGTTATAGCTCCATCATAACCCTGTCCACATATTTTTTATGTACTTAGAGAGTGTTTTAAAAGAAAAGAGCATATTATTTCCTTCAATGATTTTACCGATGTATCACCAACATGAACAATAGCAATAACTCGCTTATTCACTTTGCCTTTTTTGTTAGCATACTGCAAAGCAAGTGCCATTTGTTCATGGTGTGATATGTCTTTGGAATCATCAACTAATATCCCAAAATAATCTCCATCCAAGTCATCAATTATAGCTTTCACAGTTTCTTGTGCACAAGCACTCACAATCTCCTTTTGAATTTTTTAAGAAGTCATGATAGCATTTTTTGGAGCATGTTATAACACGATCCACATACGAAAGTATTTTTCCTAACCACTCCAAAAGCCCAAGAAAAAGGTATTTATTTTTCGAAGATTCAATTTCATCATGACCTTGAAAAGACAACTTGAATTCCCAGAGGAACCTTGCCACATTAGTTGAAGCATCTAAACAATTACGGTTCTCACTACTTATTTTCTCATATTGCTTATAAAAACAGCTTGAATTGATTGAGATTGATTTGCCAAATCTAGAATCTTGTTGAAACACCTGCTGTGGATGCTATTTACTTCACCAACATGTAAAGTAAATCGTTCCAAACTTCTGTTCCAAGCCTTAAAATCGATTTTTGTGAAAAATCGCATGTGCCTCCCTTTACATAGTCATTTTTGAATAAATAGTAACATAAGCAAAATACAACATCTTTCTTCACACTGTATTCTATCCACCTAGAATATGAACACTTAAACTATGTCGAATTAAATCGACGCATTTTATTCCCGAATTTAGTTTGAGAAAATTCGAGGACAACTGGTTGACAAGGCCCTTATTGAATATAATGTCTTCTCAATTCATCCCGTATTCTAGGGCTATGTTAATCAATAGCTATTCTTTCTCCAGGGTCATATTTAAGTGACTCCAAATCAAGCTCATCTATAAGACGTAGAGAATTGTCTCTAAAACTAGAACTTGGTTGAGAAGAATTAGATTTATTCAAAAATCTATCCATTTTAATTCATAAGAATCAACAATAAATTCCTACAAAATAAAGATTCCATAAAAAATATAATAAAACACAACATTTTTAATAGAAGATTCACACCCTCCTTTCAGAGCGCAACAGAAATAAAATGTAATGGAGGAATCACATCCCTCGAAAAAAAAACATGACAATTTCAATAGGGGAACCACACCCCTCCTTTCATATCACAATAAATATAATATGTAATGAAGGAATCACACCCCTCATAAAATAATATAAGTAAACATGAAATTTTTCAATAGGAAAATCACACCCCTCGTAAAAGCAATATAAGTAAACACAAAATTTTCATTAGGGTAATCATACCCCTTATTTCATAGCACAAAAAAAGAAGAATAAAATAACATGAAATATTGGAATCACATCCTAAATAGAAGAAACACTTACCAATTTATGAGTGAAAAGATAACCTTGAAATAGAGAGTTGCTTAGCTCAACAAAATTAAAAATAGTATGACCTTATCTTGTAATATGTGAATCCTGTAAATTCATTTAAAAAAAGAAAGAAAAAGTTAAAACCATATTCTTCATTCACAAATCACAATATATTGAAATCCTCAGCTAAAACTATTAAAAGTAAATTTTAAATGAACATCAATAATCAATATGTACTACTTCATCAATCCACCATTCTTTAATGTGAGATTTCAGTATTGACATTATAATAATGAATTATTTATTAAAACAAACTAAAAAAGTTATACTTTTTAAATTTTCATGTATTAATATCAATATAAATATATTGATATGGATATAATAAGATTTGTAAAACACATTGTATACTGCATAAAAATAGGTTAAAAGTAAATAAATAAATAAATGGAATAGAAATCAAGAAATACAAAAAAAAAAATGAATAAGTAAAGATTATGTTACTATGTTAGTTAATAAAAATAGAAAGAGGTGAGAATTAGATTTGAGATGCAGAGTAGAAATCAGTGATCGTTGGGTGGCCGATATTAGGTGGCAGTGGCATGGGTTTCACCGGACGTGGGAGTCGGGAGGCCAATCGTTGGTGAAGCTGAAGGCGTCTGTTGTTTGAATTGAATTTTGGAAAAATTCTTTTGTTATCTGTTAGGTAATAGTGCTTTTTAATTATTAATTTTTATTTTTTAATTAAGTAAAAGGAAAAAATGGGATCGGATGAGATGGATAAAATAAAATTTTAAAATAAAAAGTTGTTTTTTGTGAAAAAAAGGGGATGTTGACTTATGACGCAGTAAAAATAAAAAAAAGTGAAAAAGGTGTTCGTTCTTGTGTGGTTTGAACCCACAGAGTCTCATACTTAAGCAAACTAAAACTACACAGCTGACTAGTATACCCTAAAAAGTTTTTTGTTTGGAAGTGCACAATTAAATATATAACCCTTTCTTAAGGTATCCATACATATATATACAAAAAAAAATTTAAAAGTTAATGGGTGCACGTGCCCCCCAATTCTCCATGTGGGTCCGCCTCTGCGTAGGAGTATAAGTGTAGAATATTTATAATATAGAGGGGTAAATATTTGATGGTAAAACATAAGAAATTATCGGTAACTGAATTAAGTACAAAGGTCTTTAGTCCAGTGAACCCTATCTTTTATTTCAAGTTGTCATTGAATAGTTTAGTTTAATCTAATGAGATATTATTACTCTTTTGAATTCCTATTCCTATTCTATTTGGACATGGAATTTTTGTTTCCTAATTTGTTTTTTCAGAAAATTTTGTGTTTTTCCATTTTGAGTAGAATAAGAAGTATTGAAATATTATAAATAAGCAAGCAGTTTAGGACACTACCACTCTTAATAAGCAACTTCTCTTCTCTCTTAGGGAAATAATTTTGTGTGAGACAGTGTTAGGCATGTATGTAGAAGCATTACTAATAGTTGTTTTTAATGGAGAAAAAATCAAATATTTTTGAGTTGATTCAAGCTGTTGTGACAATTGGTGTGTGGAAGTACCCTGCTGAGTTGATTCAAGCTGTTGTGACCGGTGGTGTGTGGAAGTACCCTGCTGAGTTTAAGAGGAGAAAACATGAAATTATAGAGTATCTGATGAATCCGGAAAAAGCTGAAGAACGGAAGCAGATGGAAAAGTTTCAAGTAGAACATCAGAAAGAAAGTAAGACCAATATTATTGCAGAAAAACAAGGTGGAAAAGATGACGCGGACGCTGAAATCAAGAATATGAAGAATTGCAATGGAGGAGGTTTAAGAAGGAAGATAAAAGTATCGATCAAGATACATAAAAGGCCTGAGGAATTCGAGGATGTTGGTGATAAAAAAGGAATGAAACAAAGCCATAATACCCAATAGGGTGGGTCGGACAGGGTTCAACACAAGCAATTAGCTGATAATGGTGACAAAAAAGGTATAAATCAGAATCATAATACCCAAAGAAACAACAATTCGACTATGAGATCAACAGCAAAGTTGTGCAGTATAGGAGTTTCGATAAAAAAAACCATCAATCATGTGCAAATTCCTCTTTGTCATGAAAAACAGTGTTTTGGGAAGAAGAGGCGGCTTCACGAATGAAAGGAACTCGATAAACAGGGCAACCGCAATGTTGCGAGTAAGAGACCGATGCCCAAAATGATAGAAAGCATCAAAAACTTGTAAAAGGGATGGTCAATGGATTTTAAAACAAGTAAAAGCAAATTCGAGTAGAGGTTGGCGGAGTAAAATAAAGCAAAGATAAGGACCATAGTGGTGGACTTTCATGATATGCCTAAACCAGCAAAAGACCCTTCTGCTCGCAAACACTGCTTAGATAGGAGAATATTTTGTGATTCTGAATCAGTTTACCCTCAGAACCTTTGATATCTTTATTTTTGTCTTATAGATTCAGAAGAGTACTAGGATATCATTCTTTGAATATTTTCAGTTAGTCCACTCCAGGGTTGGTATATGCCTTTTTGATTTGTAAATGTGAACTATCTCAATCATAATAATAGAGTTACAACTTCTCAAATATTCTTATATCATATCTCAGGCTATAAAAATCTGTTATTCTTTACCTTCTCAGATTATGCATTTACTTACTCTAACTTTTGCATTTAATATTTACCTTTTTAAAAACCTTTAATATGAGTCATAGTTTACTAGTCTTTTCTTTTTTGGTATACATTTATTTATTTGTTCATCCAAATTTTGGTTGTGATTCTATATGATTTCATTTTGTCAAGCAAAACTATACTTATATATAAGAATTCTCTACAACTTGAGAAAGAAAAGTCATTACAATAGGAAGCGTTCCATTGAGTACATCACATTGTAATGGATGTAGGTGAAGACAACCATGATATTATGCCATTCATATTCATTCCTTTTCTGTTGTGGTTTTGAAGCTTATTGTGTTCCTCTTGAATTTATTGCAGTATGCATTTTCCTTCGCTGCAATAGTATTCATAATTAAGTGTAAAGAGGTAACTATACTTTAGGCACTCTGCAAGAGGTACTGTTAGTTAATTGTTATTAAGAACTGATGGGCAGCCCGCTTTGTAGCTTCTAAGTTCATATGGTGCTCTTAGCATATGAAATCTTGAGAAGAGAAGGCTGCAGTACAGTCTATAGTGAGGGACTCCTCCATAGTTTCACTTACATTCTTTGCTAATGAGGCCTGTCCTTGTGAGTTCGTTTGCAGGAAATTCAATAAAACTGTGGATCTTCGATACAAGTGATGACAACCCCATTTACTTTGGTTCAAAAGTTGTCACAATGTTCTTGCAAATGCTTCAGTCATGCGCGTAGAAAGATAATTATAAACTCTGGTTTTATATGTGTCCTCTTTCTTTGTTATTGGACACACTCTGGGTTGACGCATTTATTGGCTTTACAGATGCAACACTCACTAATTAAATCAAAAGATTGTCGCCTTCAACACTGGATATGGAGCTCTGAGTGCTTCAGATAATAGATCACGATGATGAGCAGGAGACTGAGAAGAGTTAGGTCTCAGTTTAGAGAGTGTTATTCTGAGAATCCAACTACTAACATAAGCCTGATTGCAAATTTGCTATCAATCCTGCTTGAATTTCTCTGTGATGTTTTTTAAATATGGCATTTTTCATTTACCTTCAGTCTTTTTTGCTGGACAGGTTCATGATGCAACCAATAAAAGTTGTAGGAAAAGACAAGAACGCTTTCAGAAATTCAATCTACAATTTGGCAAAAAATGGGTAAACAGTTCCAAAGTGTATTTGGCTATTGTAATTATAAACGCTTGTAGTTTTAATGAAAATCTCTATTTATTAATAATGATAAATAACTCTTTAAATAGAGTTTACAATGAAAATATAGATTTCTAATTAAAGACAATTGAAGTATCCTAATTAAATAATAAACTGAAATATAAATAATAACCAAAATATACTCAAAGTGAATTAACCAATCCTAACTAACCTAAACTACTAAGCCATAATGGCTATACACTAATACACCCTCTCAAGTTAGGCTATGGGCAACTAATCCTAACTTGAATAGATTGCGATCAAAGGATGGCTTGGCGAGCGACTTGGTGATCATTTCAGCAATTTAATCAGTACTATGTATATGAACAATACGAACCCTGTTCTTTTCAACATGATGACAAATAAAGTGGAAGTCAATGACGACATATTTAGCTTTGCTATGGAGGACCGAATTTTTACTAAGAAAGGTGACATCTAGGTTGTCACAATAAATAGTGGGCAATTAATAAACCGGACAGTACAACTCTTTCAAAATATCAGCGACCCACAATGATTTGGCAAGGGTATGGGTAACTGCTCTATATTCAGACTTAGTGGAAGAGTGAGCGATAGTGTTTTATTTTTTGGAAGACCAGCTAATCAGGTTGCGACGAAGGAATAATATATAGCCAGGTGTGGAGACTTGATCATTGATGTCACACCCCAATCCCCATCTGAATATTCATGCAGTTTAAATTCATATGTGGGAGTTGCTTTGAGTCCCAACTGGATAGTACCACGGAGATAACGAAGAATATATTTCAAAGCCATCCAATGAATATTTGTAAGTGCCTTCATGAATTGTGATAATTTGTTGACTACAAATGCTATATCTGGTTTGGTAAATGATAAATGTTGAAGTCTTCCCAGAACTTGATGATAACGAGTGGCATTAATCAAGTTAGAGTCATTAGAGATAGTGAGTAGCTCAGAAGCACTCATAGGCGTGTGAACACTTTTGCAATCATTCTTCAATTTATCATTCAAGATGTCATTGACATAATTTGCTTGTGAGAGAATCAGGCCATCAGACAGTACCTCAATACCAAGGAAAAAATAAAGAGTTCCCAAGTCTTTAATAGAGAATTGAGATGCAAGAGAGTTGGTAACTTGATCAACACTGACTTGGTTTGACCCTATGATAATGATGTCATCCACATTGAGTAGAACCCGTGTGAGATATGAAAATTTTGTTATTATCACCCACGGAGACATCCTCGTTACCATGGTAAGGTTAAAGATTATGTGGTTCAGTGGTAATGTGATGGGTGGCTCCCAAGTAAAGTAGTTGCAGCGAAACTAGCGGCATAGTTAGCTCTGGCTGTAAGGTGATTGTGAGACTTTGAGTAACAGACAAAGCATCTGTGTGACCTATCCTGTTACAGAGTTAATAGTGAGCGAGAGAGGTTGGTTTGGTCTGCCCCTATGGTGGAGTATGTAGTCTGTTGGAAATCCTGGCGCTAGTGCTAAGAATTGTTGTTCTGCCTGTGATTGTTGCAATTATGATTGTTGGATTTCGTGGAGTAGCAGCTGCAACAGTGATAGGTTCATACAATTTCTTAGCATCTTCTTGACGAAGGAGGAATTCATGGTCGATGTTACACCTCATAAGTTCTTGACACTTAGTTGGCCTATTTGCATGTTGGTTAAGAGTTTTAGAATGCCATACATGCGAGAAAAGGGCCCGGGGAGAGACCGGACAAGCGCCAAGTCGGAGCGTCGCATGGCAAATGCGACTTATAAATCGCATTCGACAAATGCGACTTAAAGGCCCCAAGTATATAAGGACTCCCACCTTGTTTAAATCATTTCCTTACATTTAATTTCTAGTGAACGATCAGTAAACAGGGGAGATGATGGGTTTTCATTCATTTCGGTCCGATTAAGCTGTCAAATGCAGTCCAAACTCAAATTAACTTCGGGTAGCAAAGTATAAATCTGTCGGAAGCATTCCTGCGGAGTTAGTTTCGCGAAATTCGGCCGGCGAATCATCGTCACGCCGAGCTAAGGTAAGTGGAATTGCTCCAAACTAGTGTTAATATACTCCCAGCATTAAAATGAGTATTTCTCCCTTCTAGACCCCCGAGAAATAGCGAGTTTTCGGCCGTTCTTCGATAAGTCGAGGAATAGGCAGTAGGTATAGCCATAATATGGTTTCTTTACAAATAATAGTAGAATTAATTCTATTCTTTCGTGAATATGAATACAATTGGGAGAAATAGTTGAATACTGGCCGAGCTATGCCAGTTAATCAGAAATTTGGCAGTTAAGGTATGTAAAGCCAGTTTCTTTCGGCAAGCTAGTAGTTCTAGTATAGCAAAACAGTACACAGTAGAGTGTTTCAGAAGTCGTATATTATGTTCAGTATGAAATTTAGTAAGCATGTTAGAAATATAATACAGTGTTCAACATGAAATTCAGTAAAACAGTATAAGTCCCAGCAGAATATTCCAAAAATATTAATACAGATTCAGTATATTTCAGTATCAGATTCAGTACATTTCAATATGAGATTCAGAATAGAATACCATAACATAAATATTATTATCAGATCTAGTATATATATATTACATGTGCTTATTGCTATTTGTGGAGACATGATTGTTTTGTGTTGGGCACCCTTAGAGCTTCCTTGACCGCCCCAGGGTTAATAGCTGTGTCGACTCGCCCGCCAGAGGGTGAGGATACGTCGCTCTACAGAGTGGCATGCTGTCCGCCAGCGGACAAAGATGGGATGCAGATTCCCCATAGCAGGCTGATCAGCAGTATACCACACCTCTTGTCGAGCGCTTCCGCCCGGGGTGCAGATTACAGTTTTCAGATTTCAGATTTCAGATTTCAGATTTCAGGAGTCCTCCGGACTCAGATACAACTATAGTCAGGGGCCTAGAGAGCCCAAGTTGCATACCCAGGGGGCCGGCTGGATGCTCATAGTTACTAGGTGGATAGTAAGACCTGGGTATAGGTATATAGATTGTGTGCTGGTTGGTACCTTACGGCTTATGGGGGCTGGTAAGGTTGTTGTATGCTATGTTGTGTTAGTTATTAATAGATAGAAAGTAGACTGCCATGTTATCAGGTATGAATCTTACTCTCTTCAGTAAAGTTAGGCTCTTTTCAATCAGTCTCATCCCATCTCCTCTTACTTCAGTATCTATTAATATTGTTGTTTGCTTTTAGTTATTTTCAGTTATTGCTTTACATACTCAGTACCAGTGGTACTGACGCTCGTTTTGGGGCGCTGCATTACTTGCCTGCAGGTACTCATAGACGAGGAGAAGATCCCTTGTAGTTCCAGCCAGCGTACAGAGTCTTCAGCTCCTATCATCCGGAGCTTGACAACTAAAGGTTTACTTCCCTTTTTGTTTGTACAGTATGGGTAGGCCGGGGCCCTATCCCGACCATCTTATTATTCTTAGAGGCTTGCGGATTATATATTCCTTGTGGTTAGTTGTACCGATTGTGTGGGGTTGTGTGTATGTTTTTAGTTTGAATGTGATGGCCGTGTGGGGCCTTGTTCAGTTGTCAGTTGGTGACCTTGTCGGTCACAGATTAGTTTAGCACTTGATTTTACTTTTCAGTGGTAACTAGTCAGCATGGTGGCCTTGTCGGCCCGCATAGGTTCCCTTATGTTCAGTTGTTCTGGGTAGATGTTATATTCCTACAGGTGGCTATAGGCCTAGTCGGCCGGAGGCTGTATTTATAGCCGTTATATAGCCCGTTGTTTTCATAAATCCAGAATTAGAGCCAGTCGGGCACCAGAAGTGCTTAGGCTCAATAGTCAAGCAGTCCAGGTCCTAGTAGGGCACCGGGTGCCAGTTATGCCTCCCATGGTGGGGCATGACAAACTTGGTATTAGAGTAGGTCGTATCCCAGGGAGTCTGCAAGCCGTGCTAAGTAGAGTCTGGTCTATGGATGTGTTGTGCACCACATACTATATGCAGGAGGCTGTAAGGCATGATAGGATGACTACTCTTTCTTTCTATTCAGTCGTGCTATAGAGCGGTACAGTCTCGGGTTGAGTCCCTAAGCTTGTCATACTCTTTGTTTACAGATAAAATGTCAGATCAGCGACATCCTACAACAAGCAGGAGATTGGAATAGCAGCAGGAGAGGGCACCAGCAGGATGCCTCAGCCTCGATTAGAATCAGCCTGATCTGAGGGCGATACGGAGGCATCGTCTCGACCTTCCCAGCAGTCACCATTACATCAGGAGCCGCTTGGAACGACACCACCTCCGACAGTTCCTATACCTACACCATCTGACTAGGAGGTCAGGAGTGCAGTAGTTATGTTAGCGCAAATGATGGCTACTCAGCGCCAGTCAATGCCACCTACAGCGGCAGAATCATCAGGTGGGCCTGGTAGTTCGTGAGTCCAAGAATTCCTGGCACTAGGTCCCCCACAGTTTACCGGGACAAATCGAATAGAGGACCCCCAGGACTTCCTAGATCAGATGTAGAGGATCTTCCGAGTAATGCATATTACATCTGCAGAGTCGGTCGAATTGGTGATATTCCGACTAAGGGATATTGCTGTGTTATGGTATGAGAGTTGGGAAAGGTCTGGAGGGAGAGATGTTTCCCCTCCGACCTGGCCCAGCTTTTCAGAGGCTTTCTTAGACCGTTATCTACCACGAGAGATCCAACAGGTCCGGATGGACCATTTTTTACACCTGGAGCAGGGGGCGATGAGTGTTCGAGAATACGCCCTACTGTTCGATTCTTTGGCCCGATATGCTCCAGCCTTTGTAGACACCATGCCATCCAGAGTCCACCGGTTTATTGTGGGGATGAACCCAGAGTATATTAAGGCCTGTATGACAGCTACTTTGCAGGAAGATATGGTTATTGCTCGAGTACAGGCTTTTGCTTAGACTATTGAGGGTCTCAGACAGCGGCAACAGGATAGCAGACGAACAAGTCAGGAACAGCGCTTCAGGGACAGGTCAGATGAGTTACAGGGGGAGATTCGGAGAGGGCCTAGGCCACGGTTGTCAGATAGACCACCTAGACCCCCGCCTCCATCATAGAGCAGAGGGGTAGATTTAGTCGCCGAGGACAGTCAGAGTTCGGCGGAAGTTCTCGAACAGTAGATTCACCCCAGCAGAGGAGGGCAGAACAGAGCAGGTATACACCACCACTTTGCCCTATTTTCAGCCGACGCCACTTGGAGCCTGCAGATATGGCTCCACAGGGTGTTAGATATGAGGAAAGGAGGGTCATGTGATGAGAGATTGTCCAGCTAGGGTTCAGGGTGATCGGGATAGACAGGATAGGGCATCAGCAGGGTCGCGAGCTCCAGCAGCCCTGGCAGGGCGCAGGCCCTCAGTTTCGGCAAGCAGAGGCCGAGGCAGATCAGGGGCCTCTAGTTCAGGTACAGGCCCAAACCGTATCTATACATTACAAGAGAGACAAGATTCAGAGGTGTCTCCAGATGTTGTGACAAGTATGATGACTATTTGCTCTCACCCTGCTTATGTATTAATCGATTCAGGATCTACCTTGTCCTATGTTACCCCATTAGTGGCTCAAAAGTTCAGTATTGTACCAGAATTGCTTCGGCAACCCTTTTCAGTATCTACACCCGTCGGTGACTCTATTATATCCAAAAGGTTTATCAAGGGTGTACAGTAGAGTTTGCTAACCGTCAAACCACAGCAGATTTGGTAGAGTTAGAAATGGTTGATTTTGACGCCATTATGGGTATAGATTGGTTAGCTCCATGCTATGCCAATGTAGAATGCTGGACCAAGATGGTCCGATTCTATTTCCAAGGGAGGCAGTACGAGAGTGGAAGGGCAGTACAGCTACACCAAAAGGTAGGTTTATTTCCTATCTTCGGGCGAGAAAATTGATAGCCAAGGGGTGCATTTACCACATTGTCAGAGTTCAGGATGTTCGGGTAGAGCCTCCGACTCTCCAGTCTGTTCCAGTGGTTAATGAATTTCATGATGTATTCCTAGATGAGCTACCTGGTATTCCCCAAAAAGGGAAATAGTCTTTGCAATTGATTTATTGCCAGGCACTCAGCCCATATCCCCCTTATCGCATGGCTCCTGCTGAACTCAGAGAATTAAAGGAGCAGTTGAAAGATTTTTTAGACAAGGGCTTTATCAAGCTGAGTACTTCACCTTGGGGTGCGCCAGTTTTGTTTGTAAGAAAGAAGGATGGTTCCCTTTGCATGTGTATAGACTATCGACAACTGAATAAAGTTACTGTCAAGAATAAGTATCCGCTTCCTAGGATAGATGATTTGTTTGATCAGTTACGGGGAGCTAGATATTTCTCCAAAATTGACTTAAGGTCCGGATATCATCAGGTTCGGGTTCGTGAAAGGGACACTCCAAAGACTGCCTTCAGGACCAGATATGACCATTTTGAATTCTTAGTCATGTTCTTTGGGCTGACGAATGCTCCAACCGTGTTTATGGACCTGATGAACAGTATTTTTAGACTATACCTGGACTTGTTCGTGATAGTGTTTATTGACGATATTCTGGTGTATTCTCGCTCATAGGCAGACCACTAGGATCATTTGCAGACAGTGCTCCAGATTCTCAGAGACTGTCAACTGTATGCCAAGTTCTCTAAATATGAACTTTGCCTGAATTCAGTAGCCTTTTTGGGTCATATCGTGTCGGATGCTGGTATACAGGTAGATACATAGAAGATAAAAGTAGTAAAAGCATGACCCAGATCTACCACTCTGACCGAGGTACGCAGTTTCCAGGGGTTAGCAGGGTACAACAGAAGGTTTGTTGAAGGATTTTCCATCTTAGCAGCACTTCTAACTAAACTAATGCAGAAGGCAGCAAAATTTCAGTGGACTGAGGCATGTGAGCAGAGCTTCCAGGAATTGAAAGACAGGTTAACATCAGCTCCAGTGTTAGCATTGCCAGAAGGTACAGAAGGTTATGCAGTTTATTGTGACACTTTTTGTGTTGGGTTAGGATGTGTGTTGATGCAGCATGGTAAAGTAATTGCTTATGCTTTCAGACAGCTGAGGAAACATGAAAAGAACTATCCTACCCATGACCTGGAATTGGCCGCATTGATTCACGCCTTAAAGATATGGAGACATTACTTGTATGGCGTCCACGTGGATATTTTCACTGATCATAAAAGCCTACAGTACATTTTCACCCAGAAAGAATTGAACTTGCGGCAGCGTCGCTGGTTAGAGCTGTTGAAAGACTATGATGCGAATATTCTATATCACCCAGGAAGGGCCAATGTGGTGGCAGATGCCCTTAGCTGTAAGTCTATGGGGAGTTTGGCATACTTACAGCCTGTGCAGTGGGAATTAGCCCGGGAATTGCATCAGTTAGCTAGTTTAGCCATTCGTGTAGCAGAAACAGAGGACAACGGAGCGGTAATCCAGAACACCCCAGTGTCGTCTTTAGTCGTGGAAGTAAAGGAACGGCAGTGTGAAGATCCTAGCCTGGTTTAGCTTAGAAACAGAGTTCAGCAAGGAGAGGTGACAGATTTTCAGATAACCAAGGATGGGATATTGCGATATAAAGATCGCCTTTGTGTTCCAGACGTCGCAGGGCTTCACCAACAGATTATGGGCGAGGTACATTATGCTCGTTATTCTCTCCACCCAGGTTCAACGAAAATTTAACATGATATAAAAGAAATCTACTGGTGGCCAGGAATGAAGAAGGGATAGCAGAATTCGTAGCTCAGTGTCCTAACTGCCAGCAGGTAAAAGCTGAAATCAGAAACCAGGAGGACTGACTTAGGATATAGTTGTGCCTCTATGGAAATGGGAAGTAGTAAATATGGATTTTATAGCAGGATTACCCCGCACCAGGTGTAGATATGATTCGATCTGGGTGATTGTTGACAGACTGACAAAATCAGCTCATTTTCTGCCAGTAAGGGCTACCTTTTCCGCCGAGGATTATGCTGATCTGTATATCAGAGAAATAGTCAGGTTGCATGGTGTTCCAGTGTCCATTATCTCCGACAGAGGGGCACAGTTTACAGCTAAATTCTGGCAATCATTTCAGAGAGGCTTGGGGATGCAGGTTAACCTGAGCACAACTTTTCATCCTCAGACAGATGGACAGGCAGAACGCACCATTCAAATGCTCGAGGATATGTTGCGAGCATGTGTGTTGGATTTCGGAGGTAGCTGGGATGAACATTTACCACTCATTTAGTTCGCCTATAATGTTATTCAGATGATGCCTTATGAGGCATTATATGGGCAAAAGTGCAGATCTCCAGTTGGTTGGTTTGAGGTAGGAGAATCAGCATTGATTGGGCAGATATCATTCATTAGTCAGAGGAAAAAGTAAAGCTTATCAGAGAACATTTACTGACTGCTTAGAGCCGCCAGAAATCTTATGCTGAAGTGCGCGCAGAAACTTGGAATTTAATATGGGTGATTGGGTGTTTCTGAAAATTTTACCGATGAAGGGTGTAATGAGATTTGACAAGAAAGGCAAACTCAGCCCGAGGTTTGTTGGGCCTTATCAGATTTGCCGAAGAATAGGCCAAGTGGCATATGAGTTAGACTTACCTCCAGAGTTAGAATCTGTCCACCCAGTTTTCCATGTATCAATGCTAAGAAAGTGCGTAGGAGATCCCTCCAGAATTGTCCCAGTCCAAGGTGTTCAGGTTATAGAGGAGTTGGCCTATGAAGAAGTTCCAATAGCCATACTAGACCGGCAGATCCACAGATTAAGAACTAAAGATGTTGCTTCTATCAAAGTGTTACGGCGTAACAGGAACAGAGAGAAAATGACTTGAGAAGCAGAAGAAAATATGAAAGTCAGATATCCTCGGTTATTTCAGACTTAGTCAAACAGAGGTATGTTATTATTACTGTTTTATGAGTTACAGTATATTCATGTGTACGTGAGATAGTTGACTCTAGTTTATTGTGTAATGGATGTTATAGTATTATATGAAGTACCTGTATTGGACTTCTGCGTTGCAGGATTTTTGAGATAGTCCATATTACAGAGAAAACTCTGCCGAAATTTTTCCAGAAAAGGTAGAGCAAGTTAAAATTTCTGTAAACGGAAGTTACCATTCAAGGACGAATGTTCTTAAGGGGGGAAGGATGTTACACCCCGTAAGTTCTTGACACTTAGTTGGCCTATTCACACGTTGGTTAAGAGTTTTAGAATGCCGTACATGCGAGAAAAGAGCCCGGGAAGAGACCGGACAAGTGCCAAGTCGGAGCGTCGCAAGGCAAATGCGACTTATAAATCACATTCGACAAATGTGACTTAAAGGCCCCAAGTATATAAGGCCTCCCACCTTGTTTTAAATCATTTCCTTACATTTAATTTCCAGTGAATGACCAGTAAACAAGGGAGACGAAGGGTTTTCATTAATTTCCTCCGATTAAGCCGTCAAACGCAGTCCAAACTCAAATTAACTTCGGGTAGCGAAGTATAAAGCTGCCGGGAGCATTCCTGCGGAGTTAGTTTCGCGAAATTTGGCCGGCGAATCATCATCACGCCGAGCTAAGGTAAGTGGAATTGCTCCAAACTAGTGTTAATATACTCCCAGCATTAAAGTGAGTATTTCTCCCTTCTAGATCCCCGAGAAATAGCGAATTTTTGGCTGTTCTTTGATAAGTCAAAGAATAGGCAATAGGTATAGCCATAATATAGTTTCTTTCCAAATAATAGTAGAATTAATTCTATTCTTTCGTGAATATGAATACAGTTGGGAGAAATAGCTGAATACTAGCCGAGCTACACCAGTTAATTAGAAAGTCGGCAGTTGAGGTACGTAAAACCAGTTTCTTTCGGCAAGCTAGTAGTTCTAGTATAGCAAAATAGTACGAATCTCAGTAGAGTGTTTCAGAAGTCGTACATTATGTTCAGTATGAAATTTAGTAAGCATGTTAGAAATATAATACAGTGTTCAGTAAAACAGTATAAGTCCCAGCAGAATATTCCAAAAATATTATTACAGATTCAGTATATTTCAGTATCAGATTCAGTACATTTCAATATGAGATTCAGAATAGAATACCATAACATAAATATTATTATCAGATCCAGTATAGATATTACATGTGCTTATTGCTATCTGTGGAGACATGATTGTTCTGTGTTGGGCATCCTTAGAGCTTTCTTGACCACCCCAAGGTTAATAGTTGTGTCGTCTCGCCCACCAGAGGGTGAGGATACGTCGCTCTACGGAGTGGCATGCCGTCCGCCAGCGGATAAAGATGGGATGCAGATTCCCATAGCAGGCTGATCAGCAGTATACCACACCCCTTGTCGAGCGTTCCGACTGGGGTGCAAATTACAGTTTTCAGATTACAGATTTCACATTTCAGATTTCACATTTCAGGAGTCCTCTGGACTCAGATACAACTATAGTCAGGGGCCCAGCGAGCCCAAGTTGCATACCCAGGGGGCCGGCTGGATGCTCATAGTTACTAGGTGGATGGTAACACCTGGGTAGGGGTATATAGATTGTGTCTTGGTTGGTACCTTACGGCTTATGGGGGCTGGTAAGGTTCTTGTATATGCTATGTTGTGTTAGTTATTAATAGATAGAAAGTAGACTGCCATGTTATCAGGTATGACTCTTACTCTCTTCAGTAAAGTTACACTCTTTTCAGTCAGTCTCAACCCGTCTTCTATTACTTCAGTATCTATTAGTATTGTTGTTTGCTTTTAGTTATTTTCAGTTATTGCTTTGCATACTCAGTACCAGTGGTACTGACGCCCGTTTTGGGGCGCTGCATTACTTGCCTGCAGGTACTCATAGGCGAGGAGCAGATCCCTCATAGTTCCAGCCAGCATACAGAGTCTTCAGCTCCTATCATCCGGAGCTTGACAGCTAAAGGTTTACTTCCCTTTTTGTTTGTACAGTATGGGTAGGCTGGGGCCCTGTCCCGACCATCTTATTATTCTTAGAGGCTTGCGATTGTATATTCCCTGTGGTTAGTTGTACCGTTCGTGTGGGGCGCTGTGTATGTTTTTAGTTTGCATGTGATGGCCTAGCGGGGCCTTGTTTAGTTGTCAATTGGTGACCTTGTCGGTCACAGATCAGTTTAGCACTTGATTTTACTTTTCAGTGATAACTTGTCAGCATGGTGGCCTTGTCGGCCCGCATATGTTCCCTTATGCTCAGTTGTTCTGGGTAGTTGTTATATTCCTACAGGTGGCTATAGGCCTAGTTGATCGGAGGCTGTATTTACAGTCGTTATATAGCCCGTTGTTTTCATAAATCGAGAATTAGAGCCAGTCTGGCACCAGAAGTGCTTAGGCTCAGTAGTCCAGCAGTCCAGGTCCTAGTAGGGCACCAGGTGCCAGTCATGCCTCCCAAGGCGGGGCGTGATAGTCAAGAACTTTTCAAACAACTCTTCATAGGAGATTGTAGTATCACGTGCCCAAATTACAGCAGGGATCTCACAAAACTCAGGACCTAGACCACTGAGTATTTTGATAATGAGTTCTGGGTTAGATACAAGTGCACCAACTGTGTTAAGTTATTTGAGAGAGACCGAATGGTTTGAAGATATTCTGTAATGGAGCAGGAGTCCTTGGTGACTCGAGAAAGTTTATCATAGAGGCTGAATATCCGAGTTTGAGATCTATTTGCATACATAGTGTGCAGTGCATCCCAGACTAATTTGGATGAGGCAGCAGCTGTGATAGTAGGGCAATAGTGGCTTTCAACAGAAGCCATGAGAGCATTATGGATGAGTTAATCTTGGTAGAACCAAGTAAGGAATTCGGGCGCTATTCGCAGTCATGCGGCAGGGAGCCGAAGTGGTCCCATCGAGATGATCGAGAAGGTTGTACTCATACATAAGCATAGAGAACTGAGCTTTTCGAGTAGCAAAGTTGTAACCATCACTTAGTTTGATAGGTAGTTGAGAAGTAGGGTTGATTGGATGATGATATTGGCACCTGATTTTGTTGTCAACACTGACAACTCTGAGATTTGCGCCATTGTTGTGGTCGTTGTTTGCCATTGATGCTAATTAGTTTGATTGATGGGAATGAGAGAGAAAAGAAAAGGAAAAAATAGGATCGTTCTCGTTAGAGCATATAGGGCTCTAATATCATATAAATGCTTGTAGGTTTAATAAAAAGTTGTGTTTATTAATGACGATAAATAACTCTTTAAATAGAGTTTATAATGAAAGATAAATTCCTAAATAAAGACAATTGAAGTATCCTGATTAAATAATAAATTGAAATTTAAATAATAACTAAAATATACTCAAACTGAACTAATCAATCCTAACTAACCTAAACTACTAAGCCATAACAACTATACGCTAATAGTAATGTGAACATGACATCCCTTGGCTAGCTAGAAATGTGGATGGTGCATTTGTGACCCCAAACAATATGACTAGAAATCCATAATGGCCAGCATGAGTTGTTTAACGTTTTTTCGGAAATGTCTAATGTCTTCCTCTGCCATGCTTATTGCGGATTAAATTAGAAAGCAAATCTGAGAACCTCCAAAATCGTCTAATATATCCTGTATAAATGAATGAAAACACTTGTTTTTAGCTGTGAGCTTATTAAGCTCACGATAATCCACAAACTAGTGCCCACTCTCATCCTTTTGGTCACCAAAGAAACTGGAACTATGCTTTGACTCCTTAATTGTTGCAGCCGGTATGAATGGTTTTTTAGTTTTTTATAATTTTTTTTTTAGTTTTATAATTTTTTTACGAGAGATTCTTATTTTTACAGATAAGAAATCATCATTTTTACATGTAAGAAATCAGGAAAGATTATTTTTTTCTATTTAAATTGTAAAAGGCTAAATAATTTCATTTCCTTGGGTTTTGATGGAAGAGGCAAACCCATAATTTAAACTTTAGGCCTTTGGAATATTTAAACTACTCGGTTCAAAATTTAATATTTGTACCTGTTTAAGCCAAATTTTAGTCGTGATTCTGCATAATTTCAGTATTAACTAGTTTTTTGCTCTAAGCTGCTTAATTCTTGCAAGTTATTGAATTTAATTTAAAAAAAATTAAGCACAAAAAATAGAAGAATAAGACTATTGGAATTCGATTTTAGAAAGTTTTCTAAATTACAGTAATGAGAAAACTTACACTATGGATAGGACTACAAAACTGAATTCTTAATAAATATATCCAAAAATAAACAAAAAACAAATAATTAAATCATGAAAGAATTTCAACCAAACATTAAAAATTAAATAAATTTCTCATGTTAGTAATTTTCAATAGTTGAAATTAAAACTCAAATTATTATGTTGAAAATAAATGAGAATAAATAAATAACTTTTAACTGTACATTGAAAAAAAAAGATACACCCTCGCGTCTTATTTATTTTCCATATTAGTTTTTATTTTACAAAAGAAAATAATTAGTTTTACGGTATTTTTACAAGAAATTTTTATTTTTATACATACGAGATCTTCATTTTTTCCACATAAGAAATCTGAAAAGACCATTTTCTTATATTTAAATTATAATGTGGCCATATTTTGGCTACATTAAACAACATTTGGTAGATAATTTATAATAGGCATGTGCTTAATAGAAAACTTTTGGTAGAGAAAATTTCTTGGTGTCAAAGTTTGGCTCATGTGGAAGAGATTATTTTGATTATTTCCCTTTTTATTTTTATCCAACTTGGAGCCCACAGTTTACTCCTATAAAAGGATACCACTTCTTCTCATTTGAAACACACCAACTAATTCAAGAATCTTTCATTCTCTTGTCTTTCTCCTCCTCCTTTATTTTAGAGTATTTTGTGAGAGAGTTAGTGTTGGGAAACACTTGTGTGAACGCTTTATTTGGAGTGACCTTATGAGGTTATTCTCTTGGGATATTGGAGTATTTACTCTAATTTGTACTCTCTTTTGTAACTCTTATTGGTATAGTGAAATTACTCCTCTCCGCCTATAAACTAGGTCACAATGACCGAACCACATTAAATTTATGTTCTTTTTTATTTGCTTTAATTATTGTTATTATAAACTTATGATGGTCTTTATTATTGTTATTATAATATTGTTTGACTAAATTCTGTAATACCTGAGTTTTCGATCTTAACAATTTGGTATCAGAGCCGAATCTAACCGGATTAATTTCAGTAGCCAAAATGACTATAACAAAAACTTATGTTGAGAAATTTGACCGAAGTGCAAACTTTGGGATGTGGTAATTAAAGATGGAAGTTATCCTAATTCAGAATGTCTTAGATGTGGCGCTTGAAGGAAAGGAGAAGAAGCTAGAAAATATGATGGATTCATAGTTTGTCGTCACCGATAAAAAGGCAAAATAAAGTACTATTTTTAATCTCAAATGAGGTTTTGCATGAAGTACTTGCATAAGCCACAGCTAAAGTCATGTGGAAAAAATTAAAATCCTATATATGAAGAAGACAGTGAAAAATAGACTTTACTTAAAGCAAAAACTTTACACATTTCGTATGGTTGAAGGTACTTCTATACTGCTCACATTTTAATGCATTTGATCCAATTCTTATAAATTTGAGTAATATAGATGCCGAAGCTAAAGATGAGGACCAAGCCATATTATTACTTATTTCCTTACCCAATCATTAAAGCATATAAGAGATACTATATTTTATGGAAAGGATAATATCACTTATAGGGAAATTAAATCTATCGTAAAATTAAAAGAACAAATAGATAGAGATATTACTGGGAAAAGTAGTGAAACCCATGGGGAAGGATTATTTGTAAGAGGTTGATCCAATAAGAAAGAATCAAGTACTGAGAGGTCTAAATCAAGGACAAATTCCAGATGTAGAAATTTAGTGTGCAAATATTATCACAAGAAAAGTCATGTTATTTTCAAATGCTATAAGTTAAAAAATAAAGAAAAGCATAAGGGAAAGAAAATGAGCACCAAAATACTGACTCCGCTGAAGCAAGTGTAGTTGCTGATGAGACTAAGGGAACAATATTTTTAGCTACTAATAATAATTTTAAATCTAACAATGAGTGGATTTTGGATTCGGGTTGTTCTCATCGTATATGTCTCAATAGGGATTTGTTTACTACATACGAATCTGCTGGAGGTGAAGTTGTCTTGATGGACAGCAATGCTCCCTGCAAAGTTATTGATAAAGGTACAATTCGAATCAAAATGCACAATGTTGTGGTGAGAACTCTCACCAATGTTAGGTATACTTTCGACTTAAAGAAAAATCTTATCTCTTCGGGCACTCTAGAATATCTTGGGTGCAAATACACAGGTAAAGGTGGAGTGATGTTGGGTATATTTACGCACTTAGTTATCATATTTTTCCCATACTTAGCTATGTTTTGAGAATAAATAATGTGTGATTGCTTTGGTGTTATATGATATTTGTGAAAATAGCTAACACACATGATTAGATGTCTGCAAGGACAAAAGTAATGGGTTTTGACTCATTTGGGGCATAAAAGAGAAAGTGTTGCTTAACTAGACTCGAAAGGAACAAGTGTCACAATAAAATAGAGGTTGGCATCGTGCAGTACAGGCAACGTATAGACCTACACAATGCGCAGGCACTTCAGCGCACTGGACCACGCGACGCGGAGCCAGATCGGCGTACCAAGCCACGTGACGCGAACCCCATGTGTCCGACAAATCCTGCAAAGTTGAATTTCAGTCCAAGTAGAAAAAGATGCAAACTTATTCTACTACTATAAATACACCCTTTAGGACGTTTTATTTGGAGACACTACTTATTCATTGACTATTATTCTCACATTAATTTGTTGTAAGTGTGAAAATATTATTCCATACAATTGTTGAGAGAGAAATATCAAGTTCTTGTAATTCTATTTAGCTTTCAAGATTTGTCAAACAGTTTCATATTATTGTAAGTATTCATCATGACTTTTTATAAATGTTATGTGATTGTTTCTTCAAACATGAGAGGCTAATTTCTTTAGCTAGGGTTGTGAGAATCATGATGGATTAACCGAAGTAGGCAAAATAAAATAGTGATTCTTGAATGGTGAATTGAGTAGATATTTATTCTCTTAGTTTTAATTAGTTTTAGCATGTGCAAATGTTGAAATGTGTCTGTATCATCGACTTGCTTGACCAAAAAGGTTGAAGTTAGGAAAAGAGAATAACAATGAAAATTTGAGGCTACCAACCCTCATCTAATTGACTTGAGCTCTAACCGAGGATAATCAATCCAAGACATATTACGAGAGCAA
Organism: Datura wrightii; assembly: GCA_035772735.1. Lineage (NCBI taxonomy): Eukaryota > Viridiplantae > Streptophyta > Magnoliopsida > Solanales > Solanaceae > Datura > Datura wrightii. The sequence continues at coordinate 40,388,248 of JASDFA010000019.1, forward strand.
AAGGTTCCCATATAGACACTTTAACTCACATTGCTTTAGGCAGTACTCTTCTTACTAAAGAAGAAGACTTACGAGATCTCCGTTGATCCTTGTCGTATACGCTTGACGGCCCCCATAAGACGCTCACTTGGGGACTTCTTACTCCAGCTGTTCCAAGAGTCTCCACTAGTTGAACCGCATCCCGTAGTCTCCCTCTTCCACTCTCCCCTTCGTCAGCTCTTTGATCGGGATACTATTACCTAGGTTCCTAAACTTGGAATGGATGGCGGAGCATAGGTGGAAAGCAGTTATATGGATACGGTACTTTACCCGTAGACGCTTCTCCAGCTCTAGCAAGAATTGTATGGGAGTCGCCCTCTACTCGGTAGTAGTAGGAACAAGATGTAATTAATTCATCTGTGCCAACGAGAAGGGGGCTTCATCTGATCACTCTGAATATGAACAACTAAAGTCTGAGAGGATTTAGAGTGAAATTTATCTATAGGTCGAGAGACATTAGATGAGCTTAATTGTCAGTATTGCACAAAATTCACCAAGATAGATCACTAATAAAAAAATCCTACTACGTTATGAAATTATGAAAAACACAGTCCTAGTTTCTTCTCATAAATTTGATAACAAAAAAATTTCTGCTCACAATTACTTTTTCTTTTATTGCAACCCCCCTACCGAAATTTTGACTACTGGTTGATTTATTTAATATTAACGTATTATCTTTGATCTATTCCCTATGGGATCGATCCCAACCTAGTTGGATTACTATATTTGACAGAGATCGCTTTATACTTTATTGCGAGGTGTAATTTGGGCATGATCAAATTTTAGCACCGTTGCCAGGGAATACGGTTCATAAATAGCTAATTGATGTTTAAATTCTTCGTGTAGTCTTTATTTTTGGATTTACTTTTTTATTTATTTTTATTTTTTATTTGTCACAGGTTAACATGGAAAATCTAGTGGCACAACTTAACCTCCCTTTTGAGGAAGAGTTGACTGCACAACTGACAACATCAAAAATAACTCTCCAATTAAGGAGGTGGCTACGGTCGTATGCAAAATAAATGTCCAACAAGAGTCGGGGTTAATTTTTCATAGAGATTGGAGGCCAGATTTACCAAAAATTGTGAATTAATTCACAAGAGCATGTGTAATGTGTAAACGTAAAGTAAAATTGGAGGAAGTGGTTTGAACAAGTATCAATTGAAATTTGTAATCACAACAAGGTAACACTGTTGTTGTTGATAAGATTAGAAAGACTAGGGATGTGCATTCTATGGGGAATCATTTTGATAAGTATTGAATAAAAGCCTTACAATCAATTATCACATGGATAGCTTTGGTTTTAGGTACACTCAATGTTTCTCAACGAAAAGGGTGTGTATATTTTGGGTTTTCTCAAATCCCAAAATTAATATCTATAAAACAACCAATCATTGCTTGAGCGGCATAGAATATTTCTAGCTCTAGCCCTTAAATGAAGCTTGAATAGGGGCATAGACTATTTCTAGCTCTAACTCTTAGATAAATGCCCCAAATCCTCACTATTGAAGTCTTACCCAACTTCACTTCTCTTTCTCAAGCAGAAACAAAATTAGAGAATTCAATTAATATTTGCAATCATTAATATTCAGATTAAAAATTAAAGAAATTAATAGATCCACACATTATAATCAATTCTAAGATTAATTAGTCAATACCCAATCAATTCTAAATACCCATCATTCGCACACACACTCAAAAAAAAATTAGCTGCTCATAATTAAGGAAAGAGAAATTATAACAAAGACAAATTCCTCAAAACTATTCATCATAAGCAATTAAAATCAATTTCAAGCTTTATATTTTCAACAATGGTGTTTTCACTAGGAAGAAAGAAGAAAGTAGAAAATCTACTCTGTGCTCTACAATATTCTCTATCTTTTTCAATATCTCTCCTCCTCCAAATGAGGTAAAAATCTCCATATTATTCCTTGTGCAAATCCCCAAAACACCCTTGGAAGCTTTCCAGGTACGTAATTTTCTTCTGGATGATTTTGTCCTTTGGAGGATGTTCGGCTTGCTTTGACACCTGCATTTTGCAGGTGCGGACATGCGGTACATATGTGCAACACAATTCTAAGGCAGTATTCTCTCAATTCTTCCTGCGTGGAACTTGCGGACTGTAGGTGCCGACTTGCAGCACACAAGTCCATTGCCAGTGAACTTCCATATCTTCCTACATGGCACCTGTGAAATACAGGTGACTTGCAGTAAGCATGTCAATTATCGTTCCTCAAACAGATTGCTTTTAAGTTCAAATCCTCCATTATATTTGTTTTAAAGAAATGTCTACAGATAGAGAATAAAGAGATAAAATCCTTCTAAATTACATTAAAATATGACAATAACTCATGCTTAAGAGTTAGATAAGTTGGTAAGTTACTCACCAAACTTGAACTATTACTTGTCCTCAAGCATAGCATTCACTCAATATAGAAATTGACTCAAGCTTACCAAGACATAGACTATTAAGACTCAAAATAAACCAAACAACAAAAAAAACTTAAACACAAGCACTAATCTCAATTGGTACCACCATGAGCACACGACAAGGATAATCACTTTAAAAATCTTTTCTTCTCAAGAGACTTCACTTTTCTATTGAACTCAGGGGAAATTTTTATTTCAAGCAAGATCAACAAGCATCTCAGGTCATTGACATCAACCTTCAAGGTTTTCCTAGAAGTTCACTACACAACTTATTGCATTTATACCTCTCAATTGAGATCAATATTTTGCCATTTACTCTAAGGATGCAATGTCATTCACCAAAAGAGAGAATCCCACTCATAATCATGCAATTCACGAAATAGGGATTATAAGATGACACAAAAATGTTCACTCTCTCAAAGACATTCAAGTGTACATACGCCAAACCATAAGATTGTCTTTCATGTAATTCGCCACTAATGTAGAGTTGCAAATCTCAAAATGACTAAGGACTTGGGGGTTACAATGTAGGCTAGGGTTAGAGGTAAGACATCATTTGGTTCAAGTAACTAGAACCTCCCTAACGCTTTTGTTAAGAAAATCAAGTACACCACTCAATTAAGCATGTATTAGATAAGAGATAGCACCACTCAATCCTGCTCTTTCTTTCTTTCATCAAAGGATTCCATCAGCCATTTATACACTTAGCATTCGGCGCTACCTTACATTGAAGCTCATTTCTTATTTCTCCATTAAGGCACACCTCCCCCCCCAAAAAAACTTAGGATTTTGACTACATCAATATTTTATTTTTTATTCACATCCTCCCCCAAATCTTTGGCTCTAGCAATTAGAGAGGAACAAGTGCCAAAATAGAGAATTCAAGAAGGGTACTATTACAAAGAAAGAGAGAGGTCGACTCTAGCCTATCTATTGTACGAATACAAACAGAAAGACCTACACAAAGCTTCATACAAAAAGAGTAGGTTTACAATATTTACAAAAAAGAAGACAAAAACTCAACAACCTAGAACATAACACATAACTCGTAGATCGAAGACAGGTTCTTAAGTTGTTGCGGCTTTGTCTTCTTCGAGAAGTGTTGCGTCCTTTGAATAAGATGAAGGAAAACCTTTTTTATTCAAGATGTGCAAAATGAGTATACCAATTGTATTGTACAATGTATATAATAGGATGAGTGAGACAAGTGGGTTTTTTCCATTAGGTAAAAGCAGAAACCATAGCAGTTCTGCCACTCTGCTGCGCTAGCAGTGACAACTATAAAGTAGCTTTAGATAGTTGTGAGAGTTGGCCTTGCAAGTGAGGAACCTGTTTCCTCATAAGATTTGTCAAATTATCAAAACACATGCATAGTACTTCAAAGTCTATGCTTCATCAATTTTTTCCTTTTTGATGATGATAAACTCATGAATCACCTTCCGTCTGCGAGACAGATCCCCTCCCAGTTCCTTTCAAAAAGAACCATATTCTCCCTAGATCCCCTTTTAGTTCCATCCAAGAACTGTTGCAACTTCAACCACAACCAAATCCCCCTTCTGGTTCCATCCAAGAACTATTTTAACTTTTGAATGCTACCCCTCACCTTGACTTCCCCTTGGCATCATTAAAAAAATAAGGTAGTTACACATTAAAGCATGGCATTAGATAATGTTAACTCATGGTCACTGGGCCAATACTAACACAAATGCAAAAACACAATAAGTAAGGATAAGAACATAATTGCATTCACTCATTGACAATGCCCAAGGTATTGACAATAATACAACCAAGTTAAATAAAACCAATCAATGCTAGTAGAAGGAGAATAAGAAGAAGCACATAGGGGCAGACAAGGAGATAGGATAGGAATAAAAGAGTAAGAAGGAGTAGGAGGAGAGAGGGTCAAAGCTTGGACAGAAGGTTGTTGATCCTCTTATTTGCAGCATGTTGGTCCCGCAGCATCTAGAGTCAAATTCTTTGCTTATTTTCTGAGTGTCATGTTCTCAACCTTCAATTAAGTATTTTCATGTTGAAGATCGTGCACCGCACCAGTTCCTCCTACTATCCTCTTGGAAACCTATTCAGCCTTTAGCAATGGGATATCTACTTTTTTGTGCTAGTAGTAGGGACAAATGATTGACTTCTGCAGTTAAGCATTGTTGGGCATCAATCAAACTTGAAATCATGGATTGCACTCCAATCCCCTTTTTCTAAACAATACATTCACACTCCTTTATTTTGAATAAAGTGAACATTTGTTTTCGAGTTACCATCACTACCGAACCCGAAATGACCCCAAAATATGCAAACACCTTTGTAAGAAGATAACCATAACCAAGGGCAGATGCAGTTTGTTATGAAGGGGTTCCCGGAAATTCACTAACTTTTACGTGAATCGCATAATAAAAATTTCAGTAAATATATATAAAAATATATATATGACTTGGGAATCCATTAAAATAGTGTGTTGTTGATTCAATTGTAGAAAAGAAGACTTTCAAGTTTTGTTGTCCTCTGGGTCGAGTTCAAATCCCCTAACCATCATGAAGACTTTTATTTTCTCTCTTTTTAATTTGAGATGTGTGGGAATCCACAAACTTCAAATCCTGAATCCGCCTCTGACCATAACCTAGACTATATTTGCAGTCCTTGACTCAATGATCCTCAATAGGTCGGAGATGGCAGCTATGGACCTGCGTTATGCGCGTGGGAGGATTACCTTGTTCACAAACTCAAAAAGCAACCGATACTTAAGTTTCAGTTGTTTCTTGAACATCTTATCACTTTTCAAGCTTCCCTACAATTTCCCTATCAGCTTTAAGAAATCTCGAGAGGCTCGCTTATCCTTCACAGAGGAAATGCCCTCAGTTGGTACCATCAGAATCTTCCCAAGTGACACACAGTCCATCGAGGGTTCCACTCCTTATACATTGGCAAAAATAGTATTCTCATCCTCGGGATACATAAGCTGTTCAAAGAACCTAGTGACCTCAGATTCGTACATAGAGGGCATTAGGAGTTCGAACAAATGCTCCCACTTCTAAAACCATATCATCTCCACTAGTTCCAGCATCCCAAAGTGACCAAGAATCTCAGGGTCGAAGACTCGACCCCCTAACACTTTCTTCTTTTTAATGTTATCCATCTTTGTTTGAACAGGTCCCTGACTGGCTATCTTTTTGCTCCGTTTAGTAGGGTGAAACATGATAGTCTCTTTGTTGGTTCTTTGTTTGTCTGTACCAGTTCCTTCTGTTGTTCCCTCATCAATCACCCCCTTTTCCCGTTTGGATTTTTCTTTGATTTTACGAGGGTTTTTTTTTGCAACTGGAACCTCCTCTGTAATCTATGAGGCATCCCCCGTGTCTAACTCAACTATCTTAGATGGTCGTACCTCATAATTAATCACAATTGTTCACATCAATCTTGCATTTTGAGAGTTTTAGCACGAATGTCCTTTAAAACATCCTTCATCAACCTCTGTGCTATGCTTCGTGTAACTGGTCACCTATGAGTTCCCTTCCTGGACATAGAAGAGTGTTTAGAAGAGGAGCGAGGTTCCTTATTGAACATAAGGTTTAAAGGAACATCGTCATCCATAAGGGTTTGAGAGGGAGCGACAGTAGTATTTGTTGGATTTGGAGTCCCATCCCATTTGGGAGAGGAAAGACGAGCAGGGGACTCCTTCTCTTCGGCCAAATTAGGGGTTTCCTCACCACCACCATCTCTCTCCTTATTCATTGCTTCTATGAACTCTTCAATAATTTCTGCCTCGCTTTGTAGAATATTGGATTGATCCTCCTGAACCTCTGATAGATTGCCTTCAAATAATTATTCCCTAGACAATTCTGAGGACTTTTTCTCAACAGGTGCACCGTCAAGGGCGGTAAAGCAAAGGGTACCTCAGAAGGCCAAATCACAAGACTCTCATCCCCTTCTTTTTCTCCAAACAGCTCATTAATAACAATAGGACTAGGAGGCTCATTTAGATTTATGGTCTGGGTGTGAGAGGTACCTTCATCTCACGGGGTCAAGAACTTGAGAACTGGATACCTCGTTGGGAAACACTAATCGCTTGGGAGTAAGGCTCTTTCTGGATCAAGCATGAGGAGGAGATGGTGGAGGATTTAAAGAGACAATGGTATTTAAAATGAATCCTCTGTACACATTAGGGAGTCCTCATCCTTTGCAGATGGGAATCGAGGAGCAGAAAGAGAGGAGGACAATTTGGAAGAAGAAGCAGGAGAAGATTGTGAAGAATGTTAAGACATTTTCAGTGAAGTGTCTTTCTTTGAGGAAGAAGGAAGATCGAATTAAGGAGAAAGAAATACATACAGAAATTCTAGAGAGAGAAGGAGATGAATGAAGGTTAATGGGAGAGAAGGTATGTAGAAGAGTGGAGTAATGAGGAGGTTTAAAGAGAGGAAACAAGTATGGTTTTCTAGATGGATGTGACGTTTCGACTGAGGAAACATTTAGAAGAGGTGAGAAAGCAATAAACAATGCAACACAAACTAGATTATTTTAAATTCAAATGTAACATTGAAAATACTAATTTGAGAAGGGAACTAGATCCCTTGGGAAGCATTTTTGAGTATTGTCTTGAGCAAGTGTCACTTTAGTTCATATCCTTACTCGTTGGTCCAGTCACCATGCATGTATACCTGTGACAGTATAGAACTAAGTTAGACAATATCAACAAACCTTCCTAACATATACCTAAAATCTATTCATAGCCAAGTTTGAGAGGAGGTATAGATGATGGATTAATAGTGCATCTTTATCAGTCCCAGCTTCAATTGATCTCATTCGAAGCATTCCTTACTTAGAACTTTTGTGACTATATTCGCACCTGGTCCTCTATCTTGTAAAACTTCATACAGATCAATCCTTTCTCAACATTATCCCTTAGAAAGCATCGTTTGATATCAATATGCTTTGTTCTCTTGTGCTGCACAAGATTCTTAGCCATATTGAGGGCACTGGTGTTGTCACACAATAATGGTACACTTTCAATGAAAATTTCAAAATTCCTTGAGTTACTGCTTCATCCATATCAACTGTGCACAGCACGAGGCAGCAACAACAACATACTCAACCTCAGCGGTAGATAGGGTAGCGGAGTTTTGTTTCCTAATCCCCCAAGAGATCAGGAAGGAACCAAGTAAATGAGTCATCTCTAAGGTACTCTTTTAATCTACCAAGTATCCTACATAGTCAACATCGATATACCCAATTAGATCAAAATTATCTCCATTTGGATATAAAAGGACTAGGTCATGTGTCCCTTTAAGATACCTCAAGATTCTCTTGGCAACTTTCAAGTATAATTCTTTTGGTCAGGATTGAAATATTCCACAAATGCTCACGCTGAACATAGTGTATAGCCTGTTTGTAGATAAGCAGATTGAGTTGTCATCAATCTCATCATCAGAGTCATCCATGAGTGCAAATATTGACTCATAGTTTGATGGTCCATCATCTAGAGCAAACATGGATATGTCTGCTTGATCATCTCCTTCCTCAGATTCGCTGGAAGTGTCTCCCCATACTGTCATAGCTTTTCTTATAACCGTGTCAGTAGAATCTCTTCTTTTGAACTTATCCTATACCTGGTTCCTTTTTGGTCTTTCTCGATGTTGCCTTGATACTGATCCAATTTGTGAAGAGGAAACTCTTTGATAAAGTGTCCAAACTTTCCACACTTATGACGACAATCGTTTCCCATAGAATGTTTCTTGATGTTCCCTTTTTGACAAAATTATCATTCTTCCTCACTAGCCTTTGACACCTGGGGGTGAGATAGGTCATGTCAATTTCATCTTCACTAGAGTCATTCTTAGCAGCCTTAAGAGCAAGACTTTTCTCCCTTTTTGGCTCTCTTCTCTCAAAATCCTGCTGCTTCTTGAACTTATACTTCTTAAGATTCCCGATTTGGCCTTCGATATGGCATTGACCTTGCTTTTTCAGGAATTAGGTAGCATATTGAGAATTTTTCTGACAAGCTTGTTTGACTTGATGACCTCACCCAAACAGCGGAACTCATTGATAATTGAGGTGAATCAGGTATATATCTCCTAAATGGATTCTCCCTGCTTCATCTTGAAAATCTCATATTGAGTGGTGAGCATGTCTATTTTTGATTATTTTACTTGACTTGTTTCTTTTGAGCAATTTGCAATGCTTCCCAAATTTCCTAGGCAATGTCACAAGCTGATATACAATTGTGTTCATCTAGACCAATTCCACAGGCAAGGAACTTCTTGGCTTTGAAGTTCTTTTCCACGGTTCTCCCATCTATGTCGTTGTATTCTTTCCTTGTCTTAGGAACAACCTTTCCACCCTCCTTATCAAGAGTCTTTGTAGGTACAAAGGACCATAAAGATAACGTCCCATAGCTCTGAGTCTTCAACCATTATAAAATCATGCATTCTAGTTTTCTACCACCCATAATATAGCTCATTAAATCTAGGTGATCTAGTCGAAAAATGTCCTTCTTCTAGGTTTGGTGGTGCATCCATGAATCGAAACTTTCCAGGTGTTAACTGATTAGAGAGTTCCTACTCTAATACCAATTGATAATTTGAGTAAGTCCACCAAACAACATAGAGAACTAGGTTAATTCCTCACCCGGTTCTTCATTCAAGAATAGAAAATAAATGACACGTGATGTTTTTGTGGAAACTTCTTTTCTCAAGAGAGTAAAAATCATAACCTACTCTAGTAGGATTTTTCAGCACTCTACTAACAATCAAGCAAGTTTCAAATTACAAGTTGTTGCAACCTAGGAATTAACCTATTAATCTCTTCCCCTTACAATACCTCTATTTAAGCCTTTGCAATAACTTTATTACAAAGAAAGAGTACAAGGTCAACTCTAGTCTATCACTATGGTATGAATACAAACAGAAAGACCTACACAAAGCTTCATACAAGAAGAGTAGGTTTACAAAATTTAGAATAGATAAGAAAAAGACTCAACAACTTAGAACATAATAAATAACTCGTTGATCGAAGACAGGTTCTTAAGTTGTTGCAACTTTGCCTTCTTCAAGAGGTGTTGCGTCCTTTGCAGAAGATGAAGAAAAACCTTTTTTGTTCAAGATGTGCAAAGTGAGTATACCAATTGTGTTGTACAATGCATATGATAGGATGAGTGAAACAAGTGAGTTTTGTTGATTGGATAAAAGCAGAAACCACAGCAGTTCTATGTGCTGCGGCAACAGTGACAGCTGTAAAGGAGCTTTAGACAATTGTGGGAGTTGACCTTGCAAGTGAAGAACCTGGTCCCTCGGTAGGTTTTCAAATCATCAAAACACATGTACAGTACTTTAAAGTCTATGCTTTATCAAATTCCTTAATGACTAATTACAAATAGATAATGCATTTGTGATATGATATCAATTTATTAGTGCAAAAATAAGGCATTACTAAATCACAATACGATTTTGTAAGTGTTAATTGTTTAAAGGAATAACTTATACTATATGTATTAATCTACTATACAATTTTTTATTACAATGCGTCTTCTTAATGCTAATATTTATATTAAATGGTAATCCACTAATAGTGTAGTAATATAAATCTTAAAAATAATCCACTAATAGTGTAGTAATATAAATTTTAAAAATAATTAACATGAAATATATATATATATATATATATATATATATATATATATATATATATATATATATATATATATATATATATATATATATATATAATGCATTTATGTGATTATGTAAAAGTGAATCTATCAAACACTATTTCTACAATATTTTTGTTTAATGAAATAAGTATTAGAACAAACTGTAAAAGAATTATAAAATTTTTAAACATGATCATTTATCAATTTAAAGTTTATAATTTTTATATTGTTATATTAAGATATTTTTAAAATATTATTTATGCTATTCTTAAGAGTTTATTTTTATTAATATGAGAAATACGTGCAAGACGTGTATGCTATGATTAATCTATGCTATATTAAAAGTGTGAAGGCTCTTAAAAATATGGATTAAATGAAGGATATCATAATGCACAAAGTTGTCAATTACTATTTTTACATAATTATTATTTAAAATTATTTCATCACCTTATTTTATTCATATTAGGTTTCTATTTGTGACATAACTTTATTTGTGGTGTAAACCTAAAAATCAAAAAAAAAATCACTGAATGTTTTTTCTTTTTGATAGTCATGAATTTTTTCTACTTTATTTTATTATGTTAGGTTTTCTACTTATGACACAACTCTATTTATCGTGCAAACCTTAAAAAAAAAACTTCCACCTAAAGTTATTTCCTTTTTATTTGGAATTTTTTTTGTTTTTTTCTTTTTTGATAATTTTTTTTATTTTTCTCTTCTTTTTTCATAGTAATGAAAAGTTTTTTTTTTCTCTTTTTGATAATTATTTTTTTCTTTTTAGGCGCTAATGTCCTAATATTCTTATACTTTTAAATCCTTTTTAATTTATAAATCCTTCTACTTTTATAGAAGAATTTATAATTACATAATTTAATTCATCAATTCTTCTAGATTAACACCTTTGATTCAATATCCAACCTTATATGTTTTTATGTTAATTTATCTTCTTCTTTTTTCATATTGTGAATTTTCTTTTATATTATTGTGGATTTGAAATAGATAATAATAATTGTTATTTCAGCTTAAGTTATTTATATTCAAAATAATTTAACTTAGATTGTCTTCTTTTAGTTGAGTCTAATATTGATATTATGTTATACTCTCTCTGTTTCAAAATAAGTGGTGTTTCTCGTTTGTGCACACCTCTTAAAAAAACTACTCATTTCTAGTAAGTAAAATGTATTTTTACCAACTTACCCTTAATAAATACCTTGAAAAGAATGTAACTCTTTAGTATTTTCTTGGTTATGTAAAACTCTCTCCATTTAAATAAGGGTAAAATTGGAAGAACATCATTAATATTTTCTTGATTATGTAAAACACCACTTATTTTGAAATAAAATCAAAAGGCCAAAATATCACTTATTTTGAAACGGAGGGAATGTCGTTTAATTGAGTCTTATATTGATATTATGTGATTTAAAATTTATGTTATTTGTAGCTGACATTCTTCAACTACTCATACATTCATAAGTTTCATCTATTCATGTAAAGTAATCTCTTCATCTCATAAAATAATTTTTTTTGTAAAATTATAAATTATTATAATTATAACTCTTGTGCATAATTTGTTTCAGATAATCTTGAAATGAAATCTGAAAAAGATTTCATGAACGAGATTGTGTCAATTAACAACTTAAAGCGATATGATTCTCATTGGATAACAAAAATCTTAGTAACTGGAGTTGGATTAGTAAAAAAGTATAAAAAAGGAGCAAATGAAGGCACTCGATGACTATAACATTAGTTGAGGAAGAGGTAATAATTTTTTATATATTATATTCTATATTTATATTTTATATTTTTACATATATGTTTTAGTTCTTATCTATTTTTATAATATTTTATATATTTTATATTTTTACATATATATGTTCTTTGACTATTAAAATTAATTTTTTTAAGGGCACAAAAGTTCATGCTACACTTCTAATAATTAATTGAAAAATGAAAAAAATATTTACGACAAGACAAGATCTGCTACATCATAAACAGACGCATTGATAGAGTTAATCCTAATTTTATATCAGTAAACAAGAAGATTAAAATTGAATTCAATGACAACTAATTTTAAACGAATAACTAATACTATATGTTCTGTTCTACTATATAACTTTATATTATAATGTGTTTTCGTAATATTAATAGTGTAGTAATATAATTTTTTATAACAATTAACATGAATAATGCATGCATTTAAGTGCTAATGAAAAATGAACGATTTTTCACCTTTCAATTAAACGCTATTTCTACGATATTTTTGTTCATTGAAACAAGTATTAGAACAAACTGAGGAAAGAACTAAAGGATTGGAGCAAACTCTTAAACAAAATTATTTATTAACTTAAAATTTATAATTTTCTTTCTAAATTCTTATATCGGTATACAAACATATCTTTTAAATATAGGGGCTATTTTTATGTTAGACCCCGTAAGTTTTCGTTATTTAATCGATGTGTGCGCACGTATGCTGAGAGTTTTAGGATACAAAACATGCAATAGAGGGCTTGGGGGATGAGTAAGTGAGAACATGATCGAGCGAGCAAGAGGCCGGAGCCGGAGGTAGGGTGCACCAGGTGCCGCACCGCGCAACCTACCCCTGTGCATGGACTGGTGCGTCGCGCCCGTGGGTTAGCGCGATGGGTAGCGCGTCGCCTCCCCTTCTCACCTCCTCATTATATATATATATATATATATATATATAGATAAGTGTGAGTAGAAGTTTCATTTAAAAACATTTCCTTGAGAATACATTCAGCAGTATAACTTCTCCCTTCAACTTTTCATCAATTAATCGCAAAATTACGCCATTAAACTTCGTTCAATTGCAAATTCGTCTTGGATAATGAGTTTCGGGACTACGAGTAACGTATCTATGGAGTTATTTTTTGAAATCTAGCTTGGATTGTCGGAGTCCCGCGGAGTAGAAACTGTAGAAATCATTTCTAATTGAGTCTTAAACGTCTACAAGTAATAAGTAAGTAGTTCTATCTTCTAAACTCTCAGAAATTCATGAGTTTTTGACTGAATTTGAATAGATTATAAATTGTGGCCGTTGTGGGTGTTGTTTGATGTTGCTAGCTGTTTTCATGGATTGAGAACAGATTTATTACATCAACGTAAAGGCTATGAGTTGGAGAAATTACTAGTTCTAGATTGGAACAGGATTGGGTGAGCCGGAATTGGCAATTGAGGTATGTTAAGGGTAATCTCTTGCGGCAAGTTATTCTCGTCGTATAATTGATATGACTTATACCTTTGTATAACTTAGGATTGTATATGTTGTGATTAGCTTCTATGAGACGAATTGAGATCGTAACATAGTATCCTTTGTTGAGGAGAGGTTATATTCAGTTTTGGCTATTGCTATAAGCAATATAGAGACTTCCTGTTCGTTTATTTATCATCTAGAGAGATTAGTAGTGTGTTGCTTCCGTACCAAATCCATAGAGACTTCTGGTTAGCTGTTGAGCATGCTTGGTTGAAGCAGGACAGCATGGGGTACAGCTGAGCGATATAATTTACTGGTTTGACGCCTATATATATTGTAGAGCTTGCCTACAGGAAGTTGGCATACCTTGACGTCTATAGGGCTAGAATTTTGTCAATATAGCCCTCCCTACGAATTGGTAGCACCAGGGTTGCCAGATGAATTGGGTGGTAGTTTACTAGGTAAATTTCCTGTAGCCAGTGGCCTTATAGCTTTTTACGACCCTCAGCATGTCATATGGATCGCCCAAAACCACCCTAGCCTTCAGTCATCTAACAGACCATCTGATGCCCTATAGAGTGATCTTGTCAACTGATAGACGTGGGGCCAACGCCTTTGGCTATTCATATAGATGCCTATATATGTATTTCCCAGAAAGGCTAGGCTCAAATACAGTTACAGGAGCCTAGATGGCTCAGATACAGTTACAGGAGCCCAGATGGCTCAGATACAGTTACAGGATCCTAGACGGCTCAGATATAGCTATAGAAGCCCAGTCGACTCAAACCCAGTCGCAGGAGCCTAGAAGGCTTAGCTACAGTCTCAAAGGTCGAGTATACCTTAATATAGCTTGCTTTTGGGCCTATAGTGGTACAAATAGGAAGAGTATGTATTTCTTGCACTTGTCGGGGCTTATGGGGGCCCAGGTATATTATTCTGTGTTGTTTGTAACTTCCAGGCTTATGGGAGCCAGGTTAGATTCTTGTTTGTACATTACCTGTTAGCTATAGTCCATATTGTGAGGTTATTCAGGTTAACTTCTGGACCTTATTACTGATTACTTTTAGTTCTCAACTTTTATTCAGTTATTATTTACTGCCTTATATATTCAGTACATATTGTACTGACGCCCACGCATGGGACACTGCATACTTGTCTGCAGGTCTAGACAACTAGGGGTTCGAGGCTGTCTCAGTAGCTATTCAGATCCAGTAGATTGGCTAGCTCCTTTCTTTCGGAGTTGCTAAATGTTAAAGGTTTGACTACCTTTTGTTATATAGTTTTTGGGTAGGCTGCGGCCTTGTCCCAACTAATATTTTACTCTTAGAGGCTTGCAGACTACAGTTTTGGGTTAGTTGTGCGTTGTTGGATGTATGGAGCCCATATGTGATATGATATACATTGTTGGCCGCTTGGGGCCCAGTTATGTTATCTGGTAGCAACATGGTGACCTTGTCGGCCCGCATAGGATGATATTACTACTGCAACTGTTGGGTTAGTTATTTTATTGCAGGTGTTGTGTAGTGGTCTTTTCGGCATTGTATTTACAACCAAGATATAACTGGTTGTTTTCTTGACTATGTGCTGCTTGTATGCACCAGGAGTGTATATGTCCAGCCAGGTCAGCTCATAGTCCAGTGTGGAATGAGGTGCCAATTACGCCCCCAAGGTATAGCGTGATAAACTTGGTATCAGAGCAACATCACATCCTAGGGAGTCTGCAAGCCGTGTCTAGTAGAGTCTTATTTATAAATGTGTTGTGCACCACATTCTATAAGCAGGAGGCTATGAGGCAAGATAGTATGATTACCCCGCCTTCTTCTTAGATCCTGCTATTAAGCTGAGTTATATAGGGTCGAGTCCCTAAGCTTATATTATTATGTCTGTCTACAGAGATATCGGATATAAGGTAGACCACAACCAGTCGTGAGTTAGATACCACAACAAGAGAGGGTACAAGCAGGGTTCTATAGTTGGGGACAACCCAGCTTGAGGACGAAAGGGAGACATCCTCTCGGTCTCTACAGCGTTCTCTAGGGCTCTAGGAACCTCCGAGGGTAACAGAAGCATTGACATTACTTCCAGTTCCTCCTATACCCTCAGATCAGGATGTTAGGACTGCAGTATGTATATTGGTTCAGATGATGCCTGCTCAGCGTCAGCCTCAGCCAGTAGTACCAGTTATTGCCGATCCTACTGAGGGGCCCGGGAGTTCAAGAGTTTGTGAGTTCCTTGCTTTGAGTCCTTTGTAGTTTATAGGGATAGACCATAGAGAGGACTCTTAGAACTTCATAGACCATCTACAGAGGATATTCAGGGTTATGCATGCTTCATCCACATAGTCAGTAGAGTTAGCAGTGTTCGGACTACGAGAGATAGCAGTTTTGTGGTACAAAAGTTGGGAAAGGACCAGAGGCAGAGATGCACCTCCACCTACATGGCCTAGTTTCTATGAAGCCTTTATAGACCACTATTCGCCCCGAGAGATCCGATAGGCTAGAGTAGAGCAGTTCTTACATTTGGAGCAAGGCAGAATGAGCGTCAGAGAATATACGTTGAGATTTGATTCCTTGGCCAGATATGCGCCAACATTTGTTGATACTACTCTAGGAACCTCCGAGGGTAACAGAAGCATTGACATTACTTCCAGTTCCTCCTATACCCTCAGATCAGGATGTTAGGACTGCAGTATGTATATTGGTTCAGATGATGCCTGCTCAGCGTCAGCCTCAGCCAGTAGTACCAGTTATTGCCGATCCTACTGAGGGGCCCGGGAGTTCAAGAGTTTGTGAGTTCCTTGCTTTGAGTCCTTTGTAGTTTATAGGGATAGACCATAGAGAGGACTCTTAGAACTTCATAGACCATCTACAGAGGATATTCAGGGTTATGCATGCTTCATCCACATAGTCAGTAGAGTTAGCAGTGTTCGGACTACGAGAGATAGCAGTTTTGTGGTACAAAAGTTGGGAAAGGACCAGAGGCAGAGATGCACCTCCACCTACATGGCCTAGTTTCTATGAAGCCTTTATAGACCACTATTCGCCCCGAGAGATCCGATAGGCTAGAGTAGAGCAGTTCTTACATTTGGAGCAAGGCAGAATGAGCGTCAGAGAATATACGTTGAGATTTGATTCCTTGGCCAGATATGCGCCAACATTTGTTGATACTACGCTAGCCAGGGTACATCGATTTATTATGGGGCTTGTACCAAAGTATGTGAAATCCTGTATTACGGCTACATTACGGGAGGATATGGATATCTCATGGATTCAGGCCTTTGCCTAGAACAAGAGGAAATCAGGCAGTGTTAGTATGGGATTGACAGGGCAGGTCAAGAGCAGCGTCGAAGGGCTAGACCTGCCGACTTTCATGCAGAGTTATAGGGTGGGCCCAGACCTTGGCTGTCAAGTAGGCCACCTTGGCCCCTATTTCAAAAGCAACAGGCCAGCAGATTAGATCATCTTGGACAATCAAGTTCTGGCGAGAGCTCACGAGCGTTAGGCTCATAGCAACAGAGGGTCCCAAATTAGATGAGACCAGTTATACCACGTTGCAGTACCTGTAATAGGCGACATCTTGGGAGATGTAGATATGGCTCCATCGCCCGTTATTCCTGTGGACAGGAGGGACAAATGTGAGGGATTATCCAACTAGGAACCAGGGTGATCGGGACCAGCAAAATAGGTCCTCAGCAGGTTCATATGCTCCAGCACCTTCTGCAGGGCGCAGGCCCTCAGCTCCAGTAGACAAAGGTAAAGGTAGATCAGGGGAATCTAGTTTTGGCAGTGGTTCAGATCGTACTTATGCATTAGCAGGATGACAAGATTCTGAGGCGTCACCAGATGTTGTGACAGGTATATGAAATGTTTGCTCCCATTTAGTTTATGCTTTGATAGATCCAGACTCTACCTTGTTGTATGTTACTCCGTTAGTGGAAAAGAAGTTTGATATAATACCAAAGTTACTTTAGCAACCATTTTCTGTGTCTACACCTGTTGGTGGATCCATAGTTGCCAGGAGAATTTACTGAGGTTGTATGGTGGAAATTGTTGGCCGCCAAACTTTTGTAGACTTAATAGAGTTAGAAATGATTGATTTTGATGTAATTATGAGCATGGATTGGATAACACCATGTTATGTCAATGTTGAGTGCTGGACAAAGACTGTCAGATTCCACTTTCAGGAGAAATAGTATGGAATGGAAAGGAGATGCACCTATGCCGAAGGGTAAGTTTATATCCTATCTTCAGGAAAGAAAGTTAATTGCAAAGGGTAGTACCTATTATATTGTCAGGGCTCGAGATATACATGCAGAACCCCCGACTCTTCCGTCTATTTCGGTGGTTAGTAAGTTCCCAGATTTATTTTCGAATGAGCTTCCTAGTATTCCCCAGAACGGGAAATTGACTTCCCCGTTGATACACAACCCATATCTATTCCTCCATACAGAATAGACCTGCTGAGTTGAAGGAATTGAAGGATCAATTGAAAGACTTGTCAGATAAAGGTTTCATTAGGCTTAGTGATTCACCGTGGGGTGTACCAGTCCAATTTGTGAAAAAGAAAGATGATTCACTGCGAATGTGTATAGATTATTGACATCTAAATAAAGTTTCTATCAAGAACAAGTATCCTCTACCGAGAATAGATAACTTGTTTGACCAGTTGTAGGGGGAAAATACTTCTCAAAGATTGATTTAAGGTTAGGGTCCCTCCAGGTATGGGTTCGAGAGAAGGATATTCCAAAAACGGCCTTTAGAACCAGATATGGCCATTTTGAGTTTCTTGTTATGTCTTTCGGGTTGACGAATTCCCCAGCAGTGTTTATGGATTCGATGAACAATATATTCAGACTATTTCTAGATTTGTCCGTGATAGTGTTCATTAATGACATTCTGGTATATTCACGTTCAGAAGCTGAAAGATCATCTGCGAACAGTACTCCAGATCCTCAGAGATCGCAAATTGTATGCAAAGTTTTTGAAATGTGAGTTCTGATTAAATTCTATAGCTTTCTTGGGCCATATTGTGTCAGATGCAGGCATTCGGGTGGACTTGCAGAAAATTAAAGCTGTAAAAACTTGGCCCAGACCCACAACTCCAACTGAGGTTCATAGTTAACTGAGGTTACCCTGATATTACAGAAGGTTTACGGAAGGATTCTCTGCCCTATCAGCACCATTGATGAAATTAACTCAGAAAGCAGCTAAGTTCTAGTGGACTGAGGCTTGTGAATAGAGTTTCCAAGAGCTGAAAGACAGACTGACATCTGTACCAGTATTAGCCTCGCTAGAGGGTTCAGAGGGCTACGCTGTATATTGTGATGCTTCGGCAGTGTGTTAGGATATGTTCTGATGTAACATGGTAAGGTAATTGCCTATACTTCGAGGCAACTAAGGAAACACAAGAAGAATTACCCCACCCATGATTTAGAATTAGTTGCAATTATTCATGCTCTGAAAATTTGGAGGCATTATTTATATGCTGTTCATGTAGACATCTTCACTTATCACAAAAATATCCAGTATGTTTTTACGCAGAAAGAGCTAAATTTGCGACAACGTCGTTGGCTAGAGTTGTCGAAAGACTATGATGTGAACATCTTTGTATCACCCAGGAAAGGATAATATTGTCGTCGATGCCCTTAGTCGCAGATACATGGGTAGCGTATCATATTTGAGGCTAGAAAAGTAGGAAATGGCTCGTGAGCTGCACCAGTTAGCCAGTCTAGTAGTTCGAGTAGTAGATTCAGATGGTAGTTGGGTTGGTGATTCAGAATACTACAATGTCATCTTTGGTAGTGGAAGCAAAGGAATGACAGTATGAAAACCCAAGCCTAGAACAACTCAGAAAAAGGGTTCAGTAGGAAGGGTTGTTAGCCTTTAAGATAACAGAGGACGGAGTTTTGAAATTCAGAGGTCGACTCTGTGTCCCAGATGTGGTAGGGCTTTATTAGCAGATTATGGCATAGGTACATTGTTCTCGTTATTCCCTTCACCCGGGCTCGATGAAAATGTATCATGATATAAAAGAGATCTATTGGTGTCATGGGATGAAGAAAGATATTGCTGAGTTTGTAGCACAGTGTTCCAATTGCCAGCAGGTAAAGGCTGAACATCAGAAACCTGGTGGGCTGACTCAGGAGATAGCTGTGCCTATGTAAAAATGGGAAGCAATAAATATGGATTTTGTTATAGGGTTACCTCGTACCAGACATAAATTTGACTCTATCTGGGTCATTGTCGATAGGTTGACAAAATTAGCTCATTTCTTGCTAGTCAGGACTACATTTTCAGCTGAAGATTATGCTGAGTTGTATATTAAAGAGATAGTCCGACTGCATAGTGTTCCAGTGTCTATCATTTCTGACAGAGGGGCCCAGTTTATAGATAGGTTTTGGAAGTTGTTTCAAAAAGATTTGGGGACATAGGTTAATTTGAGTATAGCTTTTCATCCCCATGACAGATGGCCAAGCAGAGCGCACCATTCAGATGCTCGAAGATATGTTACGAGCGTGCATGCTAGACTTTAGAGGAAGTTGGGATGAGCACCTACCTCTTATCGAATTTGCATATAATAATGGTTATCATTCTACCATTAAGATAGCGCTATATAAGGCTTTATATGGGCGAAAGTGCAGCTCCCCCATAGGATGGTTTGAAGTAGGCGAGTCAGGGTTGATTGGACCTGACATGATACATCACTCATAAGAGAAAGTTAAACTCATTAGAGAATGTTTATTGACAACCCAGAGTCATCAGAAGTCCTATTCCAATGTACGACGTAGAGATTTAGAGTTTGATGTCAATGACTGGGTATTCCTGAAAGTTTCGCTAATGAAAGGCGTTATGAGATTTGGCAAAAAAGACAAGCTTAGCCCTAGATTCATCGGGTCATACCCGATGCTTCAAAAGACAGGCCAAGTGGCTTATGAGTTAGAATTGCCTTCGAGGCTAGAATCTGTTCATCTAGTCTTTCATGTATGAATGCTACAGAAGTGCATAGGAGACCCATCCCGGGTTGTCCCAGTCGAGAATGTTCAGGTCACAGAGGAGTTGTCTTACGAAGAGACTCCAATAGCTATACTAGATCGACAGGTCTGTAGATTGCGAACCAAGGATGTAGCCTTCGTTAAAGTCCTATGGAGGAACAGAAATGTAGAAGAAAGGACTTGGGAAGCTGAGGACGACATGAAGTCTAGATCCCCTCACTCGTTCCAAACCTCTTGACAATAGTACCGACATAGGTGATATAGTGGAGGTGAAACAGTTAGTCAAATATTGTTTTACTGCTTTTGATATCATTGTTGCTGATTGTTCACTTATTTATGGTAGAACCATATTATATAGTTGTTATAGCATCCTATGAGATGCCTATGTTGGACTTTTATGCGTTTCAAGTTTTCGGATAGTCCATATTACAGAGGAGATCTGCCAAAATTTCTGGCAAAGCCTAAGGACTAAAGTCTCCTAATATTAGATTACATTCAAGGACGAATGTCCGTTAGGGGGGAATGATGTTACACCCCATAAGTTTTCATCATTTAACTAATGTGTGCGTAAGGATGTTGAGAGTTTTAGGGTACGAAGCATGCGGGAGAGTGCTCAGGGGATGAGTGTGCGAACACACGATCGAGCGAGCAAGAGGCCAGAGCTGGGGGTAGGGCGCACCAGGTGCAGCACAGCAAAGTCCAACCCTGTGCATGGACTGGCGCGTCACGTCCGCGGGTTGGCGCAATGGGTAGCGTGTCGCGTCCCCTACCCACTGCCTCAATATATATATATAGTTAAGTGAGAGTTGAAGTTTCATATAAAAACATTTCCTTGAGAATACATTCGGCAGTATAACTTCTCCCTTCAACTTTTTATCGATTAATCGCAAAATTATGTTGTTAAACTCCGTTAAATTGCAAATTCATCTTGGATAATGAGTTTCGGGTCTACGAGTAACATATCTATGGAGTTATTTCTTGAAATCTAGCTCGAATTGTCCGAGTCCTACCGAGTAGAGGCTGTGAAAATCATTTCTAATTGAGTCGTAAACATCTACAAGTGAAAAGTAAATAGTTCTATCTTCTAAACTCTCAGAAATTCATGAGTTTTTGACTGAATTTGAATAGATTATAAATTGTGGTCATTGTGGGTGTTGTTTGATGTTGCTAGCTGTTTTCATGGATTGAGAACAGATTTATTACATCAACGTAAAGGCTATGAGTTAGAGAAATTACTAGTTCTAGATTGGAACAGGATTGGGTGAGCTGAAATTGGCAATTGAGGTATGTTAAGGCTAATCTCTTGCGGCAAGTTATTCTCGTCGTATAATTGATATGGCTTATACCTTTGTATAGCTTAGGATTGTATATGTTGTGATTAGCTTCTATGAGATGAATTGAGATCGTAACATAGTATCCTTTGTTGAGGAGAGGTTATATTCAGTTTTGACTATTGCTATAAGCGATATAGAGACTTCCTGTGCGTTTATTTATCATCTAGAGAGATTAGTAGTGTGTTGCTTCCATACCAAATCCATAGAGACTTCTATTTAGTTGTTGAGCATGCTTGGTTGAAGCAGGACAACATGGGGTACAACTGAGCGATATAATTTACTGGTTTGACGCCTATATATATGGTAGAGCTTACCTACAGGAAGTTGGCATACCTTGACATCTATAGGGCTAGAATTTTGTCAATATAGCCCTCCCTATGAATTGGTAGCACCAGGGTTGCCAGATGAATTGGGTGGTAGTTTACTAGGTAAATTTCCTATAGCCAGTGACCTTATAGCGTTTTACGACCCTCGGCATTTCATATGGATTGCCCAAAACCTCCCTAGCTGTCAGTCATCTGATAGACCATCTGATGCCCTATAGAATAATCTTGTCAACTGATAGACGTGGGGTCAATGCCTTTGGCTATTCATACAGATGCCCACATACGTATTGCCGAGAAGGGCTAGGCTCAGATACAGTTAAAGGAGCCCAGACGGCTCAGATACAATTACAAGAGCCTAGATGGCTTAGATATAATTAGAGGATCCCAGACGGATCAGATACAATTACAGGAGCCTAGATGGCTCAGATATAGTTAGAGGAACCGAGACAGCTCAGATATAGTTACAGGAGCCCAGAAGACTCAGAACCAGTCATAGGAGCCCAGAAGGCTCAGCTACAGTCTCAGAGGTCGAGTATACCTTAGTACAGCTTGCTTTCGGGCCTATAGTGATACAGATAGGAAGAGTATGGATTGCTTGCACTTGTCGGGGCTTATGGGGGCCCAGTAGGTTATTCTGTGTTGTTTGTACTTTCCAGGTTTATGGGGGTCAGGTTAGGTTCTTGTTTGTACATTACCTGTTAGCTATAGTCCATATTGTGAGGTTATTCAGGTTAACTTCTGGCCTTATTACTGATTACTTTCAGGTCTTTATCAACTTTTATTCAGTTATTATTTACTGTCTTACATATTAAGTACATATTATACTAGGATGCTGCATACTTGCCTGCAGGTCCAGATAGACAGGGTTCGAGGCTATCTCAGTAGCTGTTCAAATCCAGTAGATTAGCTAGCTCCTTTCTTCCGGAGTTTCCAAACATTAAAGGTCTGACTAGCTTTTGTTGTATAGTTTTTGGGTAGGTTGGGGCTCTGTCCGAACCAATATTTTACTCTTAGAGGTAGGGGTGGGCATACTTTGGGCCAATCCGAAATTCAAATCGAAATCTGAATATTTTGGATATTTTGGTTGGATTTTTAGATTATGGATTGTATTTTGGATTTTATTTTTAAAATTTATGGATTTTGAATTGGATATGGGATTTAGTATTATGAATTTTTGGATATCCAAAAATCTGAAGTTTTTATACCTTATATTTAACCATACTCAATTACTCATATCATATGTGTCAAATACTAATAAGTTCAATTTTCAAGATCCGATATAGTAATACATACGGCCCATCACAATATTAAATCAATATAAAAATTTTTATTAATTAAATATAAAAATGTAAAATATTTCATGAGCAAGTAAAGTTTAATATACTGGCATGGGTGGTAGAGTCACCTCTCTTCTTGTTAATTGTAGAGAGTTATAAATTTCAAGTAGCAAACATTTTTTTTTAAATTCAAGGAGCAAACTAATAGGTGGATTGAGGTTGTTAATTGTTATGGTCTACCTAAAAAGCTCAAAAGTCAAAACCAAAAGTCTAAAAAATTCAAACTGATTAATCCAAAATCGAACTTAAAAAATCAAATCCAATCCGAATTTATTTGGATTGGATTTGGATTGTACTTTTCTTAATTCAAAAACCGAATATCTAAACCAAAATTCTCATATCCAATCCGATGGCCCGAACGCCCACCCCTACTTAGAGGCTTGCAAACTAAAGTTTTGTGTTAGTTGTGTTGTTGGCCATGTGGGGCCCATATATGATATGATATGCATTATTGACCATGTGGGCCCCAGTTATGTTATCTGTTAGCAGCATGGTGGCCTTGTTGGCCCGCATAGGATGATATTACTATTGTAACTGATGGGTTAGTTGTTTTATTACAGGTGTTGTGTAGTGGCCTTGTCAGCCTAGGGCTGTGTTTACAGCCGAAATATAGCTGGTTGTTTTCTTGACTATGTGTTGTTGTATGCACTAGGAGTGTATATGTCCAGTTAGGTCAGCTCATAGTTCAGTGTGGCATGAGGTGTCAGTTACGCCCCTCCAAGGTAGGGCGTGACGTTTTAAAATTTTATTTTTATTAATTTGAGGGAGACGCGCGAGACACGTACACTAAAACTAATTTAATAAATGTGGGAAGAGATTAATAGAGTGAAAGAAAGAAATAATATGTAAGAAAAATAAGGAACGAGTAAATCTCAACCATTTTGCGAAAGGGTGAAAATAATCGTTTTCACCCCCAACTTTTATTTAAAAATCAAGCTCCTCGCTCAGATTTGATCAATAGACATCCCCCCTCCCCCCCCCCCCCCTATACTAATTGATTTTTTAAAATATCAGTTTAACCTTGCTATTTTCAATTCTCCATTTATATAATACATTTTATATTGTATAAAATATTTATTTTTTAATCTAAATATCTATAGTTTCTTATTTAAATTTACTAACATTATGAGTAGAACAATACGTCCATGAATTTGTCATAAAATCTAATGCTATTCAGTATTTTTTATTATTGTTATTAAAATATTATATACATTAAATGTATATATGTGTATTTATGTGTATTTATGTTTCTTCTCTTTTTTATCCTCTATAAATAAATAAAATTTGATTGTTATTAATAAAATATTTCATAAATTATAACTTAAAATTTAATTTATAATATAAATAAATAATATGTAAATTTATCTTTATTTTATTAATCTTTTTTATATTTCATGCATTGAAATATATTTATAAAATTATTATTACCTTTTATTTTCACTTGTATAAATAAATATTAGAGTTTTGATTATTATTTATAAATTTATTTTTTTATTTTGCTAATTTACTTCATCATAAACATCATTAATGTTACACCCCGTAAGTTTCTAATGTTTAGACGGCCTATTCATACGTTGGTTAAGAGTTGTAGAGTATAATACGTACAAGAAAGGGTCCGGAAAAAGGTCGAACGAGCACGGAGTGGGACCGCGCGGGAGGAGGCCGGGCCAGCTGCCCAAAGGGGCAGCGTGGCGCGGACCATTCCTCCGCGATGGGCTCCGTGACATGGCCCTAGATTGGCGCGATAGGGTCCGTGCCATGGACCCCTATCCACCGCCTCAAGTATATATAAGTCCCTCCCTTTGATTTTAAGTTATATTCCAATATATATACGGGCAGAAGAGAGAAACCACGAGGAGGACAAGTAAAATTCATCGGTTTATGCTGCAAAACGCTGTCCGAATTCAAATTAACTTCAGGTATTGAAGTTTAAGGCTGCAGGGAGCATTGGTACGGAGTTATTTTCACGAAATATGCCCGGCAAATCGTAACCCCGCCGAGCTGAAGTTGTTGGAATTGCTCCAAACTAGTGTCAATACAATCACAGGCTTAAAGTAAGCATTTCTTCCTTCTGAACTTTCGAGAAATTACAAGTTTTCAACCGTGTTCCGTTAAGTTGAAATATAATTAATATTTATATATAAAGTTATTATTTTTATTGAATTTAGTACTAAAACTAGTCATTTTCCCCCAGTAATACGATTGCAGTTGAGAAGAACAGTTGAATACGAACTGAAACTTGCCAGTTAATCAATAATCGGCGAACGAGGTATGTTAAGGCAGTTTCCTTCGGCAAGTTAGTTTCTTTAGCATGATAACTCAGTTTGAATCCCAGTAAGAGTACCGGAGGCATGTCTATTGTGATTAGTTGTTGTTATTAGCAGAAATCCGTATTCCATGATAGTTTGGGATGGATTATGCCTGTATAGCCTTCATAACCGACC
Organism: Datura wrightii; assembly: GCA_035772735.1. Taxonomy (NCBI): domain Eukaryota; kingdom Viridiplantae; phylum Streptophyta; class Magnoliopsida; order Solanales; family Solanaceae; genus Datura; species Datura wrightii. Next base: position 40,414,008 of record JASDFA010000019.1, read on the forward strand.
CCAGGGTTATTAGCTGTGTCGACGCCTGCCAGGGGCGAGATGACATCGCTCTACGGAGCGGTATGCCGTCCTCCAGGGACGAAGATGGGGTCGTAGGTCCTCATATTCCATGGTTGGCTCTATACACCCCCGTCGAGCCTGGTGCTCGGGGTGCAGATATTAGGAGTCCACTGGACTCAGACACAACTACAGTCAGGGGCCGAGCGGGCTCAATTGCAGACCCAGGGGCCCGGTAGGACAGTTATAGCTATTAGTTGACCCAGTGTGACCTTGATAGGGGTATATAGATTGAAGTGTACTCACAGGGCTTATGGGGGGCCCAAGTGGATTATTCGGTGCTGGTTGTACCGTCCGACTTATGGGGGCCAGGTAAGGTTTTTGGTTGCTTTAGTTATTGATAAATTAGATCGTAAGATGTTCTATTACTCAGGTAAGACCTCAACCCCTTCATTTCAGTTATTCTTAGTTCTATCTCTTTATTTCAGTCATTTACGGTCATCGCTTTACATATTCAGTACATATTGTACTGACGCCCTTTCTGGGGCGCTACATTACTTGCCTGCAGGTACGGATAGACGAGGAGCAGGTCCCTCGTAGCTTTTAGCCAGCATTACCAGAGCAGTTAGCTCCTTTCTTCCGGAGCTTGTAGATAGAAGGTTTACTTCTTTTGATTATACAGATCATGGGTAGGTTGGGGCCCTGTCCCGACCATCATATTACTCCTAGAGGCTTGCAGATTTTTTCCATTTCCCTATGGTTTGCTGTTATTGGCCGTGTGGGGCCTATATGTGCTTTAGTTTACGTGTTGGCCGTGTGAGACCCATATGTGTTTTAATTTACATGTTGGCCTTGTGGGGCCTTGTTTAGCTGACATAGTAGTGGCCTTGTCGGCCATAGTTTAGCCTAGTATTGGTTTTACTTTACAATCATAACTAGACATCATGGTGGTCTTGTCTGCCCGCATAGGATTTCCTGTTTTCTGGTTAGCTGTTTCCTTTACAGGTGGCTATAAGGCCTTGTCGGCCGGAAGTTGTATTTATAGCTGAGATATAGCCCGTTGTTTTCTTGATTTGGGAAGTAAGCCTGCACCAGGAGTGCATAGGCCTAGTTAAGTCAGTTCAGATCCCAGTAGGCACCAGGTGCCAGTCATGCCTCCCAAGGTGGGGCATGACAATTAACTTATATACTCAATTAGTATCTTTTATTTTATTTTTTCTCAAAAGTTAATATTTATCTTTCTAATTAAAGAAATTATTACATAGATTTAAAAAAGTAATATGATTTTAAAGAAATAAAAAGAAAAAGATAAAGTTGATAATATAAGAGTAAAATAAATATTTTAAAAAATTAATTAAAATAAAGAGGAAGAATATTTGTTATCTAAAATTTAAGAGAGTTTAATTTTTATAGTAAAATTGGGCGTGGAAGCGATTTTCGACCTTTTGCATAATTATTGAGTCCAGACGTGGAGCGAAGACACAAAGAAAATACCCTAGTAACCGTAGGAGTCTCTCCTCCAAATCCAACTATGGCGATGAGCAAAGCTGTATTCCTACCCGAAGAACTCATTATTGACATACTCTACCGGCTTCCTGTTAAGTCCATTGGCCGGTGTAGGTGCCTATCTAAGCAGTGGCGCGATTTTCTCTCAGACCCACATTTCATCAAATGTCACTTCAAACTCCACGCCCCTATACAAGAAGAGAAACTCATTCTTGTCTCTTGGCGTTGGGAACTTCATACTATCACGTTTAACCACAAACTCCAAGATGGAATCGATGGCATTTCAAGAAAGCTTAATTTTCAGCAGCTCTTAGACAACTGGGTTTCTGTAGCTGGCTCATGTAATGGCTTGGTCTTGGTGATTGATAGGGAAAATGTTAAATTTTTGATCAACCCCACAACCTTAAAATACCATCAAATTCCAAATTTTGATTTGGCTCTTTCCCTGCGAGGTAGCTGTCACATGTATGGTTTAGGGTACGATGTTCTTAGTGATGATTATAAGGTGGTTGCTCTTTCTTATCATGATACGAATAATGAATTTAAGACTGACACTTTTGTGGATATCTACTCTGTGAGAAAGGGTCTTTGGATGGAACTTGAGAATTCTCCTTATGATCATTCACTTACTGACCGTGCTTCTGGGGTTTTGGTTAATGGGGCTTTGCATTGGTTGGCTTGTAGAACTTCTGAATATTCAACTGTAATTGCTGCTTTTGATCTAAGTGATGAGAAATTCTCGGAGGTACCAGGACCTACCATTCTTAAGAATAATTGCTTTATGTGTAATCTTGCAGCTCTTAAAGGGAGTCTTTGTATATCCACCAGTATATGCCCAGACAAAGACACAATTACGTTTTGGATGATGAAAGAATATGGGGTGAAGGAGTCTTGGACCAAATTTAAGATTACAGAACCGAATTTGGATGATTCTCTTAGCACACTATTGTGTTCAATTACTGATGATGATGTTATATTGGATGTTGACGAAGAATTGGTTGTGTACAATATGAAAGAGAATCAGCGTAGGGATCTGATGATTGATGTAACTTGTGTTATGTATGAAGCTCGAACTTTTGTGGATAGCCTCCTCCCTCCTTACTTTGGCAATGAAACTGAGGGTTAATGTATGTGTGATGCACAAGATGATGTTGTATACAGGTATTATGGGAACATGTTCCTCTGTATTATCCACCTTTATCATCTACCTCCTTTAGATTATTCAGAAGCTGCTGTGTTTTCTTTTGTCTAGGAAATATATGCTTGCAATTTGGATAAGTCACTATTTCAACAGTACTTTCAAGGATGCACCTATATCCAATTAAGTTGCCTTTTAAAGGAGTATTGCTGGTTTTCTTATTTTTCTCAAGCTGCTGTCGTTTTACAAAATATAGTCTATGAACCTGTACCTAAAGTGTAAACAGAAGCATTTCATGGCTTTACTCTGGTTTATTTGTAATGCCACATAATACCAAATTCACACTGTCTGGTGCTTGCACAGGAATTAGTCTGCTTCCTCTTAGTTCAAACTGTCCCTTGTTCATCTTTCACTTCATGAGACCTCCAGAAAGAAGGCGTTCCGTTGCATTACACTTCGACATGTCTTGGTTCACTGTCATTCTGACGTTATAGAGAATTCACAGTTTTTGAATTCCTTGAATTGAATGGCATTGATAGAAATGCAGTATCGTACAACGAAAACAATGTAAAAGTACTAGAGTCAACTTTTGGATGTGGATACTTTGTTGAGTGTACTATGACCTAATTTTCCACAAGGGACGTGATGGATAGAATATATGGATGTGAGAATTTTTTATCTTAATGTTGCATACGTATAGCATTCTTTCTATTGTTCATTGCTTTTGACATTATATTGTACTTCGTATCATGTTATATATTAGGACACATGTGTCTAAAGAAGAGTTGATCCAAGCCATTGCTTCTTAGTACTATCATTAATTAAATTACTCTTACCTTATCAAAAAAGAAAGGAGAATTGAGTCAAGTCATTCATCTGTTTATCCAGGTATAAGTCCCTTAGAATCTTGACAGTTCATGCTAGAATAGGTTCAATACCCATTTTAGTAAAGAATTTAGCGCACTTGTTATGTTGAGACAAATGCTGAACTCACAGAAATGTTGCAAAAAGGATTTATATGAACAAAAAATCTCAGCATATTTAAGGACAAGTAATTCAGTATGTATTGCAAATCACCATCTGAAAGGAAGTACCTAACTTAAAAATCTCAGACTGACAAAACTGGAACTAAAAGCATCAAAAACAAAGGTGAAACTGGCTCTTGCTTATTTCTATATAAAGTCTTTTTCACTTGTCTTTGGAAAGAAAATCCTCATTATCTCCCTAGCAACTGACATTAGTCCTATAATAGCAATCTATAGTTGATTCTGCGGTGCTTGTCTTACTGAGATTTGCCACTTCTTTGGCTACTTTTTTTTTCCCATAATCGTGGGGTTCGAGCCAACTTGCACGATCCTTGACTAATTCCACGGGTACCTATTACCTCTCACCAGCACAGATACCAGGTAACTCTATCCACCAAGACTTGAACAGATGAGAAAAAACACTCCTTGTCTCTTTTGCCTCCGCTGGGAGTAACCTCATGGTTATCAACCCGCTTCATTGACCACTAGGTCACCCCCTTAGGTGCCCACATCTCTTGCTATTTAATCCGGCCCTAACAGCAATCTTGGACTATGGAGAACTGATTTTACAAATTGCTTCCCCATACTAAGTCACTTTTCCATTTCATCAAAGTAAGGCCAAGTGAACTTTGGTATTGGTGAACAGGGTAATCTTTCGTCCTCATAGAGTTTAGTGATGGTAGTTCTTCCATTTTGAAGAAAATATACAGAGTTAACTGTATTACATGAAAAAGAAAACTTGGGGTTAGTGGCTTTGCCTCAATTCAGCATTATGGAATTGCGGGTGTTTTTAAAAAGAAACAGTTATAGATGTGCATAACGCTTTGAAGCAATCTGAAGATAAACTGCTAGCTAGATTCATTAAAATACAGGGGGAAAATTATGTTCTTTACCCTTTATTGTATAATTATCAAGATCTATGACTCCAAAGACCCTTTAGATCGATATTGGGGAGTACTTATAGCTTAGGAAGGGAATCATAAATAAGAAGTGGAAAACCTGCTGGGTTAGCAGCTCAGTGTATTTTCTATCTTAATGAGATGACAGAGTTTCAAAGGAACTCATTTAAACTGGGGAGTACTTATAGCTTGGGAAGGGAACCATAAGTAAGAAGTGTAAAACCTGCTGGGTTAGCAGCTCAGCGTATTTTCTATCTTAATGAGATGACAGAGTTTCAAAGGAACTCATTTAAACTCTTGATGCAACAATATGCTTTTACTTTTGGTTGTTTATCTATTTGCTACTTGTTGATTGTCCTCTTTTTTCTTATGGATTATACCATTGTATTCTCTTTTCTTATGAAAGAGATAGAGGGAGTGAGAGAGAAAGGTTATAAGAATTCAACTGTCTTTGCCAGTAAAATCTTCTCCAAATTATAGTTGAAGAAGGCATAATCTGCACCATAGATTTCTAACTGAATTGTAACTCCAGGGACAAAAGATTGCGTTGTTATTGCCTATTGGAAACACTTGGGTTGCTTATGATGGAATTGTTCAGTAAACAACAATAGATATTGCTTCACTATTAGTTTATCCTACCTTGTGGGTTAAAAAAAAAGATTTTTACCTGAATTGCTGGTCCCATCTCCTCTGTAAGATCAATCTTCACATGCCACTTAAATGAGATCACATGACTTCTTAACCCAAATCTAACTGCACCCATCAAACTTGAAGCCTACTCAAAACATAACTATCATCCTTCTTTTATTAGTTGTAAGTTGTAACACTGAAGAAAACTTAAAGTTAGATGAGTTTCATTAATGTGAAGTAAGACAAACATTAGTTGTAAGTTGTAACAGTAAAGAAAACTTAAAGTTAGATGAATTTCATTAATGTGAAGTAAGACAAACATTATTGTTATATAGTAGACCCTTGCATCCAGAAGGAATTCACCAACTACAACAGCTTCTTGTGTATGAGATCACTACCATCCTCCCTAACAACTGTTATTCTTTATTTTTACATTTCAGAGCCTCCATTTGCTTCCCCATTCTAATTACTAGTATGAAAAGGGACTTGAACCATTCTTCATGCTGGGGGAGCAAAATGTAATAGTACAACTCAATCCAGTAAAGGCGTTGAAACTCAATGTGAAAATTTATGTTCTGTGGAAATCGAAACTAAAAGGAATTAGTGGTTTTGACTGATTAGTGATGTGAAATCTGAAGAGGGAAAAAAGAGGGGGGAGAAGGACATTAGACAAAGAGGTAGAATTTCTCCCTTAATAAATAGATGAAAAGAAAAGGAATGTCATGTGAGAAGTAATGAGCTCCCTTAAAACTGGATGAAAAATTTAAATGAGGGATCTTTTTGGTTAATGTTGGAAATTTTTAAGCATACTTTTTGTTAGATGGAATATTATAAGGATGTAACTAGAGTTGAAGTGAAACTATAAGGATGCTTTGGTAAAAAAAAAAAGAAGAAAATACTCGAATGGCAAATTGAAACTGTAGTATTTGATGTTTGCACAGGAATTAATCTGCTTCCATGGATACGTTCTGGTGCTTCTATTGAACAGAATGTTGTGTTTGTGCAGAGGCCTGAATCTGTATGTATTTTAATCCGAAGGGTGTTACTCCTTCATTACAATGCTATAAAGTTGTTACGATTTCAATCTGAAGAAAGATCACATGATAGAAGGACAGTTTTCAAGCAAGACAACTTGCATTTGTGGTTTGTATCTGGTGAAGTACACAAAAGCAGTACTGCAGCAATATCTGGAGAAAAGTCCCCTTTTGAGCAGACCCTCATACTTGAGATTTAGTTTGTTGACTGTGTATATATCAGTTGAGTTTCAGAACATTAGATGAGTAGATTATCTGAAAACAGGAGCATTGTCCTTCGTATTGCAGTATCTAAATTTTTAACTTTGCTATGTTTTAGCTTATCAGAAATAACTATGTCGAATTCTCTTGTTTCTGTTGCTGACTGGAAAATGTTGCAGACCCCTTATTTCCCGGTGTACCCGCTGCCACTAGAACAGGGTTGATCAACTGAAGGTAACGCAATTGTACGAGTTAAAAATTAACCTACAATTGGCTACCGTGAATCTTGGATAGTACTAGATGCCGAAGGCTAGCATTTTAGTTACAATAAATGCTGGAATGATAACACAATTAATGTATTTTATCTGCATTACTAGGAAAAGAACGAACCATTTATGTTCATGACAGGTCACTGATTCTATCTTCACTATCGCCTCGTACATTTTAGTTCATGACATGTTGTTCTCCGCAGGAGTCGTTGAGCTGTGTTGTTGCCATGTTTGAGAAAATGCCCGTAGATATTGTTAGTGAGGGAGGGGATTCTTGTTAAAATAAAGGAATTCTTGAAATGAAGATAGCAGAGAGAGAGAGAGAGAGAGAGAGAGAGAGAGAGAGGTAGCAGTAGATTTGGGTTAATTGTTTAACATGAGTACCATTTTAAAGCATTGTGTGTCACAAATGTCCTCATTTTTTTTCTTCAATCCAACAAATTTTGAGTTAACCCTCTAAACCATTCTCTCAAATAGTAAGTAGAAATGAATTATTAAATGGGAAAAGGCCAAAAATATCTCTATCATATTGATAATGGTTTATAAATGTTCTCAGTTGATCTTTGAGCTTAAAAATACCCCTAACATTATTTTTAGGCTCAAAATTACCTCTGAAATTGATAGCCCATTCTTAGCCTAACAATGAGACTTTAAATTGCCACGTGGCATCATTTTTAAATATGCCACACGTAATATTTATAATACTTAAACCCACCCATTTTGATAAAAATACACCCTGACTCAATGACCCATAAAAACCAGTCATCTGATTATATTAAATCTTTGATATTAAATGCTATGCTGCCGTTTTCCTGAGTTTATGAGCACGTAATACATTTTGTAAGGTGCTGCATTTGTTTTTGAACATTCTTCAAAATAGAGCGTAGGGGGATTTTTTTTTTAATACTTTGCAGGAGTTCTCTGTATTTTCAAACAGTTGCTTCAGTCTGTAGTATGATTTTTTTATGGAAAACTTACATATAGTTGTCCATAAAAAAAAATATTTATATGGGCATACTTCTTTATTTTTAATACTCTCAAAATAATTATACAAAATATTCTATTTAATATATATATTTTTTGAGCTGACATCGGCATGAGATCAGCACGGTATCTTTTTCTTTTTTTGTCTCATACATATCACTATCATGATATTAATTTATTTCTTTTTCTCTCTCTTTCTTTAATTTATTTCCTTTTAAATTAATTTAAGTTTTTGTTACTATTTTTTGATCTTTTCTTTTTCTTTTTTTTTATTTTACCTTTTTAATAAAAAATAAATACAATACGTTAACTATATTTAGACTATTAAAAATATAGAAAAATTAAATAATTTAATTATAAAAAAAAGTAATTTACAAAAAATACTAAAATCACAAACTTATTTACTAAAATTAAAATTAATAAAAAAATATATATTTTTTAAAATATTTTTTTTCAAATCATTATTCTTATTTTTTTCACCATAATCTAATTTCATGTTCAAATTTGCCTTTTTTTTTCATTGTTCAATTTTTAATTTTTCTACTCCTTTTTTCTCCTTTTTTTATTCTTTATCTTTTTTCTCTTATTTTGTTAAATTTTTCTCAAATTATATTATTTCTTTTTTTTATCGTAGTCTAATTTCACTCTCAAATTTGATTTCATTTTTTTCTTTTTTTCTTTTATTTTTTCATCTTATTTTTTATTTTTATTTTTTTCATAATCTAATTTCATTTGTTCTTTTGTCTTCTTTTTTTTTTAAATTCTACTTTTAAATTTTTTTGATACCATTGAAGTATCTTCTAGTCCTCCAATGCACACTCATCGGTGCTCCATGATACCACCACAGTATATTTATATATTGACATGGTATCATGGAGGACTACTCCAGTCTTTCAATGAAGCATTTTTAAGTATCATGGAGGACTGTTTCAATCCTTCAATAAGACATTCTTCAGTCCTCCCTGATACCATCATAATATATCTATATACTAGCATAGAATAATTAAGGTCGACTTTAATCCTATAGGGAGAAAATCCTCAGTCCTTAGTGATACAATCATAGCATGTCTATATACTATCATGGTATCATTTAGGTCTGCTTTAGTCCTCAATGATACCATCATAATATATCTATATACTAGTGTGGTGTCATTGAGGGGTGCTTCAGTCCTTCAGTAAGACTCAGTCCTCCATGATACCATCACAATATATTTATATACTGTCATGGCATCATTGAGGTCTTCTTTAGTTCTTCAATAAGACACTCCTCAACCCTCCATGATACCATCATAGTATATCTATATAATATTATAGTATCATTGAGATCTTTTTCAGTCCTTCAGCAAGACACTCCTCAGTCCTCTATGATACCATCATAGTATATCTATATACTAGCATGATATCATTAAGGTCTTCTTCAGTCTTTCAGTGAGAAACATTGTAATCTTTAATGATATTATCAAGGTATATCTATATACTATCATGGTATCATTGAGGTCTGTTTTAGTCCTCACTTATACTATCATAATATATCTATATGTTGTCATGGTATCACTAAGGCTTTCTTCAATCAGTGAGACACTCCTCATTCCTCTATGATACTATCACAATATACCTATATAATGTCATGGTATCATTCAAGTATGCTTCAGTCCTTAATGATATCATCACAATATATCTATATACTATCATAGTATCATTGAGGTCTTTTTTTGTCCTTCAGTGAGACACTCATCTGTCCTTCATGATACCATTATAGTATATCTGTATAGTAGCATGATATCATTAAGGTCTTTTTCGGCCTTTTACTGAGGAACTTATCAGTCTTCAATGATACCATCACAATATATTTATATACTGTCATGCTATCATTGAGGTTTGCTTCAATCCTTCAGTGGAACACTTCTCAGTCCTCTATGATACCATCAAAACATATTTATATACTGGTATGGTATTATTGAGGTTTGCTTCAATCCTTCAAGATACAATCATAGTATATCTATATACTACCATGGTATCATTGAGGTCTGCTTCAGTTCTTCAATGAGACACTCATCAACCCTCTATGATACCATCACAATATATCTATATACTGTCATGACATTAATGAAGTCTGTTTTAGTTCTTCAATAAGACACTCCTCAGCCCTCCATGACACCATCACAATATGCCCATATAATATTGTGGTATCATTGAGGTCTTTTTCAGTCCTTTAGTGAGACAATCCTTAGTCCTCTATGATACCTTCATGGTATATCTATATACTAGTATGAAATTATTAAAGGAGAAAATCCTCAGTTCTCAATGATGTCATCACAATATTTCTATATACTGTCATAGAATCATTGAGGTCTACCTCAGTCATCAATGATACCATCACAATATATTTATATATCAGTATGGTATCATAGAAATTACGCTTAATTTTGATATTTTAATATTTTTATATCAGTTTTAGCAAGTTAATTTTTATAAAAATAAATTACAAAAAATAGAGTTATATTTTAGATATAAGTTTCTGTTTTCATTTGCAAAAGCAAAAAAAAATTATAAAAATAAATTCTTTATCACTTTATATTTTAATAAATAAACTAGTGGACTTTAATATTATAGTCTAGTTGTATTATTTTATTTTTATTAATATAGAAATAGTTAGTTCATTTTTTTATTTTTTATTTTTTTAAAAAATATAAAAATATAGAAAGGAACAAAAAATTAAAAAAAAAGATAACCTAACAAAAAAAAAGTAAAAAGAATCGAGAGAAAAAACAGAAAAAATAAAGAAAATAAAAAATAAGGAACAAATTATAAAAAGTTACCAAATAATATCTCTAATAAAGAATTAAAAAAAGACAAAAGAAGAAAAATAATAAATAAGAAAAAGACAAAGCAATAAATGAATGGACAAAAAAATAAATAAAAAGACAAAACAATAAATGCAAGGACAAAAACAATAAATGCAAGGACAAAAAAAGAGAAAGAAGCACTCTTCAACGTGCAAAGTGAGAGGGTATTTCTGATAAATATTTTGCCCCAAGTGGTAACTAAATGAAATTAGTATGAAAAAAAGCAAATCAAGGTAATTAGTTTAATTACTTTCTAATTTTTTCACGAGGTGAAAAATAAAAAAAATGTCTGCAAACAATAAAATCATAGTTGAAGAAGAAACTAAGAAGATGAAGAAGAAATTTTACCATATTGAAAAAGAAAACTGGGGGAGGTAGGGCCGGGAGGCTGAGTATGCTTATCAAAATGGGTGAATTTAATTAAATATTATAAATATTACACATGGCATATTTAAAATGATACCACATGGCAATTTAAAGTCTCATTGTTTGGCTAAGGATGGCTGTTAATTCCAAGGGTAATTTTGAGCCTAAAAACAACGTTAGGGTATTTTTGAGCTCAAAGGTTAACTGGGGGCATTTACAAATCATTTTTAATACGATAGGAGTATTTTTGGCCCTTTTCCGATTATTAAATCACAAACATGAAGTGCTTCAATTCAAATATAGAAAGATAACGAATTAACTTTAGGCTATATTAGTTTTTTCTTTTCACATTTACGGAGAAAATCTAAAAGAAAAGTGTGTTAGCTCATTAAATAACTTGGAAGCGCATCAAAGGAGTCAATTTCATGGATGGTCATCCATCTTTGTGTTCATTACTCAAAAGTCACTATATTATTATATGTTTTGTTACACAAAAATCATTTAACTTCTTCTTATTTTTCATAAAAGTAACTTTGATAAAATTTGATTAAAATCCTACCTAAAATGTGAGAGAAAATAATAAAAAATTAAAATACCTTTATTTTGGAAAGGTAGGTTCAAAGTGACCCCTTACATATGCTTTTGAGCAGTTTTGATAAGCAAGTCTGAGTATATCTGGTCTCCATCAAATACTTAACAAACTCTTATTATTAAATTTTACAGAACTATGAAAAAGATATTTAATATGGATTCACATTTAGATGTATCTTTTTAGCACTTTTCACTTTTTTAGTTTATTGCAGGATTTGGTATAGCTTTTAGGTGTAATTTATGTTATTCTTAAAGTAATTTCGGAGATCTCTCTCCAAGTTTCGCTTAATAACATTGACCTTCTATGTGACATATGATACCACACTTATTTTAGTTATTTTTATTTCTCTGTAATAATTCCTTTAACATATTTATCACTAATACAAAAATGTATACTTGAATTTATTTTTCCATATTAATACTATTTTATTTAATTATTTTATAAACATAGTTTATTAATTTTCGCTCTTTCATTTATTCTATTCACTTTTTACTCAATAAAAATGAAAAATAGGTGCTTTCTCTCTTTGTTGTCGTTGGACATAAATTTTTCAAGGTATCTATTATATAAACTAGTAAATTTTTCCGCGCTTCGCGAGGTTGCAAAAAAATTTACTTAATTTATGAAAATATTTTAAAAATAAAAGCCGAAAATTTAAGTGTACAACAATTAAAAAGATCTTAAATTCTATCTTACAATCAGATAATATTGAAATTTAGGCTGCAAAAGACTTGCGAAACTTTAAAAAAAAAGATAAAAAATATAAGTTTGCAATAATTGAAAACATCTTAAATTTATCTTATAGTAGGAGAATCTAAAGTTAAAATATATAATTCCAACTCAGAAATATTTCACAAATTTATATTTAAACTCTGATTGTTTTGTCCATCGAACTTTCCTTCTAATATTAAAATCGAAACTAAAATTTTAAAGCCAAACATAATCTTGAGGAAAAATAAAAAGAAGAAGTCGTGACAGCACAATCACCACGCTATCTTTTTTGTTCTACTTCAAGATTCTTCTTTAAAAAAAAACTTAAGAATATTTTTCTCTACTTTTCATCTTTAGAAATGTACACTTTATTAAAGAAGACTTTTCGTAAAACTTAATTATCTTCTTCTTTTTAAAAGTTTTATCAATTTTTCCTGATTATTTTCTGTGTTTCTCTTCTTTGTTCTTTTTATTTTAAATCATTTTTAGTTTCTTCTATCTCTTTCAAATCACTCGTCACCTTCTCATAATTTACACCTTCACATTTTTCTTCAATTCATTGGCTCCTTATCTTTTCAGCATTATTCCAAAAATTAATATTAAATAGCGATTATTTTTTTCGATTCTGTATTGGTACTTATATTTGGAGGGATTTATGGAGTTTGCGAGTTCATACAGGGTAATTCTACTTTGAGTAAATTATTTTATTTTTAAAGACGATTTTATTCTCAAAGTTTAATCTAAAATCTCTAATTAATAATTGAGGGATATGAGATTAAACTTTATATTTAAGGTAATTCAAAAGACTAATTGGTATAAAAGAAGAGTAGTTGAGAGTAGCACTCACTTGAATAAAAGAACAATCCATCAAATTCTCAGCATCAACAAGCCTTATAACATCATCATGCACGTACCTTCTTATCTGCAAAATGAAAAAAATAAAAATATTCCCACTTACAAAGTTATTTATTACATTTATATATAAAACAATTCTGTATGCTTAAATAAATTTTGATGAAAACAAATAGAAAGTGATCTGGAGAAGGCAGTGAGTACAACGAGGAATACACATGAGAAAAAAATTAATAGCTACTTGAATAATATTTATAGGCCTATTATTTCTAATATTGTCAATGCTGCAATTATATTTAAGTTATAGGTGATAAATTAATTGGATTTAATAATTATTGCTCGGGGAGGGAAAAAAGCTCTAAAAAGAGTTTTTCATCGTAATTGAGTTAAAAGAGGGACTTTTGAATTTTTAAAACAAAATAAATGGTAAAAAAAAATTTCACAAGACCAACAATTTAAAACGTAGAAAGTGAAGAAAAAGACTAAAAAAGATGAATCCAAATGTAATATGAAGAGGTACAAGAATTAACACCAAAAATATAATATGAAGAGGCTCAAAAATTTATTAACATATAATTATTTAGAGATTAATACACATTAAAACTATTATAATTATAAATGATCTAACCTCTAATTGGGTTTTAATGCAAACCTATTTACTATTATTTAGAAAAAAAATAATATTTATATTCAATCAATGGCCAAAAAAACTAAGAGTTAAGGAAATAGGAAATCATTAAAATGTTGAGAAAACATAGTTTTCTGATCTTAGAAGTATGACACGTCACTGGTCCTAAGACCAGAATTAGATAATATATAGATGAAACGCTCAAAAATTCTAATTAGTACCATAAGCATTATGCATTAAAAATTTCAATAATTATTATAATTAAGTTTATAGAAGAACGAAGTCACTGAAATTTCATATTCATATCGGAAAATTTGAAAGAAACTCAAACATCATATCATAATTATAAATATTTTAGATTTTGTATTAGACATTGTCTTCTCAAATTCTACCGGCTTCAAACTAAAAGAAAACAAAATTCAAGTAATAAATGAGGGGATCAAGGAAAAAAATAGAAAATGATAATTAGTTTGGGATGTTTATTTACAATTCTACACAAAAATGTTATAGAATTGATGTTTGATTGAAGGACAAAAATGTCATTTAACTTATGATGGTTATTGTGGTCTTTTAATTTTATACTTTGGGTCTTTTATATATATTTACATTTATTAAAAGTTAAATTTATATTTTTTTACAAAATTATTAATAGGAGTAGTATTTAAGTAAAGGGTAAAATGACTGTTTATTATTTAATGGACATTTTGGTAATTCAACTTTTCAACTAAGGGGCTTGTCACTTATATAGTAATATGATATTTACACACACACATACTTTATTTAACATATTTTTATTCTTTATAGAGAAAATGAAAGATTGCAGTAGTAAATATTTAGATTTTAAAATATTATAATAACGAATAAAAATAAGTGGAGTAGTAAATTTTGAAACATGTAATCTTTTACAATAAAATAAAAATAAATAGAGTAATAGTAGTTGACACATTTATTTTTGTACAATAATAAGTAAATATAAATGTTATACCCCGTAGAATTCCCGGCACTTAGATGACCTATTCCCACGGTGGTTAAGCATATTTGAAGGCCATACGTGTGGGAGAAAGGCCCGGGAAAAGATCGGACGAGAAGCCTGTCGAACCATCGCGGAAGGAGCCGAGGCAGAGCCCCTCCGCGATGGCAGCGTGTCACGGAGGAGGAGCCTCCGCGTTGGCTCCGTGACACATTGCCCTGGTCCAGGCCCAAGTATATAAAGCCCCCACTTCGGTTTTAACTCATTCAATACCTTATGAAAATTCCAGAATATGCAGTGAACAGAGGAAGACGAAGGGAAATTTAATATTTTCGTCCGATTACGCTACCAAACGCTGCCCAAACTCAGATTAATCCCAGATACCCAAGTATTTAGCAGCAGAGAGCATTTCTACGGAATTAGTTTCGTGAAATACGGCCGACGAATCGTCGAGCCACCGAGTCAAGGTAAGTGGAATTGCTCTAAATTAGTGTCTATGTGTTCCTAGTTGTGAAGTGAATATTTCTCCCTTCTGGGCCACTGAAAAATAGCGAGTTTCTGGCCGTGTTAATTGATATGTTTATGAATGCAGTTGGGAGAAAACAATTGAAGTACCGGCCGAGCCTCGTCCGACAGACGAATAATTCAAGGATAAGGTATGTAAAGTTAAGTTTCCTCGGCAAGTTGAGTAACATTGAAGCAGTATAGTAATTTACAGACCAGTAGAATGTTCAGAAATCGATTATTGTGTTATTGTGAAGATTGGTGCAATATGAGAAGTTTTGGGTTGTAACGTGTACGAAACCTATTAGTATGATACAGATTCTAACACAGGTATTAGAGATTGCCCAGTATACTCAGTATGTAATGTGATATGCCATGTCAGGATATGGTTGTATTCAGTTGAAACCCCGTATAGTAATGCAATACCCGTAAAGCACTTCAGAAATAGAATAGCAGACTAAAATGAAGTTCAGAAAGCATGTCAGGATTAGTAAATCATGTTACTATAGAAAGTCAGTATACATCGTAGTTTAGCAGAAAGATTATATTCGTACATACATATATAGTACTTCCAGCCTCAGCATGTGTTAAGTATGTACCTATTTCTATCACTAGTTCAGCATATAGTGTATACAAAAACTTAGTAAACAGCAGAGTTTTCAGTAGAAACATTATCTTATATAGCATTTGCCCAGTACAGTCCGGCAGGAGACTACATTCATATTTATACATCTTTACCTGCCTCAGCACGTATTAAATACGTACAGATCGCTATCATTAGCTCAGCATGTAATATATATATGATACTTTACCCCTATTAGCCTCAGCATGTGAGATACACAGACAACATTACTAGTTGAGACCGTTGTATTGTTTGGGGTTGGATTACCCAGCATCCCTGACCGCCCTAGGGTTAATAGCTGTATCGACTCGTCCGCCAGAGGATGAGGATAAGTCACTCTACGGAGTGATATGCCGTCCCGCAAGGGGATGAAGATGGGATGCCAGTTTCCCCATATTGTGCCTTGGTCGGCCCTTATACACCCCCGTCGAGCGGGTACGCCCGGGGTGTTGATTCAGGAGTCCTTCGGACTCAGGTACAGTTATAGTCAGGGGCTCAGCGAGCCCAAGTGCATACCCAGGGAACCGGCAGGATGCTTACAGCCAGTGTAGGAGATGGGATGACCGGGGTAGGGGTATAGATTCTGTGCTGGTTGTACCTCCCGGCTTATGGGGGCCGGGTAAGGTTTGTGTGTGCTATGTTATGTTATTTCATGTTATGCCATGTTATGTTAGATACAAGTAGATCAGCAGTAGCATGATACGTTTCCAGGTATGACTCTTATCCTTCCCAGTAAAGATTGAGAGAAGGTATGATTTGCATTATCAGACAGTTAGTCTATTCTCTCTACTTCAGTTTCTTCAGTTATATTATTGTATTCAGATTTTGCTTCAGTTATTGCTTTACATACTCAGTACCAGCGGTACTGACGCCCGGCGGGGCGCTGCATTACTTGCCTGCAGGTACTTATAGACGAGCAGGTGACACCACGTGATTCCTGTCAGCGATCGAGTATTCAGCTCCTGTCATCCGGAGACTGAATTTCAGAGGTGTATTTCAGTTCTTTTGTTTTATAGTACGGGTAGGTCGGGGCCCTGTCCCGACCAGTTCTATTGCTATTCTTAGAGGCTTGCAGTCTATATATTCCCTGTGGTCAGATGAGCCGGTCGTGTGAGGCCGTGCAGTTGTTTGGTTGTCAGTATTCTTGCTTTCTTTTACTTTGGCCGTGTGGGGCCATAGCTTGCCAGTAGTGGTGACCTTACCGGTCACGTAGTTCTTTTTATGCTTTATGATTGAGTTGCAGATAACTAGACAGCATGGTGGCCTTGTCGGCCCGCATAGGTTCCCCTGAATTAGTATGTTTCTGGTCAGCTGCTAGTACAGGTACGGAAGGCTATAGGCCAATGGGCCGGGGGCTGTATTTATAGCCGTTATATAGCCCTTTGTTTTCAGAAATATGGGTTAGAGCCAGCCAGGCACTAGATGTGCCCAGACTTAGCAGTCCAGCAGGTCAGGTCCTAGTAGGGCACCAGGTGCCAGTCATACCCCCCAAGGCGGGGTGTGACAAACTTGGTATCAGAGCAGGTCGTATCCCAGGGAGTCTGCAAGCCGTGCTAAGTAGAGTCTTGTCTATGGATGTGTTGTGCACCACATACTATAGGCAGGAGGCTGCGAGGCATGATATGATGGTTACCTTTCCTTCTCAGTCAGTCGTGCTTTAGAGCGGTGCAGTATAGGGTTGAGTCCCTGAAAACTTACCGTATTCTTTGATTACAGATACAAAGGCAGATCAGCATTTCCCTATCACAGGCAGAAGATCAGAGATAGCAACAGAAAAGAACTTCAGTCAGTTACATGATAATTACAGCAGCAGGAGGGGGTATCAGAGACCTCCCAGCGTGATACCTTATTAGCATTATTCCTAGTATACGTTGATAACGTTAGAATAGGGAGTCAGAAGTATAATGTACATATGAGTTGATTTACTTATTAGTATATAAGAATCTGATTAAGATTACAGATAAGGTTAGACCACCAGGTAAGTACGAAAACGAGCGGGAAATGCAGGAATCCCAAATACATTTCTTTTTGGGTATGGTACAGTTAAATGCTTTTACTTGTTGCAATAAGAAAAGGGCTATTCCCACCTCCTGATTTTGATGCCAGTATAGTAAAGGGGCATAAGACTTGAGATGGGTTTACCAAAGCATGCAGTAAGTAAAGATGGGTTGATTGATCCCAGTAAGTAGTAGAAAATATAGAGAGCCCTTATGATTACGTAAGTTGTGCAGACCCTTATGATAACAAGCCAGTAAAGACAGTAAGACTGATGCTTACCCGAAGTAGGGGTAACAGACCTCCTAGTGATTAATGCCTAATAATAGTCAAGTTGAGTCAGAAAAAGGCCAAGCCCGCCATATATGCTAACAGATAGCAAGACATACCTGTAAGATTATAGTTATGATCTAGTTGTGACCTCGAAAGATATAGAGGTCATGTGAATCAGATGGGCTTGAATATACGCCAGAAGAAGTATAGCCCGAGGCTTGATCAGTAATCTCATTAGCAATGAAAGGCAGGTACCTTGAACCCCAGAGTTCAGTTAAGCAAGATGAGAGGAAGAAGCAGGAATGTTAGATCTTGTGGGGAAATTAGAACTACCCCGGATTGATAAAGTATTGTATTAAGGATTAAGCTTCGTGCTGACAGTAAGATCGCGGTTCAGAATACCGCAGTATGTCCGCTATAGAAAAGTTAAGAAGTTACCGATACAGCAATTCTAATCTAGTGTGGCCTAGAGATAAGGCCCAACAGATAGACATGGGCTCTCAGTATATGCCTAGTAAGGCTACAGGATTCGAACGTCGACCCCCACATCGCAAGTGTGGCGGGATTTTAAACAACAGATAATAACTAGAATGTTTATGTTGTTTGTTACTTTCAGAATGGGGTGACAATACAATGAAATGATAAGTCAGGGCAGGAGATATTATTAGGCCGTAGAAGAAATGTATCATGTATGATGTGAGACTCAACAGAACATGTCGGAGGTTATGAATTACCGCAGGAATTAGTACATATTGTACGTAGCCAGCGATATATAGATATACAGATAATAGATAGGTTGTGAGTGGCTGCCTATAAGGGCTACAATCACAGATGTTGATTAGTAATAGAAAGCCTATACAAATTGTATTGGGGGACCAAAAAGAGAAGAAAGAGGGGGAAGAAAGAAAGAAAAGAAGGAGGGAAAGGGCAGATTAAGTGTGAGTTACGTATGAAGTCATAGAAACTTAAACTATCTCAGTTCTCAGTTATTAGATTAAAAGACTTATGTGTTGTCAGATCCAGGCTCTAGGAGTTTACCAAAGTTAATGGCCTAAAGCATATGGCTAGATAATAAGGGCGCAGTTAGACGGTCTATCGACCAGCTGGCGCCTGTATTAGCAGGGAGGCATCCCTGAAGATCGGTAACAGTAGCGCATGTGCTAGAACCAGGATTGGAAGCCGGATAGGCAAATTTCAGAGATTAGCAATACCAAAATTGTTCTAGTATATTAAGTGGTCGTACGTCATTTTTCCAGTCTTGTAGGTGAGAGTTGGCCTTAGTCAACCTAGCAGTTATTATGTGAAACACCCCATAAGTCAGCCGGCCACCCCAGTCAGAATACCCGTGGGTACCCCAAGGAAGGGTCCACATCAGTAGCCAGCGACAGACTAGTACTTCAGCTGGTTCTTGTAAGATGTTTAGATACAGAGCCCTAGCAGAAGGCCAGTATTTACAGAATAGCCCATAAGACCGAGAATTCTCCAGAATAGAAGTATAAATCCAAGTGGATACACACAAGGCATAAGAAATTGATAGTACCCTGCTAGCACAGTGTCTATTAAGACCAGGGGATCAGTAGACTCCCCGTGATGATCCAGGGATTGATCGCCTGGGAGTAAGTTGATTAAGTCCAGCCTTACAGTGGTTCAAGTAAAATAACAGAGCAATTAGATGCCCACGAGGTTGCGGTTATGCACGAACTATAAGCACTCAAGTAGTACAGTTAGAGCATTATTAGACTACTGCCACGTTCGGGTCATTCAACCCGACTATTCAATTATGTAAGGTTATGCAGCCAGATCGTTAGAGGTCATGATCAATATCAGGACCCCCTGATCAGATGCGGGCACATGGTGTGCAGATAGTTGTTCAAGATTACCTTAGCAACCAGTAGCCTTAGCATGCGGTCAGAAGGCCAGATAAAGCTTTAGTTATACCGGTAGATTACTTGTCAGATTCTCCAGTATAATAAACCAGTATGATTGTCAGTTATATGTTAATTTTTGAAAATGTGAATCTTAGTTGAGTTTAGTAGCCTTTTCGGTCACATTATGTCGGAGGCTGGTGTACAGATAGATACCCATAAAAATCAAAACAGTGAAGACATAGCCTAAATCTACCACCCTGATCAAAGTACGTAGTCCCTGCGGTTAGCCGGACACTGCAGAGGGTCTGTGGAAGGATTTTCCACCTTTGCAGCACCTTTGACTAAATTGACACAGAAGGCAGCAAAGTTTCAGTAGACTGAGGTGTGTGAGCAGAACTTCCAAGAGTTAAAAGCCAGGTTAACATCAGCTCCAGTGTTAGTATCGCCAGGAGATACAGAGGGTTGAGGCAGCATGGTAAAGTAATAGCTTATGCTTTCAGGCAGTTGAAGAAACGTGAAAAGAATTACCTTACCCTCTGATCTGGAGTTAGCGGCAGTAGTTTATGCTTTAAAAAAAAAGGAAAGAGGAAGATTTTATATCACCCAGGAAGGGTTTACGTGGCGGCAGATGCCCTTAGCCTGAACTGCCTGAACAGCGAGGATAGACTCGAGGGTTACACCAGTTAGCTAGATAACCAGTCATATAGCAGAAATAAAAGATAACAGAGCGATAATACAGAATGTTTCAGTGTTGTCGTTAGCAGTGGAAGTAAAGGAACGGTAGTATGGAAACCCTAGCCAGGATCAACTTGAACACAAGGTTCAGTAAGGAGAGATGACATATTTTCAGATAACCGGGGATGAAGGGTGGCGATATAAAGGCCGCATTTGTGCTCCAGATATTTTGGGGCATCGCCAGCAGTTTATGAGCGAGGCGCATTACGCCCGCTATTCTCTTCATCCCGATACGACAAAGAGGTACCATGACATTAAGGAGAACTACTGGTAGCCCAGTATCCTAACTCCCAACAGGCGAAAGCAGAACATCAGAAACCAGGTGGGTTTGACCCAGGACACAGCTGTGCCTCTCCGGAAATGAGAAGCGGTGAATATAAATTTTTGTAGCAAGATTATCTCGTATTAAACACAGACATGACTCTATATGGGTAATAAATGACAGATTGGCAAAATCAATTCATTCTTGCCACTAAGTTGTATATCAGAAAGGTAGTCAGATTATATGGAATACCAGTATCCGTTATTTCAGACAGAGGAGCACAATTTACAGTTAGATTCTGGCAATCATTTCAGAAAGGTTTGGGCACGCAGACTAATTTAAGCACAACGTTCTACCCTCAGACAGATGAGTAGGCTGAGCGCACAATTCAGACGCTCGAAGACATGTTGCGAGCGTGTGTGCTAGATTTCAGTAATTGTCAAAATGAGCAGTTACCATTAGTTGAATTTTCCTCCGGAATTAGAATCCATGTATCCGGTCTGTTATGTAGCTATCCTGAGGAAACGCATAGGGGACCCGTCCAGAGTAGTCCCAGTCCAGAATATCCAGGTTACGAAGAAGCTGGCCTATGAAGAGGTCCCAGTAGCTATCCTAGACAGATAGATTTGCAGACTACACACTAAAGATATTACGTCTATCAAGATATGAGGATCAGACATCCTCGCTTATTACAGGCCTAGTCAGGTGATAGGTATGTCCGAATTATTACCTATGCAATATCTTGTGGTTGTATGTCGGTAAATGATAAAGAAGAAGTGATATTTAGTTGTTCAGTGAATCTTAGAATATTGTGTGCAGTGCCTGTATTGGACTTTTCTGCATTTCAGGTTTTTGCTATAGTCCATGTTACAGGGGAAACTCTGCCGAAGTTTTTCCAGAAAGTAAATTTTTCCATATTCCAGAGGATCCGAAAAGTTCTTTAGATAACAGTGTACATTCGAGGACGAATGTTCTTAAGGGGGGGAGAATGTTATACCCCGTAGAATTCCCGACACTTAGATGACCTATTCCCATGGTGGTTAAGCATATTTGAAGGCCATACGTGTGGGAGAAAGGCCTTGGAAAAGATCGGACGAGAAGCCTGTCGAACCATCGCGGAAGGAGCCGAGGCAGAGCCCCTCCGCGATGGCAGCGTGTCACGGAGGAGGAGCCTCCGCGTTGGCTCCGTGACACGTTGCCCTGGTCCAGGCCCAAGTATATAAAGCCCCCACTTCGGTTTTAACTCATTCAATACCTTATGAAAATTCCAGAATATGCAGTGAACAGAGGAAGACGAATGGAAATTTAATATTTTCGTCTGATTACGCTACCAAACGCTGCCCAAACTCAGATTAATCCCAGATACCCAAGTATTTAGCAGCAGAGAGCATTTCTACGGAATTAGTTTCGTGAAATACGGCCGACGAATCGTCGAGCCACCGAGTCAAGGTAAGTTGAATTGCTCTAAATTAGTGTCTATGTGTTCCTAGTTGTGAAGTGAATATTTCTCCCTTCTGGGCCACTGAAAAATAGCGAGTTTCTGGCCGTCTTTCGATAAGCCTAAGTTTAGGCTATAAACTATATCGAAAGTGACGTTGCCTTTTGAAATAAAGTTGTATTTAGTGCTAATTGATATGTTTATGAATGCAGTTGGGAGAAAACAATTGAAGTACCGGCCGAGCCTCGTCCGACAGACGAATAATTCAAGGATAAGGTATGTAAAGTTAAGTTTCCTCGGCAAGTTGAGTAACATTGAAGCAGTATAGTAATTTACAGACCAGTAGAATGTTCAGAAATCGATTATTGTGTTATTGTGAAGATTGGTGCAATATGAGAAGTTTTGGGTTGTAACGTGTACGAAACCTATCAGTATGATACAGATTCTAACGCAGGTATTAGAGATTGCCCAGTATACTCAGTATGTAATGTGATATGCCATGTCAGGATATGGTTGTATTCAGTTAAAACCCCGTATAGTAATGCAATACCCGTAAAGCACTTCAGAAATAGAATAGCAGACTAAAATGAAGTTCAGAAAGCACGTCAGGATTAGTAAATCATGTTACTATAGAAAGTCAGTATACATCGTAGTTTAGCAGAAAGATTATATTTGTACATACATATATAGTACTTCCAGCCTCAGCATGTGTTAAGTATGTACCTATTTCTATCACTAGTTCAGCATATAGTGTATACAAAAACTTAGTAAACAACAGAGTTTTCAGTAGAAACATTATCTTATATAGCATTTGCCCAGTACAGTCCGGCAGGAGACTACATTCTTATTTATACATCTTTACCTGCCTCAGCACGTATTAAATACGTACAGATCGCTATCATTAGCTCAGCATGTAATATATATATGATACTTTACCCCTATTAGCCTCAGCATGTGAGATACACAGACAGCATTACTAGTTGAGACCGTTGTATTGTTTGGGGTTGGATTACCCAGCATCCCTGACCGCCCCAAGGTTAATAGCTGTATCGACTCGTCCGCCAGAAGATGAGGATACGTCACTCTACGGAGTGATATGCCGTCCCGCAAGGGGACGAAGATGGGATGCCAGTTTCCCCATATTGTGCCTTGGTCGGCCCTTATACACCCCCGTCGAGCGGGTACGCCCGGGGTGTTGATTCAGGAGTCCTTCGGACTCAGGTACAGTTATAGTCAGGGGCTCAGCGAGCCCAAGTGCATACCCTGGGAACCGGAAGGATGCTTACAGCCAGTGTAGGAGATGGGATGACCGGGGTAGGGGTATAGATTCTGTGCTGGTTGTACCTCCCGGCTTAAGGGGGCCGGGTAAGGTTTGTGTGTTCTATGTTATTTTATTTCATGTTATGCCATGTTATGTTAGATACAAGTAGATCAGCAGTAGCACGATACGTTTCCAGGTATGACTCTTATCCTTCCCAGTAAAGATTGAGAGAAGGTATGATTTGCATTATCAGACAGTTAGTCTATTCTCTCTACTTCAGTTTCTTCAGTTATATTATTATATTCAGATTTTGCTTCAGTTATTGCTTTACATACTCAGTACCAGCGGTACTGACGCCCGGCGAGGCGCTGCATTACTTGCCTGCAGGTACTTATAGACGAGCAGGTGACACCACGTGATTCCTGTCAGCGATCGAGTATTCAGCTCCTGTCATCCGGAGACTGAATTCCAGAGGTGTATTTCAGTTCTTTTGTTTTATAGTACGGGTAGGTCGGGGCCCTGTCCCGACCAGTTCTATTGCTATTCTTAGAGGCTTGCAGTCTATATATTCCCTGTGGTCAGATGAGCCGGTCGTGTGAGGCCGTGCAGTTGTTTGGTTGTCAGTATTCTTGCTTTCTTTTACTTTGGCCGTGTGGGGCCATAGCTTGCCAGTAGTGGTGACCTTGCCGGTCACGTAGTTCTTTTTATGCTTTATGATTGAGTTGCAGATAACTAGACAGCATGGTGGCCTTGTCGGCCCGCATAGGTTCCCCTGAATTAGTATGTTTCTGGTCAGCTGCTAGTACAGGTACGGAAGGCTATAGGCCAATGGGCCGGGGGCTGTATTTACAGCCGTTATATAGCCCTTTGTGTTCAGAAATATGGGTTAGAGCCAGCCAGGCACTAGATGTGCCCAGGCTTAGCAGTCCAGCAGGTCAGGTCCTAGTAGGGCACCAGGTGCCAGTCATACCCCCCAAGGCGGGGTGTGACAATAAATATGGGGAAAATTATTTAAAAAAATGAGAAAAAAGATAAATAGAATCCTTGTCCAAAGAGAGGTGCCACATCACTTCTCTAATGCCTAACTTTATATATATATATGGATTTAGATGTGTTATATTAAAAAAATAATTTTTAAA
The DNA here is from genome assembly GCA_035772735.1 of Datura wrightii. Lineage (NCBI taxonomy): Eukaryota > Viridiplantae > Streptophyta > Magnoliopsida > Solanales > Solanaceae > Datura > Datura wrightii. Next base: position 40,438,753 of record JASDFA010000019.1, read on the forward strand.
AATTATTCTTTTAACTCTATTAATTATATTTTTTTTCTTAATTATATTAAATATGCTATATTTAACAGTCTTTATATATTGTGATAACATTAAATGACAATAATGATTAAATAAATGAGTTAATAAAATAATTTTAAAAAGAAAAATAATCACAAAAAAGAAAAATAAAAATGGAGACCTTAGAGGCATGTCATATCGGCTTGCCTCTAAGTCTCCTTTATATATATTGATTCTAGTAAAAATGAAATTTACTTGGAATCAGTTCATTTATGTAATAATTGAAATATCAAAAAGAGAACTACTGTATATAAATTTTTAAAATTTTCAGCATACCACCATTTTTAGTTTTTAACAAATTTTCAGCTCCGTCCTCGGCCCTCCAAACTTTTTAAATTAATAATAAATAACCTTTTTTTTGTATTTTTAAAATAAATTTTATTTACTGAAAATTAAGTTGCGTATTCAATGTGTTGATAATAATGTTTATAGAAACTACTACAAAAATAATTTAAAAATTATATTTGTTTACTTAATAGATGTATAGATAATATGAACAAAATAAGATTATGTTAAAAAGGAAAGAGAAACGTCTAAAAATTAATTAAATAAAATAGTATATTGGTAAAAGGTAAGTGAAAAATGTAATTATTTTACATTAAAGATAAATAGATTTAAAGAGTTCTTTTTCTCTTATTTTATTTATTTTTCAGTTTTCATTAAATTTAGTAGGTAGAGTTTGTTAAATATATGAAATAAAAAGGCTCGTCTTTTAGTAAAATACTGGATCAAAAATGCTCAAAAAGTATATTTAAGAGATCATTCTATACCTACCCCTAAACATAAGGCATTTTTTTTATTATTTGCTCTCACATTTTAGATAGAATTTTAATTAAATTTTGTCAAAGTTACTTTTGTAAAATACGAGGCAAAGTTTAAATAATTTTTGTGTAATAAAATAAAGAATAATAACTTTTGAGTAATAAACACAAAGTTGGATGACCACCGATGAAATTTACTCTGTGTTGTACTTGTAGTTTTGATGATAGAAAAACCCATGAAGGGATTAGATCCCCCCTTATGGTCCTCCTGATGGGACTTGGTTGGACGGTGTAGCGGGAAGTTTACTTACAGCTGTAAAGTATACTATCTCTGCGTTGGTTTATGGGATTGCAGCAGTACTGCAGTCTGCAACAGAGTTATAGCAGTGTGGCAGAAAGTCAATTCTACTCAACCAACGAGATTACACATACGTTTTGGATCTCTCATACTTATCCAAATAGGAAAATTTCAAAACCTAATTTTTTGATATTGAAAAAAGTCACACTCTCTGCAAGAAGCCGCTGTTGTTATCAAGAACAAAGCTCTGCAACAACAAAAAGGGACCTTCTCGTGGATAACAAAAGTATTCTCTGGTATAGGTTGTTGTTTAGTCTTTGTATTGATTCTCAAATGTAAACTTACTCTTTAATATGAAGCTTGTTTACGTATCTTTCATAGTAATTGTTATTGAGTTCTTAGAAGTAGACATCAACTAGAGCTAGTTGAGTGAGGGGTTAAAGTTAGCTGTGAAGTGCCAGTTAGACTAGCTGGTTAGAGGATGTTGCAATAGAGTTATTGCATTGTAGCCTTCTCGTAGATTTACTTCAAGGAGGGTTGGATTAAGAGTTTAATCAAAAGGATTACTAGAGTCTGTAATCACCGTTGCTTAGATTTAGTGAAGTTGTTAGTGAAATTCTACTAGGTAGGTCATGATTTTACTCCCTTGAGTAAGGAAGTTTTCATATAAACATTTTGTGTCACTTATACTGCTGTTTATTTGCTTTGTTTGTTTGTGCTTATTGTTGGTGTTAGTTGAAGGACCAGGTCCCTACACTAGTGGTGGACTCTTATAATTTAACAATTAGTATCAGAGCAAGTTCTTCCTAAAAGGTTAACACCTACGAAGGATCCTGCACAAATGGCTACTCCACCAAATCTCGATGAAGAACAGTCAACCATGAGACTACCTTGATTCAATGGTCAATACTATTGATGGTGGAAGACTCAAATGCATGATGTTTATCATGGCAAAGGATAGTGAACTATGGGACATCATCCTCGATGGACGATACGTTCCCATGAAAACTGTTATAGAGGGAGAAACTGCCACATCTGTTCCTAAAACAAGAAGGGAGTTTGTGGAGAGTGATAGGAAGCAGATTGAGAAGAATTATAAAGTTAAGAAGCTATTGGTTTGTGACATAGGTCCCAATGAATATAACAGGATCTCAACTTGTGAGTCAGCTAAAGAGATTTGGGACAGCCTCAGGACTTCTCATGAAGGGACCAGTCAGGTCAAATAATCCAAGGTAGACATGCTGACAACCCAATATGAGATGTCCTCAATGAAGGAAGGTTAATCCATCCAGGAGATGCATGCCAGGTTCACTTCAATCACTAATGAGTTATACTGTCTTGGAGAAGTGATAAAGCTTAGCAAACTCATTAGAAAAATCATTATCATTCTTCTCAAATCTCGGGAAAGTAGGGTCAATGCAATCACTGAAGCTCGAAATCTTGAAACCCTCACAATGGATGAAATCATAGAGAATCCGGAGACATATTAGCTCAAACGACAACAAGATCAAAATAGAAACGAGCTAAGGAAGGATAAAGGCTTAGCCCTCAAGAATGCTCAAGCTAATTCTAGTGAAGAAGATGAAGATATGGCATACCTAACAAGAAGGTTTCAGAAGGTCAGTAGAAGGAATGGAGGATTTCAAAGAAGAGATAATCCTAATAAATTCTCCATTAGAAATGATCTTTTCCATAAATGTGGGAAGTAAGGTCACTTTATCAAGGCTATCCACAGAACAAAGTTGATTACAAGGACTAATTAAAGGACAATACAGACAAAGCCATATGTCCCTGATAGATTTAAGAGAAGAGCAGCTGTAGACCACATGGTCAAATAAGCCTTTGATGCATGAGGAGACTCATATGGTGGATTAGAAAATAGTGAGGAACCTGAGGATGCTTCGATGATGGCAATAGAATATGATGACTCACCTTTCAACTCATTGTTTGTATTCATGGCCAAGTCGGAGGAAGATGAAGATGAAGAGGTAACTTTCCTTGGCACTAAAAAGAATCTCAAAGACTATAATATGAAGGAGTTGAGGTCCCTGGGCAAATATTTTAATTGACTCCTTCTGTGATCTCTCTAAGAAAAGGACTCCTTAAATAAGAACTTTGATGATCTTAAAATAGAGAAAGTTGTGTTGACTACTAAATTGGCTAAACTAGAATAAAAATGTGAAGTGTTGTCATCTAAGAAAATGATTTTTCTCCTGTCTCGCTTTTGGAAACTTAAACTGAAATGAGTTCCCAAATCTAACAAATGATTTTTTTTGCTGGAAAGAGTGAGAGGGAGCAGTCAGAGCTGATTTATGAATAGTGGCTTCTTAAAGTACATGATAGAAAAGATGGAAGATTTTCTCTCACTCAAGGCATTTTAAGGGTGAAGTGTCTCCTTTGGTAATGGAAAGAAAGGATACATACTAGATGTTGGAAAAATTGGTAAAACCCTTACACATGCAATAGAAAATTTCTATTATGTAAATGAGTTAAAGTACAGCTTGTTGAGTGTGTCTCAAATGTGCGACAAAGGAAATGAATTTAGATTCTTTTTTGCTTCATTCATTGTGACTAATATTCAATCTGGAGAAGTGATTCTATAGCAAAAAGGTGCAAGAGTATGTATGTTGCTGACTTGATTCCATATCTAGTGATGGTCTCACTTGCCTAAGTACGGTGGAAGATGATGCTTCCCTGTTGCACAGAAGGCTGGGCCATGTGAGCCCGTCTCTTCTCAACAAGCTAGTATCCAAGGAACTGGTTCGTGGTCTGCCCAAGTTAAAGTTTGCTAAAAATAAGATTTGTGATGCATGCATAAAAGGGAAGCAGACCAGGTTCCCCTTTAAGAAAAAGAAAGAAGTGAGCACTTATAGGGGCTTAGAGCTTCTCCACATGGATCTATGTGGACCAGTAAAGATTGCAACTCGAGGTAGGAAGAATTTCATTTTGATCATTGTTGATGACTACTCAAGATTCACATGGACAATGTTCTTATGTTCTAAGAATGAGACTTCAGGAGCGGGTTCTTCATCATCATCTACCTTAACTAGATTCTCAGGGTCTCATTATCCAGAGCATCTCTCTAAATTTGTAACAATTCCTTGAAGAGCAGTAGGAAATTGGATGCACCAGAGAATCACCCCAATGAGGGACCAGGAATCTCACAAGATCAATCTGTAGTGGAGAGCTCAAACCGGAAGCACAGATCTTCACATCCTCTGGACAACTTGTTGTCACCACTAGACTCTGGTATGCATACCAGGTCAAAATCCAGAAACATGTTTGCCTCCTCAATATTCATATCTCAGATCGATCCTAAGAATATCAAGGAGGCCTTAACAGATGCAAAATGGGTCAATGCGATGTAGGAGGAACTTCATCAGTTTAAGAGAAATAAAGTATGACACCTGGTTTCTACACCTTCAAATAAAACTGTCATAGGGACCAGGTGGGTTTTCAGAAACAAACTGGCTGAACAAGGAGTTACTATAAGAAACAAGGCAAGATTGATATTCCAAGGATATAATCAAGAGGAAGGTATAGACTATGATAGGACTTTTGCTCCAGTTACTAGAATGGAGGCTATCAGAATGTTGATTGCTTTTACATCCTTTATGGAATTCAAGTTGTTCCCAATGGATGTCAAAAGTGCATTTCTGAATGAGTATCTGAAGGAAGAAGTCTATGTGAAGTATCCTCTTGGGTTTGAAGATATTGATCATTCACACCGTGTGTATAAGTTGGACAAGGCATTGTATGGGCTGAAGCAAGCACCAAGGGCTTGGTATGAAAGATTTTCAAAATGTCTCTTAGATAATAGATTCAATAGAGGGAAAATTGATAACACTCTCTTTCTAAAGTCTAGAGGAAGAAATCTGCTCATTATTCAAGTTTATGTGGATGATATCATTTTTGGAGCAACTCTTAACTCCTTGTATGAAGATTTTGCCAAGCTCATGGGAAGTGAATTTGAAATGAGTACGATGGGAGAGTTGAATTTCTTCTTGGGTCTGCAAGTAAAATAGGTTCAAAATAGAACCATGATTGGCCAACAAATCTACATCAAGGAGATTTCGACAAGATTCCACATGGACAATGCTAAGCCAGTTGACACTCCTATTAGTATCTCATCAAAACTAGATACTGATGAACCTAGTTCCCCGGTGAATGAGACTATGTACAGAGGAATCATTGGGTCCCTCTTGTATCTGATAGCCAGCAGACCCAGCATAATTTTTAGCATGGGAATGTGTGCTTATTTTCAAGCAGGGGCGGATCTACGGTAGTGGAGTGGGTTCTCGAAAACCCACACCCGCTACCGTAAATCCTATAATTATATTGAAAAATATTAAAAGGCTATAAGTATTTTCAGATGTAAACCCATTAATAAATGGGCCTCTAGTGCAATGGCAAGGAAGGGCTCCTTATATTTCCTTTCGTTTGAAGTGTCGTGGGACCGAATCCCTTTGGACGCCGCCTCTTTCCTTTTCTATTTCAATTCTTTTTATTTTTTTTAAGTAAAAAAGGTTTTAGTTCTAAAACTTTTTTATTTCAGTTCTTTTCCTTTTCTTTTTTTTAAAGTAAAAAAGGTTTCGGTTCCAAAATGCAGAGCTCCTTTTTTCACGTGTTTTTTGACTTTTTCTTTTTTTAAAAAAATAACAAAGTCAACTAAAAAAATTATAATTCTATTCAATTATTATTACATATTAATTTATTTTATTGAAAACTCACAAGCTTAAAATTCTGAATCCGCATCTGTTTTCAACCTTGTCCCAAAGAGTCCCATCTCAAGGCTGTCCGAGAGGATTCTTAGATGCCTCAAAGGAACTTCTGATCTTGTCCTCTTCTATCTCTCTGGTAGCACCTTTGATTTAATTGGTTATACTAATGCTGACTATGCAGGTATCTGGTTGATAGAAAGAGCACTTCAGGAATGATTCATTTTCTTGGTTCCTCCCTAATCTCTTGGGCATCAAGAAAGCAAAGTTCAGTGGCCCTCTCCACAACTGAGGCTGAATATGTAGTTGCTGTCTCGTGTTTTGCTCAATTGCTATGGATAAAACAATAACTAGAAGATTTTAGAATTCTGTCTGAATGTGTGCCTCTACTGTGTGACAACAAGAACGCTCTTAACATGGCAAAGAATCTAGTCCAGCATAAGAGGACCAAGCACATCAACATCAGGAATCATTTCTTGAGGGACAACGTTGAATAAGGGAATATTCGTATGGAGTTTTGTAAAATTGAAGATCAGATTGTAGATACTTTCACAAAGGCCTTGAATAGGGAACAGTTTGAAAAGATCCGACTACAGCTGGGACTAATAAGAATGAACTAGTCTCACTTCTCTTTTTGAAATTATTTCTCCTTATAGGCTATGCTCAGGCTACAAGTATCCTGGTGTGGATTTGCCAATAATGCTACAGGTATCCTGGTGTGGATTTGCCAATAATGTCTAAATTACTTTCATACCCTCACAAGTATACACACATGGTAATCATGGGAGAAGCACGAGTGGAGGCAGGAAAGATGCTGAGCATTTTGATTCAGAACTTCAGAGGAAGGACCTGATCCCCTCATAAGTTAGCATTACACTCTTTACTTATGAATGTGCATTGAGAAAACCATTTGTAAATGCCATATATCCTTTCCTGCCTTTTTGTACCATTGTCTTGTCAAAAAAAAAAGAAATTTTTTTAAGAAGTCCAATCATCATCTCTCTTCCTGACTCGACAGGTCACTTCTCACTTCTTAAATCCCCCATCCCAACCGTCTCTCTCTTTATTTCTTCTCAAATCTCAGATCCAAAAGAAAAGAGGGAAAAATCTGCAAACCTTCTTCTTGCTTAAACTATCTGTTCCCCCTATCAGTTCGTCTCCAGTCCCTTTTCAAAATCATGTCTCAGCCATCCTCCCTATCTAAATCTGTTGAAGCCCCTGCTCTAGTGGTCACGATGGAGTCTTACGACGCTTCACCATCCCCTTCTACAACCTTTGAAAATCCTTTTTCTGGGACTCCTATCTCTCCTTCCTCCTCTCCAGTAGACAACTTAGCAGTTCAGGTCTTGTTTGAGGACTCCTCCGCAGTCCCTCTTGATTATCTACTCTCTCCGGTTGCAACAATGGTGGAGGCGAGATTTGATATATCCGGAGGAGCAAAGGAAAGCTCTGACCATCCAAACTTCAATGTCTCTTCGTCACTACCAGATCCATTATCATCTCTTGAACTTGAAATGAAATCGATGCCTAAAAAGTTATTTTCAGGGGACTCTACAGAAAGGGTGGTTGAAAAGGATTTGATTAAGGAACCAGGTCAAACATCTACTCTCCTCATTCCAGGAGATGAGTTGATAGTTCAAAGTCTAACTCACATAGCCTAAAGTGGGTCACAAATAAGACAACTGAAGAAAATGTTGAGCCTTCCTCCCCTATTCATGGCATTGCTGAATGCCCTCCGCCCCTACATGGGATGGAACACTATGATCTTGGGCAGAATTTCATGCCCAAGTGATACTCAAATGCTTCATTTCGACTTGTTTGTCTATCATTATTGTGTATATTCTCATGTGATTTGTAATTAAATGTGAATTTATACTAACCAACATGATTAGTGTTGTTTTGCAGGTAAAATAGAATTTTGGGAAGCTAAGATACATGTTGGTAAAATCGGGAATGGACTTGGAAACAAGGAGTGGAAAAGGACATGGAAGATCAACAAAAACAAGGGATCCGCGATGGAGCCATGTCACGTTGCCATCGCGGAGGCACTCTGCCTCAGATGAAATAATTTTGGCAATTTCCAGTGAAGATGCGCGATAGCACCGTGTCACGTTGGCCAGGCTCCATGATGCAGGCCGTGGCACGTTGAGGTGAAATTACCTGGGAGCCGAATTCTAGTGAGGGTCCGCGATACCTCCGTGGCACGGAGGGAGTGCTCCGCGATACACTCCGTGCCACGTTTCTTATTATTTCGGGAAAAATTCTCAACAGTATAAATAGCACACTTAGGTTTTATTTTAAACATTCTGACTTGGTTGAGCAAGAACGTGGGTTACAGGCAGTTGAGAAAATTCTAGGGTTCTTCTCTATCTCTTTCTCTTTTATCTCAATTGTTTGTATGAATTATACTTATTTGATGATGTTTAATCCACAAATAAGTGGCTAAATTCACTTCTTGCTGAGGTTAAGAACAATTGTAGTGGAATGTAATTGTTAATCATTTCAGTTTTCATCTTTTCTTCAATTGTTGTTCTATCAGTTCTTGTTCTTACTGCATTAATGTTTGACCAATGTTAATGTATATCTAAAAATCCAATTTTGATTTTGAAAAGGAAAGAAATTGGAAAGATGTGAATTGATAGGATATGATCTCTTCTTAGTTTGGAAAATTGAGAATTGATTTACATTCAGAATAGAAATATATTTAGTCAATTAAGGAATCGAGAATGTATGGCTAGAACATGAAATCCTTTTATCATAGAAATGTAGATTAAGGCTCATGATTCTTATGTTGGATAGGAGTCGAAAGTTCCAATCCATAGGCAATAATTCTTGACTAGAAACCGAAGGAAAGATTAACTGAATTGTATGGATAAATTAATTCCCTGCATGTTCATTTTAACCTCAGCTTGCTCATTACTATTGTTCAGACTCACTTTATAATTTTTCCTTAGATTCTTATTGATTAGTAAACTCAAACTCTCAAAATATTATTTATTTGGTTGTCTGCATTATTAAGATATAGTTCATTAACACTTAAGTTAATTAGTACCGTAGCTTAGTCCCTATGGGATCGATACTTGTCTTTACTTAAGCCACTTTACTACTTGTTCGACCATGTGCACTTGTGTGTAGTCACCACAGAAGCCGACCAAGTTCTTGGCGCCGTTGCCGGGGACTGACAATTTGTAAAATTATTTTCTTAGTGTTAGTTTACAAATTCTATTTAAGTGCTGACAACTTGATCTTAGCCTTTCTCTTGCAAATATTGAATTCTGTTGAACACAGGTAAGAGACAAGGAGTTGGTGGATTCATATATAGAGTCGGAAAGAAAATTTCATCGTCAAAGAAGGGAAGCTCTAGAGAAAAAGCTACAGTTGCTCAGACAGGCAATTCTAGAGCAACAACAGAATCCACCACTTGTGAGGGCAGTTTTAGTGCCCGAGGAAATGGCAGCAAGGCCGGTTCGCGAAGTGGCAACCCCACACGCTAACAATGTTATATCAAGTATTCGTAGACCAGAGCCTGGAGGGAGGTTTGAGCTTAAACAGAACATGATGCATTTATTGCACACCAGCGGGCAATTCACAGGTCTCCCTCATGAAGATCCACAACAACATCTCCAAAACTTTTTGCAGATAAGTGACAGTTACATCCCCGCTGGAGTATCATCCGATTACGTAAGGCTTACATTATTCCCATTTTCATTACTGGGGGAAGCAAAGAGGTGGTTGAAAGCTGAACCACCTAACTCTATCACCACTTGGGATGATCTTGCAAGAAAATTTTTGATAAGATTCTTTCCATCTGGGAAAACAATAAGACTTAGAAGTCAGATTCTAAGTTTTAAACAAAGAGAGGGGGAGAATCTGTATCAAGCTAGGGAAAGGTTCAAATCACTGTTAAGGGATTGTCCTCACCATCACCAGTCCAATGATGTGTTGGTGCATACTTTCATAGAAGGTTTGGAGCCCCACACAAAAATTTTGCTAGACTCAGCAGCTGGGGGACAAGCATTAGAAAAGACTTATGAGGAGCTGTATACTTTGTTAAATCGTATTTCACAGGGAAATCTAGAGTGGAATGCAGACTCTTCAAGAGGAGGAACAAGGAAAGCGACAGGAGTCTTTGAGGTGGATGGTTTTACAGCTATCGCTGTACAGATAACTGCATTGCAAAATCAACTCAACACCCACTTCAGCAGTATGAGCTTGAATCAACCACAAGCCCCAGTCAATGTAGTGCAGCAGATTTGGTGTGAAGTATGCGGTAGTAATGAACACTCAGCTGAGTGTTGTGGTGCAAATCCAGATTTAGTGAACTTTATTGGGAACGTCCAGAGAAATAATCACCAGCAGTATGGCAATAATTACAACTCAAATTGGAGGAATCATCCGAATTTCTCTTGGGGTAGTAACAGCCATCAAGGGCAGAGTTCGAATCAGGGTATGCAGAGAAATCAAGGGGGACATCAGAATTATCAGTCTCAGTACAGAGGAAACAATGCACCTCCTCCACCAACCAACAACATTGAGGAAATGTTCAAAATAATGATAGCTAACCAAGCTCAAATGCATGTTGATTATGTAAAATTAGCGGCATACTTGAAAAACAACCAGTTAGCTACAAAGCGGTTGGAGTACCAGTTGGGACAACTAGCTGGGGCTCAAAACACCAGACCCAGAGGAGGACTACCGAGTGACACTGACCCGAATTCCAAGCAGGTCAATGTAGTGACCACAAGGAGTGGATTACAACTCAAGGAGGTGGAACCAGAAAGATCACCTCAGCAATCAAGAGCAGTGGAAAAAGATAGGGAACATGATGATGAGAGGGGGAAGGAGAAGTCAGCTGAAGCAGAAAGATCACCACCCCCATTCCCTTAAAGATTAAAGAAACACAAGGAGGAAGCTTGTTTTAAAAATTTCATGGAGGTGCTTAAACAGGTACACATTAATTTACCTTTGGTTGATGTTTTGCAGGGAGTGCCTAAATATGCAAAGTATATCAAGGACATCGTAGCCAACAAAAGCAGATTGACGGAGTATGCTACGGTGGCGCTTACTGAGGAGTGCACTTCCCGGATTTAGAACAGGTTGCCAACAAAGCTCAAGGACCCTGGGAGCTTTACAGTTCAGATCACAATCGGGCAAAGTATTCGAGCTCGCGGATTATGTGATTTGGGAGCGAGCATAAACTTGATGCCGACATCGGTGTTCAAGAAGTTGGGGTTGGGCAGTCCTAGACCAACTACAGTGATCTTGTAGTTATCAAACCATTTTTTGGCCAGACCAGATGGCATTGTGGAGGACGTGCTAGTGCAAGTGGTCCCCCTCATATTCCCGGTAGATTTTATTGTCTTGGATTTTGAGCCGGATACGGAAGTCCCATTTATTTTGGGACGTCCTTTCTCAGCAACCGAGAGAGCTTTGATTGATGTAGCTGCAGGCCAGCTAACCATGTGAGCGCATGACAAAGTGGAGGTATTTGATGTGTATAAGGCCATGAAGCTTCCGGCCATCTATGAGGAGCTTTCAGCAATCAATGTGCTAAACCAAGAAGAAATTCTTCAGATTGTTCATTCTCAAGATCCTTTGGAAAGAGCTTTGATGGGCTCCAATCATTTCGGAGACAGGAATACTTATGAGATGGTGAAAATGTTAAATGAATCAAAATGGTATCTCAGGAAGCAAGACTTTCAGCCATTGATGAGGTCCTTGGAACCATTGCCAAAACCATCTATTGAGGAAGCACCAAAACTGGAGTTGAAAACATTGCCTCCTCATTTGAAATATGTCTTTCTGGGGGAAGATGACACCTTGCCAGTCATCATCTCCGCAAAATTAACGGAGGCACAGGTAAAGGATGCATTGGTGGTTCTCAAGCGGAGGAAGAAATCAATGGGCTGGCAATTGTCAGACATTCAGGGTATCAATTCAGCTTTTTGCACACACAGAATTTTTATGGAGGAAGGAGCAAAGCCAACTGTACAACATCAGCGGAGGTTGAATCCGATGATGAAGGATGTGGTTAGGAAGGAAGTGATTAAGTGGCTTGATGTAGGTGTGGTCTATCCTATTTCAGACAGCGAATGGGTCAGCCCCGTCCAGTGTGTCCCCAAGAAAGGAGGGATGAATGTGGTCACCATGAGAAAAATGAGCTGATCCCTACATGCACAGTCACAAGCTGGCGGATTTGCATGGACTACAGAAAGCTCAATGAGGCCACAAGGAAAGATCACTATCCTATCCCGTTTATTGATAAGATATTGGACAGATTGGCAGGTCAAGAATATTACTGTTTCCTTGATGGGTATTCTGGCTATAACCAGATAGCCATAGCACCGGAGGACCAGGAGAAGACTACTTTCACATGTCCTTATGGGACGTATGCTTTTCGGCGGATGCCATTTGGGTTATGAAATGCACCCGCCACATTCAATAGATGCATGATAGCGATCTTCCACGATATGGTGGAAGATTTCGTCGAGGTATTTATGGATGATTTTTCTGTTTTCGGTAATTCATTTGCTACTTGTTTGCAGAATCTGGACAGGGTGCTAGCTCATTGTGAAGAATCCAACCTTGTACTCAACTGGGAGAAATGTCATTTCTTAGTCAAGGAGGGTATCGTCCTTGGCCATAAAGTGTATTGCAAGGGGTTGGAAGTCGATCGTGCAAAGATCGAGGTTATTGAAAAGCTACCACCAACTGTGTCAGTGAAGGGTGTTCACAGTTTTCTCAGACATGCTGGGTTCTACAAACGGTTCATCAAGAACTTCTCTAAAATTTCTAGACTAATATGCAGGTTGCTAGAAAAAGCGGTGAAGTTCGAGTTTGATAAGGATGTTGTCAAAGCAATCGAGGAGTTTAAATAGAAGTTGATAGAAGCACCTATCCTCATTTCTTCGGATTGGGAGCAACTGTTTTAATTAATGTGTGATGCAAGCGATGTGGCTGTAGGAGCTGTATTGGGGCAGCGGAGGAATAGAATTTTTCATTCTATTTATTATGCAAGCAAAACACTGAACGCAACCCAAGTCAATTATACAGTCACAGAAAGAAGGAAGGTGACAACATCAAAGAAGAGTTCCCGGATGAGCAGCTCTTAGCAATAGGGGAAGTTGAAATCCCTTGGTATGCAGACATTGTGAATTTTCTAGTGAGTGGAGTCTATCCACCGGAGGCTACGGCTCAGCAGAGAAAGAAGTTGAGACATGATTGCAGGTATTATATTTGGGATGAGCCGTACTTGTTTAAGCAGGGATCATATCAGGTGATGAGAAGATGCATTCCGGAGAGCCAGATTGCAGAAGTGTTGAGGAGTTGTCACTCTTCATTGTATGGAGGACACCACGGAGGCGAGCGTACAATGCACAAGGTGCTACAGTCAGGTTTCTTTTGGCCTACACTGTTTAGAGACTCTATAGAATACGTAAAAATATGTGATAGATGTCAAAGAACAGGCACAATTGGTAGAAGACAGGAGATGCCGCTGCAACAGATATTAGAAGTGGAGATCTTTGATGTATGGGGTATAGATTTCATGGGCCCGTTCCCACCGTCATTTGGTAATCGTTACATCTTGGTGGCCGTTGATTATGTATCAAAGTGGGTTGAAGCAACAACTTGCCCCAGGAATGACAACAAAGTGGTAACAAAATTTGTGAAAAAGCAAGTTTTCACCAGGTTCGAGACACCCCGAGCCATTATCAGTGATGGAGGGGCTCATTGTGTAAATGCAAGTTTCAAGAATTTGCTAGCTAAGTATGGGGTGCGCCACAAGGTAGCAACAACATATCATCCCCAAACTAGTGTGCAAGTGGAGGTGTCGAACAAAGAAGTAAAGGAGATTCTACAAAATACAGTGAATGCACAACCTAGTGATTGGTCAAGCAAACTCGACAATGCATTGTGGGCTTATACAACTGCGTATAAGACACCAATTGGGAATTCTCCGTACAGATTGGTCTATGGAAAGGCGTGTCATCTGCCTATGGAGCTAGAACACCGAGCTTTCTGGGCCGTGAGGAAATTGAACATGGATCTAGAGCTAGCTGGTAAGAAGAGGCTGATGCAACTCAGCGAACTTGATGAGTTTAGTTGGCATGCTTATGAAAGTGCCAAGTGCTACAAAGAGAAAATAAAGAGGTGGCACGATAAGCATATAGTGCATCGGATCTTTGAGCCGGGGCAGAAAGTATTGCTATTCAATTCAAGATTGAGGTTTTTTCCAGGAAAATTGCGGTCCAAATGGTCAGGGCCGTTTGAGGTGGTAAGAATGACCTCGCACGGGGCGGTGGAGTTGTGGCAAGAAGATAGAAGTGCCACGTTCTTAGTAAATGGGCAGCTATGTAAGCATTATTGGGGTGAGGACGTTAGTCGAGAGAAGACGTCCATCACTCTAGAGGATGATTGAGCAATGAATGACGTCGAGCCGCGATGGTAAATAAGGCGCTGCACGGGAGGCAACCCATGAAATTGTTTTAATAGATGAGTAGAAATATTTGGAAAAGAAAACAAGAAAAAGAAAAATAAAAAAAATAAAAAAAAAGTTTTTGTTTGTGTTGAAACCTATGAATTCTAACCAATTTCTTGTGGTGAAGTGATTTTCAGGTGGAACGAAGGGCAAAAATGCAAAGAAACGTAAAGGAAAAAATCGAGGTGAGAAAAATAAAAATTGACACATTACAGTGAGCCTACGCGATGGCTCCGTGTCACGGAGGGGGTGCTCCACGTTACCCTCCGTGACACGTTGAAGAGTGTTCCGAGTTTTTTAAAAAATCTAGAACACTGGCGAGATGGCTCCGTGTCACGGATGGGGTGCTCCGTGTTACCCTCCATGACACGTTGAGTGTTATTTCGCGTCAGGTCACACCGGGTAGCCGGGTAACCCGCGCGAAATATCTCTTTAAAACCCCGATTTCCCTCAACTTCTTCATTATTTTTCCTTTCCTCCATGACCACCAACTCAAATTCCCTTCTCCCCCAACGTGACACGGACCTAGGCATCGATTTTCTTCAAGTTTTCTTCAATTTCATCAAATTAAAGGTATGTTCTTGAACTTTACCTCATTTTTGCTTGAATTTTCGATTCTTGAACATGTGTAGTGATTGAAACTTGACCTAAGTGAGAATTAATCTTGAATTCATTTAAGTTATGATTGATTGATGTTCATAGTATCGTTGTGAGTATATGAACTCGATGAATGCATGTGTTATTAAATTTTTGTGAAATTGGTAGATAGGGTTTGAAATTGAATAGGAAGAAGACTAAAATTGGTTGAAATGTTGAACCAAATTTGGGTGTTGCATGTTAGGTGAATTGAATTATGTTGTCATTAATGTTGAATATGCTACGTAGACAAGGGGTTTTCGGGAGAATGAAATTGGTGAATTGCATAGGGTGTTGAGAACAAAAATTTGGCTAAGTGCTATGATGTTGAAAGTGAATCGATGGCGATAATTTTATTCATTGTACGAAGTCTGAGTAGTACATAGTAATTTTTCCATCGATTTATATGAATGCACTAAGCCGGTTGAATGTTAAGAATGAGGAAAATCATGAATGTCTTGTCGAATTGTTTTTATTGTGGCTTAAGACTAAGTATGGGGTGACCTAATTAAACCCAACCTTAGTTGAAGCTAATTATGACTTGAATAACATTGGGACTGTCTGTTTGATTGTATAGGAACAATGTCAGGCAGACAAGACAAGGGTAAAGGCGCATCCACATCGGGCGCCGGCAGAAAAAGAATAAGATTGGGAACAGCAGTTCCAGCAGCACCAACGGTTTCGAGAGGCCAACGCCGACAATACAGAACCCGAAGGGTGACTGACGAAGGGAAGAAATGGTATGCAAAACACAAAGAAACCAAATACTTCCCGGAGGAGCAAATATCAAGGGAGCCGCTGGCACAGGAATTCCAGCGGATTTTACACCAGATTGACACCGCTGGGCTTAACTTCATCTTCGAAGAGCCTAGGGAGTGCAATCTCCATCTCATTCGGGAGTTTTATGCCAACTGGAACCCGACCCTCCGCAGTCACACTGTCAAAATCAGGGGGCAGGTTGTAACTTTTGAGCCCAACTACCTGAATGCTATCTTGGGGGCGCAGGACACAGACGCCCATGTCCTTCGGCAGCTGAACATTACTCCACCTTATGCGGACATCAGATGCACTCTATGTGGAGCCCGTTCGACAGCAAAGTGGAGTAGACACAAGGAGAGGGGCTACCATCAAACACTGCCCTACTCTCAGATGAACAGGGAAGCTAGGATTTGGTTGAAAATTATGTGCTCATGCTTGATCCCGGGGGTGCACATGACAGATGTCACCCGGGACTGAGTCTGCTTGGTGTATGCCCTGATGAAGGGGCTTGAAATAAATGTTGGGGCGGTGATCATCTCCGCCATGAAGAGAGCCCGACTGCATCAAGGGCACATATATGGGTTCGGTGGTTTGCTTACCACGTTCCTGAGGGGCCATGATATCGAGGAGGAGGCCCTGGATTACATCCCACAGATTGTCAGGCGTGCCTTGGATTTCACCAAAACCAAGGCACCTGACACTACTCATGGGCCGGTACTCACACTAGCCAAGCGACATGCTCGAGATGATCAGTATATGGCCAGCATGTATGGGATGCAGATGTTGCAGCTGCGCATTGGCGGGAGGCCTGTAATGGAGGATGAGTTGTGGAAGCTCGAGCTGGATTACCCATTCGGCGAGAATGCCCGAGATCTATGTAGAGTGGGGCCCATATTTGTGGAGCCCGTAGATGATGACGTCTCCACCGATAAGGAGACACGCTGGAGGACTCAGATATTGAGTCAGATGAGGACAGCAGGGGAGATTCTGATATGGGAGACGAGGCAACGACACCTGATGAAGAAGTTGAATACTTCGATTGATCAGGGAGTTTCACCACCCACCTTTGTGATATGTTGAAATTTTGTGAACACTAGGGACAATGTTCGGTTTAAGTGTGGGGTGGGAGTAGTTAGGTGCCAGCTGCTTTGTTTATGTTTATGTTAATGTTGTGTTGTTGTGCTTGTGAAAAATGTGACCCTGTGAATTTATGTTATGTGTTCTGTAATTAAGTGGTGTTGTAATGAATGTTAAGCTGTTGTGTGCTGTGTTGAGCTGTTGTTGAATGGTTGTTGTGTAAATATTTTTGTTTTCTATCGAAAGTATCGAAATTAAAATTTTTTTTTTGTTAAATTTCTTTTATGTTGGGTTTCTCGGCCTTTGTTTTCGGTACTTTTACTGAGAATAGTCCCATTGAACCGGATTCGTAGATAGTGACCGTTCCCTATGATGGATGGATGACGACCGTCTTACGGGAAATGTAGTCGATAGGAGTAGTTTTTTTCTTTCTTTTCTTTCTTTTGTTTTTGTTTGTGTCCCAAACGTGTCGTTACTTCATGGTTCGGAATTCTTGTTACGTGTTGTATATGATATTGAGATGCAAAAGTGATTCTTATGAAAGCATGCAAATGTGTAAATATGTTGAGATACCTAGGCCGAGTTCGATTCGGTGTGATCGAGGCTTAATAGTGAATTCTTGTAATTAGCTGATTGAAGAGTCTGTGAATATATCTTGAGTTGAGCATGTGCATTGAGTGTGAGGTGAGGTTTTGATTATTCCATGCTATTGTGAAGTGTCTAGAACTTGCCTGGTGTGTGCACGAAACGAAATGAAGGATGTGTATTGTAGGAAAGGATGTAGGCGTTTCTTTGATTAAACCGAAAGTTTCTCCATTATCATACCTACCTTGAACGTACATCCTAGTTAGCCCCATTGAGCCTTTAGCCTATTGTTTTCTTTCTTTGAAGAGGTAAAAACCGAACTTAATCCCTTCTTTTCATTAGCCGTGAATTTGATCCAAAACTCTTAAGCGATCAAGAAAAAATAATTTTTCCACAGTGTAAAGGAGTGAGAATTGTGAAAAGAAAGGAAAAGCGGAAGTGGTGAAAGTTAAAGAAAAGGTCAAAGGTGCACTTGCTGAAATTAAATAAACTAAAGATGTATAACTAATCTTTGCTAGTAAGTCAAGTGTGCTTAAAGAAATGGGAACAAAAATAAAGAAAAAAAATTTCTTCAAGAATGGGAGGATGAAGGAAGAAAAAAATGGCCGTAATGATGGTGGGATGTATTGAAAAGCGCTTAAGGAAGCTAGTTGCTATTATTGGTTAGCCCAGTATTTGCTAGTTCCATAGCTTACATTACAACCCGTTAAGTCCTACGTGATCTTATATTACTCGTTCTTATATTAGTGGAATAATACACTAGAGGCAAGCCTATGGTTCATGACATGATGCATATGAATTCTTTGGGAGAGAGAGCGAAATTGTATTCATATACCCCTACATGTAGTGCTTTGGAAATCATATGATAGCAAATGGGGTATTTCTCTTGTGTTGTGAGGGCACATGCTTGACGAGAGATTAATTTCGTGTCGGATATCTTGATCAGTTGATTTGCACGAGTTTGCCAAGATCGAGAATTGATTCTTGAGCTTAAGAGATCTTAATGTGATGTACTTCATTGTATTGATGAGACCATGCATGTTTTCTTGATGATTTGCTATATTAAATAATCGGTATAGCCGTAGCTTGAATTGTTGAGCCAAAGTAGCTATGCGTGAGTGTCAATTGCATGAGATGTGAGAATATTGTTCAAGGACGAACAAGGTTTTAAGTGTGGGGTAAGTGATCTGGGGCAGAATTTCATGCCCAAGTGATACTCAAATGCTTCATTTCGACTTGTTTGTCTATCATTATTGTGTACATTCTCATGTGATTTGTAATTAAATGTGAATTTATAGTAACCAACATGATTAGTGTTGTTTTGTAGGTAAAACGGAATTTTGGGAAGCTAAGATACATGTAGGTAAAATCGGGAATGGACTTGAAAACAATGAGTGGAAAAGGACATGGAAGATCAACAAAAACAAGGGCTCCGCGATGGAGCCGTGTCACGTTGCCATCGCGGAGGCACTCTGCCTCAGATGAAATAATTTTGGCAATTTCCATTGAAGGTGCGCGATAGCACCGTGTCACGTTGGCCAGGCTCCACGATGCAGGCCGTGGCATGTTGAGGTGAAATTGCCTGGGAGCCGAATTCCAGTGAGGGTACGCGATACCTCCGTGGCACGGAGGGAGTGCTCCGTGATACACTTCGTGCCACGTTTCTTGTTATTTTGGAAAAATTCTCAACAGTATAAATAGCACACTTAGGTTTTATTTTAAACATTCTGACTTGGTTGAGCAAGAACGTGGGTTACAGGCAGTTGAGGGGACAAAAATTCTAGGGTTCTTCTCTATCTCTTTCTCTTTTATCTCAATTGTTTGTATGAATTATACTTATTTGATGATGTTTAATCCACAAATAAGTGGCTAAATTCACTTCTTACTGAGGTTAAGAACAATTGTAGTGGAATGTAATTGTTAATCATTTCAGTTTTCATCTTTTCTTCAATGGTTGTTCTATCAATTCTTGTTCTTACTGCATTAATGTTTGGCCAATGTTAATGTATATCTAAAAATCCAATTTTGATTTTGAAAAGGAAAGAAATTGGAAAGATGTAAATTGGTAGGATATGATCTCCTCTTAGTTTGAAAAATTGAGAATTGATTTACATTCAAAATAGAAATATATTTAGTCAATTAAGGAATCGAGAATGTATGGCTAGAACATGAAATCCTTTTATCACAGAAATGTAGATTAAGGCTCATGATTCTTAAGTTGGATAGGAGTCGAAAGTTCCAATCCATAGGCAATAATTCTTGACTAGCAACCGAAGGAAAGATTAACTGAATTGTATTGATAAATTAATTCCCTGCATGTTCATTTTAACCTCAGCTTGCTCATTACTATTGTTCAGACTTACTTTATAATTTTGCCTTAGATTCTTACTAATTAGTAAACTCAAACTCTCAAAATATTATTTATTTGGTTGTCTGCATTCTTAAAGATATAGTTCATTAATACTTAACTTAATTAGTACCGTAGCTCAGTCCCTGTAGGATCGATACTTGGCTTTACTTAAGCCACTTTACTACTTGTTCGACCACATGCACTTGCGTGTAGTCACCACATAAGCCGACTACACTAGGGGACCTAAACGTTGTGCAAGTTATTGCTGACTCTAATATTAGAGAAGACAAGCAATCCTTGTCTTGGAAGGTCTAAAAAATTGCCTCTAAATGTTAGGACGCTCAATCAGGGGACCTAGTCCATCCTACAACCACAAAGGCTAGTTCAAGGAAAGTAATGAAAGATTCCTTGAAAGAAAATCAAGTCAAAATAGCCAAGAGGAGAAAGATAAAGAAGAGAGTATTTGTGGAAGATGAAGTTCAACCAAAAATCATTCTGGAACATGATGATGAAGAAGTGGAAAAGTATATAGATGATGATGCTACAATAAGTGTTGATGCAACGAGAGAAAATCCTATCACAACCCTCAGCTAGTGAGGAAAAGAGGAGGGACCAAGTCGACAAGTAAGGCATCAAAAAGAAAGGTAGCTGCTAGACCAAAGAGGAAATAGTGGGAAGTAACTGCGGATGAAGAGCATTTCGTACCATCCAGGGGTTCAAAATCCAAGAAAGTAGAGGCAAGTGAGGCTCCACATACTGAGGGACTTGGTGCCTCCTCCAGGCCCACTCATCAGAAAGGGTTAGTGTAGTGTCTCACTAGAGAGTAGAGGCTAGAAATCCTGAAAACTCAAAAGGTACTGAGAGGACGGGTCTTTGATCCTGAGATAGCCAACATGGAAGGAATGATGGACCTAATTGAGGTGGTCGTATATCAGGCATAGAGCCATCTATTCACTCCATCGGTTCTTGAGTTGCATGAGAAGGAAATGCGAGAAATCTACCATGACATGATGTTTACTGTGGAAGGGAAGGAGGTGATCACAAAGGTGAATGAGGTCAACATAACCCTAGATAAGCAAGTTCTTGGGCAAATCCTTGAGGTTCCCACTAAGGGGATCAGGTCTGTGAAAGAACAATGTGAGACCAAAAAGTTCTTCTCCCTGGTTGGAAAGATGGAGAACCTAAGTAGGGAAAGACTTCTTAAAAAGCAGATAAAAGGCGAGTACTAACTAGTATTCAAATTTGTGAACAAGGTTCTTCTTCCTAGGACTAAAAATAGGATAATTGCTGGGATGTCTGACCTTTTTCTTATGAAGGCTCTTAATACCTTCCAGGCCATCAGTTTACCTGTACTTATGATTGAGCACATGCATAAGGTTATGACGGTCAAAGAAAGTAAGCGTGGGTTGGTATATGGGTTTCTTCTGAAATGGGTGCTTGACTTCTTCAAGGTGACTTGTGGACAAAGAATTGCAAGAACAAGAAAGTAGATGATCACTCTTACCACTCTAGAGGAATGTGAATATGTACGTAGGCGAGGAGGTGTAAAGGGTCAGTCTGTGATCTCAGATCTTATTTCCTCTCAGGAGAATTCTAATGCAGAGGTTGAGCGGTTAACTGGGCTGCTGGATCAACGGGATGCAAAAATTACATACCTTAAGGCAACTTTAGAGGAAGCCTCATACGCACCTGTAGAGGAATCAGGTCTCATGATTGCTCTCTGTTAGGAGAATGATTCCTTGAAGGCCCAGGTAGGGGACCTGGCCCAAAAACTACTAAAAGCACATGAAGCCACCAATGATAGAATGACTCTGTTGCTGCAGAAATTATTGAGTCCTTGAGTTCGTGTCCTCTTGTCCCTTTCCTTCTCTTCAATATTCCTATCCTTCTCCTCCTTGATTTCCCAATCCCTTCTCACCCTTTTATCCCTAAACTCTTTGAATGGCAGTTTTAAGATTGGTTAATTAATGTACTTTTGTTTGTATTTTGTGTGATTTTCTAATCCTAATGAATGATGAATCAGTGTTCTCTTACTTCTGTTGTCCTTTCTTCTTGTCATTTCATGCTTATTCATGTTAGTGTTGTCCCATTTGCCATGAATTAACATTATCTTGTCTTTCCTCTACTTGGTTTACTATATGTCCTTTTTTATGATGTCAAAAGGGGGAGGCAATCATGAGGGAGAACAAGGGGCATTTGTTGGTTCATTGACTGGGGGAAGAAAGGAAAGCTCTTCGACAGGGGGAAGAAAGGAATTTATGAAAGGGGGAAGCACTGGCACTTAGAAGTGTATGTTTCTCATTATCAAAAAGGGAGAAATTATTGTACTTATGGTTTTGATGATAGACAAATCCATGAAGGGATCAGATCCCCCATATGGTCCTCCTATGGGACCTGGTTGGATGGTGTAGCGGGAAGTTCACTTACAGTTATAAAGTGTACTATCTCTATGTTGGTTTGGGGGATTACAGAAGTACTGCAGCAGAGACGCAGCAGTAGGGCAGAAGGTCAATTCTACTCAACTAATGAGATTACACATAGATTTTGGGTCTCTCATACTTATCCAGATGAGACAATTTCAAAACCTAGTTTTTCGATATTGAAAAAGACACACTCTCTGCAAGAAGTCGCCATGGTTATCAAGAACAAAGCTCTGCAACAACAACAAGGGACTTGCTCGTGGATAACAAAAGTATTCTCTAGTCTAGATTGCTGTTTAGTCTTTGTATTGATTCTTAATGAAAACTTACTCTTCAATATGAAGCTTGTGTAGGTATCTTTCATTGTAATTGTTCTTGAGTTATTAGAAGAAGACATCAACTAGATCTAGTTGAGTGAGGGGCTAGAGTTAGCTGTGAAGTACAAGTTAGAGCTAGCTGGTTGGAGGATGTTGCAATAGAGTTATTGTATTGTAGCCTTTTCGTAGAGTTACTTCAAGAAGGATTGGATTATGAGTTTAATCCAAAGGGTTACTGGAGTTTGTAATCACCATTTCTTAGATTTAGTGAAGTTGTTGGTGAAATTCTGCTAGGTAGGTCATGGTTTTACTCCCTTGAGCAAGAAGATTTCCACGTAAATATCCTGTGTCACTTATATTGCTGTTATTTGCTTTATTTATTGTGCTTACTATTGGTGTTAATCGAAGGACCAGGTCCTTAGACTAGTGGTGAACTCTTACAATTCAACACTCAGCATAAAAGTGATCCAAGTATTATATAATAAAAAATTAGCAACCTAGCTAGCTAACGATATGTCTTTAAGTTATTTTTCAATTATCCATGATTGTGATGAGTTGCCAAATTAATCAATTTATGGTAGTGTTTGATCTCCAGATTGTTTTTAAAATGTCATTATCGTTTCCACGAGCATTATTATGGTGGTTTATTAAAACCTCCACAACAATGGCCATGAAATGAAATTTCAATTTGCTAATAGGAGGCAATTTATAATCCCCAAAATATAAATTCTATATTTAAAGTTTTAAACTTGTGGAGATTTATAACCATCATATTATGATTTCAATATTTATATAGAATCTAATTTGTGATGGCTTATGATACTCTCTTATATAGTTTAGCTTTTCCTTTTTTCAATCTATATTAGATCCTTCATTACTTCTTCACCAATCTTTGGTTTAGCTGCCACGTTTTCCTAGTCCACACCTGTAACACCTCAAAAGTTTTTTAGACCAAACCCGGATGGAATGAAAAAAAACAGAAAAGAAATCAGAACTTGCCTCAGAATGACTCAACCAATGAGTCATTGTCAGGAACAATGACACGTCAGAAGAGTCATTGTAAGTTCCAATAAATTTCCTCTAGGGTACCATCGAGCCGAAGAACGACTCGTTGCAAGAAGTAATGAGTCGTTCTGTCGCTCGTTCTAACCTAGTCCAGAAGCTTGCTAAATTCCTTCTCTCAAACAATGGGCCAAACGACAAGTCATTATTTAAGATAATGACTCATCCTATGTAGCCGTTGGTTGAGATCTAGAAAATGCTTAAGTCATCCCAGTGATGACGGATGCAATTAATGACCTGTTATTTTGGATAATGGGTCGTCTTGTCCGTCCGTTGAGGGATAGCCAAAGTTGGTTCAAAACTCATCCAATGAAATGAGTGGCAACAACAACCCGTTGTCCCATCTAATGAGTCGTTGGTCTCGTCCATTGTTCAAGCCCAGGAATTATTCAGAACTTCCAATAGCTAGGATGAGTAGTGACAACAACCTGTTGTTTCAACCAACGAGTCATTGTGTCTTCCATCGTGATAGTCTAGAAAACGAAAATTTTTAGACCAGAGACAATGACTGGTACCAACGAGTCGTAGTCACAACCAATGACTTGTTGTGAGGCCTGTTAGATCTAGACAATCAATTTTTGACTTGGTTACCCAGGGGTATTTTTGTTAAATTCAAAGCTCCTAGCACCTAAACTACATCATTTTGGAGTATATTATTATGAGATTAAGAGGGTTAGTCGATCTTACTCAGGGTTAGTCGATCTTACTCCCTCATTTCTCACTTTCCTCTCAAGACCAGTACGTAGAAGACTCAGACAGACTTCTTAGGGCAAGGGTTAGGGTTCTTACTTTCTCTACAGACTCCAAGAGCTTTTCCAGAGAAATTCTCCTCCAGGTGTGTGGGAATTCCAAAAGGGATTCTTCCATCCTTGTGTCCCGAAGATTTTCCTCAGAAACCTTTTCTATTCTAGCTCTGCAAGAGTTATGAATTAGGGCTTTTTCAGATAAATTATGAGTGTTCTTAAACTCCAGTTGTCTTGCTAAATTTTTATCACTCTAACACATGATTGTTATGTAGATTTCATAGTATGATCTTCTCCCTAGCTTATGACGATATTTGTGTTGATTCTTCATGATTTAAAATTTGTTCTAGATTGTTGTATTTCTTCATGGAATGTTATTTGAGCATAAATCCTCAGCTTGCATGATTTGACTTAAAGTGATTATTTTCACTATGTGAATATACTTAGTATTCTATGGAAATGTTAGCTGATCAGTTTTAATCTATATTAGTCTTTTATAAAATTTAGTAGAGTCAATTTATCAGCATGATTGTCGTCCTTTAGACTGTCATGAAACTTTCAGACAAAGCCGCTCTAACAAGTCTTAGAACACAGTTTCTTTTAGGTCCTTAGACTCTCAAAACACTTCAGATAAGTAGTTCTGACATAGTCCTAGGACATCAGTTTCAAGCTATCAACCAGTTAGACATAAGTAGGTTTTTAGTGGGAGTAGTACTTAGCAATGAGCAGGCCAGGGTTCAGTGCACCCAGGTTCCCAAAACTACATGCCACTGTAGGTTATTAGCCTGAATGGGCCCCAGATAGTGATCACACAGCTCAACCACTATACCCTAGCAAGGTACAGTGGGCTCTCTTTACACCAAACTCCATGTCTTGCTCACATGGTTACATATCGGTTACAAGCTCTCCCACAGTAAAATTCAGTTCATTATAGTTATGATTCTCAGTCCATTCCAGATTTTTAGGTTCCAGTCTATTTTTGCAGTATTTCAATTTAATGTGTTTTAGTTCATCTCACATACTTAGCATATTCAAAGTACTGATCGCATATTTGTAGGTGCTATATTATTTTATGATATAAGCTCACATACCCAGCCTCAACACCGAAGCTAGTTCCTCTCAGTGATTCTCCAGCAGCTTCCAGTGGTGAGTCCTCATCTTCCGAGGGCCGGAGTTTCATTTTTAGTTTATGATTTTCAGTTTGGTCCAAATATTGGAGTTAGCTGGGAGTTTGTATCAGTAACTCATCAGTTCTTTTTAGAAGGCTTTCAGATAGTGTTTATAGATTCAGTTTGGGTTTTCAGTGTATGTTCAGATATTTGTGTTATAAATCAGTATTTGCTTGTTTCTTTAGTCATATTCCGCTTATTATTATTATTATTATTATTATTATTATTATTATTATTATTATTATTATTATTATTATTATTATTATTGTTATTATTATTATTATTTTTTTTTCAGCAGATCAGTCTTAGTAGAAATATGCTTTACCATGGGTTTGCTTGGGGTTACTTGTGATCCTAAGCACTGTGTCGCATCTAGGGTGTGAACTCGGGGCATGAAAAACTTGGTATCAGAGCCTTAGGTTTGGAGTGTCCTAGGATGTCCGAAATTTGCATTAAGTAGAGTCCTTTTCATGAGTGTGAAGCGTTCCACACTTATGAGGGGGAGGTTACGAGGCATTTTTAGGAGAATTCCCTTTATTCATGATTCTTATCGTGCATAGAGTTTTACACTCTAATACATCCTCCTACCTCGTGCTCTATTCCTTTTTAGCCGACGATGCCTCCCAAGAGCAAAAATGGAAGGAGGACCGACAATGCTAATTAGCCAGCCCCACCAACTTCAGCAGCCCCTTAGGACGATCAGGGATGCTATTCTGATGCTGGCTCAGGCAATGACCAATCAGGTTAACCAGTAAGTCGTTGTGCAAGTAAATACTAATGGGTCTGCAGCTGCTGCTAGAGTCCGGGATTTTACTCAAATGAATCCCCAACATTTCACAGGTCCAAAGTAGATG
The DNA here is from genome assembly GCA_035772735.1 of Datura wrightii. NCBI lineage: Eukaryota > Viridiplantae > Streptophyta > Magnoliopsida > Solanales > Solanaceae > Datura > Datura wrightii. Next base: position 40,465,038 of record JASDFA010000019.1, read on the forward strand.
AGGACCTTCATGAATTCATTGATGAGATTTAGAAGATCACCCAAATCATGGGTGTTACCCCAGTTGAAAGTGCAGATTTGGATGCTTATCAATTGAAGGGGTTGGCTCAAAGTTGGTATAAACAATGGAAGGAGGGAAGGCAGAATGGTGTAGGTTCGGTAGAATAGGGCGAGTTTGTGATTGCATTCCTAGATAGGTTCTTTGCCCATTAGATAAGGGAAGCTAAGGCTGTTGAGTTTATGAACTTGAGGCAGAACGACATGACAGTATAGGAGTACGCATTAAAGTTCACTCAACTGTCAAGGTATGCTCCAAAAATGGTTGCTGAGCTGAGGGCTAGTATGTTCAAGTTCGTGAATTGAGTCTCAGACTTGGTGTCAAGAAGTGCAAAATTGTGATGCTCATCAAAGACATATACATCTCTAGTCTCATCATCCATGCGTATTAGATAGAGATGGAGAAACTAAAGGAGATACAAAGGAAAAGTAAACGGGCGAGGACAGGTCAATTTCAGTATTCTCAATAGAGGTCAGGCTGTGGTAATCACCCTAACAACAGCAACAGAGGTGTCCAACACCTTCTTCAGCCAGTGCTCCATCTTTCAGGTCCCATAAGGATAGGAGGCGTGGGACCTAAGGCTCCTAGTCCTAGAGACATATCTCCAGCAGCTGCACTTTTCCAACATGTTATAAGGGTGGTAAGAACCACTTGGGTGAGTGCCACATGGGCAAAGAGGACTGTTTTGGTTTTGGCCAGCTGGGTCATAAATTGAGAGATTGCCTATCAGTAGGATTGGGCAAGGCCCGATCCACTATATCAGTAGTTTTGTCGGGTCGTCAAGCTCAGCAGGGTGCTACCTCAGGGACCGGTGGCGATCAGTGCCAGAATTGATTTTATGCTTCATCCTCCCATCAGGACCAGAAGAACTCACCTGACATAGTGACTGGTACGTTACGTCTTTTTCAGATAGATATGTATGCCTTACTAGATCCAGGAGCCACATTTTCCTTCGTGACTCCCAACATCGTTGTCCAGTTTGATATTAGTCTATAAATCCTTCCAGAGCTATTTTAGTCTCTACTCTGGTTGGTGAGTCAGTTAGAGCTAGCCGGGTATATTGAGATTATCCGATTATAATGTTGCATAAAGTCACTTCAGTTGATCTAGTAGAGTTATATATGGTTGACTTCGAGCTTATTGTTGGCATGGACTGGATATATTCTTTCTATGCTTCAGTTGACTACAAAACCAGGGTCTTCAGGTTTTAGTTTCCTAATAAACCAGTCCTAGAATGGAAGGGTAGTACGTCAGCACCTAAGGGTCGGTTCATCTCATACCTTGAGGCTAGGAAAATAATTGCTAACGGGTACATCTATCACTTGGTCAGGGTCAAAGATTCTAGTTACAAGACCCGGACACTTCATTCAATTTCAGTTATAAATGAGTTCCCAACGTATTTCCCGAAGATCTTCCTAGAGTCCTTCCCAAGCGGGAAATAGACTTCGGCATAAATCTTCTTCTAGATACCCAGCATATCTCAATCCCTCCTTATAGAATGGATCCAACTAAGCTTAAAGAATTAAAGGAAAAACTGAAAGACCTCCTAGATAGGGGTTTCATCATACCCGACATCTTTCCATGTGGTGCCTTAGTCCTATTCGTGCGAAAGAAAGATGGTACACTCAAAATGTGCATCGACTACCATCAACTGAATAAGGTTACAGTCAAGAACAGATATCCTCTACCTAGGATTGATGACTTGTTTGACCAACTTCAAGGAGCTAGTGGTTCTTAAAAGGTAGATCTTAGATCAAGATACCACCAGCTCAGGGTTAGAGAATGTGACATTCCGAAAACAGCCTTCAGAACTCGGTATAGTAACTAAAAATTCGTAGTTATGTCTTTTTGACCAATGCTCCTATAGATTTTATGAATTTGATGAACAAGGTATTCAAGTTGTACCTGGACATGTTTGTTATTATCTTTATAGATGATATTCTGGTTTACTCCAGAATAGAGGAGGAGCATGCAAACCATATGAGAATAGTTTTGCAAACTCTCAGGGATCATTAGTTGTTCACTAAATTTAGCAAGTTTGAGTTCTGGCTAAAGTTAGTTGCATTTCTCAGTCATGTGGCCTCCAGTGAGGGTGAGGGTATTCAGGTGGATCCTCAAAAGATTGTGGTAGTCAAGGACTGGCCAAGAACCACTTCTCCGACGGACATCAGGAGTTTCTTGGGCCTAGCCAGTTATTACAGATGATTTGTAGAAGGGTTCTCCTCCATTCCCTCTCCTTTGACTAGATTAACTCAAAAGAAGGTGAAGTTTCAGTGGTCTGACACATGTGAGAAGAGCTTTCAGGAGTTGAAGACTAGAATCACTATAACCCCAGTTTTGACTCTACCAGAAGATTCAGATGGAATTGTGATCTATTGTGGTGCCTCCAGAGTTGGCCTTGATTATGTTCTGATGTTGTATGATAAGGTAATAGATTACGCCTTCAGACAACTTAAGGTTCATGAGAAGAACTATCCGACTCATGATCTCGAGCTGGCAACAGTAGTATTTGCCTTGAAGATTTGGTGACACTATCTTTATGGGGTTCATGTGGATGTTTTTATGAACCATAATAGCCTACAATATGTGTTTAGTCAGAAGGACCTAATCTGCATCAGTAAAGGTGGTTAGAGTTGTTGAAAGACTACGACATGAGTGTCTTGTACCACTCGGGTAAGACCAATGTAATGGCTGATGCTCTTAGCATATTGTCTATGGGAAGTGTTGCTCATGTTGAGGATGATAAGAAAGATCTGGTTAGAGTTGTTCACAGACTGGCTTGATTAGGGGTCTAGTTGGTTGACTTAGCAGAAGGTGTAGTTGTAGTCTAAAATGGGTCAGAATCCTCCCTAGGGGTGGAGATTAAGCCAAAACAGGATGAAGAACCAATTTTACTTAAGCTGAAGGAAGCGATCCTAATAAAAGAGGTGGAAGCATTCTCCAAAGGTGGAGATGGTGTGCTCTATTACTAGGGTAGGTTGTATGTTCCAAATGTAGATGACTTGAGGTAGAGAATATTAACGGAAGCTCACAGCACCAGGTACTCCATCCACCCAAATGCCACCAAGATGTACCGTGATCTACATGAAGTCTACTGGTGGAATGGCATAAAGAAGGACATTGTAGAATTTGTGGATAAGTGTCCAAATTTCCAACAGGTCAAAGTAGAAAATCAGAGACCTGGGGGTATGACTCAGGATATTAATATTCCTACTTGGAAGTGGGAAGAAGTAAACATGGACTTCATCCAGGCTTACCTCATACTCATCAACAACATGAATCAATTTGGGTGGTTGTAGACCAAATGACAAAGTTGACACATTTTCTTCCAGTTAAGACCGTAGACTTAGCAGAGGATTATGCTTGATTGTACATTTGGGAGTTTGTCAGACTAGACAGGGTTCCCTTGTCCATCATTTCATATAGGGGTATTCAGTTCACCTCGCACTTCTGAAAGTCATTTTAGAAGGGACTTGGTACTCAAGTCAAGCTTAACACAACTTTTCACCCTCAGATAGATGGCTAGGCTGAGCGGACTATTTAGACTTTGAAGGATATGTTGAGGACTTGTGTGATCGATTTCAAGAGCAGTTGAGATGATTACCTACCTCTCATCAAGTTTGCATACAACAATAGCTACCACTCTAGTATTTAGATGGCTCTATTCGAGGCATTATATCGTAGGACGTGCAGATCTCCTATAGGGTGGTTTGAGGTTGATGAAGCTTTCTTGATAGGACTTGATTTACTACATGAGGCCATGTAGAAGGTTCAACTTATCAGGGAACGGTTGAAAATAACTTAAAGCCAACAAAAATCATATGCGGATGTAAGAAGAAGGGAGTTAGAGTTTGTTGTGGATGATAGGGTATATCTAACAATCTCACCTATGAAGGGGGTGATGAGATTTGGGAAGAAAGGAGAGCTCAATCCTAGATATGTTGGCCCTTACAGGATCTTGAGATGCATTGGCAATGTAGCTTATGAGCTGGAATTGCCTGCGAAGTTAGCATCGGTACACCCAGTCTTCCATATGTCCTTGTTGAAGAAATGCATTGGTGACCGACCTTAGTAGTGCCTCTAGAGAGTGTTGGGGGTAAATGACAGCCTCTCTTATGAAGAAGTTCTAGTTCAGATCCTAGACCGTCAGGTTCATAAGCTGAGGAACATGGAGGTCACTTTAGTAAAAGTTTTATGGAGGAACCAGCTAGTCGAGGTAGCCACATGGGAAGCAGAAGCAGACATGATGACTAAATACCCTCACCTATTCCCTTCCAGCTCAGCTTCAACATCGGTACTAAATTCCTCCTCAGTACTCTATTAAGTTCTATATTATCAGCTCTAGTCATGTTTTGGTGTGAACTTTTAGTAGCATAACTCAATCTATATGTCTATCTCAGTTCAGAGTCAACCACTCCTTCAGTAATTAGTTAATAGTTTTCAGTTTGTGATTTACAACTCTTTTCCCCATTCTTTCACCCTACTTGGTCTTCATTTGAGGATGAATGTTCCCAAGGGGGAGATATTGTAAATACCCCAAAAGTTTTTTAGACCAAACTTAGACTTAGAATGAAAAAAAACTAGAAAATCTTGCCTCAAAACAACTCAACAAACGATTCGTTGTTAGGAAGAACAACCCAACAAAAGAGTCATTGTAAGCTCCAAAAAATTTCCTCCAGGGTACCAATGAGCCATAGAACAACTCGTTGCAAGAAGTAAAGGGTCGTCCTATTGCTCATTATAACCTAGTCCAGAAGCCTGCTAAATTCCTTCTCTCAAACAACGGGCGAGACGATGAGTCGTTGTTTGATATAACGACTCGTCCTATGTAGCCATTGGGTGAGATCCATAAAATGCTTAAGTCATCCCAGTGACAATGGATGGAAACAACGACCCGTTCTTTCAGATAACGGGCCGTCCTATCCGTATGTTGGGAAACAACGACCTATTTCCCCATCCAACGAGTTGTTTTTCCAGTCCATGGTCAAGCCCAGGAATCATTTATAATTTCAGTAGCTAGGAAAAGTAGTGACAATGACCCATTATTTCAACTATTGAGTTGTTATGTCTTCTGCCATGAGGGTGCAAAAAAGGGAAATTTCCAGACTAGAGACAACGGATAGCACCAACGAGTTGTGATCACATCCAATGACTCATTGTGAGGCTCGTTAGATCTGGTCAGTCAGTTTTGAAACAGTTACCCACGGTTTTGTTTGTCAAATCCTAAGCTCCTAGCACCTAAACTATAATGTTTTGGAGTATATTATTAGGGGATTAATAGGGTTAATCGATCTTCCTCCCTCATTTCTCACTTTCCTCTCAAGACCGGTACGTAGAAGACTCAGACAGACTTCTTAGGTCAAGGGCTAGGGTTATGACTTCCTCTCCAAATTCCAAGAGCTTCTTAAGAGAAATTTTCCTCTAGGTATGTGGGAATTCAACAAAGAAATTCTTCCATCCTTGTATCCTAAAGATTTCCCTCAGAAACCTTTTCTATTCTAGCCCTTCAAGAGTTATGAATTAGGGCTTTTTCAGATAAATTATGAGTGCTCTTAAACTCCAGTTGTCTTGCTAAATTTTTATCACTCTAGCACATGATTGTTATGTATATTGCATAATATGATTTTCTCCCTAGCTTATTATGATATTTGGGTTGATTCTTTATGATTAGAAGTTGTTCTAGAATGTTGTATTTCTTCATGGAATGTTATTTGAGCATAAATCCTCAATTTGTATGATTTGACTTAAAGTTATTATTTTCAATCTATGAATATACTTAGTATTCTCCAAAAAATGTCAGCTGATCAGTTTAACTATTTATCAGTCTTTTATTAAATTCTGCAGAATCAGCTTATCAGCATGATTGTCGTTCTTTAGACTTTCACGACATTTTCAGACAAAGCAGCTCTGACAAGTCTCAGAACAATAGTTTCTTTCAAGTCCTTAGACTCTCAGAATACTGCAGATAAGTAGTTCTGACTTAGTCCTAGGACATCAGTTTTGAGCTATCAGCCAGTTAGACATAAGTAGGTTTTTTGTGGGAGTAGTACTTAGCACTGAGTGGGCTGGGGTTCAACGTGCCCAGGTTCCCAAAACTACATGCCACCATAGGTTATTAATGTGTTGTGGGTTTACAGTATTTTTGATGCTTAAAAATGAGAAAATATGCATAGTTTTAGGTATGTTTATATAGATATGATGCACTTTTGATTTATTTTTTGGGAAATAAGGTGTTGGAGTTGAAATATATTAAAGAAGGAAAAAGAGTGCAAAAATTGGACCAAGTATAGAATTTAGTGCAAGCTGTACCTTGGTGGTACGAGCTGTATTGTAAGTTGTGACAAAATTCAGAAGATCTGTACAAGGTACTAGCCATTTATGACGATTGGTACGAGCCATACCATATTGGTACAAGACGTACCATCCTGGTATGAGCCGTACTGTGAGTCATAGAGAACTTTAAAAGTATGCACTTGGATTTTTCTTTTGGTAAGGGTAGCAATTATGATTCGTGATGACTACTTACGACCAATACCAAGGATCCGTGGTGAAGTTTAGAAAGATTGTTGAAAGGTAGATCACATGGGTCAAATGGCAACCACGAGTCATAGGAGCAAGGTATGAGCCATACCAAGACACTCGTGGAAATATTCAAAGGATGCCAGATATCTCAGGTTCAGACCTTGACAGAATTGTATGACTTGTAGGAGCATTGTACGAGTCGTACCAACTCCCAACACTTAACCAAATTCAGAGCTGCTAGGAATTGTATGAGTGAAGCTATGACTCGTATGATCAAGTTACAAGTCGTAAGAGAAGGAGGTAATAGTTAATTAGTTTTCCTTATTTATTTAGAAAAGATTTTAATTATTTGTATAAATACTTTTTTAGGTTATTTTTGTTAGAAGATGACTTTCTTTGAGAAGAGTTCTACTTATTAGAGTTTCTTCTTGAGTTTTCAGATATTCTTGGAATTATTTTTCATTGTTCTTGAATTGTTCTTAGTTGAATATTACAACAACCAAGTGGGTTTTATTTTCAATATTCATTGTATGTTCTTAATTTTGTTTTCTTTAATGAATGTTAATTCTTTTCTTACAATCATGAGAGGCTAAAATCTCCAAAACTAGGGTTGTGGGAACCATGATGAATTAACAAACTAGGGTGTGCATATAATGATTCTAAAATAATACGCATGCTTGTATTGTCTTATCTTCACTCTTAAATGTTTCTTAATAGAGCGCAACGTTAGGACTTGCCCAAATTCTCTATTTTCTTGAACCTAGAGATGTAGAGATTAGGAAAAGAGAAGAACAACAAAGCCTTGAATTCGATGAATTTTTGTATAACTTGAGCTGCGGTCGCAAAATAGTTAGGTTAAAGTGAAATCACTCATGATACCTAAT